>OX454527.1:43385812-44741822 GCA_949715645.1 Portevinia maculata
TTCTATTTGCAATAGGTGTTTAAGTTATCGATTGTCCACTTCATTTTATTTTTTCTCTATAATCCGGACTTTCGCTATTCCGGACACACCCGAAACTTTATGTGTCCGGACTAGCGAGGTTGTACTGTACTGGCTTGCCAAGAAGGCGATTTAAAAGGGGAGCACTTAGACCTAAAAGATCTTTTCCACCATATGGCTCAGAAAAAGTTTAAACTAGTAGAATTTCTACTTTCCGTCTAAGGCGGATACTTTTATCAGTAGAAGATTTCTTTATGTCTTCGGGGCTCATAATATTCCCTGAAAAATGTCTTCTTTCTAATTACATTAAGGGCTAGACATTCACATAAAATGTGTTCACCTGACTCGTCCTCTTCAAGACAAAGTCGGCACTCAGGAGTCTGCTATTTTCATTTTGCTTAGGTGATATCTTAAACCATGGTGACCAGTAAGGTAACCTACTAAGTTTTTGATATCATGCCTGCTTAGATTTAGGCATTTGCTGGCATTATTATTGAAGGGCCGAATCTCTCGTTTGGCCTGGGACCTGGGATGCTTTCCCAAAAATATATACATTTTATCTGTTCCCAGCGTTTTATTGCTGCCCTTGCTGCTGATCTAGGAGTGCAGCAGAAGGGTTCGGGACCTATGAAAGGTGTTTCTGAACCTTTACTGGCCAGTTCGTCGGCCTTTTCGGTCCCTTCTACCCCAACATGATCCGGAACCCACCATAATTTCGTTTTGTTTCTTAAAGCGAGTGTTTGAAGTGTATTGAAGCAGTACATGACTGATTTTGAGCCAATGGTGTGCGAGCTAAGGGCGTTTATAGCTGCTTGACTATCCGTGAATATATGGATGATTGCGCCTTTTATGCCAGATGAATAAATGTAGCTGGGGCATTCTTGAATGGCATGGAGCTCTGCTTGAAATACGCTGAGCGTTTATTTGGTCCGTATTATATTCCCGCCCCTACCCCAGTTTCCATTTTAGATCCATCCGTATACCACTTTATGCCGCTGTTGCTGTTTGGTGGGTTATTACTAACCCATGCTTCTCTCTTAGGGATCTCCGTGGAGAATCGTTTGTTCAAGCAGTTTTTTTGAATGCGGTCTGTGAGAAGGGTCTTAAGTTCCGGATGGTCGTTAAGACTTACCTCGTTTAACTGTATTAGACCTTTTGTACTTTTTGAATGCATATGTGGAGAGATGTTAGTCCTATTATTGCCTCTATGGCAGCTGTTGGACAGGTTCGCATGACTCCCTAGGCACGCAAGCTGTTGTACCTTTTTGAGGCGGATGTTATAATCATCATTGTGTAGATCCAGTGGACGATTTTTGGAGCTATTTCCCTGGTTCTGCCATGTGTGCGGCGACAGGCCCATAAAGCTTTATTAGCTTTAGTGATTTTGTTGTTAATGTGAGAATTCCAGTTAAGTCTCTTGTCTAGGATAACTCCAAGATACTTGACTTCTTCGGAATACTCTACGACCGTGTCGTGACGGTTTTACTGGTATTTATGGAAAGATTTTTATTGAAGCACCAGTCTATGGCTGTCTTTAGAGCATTTGTCATTTTTGATGTGACTCCAGCGTACCCAATTGCGGTGTAGCCCAAATTGCTCATCTTGTGTAGCAGGTCATCGATGACCAAGGACCAAAAGAGGGGTGAAAGTACTCCCCCTCGTGCGCGGCTGTTACTGCGACTTTAGAGCATCGCTTTGATCTATTTTATAGTTGGTTTGTCTATGTTTTTATGGTACAAAGTTGTTGATATGAATTCATATCCAGTGTTGTCAAAAGCACTGTCTATGTCCAGAAAGGCGATCTCTTTACACCGGTAGGTGTTTTTTTGAGTTGAGTTGCCCTTTTGGTACGCATATTGATATGGGTGCAGAGGCATGCTTTTTGATAAGCATTCTCTAATTATGAACGTCAATAATCCTTTCCAGCTTTCTTTTATAGTGATCTTATCAATACTGACATCCCAAGGAATGAGAATATGAGTTTATCAGCTCACGACACACATGCAAAAACTGCCGTACCTAAACCATATTCGTCTTATTTATAAATTTTTCGAAACTGAATGTTATTCGGAAAAGATCAAATGAATTTACTCCACACATTAAAATCTTACACGAATAATATGTGTCTAATGCACACTTATCTGATACGATTGAAAAACCAATTGAACATGTCTGAAGTGGGATCCCTTTCACATAAGTAACCGCCCTACCACTTTAAGACTTTGATTCAGAAAAATTCCATAAGTAATAGTATTGTATAAAAAAAAAAGTTCTCAAGTGTAAGGCCCATAAAACACTCTTAGAACATTCGCTTGCCTGAGAAACAATTTTCTCCCCTTAAAAATAAAACTCACTTGAAACCTCTTAAAAGACGAACATTTTCATTGGCCTTTATTAATGACAGGAGAAAAAATATCCCAAAATAATGACACGTGCACTCTCATTTTCTTCAAGAGAAATCAAATTCTCCATGGGAGACATAGAGATGCATAAAATTTCAATTTAATGAGAGTATTGAGAGCGTAAGCGCCTCCTCACCATCATTACCTTTCGCTCTCGAACCAATATAAACAGGCTGTCATCGTTTGTCTTTAAATTTAAACCATGGCATGGCACACCAATTATTTGAATGCAATTGAGAGAAAGAAATCTTAAAAACAAAAAAACTCTCACCTAACGAGCGCATCATCTGTCAACGAGATGACATTATAAAACACATGAAAACCTCTCTATTTCCACTTGAAACTCATTTTCATCGTTCAAATATTTAAACAAAAAACGAACAATCCCCGCCCCTGCGGCTGCGTTCGTCTGCACTTTGACAAAAGTAATTCGTTGCTGAGCACACAGCCGAAAACACCTCAAGCTCAAGTGGAATTTGGCGTGTCTCGTGGTTAATGCGTCGACGTTGCATATTATGTACATAGCTGTGTGTTGATCCATTGAAAGTATGGTAAACGATGTTAAATAGGCCTGCGGATCGGCTCGACGCGACGGTGCAACATATCATTTCATATTTTGGTTTGGACAGTACGGTAAGTTACGAAAGTGAGATGATTTGGAGAGATTTACATAACTTAATGTTCAACGATTTGACATAAGCTTAAATTTAACAACCGTAATGCCTACGATTCCCTTTCTATTTTTTATACTTTCCTATGGCTGCTGAATACAATAACGCAGGGTTAACTACATCATTGAATTTCGAAAATCGATGCCTGGTGAATTGGGGACCATGAACTATGGGAAGATTCAAATAGCTGAGTCAGCTGTCACAATATTTGACATAAAATGAAAAATTAGAGATGTCAAATCGCGGAAATCGAAAGTGTCTTCCCATAGTATAGAAGAAAATGTGTGTAAGGGTTCTCGCAAATATTGCCGTAGATCGTAGTTGTTGCAATCAAAAATATAGGTTCCAGGTTACACCTTGATGAAACTGTGCACTATACAGTGACTCGTTCTGGGTGCAGTAACGTCTCATGGAGTATTTGTGGATTAGACTAGATTGCCATATACGGCAATTTTGCTTATTTACATTGCCGTTTAGATCAAAATGGGTCTCATCAGACTTACTTACTTACTTAAGTGGCGCTACAGTCCGGAATGAACCTGGGCCTCAACGAACATGCCTCTCCAATTAGCCCGGTCCTTAGCTAACTGCCTCCAGTTGCGCACTCCAAGTTGGTTGAGGTCGGTTTCCACTTGTGCGCGCCACTTAAGGCGAGGTCTTCCTCTACTGCGGCCGACGTATGGCTGGGAATCGAAGACTCTGCGAGCCGGAGTATTGGTGTCCATTCGTTCTACATGTCCTATCCATCTGAAACGTCCAATGCGGAGTTTTTTGACCAGGGGCATGTCGCTGTACAGCTCGTATAGTTTTTGGTTGAATCTTCGTCTCCATAGCCCGTCAACGCAAACGGGACCGAAGATATTTCGAAGAATTTTCCTCTCGAAGCTACCAAGGATTTCTTCATCCGCTTTTGATACGGTCCATGCTTCAGCGCCGTAGAGCAGGACTGGGATGATCAGGGTCTTAAATAGGATCTCCTTAGTAGTTCGAGTGAGGGCTTTACTACTAAATTGCCTTCTTAGCCCGAAGAAACAGCGGTTGGCAAGAGTAATTCTTTAATTTTTAATTTCTGACGAGATGTTGTTGTCAGAGTTAATAGCGGAGCCGAGGTAGACAAAGTCCCGTACTACCTCAAAGTTATATCTGTCAATGGTGACGTTCTGTCCAATTCGTCGATGTTGTGAGTCCTTTCGTGATGACAGCATATACTTAGTCTTACCCTCATTTACTGCTAGACCCATTTTCGCCGCTTCCTTCTCTATACTAGCAAACGTGGCTATGACATCACGTTGAGTCCTACCAATGATGTCAATATCGTCAGCGTATGCTAGTAGTTGCACCGACTTTTGGAAAATTGTGCCTCTGGTGTTGGCTTTGGAGTTTTGCACAATCCTCTCAAGAATCAGATTAAAGAAGTCACATGACAGCGCATCGCCTTGCCTAAATCCTTTTTTGGTATCGAATGTGTCGGTGAGGTCGTTTCCGACCCTGATAGAGCAGCGAGAATTCTCTATCGTCATCCTACACAAACGGACGAGTTTGGGCGATATACAAAAACTAGACATGGCTCTGTACAGTTCGTCTCTATAAATGCTGTCATATGCGGCTTTGAAATCGATGAATAGGTGGTGGGTATGGATTTGGACATCTTGAGTTTTTTCCAGGATCTGCCGAAGTGTGAAAATTTGATCGGTTGTGGACTTTCCTGGCCTTCAACCACACTGATAAGGGCCAATCAGGTTGTTGGTAAACGGTTTCAGGCGTTCACATATTACGGCAGATAGGATCTTGTAGGCGATGTTGAGGAGACTTATGCCTCTGTAGTTGGCGCAGTTCAGAGGGTCTCCTTTTTTGTGGATCGGGCAAACGATGCTGAGGTTCCATTCCTCAGGCATATTTTCATCCGACCAGATTTGGCTAATGAGTTGGTGGATGTTTATTTATATATATATTTTTTTTTTTTTTTTAAAGAAAGGAAATCCAAATCCCAGAGCACTCAGACTCGGTAACGTTCCATTGTACTACCAGGCAGAAATCCTCCTTTTGGTGTAGAGGCATGTGATTGGGTGGCGTATGTTGTTGTTCCCCATGGGGATTGAACCTGCACCGCACGGGTCACAAGCCAACACACTAACCTCTACACCGTCGCCACCCTGTTGGTGGATGTTACTTACCAAGTCATCTCCGCCGGCCTTATAGAGCTCAGCGGGAAGGCCGTCATTTCCGGCAGCCTTATTAAGCTTGAGTTTAGATATTGCTATCCTCACTTCACTCAGGTCGGGTGGTTGGCAGTTTTCGCTGTCGTTGCCAATATTGAAGGGTTCGTTCTGCCTGACAGCGGAATGTTGTTCGTCATCGCCGTTTAACAGTCTGCAGAAGTGGTTCTTCCATATCCTCAGCATCGACTGTGTCTCAACTACAATATTTCCTTGTTCATCTCGACAGGATTCTGTTCGAGCCTTGTATCCTTGGCTTTGACGTTTTACACTTTGGTAAAACTTGCGAACATCGTTCCTGGAGGGGTCTCATCAGACACAAACAAGCAATTTATCAAGCCGTTGCCTTCTTCGGTCAATTCAATCCAGAGGCTTTAACTTGCTTGCCATTTGGACTTTGTACGGAAAGAAGTTTACGTCATCCATTGTAATGACCGTCTGCTAACTGCGATTTGCGCCAATAAGTTTCGAGTCGAAACGCTTGGATTTGCCTGAATTGACGATGCTACAGCCGCGTTTGTGTCTTGCACCCGAAGATAGGGATCTCGATGGAACGGTCTACGTGCGATGCTTCCAGATTCGGCAAACATGTTTACCAGCCTCATAATGGTTCATCTACTCTGGGGAGTGCCGCCAAACGCCCGCCTAAATTCCCTTTGGACGGAAATGAAGGACTGCAAAGCATGGTACCGCTGCACTATCCAAATCCTGTTTTCGGTATCCCAAGCAATCATTTTAATAAATCTAAATAGTAACTTCGCAAATCAGCAATGGTTCACCGACACGGCATATATCAGAGACAGAGCTGTCCAAGGGGTAAGGTTAGCTCGACAAAGTTGCTACGGTTTAACCACAAATCCAATCCAAACAGATTGACAAGATAAAAATGTGAACTCGGAAGCTAATCACCCCTATCACAGAATCCGTCGTATTCGGAATTCCGCTACGAAGGATCCAAAATTTCGTGGTAACAAACACATAAATGTCAAAATCTTAATTAATTAGGATTCAGTCAAACCATTTTCCAAGAATCTCAAAGTTTGTAGCAAATATTTCCACTATGATGGATTCTGTAAGAATATCTTTTTTAGTTCGTAGCAAAATTCCGAATCCGACGGATTCTGTGATAAGGGGGAATAAAAGAGCGCTCACTACACAAGTTAAAAAGCGACCCTATTGGTGTATCTCGCGGCGGAGAGCATTTGGTGTCCCTATTCCAGTGATCTATGACAAGAAATCTGGAAGGGAAGTGGTCCACGGGTAAGACTGCACGAGCTGTATCTATAATGTATTTCTATTTTGCTGGCAAATAATTGCGCATATTTGTAACCTGATTGTTCATGAAGGAAATATTGATTTCTGGTGGCCAGAGCCAGTAGCAGAGCTCTTCCCAGCCAACCTTCTAAAAGAACTCGATCTTACAGCCAATGACCTCGAAAAAGGTTTGGACATCTTCGACAATTGGTTCGAATCTGGCAGTTCATGGTCAAGTGTCCTCGAGGAAGAGAAGGTTGCAGATTTATATCTGGAGGGATATGACCAGTTCACTGGATGGTTTCAGACTTCCCTGCTCAGACTGCCCTGCACTCAAAGTGTCGCAGCGAGGAATTACTCGCCTTACAAGTGAGGCGGAAGTAGTTCCCTAAATAAAGGGTGGCGAAGGTGTAGAGGTTAGTGTGTTGGCTTGTGATCCGTGCGGTGCAGGTTCAATCCCCATGTGGAACAACAACATACGCCACCCAATCACATGCCTCTACACCAAAAGGAGGATTTCTGCCTGGTAGTACAATGGACCGTTACCGAGCTCTGGGATTTGGATTTCCTTTTTAATATTAAATAAAAAAAAAAAAAAAAAAAAAAAAGTTCCCTAAATATGATTCTTCAACCGATTCCTTTTCAGATCTCTTTTTGTTCATGGATTTACGGTAGACGAAAAGGGCTACAAGATGTCGAAGTCACTGGGTAACATCATATCGCCCAAGGATATTATAAGGAAATTCGGAACCGATGCTCTCAGATGGTGGGTGGCATCGCATGGAACCTAGCACATGTCAATCATAGTCAGTGACCATCGGCAATCTGCCGATAATTTAATAAAAATCCGATCGACTCTGAGGTTCTTAAACGGCGCCGTTGGGGACAGCTCGAGAGGGATAAATAAATTTGAAAACGCAGCCCTATTTTGCTTGGATCGATACTTACTAAGTTCTATTCTCAGCTTTGAAGAGGAGGTAATGCTATACCCCTTATTGCGAAGATCAATCGACAATTGATAATTGACTATTTTCAATGTGTGCTATTGTGAACGAAAGATTCATTTGGTATTTTTGTCAATCGCATTTTTTTAATTCACTGCGATTGACAAAATCCTTTAGAATCGTTCGTTCACAATAGCACACATTGAAAATAGTCAATTATCAACTGTCGATTGATCTTCGCAATAAGGCTGTATGTCTGTCTACATTTAATACGGTTATGTGAACAGTGCCCATCTTCCAGATCCAAAGGAGCTACGACTCTTACGAGTACAATCGCGTTACTGTCAACATTCTGAACTTTGTCAAGAATCAGATTTCATCGGTCTACCTTCACTTAGTTAAAGTTCGGCTGTACTGCGGCAACAACGACCACCTGGAGTGTGTGAGGAATGTTCTTGAAAATTGCTATGAAATCTTCTGTAAAATTGTGTGGCCAATTACTCACTTTTCGATCGAGGAAAGTTGGAGTTACTATGGTAAGACTGGGGTTTTATCATTGTTTACTTTTCTCATGGTTCTCTTATTTTCCAGATAGCAAACCCTTTCATCAAGCTAAAGTTCATTCAGGTCCATCTTGGAGGGACACCAACGCCGAGGAAATTGTTAACACCGCACCAAAAGTTAAGCATCTGATAAATCAACAGGCTAAGCATGTCAATACATGGACTCTCAAAGTTCGACTAAGCCGATTACTCACACAAAAAAAAGTTATTACGTTTTGTTTTTGTAGCACGATTCGTGCGCCACATGAAGAATTTTCTTATAGGAGTCAGGCCTGATTAACCTTTTGGAATGTCTGAGCCGCGGAACATTTTCTCAGTGGGCTAGACAAAGTTTGAGTTGCCAATCATTAATCAGTCCCAAAACAGTAATCCAGTTGACACTGCAATACGATTCTGGTGCTAAGAATGCGGAATCTGAGCTTGCCCTAGCTAGCTTATTTCGGTGGCCAGGTACCCAATCAAGTTTGTTGTGTCTTGCTAGGGACTGTATAGTGTATCATAACAACACTTGACTGTCATAGACTCCATTGAACTAGCTGCTTGCCTCTCTCAGAAGAAGTGTATCCTGGCGCTCTTGATATGTTTTTTAGGGTTTATCCAGACGGCCGGCGTGAACTTCGTTTGGAATACAATGGGAAAAGTTCGGTCGGTGAACCACACCAGAATTCTAGGATTCAGTTCCGAAACACCATTGGCCCAGTTTGCGCGGTCCAATATTTCAACCTCAAATAGTCTTCCAGAACAACACTTCCTAACCATAGTGTCCAGGATGGATCAAAACATGACCGTGTTTGGAATTTTGGTACTCAGACCCCAAGTTCTGCCATAAAGACGCCTACCGGCCCACATGCCTCTAGTGCCACGCTCTGTTTCAGCCTTGACTTGAGCGTTCCAGTTGAGTCTTTTATATAGGACGACGCCCAAATATTTGACTTCACTGGAGTAGCTTAAGTTGTTGCCTTGAATGGTGATACGTTCAAAATGTACCAGTCTCCTTCTTGTAAAGGGCACTATAACGGTTTTACAGGGATTAATGGAGTCCTTCATTATTACTCCATTCTAAAACCTGTAGTTAAGCATTCTGCATTACGCCAGTTATTTTTTTTTTAAACTCCTGACCCGCCTAGGCGAATAGACCTGGATAGATTTATTGTAAGATTTTTTTTTTTATAATTTGCTTACGCTAAAGGGATTTTTTCTGTTGTTACAGTACCCTTATAGTGCGTAACACAGCGTAAGCATTTGTGTTTAACAGCAAGCAGCACTATCGCATTTCCTTGCGTGCTTTTGGGTGCTACTTACTATTAGAAAGAATAGAGAGATAGGAAAGAAGTGTTTGGGTGCAGTTGTAGGGTTTTTCTCCACGGGTGGTGTCTAAGATGCTTAGGGAGATTACGATTTCATGTATTCGATATAAAGTAATGGACTTGGCCGGGATTTGAACGCACGACCTTCCATTCAGTAAGCGAATACACTACTGCTGCACCTGTTGCCACCCGCCAGTTATGATCTAGCTATGCTTACCACTTATAATAATCGCTAGTTGATCTGCATACCAAATGGCGTTATAGCCTCTGAAGACTGACTTAAAGGCTGTCGATAACTAGCGACCACAGGAGGGGCGGAGAGTACTCCTCCGTGAGGGCATCCTTTCACTGCCGTCACAGACAGTAAAACTCCTCTCGATGAGGTTATTATTTGACTTTCCAGCACACTTCTGATCCATCGGTTGGTCGAATCTTCAATACATTTATAACTAATTGATTTTGCAATGGAGGCGTGCCTGGTATCATATCCTATCCAACATACTATGTGAACGTCTCAAGTCGTTCTTCAACACACTAATCGGCACTTGGCGTAGTGGCTTCCAGTTCGGAAAATCGACAATAGTCCAAAATTTTACACTATGGACCTGGAAAAGACCAATGAATTTCAAGTCGAGACCCGCCATCTGTTGATAGACTTTAAAAGCGCACAACGATAGTATTAATCTTCAGGAGTTCTACGTGGCGATACGCAAAACTGATGCAGTTGCTTCTCGTGATGCTGAAAACACGGGGTGCAACTTGGAAATAGCTCTTTCGAATTACATATTCTAAGCTTGCACCGGATTATGGCATGGAAATGCGCTATCATGCGACTTCTTCAATCTTGTTTTGGAGCAAAAAGTGCGCAGGGTAGATGTCAACACCCAAGGCACTTTCTTCAATAGACCCGTCCAGCTACTGACGTATGCGAAAGATATCGATATCATTAGCCAATTGAAGAACAGGCGAAATTAGTTGGTCACGAAGTAAATGAGGACAAGACCAAATACATGCTATCAACAAATAAACAAACATCTGTCCACCGCCAAGGACAAAACTTTATTGTAGAACGCAATATGGAGTTGAGCAGATCATTCACCTTGGAGTGAACATCAATTCCACAGATGACACTTCAGTGGAAAAACCGCTGCTAGTTTGGTTAGACAAAACAAATGGGTTCAAAAATCCTAACTCGGCGGACAAAATACGTGCTTTGTCGAACCTTAGGTTAGGTTAGGTTAGGGTGGCTGTCAGCTAATAGCCAACATACTTACACCAATGAGGTCCGTTGTGGTGCCACATGGATCGGGGGAGTTTCGACCTCTACTCGCTAAACCATTTAGAGCTTCTTAATGTGCGCGAAAGACTTCTAACGTCTGTGTTAGCTACGTCGCTAAGTTCATTAAGGAATAAGGCTCCTAGATAGAGATTTCTTTTATGAGACAGTGCAGGACATGAACAGAGGAGGTGAGGTGTAGTCTCCTCCTCTTCCTCGTCCCTGCAGCTCCTACAGAAGTCATTTGAATAGACGCCAAGCCTTGATGCGTGCTTGCCTATTTGAATTTGAATTTGAATATTTCATTAGTTTAAAAAAAAACTCTTAACATCAGTTAGTATTTAGTTAATACTTATAACTACAAGTGATTTTATATAATACTATTTTTTAACAGTAAGGATTTAAATCATTTAAATTAGTTTCAGTCTTGAGGTTTCTAGGCAGATTATTAAATAATTGTACTCCTTTGTAAAGCAGGTTGTTTTGAGTGCCAGCTCTTCTATAAAGCGGTAGTCTAAAATCACCGGCATTCCTTAAATTATAAAAAGAATTTGGGCTGAGGTTTCCATTATGAACAGTAAGCAAATTAATTTTTTTTATTTTTTTTTTATTTAAATTGACTTATTCTAAGATGTACTGTAAAAGAATTTTTCTGAGGAAACTTTTTTTTCTATTTTTTTTTTTTATTTTTAAAGTTTTCAATTTTCACTGAAAAGTGCGCCTACAAACTGCACAAATGACGCGTTCACTTTGCATAACGCTTGTTCTAAGTGTTTTCTGTTGGTGTGGAGGGGGGTGGGTGGGGTGGTGAATGCAGTGAATGTTGGAAAATATTATAGGTATTGCCATATGTCAAAAAGTTGAAACAATTTAAGTTAATTTGTCTTTTTTTTTTTTTTTTTTTGCTGAAAATATACTGGTAAATACCCCAAAGCAATTATATACAAGGTGGCGCAAAAGTAATCCTCCTATCAGAAAATGCTATAAATTTTGCGATTGGCCCCTAATGTCAGTTCTGTTTTGAAATTTGTGTAATAAACACATGCGAAATACACGTTAATAAACAATGTTACGCTACACTGCTCCAGAACGCGGAATATTGGTGACTATTTATTTGAGCAATAATCGGTCGGTGACTTTGGCACAACGTGAATTTCGTCGCAGATTTCCTACCCGTCCAACGCCTACTGGTGAAACACTGCGACGTTTAGCCGCTCGCCTCGAAGAGACTGGCACAACACGAGATGCTGCCAGGCGTGGCAGACCCCGGAGTAGCTGTTCTGCAGAGAATATTGCTGCTGTAGCCGAAGATGTCATGGAAGCGCCGTCGACATCGACCAGACGACGTGCCACGCAAATGGGTATCAGTCGACGGTCTTTACAGCGAATTTTGGTACAAGATTTGAAGATGTTTCCGTACAAAGTCCAGACGGTGCATCAGCTGTTAGCTGCTGACCGCCAATCGCGTCTAACATACGCTCAAGCCATCCTTAATCACCACCAAGAGGAACATGATTTTTCATCAAAAATAATCATGAGTGATGAGGCCCATTTCCATCTTAGCGGGTACGTAAATAAGCAAAATTTACGCTTCTGGGGCACTGAAAATCCGCGTGTAACCCACGAAGAGCCATTACACCCGCTCAAAGTCACTGTATGGTGTGCTGTTTTCGCTGGAGGAGTCATCGGACCTTTTTTCTTCGAAGACGTCGCGGGCCAAACGGTTACTGTGAATGGTGAGCGCTACAGAGCAATGATCAACGAGTTCTTTTTGCCGCAACTTGATGAATTGGGATTGGAAAACATGTGGTTCCAACAGGACGGTGCAACGGCACACACTGCACGTGCCACAACCGATATGCTGAAGGATGCATTTCCCGGGCGCCAAATCTCCCGTTTTGGCGATTTGCACTGGCCAGCAAGATCGCCTGATTTGACCGCTCCAGACTTCTTTTTGTGGGGCTTTTTGAAGTCGCGGGTTTATGTCAACAAGCCTCAGACTCTTGCAGCTCTTAAAGACAATATCCGTCAAGAATGTGAGGACCTATCGCCGGAAGTTTTGGCCAAAGTGATGGAAAATGCCATAAAAAGGGCTCAAATGACAATCAACTGTGGCGGCGGCCATTTACATGACATCATATTCTCGACTTGATGTAAAAAAAATTAAAAGACCAAATAAAAATAATCCACAAGAAGAATCAAAGTTTTTCATTTTTTTTTTTAATTTACAGCCAAAAAACATCGGAAGGTTATTTTTGCGCCACCTTGTATAAACTTTAGCTCCAGGCGCCTGCCTGACAGTTGTTGACATACCCTTAGCGGAGCGACGAAGTCGCGTGAGCGCCTAAACCCTGCGGAAGAAAGGGTTAAAATCCTGTTAGCGAGCGAAGCGAGCCACCCACTCCATACTTTAAATACACCATACTTTCTTACAGGCGCCTGCCTGATAGTTGTTGACATACCCTTAGCGGAGCGACGAAGTCGCGTGAGCGGCTAAACCCTGCGGAAGAAAGGGTTAAAATCCTGTTAGCGAGCGAAGCGAGCCACCCACTCCATACTTTAAATACACCATACTTTCTTACAGGCGCCTGTCTGCCAGTTTTTGGTATACACTTATTCAACCATTTAACTCCGTTTAAAGCGCTAGGTGATTTTCAATTAAACTGGCAACACTGTTCTCAACTATAAACAAATGAAAAACATGTCAGTGATCCTGACAATCCTTTTGTTGGTGCTGATGGCATACACACTCAGAGAATCGAGTCTCAGTGGCGTGTCGTTAAAAGGATGTTTTATAATGACAACTATTCCAATAATTTCGCTGATTGGATTGTTGAATACCAGTGGAGGAGAGAAGTAGCAAACAAAAAATTAGATCCCTGCAAGCAGTTGTGCATGTTTATGCAGATTCCGCAAAAAATGTTTGTAATCTAGGTGTATGAATTACATAAACATCGTTTTATTAAAAAAAAAATTGTTAAAATTTAATAAAAAAAAAAAAAATAAATAAATAAAAAAAAAAAAAAATTCATTTCCTCAAGAAAAAATATTATATTTATCTTTTTTAGGCCATTTTAAGCCAGAAAAAAAAATCCCTTACTGTTCATAATGGAAACCCGCCCCAGAATTTGTTATATAACTAATATTAAGTTGGAGATATAGGGGGTATAAGTTGTATCTGATTTTAAATATCATCACAAGAGCATTAAATTTTAAACGTTGTTCAATACTTAACCATCCGAGGTTTGAAAGCATTTCCTGTATTGGAGTTCCGAAATCACACTTAAGCACAGTTCTCATTGCTCTATTTTGCAATATTTGAAGTTTTCTGATATTTTCCATATTTGACATGTAGATATATGATCGATGAACAATAATCAAAATGAGGAAGGATCAACGTGTTGTAAATTGTAAGAGCACAATTATGTGATATACGAGGGCGGGTCAATAAGTCCGTGACTTTTTGAATTTCTGATCTCTTTACTTAAACGGCAACACTGCTCCTATCAAGAGGCATCTGTCAGTTGACTCCTGTCAAAATTTAAACTTGCTGCGTCAGTTAGTTTGTGTTTGACAGCTATTTTTATCAGACTACTCACTAATTTGAGGAGAAAATGGAAAAAAGTGAATTTCGTGTGCTTAAGAAGCATTATTTCTTGCGAAAAAAAACCATTACCGAGACCAAGGCTAAGCTTGAAAAATACTATGGGGACTCTGCACCATCGATTTCAATGGTAAAAAAGTGGTTTACTGAATTTCGTTGTGGCCGTACAAGCACTGAAGATGCCGAACGTCCTGGACGCCCAGTTGAGATCTCTACACCCGAAACAATCGAAAAAATTCACGATATGGTGTTGGCCGACCGAAGATTGAAAGTGCGAGAGATTGTGGAAGCCGTAGGGATCTCGCATGGCTCAGTGGTTTCAATTTTGAATGATCACTTGGGCATGAGAAAGCTTTCCGCAAGATGGGTGCCGCGTTTGCTCACAGTCGACCACAAACGCAATCGTGTAACAACTTCACAGGAAGGTTTGGCGTTGTTTAATCGCAATATGGAGGAGGTTTTGCGCCGTTTTGTAACCGTGGACAAAACATGGATCCATCACAACACACCAGAGACCAAACAACAGTCAAAACAGTGGGTTTCTAAGGGTGAATCGGCGCCAAAGAAGGCCAAGGTGGGTTTGTCAGCCAATAAAGTTATGGCGACTGTTTTTTGGGATGAACGCGGGATAATCCACATTGACTACCTTCAAAAGGGAAGAACAATCAATGGGGAATATTATGCCAACTTATTGGACCGATTCAATGACGATTTGAAAAAAAATCGACCTCATTTGGCCAAGAAAAAAGTTCTTTTCCACCAAGACAACGCAAGGGTGCACACATGTGCAGTTGCCATGGCAAAAAACCATGAATTGGGCTATGAATTGCTCCCTCATCCACCCTATTCTCCAGATTTGGCTCCGAGCGACTACTTCTTGTTCCCAAACCTGAAGAAATGGCTTGGTGGAAAAAGATTTGACTCCAATGATGAAGTCATCTCGCAAATAAAGGCCTATTTTGAGGACCTCGACAAATCATTTTTTTTGGATGGGATAAAAAAATTGGAGAAGCGTTGGACAAAGTTTATAGAGCTCAAGGGAGACTACGTTGAAAAATAAAAAAAAAATTTTAACAAAAAATCTGTGTTTTATTCGAAAAGTCACGGACTTATTGACCCGCCCTTGTATTTCTACGAATTCTTTTGAAAAAGCCTATCTTTTTTGAGACCAAAGTTTAGTTACATGTTCATTGAATTTAAGTTTACTGTCAATACATACTCCCTGATACTTGGAGTGGATGTGGTTAATAACAATGTAGATGAACTTGTGGATTTGTTATGCGATGAATTGAATGAAATTGTTGAATGTATGGTTATTGAAAGGAGCGTGAAATTAAATAAGTGTGAGTGGTTTAATAGAAAACTTGCAAAGTTAAGAAACACACAAATTTTCAAGTATGAACAATATAAATTTGGTACCCTAAGATCAGAGTGGAATAAGTATATTGCAGCTAGAAACGTATATAAAAAATAACTTCGATCTGCAAAAGATAACTTCGTACGAAAAAGAATTGACTTATCATCAAACCCCCAAAAATTATGGAAAAATATTAAAAAATTCGTCTTAAATACTCAACACAGTGAAATAAAACACGTGTCATTCAACGGTGATATGATATCTTGCAGTAAACAAATAGCATGTGGATTTAATAAGTACTTTATAAAAAGTGTGGAAGATATTATCGCAGATATCCCTAAAATAAGTTATTATGACAGAATACATAATACTAGCACGCTGTTCACTTTTAAAGCTATTTGCTATAAGGATATAATTGAAGTTTTAAAATCGATGGGTAAAAAGAAAGACTACACATTTTTGAGTGCGGATATGTTCTTGGATGGTTTTGAGATTCTTGGTCTGTTGTTAAAGGTAATTTTTAATAAATCGATGTTAACGGTTTGTTTTCCAAGCAAATGGAAAGAGTCAATGGTTGTACAAATTCAAAAAGTTCAAACTACTAAATTATGTGAAGAGTACAGACCGGTCAATATGCTTCCTACGTATGAAAAGGTGTTCGAAAAACTTATAGAAAAACAATTTAGGTGTTATATGGAAGAAAACAATTTGATAATGGAACAACAATCCGGTTTCCGAAAGGGATACTCGTGTGAAACCGCGTTGAATTGGGTGATTGAAGGATGCAAAAATGAAATGGACGATAAAAATATAACTATTGGGTTTTTTCTGGATTTCAAAAGGGCGTTTGAAACTGTTGATCGAGAAATACTTTTAAAAAAGCTTTCAAAATATGGAATACAAAATAATGAATTGAAGTGGTTTAAATCATACTTAAATTCGCGTAATCAACGTACCTCAGTGAACAATGAAGTTACAGATCAACAGGAAGTTAACACCGGCGTCCCACAAGGGTCGGTGTTGGGTGTGTTTTTGTTTTTGTTGTACATTAATGATATTAATTTGTCTGTTAAGTACTGCAAACTGTGTTTGTTTGCTGATGATGCCCTCCTGTTTATATCGGGAAAGGATATTAAAGATTGCAATGCGAAAATAAATGTGGACCTACAATCAATAAGTGAGTGGCTGGTAGTTAATAAACTAAAGTTAAATATAAAGAAAACCAAGTATGTATATGTGTATCAATGGTATGGATGATAGTGTGGTGCAAATGAATGAATTTAGGTATTTGGGTGTTGTGATTGATAATAAAATAAGCTAAAAAGCTAATACAGATTTTGTGTGTATGAAAGTGTCAAAAAAAATATTCTTCCTTGGACGAATTAGGAAAAAATTATCGGTTGCTGTAGCTATGAAGGTGTATAACGCGATTATCAAGCCTCATTTTCAATACTGCTCTACTATTTTATTCCTATCATCTAAAGGTGATATAACTCGGCTCCAGAGGCTCCATAATAGGGCTTTGCGAATTATATTAAAATGTGATCGCTTAACTCATATAAAAGACATGTTAAATAGACTTAGTTGGCTAAACATATCGCAACAAATTAAACTGAACGTTCTGTTGTTCGTCTTTAAAATGAAAAATAAAATGCTTCCAGAATATCTACACAAAAACTTAAAATATATCAGTGATTCTCAACCCTATTACTTAAAAAGTGGTCAAAACTTTAGGTTAGACTATAAATCAACAACGCGAGCACAAAATACAATAATGTACAGAGGTCTTGCACTGTATAATAATCTTCCTAACGAAATTAAAAACTTAAACAATCTTTGTAAATTTAAAAAAGAAGTTATAACATATTTAAAATCAGATAATAGATAATTAATATAAAAAAAAAGAAAAAAAACTTTGTTTACATAATGGCTTTTTAGCCAAATAAACAGCTCCTAAATTCTTAAACCTCTTAAATTTATTTTTCGCTTTCTGCCTAATTTATTTTTTCTCTTAATAATCAAATATTTAATTAAATAGAAAATATTAAAGGTACTCCCCGCGCGCCGCGCCGGTTGGGAGGGGTAAGGAGGCGGGTCATACTAATAATAATAATAATAATAATACTTGATTTCACGAACACAGTCAACTAATTCACCATTTATTCTAATGTTGACATTCGTTTCATTACTATTAATACACATGCATTTAGTCTTTGTAACGTTCAGTTTTAGCTTTTTTTTGCAAAGCCATGCTTTTATTTTGTTTAGTTCACTTTGAATTAAATATTCACATGCATACATGTCATCACCGACAATGTAAATGAGGGTATCGTCCCCAAGAAATCTTTGCTTCTGAAATTGCTTTAACTATATCATTTACATATAAAAGAAATAGTGAAACCCCCAACTTGATCCTTGAGGCACAGCAAGATTCACGTTTTTTGCATTGGAAAAAGTTTCATTCACCTTAACTCTTTGTGATCTTCCCGACAAGTAACTTTCAAACCATTTAAGTTCAACTGCACATATACCGCACTTTTCAAGTTTTTTAAACAATACAAGTTTAGTTTAAGTTTAAGTTTAAATAATTTATTTCTTAAAATCTATTATAAATACAGTGTACTCTCTCCTAACGGACACCCCTCATAAGCGGACACCTCTCATAACCGGACAAATTTCAAAGAACGGAATAATCTACACAATTTTAAATGTAAATAATTCTCTCATAAACGGACTCTTTTATAACCGGACGCGGACACCAGTTTTCATAGCCGCAATAGAATTTCACTCTCTCTTAAACGGACAAAACGCATTTCGTCGGTGAAACCAGAAAACTGTGTAACTCCATTTTAGCAAATTTTACAGGAGAGCATTTTTCCACACACAGTGTACTCACCAAATGCACTGATTTTGAAGATATGCTAACAACTGAATCTCCGATAATATAATAATTAAACTTATTAGGGGGCTCAAATTTCGCCGAGTTGTAGATATGGGTTTGACCTAATAGATGTCATTCAAATCTCATTTTCGGTTAAAAGTGGAGTTACACTTTCTGGTTTCACCGACGATTTGGCACACTTCGTTGTCTTTTATTTTGTTTGCTTTGCTTACGCTAAAGGGATTTTTTTTCTGTTGTTACAGTACCCTTATAATGCTAAGAACACAGTGTAAGCTACTTGGTATTAGAAAGAATAGAGAGATAGGAAAGAAGTGTTTGGGTGCAGTTGTAAGGTTTTTCTCCACGGGTGGTGTCTAAGTTACTTAGGGAGAGATTACGATTTCATGTATTCGGTATAAAGTAATGGACTTGGCCGGGATTCGAACGCACGACCTTCCATACACTACTACTGCACCATTGCCCACTACCACTGCACCATTGCCACCCGCAATTCTTTGCGCTTTGCCCTTGATAACCAGCAATCATTTAAAAAAAAACGGTAAAGAATGTAAACATAGTAGGCTGCGGCGCCGGCGGCCGTCTGTCGACTATCAGACTAAAATTCTCGTGGCGCAATAAGTAGGTTTGTATGTAAGTGTATGCATAATTTGAAGCATAAGTACCTACATAGTTTCAAGTAATGCAAAAAATAAATTTTTAAAGGCTTTGTTCTTGTTTATGATTTGTTATTATCCTTTTTATTACCTACAATTAATGTTTATCACAAAAAATGCATTCCATTTTAATAAAATCTTATACCATAAATGCATGTCTTGTTTCTTTTTTCAAGGTTGTCAATAAAATATTTTTTCTCATAACCGGACACCTCTAATAAGCGGACAAATTTCTTGGTACCGTCAGTGTCCGCTTATGAGAGAGTTCACTGTATGTACATAAATTTTAAAACTGCAATGGTACAAAGATGATAGATTAGAAAAATGAGACATTCTGTATTTTACAAATTAATTAATAAGAAAATAGTGATGAATGCCACTTCAAAGGGCTTAGCAGTATAAGATAGAATTATGTGGGTGGGGTGACCCTACAGAAACAGTTTTTCAAATACAAAATTAAAAATTACAGTTACTTAAGTTAGGCATTATAGACATGAAAATTATAAGAATAGAGGTGTAATAATAACGATAGAGACAGAAACAAAAATTATACCAGAATATCAGTAATTAAAGATTCTAAATTACCATAATGAAAATTAAAGAGCCAGCGTTTTAGATTTTTAAAAAACAAAACGGATATTGATATAGTCCTGATCGACAGTGGGAGTTTGTTAAACAAGCAATAAGATGAAACAGTATAAAAACAGTATAACTCTATCTATCGTCTCAAACGCGCGTTTAAGGTCCAGGAAAACAGCAAGAATACACTGGCCATTATCCATTTCCTCATTTATAAGCCAACAAATAGAGGTTTCACAAGAGTGCCCTTTCCTAAAACCTGATTGCTATACACTCAATATATTTTCGCCTTCTATAAAGTTGGTAAGTTGGTTACATACCTACTATTTCCTCAAGGATTTTTTCGAATGTTGCCTATTAGACAGTGTCCTGTAATGACACCTATAGCAGAGCCAATGTGCAGTCGGTTAAGTGAGATCAAACCCATAGAGCGTCGCAGATCCGGCTTCAGCCAGAACCTTAATCCTTCTAGTTCTGCTTTATGGGGTCGTATGCTGGACGATAAGAAGAAAGGAAAGCTTGTATTGGATTCTTCGAAAGAAAAAATACTCCATCAGATATTTGGTCCTTTGTGTGGCAGGCTGTATCTGGCTCAAGTAGAGACAGAAACCTAAGAGCTGTCTGAATATGATTGAAAGACTTGAATTTACTAAGTCTTGTCTGTGGTCCCGGCGTCATCTACTTCTAGCTGACTATATATTTTTGGCATTTCACCCAGATGTGGTGGTATGGGATCATCAGTGGATTACCACAAACATATTCTTCGAATTGAAGAGGCATTTGAAATGGAAAAAATAATTCCCATTCACTCGTGAGTTG
This sequence comes from Portevinia maculata, assembly GCA_949715645.1. Classification (NCBI taxonomy): domain Eukaryota; kingdom Metazoa; phylum Arthropoda; class Insecta; order Diptera; family Syrphidae; genus Portevinia; species Portevinia maculata. The sequence goes on from OX454527.1 coordinate 43,406,378, forward strand.
GGAATATACATATACTCGTTGTATAACGAGGACAAAATTGTCATCTCTCAGGACAAAGACATGTGACGGGTCCCATGGAATGATTTTCCCTTGTTATTGACCATTATACTGCTGCAAACAAATAAAACATGTATAATGAGATGTCAGTCCGAGGGTTTATTGCTTTCACAAAAGGACATTCTAGCAATCCACAAGAACCTAAACATACTATACCAATTGGGTATCTGAGATCCTTTTGGAAAAGGGCGACGAACGTTTAACACTACATATTTTGTTTTTGTTAGTATCAGACTTCATACACTAGGTGCTGTTGCGAGTTTTAAACACCTGGGATCCCCATTACCAAAGAGCTTCCCAATGATATGCAAAGTTCCGGCAGCATTATCACCGTACAAGATACCTGGGGGTGCAATGAAAAGATCTTTTGGTCCGATCAGACTCCTTGGCAATTGAAGACGACTTTCACGGCAAATACACATCAGAAATAGACAAGCACTTGTCATCTGGTGCGCGACATTACCCAACCATCCATACTCTAAAATTAATTTGAATTTTTAATTTAATTTCTCTCTACGTTCTGCAGCCATTTTGAACACCTCCCGTTATAATTTTATAGGTGCATATCGATGATGTGGTACCTACCTCCAATTACACTTGTCAAAGATTTAAAACTTATTCGCAGAATTTTCTTGAATTACAAATCAATTTATTGATACCCTCTTCCAACATTTTGATTTTGACCGCTGTCATTGTGACTTATGATCCAATAGCACACTCAGGTGTAAAATCTTTTCACACACTAACTTTTTTGTTCCCTCAACCAAGAAATCTATTCAGCAGTGTTCTACCGCAGCCGTCTAAAGTGCAATCAACTTTACCAAGCAGCTTGCCGTGCCTTTGCTTCACATCAAAGAACAAGATTAGTACCCTGGAGGGATTTTTACAATTTTCTTTTTTCTATCTCTGTCTCGCTTTGCGGTCCGCAGCGATGCATAAAACAAAGAACTGGCAAGTTGTTGTTTTTCCTTCTTTCCACGGAAAGAGCAATAAACAGATATGTATGTAATAAAAAAAATGGACGATCAATCATTTTGTCAATGGCAATGGGGCACTTGCATCATCAACCTAATCAAAACTTGATAAGAAAAACATACCTCCAACTAGAATCGACGATGGTGCTATATATATCCAAAGGAAACAAATCCAACTCGAATGCAGATTGATATTCCTCCTGCAGCTGCTGTTTTTGTTGGCTAATCCACCACCGAAAACGACGAAAAACATCCACCGAGTGCGACCGTTAAACCCACATCGCCGTCGAACCGGCCCAAGGTAGAGCACAAAAAAAATAAAAAAAAAAACTTTTTTTCAAATAAATTAGCAATCACAAAAAATCAAAGACAAACACACATACAAACAACGAACAGAAAAAAAAACCGAACACAATTCTTCGTGGAATGTGTTTTTTGCACAAACTTTACACGCGTTTCACGTTTGTTTTACGAAAATAATGACGTTAAATTCCACAAATACTTTGCTGGCAAACAATTTAAATTTAATTCTAAAACACTTTATAAAGGAAGTGGGCTTATATCTTCGAAAACTTTGATAAATTTACGCACAAAACTACCAGCGGAACTCGCAGAAAATCATGTAGAGGTGGTGGAAAAATGCACTTTGGAACGTTGATCTTGGGGGACGGGAAGGGAAGATGAGTAATCCAGACTTAAGATATTCTGAGGTGCACTTTGCACTCCACACACCCGCTCCGGATGCAGAGAAATACACGAACTTTAAACAAAATAATTGACTTTGGGATTATTATGGAAAATTGATTATAATATTTGTTATATTCTGTGTGTGACACTGGCCGACAATCAATGGACAAGTCGCGAGCACTTGCACTTGCATTCGTAACGGACGATTCACTGAGCCACCTTCCACATTGAACAACTATCAATGGTCGCGTTTTGTTGAAGGGCTACAAGGTGGTTGAAGCGAGATGGAGATATAAAATTAACTGTTTCATTTCAAACTGGTAAAGCTAGATGGAATGGAGAGAATGAAGTTGGACGTGGTGTCGTAATGCACCTTGTGGATGAGATTACATTGTGAATGGTGTTGTGGATTGTAATGTCTAATGTATTTCCTTTTAGTTTAGAATTGATGTTATGAGAAAAATTTAAAAACAGTGCCAAAATAGTAGTCAATGTGACTCAAAAATAAATAAAGTGGCATTCAATACCTAGTGTCACACTTGTTTAAGTCTCTAGTTAACTTAATTATAATTTTGGGCCAAACTTTGCTTGTGACGAAAAGTGTTTTTTCGTTCTTTTTCTTCTTGCAGGAAGCTATGTCGAAATTTTGCTTGAGCGAATTCGTAACGAACTGTCAAAAGCTTTTCAGCAGAAATATATAATTAATTTTTTTTTTGCATCTAACATAGTAATCGTGGTTCTATTCAACTTTCAATTTAGCGTGATAACCTGCTTTGAATGGGCGATTAGTTAACGTGATCATCTTTTTACTGAAATCTCCACTTCGAGCAAATGAAAGATATCTACAGTGTTTCGTCAGGGAAGAACAGAAGTCCCCCACCGCAATGTTCCCTGACTTAAGTGTGCGGTTTTTGAGAAAACATATCTTATTTTGAAATTGAATTGAGTATTTTCTAGGGGTGCCAGAGAGCGATCAACTACTCGCGTCCGATTGAATTTTCGCGAAATTTGACACCTCAATCATATATAGCTATTTTTTGGTCGCAGACGCCCTTGACCTCCAATTGGAAAGCTACTGAAGCCAAATATACTGTTCGAACTTAATGTCAGCTTCCTTTTTTTCTGTTAAGAACGGTGCAAATAAAATGTCACTAAAAACAGCTTTTCTCTGTAAATAAACCTCATTCAATCAAATTAAGTGTGTTTCAAGAGGAATACAAATTTAATCAAATATGCAGGTAAATTATAAGTTGCGATACTGAACATTCTCCTCATGATGTTTACATCATCGGTTGCTCAATTAAAGCTATCTCCCGTTTGAAAAGATGTGGCTTTTGGTACTACTCGCACTGGGGTTTTGGTGACCTTGCGTGGCAGTTGTACTTCGATTCCTATCTAATGGATATGCCATCTGACGCAATGACAAGAGACTTCGGCGGATGTGCAATTACGAAGACGAACAGGTGGAGCGGCGAAGTATCTGCGTCTGTGGCGACATTCAAGCAGCATTTAATGCCTTGCTCAACCCCTTAACCACCTCCCAAATAGTTCGTGAATGCAAGATTTCTCTGAAATCGGTCGAAAGGCTGAATTCACTAAATCTTGTCTAGTTCCCGTGTTATAACGTGATCACATGGCATCAGATCTCTGATGTACTTTGCTGGACAGGGCTCAGAATATCTCAGGACCTGAACCGGCATTTAGTCTAGCTACGTCATCGGTAAGGACTAAAACAGTTTTTTTTTCATAAAAGGAAATCCAAGTCCCAAGTTTAAAAAAAAACGCGGGTCAGCACTATTTTATTAACCAAATGTCGAATTCAACAACACCCTTGCCGCGATTTTTCAAGGTTTAGTCACAACAACAACATTTGGTGGCGTTTCACATACCGACAATTGAAAAAATCCCTCGTGTTTTTCGCGGAAAAAAGTTTGCATTTCGATATTGGTTAATAACACCATTTTTAAAAATATATTTTCATGAACTGGTCACATATGCTGCTCTTGGAATAGTATGATTTTAAGTTTTCTGCTTATAAATGCATTAAAAGTAGTCTTCTTGGCAGTTTGTCTAGTCGTTTGTTCGCCCAAGTCACGCTCGTTTGAAAAGTCCCTTGGGGGCATGGTCTGGACCGAAGGTGCTCAGAGCGTTTTAATTTGTTTATAAAACGGACTGGAGCGGTCAGCTATCATATGTAATATGTTATAAGTTACAATGTTTTTTTTTTAAATAAAAATATATTTAATTAAATTGTTTTACTTTCTACAGCAAAAAACAGCCACCGACCGTAATTTTAATAGTATTGCATTTAGTTTTTTTTCTTAATTTTTGTCTCCTCTCAGCCTGCCCTTGGCTGTGCTCAGTTTTAATACAGGAAGAACTAAGAAGAAACAGGTTTTTTTTTTGACAACTCTGCTCTGAACTCTTAGAAAGAAAAACCTGTAACGAGTACCTACTCATTTTGAAAACTACAAAGGTTTCCACTAAGTTATTAGGTCCGTTCGCGTACTTTATGTGTAGGAAAATTAAAAGTGTCAAATCTCCAAAATCGAGAGAGAATCCTCTCATTTCTAAGAAAAGTACGCGAATGCTTTTTTGTAAAAAGTTGAAAAAACATCTTAGTTGAAAAGAAGCAACAGCTGTTTGTTTTTGCTGGCTAACTCATAGGATTTCATCATTTGACAGTTTTCATTTTCTTGCCAGCTGAAATTCTGTGTGAAGAAAAATGAACGAAAGTACATGTTTCTTTCGTTCATCTTTTTACCATTTTCTCAGTACGCGAACGCGTTTGTGTAGTTTTGCACGAAAGTTTATATAAATTTACGTTTGCATATTAGTTCGCGAACGGACCTATTTAAAATTCCAACTGACGCTTTGCACAATAATACAATCCAAAATTCTCCCTGTTGGGTCGTATTCAAAAATCAGCTGTCAGTCCGCTGTCATTTGTTTGACATTTCCATATAGTTTTGTTCGTATATAAAGTGGTGGACGCGGCTTTCAAGGTTTTTCACATTTCGCAGTTACCTGAACCATTGAATTCCATTGATTTGGATAATTTTGATTTCTTAATACGGCCAACAACGACAACCAACTCGAATCTACACAATGTCCAATTTACAAAGATCTATTATGAAGTCCAGACTACCGCCAACAATTCCTGGGTCTAGAATCGGAAGATCGTAAGTACTGAAGCTGCCGCTTTAGCGCAACCCATTTCATCACACCCCAAAAATTGTTTACAAATAATTTGCATAATTACTTTGTTGCAACTTTCAATGCATTATCCATAGGGATTCATTTAAGAAGTCCAAGGCACGCAATTACAAACCAACACTGTGGAGTGAGTACTTTTCTGAAAAGGAGGACGTGGAAATTGACGAGCGTACAGTATTTCGCGTTTATCGTACAAGTCAACCGCAGAAAGCCGGCCCAGTTATTCTATTACTGCACGGAGGAGGATATTCCGCTCTCACTTGGTCACACTTCTGCGTAAATATTGGATTAGATTTGTTGTTGGGTTTTTTTTTTTAATAAAATTGTAATTGTATGTGTCTTTTTTAGGTGGAAATAACACATATGATCCATTGTCAATGTTTGTCAATAGATATGAGAGGTCACGGCGACACAGTGACCGAAGACGAAGAAGACTTGTCAGCCGCTACCCTGGCAACGTAAGCGAGTTGGGAGGAGTTGTGTACATATTTCAACTTGGATTGATTGAATTTTTTTATTTGTAGAGATGTTGGCAATTTAATTGCTAAATTGTATCCAGATCCAGACGATGGTACGGGTGCCCCACCAATACATTTGGTTGGGCATTCAATGGGTGGAGCCATTGCAGTGCATATCGCCAATATGGACTTGATACCATCTCTGGTGGGTGTGACAGTCATTGACGTGGTTGAGGGTACTGCCATGGAAGCACTCGCCAGTATGCAAAGTTTCTTGAGATCACGTCCAAATTACTTCAAGAGCATACCGAATGCCATCGAATGGTGCATTCGAAGCGGACAGATTCGAAACATCGACAGCGCTAGGGTATCAATGCCTGGACAAATAATTAAGTAAATGCCATTTTGTCATGCATCCGTTTTACATACTCAAACGGATCTATTTCCTTCCTCAGTTGTGCTACGAAGAAGCTAGCCACCAACGAACTTCCCATACAAGACGACCCCGATGAATCACCAGAAACATCGACCTTTACACATCCTTTGGTTATATCCGAGGACGAAGAAGTGGCAGAGAATGCAGAAAGTATCACATCGCCGACCTCAACTTCTCTGCCTCCATTACCCCCAGGCATCGAATTTAAGAAACCAGCGCCCGCCAATGATGAGGCAAATAAGAAGTAAGAAACTGCTTAATATCAAATCTTCTTCTATCAAAAATAATAAACCCTCCTAAGATACACATGGCGCATTGACCTCTCAAAGTCGGAAAAATACTGGGTAGGATGGTTCTCTGGACTGAGTGAGAAATTCCTCAGTTTGAGAGTGCCAAAGCAGCTTCTTTTAGCAAGTATTGATGGATTGGATAAAACTCTAACAGTTGGACAAATGCAAGGTGAGTTCTTGAAATTAAATTAAATCCGTGTTCATCTTAAGGTCCACTTTAAGGTAAATTCCAAATGCAAGTGCTCGCCCGCTGTGGTCACGCAGTTCATGAAGATCGTCCACACGAAGTCGCCGAAGTGATCAGCTCCTATCTCATTCGAAATCGATTTGCCGAAGCAGCTGGCGAATTCCGCTCTCACATGCCAGCATGTTAAGCGCATAGATCAGCAAAGACAGTTTTCCATATTTAAATCGTTTGCGTGATTGAACTTTTACCAGCTGCTTTGGTGTTTTATTTGGTTTCTCTTTTCTATGAGCGATGGGAACATATACTGCGTTTTGAATTTCTTCCCACAAATCAATTAATTACCCCAACCCTGGTGTATATAACGCCGCCAACGAAAAGGCCAAATTTATTCGAGAGTATTTGTTTTACTTTTCCAGCTTTGCGTGGACTCTTCGTGGTCTGGGAGTGCGCGTACATCAGCTAATCATACTAACATTAATATTTATAAATATATGATTTATCATTTATGCTTAAAACTGTATTTAATAAAAGAAAAACTAAAGCAGGGAAAGTACGGTAACTGCGCAAATTTCACAACAAATTGGAGAAACGTTTTCTTTACTCATTTTTGTGTATATAGAAACTATAAATTATATTACTTGCATATTAAACGAAGAATATTTGTCTTCATATCTATATTTAATCGATGAAAAAAACCGTAATTGACTACACACACACACGTCATATGATACTTTTAAATACATATATATTGGAATTTATTAATAAAGAAAACAATAGTTTTGAATCAAGCCGAATAAAGAGCATGTTATTGGTGGTCTCGTGCGTTTACTCGATGAATTGGCAACCCTGCTTCCTAAGCTGAATCTTTTGCTCAAGGATTTTTATTCGTCGCAAGCGGTCAGCGATTTGTCCCCGGATATCATCTCGGTATCTTTTGCCTTCGCCGAGCTCTTCCATTTCTGCTAGCCAGTCAGCACGCTCGTTTATTTGCTCGAGTACTGAAAATGGAAAAGTGTGTATAAAATTCTTTCAGGTTTCAACGCCATTGTACCTATTCCGATGCCTGGAAGGAGTCTTGGCACAATGCCTAACTAGTCAGAATGTGATGGTGGAATGAATATAGAGGAGAAAACTCACTTAAAAGCATTCCGGAGGATCAAAGGCGATAAATAATACGATTATGGCTCGAAGCCTCTGCCCTTAATGGGTTTTATTCAGAATTTTTAAAAAGAAGAACAACGCTTTAATAAAGTTGAAGAAAGAATGACAACCAGAAGATCAGACTTCGTTGGAAACTAATGCAGTTATGTGGCTTTTCGGGTACAATTATTAAGAAACAATACGAAAAACTTTGAAGTCATATTTGAAGGTGCAAGCATAACGCGTATAAGGCAGTAGGCCGAAGTTACACACATGCGACGCTGCCTTCTTAGTGTTTGCATTGGCAGGTTTACCCGTGAGCTACTACCAACATTTTGCATTGTGCATAGAAGGCATTACAATTTTTAGTGTGAGCCAGGTTGGAGCAAAAGGGGAATGTTTGTGGTTGCTCGGCTCAGCTCGTCGGACGGCGAAAGTTCTTGCCCCCTCGCAATATACCACCTAACGGAGGCTTGGTGACACGGTCATCGAATTGAAAATGGTAATAACCTGGCCTCGGGGAAAAATCAGCTGAGCAATGTCCTTGCTTTTAGAATCAATATCAGTGTCCTAGCCAAATTTTAGATACTTTTTACTTACGCTCATTTATAAGATCTTCTGGATCCTCCCTTGATTCGTTTGCTGTTTCTGGCCTTTTCTTTGGCTTTAAGCAAACTTCAGACTGACGAATGCCGCTCATAGCTTCTTGTAGCTTAAGCTTGGCCTTATTTGAAGGCATTTTTCCATCCGGATTGGGTCGATATCTGTACAAAAATTAATTCTTAAATTTTTTTTTAGCTACTACAAAACATTTTATTGACCTACCTCGGCATATCGTACGCGCCACTAGCAAGAATCGCGTTCAGACTTTTCCTTTTAGCCACCCGAGCTCTTTGTATAATTTCCAATGCCCTTGTATTATCATCCATATTCTTTGGGACCTTTGTTGGTGGAGGTGGTGGCAGCGGCTCGCCCTTTCGCAAGTGATAGTTTATTTGCTTTCTTATCTGCATGCTCATTTTGGACTCTTCCATCAGTACTAAACAGATTTTGAAGATTTATTTAGAGCAAAACTTAAAAAAAATTAACTTACACTTTAACAAATCGCTGGTTTCCTTGCTATATTCCACTTTATGTGTGTGGAAAAGACCACCCTGAGCAATGCGGTCGCTGGGCCATTTTATATTTTGTTCTGACATAATTGAAAAACGATTTTATTATTTCTTTTGACAAATATAAACGGTTCAGTTAAATACTAATGACGAATGAAAAGAAAAAAAAATATTTTACTTTCAGGATATACAGTAATTCCGGATGCTATGGCAACCGGGGTTTCCGTTTTATGTTATCGAAAAATTGTTAATCGGTAATTTGTATGATTTCAACGTAAAGTTATTCGCAACCAATCAAAATTTGAGATTTCGCAAAATCAGTCGAAATCTACCGCGAAAACGGTAGATTTCCCATACATTTGGAAGATTTCGATAAAATCATATTGAAATCTATGTTCAAAAGTCTGATTGTTAAAATAAACACACTTTTCGATACAAACATCACTTTTCACCCAGGGCCGTATCGAGAATTTGGTTTTAATGGGGGTTCCCGAACGCTTTCGAAATTGTTATTAACATTGTTTTTCGGGGGATATGGACTTTGAATTTATTATTAAGTTAGTTAAACACCCTTGTGGGGAATATTTTTTAGCCAAAACCAATTGGCCTAGGTATATTTTCTATTGTTTGAATAATTGGTCTTATTGTAACTTATTGAAACTGCTGCTGATTGAAAATATGTCAACGAAATGCTTTAAGATTTTGTTATTTTATTTTTAGCTTTCTATATTTCTTGGCAATAAATTAATGATTTATGGACAAATGTAATGATTATGGTATTTGTTTTCTTCAATCCGAAAACGAGTTTCATAGCAAGTGTTTAAGTGATTGAAACGTGAAACGAAATCGAGCTAGTGTGCGGAACGAACGCTATTAAGGATGACTCGCAAATATTTTGCTTCATTGGAAAGTTGGATTTTGACGCCTTTTAGCACTGGCTGAGTACACCCGATCAGCTTATTTCTTCTCGTAAAGAAACCAACCTTAGTTTTGAGAGAAGTGGCTGAGAGCCCATTGCTAGTGCACCATTCGTCGACCAGGTCTAGGGCCGCCTGCTCTTTGACGCAGACAGTAGCTAGGCTTGATCTAACAGAAAGTATGGCAACATGATCCACGTTCGCCTGAGCATAGGCGTTAGAACTTTTGAGAGCGGTCAACATAGAGTCAACCAGCATGTACCACAGCAGTGGAAGAAGAACGTCGCCTTGCGGGCAGCTTCTATTCATTCCCACTATCACATAACGGCCGCATTTGTAAGCAACGTTTTATTCATTAGGATGCTTTAATCCACAGTACCAATGACTGGTCTACGCCGTATTGTCTGGCAGAGTTACACATGCTGTGAAAAGTCGCATTGTCAAAAGCACCCTAAACTATATTTTGGAGCGCCGTCCCGAATGATTTTCCGCGTTGTTAGGCATGTTGCATCTGAATGTTTTGAACACATAAAGCTCGACCAGTCTTTAAATGCCTTTCAGGTAGAAGAAAATCAGACTGATTGGTCTGAAGTTCTTGGCGAGCGAGTAGTCATTTCTGCCAATTTTTGGTATAAATGCCACTCTAGCTGTTCGTCAGGATGTTGGTATTGTACGCTCAAACTGCGAAATTCAGTACCTTTTTCCGTACCAAAAACCAAGCTCATAGGATTTCATCATTTGACAGTTTTCATTTTCTTACCAGCTGAAATTCCGTGGGAAGAAAAATGAACGAAAGTACATTTTTCGTTTTACTTAACTCATCCCTGAAGCGTATTCAGTTGTATTTTCTCGGAATGCTAATATCCTGCAAAGTTATGATTTCGAATTCGATTTTAATTTCGATGACACCTCCAAGGAGACCCTCCAGTTGGTTACCGAATTAAGGTGCCTTTTAGATAAAGTTAAGTCGATCACCTTCTGACTTCTTGACGTTACAAAATTTGCTTATGAACCAACATTGTTAACGGTAATATCAGACGATAGTATGCTTGCAGTCCAGGAGCTACTTTCCTCTCATGTTGTATTTGCTGATGCCCCAAACCATGTTCTGGCATTGGCATTGCAACATATACCTGCTAGTACCTAAGTAGTATATTAAAGTTTCAAATAAACTTCCGTGCTTTGCGATTCGGCCTTTCGTTTTCCTTTTTTGCAAATATATATTTACGCGAAAAGAGGCAAGCTTTCGGCTTCTACTTGCTACCATAGCAATGTATTGAAATACGATTTATACTTAATGTATTCGACAAGTTTATTAAAACGAAACTAAAAAGCAAAGGGCCATTTACACGGTCACATATTCCTAACATGTAAGATTAAAGGGATGCTAAATACTAAATATCCGTGTGACTGAAAGGGACAGCATTACCTAACATGCAAAAAAACGTGACACGTATTCAGGTCGCACATCTTGTTTACGTGGTAGGAATTATGGGAAAGCTATGCATGTTGATATTTTTATAGCGATGGCTTACGAAATTTCGATTTCCTATAAAACAAAATGGGCGCTGCTATCATATGTTTTAATTGCCATAATACATTTTTGACATTTCTCTGCTTCACATCGCCGATTGTACCTTCAAGATGGAAAACACTATTAATACGGCAGCCTTTACGAGATCCATGTTTTTATTTATTTTTTAATTCTACCACAACAAAACCGATGAAAATAAATTTGTTTGTTTACATGTGATCTGTCAAATCTCCATAATAATGTTATAGCAAGTTAAAGTAAGCGATCTCACTCTTACACCTTATTAGCATTGACTGCGGATAAACGGATCTCTCTTTTCGGCTTTGTTGCAAAAATGCGCGTGCGTGATGGTGTAAATGCGCTATTACAAACGTGTGAACAATTTCAGAGTGAGCAAAATACCAGTAAATAAAAGAATTCAGTTAAGATATATATAGTACTAGATCATTTGGATCTGTCAAGATTGAGATCTTTTCTGAAGATACCCTCTAGATGAAAACTTGCCAAATGTCTACTATTTATGTTCTGAAGTTTGTTTTGTAAACAATCCAATTTCTTTAGAAAGAAAATTAAATTGTGGCCGTGGCAGTGGTTTCGTCAGGATATCGGCCAATTGATCGGAAGAAGAAATATGTGCTACGTCTGTCACCATTTTCGTAGTTCTCACGGATGAAATGGAATCGCACATCTATATGCTTGGTTCTCCTGTGGAACTCTGGATTCCGAACAAGACGAATTGCACTTTGGTTGTCGATCTGGATTATAGTTGGTGTCCTGTCTTCATAATTGATGTCCTTGAGCAGCTGTCTTAACCAGATGGCTTCTTTGGTGGCATCGCATGCAGCCATGTATTCGGCTTCTGTAGTTGATAGTGCGACTGATTGTTGCCGTTTGCTGCACCATGTAACAGGTCCTCCGCTTAGCATGAAGATGTATCCGGTGGTTGAGCGACGTGTACATAAATCACTTGCGTAGTCTGCGTCTGAATACCCTACAAGGGTTGGTGAACAGTGTTTTTGAAATAGAATTCCTTGATGACTTGTCGCTTTCAAGTATTTGAAGATTTTAGTTACGGCATTCCAGTGAATTTTATTGTGGCAATCCAAGTATCTGCTTACATTTCCGACTGCATACATAATATCCGGGCGACTTACTATTGCGGCAAATATAAATGAGCCAACTGCATCTCGGTACGGATATTTATTCTCAGCTTCATCTTTTGAGCATTGATTTAGAGCTGTATGTGGGTCGTCTGGAATGCTAATTGGATTGGATTCATTTAATTTGAAACGATTGAGAATTTCCTTTATGTAGGTGGTTTGATGAAGAAACATTGAGCCGTCCTCTATGTTTTGTTCAATTTCCATCCCGACGAAAAATCCAGGTGAACTTGTGGTAATTTCAAATTGCTTCATCAATATCGGTTTTTGAATTTCCCATAATCATACCATCGTCTACGTATATGACTAGTAGGATTTCTGATTCCTTATGTTTTTTTCTGTATACGCATCTATCAGCCATACTTTGGACAAATCCCAGGGTTATTAACGAGTTATTAAGTTTTGCGTTCCAGCATCTGGGTGCTTGTTTAAGTCCATAGAGCGACTTGTTACGTTTGCACACCAAACTGTCTTCTGTATGAATCCCTTTTGGCGGAGTCATATATATATCTTCCTTCAATACTCCATGTAAGAATGCTGATTTTACATCGAACTGCCTAATTTTATACTCGCGTTGAAAAGCTATAGCAAGTAATACTCGTATTGAGTCGTATCTTGTGGTTGGTGCAAAGGTTTCATTGAAGTCTATACCCTCTCGCTGTGGAAATCCTTTCGCACACAGCCTGGCTTTGTAGCGAGAGATAGTGCCATTGGGTAATTTTTTCACTTTGAACACCCATTTTGACCCTATGATTTCTGTGCCCACAGGTAAAGGTACCATTGTCCATGTATCATTTTTCAAGAGAGAATTGATTTCCTCTTGAATTGCTTCCTTCCAGTACTTTGCATCACTACCTTGCGTTGCTTCGTCGAACGTTTGGGAACACCAAGTTCTGCGATATCAAGCTCAAAACGAGAAGGTCGCTTAATACCTTCTATTGGCCGTAAGTCATATTTTACTTCCTGTACTGGTTCTCTCTCGGGTGATTCATTAACAGGTTCGATTTCTTGAATCAACGGAACAGTTTGTACGTCTGGGTCTGGTCTAACATGTCGACATTCATTGTTTTTAGGTTGAAGATCTTCACTAACACTATCATTCCGATGTGAGTTCACATTGATGTCAGTGAATATATTTTCTTCTTCACCTATGACTGGTTCATGGTGAGCATGAGTGAAAATAACAAGCTTTGACTTAATTAATTGGCGAAATTGTAGCTTCAATGAATATCAGATGTTTTAATATTTTGATGGTCTTATCGGTGATATCAAATAACCGATAGTTTATAGGGTATCCATCGTAACCAACTAAAACGTATTTCTTAATCTTTGGTACTAATTCGTAAGCATCACATCCAAATATTCTTAAATGAGTAAGATCTGCTTTCTTCCCAGTCCACATTTCAAAGGGTGTTGAATTTGGTGCTTGTGTTGAACCTGTTCTGTTGAGTATGTAGACAGCAGTGTTGACGGTTTCTTCCCAGAGATACAGAGGTGTACGTGCAGCGTACACTCTTTACTATAGTGCGCATATCGCTCTCTGCTCGACCGTTCTGCTTGGGAGTATATGGACCAGTCTTCTCATGGATGATGCCGTGAATTGACAGATAATTTTCCAAATATTCGTTTACATACCCAGTTCCATTATCTGTACGAAGAACTTTGATCATGTATCCATATTTGTTATTAATCATTTCGTTAAGCTCCTTAAAGGATTCGAAAACATATGATTTATGTGATAAAGAGAAAATTATGCGATAACCTGAGTAGTCGTCTTTGAAGAGAACAAAGAATCTGGCTCCTCCAACCGATTTTTCTGCTACCGGACCCCAAACATCGCTATGTATTAATTCACCTGGTCTCTCTGCCTTATATGATAAGGGTTTATGTTGCTTGACATATACGCACGCTTCACAAAAGAAATTATTCAGATGTGTCAGATTTACACCTTTGACTAGATCATTCTTTACCATGTATTTTATGGTTTGCGCGTTTACATGACCCAGTCTTTCGTGCCAAATTCGCAGCGTTTCTGATGATGCTGTGTTTGCTTCTGCTACAGTGGTTAGAATTTTTGTTCGAAACTGCATGCGACAGATGTTGTCCCTTCCTTTTATATCAACTGCTGTAAGACTTCCCAGTGAATCAAAGATTTTTGCTATGTTGCCTTCTTTGATAATCGAAAAGCCCTTGCTTATGATTTGCCCTTCAGCTAACAAGTTTCCACAAAGCTCTGGTACATACCAGACGTCAGTGATGTTACAGTCAAAAAATGTGTGGTAAAGGTACTTCTGTAAGCTAACAGTTCCTATGCCTTCCATATCCGATTTGGATCACAGATTCTGATGACTTTTCGATCTTCTTAAAACTGGAAAAGAACTTCCTTCTACTTGTCATATGTGCAGATGCACCACTATCTAGCGTCCACGTGTCATCTTGTTCAGCTTCTTCCATGTTAAAAGCTGAGTAACTTCCTTGTGACAGATGGTGTTGCATTCACTTGTGGAGGAACAAATAATAAATTATTAATATTAACAAAAGGAATTTTAAATAAACATACCCTACATGAGTCGGCTCTTCGTAGTTTCGTCCGAAATGTTTTGTTTCGTATCTTCTGTGGTTGTCAATTTGACATTTACCAAAAATATCCCTATCAGGGAAATGAAAGCAAGTGGTGCCAAAATAAATTTTTGGAACTAGTCAGAGAAGAGAAGTTTTAAAGCAGGATAGAGACTTCCATTTGACTGTCAAATTTTGTTTTTTTTTTCTTTTTTTCCCCCTGACAAATGTCAGAAAAATACGGAGGCTAAACAAACCAAATCATTTAGCAGTAAAAGGCGGGACATTTGCAAAATAATTGAAAAATTTTACAATTAAAAGAAAATAATGGTGTTAAATTGTTGTGTGGTGGGTTGCCATAAGCACACTGCACGTGACTTTGATGTTCGATTTTTCCGATTACCAGCAATGAGAACAAAAAACAAACTACTTCAAGATCTTTCTGTCGAGAGAAGAACGGCATGGAAAAATGCAATTAAAAGAAAGGATTTAAAAGAAAGTTCACTGAAATATATCGGAATATGTTCAGAACATTTTGTCACTGGTGTGTATTATATTGTGAAAAAGAAAAGAAAGTGTTACCAAATTATTAATGTGATTTTTAAATTATTGCAGGTGCTCCGGCACATCTGAAAAATCAGCTGCATCCTGACTGGGTTCCAAATTTAAAAATGGGATATACCCAACCTTCAAATGCTAATGCAAGCGTTAAACGCTTTCAAAGAACCCAAAACCGGCAGGAAAAAAAGCAGGTCATATTTAACAGCAACCCTCTCATTGCTAGTACTCAAAATGTGTTACCTGAAACCACAGCTATAATTGAATCCCATGAAACGACAGAATTAAGTGAATTGGATGTACTTTAGCTCGAAAACAAACAAAAAGACGAACTCATTCAACAGCTTGAGGCCAACTTAAAAGCAGTATGTATTTGGATTAATTTGTTGAAACTATTTTTATGTTAAGAATGTGTTTATTATTTGCCCTGCAGGTAACTGATGACTACCGAGTGAGACTACAACAGCTTGAGAGCAACTTCAAAGCAACAAATTGCTTTTCAAAAAAAGACGGAACTGCTACGCGTTAAGGGGATGAGTATTGATGACTTTAAAAATAATTATACTAAAGTTCTGTATTTCACAGGTCTTCCAAGTTTCACTTTGCTTAATCATCTATTTGATTATGTCTAAAGAGGATTTAACATCAAGTCTGAGAAAGAATATAAATAAATTTGATGCTTTCATGATGACTAAGTTAAGGCTGGATTTGCTATTTATTACTTTTTCTAATAGGAATGGTCTATGTAAGTCGAGTACGGCAGCGACACAACTATACGAATTAAAAACAGTATAATTTAGGAATGTAAGGTATTCAATTTATTATTAAAAGTAGTAACAGTGTTTATAATAACAAGTGACAAAAATATATATGAGTATAAAAATACACAAAAAAAAAAACGGTCTTACTAGGTGATTATATTGCACGGCAAGCTTACTTTATTCAAGTTGCAATAAACTCTAAAACTTCATTTAAGGCACTTATCCAATAATTGAGATCGCTTTGATTATCGGCTGAGAAAAAGCGTGTTGAAAGCGAATCATTTGACTCTAACTCTAAGCAAAATGATCGAGATCTTGCGCAAATTTCTCCTGATGCGAATTTTATGGGAAACGATTTACACTTACACGGTTCTATGGAGCAAATTGGCTCATTTATCGAAACATCATTTGGACATTTCCACACATTTACCCTAAGCGCTTCTAACTCGCACCATCGAAGGTTCCAACTATGCTTTTTGCTTACACCCTGAACATTTAAAAAACCTTCTTTGAATATTTTCTAAATAATAGCTCCGCCTCACTAGTTACATGCACTTTGCTGACAGAATTCGCTGTTCATGGTTTTGAATCGATAGAAAATTTACCAACATTCGCTGCGTGCAAGCAAAAGTATTTCTCACTTGCGTTCGAACAACTGTCTACCAAGTGGAAGGGCGCAAAATCACATGGACGCATAACAAATGAGGCATGAGGACGCAATCGGGAGAGTACTTCATCGCTCGATCCTGAATCCAGGGACAACTAAAAATAATCAAACTCTTATTAGTATTGTGGATGGTACCTAAAATGTTCAAACGCTAACCTTTGCATTCGATAGTGGATTTCTGCTAGTCCATTCTTTCCTCAGCCTCAACATGAATAGGTCACAGCGAATTTCTGATTCAGACTTTATGTTGTCGAATGAAATGTTACATTTGCTAAATAGAGCCTCTCCATTTCTGCATTCAGCTGACTGAGTAGATTTAACTTATCTACCGTTGGAGAACACTCCAATGTAGTAATAGTTAAAGAACAGTTCATGATCGTGGTTCGCCTTTATTGGCATACGTAATGACTTGAACGTTACAACTCCTTTTTGGCTTACCATCCTGAGAAGTAATGCTTGTACTGGGATTCTTACCATTCCGCTTAAGAGATGAAAATAACAAGAGCCGTTCTGCTTCGACCATTTCAGGAGACACTTCCAGTTCAGGAATCAGCCTACACAAGTCAGCCTACTTTTGTTTGCTGATTCCTATTATTTTTTTCCCGCCTATCGCTGATAATTATTTTGTTTGTTTACCCTCCATTTTGTTGTTGTTTTTCGATTTGGCATCGATTTGACATCTGTCAAAAAAATGAATTGGTCTATAGAAGACAAATTTGAGAGTCAAAAGTGAATTACTCTAGCCGTGTTTCTTTGCACGCGGATATAGGGATGGCATCAGAAAACGACTATCGCCGCTTAAGAATTCATCAAAAAAAACACACATGCACCTATGACATGCACCGTGACACAGCTGTAAGTTGTAGTTAAGAAATTTGTATTGAAAATCCTGAAATTGAAAAATATTTACTTTCCCAATTGAAATTCATGCCAAGCATATTCTAAAATTATGAAGCACAATTTCACATTAACAGATTTGCTAAATTCAATTACCCTTAAAATGAAGTTTGAAAAATAATAATAATAAAATCACGAATAAAATATTCGGCGGGAAGTGTGAGTGGTCGGTGTGTTGTCAAACTTTGACATTTCCTGAAAAATTCATCGGAAGGATTCATCAGAAACGAAGAAAATTGATTTTGGAAGCACTGTTTATCCCCGCGTACCAGGATAAGTTGTTGTTGTATTTTACATGCAAATTTCAAATTATCCCTATATCCGCGTGCAAAGAAACACGGCTTCTCTAGCGGCAAAATGTATGTTTTACCGAAATAAGGAGAGAAAGAAAAAAAAGATTCTCTAATGTCCAGTTGGAAGTAAAATCATGGAAAGTAGAGGAATGAAGGTAGGATCTGCGAACTGCGAGTCATTTTTAGTCGAACCGTGCAATGCCGTAAAAGTGCACGTTATATTTTTGAAAAAAAGTGTATAAGTGCAAAAATTTAAATAAAAGTTTTTAGTGTAGATCACCTGCGAATGCAGATTTTAGTTTAATCCTTACTTTAATTCAGTGCAAATAAAGGGCACAAACGTTTTAATAAATAAATGGAAACCATCATCGAGGCGATCACTGACCATCCTCTGTAAAACAAAGGGGTCGTGGTCGGGATCGCCATTTTTTTTGTAATTCGTTAGAATTCAAATGCCTCAAAATAAAATTAAGAACGAATAGTGCTACAAATATAGTGCTTTAATCAAACTATCTGGATATTTTTGATGAACACGACGGATATTTATTTTCAAATAGTGTACGCTGGATAGAGTAAACATTTGAGTCAGGAAAACTATGACCTTCACACTGTGACCCCGAAATTTCACCGAAACGGTGTGTTTCTATATTGTTTTTTGTTCTTTTGATGTCTTCATCGTCTTTGTACGAATAATTTATCATCGCTTATCTATTAATTAAATTTTTTTGTAATTCTTCTATAGCTTGATTCTTTGTGGATAGTTTTTTTTATTATTAAGTTTTGTTTTCTTTTTTAAATTTTTTTTTGTAACTTTTAAGTCATTATATTTTGTTAAAAAAATCGCGTTCTCTGTCGCCCCCGTTTTCTTTTGGTTAAATCCTATTAAAAGGGCTGTACCTTTTAGGTAGGCATTCGAACAACGAAAAGTCGCATGAGAAAAAGGCATGCAGGTAGGGTTGCGACGGTAGGAACAAAGTTTTTGTTTTAACTAGGTTTAAGTGTTTTGTTTTCTTTTTATGTTAATTTAGTTTTCATTTATACTAATTTAATTAATAAATTTTTAAATCACATTTTATGGTCAGAAGCTCTTTTTGTTTTAATGTGAGCACTTAAGTGCTTAATGGCGTGCTAAATTGAAATTTTCAGGGAGAGTCTAGGGTGCGCTAGAATTACTTCGGCGAGATGGTTTGATTGAGGAGAACATCGCCATATTGGCGAAATCCAAAATGGCCGCCGGATTTCCAGGTGGGGAGTTGAAAGGTCATCGCTGATCAACACCGTCCCGCCTAGTCCGTCCGTAATTGTAGTTAAAAAGAATTGTTTTTTTTTTATTTGGCATGTTTTATGTTTTGTCATAGGCTTCGTCGTGTAGCGGGGACAAGAACCACCCCATTCGGCGAGCTTAGCCGTGCTTTGCCAGCATGCCGTGCGTCCCATCCACACCCTTGCTTCCAGCCCAATTGTGGTGCTCCTCACGCCCTCTATATTCCAGCAACCGGCCTATTACAATGGTCTTCCTTCTGCGGAAACTGTTGCTGTTTCTTCTTTGCATAGCACTCAGCAGCAAAGTGCACCTTTTTGTTGCAATTGAAGCATGTTACTTTAGAACTTTTTCTTCGTATTTGCTTTAACGTGTTGCCGTGACGAAGATGCTACCAAAGCAGTTTCTTTTTCTTCGTGGGATGTCAGGTTCGTTTCTTCGTCAATAAGGCGAGCAGTTAAAGTAGAAAGGGTTTGCCTCGTTTCATCCATCGACAACCAGGCTTGTATGAAACTTCTAAATTTCGTAGGCAACGAACCAATTATCTTTGTTATGATTGCAACGTCACTAACATTGTCGCCAGACTCACGAATTTGCATTTAAGTTGAAATTTCCATTGATGAAAATTCTTACCATCGAATTTGTTAATGTGAATGGCATCCAATTTTTCCGCCATTTTATTTTTCGGATTTTCTATTATGCTTTGCTATCTCAATTATTTAATTCGTTAAATCTTTATTTAGTTAAGGCGAACTCTGGGCCCAAAACCTATTGAAATACGATTTATACTTATTGTATTCGATAAGTTTATTAAAACGAAACTAAAAAGCAAAGGCTTTCTATATACAGTTCTATAGTAGTCTCATCAACACGAATTTGAAAACTTTAAGCTCGACAGAGGCGGGAGCAAAAGTGGTCGCGTTTGAAGGTTTGTGTCTTAAATTTTGCTGTCTCTCTTTATGGTATCATTCTGATATTATGTATGTATTTATTTTCCTGTGTAACAGCCGAATACTTTTGATGATTTGTATTGTTGCGTCGCTTCGGCAAATAGTATGTAGGATGAGAGGGATATGATGGAAAAATTAGAAATCTGACTTTGTCGTCTGCGAGTAGAATGTATGATGAAAGAGGCGATGCGTTTGAAAGGAAAAATTTAATAAAAGCCAATTTCTGCATTTTCCATCAAAGAAGGAATTATGAATTTATGGATTTTTAGACTTTTGCTATTTTCGCTGTATCTCGTTCAAAAATGTACCGATTTATATCATTTCTTCAGTATTTGATTCGGAAATATTCAATTTGTGTTGTATCAGCCGTTATTCAAAGAAATAGTTGTTGGATAGGTAATTTATCTGTTAGCGAATTGATGACCTACATTAATATTGAGGCAGGTCACCTGTCGTTTAGCATTTTTTTGTAATATATTCGTGGTCAGCATCGATAGTAATGTGCATCTACAATGTCCGTCCGTCCGTCCGTGTACCCGTCGGCAAAAATTAAGGCCTTTACACTGGAGCTAGAAATTTAAACCATATACTCTGTAGGGCCCGAAGACATAAATTTTAAGAATTTTTAAAATCCGCCCACTGACACGCCCACAATTTCAAAAGAACAAATTTGTGAGCTAGAAAAAAATAAATAAATAAATAAAAAAAATAAAGCTGAAATATTGAATATATTGTCTTAAGGCGCCCAAAATGCTGTGGGGGTTAACATCGCATCGTCGCATCGGCAAGTAGCATGTATGATGAGGGGGATGATGGAAGGGACGAAAAGTTTTGAAATGAAAAATTTAATAAAATCTGATTTCAGTCTTTTTCCTCAAATAAGAAATTTTGAGTTTATCGCTTTTTAGACTGTTACTATTTTGGCTATATCTTGTCGAAAAATATTCCGATTTGTATCATTTCTTTTGTAATTGATTCAGAAATATTAAATCTAATTTATAAAGAAAGGACATGTTTCTTTGTATCAGTATTGCGAGATCATGCACCACCACTTAGGGGTTAAGAGTTAATAGGTTTCTACCTATACGATCAATATTTATTTTATTCAAATTTTATTATTTATTTATTTTCTTCTTAAGACAGTTGGAGTTGGGCTTTTCGATTTTTGAAGTCTTTGACCGCCTTCCTAACTTCTTCGACAGTAATGTCGTGTACTTCTTCAGTGTTAGAAACGGCTCTCGGAAAATATATCATAGGAAATTGTTCAATTAGAGGTTTTTCGTCATCCACAAGAAGCAGCCCTTGACCATTGTTGATCAACTTTGGCGAACGGTTTTCTTTCTCTCAGCGGCAAATTTTGAAAATTGTTGTGTTCCTTTATGGATGCGAAGTGAATCAGTTTTGGAGACTAATTATTTAAATAATGTAAAAAGTTTTCTGGATGTTCTTAAAGTAAAAAAAAAACCTTCAAGGTCATTCCTATAACAGCTTGCAGAAGTATCTTCAGATGGAAAACAATATTTCGCCGGAACATTAAATGTTTTGCATTATTTACCTTAGTCTTTGTATATAGACCTATTCCCGTTCAAGCTGCTTTGTCGGAGTTCGTGGACAGCCTGGTTTCTATCAGCAGCCGAGAAAGAATTTTCTTCTAACTACCGATACAGACACTCCACAAACTTCATGTTTTGAGCGCACTTTCTCTTTGCGAGCCTCTTATAAAGTCTGTATTCCGATTGACCTTTTTCATCTCCATAATTAGTGGAGTACTTTGACTAAGCCTTGAAAGACACTTTTTTGTCACTAATTAGTAATTACTGCTTTATCTTCATCTGCCGACCAAAATATTTTTTTGCCGTATTGACAGATTTGTTGATGCAGATAATTTAGCATAATTTGCAATAAATGCTTGATTTTTTTTGTCCAGATTGTACCATTTGATTCTCACAAACACTTTTGTTTGTTTAGTTCTGTTCGTCCCCGCCGCCATAAAAATTTCTGTCAGGAGGAGGCGATTTTGTTGGGCGATTTCCTCTTCCAGAATCACTTTGCAATCTTTAACGCAAACGTGCTACTAAATGGCAATCAATCTGGGTTTTGTTTCCGCCACTGCTTTAAGTGACCAGGTGACGGCTTTGTTTGAGAACGATAAGACCTTATGACTTACACATGCTTAGGCTACCCTCACCCGGAGAGTTCCTGGTGCCGTATCCCTGTCCTCCATGGCAGTCCTCATAGTCTTCGTTTGACTAACCGACATTACCGTTCAAATCTCCGCCAACAAACAAAAGTCCCGCAGTAGAACATCTTGAAAGCTTTTGTCCTAACGTCCAAGAAACGTGCCCGATTTCCGGTGTTTTCGACCCGAGCATTTCTGTCCGTCACAGGATTAACATTGCATTCAACAATTAATATTTCTTATTGACGTCTATTTTTTATGTATGTGAAACATACCTAGCGGTACTTAAAATTGTAAACAAAAGAGGAACACGTGGAGAGCGTCACTAGTCACTGTAAGTAGATAAACTCTGATATACACCTCCTTGACAAAACCCCTAATTTTCCATCAAAACAAACAAATAATATACCATCTTTTTGTGTATATAAATAAGTGAAAATGAAGACTTATTCTTAGCTTAAAGAAGGATAATTTCTTTTAATTTTCCTGAAATGGACAACTCCCTTAGGCGGACCAAATCCTGCACCGTTGATGTCCGCTCAAGTAAGATTTCACTGTATATACAAAACCTATATTATTTCTGGGCTATGATAAAAAATGTGCACTTCTTTAAAATGTGTTAATATGCCTAACCGTGCGCTTGACGAAGTTCAATACTTAACATTTTGTGCATATGGGTGCCTACCTATAAGCATTCTTTATTGTACACCTTCTTCAAAAGGTAAATGTAAACTACCTATACATACTTAATTTCTTTGGTACTCGGTCGTCCTGAAACTGAAATTTGCATTATATCGGGCACAAGTGGTCAGCCACCCCATTTCTAGCACTGATATTATTTTTTGTAATCGTTGAATCACTAAAAAACAACCTTACTATCAGAGTCTTAAACCCTTTTACCAGCTAAACGATCCACCCAGGTACTATCATGGGATCAGGAGAAATTTTTTTGCATTGGAAATTTTGCGGGATATTTTCCTGGGATAGACTCACAAAAACTAAAACTCTGGACACCTCTTCGACTCACAAAAACTGATATTATAAAAAAGAATTAAACTACAGTAATTATTACTAATTTTTTGATTTGAAGTGGTCAACCGCTAGTGCCGGTTCCCTACCTACTCCACACACACATCAACGCAAACAACTTAGAGCATTCTTCAATATAATTCGCGTTAACATCTCGAAATGATTCCATATCTTCTTATGCAGTGTTTAAATATTTCTCCAGCCTTTATGCATAAATCCTTATTCATAAAACAGTGTAAAAAACATATAAGTTATGCACAGTTTGTGTCGATTAAAGTATCAAAAAGAATACATTAATCAATTACATTTAGCTGTCCAAACTGTCGAAATCAATTGTTTGTGGAAAACCAAATGAAAAAATTCAGCTTATACATAATATTCGGAAATTTATTTGTGCAAGATAATGCAATCGGAATATGCACATAATATAATTTTGATACCGATTATGAATGAATGAATACCTACCCCTGACCTACCATAAACTTTCATCAAACCAACAACTAATATACCATCCATATACTGCACCCCTCCCACCTACACATCATATCCCCATCATGAGAAGTAAAAAATTTAAATTCGATAAATAAACGACAAACCACACACTTATGAAAAACTTCCATTAAAAACAACAAATAATTTACCAACCATATCCCGCACCCCTCTCACCCACACATCATATCCCCATCATGAGAAGTAAACAAAATAAATTCGATAAATGAGGAGAATGGAAGACAACAAAAATAACTACGAATATGCATATTCAAAGGCATACTAGCATTTTGTAGAAAAGGTTCTACAATATGGTTGAAGTTGGAAGGTTCATATCACCAGGTTGTTTCACTTGGACGGCACCAGTTTCTTGAGTAAAATACCTTCGATGTCAATCTACGAGATGATTATCGGGTCCATATAGGTCTTTGTCGAGTTCATTGACCAGCCGTTTGAAAAATGATGAGAATTTACTGTCTGTTTTGGTATTTGGATTAAATTTATCTTCAAGAAGACTGCCTTTAACACTTTATTCACACGAAACCACAGCTCCGTTTTCGCCATCACCTGAAAGTTGGCAAATAAAGACAAGTTTGCAGATCAGTTCTTTCTCTTTACTGCTTCCAACTTCTTTGCATACCTACTTAAATGAATCCATTTTCCTGAAAATATATCGAGAAACTATTGATTATTAATAAAAAAAAATACTTTTGTTTGCTGATTCCTAGTATTTTCCCGCCTATTACTGCTAAATGATTTGGTTTGTTTACCCTCCATTGGTTTTCTGACATTTGTCAGGGGAAAAACAAAAAAAGAACAAAAAATTTGACAGTCAAATGAGAATCTCTATAGAACTCTATATACAAAGGCAATGGTTAACAAACGTGTGAACAATTTCAGAGTGAGCAAAATACCAGTGATATATATAGTACTAGATCATTTGGATCTGTCAAGTTTGAGATCGTTTCTGAACACAATGACTTCAGTTGCCGCACTTATAACTATATCTTGTTCAGAATTTTGTACATCTATTTCTAAACTAACTAGGCGACTAGGGTTTCAAAAATTTAGCGTAAACAAGATACTGGGCTTGAGCAACAACATACATTCGAAATCACCCAAGAAATATGTCTCTAAAAATGTCTGCATAACCAGGTGACAGAACCAGATGAGTAAATCGGCTCCTAGAATCAAAGCAGAATTTCTAATCGAACACACATTCGTTTGACATCTCGATTTGTTGTTTGTATTCATGAGTCTGCCCTACCACCCGCTTACAAAGTACCGTTTGCCAGTAGTTGATAACAAATCGATTCCTTTTGATTATTTCCTGATACTACCAATTAATATTCTCAAAAATGTCTTCAACGAAACCTCCAGGCAATATATACATTCAAGTTTTCACACAAATACAATAATTGCTTCCCCCTTTCAGAAGAAACAATTACGTTTCCCAACGATGAACCGATCGTGCTGAACTACAAATCTGCGGTCTCATATATCAATAAGAACACCTACGATCGGTCTCAGATGACCCTTGGATTCGTCTGGCATCTGATTCTTGTCCACCATCGTGGTAAGTATTCCCAACGATCTATCCTCGAAGCGATTTTCCAAGCCGTTAATGATGAGGAGTTTTTCCCGATGGTATACAAGGTAAGAAACATCGATCGATACTTTGCCATCTTTGCAACTAACACCTCCTAAAAGGAAGGATCAAAAACAGACCGTTTTTTCGTGCGTCAATGTCAAAAGGCTTTGGATAACTTGTTTTTGAAGAATCTCTGCATTACCATGCCGAATGGAAGCACCATGAAACTGGAAATTATACTGAATGTTGCTGAATATAAATTTGGACAGATTTCGCCTGCAAGGCGCATAGAAAAGGCACTTGAAGGCCTGTTTAATACATTAGAGAAAGGAGGAATCTTAAACCTTAATGAGTTTCGCAAAAATGCAGGTGAATATTTCTTTGAATCGTGTTTTAAAGCACAATGATAATGCACCATTCTGCAGAATTCAGCGACATTGTTGTAAATATGCGGAACAAAGCAGTCTTGGAAACTGTGTGCCGTTCCGTATATCGCAATGAAAACAAATTTCGTCTCGTTCATGGTCTACGTCTGAGGAGTAATAACATAACAAGCTTGCAGCCATTGAGTGTCTTTAACGGGAGTGAGTTTGATATTTTGGATCTTAGCGATAATTTGGTAAGGAAATTCCATTTTGGGACTTATGTTTGCTAATAAATGTAGTCTTAGTTAAATTCTGCTTCGAGAATCTGTAAGGATCTGAAGGAAATTAAGATGGATGAACTTTTTCTTAGTCAAAATCCAGTGGTTGAAGGCGAAGACTATCCGTTAAATATGAAGAATTTATTTGCTAACTTTATTAAGCTGGTAAGATGGGAAAGGCCTGCGGAAATGAAATTTATTAAAATGCTAATTTCAGGATGGAAGAACCATTGCAGAACTGCGAACAATGCCAAAACCGATGGAAACGGATGATGATGACATGGTGGCCAAGTTAATAGATCCATTAAAACCGCAGCGGTTGAAGAAATTCAAAAACAACGACAATTGGAATTCCATTACAGTGAGTAGAATGTTGATTTTTTTTTATCTAGTGCAGGCTTTAATTTTGGATGTGGTCGTGAATCATTATTAATCAATTTGTTTGTCTTTGCTGCAAAAATACTTTACTTTTACTATACGGGCTCCCGACCCGTGAAGAGTCTCTGCCTGAGACACTGCCGCCTTTCATCCTTTGCTATCTCAGGCACGCTGCTTCCAGTTGTCCAGACCAAGCGCCATGGCATCCGCTTGGTGGCTTGGTCTTTAAAACGGAGGTTGGGTCTTACGTGCCTTCCCGAACCTCCGTTCAATGTGGCCCAGCCATTGTAGTCGATGTGTTGTAGGTTTTTCAACTACATCCACATCTTGGTACAGCTCAGAACTCGTGGTTGTATCTTCTCCTCCATTCGCCCTCCTCGCACACAGGACCAAATATCCGACGGAGTATTTTTCTTTCTAAGAAACCCAATATTAGCTCTCCTTTTCTACTTATCATCCAGCACTCGGCACCATACAGGAGGACTGGTAGGCTTAAGGTTCGATAGAGCACGCATTTTGGCCTTCGAGTGAGAAGTTTTGAACCCATTTGTTTTGCTAAACCGAAGTAGAAGCGGTTTCCTAAGGTAACTATCCGGCGGATCTCCACTAAGTTGTCATTCGTGGAGTTGATGTTTACTCCTAGGTAGATGAACTCCTTAACTACATCGAAGTTATTGCTATTAACAGTGACGTTTTGTCCTAGGCGGTGGACAAATGTTTGTTTGTTTGTTGATAGCATGTACTTTGTCTTGTCCTCATTTACTTCAAAACTAACCAATTTCGCCTGTAACACGGCACGCTGGAGACGGCCGATGATGTCGATATCGTCCACGTACCCCAGTATCTGGATCGATCTATTGAAGATAGTGCCTTCCGCGTTGACACCTGCCCTTGGCGCTATTTTCCCCAGAACAAGATTGAAGAAGTCACATGATAGCGCATATCCTTGCCGAAATCCGGTACAGGTTTGGAATAATTCGGAAGAGCTCCCAAACTGCACATTATACCGCGTGTTTTCAAGTGTCACGTGACACAACTGGATCAGTTTTGCCGGGATCCCGAATTCGGCCATCGCCACGTAGAGCTCCTGATGGTGAATGCTATCATATGCGGCTTTAAAGTCGATGAAAAGGTGGTGGGGTCGACTTGAAATTCATTCGTCTTTTTCAGGATTTGCCAGATTGAAAAAATTGTTCTACTGTCGATCTGCCGGTCCGGAAGCCACACTGGTACGTGCCGATTAGTGTGTTGCAGAATGGCAGACGTTGGATAGGTTCTTATAAGCGACATTTAGCAGGGATATGCCTCAATAGTTCTTGCAAGACATAGGAACGTCTTTTATAAAGATGGGACATATGGAGCTGATAGTCCAGTCATCGGGCATGCTTTCTTCCACCCTTACTTGGTTGATGATTTGGTGCATGCGCCCTACCTAAACATCACCTCCGTATTTGAATAGCGGCCTTATTGTTCTTAAGCTTTCTTATAGCTAAGCTTCTATACTGGGTGGCGAAATCTGTTCTTCATTGACAGGACGTGGATTATCTTCTTGCCCTATTACTCTCTCTACATGATGCCCATTTAGCAGCTGTTGGAAATGCCGCTTAAAATCCACAACCTCTGCATAAGTCATCCGTGCTCATTTTTATCCTTTTGGCATGATATTTCAGCATGTCATGGCCGGTGATGACGCCCACGAGAGAGGACAAAGTTTTTTATCCATTTGGAGTTCGCCTTCAAATTACTCTTAACATCGTTGCTGACTGGTGCAAAAAACGTCAACCTGAAAAAAGCACCATAGAGTAGCCTTCACCAAAAGAAGAAACCTGGACAAACTGAAAACTCCACTTTTTTTCAAAAACATTCAGGCGAAGTAATACATATATGTAATGGTAAAATGCTGATCAAAAACTCAATTGGAACTGGCACACAAAAAAGATCATAGACAAAGCCAAGATCTCGAAGTGTACCCGCAAAAGTCTTAATTGAAAAAAATTGGGGTCTTAACACAAAATGAAACTGTGGGTGATGTGCGCATATGCACCCTCCACACACTATACTAAAGAAACTCCAAAGACTAGCCTGCGTGTGTACATCGGGTGCAATGAGATCTTCTAATGCTCATGTCCGTCTCAACGTACAGAAAGAAGCGGTGGTAAATGCGTACACTCTAATCTCAATATATGAAACAAATCCAAACTGGTTCACTCAGACCTTGTACACGACCTCATAAGGAATGAACTTTTTTTATTCACTGTTAAACAAAAATGCTTACTTACTATACACAAAATTTAAATATGCGATTAAAAAAGATTAAAATGTTGAAGAATGAATCCGCTTCTTTTTCCTAAATGGCAGTGAGGCTATGATCAGGATTAAAGGGATCATAACCCTCCCGCCTGATGGGTTCGGCGGTTCGACCTCACAAAATAACGCCAGCCCTCACGATTTTAGTCACTTCAATTAAATGCTGGTCTTGCTGCATTTGTGTGATCCAGGAGTTTTTAGGCCGGCCTCTCTTTCGCGATTGTATGGAAATGTTGATTGATATCGCCCTTTTGACAGGGTTCGTATGATCTCTCATTTGAACATGACAGTACCAACTGTGCCAGTCGCGCTCCATTTTTTTTTGACATAGGTTATTTCACGTGAAGGCGTCCTCGGATCTTGGAATCTCTTATTCGACCGATCTTTGTTACTCCTGCTGTCATGCGAAGCGTTCCTCATACATTTTGTACGCTGTCCAACATTGTGACCCGTGTATGACGCACAGATGCGGTGCAGAGCCTTCCTTTCAGCTTAGGGGACATTTTCGGTCACAGCAGATGGCTGAGCTTTCCCGCCACTTCATCTACCCTACGCTTACGCGATGCATAATGTCGTCATCGCAGCTTGCTTCGCTATTAATCATAGATCTCAGATATTTGCACTTTTCGCACTTGCGATTCACTCTTCCGTTCATATAAATGTCTGCAATAGGTCGGAGTGGAACAGAGAACGGACAGCACAAGTATTCTGTTTTTTGTTCGAACTAATACGATACCCATTCCCCTTCAAAACTTCCACCCATACAGTGCTCGTTGCAAGGACGTTTGACCTTCGCTAATGATGGCTCCATCGTCAGCAAGAATAACTGATGCACTTTTCTGTCAAGCAGATAATCAAGGACTGTTATAAATATCCCTTTAAGCCCTGAATCGGACACTGTTTGATTGGAAAAAGTAAGCGGACATAGGCGCCTGCCAGACAACTGGTAGCAACGCATGCCGGGTAAAAACCTTTATTCACGAATGAAGGCTAAGGCGAAACAATGTTCGAGGCTAGTCAATTATATTTTTCATCTCCCTGCCTATACATATAAGTCTTTATCATGTTATTGGCATAGAATCAGCCTCATCCAATTCCTTAATCCAGAAGAGCTTAAATAATCTCTAAATCACAAACCAATATTGAATTCAATATTCTTTTATTCGCAAACCAAAAGGAGCTTGTGAATTAAATATTCTTTAATTCAGAAGTAAAAAGAAGCAACCCTGTTTAAAACCGACAACATAACTAAGTCTTACCTCTTTGGAATTCGCCGCAGCATAATAATAATAATTAGTTAGGGTATATTACACTGCGACCTATTGGTCTATTGTGTCCTTATAATAATGTTTGGAAAATAATAATAATAAAATTACGAATAAAATAGTCGACGTGTGTGTCAGTGGTCGGCGGGATGTCAAACTTTGACATTTCCTGAAAAATTCATCGCAACAATTCATCAGAAACGAAGAAAATGGATTTTGGAAGCACTACTGTTTATCCCCGCTAAAGGACTTAGCAGCGATAGCTATCCCCGCTAAAGTTAGCGTATATAGGATAAGTTGTTGTTGTATTTTACATGCAAATTTCAAATTATCCCTATATCCGCGTGCAAAAAAAACACGGCTAGTGTCCCGTGAGGAGGCCTGTTAGGATTCTAAGGTTGTTTTTGTCAAGGCTGATACAAGCTTTGAATCTCTTTTGGTTATAGTTTCCTAAGAATTTCTTTGCTTGCCTCAGACTTTGGAGGTTGAGAAATGTTTTGGCCCTTGTTTCTTCCTCCAGTCTCCTGAACTCTTCGCGTAGAGTGTGTTCTCCTATCCCGTAGAACGGTTCAGTTCCTATGAACGGTTCCTCTGCCCCTTTTCTTGCCAGGGAGTCCGCTGCCTCATTGCCTGTAATGCCAACATGGCCAGGTACCCAGCAGATGGAAATTAAGTACTAGGCGAGCTGCCAGGAAAGTGAGTTTCTAGTAGTAGCAATAGTGCCCTATGATCCTCATCTTCCGTGAACTCGCAATCTGGTTTCCTTAAAGACATCGGTACTCCTCCTGACTTCGCAAGAGTTTTATGTAGCCTTGCCGCAGTAGGAGTGCTGAAGATTGTCTCACAGAATTTCTTGAAGCTATTTCTTTTTGGTTTTCTAATTTCCTTATTATTTGTTTTAAGGGCCATGTGGTAGCTTTGCCAGTCTCCGCTGCGCTTTGCTTTATTGGATAGCTTCCGCGCCTCGGATCTTAGTTTTGATAAGTTATTGCTCCACCATGGCGTCTGTTTCCTGTCCCTTTATCTACTTGAGACAGTTTTCCTCGAACGCAGAGATGATGGCGTTTGTTATGCCTTCTGTTGCGCTCTCTAGCTCTAGGGGGTGGCCCGGAGCCTTCCTCAAAACAAGGCGCACCAGATTGCTCTCTAGAGCAGTTCTATAGGTCTCCCAGTTGGTTTTCCTTGATTTCCTTACTGGGTTTCTCGTGATACTTGTGCTGTCCAGGTCGAATACTATTATTCGGTGGTCAGACAATGACAGCTCACTAGATACTCTCCATTTGCTAATTAATTTACTTACGCTTGGGCTACCAAGCGTGAGGTCGAGTACCTCCTCCCTGACCCTAGTTACAATAGTGGGGGTGTTTCCCACGTTTATGACATCAAGTGACGAACTTATAATAAATTCTAGTAGGTACTCCTGGTAGGCAAACCTGATGTTGGTGTCGGTGCTCCCCCATTATGGTGTTTTGCATCGCGCCCTATAAGGAGCGGTATGCTGAGCTTGTTAGAATGCTATACCAGTCGCTGCATCTGGTATTGATATAACTGGCTCATCCCCTGCACAGTACGCCGATACGATGATAGTGGTGCGGTGACATCGCTCAATATGCAGATGTACCTGAGTTGGCACCAGATCTCGTGTCGCGTATTCTGAAAGTAAAATAAATTTATGTTTATTGTTCATTAGAATGCAAGCTCTCGGTTTCTCGGCCCGAGTGTCCCACATTACCTTTGTATCCTTGCTCGCCATTCCCTTGACTTGTTCTTTCAGGATCTATGGCTCCTGGATAAGTACAAGCCCTGGGCTTTGGCAGGTAAACATCGTAGATATGGTCGCCGAGGCGACTATAGCATGGTGAATGTTTACTTGTGCTACTTTGAGTTTTTTTTGACGGGGTTCATCGAGCTATTGCTCGCGCGGGGCTATTTCCCCATCTTCCGTCAGCAGAGAATCTTCCTTCTCCTGGGTGATGTCGGAGGAGCTGCGACGCAGCATAAGACAGGGTTTCATTCAATGTATTGTGATTTGATGTGCATCAACCATCGTTGGGTGATGGTTTTTGTCATGTATTTATTATTGTTCTCTTAATGAAATGTATCGTACAACAACCATTTAGCTCTAACTTATGCGACTCGAGTTTCCTTTCCCGAAAATTAGTTTTTATCCAACGCCTTATTCAAGATCTAAACAGCGGCTTCCTCTGCTTGAGAAACATCATATCGATTATTATATACACTTTTATTTTTTAGATTGACAACAGGGCCAATTACGACAAGCGAGAACTTCTAGATGCATTTTTTAACGTCTTTCCACCAGAGCTGGGTGAAATCTACCCTTGCAACTATAAGGTAAACTATTCGTTCTATTCATTTAAAAAAATACTAACCACAACAACATCACAGGAAGACGCAACAGAACATACATTCTTCGTGCGCGAGTGCTATGAACAACTCAAGTTCTTGGTAAATACCTGCAAGTTAGAAATTCCTGCTCCAAATCCAGACGCTGAAAAACTCAGTATCCAGTTAATAATGAATGTGAAAAGTTTCGAAAGTGATTCTTTAGACGCTGTTGCAGCCATAGCTAAGGCTATTGCACAGAGGTTCACTCAAAAGGATCGCTTGTTAGATTTGGACGACTTTAATTCGGCGGTTGGTCTTGAAAATATTGAATTAAATCTGCGCTCGCCAAAAATTCTTAATCGAGTTCTAACACAAGCCAGCAATAGATACTCAAAAAAAATATTTGAACTTCGATTAAGCAGAAATCGCATTGAGAGTTGTAATTTTGCGAAGCCCTTCGTTCAAATGATACATTTGAGAGTGCTCGACTTCAGTAATAATAATTTAAAAGATTTCAGTGATTTCTTGGAGCTAGAAAGGCTTCCGATAAAAGCCTTATGTTTGTATGGGAATCCTCTGTGCGATTTGTACTCTTATGCGCCGGAATACATCAACGCTACGAAGAATATGTTTCCCGATATAACAAAATTGGTAAGTATTGTGCTAAATTGGGTTTGACTAGATCAAGATGTTTATTTGTCATCGTAGGATAATGTCGAACTGAATACACTGAATCCACTTGCTGTGAAGAAGAATTACCTCTGCGATTTGAAAGGCTATGATTTGGTGCAAGACTTTGTTACCCATTACTTTCCGTTGTTCGAGTCGGACAACAGATTGATCTTGAAAGGTTTGTTCATAGTGCTTCCTTCGAGGGTGGTTATATTTTGTTTGAAATTTCTGCAGACATGTATCATCCGAAAGGGATTTTTTCTATGACATGCAACTACAGCCTTTCGAACTTAAATGCTCAAAGTTCAAAGCGAATCGCACCGTATTCGAATTATTCGAGGAATATTCTGAAAATGTCGGATTTTTCACGAGCTTTAGGTTCGCTGTATAGCGGCCATGATGAAATTTGCCAAGCTTTGGCGAGGATACCTCAGGTGGAACATGATGTTGTCGGATTCACCACTGATACGTTGATTTTAAATGTAAGTTTATAAAAAAATATGTAAATGGATTTTGTTTAGTATGTAGTTGGTGGAATATTCGGCTCAGGTTTCCATTATGAACACTAAGCAAATTCATTTTTTTTATTTTTTTTATTTAAATTGACTTATTCTAAGATGTACTGTAAAAGAATTTTTCTGAGGACATTTGTTTTCCTTTTTTTTTTATTTTTAAAGTTTTCATTTTTCACTGAAAAGTGCACCTACAAACTGCACAAATGGACGCGTTCACTTTGCATAACGCTTGTGCTAAGTGTTTTCTGTTGCCGTGGAGGGGGGTGGGTAGGGTGGTGAATGCAGTGAATGTTGGAAAATATTATAGGTATTGCCATATGTCAAAAAGTTGAAACAATTTAAGTTAATTTGTCTTTTTTTTTTGGCTGAAAATATACTGGTAAATACCCCAAAGTAAGTATATATAAACTTTAGCTCCAGGCGCCTGCCTGACAGTTGTTGACATACCCTTAGCGGAGCGACGAAGTCGCGTGAGCGGCTAAACCCTGCGAAAGAAAGGGTTAAAATCTTGTTAGCGAGCGAAGCGAGCCACCCACTCCATACTTCAAATACACCATACTTTCTTACAGGCACCTGCCTAACAGGTTTTGGTATACACTTATTCAACCATTTAACTTCGTTTAAAGCGCTAGGTGATTTTCAATTAAACTGGCAACACTGTAAAAAAAAATTTCATTTCCTTAAGAAAAAAATATTATATTTATCTTTTTAGGCCATTTTAAGCCAGAAAAAATTTTTTTTTTCCATAGTGTTCATAATGGAAACCCGCCCGAATATTCTGCTACTTCACCTGACAGCTTTATTAGGCGTTTTTCTCTTTTAGCTCCGAGCGGGGCACTGAGCTGTCAAAAAAAGAACTGTGTTACTTTTTAACTCGGAGCGCTCTGAGCACAAAATTTGTATTTCTTTTTTATCTGTGAGCTAGCTCAGGGCTCGCTCGATGAGCTCGATTGAAAATGACCGAGCACATCGAGCGAAAAGCTGAGCGCGGCTGACTTCATTCATTATTTGTGCTTTTTCCATAGTTTATTTACTAGAAATTATAATTTAAATGGAACAATCCTTGACAAACACCAATTTCAGAAGCAAACCTGACTATTTTGAAAATTAATAAAAAAAATTTATCTAATGACAGTTCAGTGCTCAATTCTGTTTCTTAATTAGCTCGGAGCGCTCAGGTTACGTTCCGCTCGGAGCGAGCTCTGATCGCTCGGGCCCCGCTCTGTTCCCCGCTCGGGGCTAAAAAAGAAAAACGCCTATTTAATTAGTAGTGAACTTGCAGTTGCCTTGTAAATTGAAGGCGCCAAATGTAAAATTGACGTGTGTTTTCACACAAAAAACACTGGGAAATAATAAGGCGTTTTGTTGAGCTTATGCGTTTCCTAGAGGAAGCGGAAATATTATAAATATCTACGTGTTGTTTCCCTTTCTTTTATTTAAAGGACAAAATGGTTTCCATCACCATAACAGGCGTATTTAAAGATGTAGCACAAACAGCTTTTGACCCAGACTTACTAATGGCATTCAGCAGAACATTTATTCTAATACCTGTCGAGAAGGAGACGGTAACGTAACAACAGTTATTATTGTTAGAACATTTTTACTAAACATACATATTTATTTCAGGGCTTCCTAAAATGTGCTACTGAATACCAAATTATCAACGATCTCTTTAGTATAACGAATCTCTCCGACTTTCAAATGAAGAACTCATTTAAATATTTAAGAAACACTGTAAAAAAAGAGGAAACCCCACTCAGTGCCACCGATAAGGAAGGTCTGTTGATAATGTTCCAGGAGGTGACTACGCTGAAGACGATTTGGTGTAAAAGGTCTGAAACGGCGCGCCGATCCAGTGATAAGATTATAATTTATTTTCCAACTTTCATTTCATAGATTACTGGATGAAGGGGAATGGGATTTCAAACGATCACTAGAGATTTTCCTTGAGGAAGGAGAAAAGAATAATATTCCAGTGGCTGCATTTAACGAGAGCTAATTTCATTTGTGTTTTATTCAATCATTGTTTGTTGTCGAAGTTTTAGTTTTATTGCCGGGAGACAAGTAATCATGTTCTATATTGGCCATGTAAGAAAGAATTGAGATAAGAATAAAAAACGGCAGTCTTCATTGTCTGATTGGTATTGCAAGTACGCTTATCTATTGTGTAGCCTACTTGATATCGCCTTGTTTTTGTCTGAAGTTATTCGTGTATGTTTATTCAAGGTAATTTTTTCCATTATGGTTTAATTTAATTGATCTACATTCAGCAGTATAAAAACAACAATTTGGGACGTGTAGTTTGTCGTTTCGCATAATTAAAAAACAAAATATATTTGTTATGTTGCTGGTGACCAGTTCGTATAAACAAACCCAATGCCTGAAGACCTTTCAATCGTTGTTATGCCTAAACCACAATCACGCATTGACGCGTGCGTTGGTTTCGTTACGTCCAGAGATTTTTCGTGCGCTTTGACCCTTGACTCGAACCAAAAATTCAAATATTACTGAAAACTCGTATCCTATACAAAGAAAAAAGCTCCATAATTTTCCCTACCTTCGAGGTGGTACAGGGCCCTTTTCAGCAACGTTACGAAACATTACGATCTGTTGTTACGAGTCTCATTTTGAAGTTTAAACGCAACGCATGTGATGGCTAGGTTAGGTAAGCTGGCTGTGAGGGCGTAAGCCCAGGCACACTTAGACCGCAAATTCGGTCCATTGTGATACCACAAAAAAGGGGAGGGGGAAGGGGTGTTCTGCCGGTCGACGCTCGGCCTACTGGGATCCCTGTAATTTCCTCCTCCTGTGAGGTAGTGGTTGTAGGGGGGGGAGATACTCCTGAAGGGGTCACGGTATGCAGTCTGGCTGTAGTTCGCATAGGTTGCGATGTGTTCAGAGTGACT
The DNA here is from genome assembly GCA_949715645.1 of Portevinia maculata. Taxonomy (NCBI): domain Eukaryota; kingdom Metazoa; phylum Arthropoda; class Insecta; order Diptera; family Syrphidae; genus Portevinia; species Portevinia maculata. The sequence continues at coordinate 43,442,812 of OX454527.1, forward strand.
AGTGCAGTGGCGACTCCCGCCCGACATCCGAACCATGGGTTGGGATCGAGATGAGGTGATTTATGCAATCAAACCTTGGGCCGATCCCATTTTACTGCGCAGCGGAGGGGAAGCTGGGTGGGTGCAGCTTGGGGCGACTGTTGCAGTACGAGCCAAAAGCTACATCATTTCGTGGAAAGGGAGCAGGGAGGGGCGCCTGTGATATTCGAGTTGGGGGTCATCCTCATGTTAGCTGAGAAAAGGAAAGCCGTTTGGGTTTATGGTTGATGTTATGGTGACTGATTTCAGGGGCGTGATTGTGTTCCAGGCAATATGTTCTGTAACTAAGTAGAGAACTGGGTAGCAGGAATACAATTTAGAAATAAAATAGAATCCAATACAGAATTCTGTAGAACACCTTTTCGAACATAACGCAACTCACTGAAATCCCCTGCAATCTTTACAAACTCCTGTCTATAAGACAAGAAGCAATAAAACCAAGAATAATTCCTATTAAACCAGACTCCTGATTTGAGTAATAAAAATTCGTGGTCAACGGGATCAAAGCCATTTGTAATATTTTTGTATGTATAGCGCAGCAATATATATTTATTTGTTTTGTTTAAACTACCATATACATACATGACTACGAAAATTCAAAAGCACATCTTCTGTCGGCAGCTCTAGAAAGGTTATTTTTTTCGAGAAAACGACTAACACTGCTTTTCCAAAGATTTTTGAAAACATTGAAAGAAATGTTATTGGTCTACAATTTTTTTCTATCGACAATTATCGATGATTATATGAACCATTCCCCTCTAAAACATCCAGCTATACATACAATGCAGGGACTTTAGATTCTCGTTGGTGATCCTGATCAGAATTGTGCAGTTCAATTTGTTATTAGTTATGACGCCATAAAACTATAACATATCAGATGATTAGAATTCTTTGATAAGTCACATAAAAACCAGGTACAAATTGTAAACGAGAATGTTATACTAGGAAACAATTCAATAACGGCTATTCGTACAACTTATCTATCTAAAAAAATCGACAAATTAAAGTGGTAAACACGGGTTCATCAAAGATAATAATAATACTAATAATATTGGTTAGGGTATGTTACAATGCGACCTATTGGTCTATTGTGTCCCCTGCTTGTACCTCGGAGAGATTCGTGACCTCTTTCAGAGTCCTCTCTATATACTTCTTTTGTGAAGCGTATCGAGGAATTGCTCTGATTTTTTTCCTTGGCAGGTCACACTCCTTAGAGCACAGCGTCCAGTGCAGTTTCTTTGATGAATCTGAGAATGAGCTGTGGGTCCATGGTTTGTATGTCCTTGTCTGTTATTTGGTGCCTGCCCGAATATTTCATCCTTTTGTGGGCCAGTGCCCCACAGGATTCCAGTATGTGGTCTGGAGTTTCGGCGGTTTCACTGCAGAATCTGCAGAGCCCGTCCTCCGATATGCCCATTTTCCTCAGGTGCTCCTTGAGTCTGCAGTGCCCCGTGAGGAGGCCTGTTAGGATTCTTAGGCTGTTTTTGTTAAGGCCGTTACAAGCTTTGAATCTCTTTTGGTTGTAATTTCCTAAGAGTTTCTTTGCTTGCCTCAGACCTTGGAGGTTGAGAAAGGCTTTTGCCCTTGTTTCTTCCTCCAGTCTCCTGAACTCTTCGCGTATAGTGTGTTCTCCTATCCCGTAGAACGGTTCAGGTCCTATGAAGGGTTCCTCTGCCCCTTTTCTTGCCAGAGAGTCCGCTGCCTCATTGCCTGTAATGCCAACATGGCCAGGTACCCAGCAGATGGAAATTCTGTTATTCTTGCCTAGTCTATTTAGTCCGTGTAGGCATTCCCACACGAGTTTTGACTTGATAACGTAGGCGTCAAGACATTATTGCTATGTTGCAATTCCTGTAGTTTTTCTCGAGGTTGATTCGAACGCACCTGTCTATGGCACATATTTCTGCCTGGAAGATGCTGGTACATTTGCCCATGGATTCGTAGTGCTTAGTTCCTGGCCCAAACACTCCTGCACCAGTTCCCTACTCGGTCTTCGAGCCGTCCGTGTACCACTTTGTTGTGTGGTTGCTCAGTCCATAAGTTGTGGATTCATTGCTCCAGTTCGCCTTATTGCTGAGCTTTATTTGAAAATTCTTCTCGAAGTTGAATTTCCTGATGCTATCGTCCCTAGGTATGCCAAGAAGTGGGAGTTTTTTGAGTAAGTCACCGTGTTCTTTCAAACCGATGCATTTCCCTCTCCCAATTCCCTCCTTTGCCATCCTAAGGATTGTTTTGTCTGCCTCGTTCATCACCATGATGTGTAGAGGGGTCAATTCCAAAACACCTCCATGGCTGCGGTTGGGCAGCTACGCATTGCTCCGGTAATGCACAGGCACGCCAGTCTTTGCACTTTACCGAGTGTCTCTCGCGTTGTGACTAGACTGGTTCGTTTCGCCCATGCTACCGCTCCGTATGTGATCATTGGTCTCACGATTGCAGTGTACTCCCATCGCAGGATGTTTGGGCTGCATTCCCATGCCTTCCCCGCTAGGCTCTTACATATCATGAGAGCGCGGGTGGCCTTCTTGGATATCTCCTCTGTATGTTTTCGCCAGAGGAGTTTACTATCTAGATGGAGTCCTAGATATTTTACTTCTTTGACAGGTATAAGTGTCATGCCTGATAGGCTAATGTCCTTAAGTCTTTGAAGTTGTCTTTTCCTTGTGAATGTTTTCGCCGGATTGATGTTAAGTCCGACAGTATGGCACCATTCCTTGGTTACTTTAAGCCCCCTTTGTATAATGTCCCAAGGGTTTCTTCGAACTTGCCCCTGGCAATCAATACAATGTCATCAGCGTACGCCTGACAGTTGATGCTAAGGTTGGTTAATTTTTCCAGCAGTGCGTCTACAGCTCCACATTAAGGGCGATAGTACCCCTCCCTGTGGACATCCTCTTGTTGTGTTCACTCTAATGGTTCCAGATGGTGTTTGAGTCTCTGCTGATCTAGTGCTCAGCAGCTCACACATCCATTTGGATACTGTACTGTTAACTCCTTTCCTATCCAGGGATCGTTTAATCGCCTCATGTGAGGTGTTGTCAAATGCTTCTTCTATGTCTAGGAAAGCGCACAGTACTATTTCTTTTGCTTCCAAAGCACTTTGAATTATCTGCGTCAGCTGATATAGGGCGGTCTCTGTTGATCTGCCCCCTCTGTATGCATGCTGACGATGATGTAAGGGGGATGTGTTCAGTACATCTTCCCTTAAATAATTGTCCACAACCTTTTCTGCCATCTTCAGAAGAAATGACGTAAGGCTGATGGGCCTGTACGATTTTGGCTGTGTGGGGTCTTCTTTCCCCGCTATTGGTATAAACACAACCATTGCTCGTCTCCATTGAATTGGTATGTGGCCCAAGGCAATACTGCTCCTTGTTATTTTTAGCAGGTGTGGTATTAGTACCCCTTGCCCTTCTTGTAGTAGGGCGGGTATAATGCCGTCCACTCCGGCAGATTTAAAAGGCTGAAAGGAATTTATTGCCCATTTCAGTCGTCCCTCAGAACAGATGGTTGATGTTCTTTCCCAGTCATCTCTCCGAGGTCTGATTGAAGTGGTTCTGATTCCTAGCTCAGTACTAGGCGAGCTGCCAGGAAAGTGAGTTTCTAGTAGCAATAGTGCCCTTTGATCCTCGTCTTCCGGGAACTCGCCATCTGGTTTCCTCAGAGACATCGGTACTCCTCCTGACTTCGCAAGAGCTTTATGTAGCCTTGCCGCAGTAGAAGTGCTGGTGATTGTGTCACAGAATTTCCTGAAGCTATTTCTTTTAGCTTTTCTAATTTCCTTATTGTATGTTGTAAGGGCCATATGGTAGCTTTGCCAGACTCCGTTGCGCTTTGCTTTGTTGAATAGCTTCCGCACCTCGGATCTCAGTTTTGACAAGTTATTGCTCCACCATGGCGTCTGTTTCCTGTCCATTTCTCTACTAAGGGGACAGTTTTCTTCGAATGCAGTGATGATGGCGTTTGTTACGCTTTCCACTGCGCTCTCTAGCTCTAGGGGGTGGCCCGGAACCTTCCTCAAAACAAGGCGCCCCAGATTGCTCTCTAGAGCATTTCTATAAGTCTCCCAGTTAGTTTTCCTTGGATTCCTTACTGGATTTCTCGTGATACTTGTGCTGTCCAGGTCGATCACTATTATTCGATGGTCAGACAATGACGGCCCATTAGATACTCTCCAGTTGCTAATTAGTTTACTTACGCTTGGGCTACCAAGCGTGAGGTCGAATACCTCCTCCCTGACCCTAGTTACAAAAGTGGGGATATTTCCCACATTTATGACATCAAGTGACGAACTCATAATGAATTCTAGTAGGTACTCACCCCTAATGTTGGTGTCGGTGCTCCCCCATATGGTGTTGTGGGCATTCGCATCGCACCCTAAGAGGAGCGGCATGCGGAGCTTGTTGGAATGCTCCACCAATCGCTGCATCTGGGATGATATAACTGGCTCATCCCCCTGCACAGTACGCCGATACGATGATAATGGTGCGGTGACATCCCTCAACATCCAGATGTACCTGAATTGGCACCAGATCTCGTGTCGCGTATTCTGAAAATAAAATAAATTTATATTTATTTTTTATTAGAATGCAAGCTCTCGGTTTCTCGGCCCGAGTGCCCCATATTACCTTTGCATTCTTGCTAGCCAATCCTTTGACTTGTCCTTTCAGGATGCATGGCTCCTGTATAAGTACTACCCCTAGGCTTTGGCAGGTAAACATCCTAGATATAGTCGCCGAGGCGGTGATGTTGTTGTTCCCCCTTTTTCCCACCGCCACTTCTGTGCTTTCGGGCTTGGCCCGATGCTCCTCAGCCCTCCTTTTTGTTTCCTCAGGCCCGAAGCCTTTTTTAAGGTAGCGGAGGTACCATTTGGTGCCAGCACCACTAAGTCCCCTTCGCAGAGGGTCGTCCCTCGCACCTGGTTTCCCAGGTGGAGGTAAGGCTGGCTAGTCTCTCTTCCTTCCGGTATATTTCCCGGGGGTTCAGGGGCTGGTACTTGAGCTGTGCTCGTTCCCGCTGCCCTAGTTCCCTCTACCGTTGATTTCCCGGACAGGGAGGGGATAAGGATTTGACTTGCACCTATAGGTGCTACCGGGCTACTTCCCGGGCCTTTTGGCACCCCCGTAGCTTGTCGTGAGGTGGTGATGGTTCTTTTCCTGGTGCTGGGTTGCACCGGCTTAGATCCTCCCACTCGACTAGTTCCGGGTCTCTCATGTGCCAGGCAGTCGTCGTGGATGTCTTGCTCCATTCGACCGATAACTTCGTCTGCGGTCTATCCCCGCATTTTGTTTTTTTTTGTTTGTTTTTTTTTTATTTTTGTTTTTGGGCATAATCCTACGAGTAGCGCGGGAAAGACGGTCAACCACGCCAGAGCCCCGCATTAACGTGGTAAGGCCATGGTTACTCTCTAAGGTGGCCCGGTATCAGAGAGGCTCCGTGATAATACAGCCGGTTACCCCTGGCTGCAAACCATCCAATGAGCAAGGGTTGCGCACACTCTGGATTAGGGGTGATGGGGGGGGGGGGGGGGGGGGGGGGGGATGGGGAGGTAGGAAAGTTAGAATGGTGAGAGGGAAGAATAGGAAGGAGGGAGCGGACGTGAAGTCCTGGCCAGTTCTTGGTTGGCGCTCATCAAACGGCCTGTCTGCCATGGGTGGCCCTTAGACAGCATAGCCCGTATGAATCTTTGCACCGTAAGCTTCCGCACCGGTACCATCGAATGCAATGATGGTACACACGTCAAGGTGACTGACCTTCGCGAGAGTTCATCAAAGATATAAAGAGTACAAATAAACGAAGGGGAATAGCACATGTCATTAATATAGGTAAAAACAATTGCTATTTGACTCATGTACCAGATTCGTGATAAATCGTAAACAATGTTCCTACCAAAGTTAGTTAGTTAATAGGAATCAAAATTACCACAACGCATTGCCGATAAATAGGCCATTGCCTTTTATGTGATCAAATCAACTACATGACTTTTGAAGCTAAACCCTTTTCTCACCGAAACTAAGTCCATTCGCGTACTAATTTGCAAACGTAAATTTACATTAACTTTTTTGTTAAACTACTCAAACCCTTAGATATAAAATAATTTCAATAAAAAGTCTTGCACCAATTTACAAAAATTTGAATCACTTTCTTTTATTTCGTTCTTCTTCTTTCTTTAATGGCGGTGAGGCTATGATCAGGATTAAAGGGATCATAACCCTCCCACTTAACTGCATCCGTACTGGTCCGCCTGTTGGGTTTCTTTTATTTCGTTATAATAAATCTATAGTTAAAAAAAAAATGTATTTAAGTATGTCCGTTTTAATTCACTACGCCATGGAAACGAACAATCCGCAGACTTTGGCCGCCATAAGAAAGAACATCCAACAAAAAATGGAGAATTTTTTGCACGAAACTGTAAAGTCATGGAAAACGGTGCGGAACGATCCCGGATGTGCATTTATTCCAACGGCCTCTTAACCGATCTCAAGAACATACGTCCTGTCAATGAAAAACCGATTTCACCACCCAGTATAGAGGAGGTTGGCTTCGCAATAAAGATCAGCAAGGCAGCTGGCTCTGATTGCTTACCACCTCAGCTCTTCCAATTCGAAGGTGATATTTTGGTAGAACGCATGCATCAACCAAGTATGCTTGAAAGAATGCATGCCCGATAACTGGACTATCAGCCTCACATGACCCTTCTACAAGAAAGGCGGTTCTATGTCTTTCAAGAGCTATCGAGGCATATCCCTGCTTGATTCAGCATACCAACGTTTTGTGGAACGCCTCAAGCCGTTCTGCAACATACTATCGGCACGTTTCAGTGTGGCTCACAGCACAGCAGACCGACAAAAGATCAAACTTCCACACTGAGCCAAAGACCAAAGAATTTCAAGTCGAGACTAGCCACCTTTCTAACGAATTAAAATCCTTATATAATTAGTAGATTTGATCAATCAGAGTTCTACATGACGATGGCGGAATACGTGATCCCGGTAAAACTGAAACTGAAAAACTACATGAAAACACGCGACGTAATGTGCAGTTTGGATATTTGTCATGTGACTTCTTCGAACTAGATCTAGAGAAACAGTGCGCAGGGCAGGCAGGTGTCAACATCCCAGGCACTATCATCAATAGATCCATCCAGCTACTGGGGTTTGCGTAGCATACCGACATCATCGGTCGTTCCCAGCGTGCCATGATGGAGGCTTTTACGGATATCGAACCGTCCACCGCCTAGGAAAAAAGTCACTCAGCTAAAAGCAATAACTTTGAGGTTGTAAATCAATTCATCTCCTTGTGCAAATATATTCATTTATAAATATAAACCACTTAAACATAACTAGCAGGGTATATCAATAACTTCGTATCTTTTACGATTCTTGATATTTTCATGATTTCAACTGAGTATAATGCCAAATATTCACAAAGAGCTAAAACAGTATTGAAATTTCTGCTGTTCTCTTTTCCTTTGCGTGAAGCGCATGGTAAAAAGAAGGGCTACCTTAACCGATGCCGAGGTCTAGTAAAGCAACGCAAATACAAAACTGGATTCATTACAACGATATTTTGACGTTTCTGTTGCTTAATTATGCAGTTTCTGTACCAAACGCAATGACCTTTTTTTTTGTTGTTAGCCGCACAAAAGGCTTAATGCTAAAAAACAATCAAGCTTTGGAATTTCACGCTCGCCAACGCTTCCAGTTGAACCATAGCAAATTAATGATAGCTGCGTTGTGTTTCAACTTCAAAAGAGGAGTCACGTAGGAACAGAACGTAATGCTTCGTAACGTTACTGTTAAGCGCCGTTTGTCAGCAAGAAGGTGGGGACAAGTATGGACTGTCAAGCTTTTTATTTTTATAGGATTTGAGTCTTCGGTAAAGCCTTTGAACGTTACGAAAATAACTCACGTATCAGAGCGATTTTGGTTTCGGTAGGTATTAACTTTAGGAATATGTAGTAGACCTAACAAATGTAGTTCATCAAATTTTCAGCATTTCAGCCGTCTCTGGTTATGATCCCTTTAATCCTGATTATAACTTTGCCGTTAAGGAAGAAGACGATTGTTGTGATTTCACTAAATCTGCCATTAATTGCATTTTTTCACAACCATGGCTGAATTAACCCACAATAAATAGCATTGCCATATTGCCATTCACTCATATTTTCCGAATGTGTTTTCAATGCAACTTTTTGACAGATTGAGGGTAAAAACGAGGTTTTAAAACACTTTATTGTATCTTCACACATGTTTGTAAAAGCTTTTTTTCAGGCTAATTTCCACATAAACAAAGAAAAGTCCAAAAGAAACACGATTTAACTCTTGTAAATATATACTCCCTAAGCATTACAAATTCCCACAAAGTGTCAGCCCTTCCAAGAAAGTATCTTATCTGACACCGCTGACATCTATAAAGTACTTTGTGTGTATGTGTATCGAATATATGTTCCACTGTTATAAATACAAAATGATGTAGGTTAGGTACAAAAAAGTGCTTCTTCAGTGCCAGCCAATGCTCTCTAGAAATTCAGTGGGGTTATCGCCTTCTCCATCCATTTACCGTGACGACTGTTGAGGTTGACTGTATGTCTGTATCATCCACCATCGAACTGACAGCGAAAAGATTCCCACAAAATTGTCTAGCCCAGCCGTACCTCGGCCAACTGGTCGGCTCGCTTGTCGCTTCAGTTTCTCGTTTCTCATGTGCAATAACGGTCGCGTCGTCTAATAGTTGGAATTAGAAGTACATAGTCGAAAAATTTAATTCGATTTTATTAGATACTTTCGTCAGGAGGTGAAGTTTTGTTTACGAAAGATAAAACAATTGTGAAACGCGCTGCAAGTATCTGTATTGCTTTTCCGCTGCATTTACATACTTTTGCTAATCGATTCGATTTGTTCCGAGTGTTATTTAAAGAAACGAAAAATAGTAAACAAATAAAAGGTGATTATTGGTTTCTATAAATATTACTTTACTTTGCGTCTTACAATATATTGAATTAAAAAAAATATATCGCGCGAAGTTGATAATTTTTTATTAGCCCCCCATCGTGTGATGCTGAAGACTCTCTTGCAACTTATTAGAGCCAGCACATTATCTAGTTTATTAAATGTATCTGTGCATGTGATTTGAGTGATCAAGAGTATAATTTTGAAGCAATTAAGTATGTCTGATTTAATTATGCAATGTTGTTCAGAGTAATAAATAATATTTATGGATTTAAAATTTATAATAGCAAACAAGTGTATTGTGTGGGGGTATTTTTGGCATGCTCGAAGGCTTTACGTTTCAAGATTCAAAAAAGTGTGAAAGGGGAAAAATGTCTCTCAAGTGTAAAATTCAAGTTCAAAACAAAAATAAAAAATCGCACACTTTACGGATATGTACAATTTGAATCTTCCATCGCTCGCCCCACTCTATAAATATTCTTTGGCACCTGCGATGGGTTATGGTTATAAATAATAATATAAATAAATGTTTTTTTTCTGTAAAATTTTGTTATTAAAATTTTCCCATGGAGATTAATGTGAGAACCTGGTATTGGTATCACCTAACTGAGGTGTATTATTGCTCGCTTTGGCGATGCTTCTTATTATTGAATTTTCGTAGGTATGCATATTTTAGTTGGTCTTTTTTCTTTACTTTTCAATTTTCTTTCACATGTCTGGAAACGTGATTGGGTTACTTATTCGCATTGTTGAGTGTTTAGGTTAACTTCACGTCTGATTCTGATATCGTCGAATTTCCTCTTTTGTATTGTTTGTTGTTTCCTATATACATAATATACCTATGCATGCATACATAAATATGTAGATAGGTTATGGGCGGGTTGTGTTAACAGACCGGTTTGAAATTTTTAAATAATAAATAATTCTATGAAACGAAATACAAAGAGCTTAATATCAAATACGGGTAAATATCTACATTAAAAAAGACGATTTAAACAGTTGTTTTGGTACCACATAGAATAGGTATCTAACTTGTTTATTTAAAATAATGAAAGTGGTAGGCAATATTTAAGTGTGTAGGTAGTAGATTTGATGACATAACTTCACTTTTCTTTATAAATAGTTAGTTTTAGGTTAGTTGAAAAGATGGGCCACTTTTCTACTCACTTAAAATTGACCTGGCTCGCCCGATACGACTTTCATGCAAAGGCCTAAGTGTTCAATTGTCTACCCACATTTAATAACCCATTTTTTCAAGTGCATAATATGTAGGTATATTTTTACTACAAATAAAATCTCAACTATGTATTTATTTTTTCAAACAATGCCTTTTATTGATACGTATTCATTTTCTTTGCTTTACATTATTTTATGTCAATTGTGCTATTTTTCATGATTTCTTTATTTTCTTGATTGTAATGTTTTACTTCGTGCATGTAACTTTTTTCATGAGTTACTACAATAATTAATTGGTAAAACTCGATGACAGTTAAAACACGTATATCAATAAAAAAACAATTATGTTTTCCAATATCGCTGCAAAAAAGATAACGTAGAGAAAAGCATTAACAATTTCATGCGATCAAAAATACTTTAAAAGAGAAAATATCCCTTAATAAATTGCTACTGCGCATGTTGGGATCTTTCTTTTACTTTGGGATGGACTATACTAATCTCAGGGGTGGCGACGGTGTAGAGGTTAGTGTGTTGGCTTGTGACCCGTGCGGTGCAGGTTCAATCCCCACGGGGAACAACAACATACGCCACCCATTCACATGCCTCTACACCAAAAGAAGGATTTCTGCCTGGTAGTACAATGGACCGTTACCGAGTCTGAGTGCTCTGGGATTTGGATTTAAAAAAAAAAAAAAAAAAAAAAAAAAAAATACAGGCTCAAATCCCGCGGAGGCAAAGTAATTCCTTAAGTTTTTTTTTCCATTTTCCCGCCTCGTGCGAACGTCTGACATACATCCAAGAGTATCAATTGTCATGAGAATATTCTCAAATTTGACGTTCGGATTTGGCTTAAAGTTGTAGGCCCCTTCCACTTCGCACAAGCAAATGGTTGGAGAAGCTAGGTCTAAGGCCCTCTATATGCCGTTAAAGGCTTATATATATTTTTTCCACTTCGCACATGCAAAAGGTTGGAGAAGCTAGGTTTTAGGTACTTTATGGGCCGTTAATGTCTAATATTTCCATCCGCTATGAATTTATAGTAAGTGGAGACTGCGTGTTACAAACTTCATAAGTTTTTCTTTATTTTGCTGTTATTACCACGTTTGCGTACCTATACCTTCTTTTGTGTGAAAACTGTCAAATCTTACGCTTTCTCATTGAAAAATGAAAATTGTCAAAATTTGCCTCAAAAATAAGCATCGGTTTTTTTTTGCTGTCAAACTTATGTGATTTAATTATTTGACAGTTTTCATTTTTATACTAACCGAATATCACAAACAATTTTGATCTGCGTATCATATGCGGGCCAAGTAAAAACTAGTTCTTTTTTAACTACCCCACCTCTTGCGAAAGTCGGACCTCCAAGTCAAACATCCAATGGTATCAATTGCCATGAGAAACTTCTCAAATTTGCCGCTTGGAGTCGCTATCAAATTGTTGGTTCATTCCACTTCTAACACGCAAATGGTTGCAGCCTTGAAGAAACGGTTTTAGGCACTGTATGGGACGTTTACCCCTATGTAGGAATTTTTGTCGGGGATTTCTCCATTGCATATATATTTCTTTCTCAAAGATACTCAGTTCAATGTTTTACGCACATATGTGTACTTATGTAGTTATGTTGTGAGAAGCACTACTGCTATAGTTAAAGTTAAGCCTAAGGTGTTGCCAGTTTATGCACATACACAGTCTTTATAATAATAGATTCCTGTGTATCTTTTCGAAAAACTTCAATTTGTCCAATCCGCCAGGTCACTGAACCTTACACTGCCCGCGTTTAACTATTTGAACTTGTTGCGCCTCTTCTTCACCCAAGTTGCCAGACTTTGGAACCCCCTCCCGTCCACGACAAACCGAACAATTGGAGCTAAGAAATTAAAAAATGCCGCGCTTATGCATTTCTAACTAGAACAACCGATATTCTCCTATTCACCAATCTTATCTCTCTTACTACCTTTGTCTCATCCCGTTTCTTTTTCTCTCTATATTTCTTCATTCTTCTATCTTTTAAGTTTTATTTAAGTTTATTGTTATGTTTAATCTCTCCGAAATATGTCCTGTAAAATGCAAAGTCTTTCTTGTTTGTACTCGCCTTAAGTTCTAATCAAATTGAAATTTGAAGTTGCCACTGTGGAAGAGTGAATTTAAGCATCAACTTCTTCTTCTGCCTTTTCGGCGAGGTTATGGTCAGAATTAAGAGGATCATAACCATCCCACTTTACTACATCCCTCCTGGTCCGCCTGTGGGGTTCGCCATTTTTACCTCAATGAACATCGGCAGGCCTCTCGGTTTCGGATCACTTCATCACGGAGGCGAATCATATGAGAAAACAAATATTTTTTTCACATCCAATTAATAAACAAAAGAGCTGTTTAGTATCACACACACAATTACAAAAACATAAACAATTTCGTTTGCTTTCCATTGGGCCCGAAAAATCTGAAATCTGAGAGCAAAATCTTCAGTTACCAATGGAAAGCGACAAAACTGTTGCGAAACGCATTTCTTTTTTCTAGAGCACTTCATCAAGCCATTCGTACTTTAATAATTTTTTTTTGGGTTCATCTTCACTATCAGACATACACATAGACAAAAATACATTGATTGTGTCGTGAAACTCCAGAAAATAACAAAACCAGCATCCATATACCTAACATGAAAGTGATAATTATATACAATCTAATTCGAACCTTCCTTAAAGTGAACTTTTCGATAAGCTGAACTTATTGGTTTGCCGTTCATTTTTGAGAGGAAACGCAAAGAAAATGCTCTCCCTAATAAAGGGTTTTTCAATAAGAGCGCTACAAATAAATAAAAAAAATTTAAATAAAACAAAAACGGTTTTGAATATCAATGATCAATCTTTATTCCTGTGAAAGTACGTTCGATGCCATTATGTATGGAACTCGATTTCTTTTGCATGGCCACCACGGGCACGCTTGCAGAAGTCCAGACGCTGAACCCAATTTTCGACGGTTTTCAAGCATAATTCGGCCGATACTGCTGCAATTTCACGTTCGATATTCGTACGAAGTTCACCAATCGTCGCTGGCTTGTTGGCATAGACCATAGACTTGACGTAGCCCCACAGGAAATAGTCTAACGGCGTCAAATCGCACGACCGAGGCGGCCAAGCGACTGGACCATTTCGTGAGATAACACAGTTTCCAAACTCCGAATCATTTTCAAGTTGTTGCTCAGCCCAATTCACGAACATACGACGCTTCTGGTGGTCAAGCGGCTTCAGTTCTTGCGCCAATTTAATCTTGTAATAATGTAGGCCAAGATCTTTTCGCAAAATTCGCACCAACGACGTCACAGAGATGCCCAACGCTTGAGAACGACGTGTGAGAGACACATTTGGGCTTTCTTCAACTGAAGCCTCAGCGGCAGCAATATTCTCGACACTACGGGCACTTCTTTGTCTCACTGGCACGGGAACATTTTGTACTGTGTGTAAAGGGCAAGCAAAGGCGTAAATATTTTATTGTTTTATTCTTAACGGAGCAGAAATACACATATTATTAAGTAATTTTATTTTCCTCAGAAGCAAGTATAAACACAACTACTTTAATAAGCAAAAACACGTCGAAATCGAATAACAAAACTTCAAAGTGATAAATGTCAAATGATTGATTATTAGTGCGTCTCGAAATCGAGATTTGCAAACATGCTCTAAAATCTGATAAAGATTGCCCAGAAGGCCAATGGAAAGCGGAAATGAATATCAGAGCAAAAAAAGTGCTCCTAAATCTGAAAAAGATGTCTGCCGAATTGAAAGCAAAGCGACATTACAATACGAATGTAATGTTTGTTTGTAACTTTATATAAGAGCTGAGTTTATAAAATAAAAGTTATAAGAACTGTTTACTTCTTTCATAAGACAAACATAAAAATCGAATGTGGTTTTCCACTGGGCACATCAGATTTCAGATTGGCATATACATAATTTCAGAAACATTTCGGAAACATTTCAGAAATGTTTCTTTGTTTCTGAAATGTTTCTGAAATGTTTCTGAAATGTTTCTGAAATTGTTTAAAAAATGTTTCTTTGATGTGGACACACCTTAAGAAACATAAAAGTAAATAATGGAAGTAGATATTTTCCTTGGGTTAAAGTTGAAACAAAATAAATAAACTTAAGATTGGACATAAACAGGAGACGCGTTTTGGTCAAATTGCAGAAAATGTCAAAATGGCGAGTCAAAGTGTATCCTTTCTTTATAAATTTTAATCAAAGAAGTAGGTATACCTAGATATATATATTTCATAACGATGTTTTTTTTTAAATACAAAACAAACACTTACGATTTCACTAATTTTGTCCTCTAATTAGTCTAATATATTGTTGACAGAATGACTAAAATCATAAATTTCCTGTAAGATTTATTAATTACCTATTCATCCAGTGAGTTTTTATTTTTTCCTGCAGTTTTAGCTTTCAGTTACTGAAATACGGAATTTACCTAATTTGCCACTTAGTGTATTAGCGAATTACATATACAACTGCCAGTGGACTAGGTACTTGTTATGTTTTACACAATTTTGAAAGACTTGTATAATTTCACTTATTCTACAAGTGCTTTTAGTATTATCTAATTCTAATAGGTCTCTGGTGATGGCGTTGATTTTCGTATAATTCTTTAAATATGTATGATATGTATTAAAAAAATCGTAAGATAGCGCGTCACCCTGACTAAGACCTTTTCAAAAATCAAACGTGTCGGTTCTTATCAGTTGTGATGGAAAACCGTGAGTCAATTCGCATAGACGGACGTGCTTGGCAGAGATTGCAAGATGAGACATGAGACAACATACTTCTAAAGTTTATTTATTTTGATTTAGTTAATTTTAAAAAATATTTTATTGAACTTGAAATCACAAAGTTATGTTGAAGTCAGACGTCTTAAATAGCCATGCTCTCGAATTTATCTTTATTCGAAAAGTAACATTGTTATTTTGAATGGTTGGATGAACACCAGTAGATACTTCTAATTGCTACCACGTGAAGTGGGGTTGGAGTTACAGCGCTGTTTCACGCCTCATCGACTCCTTTTTCCGTGGTGCTGGTATATATATTCTATTTTGTTGTTATACTTAAAAAATATGGAAATAAAGAACTTATAAATCTATCTATTTGGGAACCGTGCTCATCACTGCGCACGCCGTCAAAGGCAACTTTAAAATCGATGAACAGGTGGTATGTTTGGTTATTGAGCGAGGTGCTCGAGATTCGAATCCCATTCAAAAACACACAAATCGTTTATTCATTAACCCACGTCTTCAGGTAAGATCAGACTACAGGCTAATTGTGCATACATATGACCACAGGCAAATGACCAGATTATCTGTTAAATGATGAAAAGATCAGCGTTGTCAAGGAGTGGACATATTTGCTTGCTGGTCATTCCGAGCATTTTTTTATTTATTTTCAAAATTGTGATAGCAGCGTTTTTGTCAAGGTCAAATAAGAAAGCAATACGATTCATGAACATTAAACAACATCAACAAAATCCAACAGTTCGCGAAAAAAAATCGACAACAAACACTATTACACGAATCAAATTTCACAACAGTCGAAACAAAAACAATTTACATAAACCAAACAACAATAAAAGGACAAAACTTTTTATTTACACAAAATAAAAAGCGAGAGAAACTTAAACAATTTACACTACACAAATTAAAGAAAATTCCTTCACAAAAATCGATGGCAATTGAATGATTAAAAATGACAGAAATGCCATTCCTAAATTTGGCCAATCTTATCTGTCAAAATGAGCATGGTCATGTGCGGTCATTAGGTTATAAGATCATTATTGAGATATGCCCATTACACTGTATGACTCTATTTTGACAGCAAGAACTCTCACAAAGCGTCATAATTTGCCCACTTGGCATACAGTCTAATCTCACCTTTACGAAAGTCTGACAAACATCCAAGAGTATAATATTGTTATGAGAAGCTTCTCCAATTTCCCGTTTGGGATCGGAGTTTAATTGTAGTTACAAAATATTACTTCGCACACATGAATTCCTAGAGAAGCTGGACCTTAGACGCTATATTTGGCTATTAACGATCGTTTAGTAATAATAAAAAAAGTGTATTGATCTGTAACTCGAAATCAATATCTGCCGTAGTGTTAGTTTTGTTTAATGGGCCTAAAACCACACTTATAATAACTGATGGTTCTTGATTGTTTTAAATATGTTTTAGGCGCTTTCATAGTTTGGCTAGAAGACAAGATGTTGTACCTGACGTTAAGAAGTCCTATATAGTTGGAGCAAATCAAAGGGTTCCCAAAGTCTAGATCTTGTTAACGAACACCTCTATAGTTCGCACACATAATAGAGTTCGCCAATTTGTAAAGGTTGTTTATTTTTAAATAACAGTTTTTCAAATTTTTGAAGAGTTTCTCATCTTTAAATTTGGTTTGTTAACGTAACCACTAAGTCAAGAAGTAGATACGTTTTCATTGAACAATAGGTTGTGGTTAGCATAAAACACTGGGTCAAGTTCAATTTAAATTTGCAAAATTAAATTTTTTACACGACTGGAACATTTTTAATTGATCAAATTGAACTGCGTCAACATTAAGAACGGAGAAAAGGCACATAATATTTGCAAAGAATGTAAGTGTGTACCTACGTACATATATGTAGCAATAAACTACATACACACATGTATGTATTTCATATTTATGTACTACATATTAGCCGCGTTTTATTATCCCAATGATCTTGATACGGATCCGATCTGATAATAAAACGATCTGGATCATCAGTGGCAAGTTGTGGCAACAGTTGTTTTTAACACATAACAGACGATACCAGGTATTTCAAGTTTCGATTGGCACTCAGCCATATTGCAAATATACGGTACAATGTGACGTCACAATATGATCGCTTGTTGTGTAGGGGGTGTTGCCATTTGAATACAAATCAACATACATTTTGCACTCAATATTTTTTTTCAGAAACTGTTCAAATGTTATGTTCATATATGCAACATATTAACAGTATTGTACTGCTAATATTTCCATTAATTTTTGTGTATTATATTACGAAGCAAAACGTCTCAAAAGTCGCAGTGGTAAATTATTCGAATAGGAAAATATGCTAATTGATTTTTTGTGTTATTAATAGTGTTTCATATTTTGGTCTGGCAATATTATTGTGTTCCTATAATTTCCTATAATTTAAATAAGCAACGCCACGAAAAAACAGGTAGTGAGTTTTGTAATTACATTTTGGATCACGATTAATGATCCCGATAAATAGCAAGATCCTGTGTTGTTTTTGTTTTACGTATTAAATTGAACCAGATCCAGATCCGCATGGATAATAAAACACAGCTATTATCATCACCCCTATTCACTTTAACTTTTCATATGCATTGTAGAATCCATTGTGTTAAGAATCGTGTGTCACATTTCAGTGCAATGAAGGTTTAGATTTTTTGGATTAACGTGAGAAAAAGGGAGACAACAACACATATTTGACGATTGAAGAATATAAATTGAAATTGTTAAATTTGTTTTATTTCGCCGGCGTGTTGTTTGTTTTACAGCTCTAAATTAAGTGTTATTGCAAATATGTACATTCAATCACAATAAAATTTAAGTTCCTTTTTTCATAAAGCCCAAACTACATTCGGCAAAAAGTAAAGTGTGTGCACGAAAATAGAAAAGTGCAAGCTCACACACATACGCTTCTGCTCCTGGTAGTCAACAACTAACCCAAAAAGATATTCTTTCACAACCGAAAGCTCTGCAAAAACATAAATAAAGCAAACAATTGAACCTTTTATTTATAAGAGGAAGTAAACAAAAAGTGTTTCAAGTGCAACAAAATGTATTCAACGATTTGAAGTAAGTAAGTAATGAACTCAGGTAAAACTTATCATCAACAATTCCCATAAATGTCAATAAATAAAAATGCAAGCATATCAAATTAGTTTTTCATAACACATTTCAGGCATCTATCTACATACAATTCTCGGTTCGGGTAGGCAAATCAACCATAATAAAATTATACCCGAAGTTTTCGACGTTTTATGGGATGTTAATGGGTTGTTGGTTTCGATATTTCTTGGATCAGACCCATCTAACGATGAAATCATGAACTTCCGCAGATATTTTGTGTTAGTGTATTAGTTTGTTCTGAGCTTTGAAAAAGTGTGTTACTTGAAAGTTAGAGGTATACCTAACTTTCAAGTAAGTTACTTTTTGAAAACTTGAGAGAAAACTACAGATCCCAAATGGTGTGAAAAGAGAAGAAACATTTTCGTGCACACACTTTACTTTTTGCCGAATGTAGTTTGGCCTTAAAACAAGGATTTTAAGAACGGCCAACTCAATCCGCTCCCCACCGATTACATTAAGTATTCTACGCTGCAGTGAATTGGTGGACGATTCCTTTCCGCACATCTACATTGTAATATAAAGCTTAAAATGTTAGTAAGTTATTTACTATAAATAGGGGTAAATGCACAGGGGTTCATTTTGATTTACATATCAAGAAAACACCTATTTATTTTTATAAAATATGATTTTATTTGTATTTTAATCGATAGAAGTTGGTTTGCCATTAGTAGTAAAAAACAAACAGCGCTATAAACCCAACTCGCCTACGTGGTAAGTAGCTATCACAAATTGTTGTTGTTCATTCAACCGATTCAATGTTTATTGACGGAGGCTTGGCAACTTTGCTTCGAAATGAGAGGATTCTCTCTTGATTTTGGAGATTTGACGGTTTTCATTTTTCTACACATAAAGAACGCACTTCGTGTCGTCCGAGTTCAGAAATCAATTGTAAGCATACACAAAGCTCAACTATAGACGGCGTTGTTTCCACTCTTTTGTGAAACAGCTGATATTCGGTGATATTGAAATGTGTTCCTAGGCGTATATTCACGAAAGCAAGTCTGGAATTTATTATTCCCGTACAATTTATTTAATTTTTACTTTCCAAATCAATTTTCTTTTCAACTGTTTATCCACTAATAAATTCCATATGTATTCCAAATTTGACATTTCAATTGAAGGCGGATATAAAAGTGAACATAACGTTTTATATGAACTTCCATTGCTGCGCTTAATATAAGTATGTACGAATAAAACGCGTCTAATGTTGGATCCTTATCCCGAAAATTGTCCTTGAGCGAAAGAAACATTCGCTGCTAGTCACTCATGATGATTTTTGAAAGTAATAAAAATGAATTGAAATTACATTATAAAACATACCACGTATTAATCTGGTATTTACTTTTTTCGCATGCCATACACTTTCTGAGAAATGTCGACAGAAAAAGGGAAAACTTTTCGCATTTGAAAGTTACAGAAGCAGTTTTCTGGCACCTTTTCAATCATATATGTATTTCAAAAATGTTTCAGAGAGTTACAGAAACAGATACAAAGTGTGCTTTCATTCAACTCCATCGTTCCGTCGAAAAATGTGTCGATGCAAGGGTTGCAGAACATGGTTCCAGGGTCTTTTAATGCAGTCTTACATCACGTTTTCGTAACAATAAGAAACTTTAAGTGCCACAACTAACTGGGCAGTATCGGCATAAGCCGTCTCTTTTGCATGAGCGCAAAGAAAGAACAATTTCGGTGGTCAATTTTGATCACCATTTCAACAAATGACTCGTTTTCCGGAATAGAGCAACGGCTTGGCCATTTGTGTGGCACGTATGACCTTCTTGTTGTAAAAATCACCCACCCCTACCTTCGAATACCGACACTAAAAATTAATTGATCATGGTTCGATATGGTTCGATAGCGCAATTTATTTACGGTAACAGACACAGCTTCATTTTCTAATAAATTAGGGCCTATGATTCCAATCTTCTCAACAAACATTCTTTGATTATTTAAACACTTAACGCGACAATGCTGCTTGTTAACAAAGCATTGAAGATCGAAATGTGCTTCATCGCTCAGTGTTATTCTAGATCAATTTCATTCAGCGCAGGGATGGTTTAAGAATATCACTGCAGCGTCCACAAAAATAGCGCTTGTCGGAAAAGGCGAGTAAGGGGAGAAATCGATTCTAGTTAGCTGATCCCAGCGACGCATTTAAATCTTGAGGTTTCTACAAGTGCGCATGCTGGGTTCCGACTGGAGATGAGCGGTGTCGTAAAACGAAAATCAAATACAGTCGGAAACGGATGAGTGCAAAACGAATAAGTGCAAAAACCGTGTTACTGCAATGCTTCAAAAAACCCCATGCGAATTCGCTAGCTTTTCATACAAAAATGTTTGCATAAGTGCAAATCGCTTAAGTGCAAATTTCTTCTAAGTGCACATCATTTTCAACCCCAAAAATATTTTATCTACCAAAAAATACTCTCATAAGTGCAATTCGTAAATAAGTATAACACAATTGTGTTTCTCTTTTTGAACACTATTTTTAAACGTGTCGCCTGACTCGTCGCCTGAATGCCAGCCATCTGTTATCTATTTTATTTACATCTGTCATCTATAAACAATAAATTCTTACTTAAATTCTTGAAGTTCTGATCGTAAGATTTGTTATTGTTCCAAAACATGGATTCGAGAAAGCTAAATTGTCTTTCAGTTAGTAAAAAACTAGAAATAATTTATGCTATAAAACGCGAAAAGAAATCCAGAAAAGAAATCGCAGCAAAATACGGAGTGTCCATTTCGACAATTTCAAGAATTTTGAAAGACGAACATAAATTTGAAATAACAGCCGCTGAAAACGGAAACGTTCAAAGGAAACGGTTTAAAAAAGGTAAATCTGACTTCACGATATTTGTTGCAGTAAGTGTATAGTGATAATCGTTACATACAATTAGGCAATTATGAATGTGTCGATGCGGCTGTTGCTGTATGGTTCAGACAAATGCGGTCTAAAGGCTGCCAAGTGTCTGGGCCATTGATTCTTGAACAAGCTAAAAAGTTCGCCGTTCAATTAGAAGTAGATTTCGAACCGAATCCAGGCTGGCTGTCCCGTTGGAAGTCAAAAAATAACATTCAGTTCTACAAAACACAGGGGGAAAAACTTGCATCTGATGAACCTGCAGCAAATTTTTGGATCGAAAACGTTCTTCCAGGATTTTTAAGTCGATATGACATAAAGGACGTATTTAACGCAGACGAGTCAGCATTATTTTATAAAGCTGCACCGACAGGCACAATGGCTTATCGAGGCGAAAATCCATCCGGTGTTAAAACAGACAAAAGCAGAATAACCTTACTGTTTTTTTGCAATATGGATGGTTCCGAAGGTGATATCATTTCTATTGGAAAATTCAAACAACCACACTGTTTTAGAGGGAAAGAAATACCGATAAAATATTATGTATCACAATTCTAAAGCATGGATGACAGCAGATATTTGGTCCAAAATACTTAAGGTGTTAGACACTAAAATGGAGAAGAAAAAGAGGAAAATCCTTCTCTTTGTGGACAATGCTTCTTGCCATAAACTAAATGATGTCGAAATCCAAAACATTGAAGTTGTTTTTTTACCTGCCCGTACAACGGCTCTGATTCAACCACTAGACCAAGGAATCATAAGAAGTTTTAAGGTAGGATTTACATTTTTTATTCAAATATACAATGCCGAAACTTTAAATCTTTTTACAGGCTTATTATCGACATCAAATTGTTAGAAAGCAAGTCCTGGCAGTAGAAAAAAATATCGAGTTGAGTGAATTTGTAAAGTCAATTTCAATTTTGGATGCCTTAAAGATGGCAAAACGAGCTTGGTGGTTAGTAACACCCACGACAAAGAAAAATTGCTTCAAAAAAGCAGGATTTGTTAAATCGCCAGTAGTCGATCAACAAGATGAAATTGAAGAGTTGCTGGAAATTCCACCGGATATGAGGGACGAGTTCTCTCGTTTAATAGATATAGACGAAAACGAATTATGTTATGGAGAACTGACCGACGCAGAAATTATTAACGAAGCTATAAACAGCGATCGCATTGAAGTTGAAGCTGAAGAAGTTGGTGTCGATGAAGGTCTCATTCAAATAAGTCGCAAACAGGCTTTACAGTCCATAGATACTCTAAGGTCATATATGAATCAGATTAATCTCGAATGCGAGGATATTTTGGATCAAATCGAACATAAATTATTTACTTCGTTAGGTCCATTGGTTCAAACCTCCATTAAGAACTATTTTAACTAAGCAATATTTATTATAATCTATACTTTAAACTTGAATGCAATTGAATTTTGTGATATTTAAATGAATAAAATGTTTTGTTATGTTTTTTATTTCCCTAGTATTCTGTTTACATACACACATAATAGTGTAGAATAGTGATGAGTGCAAATGTGTGCACTTACGGATTAGTGCAAGAGTTTGCACTTACGCATTAGTGCACAAAACGTATAAGTGCACACAAAGTCGTGCCCGATGGGTTGTGCACTTATCCGTTTCCGACTGTAATAATCAATAATGCGAGCATGCACGTGTCCAAATCTTAAAAAGCGACGCAGGCTTAAAAACTCCTGGATCACACAAATGCAACACCACCAGCATTTGGTTGACCTGAAGTTATCTAAACCAGAAGGCCTGCCAATATTCACTAAAGTCGAACCGGCGAAAACTACAGGCGGAGAATGCAGTAAATTGGATGGTTATATACCCTTTAATTCTGATCAAAGCCCCGACGCGACGTTACGAAATAAGAAGAGGGGTTAATGTTAAGGGTTTCATTTTTATTTATCAAGAAAAGACATAGTTTTTCTAAAATATCATTTGATTATTTTTTTCTAAAACAAAAGTGGGTTTGTCATTAACCTTGAAAAACAATATCAGCCAAATGACTTCATCAATAGCGAAACAACCTGTGGTGACAACATCAAACATCGCGTAAGCATAAGGTGGATGAAATATCGCGAAAACTCCGTCATCTTCTATGGCCAAAAATAAACTTGTTGGGGTCAAACCGACGAAACACAGGCGGACCAGTAGGTTTGCACTGAAGTGGGAAGGTTATGATCCCTTTAGTCGAGATCATAACCTCGTCGTTAAAGAAACGTATAAAGAAGAAGAAGATGATTTACCAAATTATATTATGTATGTGTGTATAAATATGTAGTTTAATATGTATGTGATAATTTGACAAATTATCATACAAATTACATAATCGTTTTTGATTTTATAAATACATACAAACAAGAAAAAATTGTTTTATATAAGTAATATTTCGAATGTGACGCCATAATGACCTTAATTTGGCAGAAAAAATTAAACAAGGTTCCGTTGTAATATGCCACAGATTATTACTAGTGAAGGGCAGGATGAACTATTCGTTTCTCTTGTTACCTCTGGGGTGACAATCTGTGCACAACGGGATCGTAGGTACTCGAACCAACAAGCAGACATGCTACCCACTACACCGCTAAATGCATTTAAACTTTGTTGAACTTTTTTGAATTTTAAAGTTATAGCAATTGTCAAATCGAAAAAAATGGTTAAATGAATTCAGAAAAAGAAAACTAGCCGCCAATTTAAAAAGCATTAATTAAAAAAAAGTAACAAAACACTACGAATTCTCATGTAAAAGTAATTTTTGAGTATTTTATAGGTTGAATCACTTTGTCTGGGGGAACGACAAAACGTTAAAAAGTTCAATAAATTAAATGACACCAATTAAGAGGTTCTTGCACTCTCTATTCATTTCCTTCCGAACTACAAGCTCTTACATCCTTCGAAGAAGAAATACTCTGCTGCATCAAGAATAATAAACAATACATCTTTACGTGTTCCTCACGCGACCATACCGATAGATATGAGAATTATTTTGGGTCCCTTAATGCTACCAGCCCAGCGCATAGTTCAATGAGTTTTTCTAATCCCATGGGTGGGCATCTTTGCGTTTCCATCAGCGCCGTCATCAACAACAGCAACAAACGACGGTATCGGCCTTTCTGTCAATGGTGTTAACGCTGATATCCGCCGCAATCGTTTTAATATTCAAAGCAGATCGCTCCGAAGCTCTTTCTTTTTGTTTTTAGAACTACACGTATGCAGTGTGATCTCCGGTAAGGGGATAAATACTATTTCATTTTTATTTATTTATGTTGTAGTAAAATTTATCGATCAAATGATTATTTTGTTAGCCACTTCGCTACGGTTGAAAACATACGAATACGTCCCGCATTCTTAAAATGAATTTTGATACTTACCGCATAATATGAGAATGATTTTTCGTCAAAACAGGAGAACGATGGATAAGATCAGAAAGAAATGAGTATTGTAATACGTGGCACATGAGTTGACCATTAAAACCAGGAAACGATTTTTATATCTAGGTAGGTACTAATAGTCAGTCTTGTAAGGTGGAAATACTTACAAGAATGATTAGCTTTCCAACACATTGTTAAGTTATATATAATTGAAATGCTTCATTTCATGTTACCAACAAAGAGGAGATTTAATGTGACAGTTAAATGAGTGTTGGCGTTAATTGTATCCTCTTCCTAGAGTCAGTACTAGATTTCAAGGCAAGTGACATAAGTATTTCGATTAGAGTGATGGCGATAGCAATCTACTGAAGTATTAGTAAGGTTTTTCTTTTGCCGTAGAATTCATTCTAACATACTAAAAGATGTTTTCCATTCTGACATCTTTGACAGAATAAGAGCACTTATTTTCCTTTGAGATCAATTGTTGCTTTCTATCGAGCGCAAACAACCAATCCTTTTTAGATCTAGATCACATTTGACATTTCTCGCACGTCACTTTGAAGTTTTATGGTTATTGCATGTTTACTTTTCTCGGAAGTAAAGTTGTTCAACAGTCAAATATGCATGTGTGCTTTTGCTTCTGCGGCAAAGAAAAAAACAATCAAATGTTTTTGTTTTGCTGTAAATGGCACACTTATACCATAACAAGAAAAAGCAATCTCGATTACGTTTTATTGGGCACGAAAAATCTGAAATCTGAGAGCAAAATCTAAAGTGCTCAATGAAAAACGACATAAGTCGAGCTCATATAATGTAAAATAATTCTGTCCCGAAAACGATCTACTCGTATCTTTCATGATTGCAAGAGATTGGCAATACTTATGCTCATAAAAGTAAATTGACATAGTCAACATACTGTCAAACCGGCAGCTGTTTTTGTTTTGTTGCCGCATTGCAGGCAAATTGAAATAGAGAATATGTAGTTAAAAGTATTGCACATTAACTAAGATTGCATAAGTCTGTATCTGTAGGTTGAGATACATATTTGTTTGGCATTTAAAATATAAAAGGAATAAGTTATTTATCGTCCATAGTAATGAACGTGAACAAAACATCTGTTCTAGTTCAGTCTTTGTTTTTTTTGCTTCGTAAAATGATGGCGCTCATTAAATTATTATTTTAATATCCGAAATTTACTTACTGGTGTTTGACAAATCTGTTTTCTTTTCTGTAATTCTTTGACAAGCGATTATATGTGTTTATATTTATGAGCTCGTGTTTGCAATTCATAAGAATGTACCACATTCATACAGTTATGCATGTTGCCCATGAAAATTGTTTGGCAATGAGTTGTTAAACTTGTCAAAAAAATTTGTTTCATAAAATCAATTACAAACGATAAATGTGTCTTGACTGCAATTTAGAATTCCATCAATGCAATCCATTCAGTAATTCAGTACGCAGTTTAAAAATCCGAAGGCTTATGAGTAGGTAGTTATTATGCGAAATTATTGTCACCGCGGAAGAGCTAAGACCATAGCCAAAACTCTACCAAAATTACATCTGAACATTGTCGCGGGTACATAAAATTATTTCCAACTAAAAGCGTAGATACTTAATGAAGAATAATGGCGGAATCAGCACTGTTTAATGGATTTTAGTTGCGCTTCTAGAATAATAATGAAGTGTCGTACGCTAGCGTATCATTTTATTTGCTTAATTTTGAACAATACAGTTTTGCAAATTAAATACATATTTTCACATACACGCTCTCACCAACCAAAATTAGGGGGAGAATGAATATACATACCTAATTTTGCACGCGAGCTTGTATTTCAGTTGAAATTATAAAAGAAACGGTTATGGTACAGTGACCTGGGAGTTTAGCAAATGGTGACAATCGGCAAGAACAAGATGAGTGGACTAGAAAGTTGTAGCGATTGTCCGCAGAAGTTTCCAAAATTTTTTACTTCAAAAATGTTTTAGTCGTAGACTTTGACTAATGTCGCTTTCCATTGGGCAAACAAATCAAACTTTTCAGATCTGGATAGGGTACTTTTGTTTTACTCTGTGATCAGTTTTGGGATTCCATTGGGCAGAAGATATAAAATATTTTTTAGATCTAGAACAATTTTCGCAAATCTTAATTCGAAGCGAAACTCGCACATAGTGTGAATTTTGTTCTTTTTCGTTGTATTGAATACGAAAAATCTGAAATCTGAAAGCAAAATGTGAAGTGCTCAACGAAAAACAGCACCGTCGCTTACACCGAAACGAAATTCGTCATATCAGCTAAATTCAACATTTCGTCCGAAATGTTCATCATTTCGCTATATATTTTCCAGCCTATCGAAAAGTTGAATTTCAGCGAAATGTTGAATTTCAGCGAAATGTTGAATTTCGTGACTGCATTTGGAAGTTTGTCAAGTCGAACAAGTTATTTAAATATCCCCGACCGTCATTTGGCGCGCTGAATAAAAAAACCAATTGGAAAGAAAACAGCCGCCAAAATATTTATTCAAATATAAAAAATATTATAAAAACATAAGGAAAGGCTACAGTCATTATATATATAGTTTTGATATGTACAGGGTGTTTTTTTTATAGAGGCATACAACTTTTTTTAAAAAATAAAACAACAAATTTAATGGAATGACTAAATTTTTGGCTTTTTTAGCTCACAAATTTCATGGCATTTAATGTTTAAAAATAATTTCTGGCATACTATTCTGGCATATGACTGCGCCTTATGAATGCCATCCGATCGGTCCAATTTTGCATCACTTTTTCGAGCATACCAGGTCTTATTTCGTCAATAGTGCGTCGAATGTTGGCTTCTAAGTGATCAATCGTTGCTGGTTTATCAGCATAGACCAGAGATTTGACGTACCCGCACAAAAAGCAGTTCAAAGATGTCAAATCACGCGAGCGAGGTGGCCAACTCACAGTTCCATTTCTTGGGATGATTCGGTCACCAAACGTTTGGCTCAACAAAGTCATGGTTGCACGCGCTGTATGGCATGTTTGGCATAAGTTTGGTGAACAGAGCGCGAATTTTGGAAATAAATTTCCACGATTAGTAAACTTTGTTCTGGTGTAAGTCTTTCCATGGTGCTTTGCCAAAGTATACTGAACAAAAAAGTCCAACACACTTAGGTCCGTTCGCGAACTAATATGCAAACGTAAATTTATATAAACACAAACGCGTTCGCGTACTGAGAAAATGGTAAAAAGATGAACGAAAGAAATATGTATGTACTTTCGTTCATTTTTCTTCAGAATTTCAGCTGGTAAGAAAATGAAAACTGTCAAACGATGAAATCCTATGAGTTTGCCAGCAAAAAAAACAGCTGTTGCTTCTTTTCAAGCCAAACTAAGACGTTTTTCACCTTTTTACACAAAAGTGTTCGCGTACTTTTCTTAGAAATGAGAGGATTCTCTCTCGATTTTGGAGATTTGACACTTTTCATTTTTCTACACATAAAGTACGCGAACGGACCATTTATTAGTATGACAGTTAGTTTGACATTTATCCCTATCAGAAGTTTTATACCTCCCTAAAAAACACCCTATATATAAAGTTTATATACAAAGATTGGAGAACGGACATGCTAGAAAGTATCTCCTTTGCTTTCAGTTGACAAAGGTTCCTGTGTTCCCTTTAACATTTTACTGGTAAGCACTAAATAGTACTTGGTTAAGCTCAAAGGTATTAACCTTTTGACATTTGCTACCTTTCATTTGATCTCACATTTAATTTTTTTTTTTTGGCTGCCAGCATGGATTTAAAAATTAATGAGCAAATTCGCCAATGATAATGAGAATAGACGAATTGTTCGTCAATCTTCAAATCCTGTTTCGGTTCTAAAAAAAAATAAAGTTGTTGATTAGGTGTCTGTGTCAATCTTACTGGATTTCTGTCTGCGTGGAATTTCAGACTGAATTAATTGAAATTATTAATTAAAACCAATCGCGTAATGATTGTATAATAATAACAAATGGAAAATTTAAATTAATAAACAATAAATAACCATTTTGATTTTCATAATGGCGCGTTGTCTAAAATATGGTAACGGAAATGATATGGATCGCTATCGTGGTTGAAAGTATGAACCTTTGTACGTTCATATAGTACAATCAATTAATTGATAAGTAAAAAATAGTATTAATATCGCAGATATTAAACACGGGTACTTACCAATAATTCCGAGAAATGCCATTGAATGCCATACAATCGTTGACAAGTTAATAATTTGTGACACCAACGTGTCGTTCTGACCACGTGCGTTTTACTTCCAGCGTCATTATGACAATGTTAAAAAGCCAACACACAAAACTTCAAAATTTGTATTTAAGTAAGGTATTGGGGAAATTGTCGAAATACTGACGGAGTTACTTGTGCAGGGACGGGCTAAGAACATCACTGGAGATCCATACTGTATTTGACTTCTAAAAAAGCAACAATTGCGAATAAACGTGACGTGGGAGGCCTGCCAATATTCGTTGAGGTCAAACCGGCGAACCCCACAGGCGGGCCAGTAGCATGCATGTAAAGTGGGATTGTTATGATTCCTTTAATCCTGTACATGTCCTTGCCGTTAAGGAAGATGAAGAATGTCAAATATTTGCACATAGTCAGTAGAAATTGAAAATCACATTATCCATAAGCACTGATAATTCAAATCAGTAAAATAGTAATTTTATCTAACCTGCCTGGCTTCACACGTATATACATATGTACTCAAATGTTTGTGAGAAAGTCTGAAAAACATAAAAGTACAAACGAATATTAGGACTATGGAATGGTAGCTAGACCCAACTCTTTGTGACCTGTTTTGTCAAATACATTTTATGTACCTACCCCAAGCATAATTGACAGAACACGTTCGTGTTTCAATATCTAAACAAAAATGTGTATTTGTTTCCTTTGTTAACTTAAATGCTATTGCTATGTTCAAAATCCGTTCAAACGCAATTAAGGACATGAAAACGTAATGTGAAGTTGTGTGTGCCTACATATTTTCAGTTCGCATGTACGACTAGCTACCAACATTGTACAAGTCCAGCAGAGGCATTTCACCACAGAATTTATTGCTGCTAAAGTAGGCACAATGAACCCATAATCGATGTCAGGCAATTAACATGGTGAGGAAGTTATTGCGTTCATGTTGAATTTCATGACAGAAAGGCGCCAGTATTGTGTGCAGTTACATTAGGCCCAAATCCTAAAATTTATATGTATAAATAAAAGGAATTGTGGGTTCACTGCGGCAATTGCGTTGGACTACTGACCGAGGGGTCTCAGGTTCAAATCACGCCTTGGCCCAGTGATTGTCATGATAAGCTTCTCAAATTTGCCGTTTGGACTCGACATAAAAGTGAAGGTTTCCTCCTATCGTGCCAAAAATATAACTTGGTACACACATATGATATTAGGCCCCTGTACGAGCCTGACATTTATTTTAAGAAGAATTCGTGTTATATGAATTGGTTTGGTTTGCCTTACTAAACAGGCTGTACATTTTTTCAACTCAGTGAAAAATATAATATCGGTAAACAGCATTTTGTATAACTTTTTTTTTTAAACTTCTGGCGATTATTTCTCCATTCCTGTCCGGAAGTTCAACTTTAAAGTTGTCATTGGAATATTATCTTCATCACGGTTCACACAATTCTTCCTCCTTCGTGGTTTTTTCTACGTCTGCTTCTATTTACCACTCAATGTCAAAATTGCGATGACATAAGACGTAGATAAGATGATGTTTGCGCAAATGAAATCTCGAGAAGTTTCAACTTAATTTGCGCTGTTAAATTGGCTTTCTAAAATGTGCATTTTAGTTCAATGGACAAATGTGATATAATTAGTAGTTATACCTTTGAATTGAATTTACTTTAACGGGACTTAATTTGAATCGGAGTACAAATGGAACACATTTTTTTTCACCTGGCTTCTCCACCTACTGGGTTAACCTCCTTTACTGGGCACTATCATTATACTTAATATTGGGGCATGTTATCGTTATCGAGTCGAACAAAAGCTGATGAGTGTGACTTGTAGGGCATTTTTCAAATTATGTAATTCGTCTTGAACATCCAATTTAAGTAATACAATTTTAAATTTGCTAAACGTAATCACAGTCGCCAGCATTTTTGGTTTGACTCGCTTTTAAGCTATTTGCACCGCTTCAAAAACAGAGATTTTGACAAAAAGATTTCGAAATATATATAGGGCCCTCCCCCAAAATGTTACAAAAAATAGAAAATATATCCACCCTTATTGGTTGCGATTCAAAATGTCTCCACAGATTAAACTAACTTGATTATAAATTGAAAGGTCATATATAGATTATAAGAGTTCGAAATCGGCCTTTAAAACCAAGTTCTTGATACGGTCCTGGGTGAAAATGCTTGAATCAAAAAGCGTGTTTGCTTTAACCGTCGGTAATATCATGTAAATCTTCCGTTTTCAAAATCTTCCAGATCTTCCGATTTCAAGTAATTTCGCGAAATCTCGAATTTCGATTCGGGGCGAAAAGCATACATAAGACAAAGTCCAAAGACATATTTGTCTGATGGAAAAAGCGAATCCCTTCATTTTAGTCTTTTCCTTAATGGCTACGTTGTGTTCTGGTTGTTGTTTTTTTTTTATAAAAAAGAGTTTCGGTAATGGTCCATTGTACTTCTTCTTAAGTGGCGCTACAGTCCGGGCTGGACCTGGGCCTCAACCAACACGCCTCTCCAGTTAACCCGATCTTTGGCTAACTGCCTGCAGTTGCGTACTCCAAGGTCCACTTGAGGTCCACTTCCACTTATGCGTGCCATACCTAAGGCGAGGTCTTCCTCTGCTGCGTTGTCCCTCCGGGTTGGATTCGAATCTTCGAGCCGAAGCGTTGGTGTTCATTCGCTCTACATGTCCTAGCCATCTTAGTCGACTGATTCGTACTTTTCTGACCAGGTCGATCCGTTTCCAGACGTGGTGTCGTGTAGGCTGTGCTTCCCGATGGTACTACCAAAAATGTCCTTCTTTGTAGCAGCTTAGGCGCTCGGCTAATTGTTCGACTGCACGCGGTCTGTTCAGGGTTCGAACATTCCTCGTGCAGATCCGAAGGTCACTGTCCTGATTTCGTTTTGCAGGGTCGTCAACAGTGAATCCACAACCAACGACCATACCACGTCGAGTTAATCGGTTCACGTCAGATTACCGCAATTAAACGACGTTGGGCGCGGTTAGTACGTAGATGGGGAACCGTTTGAGAACAACCGCGTGTCATTGGCCAGTCCCATCTTCAGAGTTGATGTAGATAATACATACGTGGTATCACAATGGACCTAAAATTGGTCTAAGTGTGTCGGCTTCTGCCGACAGCCACCTAAACCTAACCTAACCTAACATTTTCTGTGGTTGGGTTATTAACCCCACGCACAACCCCTAACCTGGAGGGCCACCCCTTAGAAGAAAGGGACCGGAAAAATTCCGGACTCAGTAACCCGCTTCGGATATTTGAGAGCTGCCGTTGACCCATTAAGGGCTCTTCCGCCACCATCTCTATTTCAACACCCTGACTAGTATTGAAAATCCTTAATGACCTCAGCTGTCACGTCGAAGTAGCTCATTAAAGTATCTGCCATGCTGCCTGTTGACGTCACCGTTGATCCAATCATGTGAATTCATCCGCCGTACGTCCTCTTTCTGAGGGGCTCATGTAAGATCTCTGAGATTCTAGCAGATAGTCAATTCCGGCAGAGCATTTTAGTGTTGCTACTTCTTCGTGTCCAACACTCGCACTTATAAGTTCAGCAAGTCAAGCCCGGATTAGCGAGACCAGTACCCGGTGGTTATCACTAGGAGGTAAAATAAGCACAATTGATGTGTGTGAGATTGCAAATACTGAACATCGCCAGGTTAATGCCAATCAGGATCCTTCCCTATGCACACACACCCAATCACCATTGTACTACGAGGCAGAAATCCTCTTTTCGGTGTAGAGGCTGGAGAAACTAGGTGTTACTCATTTCTCTCTGTTAATGGGTGGTGTATATGTTTGTACCTTGTGGGGATTGAGCTTGAACTGAACGGTGCACAGCACACAATTTTACCCCTACAACGTCCCCACCCCGATCTGAATATCTGGGATCATAACTCTCCGAATTTAGTGCCTCCCTACTAGTTCGTCTGTCAGGTTCGCCGGATTGATCTCAAAAAATATTGGCAGTTCTCCCTGTTTGGTTGCAGTTCGCGGATACCAGCGAATTAATGCAGTACAAATAAAAACAACTTTTTCTGAGAGCATCTCGGGGCGCTAGTCTCAGTTTAGCATTATATGTTCGCTATTGCTGAGAGAAGAAAAAAAAACAAACAGAAATAACTACATCTCCATAGGTTAAAAAAGCGGTGGAATTCGAAGGGAGTAGTTGCTACACTTCGACTATTTGTAAATACGAAAAGCAATTACCGGCAGAAATTGCAATGCAGAGTTATTGAATCAAAGAGGAATTAATGAAAAATCGTCCTCGTTTTTCAAAGAAAAAACCTCTATTTCACCACGCCAAGTCCCGGTTAAAGTGAAATTGAAAGAATTGCGGGACAAATTATTTAACCATCCACCATTTTTTTTTTGAAGAAAAAGAGATTCACATCAAATAAAGAGCTTATCA
Source organism: Portevinia maculata (assembly GCA_949715645.1). Taxonomy (NCBI): domain Eukaryota; kingdom Metazoa; phylum Arthropoda; class Insecta; order Diptera; family Syrphidae; genus Portevinia; species Portevinia maculata. The sequence goes on from OX454527.1 coordinate 43,475,807, forward strand.
TCGCCGCAGGAGTTATGACCTGGTGCACAAGGGGTTTTGAATTCTCTTAAGATGTTAAAAACATAGCACGAGCGCGAAGATGAAAGGGAAGGGAAGAAGTGAAGATTTTTAACAGTATTTTAATGGCTTATAAGAGTAAACTGATGAGCATTCGAGAAACAACGGGTATTGTGGGAGACATTTTTAAGGGGCAGAATGTAACTGGCTACTTCCTGAGAAAACTGATGATGGAAGAAGTGATAAAACAGCGAAAGTCAGGAAACATTTTGCGACGATATTAGTGAATCAATCGTCGGCGGTTTATTTCTGTCACATATCAGTTTTATGGCACGTTTTAGTATCCCCTCAAGGCAGTTTTGGGTGCACCTCAACAGGGCGGATGATTTTAGACAGATCGGCAGGGGTGCATAATTTCTTGCATTGGTAGAGAAAACGAAAACATTTCGCGATGTTCTTGGCGATATCGTATATCGAATCCAACGAAGGTTGTCATTGACACACATACCAAACGGAATATCGTGTGGCTTCAGCGAACCATTCATGTTTTGCATTGCGTTTTGTAATTCAGAGTTGCACAAAAGTTAGCTTAGCTAATAGCTAAAAAGCTACAACTAAATTAGCTGTAGTTTCTTTGCACGTACAAAACTAAACCATAATTTTAGTTGTAGTTGCCACAAATTTTGAACCTAAGTTAGTTATTAGTTGCGAAGTGTAACTAAGCGTGTTTAGTTGTGAAAAATTAGTTGCCAGAGTGTAACTAACAATAATTAGCTTTAGTTTTAGCTTTTTAGCTATCGATTAAACACAACTAATATTTTTTTTCAAACAATTTAATCCGAAAAGGCTTACAGGAACAGGAGCGATTCTTTTATTTCGTTATACATTTTCTAGTTTTAATTATGTTTAATTTTAGAGATTATTATGTCCTTACGAAACACGGGGAAAAATTGTGTGGAAGTAGATTTGTCTTCGATAAGTTTTGAATAATTGAGGTTGTATAGCTTGAAGTTTGTTGTACATCAGTTGAAGGTAAGAGGTAACCGATGGCCGATTGAAGAATGCCACTTTTAGTTGTCATAAGGTTATTTACCAAGAGGTCCTTGGAGCACCAAATAAGGTCCTTAAACCCGACATTTTTTTTTTTTTTTTCAAAAACTAAAAGAAAACCGCGCCTTATATCTGTGTTCAATGTTATTTGACTAAGAGGTCCTTGTAATAAACAAAAAAGGTCCTTGAAAATCGAAAAAGGGATATTATTCCAAAATATCATTTGAGCCCACACGGTATATCTGTGTTCAGTCTTATTTGACTAAGAGGTCCTTGCAACAACAAAAAAGGTCCTTAAAACTTGAAAAAAGGATATTTTTCCAAAATATCATTTGAATCCACACGTTGTATCTGTGTTCAATGTTATTTGACGAAGAGGTCCTTGCAACAACAAAAAAGGTCCTTAAAATTTCAAAAAAGGATATTTTTCCAAAATATCATTTGAATCCACACGGTATATCTGTGTTAAATGTTATTTGACTCAGAGGTCCTTGCAACAACAAAAAAGGTCCTTAATAATCGAAAAAAGGATATTTTTCCAAAATGTTTGTTGTTTCTAGGACCCCTTATTCAAATAACATTGAACTCATGTATACCGTGCCGTTTCTAAAGACATTTTGGAAAAATATCCTTTTTCGGGATTAAAGGACCTTTATTGTGGCTCCAAGGACCTCTTTGTAAACTAACCTGATGTAAAATAAAAGGGACATTCAATCAATTTTTATTTTAAACGCAATATGCATAATAAATCCCAATAAATTATCGCCATTTTAGCAAAACAATAAATGTTGATTTAGTTATTAGTTATTACCTAGACAGCTAAAAAGCTACAGCTCAAAAGCTAACCAACTTTTAGTTGTCATCCGCAACTAACTTTGGCAACCTAACGTGCTTAGTTACACAATCTGCAACTAATAGCTAATAGCTGAAATTAGTTGTCCTTATGATAGCTAACCACCAAATCGATTGCATTTTTAGCGCAGCTAATTTAACTACGATAGTTACCTAGTTATGGCGTTAGCTAGATAATAAATTAGGTAGCTAACGTGCAACTGTGTTTTGTATAACTAAAATTTCACCCGGCTTACTGAGCCCCATGCAGTGCTGCTGTCAAGGATAACATACGATGCGGTTCAAGTTCTACGGCCGAAGTACAAGGCCGTATAGGTTCTAAAACGTAAAGGTGAATCTAAGGTCATTATTACCAGCAATATGGTAGAAACATATCAACACTTCAACTTCGACTTTGACAAGAGCGAGAACTTCAGCGTTTAAAGTTGAGTCAATCACATTGAAAAATGCAACTTCGTGAGCGAAACAAAAAATGGTTGTAAAGAAAAGAGAAAATTATGTCAAAATACAAGCAAGCGAGAAAATTCGCTCAAAATATAGGCATTTGCATGTTGGGAAAACTGAAAACATCGCCTCAAGGTTGGTGGGACTTGCACTTCAACTTTGAATTTAGGATTTAGGTCTAACGTTGAAGTCGAAGTGGAGGTTGAGGTGCTAATGTGTTCCATTCCATTAAAAAACATTTTTTCTAAAACGTGCGGCGTGGTTGTCAAAGTTGAAATCCAAGTTGAAGTGTTGATGTGTTTCTACCAATAGAAAGAATTGGATTAGAAATTGCAACATAAGGAAAGGCTACAGTCGGCTTGGGCGAACTGTTGGATACCCCATCCATATTCTCATCCCCTAAATTGGGTTAAAAGTCGTTGGCCATTTCGGATTTATTTTTGTTTCTAACAAAATAAACCAAATTTATAAATTTTGTGAAAACTCCTTTAAAAGTGGGCTAAGCTGAAACTTTGACTAGGCGACTTTTAAAAAAGGATATTGTCTATTTTGCTTGTTGTTGTTTGTTGTTCTCACCTTTAAAGCAATGCTTCGAAAAAAAACCTTTCTAAAAACGCCCTTAAAGAAGGCGAATGGTTAAGAATGACTTTGTCTAGGTTAGGTTAGGTTAGGTTTATGTGGCTGTCGGCAGAAGCCGACACACTTAGGCCAATTTAAGTCCATTGTGATACCACGTATGTATTATCTACCTCAACTCTGTAGATGGGACTGGCCAACGACACGCGGTTGTTCTCAAACGGTCCCCCATCTACGTATTAACCGCGTCCAACGTCGTTTAATTACGGTGATCTGCCTTTGTCTAGATACTTTGTGAAAAATACGACTTTCATTTTCATCGGCGCTGCGAAATTACGCCTAAGGAATAAACGCCCGAAAGGGCAAAATGAAACAAGGCCCAAAAATTATACACGCGGTGCAACAACAACGAAAATATGACGTGTTTTGGGTGTAGTTTCATTTGTTGGGGTTTAATTTAATTTTTAGTATTATGGTGCTATTTAATTTGAAATAAGACACGAAGAATATTTTGTGGGCCTTATTTAAATAATTGCATTAACTTAAAAAGGGATTTTAAAATGGCCTGAAGTATTTTAATAATTTATCCAACATAGCACCTAACCCAACCTCGCACCTACTCTAAATCCAACAGTGACCTCAAGCAGGGGGTCACGCATTGCACTGTTTATAGGATCTAACATAAGTATCACAAGTAGACGTCGTAAACAGTGCTATCTGCGACCCCCCCTGCTTAGTGTCACTGTTGGATTTGGAGTAGGTACAAGGATGGGGGTATTATCAAAATACTTCACGTATAAAATAAATTACGAAAGTACTTTTGGGCATTAATTATTTTTTTTTTGGGTTTAAATTCCACGCACAAAACTTGGCATTATTTCATTATGAAATAAGACCCAACTTTTTGTTAATTTTGCCCTTTCGAGTGTTATTTTTTTTGGGATAATTTTTCTGCGCCATTTCCATCGTGTAAAGGGGTAGATTTTAAAGATCTTTACATATGATTATTTCAGGCCCCTTTAGAGTATAATGTTCCAACAACTTTCTAGCCCGAATTTTCGGACCTCATAAGGACGGATGCATGAACATGATTTGACCAACATAATTTTCAATGCTGAACACAAATATTCGTACAGTATCTTTAAGGGGTGTACGACCAATAAGGCATGTTACACACTATGAGTCAAAATATACCCTAAGAATAGGCAATAAAGACCAACCGCAAGCAGGAGTGAATAAAAGCACTTTTGGGCCACAAATCTCAAAATCTAATCAGTTGGTCCCATTACCCAAATAATCAGATAACCTAAAAATGGTTAAAATCAGTTGACGCGTTCTCGTATGAAACCTTCATACATACATCCATATCTACATCCGGTTGACAGACCGACAAAATTTATTTTTATATCCTATTCTAAGGGTACATACATATATTAATTTTGACTTATAGTTTGTAACATACCTTAATATTGCCTGTAGACCCCTAAAAGTTACTATATTTATGATCAGCATCGATAGTAATGTCGATCTAGCAATGTCCGTGCGTCCGTCTGTCGGCAAAAATTAGGTCTTTAAACAGGACCTAGAGAGCTGAAATTTTAACCATATACTCTCTAGGAGTCCGAAATAATCAAGTTTGAGAATTTTTGAAATCCGCACACAGATACGCCCACAAAATTAAAAAAAACTAATTTACCGAAAAAATGGAATTTTGAGCTAGCAATTTAAAAATTTTTATATATGATCTTTGACTCATAAAACTGCTCGGGAGATAAAATTTCTAAAATCCGCCCACTGACACGCCCACAATTAAATAAAACAATTTTGTTGAAAAACCAAAGTTTGAGTTTTTTTACAAAAGCTTCGTTTTTTCGATTAAATCCTTTAAATGTTATATAAGAAAATATGTAGAACGTTCTTAACAATTCAATCATACTTAGACTTTTGTCACGCCCATTTATGAGGGATATTAATAAGAATTGGGTATCCAACAGTTCGCCCAAGCGGACTGTAGCCCGTCCCTATGTTTTTATTTTTCGTGTAGCTGCAGATAATCGTCTGAAACTTCGAGAACAATTAAAAAAAGTGTGACAATTTATAAAATTATTTTGGTGATTTCAATACTGGTTGCTGTGTACTCGCGGCATAAGGATGGGGTATAAAGATCAGCCTTGGGGAACACCAGCATTTACTGCAGACGGCAGTATTGCCATGTCCTCATTCTTAAGTATACCAATTTGTAAACTTTATGATGGAAAAAATAAAGAATCTATCTAATCTAATCTAATCTAATCATACATGGTGGATATCAAACTTGAATCCGACCAAAATAACTTGTTTTGATTAGTCGATGCCAAATGAACACATTTTCGACAAGACAGCTTAATGCCAAACTCAGTCAAATGTCTTTAAAATATCAAGTGCATAAATCTTCGATTGACAAAATTAGTGAAAAAATTGGTTCCAGATCACAAGTGGACCTTTTTCAATGAAAGCCATATTGCCGGTCATACAAGGTGGCGCAAAAATAACCTTCCGATGTTTTTTGGCTGTAATTTAAAAAAAAAATAAAAAACTTTGATTATTTTTATTTGGTCTTTTAATTTTTTTTACATCAAGTCGAGAATATGATGTCATGTAAATGGCCGCCGCCACAGTTGATTGTCATTTGAGCCCTTTTTATGGCATTTTCCATCACTTTGGCCAAAACTTCCGGCGATAGGTCCTCACATTGTTGACGGATATTGTCTTTAAGAGCTGCAAGAGTCTGAGGCTTGTTGACATACACCCGCGACTTCAAAAAGCCCCACAAAAAGAAGTCTGGAGCGGTCAAATCAGGCGATCTTGCTGGCCAGTGCAAATCGCCAAAACGGGAGATTAGGCGCCCGGGAAATGCATCCTTCAGCATATCGGTTGTGGCACGTGCAGTGTGTGCCGTTGCACCGTCCTGTTGGAACCACATGTTTTCCAATCCCAATTCATCAAGTTGCGGCAAAAAGAACTCGTTGATCATTGCTCTGTAGCGCTCACCATTCACAGTAACCGTTTGGCCCGCGACGTCTTCGAAGAAAAAAGGTCCGATGACTCCTCCAGCGAAAACAGCACACCATACAATGACTTTGAGCGGGTGTAATGGCTCTTCGTGGGTTACACGCGGATTTTCAGTGCCCCAGAAGCGTAAATTTTGCTTATTTACGTACCCGCTAAGATGGAAATGGGACTCATCACTCATGATTATTTTTGATGAAAAATCATCTTCCTCTTGGTGGTGATTAAGGATGGCTTGAGCGTATGTTAGACGCGATTGGCGGTCAGCAGCTAACAGCTGATGCACCGTCTGGACTTTGTACGGAAACATCTTCAAATCTTGTAACAAAATTCGCTGTAAAGACCGTCGACTGATACCCATTTGCGTGGCACGTCGTCTGGTCGATGTCGACGGCGCTTCCATGACATCTTCGGCTACAGCAGCAATATTCTCTGCAGAACGGCTACTCCGGGATCTGCCACGCCTGGCAGCATCTCGTGTTGTGCCAGTCTCTTCGAGGCGATCGGCTAAACGTCGCAGTGTTTCACCAGTAGGCGTTGGACGGGTAGGAAATCTGCGACGAAATTCACGTTGTGCCAAAGTCACCGACCGATTATTGCTCAAATAAATAGTCACCAATATTCCGCGTTCTGGAGCAGTGTAGCGTAACATTGTTTATTAATGTGTATTTCGCATGTGTTTACTACACAAATGTCAAAACAGAACTGACATTAGGGGCCAATCGCAAAATTTATAGCATTTTCTGATAGGAGGATTACTTTTGCGCCACCTTGTATAAGAGCTGTCGTAATTCGAGATATTTCATGAAGTGACTTAAGGTTTAACTTGGTAATGATGACCAAGAGCATAGTATTTGAGATCATATTAGCAGCAGCATTTACGTCACTATCGAAGGTGCAGTGACCAATTTACGTTCCAAAGGAAACTGTTAAGGCTGTCCCAATTGCCTTGGTACGGTTAGGAGATGTTTCTTTAATAGGCAGTAAGTGCCAGTGGTGTCTTGTTAGTTTTGAGGTGTACAGACGATTTAAAAAGTCAAATCTTCTTCTATGTACATATATCTATCCGAACCAGCTGTATAGGCTTGCTCCACCAGTAGCACTGGTTGCCTTCCACAGAATTTATTTAATTTTTGAATTATAATCGACTTAATTTCATTGTTTAGTTTTGTAACACCCACATGCTGCAGTAAATTGCGGATTCTATAAAACGTTCACAGATGTAAAATAAAAATTAAAAGCGAGACGTTTTAGGAAATTGCGTAATTATAGCACTCACGTTCAGCTATTGATCTTACCACTGACCTAGATTCAAGAAAATTCATTAAGTAGCCACGTAGTTCCCAAAGCGAGTACATACTTACTTTAAATGTATAAACTTTTCGTAAATTAGGAACAGAATGTAATATATCATTGTTACTAATCCATTAATCGATTTCGCAAATGAAGAAATCCTTTCTTGTAAGGCACTGAGGTATGCATATGATTAAATAGAGATAAGTAAGTATTTGCATGGGGTAGATTTATATCTAAGTTTAATTTATATTCGCTGTAACACTCATAAGTGTGCTTCTTATTATTTTAATGATGTCATGTAGCACACAGTCAGTTAAATGTTCATACATATTAATAAAATGAAATAGTTGTGAGCCTTTTTAGGACACCAATTTAATCCACTGAAAATATTGTGTCGAACGCGATGGAATACATTAGAAGAGGCCGTGAAACGAATAATCGGCGAAATATATTTTAACAAATCGAAAACAGATGTTGCATGAAAAATTATTATCTTTAGAAATTTGACAGATTGGTTCAATGTTACAAGCTTGTTGTAAAGTGCATTAAGATATTGATCTGCGCGCAGTATTTCTTTGTAAGTTTGTGGGAGCGCCATGCAATAATAATTTTTGATTTATGACTTGGATCTAATTGTCGGTAGAGTTTTGAAGTAGAACATTAGCCGTGTGTCTTTGCACGCGGATATAGGGATAATTTGAAATTTGCATGTAAAATACAACAACAACTTATCCTATATACGCTAACTTTAGCGGGGATAGCTATCGCCGCTAAGTCAGTTAGCGGGGATAAACAGTGCTTCCAAAACCCATTTTCTTCGTTTCTGATAAACCGATGCGATGAATTTTTCAGGAAATGTCAAAGTTTGACATCCTAGACTAACACATCCCGCCGAATATTTTGTTCGTCATTTTGTTATTATTTTTTTTTCAAACTTCATTATAAAGGTAATTGAATTTAGCAAATCTGTTAATGTGAAATTGTTTTTCATAATTTTAGAATATGCCTGGCATCAATTTCAATTGGCGGAAGTAAATATTTTTCAATTTCAGGATTTTCAATACAAATTTTTTAACTACAACTTACAGCTGTGTCACGGTGCATATCATAGGGGCATGTGTGCTGCCAAGTTTTTTTTTTGATGAATTCTTAAGCGGCGATAGTCGTTTTCTGATGCCATCCCTATATCCGCGTGCAAAGAAACACGGCTAAATTATCCCTATATCCGCGTGCAAAGAAACACGGCTATTATATGTATTAATGAAATGAATTCTGACAGGCTCGTCATGCTCATGGTCATCGTGACTGATTTTCTCCCGTGGGATATGTACAAAGAATAAATTTGAACGCTATAAAAAAATACTTACAGCGGCGACTGACTGACCTAAGCAACTACATAATCATTTCATTAATCGACACACTTTATTATGACCTAACGTGTTGTTGCTACATATTTCACACGTGTATATTGATTTGAAAATCCGACTAATACATAAAGATACTATCGGCGTGTAAAATTACAACCTCTCACAATAATTTATTACCCCATGAAAGATTCTAATAAAAGTCAAATCTATCTAATTTCGTGGCGCACAGCCGTCAGTAAATTCCCAAGTAACGGGTGATAGAAGAAGTAGATGAACAAAATGCACTCAAGAGCGTAATCTAAAAAAACGAAGAAACACTTTGTTTATTAGGAAAGAGGCATTATTTAAACATCTGATTAGTTTACCGCGTGTACTACATTTTACCGATAAACATTTGCGGCTATAAGTAAACAACTAGGCAAACATTCATGTTATGCAATTTATGTGTGCCAGCGATTGAGTGGACACCACATGCATCCACTGTGCTATAGTTTATTCAACAGACCGAATTGTCTGGCCGTTTGGGCTCCCCACAGTGATAATTTAAAAAAGAATTGCCGCGCGCCGCCCGCTTTGCACTTTATATAGAATAATGCGAATTTACTCATGACATAGTGACACACCGACCAGCTGAGGTAACGACATTCAGTCGGATCGGCAAGCCGACTCGTGTCAAGTTGGTTAACCTTAGAAATATTGTGAGATATTTAATTGCAAACGAAAGTCATTAAGCTCTTCCTAAACTACGTTTCTTTCTGGATCTATTTTATTTATCTACTGTGTGAGTTTCGCAGATAAAAGATGCGCAAATAAGACGAAGGTTTTTTTAGTAATTAATTTTGTATTACAAGATTAAATATGAAAAGTAAGAAGCTCCCCTGCAAACGTTGAAGTACTTAAACAATCCATAAAATATGTACGTACAAGAAGTACTTTCTTCCCCCTGGAAAAAGATAGGCGCTGGGGAAAAAAACTCAGTTAAATACCTCTTATGCATGAGAATACGTAAAGCACCTATCTTTTCCTAACTTAATTTGAAAAATCACTTTAGTGGGATAGGATTATGGAACTAGGGTATGAAACCACCAAGCTATGCCTGGAAAAAGTTGACCAAAAAGTTGAATAAATCACTTCAACATATTTTAATTAAGGAATTGCCAGAGCTGGGTATCGAGTTCTTTCCTCGAATATGCGTGCATTTAACACTCAAAATACTTTCTATGAAGAATAGAAAACAATGCTGTAAAACATATCCTGTCCAAAAAATATTTCATACCATTACTCTTTTTTTTTAAATTCTGGCTCGCCAAGGCGATTTATAAAAAGGGGTGGGGGGGGGGGGGGGGGGGTACTTGGACCTAAAAGATCTTTGGTACCGTATGGACCAGAAAAATTTTAAACTAGTAAAATTTCCACTTTCCGTGTAAAGCGGACAATTTTACCAGTAGAAGAATTCTTTATGTCCTCGGGGCTCAATTGCTGGGCATTCACATAAAATGTGTTCAGCTGACTCGTCCTCTTCAAGACAGAGTCGGCACTCAGGAGAATCTGCTATTCTCATTTTGTGTAGATGATATCTTAAACCGTGGTGACCAGTAAGGTAACCTACTAGGTTTTTGATATCATGCCTGCTTAGGTTTAGACATTTGCTGGCATTATGATTGAAGGGCCGAATGGCTCGTTTGGCCTGTCTTAGACCTGGGATGTTATCCCAAAGATATAGGTACATTTTCTATGTTCCCAGCTTTTAATTGCTGCCGTTGCTGCTGATCTAGGAGTGCAGCAGAAAGGCTCGGGACCTATGAAAGGTGTTTCTGAACCTTTTCTGGTCAGTTCGTCGGCCTTTTCGTTACCTTCTACCCCGACATGACCCGGAACCCACCATAAATTGGTCTTGTTTCTTGTTCCGAGTATTTGTAGGGTATTGACGCAGTACATGACTGATTTGGAGTCAATGGTATACGAGCTAAGGGCGTTTATAGCTACTTGACTATCCGTGAATATATAGATGGTTGCACCTTTTATGCCAGATAAATTAATGTGGCTGGCGCATTCTTGAATGGCGTGGAGCTCTGCTTGAAATACGCTGAGACTTTTGCCCATGGGTATCTTGAAGCGTTTGTGTGGTCCGTATATTCCCGCTCCTACCCCCGTTTCCATTTTAGAACCATCCGTATACCACTTTATGCCGTTGTGGCTGTTTGGTGGGTTATTACTAACCCATGCTTCTCTCTTGGGTATCTCCGTGGAGAACCGTTTGTTGAAGCATAGTGTTTTTTGAATGCGGTCTGTGACCGCGCAGTTCATGTTAAGTTCTGGCAGTTCATCGAGAAGGGTCTTAAGTTCCGGATGATCATTAAGACTTACCTCGTTTAGCTGTATTAGACTTATTGTACTTATTGTAAATTGTGGATCGCCACTTTTTGGACGTATATGTGAAGGGGTATAATTCCTTTTATTGCCTCTATGGCAGCTGTTGGACAGGTACGCATGGCTCCGGAGATACCAAGGCACGCAAGCCGTTGTACCTTTTTGAGCTTCTCTATTGCGACCTTTTGTGTGGATTTTGTCCACCATACTATGGAGGCGTATGTTATGATGGGTCTTATCATCACTGTGTAGATCCAGTGGACGATCTTTGGAGAGATTCCCCAGGTTCTACCATATGTGCGACGACAGGCCCATAAAGCTCTATTAGCTTTACTGATTTTGTTGTTTATGTGAGAGTTCCAGTTAAGTCTCTTGTCCAGGATTACTCCAAGATACTTGACTTCGTCGGAATACTCTACGACCGTGTCGTTTATTGTGATTAGGCCTAGGTCTAATTTCCTCCTTTTAGTGAAAGGAACGATGACGGCTTTACTGGGATTTATGCAAAGATTTTCCTTAATGCACCAGTCTATGGCTGTCTTTGGAGCATTTTTCATTTTTGATGTGACTCCTATTGAGTCTTTGCCCCTAACTATGATGACAATATCATCGGCGTACCCAATTGTGGTGTAGCCCAAATAGCTCATCTTGTGTAGCAGGTCATCGATGACCAATGACCACAGAAGGGGTGAGAGTACTCCCCCTTGTGGGTAGCCCCTTACGGCTGTTACTGATACTGAGGTCGTTCCTGACGAAGAAGTTATTTTGCGACTTTCCAGCATCGCTTTGATCCATTTAATAGTTGGTTTATTTATGTTTCTATGGTACAAAGCATTTGATATGGATTCATATCCAGTGTTGTCGAAAGCACCCTCTATGTCCAGAAATGCACAAAGTGCGATCTCTTTGCAACGGTAGGCGTTTTTTATCTCTGTAGTTAGTCTTAACAGAGCGCCTTCCGCGGATTTGCCCTTTTGGTACGCATATTGGTGAGGGTGCAGAGGCATGCTTTTTGATATGCATTCTCTAATGTGAATGTCAATAATCCTTTCCATTGTTTTCACAAAAAACCACAATCCCACTTAACTGCATCCCTACTGGTCCGCCTGTCGGGTTCCTGGTTCGAACTCACAAAATAACGGCAGGCCTCCCTGTTTTGAATCACTTCACTGCGTCAAATCAAATGCTGGTGTTGCTGTATTTGTGTGATCCAGGAGTTTATGTCTTTTTTGGGTTTTCACTAACCCTGAAAAAATAATTCTTCCCAATGATATAAATAATGGACAATAGATATGTAAGAAAATCGTTTGAGAAAAACATTGTTCGATATCAGAAGCCTCAGAAGGTCAGTTGCAACGTCAAGAAATTGATAAGAAACAAAATAAACAATATTCAAGGGAACCGATACGCGATACACAACTGTCAGTCGTCACTCAAACGCATTAATTACTTCCAATGAGATCAAAGTTATAAATTAAAAAAAGCGCGAGCAATTAAAATAAGATCTCTGTGGAAATCATGGATGCTTTTCAAATTTATCTTTTGACAATGACCCGTTTCACATAAAATGAATGCCTTTCCCTCCACATCTACATCGCATACATGATGAAGATAAATATTTTGCAACTAATCAATTTGTAGTGAAATTCACAGAGCAAGATTTTCCATTTAATTAGGAACAGAATTCAAACTATACATTGGCATGGAAGTAGTACTGACGCGCGCACTATAAAATTTCCCGAATTGTAATTTGCGTATTTTAAACATCTGTCGCCTATTATAGGTTTTTTTCTTGATTTTATACATAAGTTAATCAAAACAAACTAAAAAGATTCTTAATTTGATTTTAAAAATAACTTCGAGTTGGCAATATTGTAGGAATATTCAATTTGCGCGCGATTTGAACCGAAGCTATCAGTGAGAACAAATAAACAACGTGGCATTTTGTTGATAGATTTATTAGTTTATTTTTATATGTCAGCAAAAATATATAGAAGAGCATTAACCCTATTGTTGTGCTTTTCTTTGAGACTCACACATGTGTCCGTTTAAGATAAAGAATATTTATGAGGGTGTTAAGATAGATATTAAAATTAGAGTGACAAATTCGAAATATAAAATAAAATAAATCTAATACGATTTCCGAAAGATAAATGTTTTATTTTATTCATAAATAAAACAAACTTCATACTTAGTATAAAAGTGAATACATACATACAGTTTGAGGCCGGAAAATAGATTTAGATCTCAAACGGATCAGCATGCATATCATCCTGATTGAGCAATTAAATGTTTGAGGCTATGTAGTTTTAGGCACTTTGGGAAAGTGTATTTATTAAATTTTTTATTTATATTGCTCGTTTTGCGTCATCAGTTTTCTAGAGATCAAAATAATTTCAAATATGATGCGTTGTGTGGCAATGGCAATGTCAGGGTCACAGTTTTCCTTTCAACGTATTGCCGACCGCATTGCCGAAACACAAATTGGCATGCTATTGCTTTATTTTTAGATGAAATCAATTTTATGGACATTGACATTTTTGTGGATAATGCCACGAGGAAGCGATAGTATTGCATCATAAAGTCACAGCAAAAAGTGTTAAAAAATGACAAAAATATGCAATAGGGACTTATATATAAAAGGAAATCCAAATCGCAGAGCACTCAGGATCGGTAACGGTCCATTGTACTACCAAGCAGAAATCCTCCTTTTTGTGTAGAGGCTTAAGAAATGTTGTTGGTTCCCCATGGGGATTGAACCTGCACAGCACGGGTCACAAGCCAACACACTAACCTCCACACCGTCGCCACTCTAATACTTAACTTACTTACTACTTACTTAACGGGCTCCCGACCCGTGAAGAGTCTCTTCCTGAAACAGTGCTGCCTTCCATCCTTTGCGATGCCGGGCACGCTGCTTCCAGTTCTCCAGATCAAGCGCTCTGGCATCCGCGATGGCTTGGTCTTTAAAACGGAGATTCGGTCTTCCTTGCTTTCTCAAACCAGGGGCCTGGGAGTCGAAGATCCTCTTCGCTGGAGCATTATTTGCCATTCGCTTAATGTGGCCGAGCCAATGTACTCGACGTGATTTAGCTTTTTGGACTACATCCACATCTTGGTACAGCTCATAGCCGCGGTTGTATCTTCTTCTCCATTCGTCCTCCTCGCACACAGGACCAAATACCTTTTGTACTTATCGTCCAGCACTTGAGCATCAGAAAGCAGGACTGGCAAGACTTATGTTCCTTGGAGTGAAGAGTTTTGAACCCATTTGTTTAACTAAGCCGCAGTAGCAGCGCTTTTCTAAGGCGATTCTCCGCCGGATCTTCACTGTAAGGTGTCATTCACGGAGTTGATGTTTACTCCTAGGTGCTATCAAAGAGTGACGTTTTGTCCTAGGCGGTGGACAGATGGTTCTTCGTTCGTTGATAGCATGTACTTGGTCTGGTCGTCATTTACTTCAAGACCAACTAATTTCGCCTGTTCTTCAATCGCCGTGGGAGCCTCTAACACGGCACGCTGTGAACAGCCGATGTTGTCGATAACGTCCGCATATTCCACGTCTGGACGGATCTATTGAAGTTAGTGTCTTCCGTGTTGACATCTGCCCTTCGCACTAATTTCTCCAGAGCAAGATTGAGGAAGTCACATGATAGCCCATCTCCTTGCCAAAATCCGGTACAAGTTCGACTCTTATAAATATGTAAATTGAATAATATACAGTCCGTAACATTTGAATAGCCTCACTCATAATTTATTTGTAAATTAACTGTTTTGTGTCGTTCTGTACATATGAAATTGTATATTGGATTGAAAGGTAGGACTGAGTTCATCAGACTAAGAAAAATTTCAAATTGTTTCGAAAAGCTAACGGAATTTTCTGAGACTATTTCGTTTCGATTCATTAAAATGCAATTTTCTTTTTGTAACATTAGAATAGAATCACTATGTTTATTTGTGTTAAAATGAAAACCAAATAATTTTTTTTTAAGAAAAGTATTTTTATTTATTTTGTATAGCTTACACAATTATTTTAGTACTTTGTACAACCTCCCTTATTTTGAATTACGTCAAAAATACGGTCTTTTAAAGAATCATACAAAGATTTTAATAGATTAAGGGAAATACTTGCCCAGGCCACTTTGATACCTTCAATAAGCTCCTCTTTGTTGGTGTACTGCTTCCCACCTTCATACACCTTTCGTGTCAACCAACCCCACACATTTTCGATTATGTTCAAATCTGGGGAGTAGGGTGGCCAGGAAAGTTGTTCTATATTTTGGCCTTGCAACCAAGTTTTAATTATTCCAGCTGTGTGAATCGGCGCATTGTCCTGCTGGAAAATAATCGGCACCGGTCCTAAAATATCCTGAAATTGTGGTAGAGCCATTTCCAGTACAGTTTTGTAATAAAGTGCTGTCATTCTGCAGCTCACAAAAACCAAATCGATCGTTCCATAATATGATATGGCGCCCCATATCATAACGCCTCCCTCGCGGCTGTGGTGACGGTCCAAAAACTATTTTTCTTTTCTTAAATCATGGTAGTAAAAGTTGTACCCGTCGGGCCCATCGAGGTTGAACTTCTTTTCATCAGAAAATATCACTTTCCGCCAATCGTTAGAGTGACTGCTGCCATCAGTATTCCAATCCATGTGCGATCTTGCAAAACTAAGCCGCTGTTGTTTTCGCGCTTGATTAAGTGGTGTTTTTTTTTTTTTAGTTTAAGGCGCTTCAGGTGTCCGGCACTCTTAATTACTCTGCTTATGGTCATCCGGCTCACTTCTAGCGCAGCTTCGTGTCTAATCTTACTTAGAGAATGGGTTGAATTGGATGCTAACCTTATAATTTTTCGTTTTTCTCGGCTTGAAAGTACAGTAGAAGTACAGCCTTTGTAATTTTTTCCATAAGATAATGGATTTTTTAAATAACTGTTAATTACTTTTGGGCTTCGATTAAGTTTTTTAGCTATAGCGCGATTTGAACAATTTTGTTCATGGTAAGCCTCTATTTTAGCAATTTCCGTTGCATTTAAAGATTTTTTTCAACCCATTTAAACCATTAAATAGATCTAAACCACAATAAACAAGTCAATTATCACTCCCGATAGCTTTCCGATGATCGCGCTCCTAAACTTTCGCTTACAATGAGTAAGAAAGTTAGTTGAGGCTATTCTAATGTTACAAAAAAAAAATGCATATTAAAATGAATGCATACAAAACTAGCTCAAAAAGTCCCGTTCACTTAAAAAAATTGTTAAAAGCTCTCTTAATCTCAGAAACTCTCGCTCTGACCTTTTCACCCAATGCAAATTTTCTTGGGTACACATCAAAGAGCTCTTAAAACAGTTAGTTAAAAAAAAACAATATGTGAGGCTATCCAATTGTTACGGACTGTATAATCAAAAACTGGCAACTTCAAATATTATGAATAGGTTTGGAAGACATAATTAGCAATGAATAATACCCTCAGCACGATCTAATGCACCGTAATCAGAATCAAACGTCCCTGCAACGATCTCTTCATGTTAGAATAGATGTTTTGATTAGGATGGCTATCGTATTAATCCGAAAAAGACAGAATACCTGTGCTGTCCGTTTTCTGATCAATCAACACGCAAGCATAGGACAGATGAGTTGGCAGGAATACTCAGTCATAGTCTTCACAGCTTGGGTTAAGCAGGGCAATGATACTCCGGTCATAAAAAGGTGCGAGCCACGCTGCACTCACGGTATAGTTGATGTGTAAACATGTAGGCTCGTCAACCCTAGCTCAAACTTTGGTTTTTTTTTAATTGTGGCGAATTTTGAAAATATTTACACATGAGCATCAAGGGCCCCTGGAGAGTCTATATTATAAATTTCAGTTCCCTAGCTCAAACTTCGGTTTTTTGCCGTCCGACCTGAAAATCTGACGATGATGCTCTGAAAATCTGACGATGACGGTGAAGCTCGATATTTCCAACTAGCCCCTACCGAGAACAAAGATGTTAACACATCAAAACACTAGGCACCATGATGGGCCAGCTGTAACGTCAGTTGTCAACATCCTAAATATCTTTCTGAAAGCATTTTATTTACTCTATATATATCCACTAATTTGTTTCGGTCCATCAACGATACCTGTTCTAGATTAACGAAGAAATAATTGCCCAGGGGTCTCATCACGTAAGACGATAATCGTCTGACAATTTCGATTTGACGATGGTTTTTCTTTGTGTAACATTAAAATGGCTGTCGTATCACCGTCGTCATTTTGAAGACTCTTTTTCTGCTGCACATAACTCACGAAACGTCAAAACACCATCGTCAAGACGATACATTATGAGGTATCGGCTCGCATCGATTTACATAATATTTTGCAGAAAATTAAAGCAGTTTTCGTGGTTTTAAAAGTCAGCAATTGACTTTAGATCTTTTCTATAAATCAGAAATTCTATTTCATTGCTTTTCCCCTTGCGATTAAGAAATGGGGTGGCCGCAGTGACGCAGAGGTTAGTGTGTTGGACTACTAATCTAAAGGTCTCAGGTTCAAATCCCGCCGGGGCCAGGTAACATAAGTTTTTTTCCACTGGCGAACGTCTGACAAACATTCAAGAGTATCATGAGAAGCTTCTTAAAATTGCACTAAAGTGTACGGGAATAATGAAATTAGAATTGCTTTCGTGAATATGCGTATAAAACCACATATGAGTTTCATCGAGTATCAGTTTATAGTTGAGTTTGTGTACGATTCCATTTGAATTCCCACCAAATTTCTTAATAGGATTCATAAGCCATTGACGATACCCGACACGATGGTGGTAGAGGTGTGTAAGGCAAACCTATGACGATTTCGTTCACTATTACCGTTCACTATTACGGCTTTTTCACTAAGTATGTGTGCAATGTCTTCCGTGAGGCAAATATCATTGTAGTATCGGCGGACTGTTTTTCCACAGACATTATATATAAATTCTTGCCTTGCAGGGATTAAGAAGGCTTATGCTTTGGCAAGAAGACTTTCACAGTAGTCGACTTGAATCCAGAGTGAAGGTTATATGCTACGTTTCATTATAAGGTCAATAATCGCGTTTGGTTGTCCATTCTGGTTCAATGTAGCGGCTAGTTATATGGAAAAGATTCGGGTTTTTTACACAGACAATCACCCCTATCGCTTAGAGTCACCGCTGGACTTGGAGTAGGTGCTATGTGTCTAATTTGAAACATATTGTTGAAAATAGCACCAATGGAAAGTGCCAGTATGACAAATTGGCGTTATTTCACTTTTCCAGTATAATAGGACAAATTTTAACGTTTGGCTTTATTTTACTTTGGGAAAGTGAAATAAGGCCGATTTGGCATACACTTAGCTTCAACTGAATAAGCACAAACATTTCCTAAGCTGCGTTGTCCATTTTTTCAAAACCTTGTGCCGTAATATATCATTTGATGATGCAAACTGTTTGCGTATGATGTTGACAAAATAAATCATAAAGAATATTTCAAAAAGTACCGCTATTTTTTCCTGGTTCCCTTGCAAAGCATTCAATATGGAAAAATGCAGTTTTATTTTGCGTCAACTGAATAGACACAAATATTGAAATTGGAAATAACAGTTATTGGGATTAAATGAAACAAGTTTTTCTTAAAATAGTTTTTTATTGGTTAATTTTAGTAGTGGGTACTGCCGCCTTTATTCGTAATAGTTTCGTAAATTCGATCCGGCATGGAATGGTACAGCCTCTTTATGTAGTCCAGCGAAATTTCCCTCCAGGCCAATTAAATGGCTGCAATAAGGGATTCTCTGTCCTCAAACTGACGGCCAGAATCATAAGCTTTTCGTACTAAGCATCCCCAAACGTTTTCTATAAGGTTCAGGTCCGGTGAGTACGCCGGCCATTCAAGCAATTCCACATTCCGCTCCTCTATCCAACTTTTTACTATGCGCGCCGTGTGGATGGGGGCGTTGTCCTGCTGAAAAGTTCAGTTTATGGGTCCAAAAATGCCTAAAAATTTAGGGAAATTTCTTTTCAAATTTCCTTTATAACTTAATGCAGTCATTTTTGAGGTTTGGAACTCAAGCTCAACAGTACCATAGTAGCAACTGCTCCCCATACCATAACAACACCTTCTCGACTATGATGCCGCGCTAAAAATCGTTCTTCTTTCCTCACGAAGTAATAATTAAACCCATCAGGGCCATCAAAATTAAACTTCTTCTCATGCGAAAAAACTGCGTGAAGCCATTCATTTTTCCAACTCATATGGAGTCTACAGAATTCTAAGCGCATACACTTCCGTTTCTCGTTAAGTGGTGGTTTCTTTTGAATTTTCATCCGTTTTAGATGTTTGGCACTATTGATAACCCTTCGCACTGTTGAAACGCTTGCAGTAACACCGGCTTTCAGCTTTATTTTTGCCGCAGAGTCGCAGGAATTGGAAGCACATCTTAAAATTGCTCTTCGATCAACCGCTGTTGTTGCCGTTTTTTGACCTCCTTTCATGTTTTTTCCGAGCGAATCTTTGCTTCTTAAATAAGAATAGACCACACTAGAACTTCGTCCAATTTTGTCAGCGATAGAACGCCCGGTTGGTCCTTGGTCTTTTAGTAAATCGATTTGAGGTCTTTCAACACTATTTAGAGATTTTGATCTACCAATTTTTCTTTGAAATACAAATAATCAAACAAAATTCACTAAAAGTACTTCAACTGTTGATCTAATGTGTCAATCTCCACTGAAAACTCATAACCAGCAAAAAAAATTACTTTGTGTCTATTCAGTTGAAGCTAAATAAAACTGCATTTTTCCATATTGAATGCTTTGCAGGAGAACCAGAGAAAATATAGCGGTACTTTTTGAATTATTCTTTCCGATTTATTTTGTCAATATCATACGCAAACAGTTTGCATCATCAAATGATATATTACGGCACAAGGTTTTTGAAAAAATGGACAACATAGCTTAGAAAATGTTTGTGCTTATTCAGTTGAAGCAGAGTGTATATATAATTATAATAACGCCCAACGAAATAAGGCCAAATGTGTGCCAAATTTAAACGTTTGGCTTTATTTCATTTTTAAAAGCGAAATAAGGCCAAATGTGTGCGTTTCGTTTCGTTTGGCCTTATTTCACTCCACCTTTGTAATGTGTGCTATTAGCCGTGTTTTATTATGACTTATGATCTGTGTAGATCCGCCGACGATACGAGTATTAAAACATTATGGATCATTGAACACCTTCACACTTCACAGCTGAATTTCCAATTCGAAATCTAGCCCTGAGTTACCATACCTTAATTTTGTATGAATTACAATTTTACGCTTCCCTCATTTAAACATTTTTCGACCAGATGGGGGGTACATGGATTGAATTTGACTGCCAAACCTTTTTTATTTTATTTGATAATGGTTTATAGTCTTAAATTTTATTTTTTTTTATAATGGACACGCACTAAGGGGATTTTTGATACCCTTATAATGTATTAGCTACACAGCGCGGGCGTTAAGGAAATTGGGGTTAGAAGATAGGGAGAGATGCCGATGCACGTTGGTTTTAAATGTTTGTAAATCACAGTGTGTAGGAAAAATGGAGCGGGGAAAAGCATTCCACATTCGTGTTGTACGGCTAAGGAAAGATTCCTTGTATATCACTGGACGTCCGAATACATGCTTAAGGGTAAACTGATGCGCATTCCTGACATGGCGGGTATTGCGGTTGAAATGTTCTAGGGGTGAAATGCAACTGGCAATTTCGTTTGAGCACTTATGGTGGAAATAACGATAAAATAACGAGAGACAAGCGACATTGCGACGATGACTAAGACAGTCAAGCGATCTCGCAATGTTACAGTCACCAATGAGTTTTATCGCGCGTTTTTGGATCCTGTCAAGTAGCTCCAAATAAGTCATTGAAGCACCAGACCAGATATGCGCATTGTACTCAAGTTTTGGGCGGATAAACGCCTTATAAATAGTAGCCAGATCAGAAGAGGTGAAATATTTCTTGCAGCGCTTAAGGAAGCCTAGGCATTTCGCAGCATTCTTGGCGACATCGAATATGTGGTCATTCCAACGAAGGTTGTCATTAACACACATACCGAGAATGGAAAGCCGTTCGGTTTCAACGATGCAAGTGCCATTCATGGACAATGGGATGGTGTTAGGGTTTTGCTTTAATGACAGAAGACAGCATTGCGTTTTAGAAGCATTAGGTTAGGTTAGGTTTACGGGCTGATGGAACAGAACGAATATGTTACACCACACTTAGGTCTATGTGGTCCCATTGTGATACCCTTTGTTGGGAGTGTTGGCCGCGCTGTTCTGGCCTTTGTCTTTCATCCTTGGTTTTCTTCCTACTCCAGTTTGTCCAGCCATTTGGATGTCCTTATAAACCTGTAAAGATTTGATAGTGAGACATCAGAAAGTTCTTGAATGTCTTGGAAGAAGTATCTTCCAAGTGTTCTGTTCCTCAGGTGACAAAGGCTTGGACAGTGACAGAGAAAGTGAGGTGTGTCCTCATGGGTTTCCTCATCACCGCAGCCTCTACAGATGTCGTCATCCTTGAGATTTAGTTTCATTGTGTGATTCCTTAGCAGGTTGTGGCCAGTAAGAGTACCGATCAACTTTGACAGCGATGTCCTGTCGTAACGTAAAAGTTTGTTGGTTCGGCCCTTATTGTATTTTGGCCACAGCTTGCGAGATATGTCACAAGTGGTAAGTGACAACCACCTGTTGTTGGCTTTCATTCGTGTTTTGTATTCCACTCTTTCTCTGAGGTTACAGAGTGGTGGTTTGACCGATTGAAGTGCCTGTTCATGGTCCATCGCGGACCCCTTTCTTGCCAGTTCGTCAGCTCGCTCGTTGCCGGATATGTCCTTGTGTCCAGGGACCCAGCAGAGACTCGTTTTGTGCTATGTGCCAAGAGCTTTGAGCTCCTCGCGGCAACGACGAACAAGCAAGGACTTTATTTCTATAGCTGACACCGCTTTAATGGCCGCCTGACTATCAATAAAAATGGTAATATCACTGTGTGGTATCGCCATCATTGATACCATGCTTGCGACTTCAGTGATTGCTAAGACTTCTGCTTGGAATACACTACAGTGATCAGGTAATCTAATCGATCTGTTAATGTATAGTTCCTCTGAGAATAGTCCAGCACCCGTTCCACAGTCCATCTTAGATCCGTCTGTAAAGATGGATATCGATTTCCTTTTCATGGGTTCGTTTGCGTACCATTCCTCCTTGCTCGGAAATGAACAAGAGAATGGTTTTTCGAAATCTAAGTAAGGAGACATGTAGTCAGATATGACGTTGTTCCCTATGTACATGTTCAGAATCAGTGCATGTCCAAAATGACTCGGGTTCCAGCTGTTTGTTTGGCTGATCCTCAAGGCACTTTTTACAGCCGATTCCTGCATGTATAGATCCAGTGGTGGCAGATTGAGAATGGCTTCCAAGCCAGCGGTTGGGGTTGTTCTCATTGCTCCGGTTGTCCCTATACATGCTAGTCTTTGTATTTTTGCCATCACCTTGAGATTGGTTGCCTTGTCTGTGGCTTGCCACCAGACTAGGCTGCCGTATGTGAGTATTGGTCGCACAACTGCCGTATACATCCACAGGATAATTTTTGGGTTTGGACCCCATTTTTTGCCGAAGATACGGTTGCATGCGTAGAAAGCGTTGGCCCTTTCTTAACTCTATCATCGACATTTGGCTTCCAACTCAGCTTCCTGTCGAGGATAATTCCTAGATATTTCGCACTCTCCGCCACCTTCAAGGGTATTCCCTCAATTTCTGGTGGTTTGAATTCTGGTATTCTTCTTTCATTAGTGAACAACACCATTTCAGTCTTTTGTGGATTGATTCCAAGACCGCATTGTCTTGTCCACGTAGTGAGTGTCCGCAGGGAGTTTTCTAACAGTTCGCTCAGAGTTGATAGGAATTTTCCTGTCGCAAGCAGTACTACGTCATCCGCGTATGCAATTGCTTTGACCCCTCTGTTTTTGAACTTTATTAGTATTTCATTGACAACAAGGACCCAGAGTAAGGGGGATATAACTCCACCTTGTGGTCTGCCTCTGGACGCCATGACTCTTAGGTCATTATCGCCTAGTGTTGCATTGATGTATCTTCCATTGAGCAGGCTCATAATCACCTTAGTGAGAGACTGATCGACATTGGAGTTCTGCAATGCTCTTTCCACTGCTCGCGTTTCCACATTGTTGAATGCTCCTTCAATGTCTAAAAACGCTGCAAGTGTGTATTCTTTGTCCTTGAGAGACTTTTCTATAGTGCTGACGACGTCGTGTAGCGCAGTTTCCACTCCCTTGCCTTTAGTGTAAGCGTGTTGGGCAGAGGAGATCGCGCTATAGTCGAGTCGACTGCGAATATGGATGTTCAGTAGCTTTTCAAACGTTTTTAGGATGAAAGATGTCAGACTTATCGGTCTGAAGTCCTTGGCATAGATGTGGCTAGGTTTTCCTGCCTTGGGAATGAATACCACCTTCACTTCCCGCCAGGCTTTAGGAATGTAGCCGCACTCCAGACTTCGTGTAAAAAGTCGTTTGAGAATCGGTATGATGACGGTCTTTGCCTTCTGGAGCATAATAGGAAAAATCCCATCTCTCCCAGGTGATTTGAAGGGAGATATTGTATAAATTGCCCAGTTAAGCTTTTCATCGGTTATTACTCCTTCTGGAACCACTGAAACAGTTGTAGGAGTAATATCCGCCTCTAAGTTATTACCTAAACTCGGGGTACTCCCTGGAAAGTGAGTCTGTAATAAGAGCTCGAGGGTTTCTGTGCAGGACTGTGTCCAGTTTCCGCAATTGTCCTTAATAAAACCTGGAACACAGGGTTGTTTGGACAAAATTTTCCTAAGCCTGCCAGATTCCGTTGTGCTCTCAATGTTACTACAGAATGTATGCCAAGCCGTGCGTTTAGCACTTACTATGGAGCTCTTGAATTTCCTGTGACTGGCCTTGTACAGGTCCCAGTCCGTTGGGGAATTGGAGGCTTTCGCCGCATTAAATAGAGCTCTAGTTTTTGTCCTAATTTTAGACAAGTCCTTTGTCCACCATGGTGGATGCTTTGTATTCTTTATTGTCCGTAAAGGGCAGGCTTTGTCGTACGCATTTGTCAGAATTTTGTTTAAGCATTCTGTAACCGCGTCGATTTCATCTGGTGTGACCAGTGTCTGTCGTTCAAGTTTCCTACTATTTGTTCCTACTTCTTTGAGGAATATATCCCAGTTTGTCAATCTAGGATCCCTGAATTTCCTTATTGGGTCTATTTTCTCGTCGATTAGGAACTCTATAATCCTGTGGTCTAAAAAGGATGCTTCTGTAGAAACTTTCCATTCTCGCACATTCATAGTTTGTGAGTTGTTACAGAGTGTAACATCTAGAACCTCACGTCTATTCCTAGTTACGAAGGTTGGTTCATTGCCACTATTGGCTATCCTAGTTACGAAGGTTGGTTCATTGCCACTATTGGCTATCAATATATTGTGTGCGATAATAAATTCAAAAAGGGACTCACCTCTGACATTTGTGTCGGTGCTACCCCATTGAGCATGATGGGAGTTGGCGTCGCACCCTAGGATGAAATCCCATTTTTCACGCTCTGCTTTCTCAACCAGCAGCCTGGTTAGATCGGACGGTGGACTTCCTGGAGAGTCGTGTGGCGTATATATTGACGCGAGTATCAGCGGGATTCTACCTGCTCGCTCCCATATGACTACTGTCTGGTCTGTATTGCTGTAGCTAGATAAGAGAAATAGATTAATCTGTTTTCTAGCGACAATACATGTGCGTTTCTTACTGTGATCTGGTGTGTTGGTGTTGTAGACGACCAGATCCTTATAGTTCAGCCCTTTTATCTCACCCCGGATGATCCAGGGTTCTTGAACCAGGGCGACGTCTATACTTTTTGTTCTCATGAGGAGAACAAGATTGGCGCTGGCCGCCTTACTGTGGTGAAGATTGATTTGTCCTATCTTCATGACGGCCAGCTTCTCCTTTCTTGTCCTTCTTGTGGGTTGCCGCCAGTAGCCGTAGCTTGCAGCGCGTTATGCCTACGCGAACCTTAAACTGCTGATTGCGTAGAAGCGACAACGATTTGTGGCTGAGGAGTATAGTGACTTCCATGCCATTCTCGGTATGTTCCCCCGTTTCCAGAACTTTCCACTCCTTGCTTTGCAATTCCGGGTTAAGGAACTGCAGGTTGCGTTCAATTCTTTCCACGGGCAAGTAAGGTCCTTGAATGAGAATGCGTCCTTTTGGTCTTGTGATATTGAGAATTTCTTTTCTGTCAACGACGCGAAGGTCAGCGTTAGACCATGGTGCGTCTGTGTTAACGACGAAATTCTTCAACCAATCAATGGTGTTGTTGTTGTCGCATTCCATGATTTTGAATCCTTTGAAGGTAGTTAGCTGCCCAAAGAGAGGGACTGTGCCATCAGCTTTCAGGATAGCGTCGTTGACGCCATCCAGGATCCTTAGTTCGATCAATTTCCATTGGTCTTCGGTGAGTCTTCGCTCTGGATTTCCAAGGTCGATAATTGCGACACGAAGACCCCCCTTGACCTTTTCCGCGTATTTCGGTTTTTTCGCCTGCCTGCCTACACCCGGGGAGAGTGTGTTGTCATGCCGACCTCTTTTGGAGAAACCAGGAGCTCCCTCAGGTTCGGACGAATCCTTGCCTGGGGCAGCTACCGAGCGCTTTGGACCAGCCGCAGTCGAGGAGAAAGGCAGATGGCATTTCGTCCTTGCTGCAGTCAGTCTCACGCTAGCCCCTCCAGAGGCCTGCACCCTAGTAGAGCTAGGCCCTAACCTACTTTTTTGCAGAACCTTCTTGGAGCCAGGTTCCTTACCAGTTTGGGACGTATCCTTTACTGGATCGGCACGTGGATTTTCGGGTTCTGACCTACTCAAGGCGAAAGGCGGTTGGCATTTCTCCCTTGGTCCAATCAGACTCCCTGTACCTGTCCGGTTCTGCGTCCTATCTTTAAGGCTGCTGCGCCACGTTGCCTCGGTCGACTTAACAGTCTCCCGAACCCTAGCTACCTGTTCCGTTTCCCTCTCCGTGAAGGAGCTAGGGTCACGGTTTTTTAATCTATTAAGCAGTCGGCGCGCATTTCTGCGCTGCTTTGCTGGGTCGGACTGCTTTTTGCCAATCGCCGGGTTTACCTCTGTAGCAGGTATGTTTGGCTTATCGACAACTGTACTTAGACTGTCAAGCGTCGAGTTGGCCTCTCCCGGGGAAACGTTTTTCACTTCGTCTGCTTCCTTGGCGGGTTCAGATGCGACAGACCCGTGCCCCGATAGGCTATGGCATATCACAGGCATTGGTGGTCGCATGAGTGCACCCTCACTCAAAGCTTCGGGGAAGGCTGTCTTCGGTGGCGAGTCAGCACGGAGTTTGTCGCAGTCCAAAGACTGACCTTCCAGAAAGTCAAGAGCGTTTTGGAGCCGTCGTTTTTCCCTGTCCTCTAGGGTATGCTTTTTCCTCAGCTTACTGATCGTATTTTTGCAGTTGATTATCTTTTTCCTCAACGATGCAGTAGACGATACTGAGAATTTGGATGAGCTGGCGATGGAGCGATTGTCGTCCTCTTCGAGGAAAAGTTTCTCAAGATTGAGATCGACCGTTCCTACGCTTCCCCCAGCCGAAACTGCCCTACTGGTTGACGGTTCCTGGAGTAGAAAACTTTCTTCCTCCTCCGTCATCTTTGCCCGATTCATTTGCACCAGTCCCTTTGTTTGTTTTTTTGTTGTATGAATTAATTTTGGACCCACGAGTAAGGGGGAAGAAGATGTCGCTCTGTACTCACCCCCTGTATACAGAGAAGGGGAATTAAATTGAAACTAGAGATCCCCAGGTATCTAGAGTTCACCGTTAAAAGACACCATAACATTGTGCCATACATCCCATGGGCACGGTCGTTCTTACCCGGGATTACGGGTTTTTATCGAGTTTTCCGCTCTAGATCCGTCATATTTAGTCGAAAGCAGTGGCACCTCGTGCAGGATGTGGTTCTTCATCACGTATGACGGTCTTAGGAACAGCGGTTCTTTACCAGAACCATTAGTTCCCCTGGTTTCCTTTCTGAGCCCGGTGTCTACTCAGCCCAAAAGCTGGGCAGGCACCCGATCTCCGGGATTTCTGGGCTGTGACGACTCACTCAAGGGGAGGGGCTATGGCCTTTCCTCCTTGGTCAGCCATTTACCCATCCGACAGAAACCTTCGCCACCTTTAGAAGCATTAAATTCCACTCTATTAGTTACACCCCACTGAGTTATGCTGTCGAGATCGGAATTTAGTGAGCTTAACATACGTTGCCGTTCCAGTTCCACACCCGAAGATGAGGGGCGTGAACCAAGAAACGAATATGAGAAGCTGAGGGTACTGTCATCGGCAAAGGAGTGGATTGGATTATAGGTAGTAGACAGGAGATCATTTATAAAAATGAGAAAGAGAGTCGGAGACAAAACAGAGCCTTGGGGAACACCAGCATTTATTTGGTGAGTTGCAGACTTGAAACCGTCCAAAACAACTTGAATTGAACGGTCCGAAAGGTAATTTCTAATCCATTGAAGAAACGTATCATCGATTCCAAATGCACGCATTTTCGACAAGAGAGCTTGGTGCCAAACTCTGTCAAATGCCTTTGAAATATCAAGCGCAACGATCTCACTTTCACCACCTTGGTGAAGAGATTGGTTCCACTTTTCGGTTAGATAAGTCATCAAATCACCAGTGGACCTGTTGCTGCGAAAACCGTACTGCCGCTCATTAAGAAGTTTTCGGGATTCAAGATATTCCATGAGCTGACGGTTTATCAGCGTTTCCATGACCTTGGAAAGAAGGGAAGTTATTGCAATTGGTCGGTAGGTGGAGGGAGATGAAGATTCGCCTTTTTTGGGGACAGGCTGGACAAATGCTGTTTTCCATCTTCTCGGGAAGAGCCCTGAAGAAAAGGATAGATAGAAAAGCTTGCGCAATGATTTTGCCAGCGAGGAAGAACACCTCTTCAGAACGATAGAGGAAATACCATCTGGACCAGCGGATTTGTGAACGTCAAGATCTTGAAGTACTCTAGCCACTGTACGAGTGCGGAAGTGGATTGGTCCCATGGAGTATTCTACGCGCTCGAGTACAGGGGGAGACAAAGCACAATCTGGGAGCGTTGAGCTGACTGCAAAGTGAGCAGCAAGCAGATTGACTTTATCTATAGAACTGACAGCTGGAATGTCATTGTAAATGAGTTTCGGGATAGATGATGAGGCCGAATTCTTGATGTGTTTAACAAATGACCAAAAGTTGTAGTATTTTTTGCCTCAACTTTTGATCATAGGAGAATTTGACACAATTAATGTGGGCATTGCAGTCATTTCTGGCTCGTT
This sequence comes from Portevinia maculata, assembly GCA_949715645.1. Classification (NCBI taxonomy): domain Eukaryota; kingdom Metazoa; phylum Arthropoda; class Insecta; order Diptera; family Syrphidae; genus Portevinia; species Portevinia maculata. Next base: position 43,504,196 of record OX454527.1, read on the forward strand.
TAAACTTTTTTCGGCTTTCCTCAGATGGGTTGGCTTTGAATGACCGAAAGCTTTCCTCTTTTAACCTGATAGCCTCTTTGCAGCTCGAGTCATACCACGCTTTTACCTTGGGTTTGATACTTTTTCTCCTGTTAGGGATGTAAGACTTCATACGCAGGTGAATTATGTTTGATACCATATCAGCAGCAATCAAAAAAAGCGCGCTATAATCGTTTCATGGAATTAAAAAACGGTCTAATAATATTTGACTTTTTGGAATGATCATGCTTGTTGTTGTTAAGAATAAATTGATGATCCGTATAGATCTTTGGCGATAATAAAGCACGGCAATTGTGAACGGACGATTCTCGGGGATTTCAACAGTCGGAGTCAAAAAATGCACAATAGCTAACATTGACATTTTTCAATAACCAATTTGCAATTAACAAGGGCCTGTCTTCGAACGCCTGAATCCAACGTTATAAAATACTATCCCAACAAGGCCATATGCGATTGGGCTCGCACAGGTAAAAAGTCTATATGATTTCCTTATTTGGCGATTAGAAGGAACGTTGCAAGGGCGATTGCCAGCACAATAGTCTGATCTTAAGGTTTCAACCTCAATGAAATATACATAGTCCAAATTGTGGTGGCTCTAATGTGAGGTGACTGACGCTGTACGATTTTCTGTGGCTACCGGCGGCGGCGGAGGCTCGTGCGTAAGTTAATTGGCAGTCGTTAACGTCTACGGCGCTAGGAAAGGAATTAGGGGTTTAACCACTTGTTTTGTTGTATGGCAACGAATGCTCAGGATCACAACTGTAATAAATGTTCGTATAAGTAAAGTAGCTGAAGTTAGTTAAGTAGTGAGGTATGGTTAAAAAAAGCTTTACGCACACAAAAGATTGTAGAAGCTAGGTCTTAGGCCCTGTATGCGCTGGCTCATATTCGTAACTGAACACAGTCTTTGTATTTTTGCCATCACCTTGAGATTGGTTGCCTTGTCTGTGGCTTGCCACCAGACTAGGCTGCCGTATGTGAGTATTGGTCGCACAACTGCCGTATACATCCACAGGATAATTTTTGGGTTTGGACCCCATTTTTTGCCGAAGATACGGTTGCATGCGTAGAAAGCGTTGGCCCTTTCTTAACTCTATCATCGACATTTGGCTTCCAACTCAGCTTCCTGTCGAGGATAATTCCTAGATATTTCGCACTCTCCGCCACCTTCAAGGGTATTCCCTCAATTTCTGGTGGTTTGAATTCTGGTATTCTTCTTTCATTAGTGAACAACACCATTTCAGTCTTTTGTGGATTGATTCCAAGACCGCATTGTCTTGTCCACGTAGTGAGTGTCCGCAGGGAGTTTTCTAACAGTTCGCTCAGAGTTGATAGGAATTTTCCTGTCGCAAGCAGTACTACGTCATCCGCGTATGCAATTGCTTTGACCCCTCTGTTTTTGAACTTTATTAGTATTTCATTGACAACAAGGACCCAGAGTAAGGGGGATATAACTCCACCTTGTGGTCTGCCTCTGGACGCCATGACTCTTAGGTCATTATCGCCTAGTGTTGCATTGATGTATCTTCCATTGAGCAGGCTCATAATCACCTTAGTGAGAGACTGATCGACATTGGAGTTCTGCAATGCTCTTTCCACTGCTCGCGTTTCCACATTGTTGAATGCTCCTTCAATGTCTAAAAACGCTGCAAGTGTGTATTCTTTGTCCTTGAGAGACTTTTCTATAGTGCTGACGACGTCGTGTAGCGCAGTTTCCACTCCCTTGCCTTTAGTGTAAGCGTGTTGGGCAGAGGAGATCGCGCTATAGTCGAGTCGACTGCGAATATGGATGTTCAGTAGCTTTTCAAACGTTTTTAGGATGAAAGATGTCAGACTTATCGGTCTGAAGTCCTTGGCATAGATGTGGCTAGGTTTTCCTGCCTTGGGAATGAATACCACCTTCACTTCCCGCCAGGCTTTAGGAATGTAGCCGCACTCCAGACTTCGTGTAAAAAGTCGTTTGAGAATCGGTATGATGACGGTCTTTGCCTTCTGGAGCATAATAGGAAAAATCCCATCTCTCCCAGGTGATTTGAAGGGAGATATTGTATAAATTGCCCAGTTAAGCTTTTCATCGGTTATTACTCCTTCTGGAACCACTGAAACAGTTGTAGGAGTAATATCCGCCTCTAAGTTATTACCTAAACTCGGGGTACTCCCTGGAAAGTGAGTCTGTAATAAGAGCTCGAGGGTTTCTGTGCAGGACTGTGTCCAGTTTCCGCAATTGTCCTTAATAAAACCTGGAACACAGGGTTGTTTGGACAAAATTTTCCTAAGCCTGCCAGATTCCGTTGTGCTCTCAATGTTACTACAGAATGTATGCCAAGCCGTGCGTTTAGCACTTACTATGGAGCTCTTGAATTTCCTGTGACTGGCCTTGTACAGGTCCCAGTCCGTTGGGGAATTGGAGGCTTTCGCCGCATTAAATAGAGCTCTAGTTTTTGTCCTAATTTTAGACAAGTCCTTTGTCCACCATGGTGGATGCTTTGTATTCTTTATTGTCCGTAAAGGGCAGGCTTTGTCGTACGCATTTGTCAGAATTTTGTTTAAGCATTCTGTAACCGCGTCGATTTCATCTGGTGTGACCAGTGTCTGTCGTTCAAGTTTCCTACTATTTGTTCCTACTTCTTTGAGGAATATATCCCAGTTTGTCAATCTAGGATCCCTGAATTTCCTTATTGGGTCTATTTTCTCGTCGATTAGGAACTCTATAATCCTGTGGTCTAAAAAGGATGCTTCTGTAGAAACTTTCCATTCTCGCACATTCATAGTTTGTGAGTTGTTACAGAGTGTAACATCTAGAACCTCACGTCTATTCCTAGTTACGAAGGTTGGTTCATTGCCACTATTGGCTATCCTAGTTACGAAGGTTGGTTCATTGCCACTATTGGCTATCAATATATTGTGTTCGATAATAAATTCAAAAAGGGACTCACCTCTGACATTTGTGTCGGTGCTACCCCATTGAGCATGATGGGAGTTGGCGTCGCACCCTAGGATGAAATCCCATTTTTCACGCTCTGCTTTCTCAACCAGCAGCCTGGTTAGATCGGACGGTGGACTTCCTGGAGAGTCGTGTGGCGTATATATTGACGCGAGTATCAGCGGGATTCTACCTGCTCGCTCCCATATGACTACTGTCTGGTCTGTATTGCTGTAGCTAGATAAGAGAAATAGATTAATCTGTTTTCTAGCGACAATACATGTGCGTTTCTTACTGTGATCTGGTGTGTTGGTGTTGTAGACGACCAGATCCTTATAGTTCAGCCCTTTTATCTCACCCCGGATGATCCAGGGTTCTTGAACCAGGGCGACGTCTATACTTTTTGTTCTCATGAGGAGAACAAGATTGGCGCTGGCCGCCTTACTGTGGTGAAGATTGATTTGTCCTATCTTCATGACGGCCAGCTTCTCCTTTCTTGTCCTTCTTGTGGGTTGCCGCCAGTAGCCGTAGCTTGCAGCGCGTTATGCCTACGCGAACCTTAAACTGCTGATTGCGTAGAAGCGACAACGATTTGTGGCTGAGGAGTATAGTGACTTCCATGCCATTCTCGGTATGTTCCCCCGTTTCCAGAACTTTCCACTCCTTGCTTTGCAATTCCGGGTTAAGGAACTGCAGGTTGCGTTCAATTCTTTCCACGGGCAAGTAAGGTCCTTGAATGAGAATGCGTCCTTTTGGTCTTGTGATATTGAGAATTTCTTTTCTGTCAACGACGCGAAGGTCAGCGTTAGACCATGGTGCGTCTGTGTTAACGACGAAATTCTTCAACCAATCAATGGTGTTGTTGTTGTCGCATTCCATGATTTTGAATCCTTTGAAGGTAGTTAGCTGCCCAAAGAGAGGGACTGTGCCATCAGCTTTCAGGATAGCGTCGTTGACGCCATCCAGGATCCTTAGTTCGATCAATTTCCATTGGTCTTCGGTGAGTCTTCGCTCTGGATTTCCAAGGTCGATAATTGCGACACGAAGACCCCCCTTGACCTTTTCCGCGTATTTCGGTTTTTTCGCCTGCCTGCCTACACCCGGGGAGAGTGTGTTGTCATGCCGACCTCTTTTGGAGCAACCAGGAGCTCCCTCAGGTTCGGACGAATCCTTGCCTGGGGCAGCTACCGAGCGCTTTGGACCAGCCGCAGTCGAGGAGAAAGGCAGATGGCATTTCGTCCTTGCTGCAGTCAGTCTCACGCTAGCCCCTCCAGAGGCCTGCACCCTAGTAGAGCTAGGCCCTAACCTACTTTTTTGCAGAACCTTCTTGGAGCCAGGTTCCTTACCAGTTTGGGACGTATCCTTTACTGGATCGGCACGTGGATTTTCGGGTTCTGACCTACTCAAGGCGAAAGGCGGTTGGCATTTCTCCCTTGGTCCAATCAGACTCCCTGTACCTGTCCGGTTCTGCGTCCTATCTTTAAGGCTGCTGCGCCACGTTGCCTCGGTCGACTTAACAGTCTCCCGAACCCTAGCTACCTGTTCCGTTTCCCTCTCCGTGAAGGAGCTAGGGTCACGGTTTTTTAATCTATTAAGCAGTCGGCGCGCATTTCTGCGCTGCTTTGCTGGGTCGGACTGCTTTTTGCCAATCGCCGGGTTTACCTCTGTAGCAGGTATGTTTGGCTTATCGACAACTGTACTTAGACTGTCAAGCGTCGAGTTGGCCTCTCCCGGGGAAACGTTTTTCACTTCGTCTGCTTCCTTGGCGGGTTCAGATGCGACAGACCCGTGCCCCGATAGGCTATGGCATATCACAGGCATTGGTGGTCGCATGAGTGCACCCTCACTCAAAGCTTCGGGGAAGGCTGTCTTCGGTGGCGAGTCAGCACGGAGCTTGTCGCAGTCCAAAGACTGACCTTCCAGAAAGTCAAGAGCGTTTTGGAGCCGTCGTTTTTCCCTGTCCTCTAGGGTATGCTTTTTCCTCAGCTTACTGATCGTATTTTTGCAGTTGATTATCTTTTTCCTCAACGATGCAGTAGACGATACTGAGAATTTGGATGAGCTGGCGATGGAGCGATTGTCGTCCTCTTCGAGGAAAAGTTTCTCAAGATTGAGATCGACCGTTCCTACGCTTCCCCCAGCCGAAACTGCCCTACTGGTTGACGGTTCCTGGAGTAGAAAACTTTCTTCCTCCTCCGTCATCTTTGCCCGATTCATTTGCACCAGTCCCTTTGTTCTCCTTTCTTGTCCTTCTTGTGGGTTGCCGCCAGTAGCCGTAGCTTGCAGCGCGTTATGCCTACGCGAACCTTAAACTGCTGATTGCGTAGAAGCGACAACGATTTGTGGCTGAGGAGTATAGTGACTTCCATGCCATTCTCGGTATGTTCCCCCGTTTCCAGAACTTTCCACTCCTTGCTTTGCAATTCCGGGTTAAGGAACTGCAGGTTGCGTTCAATTCTTTCCACGGGCAAGTAAGGTCCTTGAATGAGAATGCGTCCTTTTGGTCTTGTGATATTGAGAATTTCTTTTCTGTCAACGACGCGAAGGTCAGCGTTAGACCATGGTGCGTCTGTGTTAACGACGAAATTCTTCAACCAATCAATGGTGTTGTTGTTGTCGCATTCCATGATTTTGAATCCTTTGAAGGTAGTTAGCTGCCCAAAGAGAGGGACTGTGCCATCAGCTTTCAGGATAGCGTCGTTGACGCCATCCAGGATCCTTAGTTCGATCAATTTCCATTGGTCTTCGGTGAGTCTTCGCTCTGGATTTCCAAGGTCGATAATTGCGACACGAAGACCCCCCTTGACCTTTTCCGCGTATTTCGGTTTTTTCGCCTGCCTGCCTACACCCGGGGAGAGTGTGTTGTCATGCCGACCTCTTTTGGAGCAACCAGGAGCTCCCTCAGGTTCGGACGAATCCTTGCCTGGGGCAGCTACCGAGCGCTTTGGACCAGCCGCAGTCGAGGAGAAAGGCAGATGGCATTTCGTCCTTGCTGCAGTCAGTCTCACGCTAGCCCCTCCAGAGGCCTGCACCCTAGTAGAGCTAGGCCCTAACCTACTTTTTTGCAGAACCTTCTTGGAGCCAGGTTCCTTACCAGTTTGGGACGTATCCTTTACTGGATCGGCACGTGGATTTTCGGGTTCTGACCTACTCAAGGCGAAAGGCGGTTGGCATTTCTCCCTTGGTCCAATCAGACTCCCTGTACCTGTCCGGTTCTGCGTCCTATCTTTAAGGCTGCTGCGCCACGTTGCCTCGGTCGACTTAACAGTCTCCCGAACCCTAGCTACCTGTTCCGTTTCCCTCTCCGTGAAGGAGCTAGGGTCACGGTTTTTTAATCTATTAAGCAGTCGGCGCGCATTTCTGCGCTGCTTTGCTGGGTCGGACTGCTTTTTGCCAATCGCCGGGTTTACCTCTGTAGCAGGTATGTTTGGCTTATCGACAACTGTACTTAGACTGTCAAGCGTCGAGTTGGCCTCTCCCGGGGAAACGTTTTTCACTTCGTCTGCTTCCTTGGCGGGTTCAGATGCGACAGACCCGTGCCCCGATAGGCTATGGCATATCACAGGCATTGGTGGTCGCATGAGTGCACCCTCACTCAAAGCTTCGGGGAAGGCTGTCTTCGGTGGCGAGTCAGCACGGAGCTTGTCGCAGTCCAAAGACTGACCTTCCAGAAAGTCAAGAGCGTTTTGGAGCCGTCGTTTTTCCCTGTCCTCTAGGGTATGCTTTTTCCTCAGCTTACTGATCGTATTTTTGCAGTTGATTATCTTTTTCCTCAACGATGCAGTAGACGATACTGAGAATTTGGATGAGCTGGCGATGGAGCGATTGTCGTCCTCTTCGAGGAAAAGTTTCTCAAGATTGAGATCGACCGTTCCTACGCTTCCCCCAGCCGAAACTGCCCTACTGGTTGACGGTTCCTGGAGTAGAAAACTTTCTTCCTCCTCCGTCATCTTTGCCCGATTCATTTGCACCAGTCCCTTTGTTTGTTTTTTTTGTTGTATGAATTAATTTTGGACCCACGAGTAAGGGGGAAGAAGATGTCGCTCTGTACTCACCCCCTGTATACAGAGAAGGGGAATTAAATTGAAACTAGAGATCCCCAGGTATCTAGAGTTCACCGTTAAAAGACACCATAACATTGTGCCATACATCCCATGGGCACGGTCGTTCTTACCCGGGATTACGGGTTTTTATCGAGTTTTCCGCTCTAGATCCGTCATATTTAGTCGAAAGCAGTGGCACCTCGTGCAGGATGTGGTTCTTCATCACGTATGACGGTCTTAGGAACAGCGGTTCTTTACCAGAACCATTAGTTCCCCTGGTTTCCTTTCTGAGCCCGGTGTCTACTCAGCCCAAAAGCTGGGCAGGCACCCGATCTCCGGGATTTCTGGGCTGTGACGACTCACTCAAGGGGAGGGGCTATGGCCTTTCCTCCTTGGTCAGCCATTTACCCATCCGACAGAAACCTTCGCCACCTTTAGAAGCATTAAATTCCACTCTATTAGTTACACCCCACTGAGTTATGCTGTCGAGATCGGAATTTAGTGAGCTTAACATACGTTGCCGTTCCAGTTCCACACCCGAAGATGAGGGGCGTGAACCAAGAAACGAATATGAGAAGCTGAGGGTACTGTCATCGGCAAAGGAGTGGATTGGATTATAGGTAGTAGACAGGAGATCATTTATAAAAATGAGAAAGAGAGTCGGAGACAAAACAGAGCCTTGGGGAACACCAGCATTTATTTGGTGAGTTGCAGACTTGAAACCGTCCAAAACAACTTGAATTGAACGGTCCGAAAGGTAATTTCTAATCCATTGAAGAAACGTATCATCGATTCCAAATGCACGCACTTTCGACAAGAGAGCTTGGTGCCAAACTCTGTCAAATGCCTTTGAAATATCAAGCGCAACGATCTCACTTTCACCACCTTGGTGAAGAGATTGGTTCCACTTTTCGGTTAGATAAGTCATCAAATCACCAGTGGACCTGTTGCTGCGAAAACCGTACTGCCGCTCATTAAGAAGTTTTCGGGATTCAAGATATTCCATGAGCTGACGGTTTATCAGCGTTTCCATGACCTTGGAAAGAAGGGAAGTTATTGCAATTGGTCGGTAGGTGGAGGGAGATGAAGATTCGCCTTTTTTGGGGACAGGCTGGACAAATGCTGTTTTCCATCTTCTCGGGAAGAGCCCTGAAGAAAAGGATAGATAGAAAAGCTTGCGCAATGATTTTGCCAGCGAGGAAGAACACCTCTTCAGAACGATAGAGGAAATACCATCTGGACCAGCGGATTTGTGAACGTCAAGATCTTGAAGTACTCTAGCCACTGTACGAGTGCGGAAGTGGATTGGTCCCATGGAGTATTCTACGCGCTCGAGTACAGGGGGAGACAAAGCACAATCTGGGAGCGTTGAGCTGACTGCAAAGTGAGCAGCAAGCAGATTGACTTTATCTATAGAACTGACAGCTGGAATGTCATTGTAAATGAGTTTCGGGATAGATGATGAGGCCGAATTCTTGATGTGTTTAACAAATGACCAAAAGTTGTAGTATTTTTTGCCTCAACTTTTGATCATAGGAGAATTTGACACAATTAATGTGGGCATTGCAGTCATTTCTGGCTCGTTTAAACTTTTTTCGGCTTTCCTCAGATGGGTTGGCTTTGAATGACCGAAAGCTTTCCTCTTTTAACCTGATAGCCTCTTTGCAGCTCGAGTCATACCACGCTTTTACCTTGGGTTTGATACTTTTTCTCCTGTTAGGGATGTAAGACTTCATACGCAGGTGAATTATGTTTGATACCATATCAGCAGCAATCAAAAAAAGCGCGCTATAATCGTTTCATGGAATTAAAAAACGGTCTAATAATATTTGACTTTTTGGAATGATCATGCTTGTTGTTGTTAAGAATAAATTGATGATCCGTATAGATCTTTGGCGATAATAAAGCACGGCAATTGTGAACGGACGATTCTCGGGGATTTCAACAGTCGGAGTCAAAAAATGCACAATAGCTAACATTGACATTTTTCAATAACCAATTTGCAATTAACAAGGGCCTGTCTTCGAACGCCTGAATCCAACGTTATAAAATACTATCCCAACAAGGCCATATGCGATTGGGCTCGCACAGGTAAAAAGTCTATATGATTTCCTTATTTGGCGATTAGAAGGAACGTTGCAAGGGCGATTGCCAGCACAATAGTCTGATCTTAAGGTTTCAACCTCAATGAAATATACATAGTCCAAATTGTGGTGGCTCTAATGTGAGGTGACTGACGCTGTACGATTTTCTGTGGCTACCGGCGGCGGCGGAGGCTCGTGCGTAAGTTAATTGGCAGTCGTTAACGTCTACGGCGCTAGGAAAGGAATTAGGGGTTTAACCACTTGTTTTGTTGTATGGCAACGAATGCTCAGGATCACAACTGTAATAAATGTTCGTATAAGTAAAGTAGCTGAAGTTAGTTAAGTAGTGAGGTATGGTTAAAAAAAGCTTTACGCACACAAAAGATTGTAGAAGCTAGGTCTTAGGCCCTGTATGCGCTGGCTCATATTCGTAACTGAAACACAAAAGTAATCACGGAGTTTTTTTTACATTTTTTATATAGTCCTCTTCTTAACTGATACCTGGTTTTACTGAAATATTTATTACTCAAGAAATAAGTAGTTTATACTTATTTATTACAGTTGTCAAAGACCAATTATTGATAATCGAAAAAAATTATCAATCGATCGACATTATGATTGTCAATTGACAAGTTATGCGTCTATTGTGATCACTGTCAAGCAAAATGCAATTGTGATGAGGTATTTTATTTGACATTGAAGTTATTAAATTCTTTTTCCTGTAGTTCGTTCTTTTGCTTCAGTTAAAATCAAATGTTTATTTAATTATAGGTGTCAATAAATTTTGTGATGACTTTCGTTAATCTTTATGAACTTTTTGGTTTGTTTTTGTTGGGGCTCTTGCATTTTGCGAGTACTTTTTGTTCACGACTTTTTTGACAGTGAGGGTTCAGTGATTGTATTGATTCAATACCTTTTAATTTTTTTACGAATAAAAACAGCGAATGAATCATCAATATGTATTTGTCTATGACAAATTTGTGATTGACAGAAAATTTGATAGCTATCAATATTTTTGATAACGAAAATGGCAAATTTATCAATAAATTAGATTATAAGATTAAAAATCCACGTAAATTTCACAGTTGATCAACAATTTTATTGCTTGACAACGATAATCCTGATTCATCAATATTGTTGACTATTGCCAATTTTTTGTCAAGTATCGTATTGATTGATGATATTGGCAATCATAATAGGGAACTTACACAGCTCCGCATAACGAAATAGAAGAACAGACTCCCAATTACATCTGTAAGCATCTAAGAGTATCAATTGTCATGAAAAGTTCCTGAAATTGGCTTTTCGGATTGGGCTTACAATTGTAGGTCCCTTCCACCGCTCACAAGCAAATGGTTGGAGAAGCTAGGTCTTAGGTTATGTATGGACCGTTAATTTCAATTTTTCAATTTCAATTCAATTTATTTATTTGGCAAGGTATAAATAAGAACAAATGTCTTTTATAGTACATGAATGCTCATAACAAAATATTTTAGCACATAATTGTATTTATAAAGAAAGGAGCACAATTAAAACATTAAGTGAAAGTTCAATTTAAAGGGGTTTAAACTAAATCTAAATTAAATTTAAGATGCTAATACACAGGAAAGGAAGCAAAGATGGAAAAGTTGAGAATGAGGGGGGCGAAAGAGAAAAACTGAAATGAAAAATGAAATAGAAAGAGAGAAGAATAGATTACAATCATGAAAAATGCGCAAATAGTGCACTTTTAAATTGATTAGCTCCTATTACTTGTTTAATGGTGGTAGGCAGTGAATTCCAAAGTCTGGTAACATGAACAAGAAAGAGGCGAGAAGAGTTCAAATATTTTGAGGAGGGCGTGATAAAATTGAAAGTTCTCGGCGACTGAACAAATTTTAATTTTTTCAAATAAATATGGTGCTGATTGTGTATGTATTAATTTATGCATAAACACACAGCATCTAATTTCCCAAAAATTAAGGAATGAACACCCAAGGACATGCTTATGGTAATGAGATATATGGTAATATCTTCTTACTCCAAAAGCATATCGAGCCATATCGTTAAAAGCGACAAGTAATTTGTGCTGGGAGAGGGAATCTAATTTACAATAGATAACTATAGCATAGTCAAAGATCGGCAAAAGAAGGCACTTTATCATCCTCAGTTTGGTGTTAGCAGGCGTAAAACTAGAGAGCAGCCTGAGCTTTCGTAATCCTGAATAAATACAGGCTATAATATAGTGTACATGATCCGAAGCGGAAAGGGACCGATTTATTTTATATCCTAGACTTACCACAGTGTCAGAAAATGTAAGCCTCGTGGAATTGAGAAAAATAGGCGGCAGATCTTCAGTGTTATAAAGTTTCTTTGAAATCAAAATAAGCTGACTCTTTCTTGGATTTAAAATCAGACCAATATCTAGAGACCATTTTGCAATAAAAGACAAATCTGAATTAAACCTAGCCACAAGATCTTCAACCAGCCCGGGTGGTCGAGACAGGTATATCTGCACGTCATCGGCATACAGATGTACAGATGTGTTTCGACACACTTGTGGTAAATCGTTAATATAAAGACAGAACAGGATTGGGCCAAGAATTGAACCCTGCGGAACTCCAGAAAGTATATTTTTTGGTTGAGAGTATTTAAGATTGGCAATAACCCGTTGAACACGATTAGTAAGATCATTTTTAACCAAACACACTGAAGAATCACTCAAACCAAAGTAAAGTTTTATTTTTTTACAAAGAACCTCATGACTGACCATATCGAAAGCCTTCGAGAAGGCCAGTAAGCACAGCAGTGACAGATATTCCTTGTCATATTAGATTCTAATATCATAAAGCACTTTGATCATAGCTGTAGAACAGCTATGGCCAGGTCGGAAACCTGATTGCACTGACGATAATAAATTAAACCGGTTGAGATGGTTGGAAATCTGTTTCGCAAGAATCTTTTCAAAAGTTTTAGAAAGACATGGTAAGATACTTATTGGACGAAAATCACTGACTAATTGGGCGTTATTCTTTTTGGGCACGGGGATGACCTTTGCTTTTTTCCAACAATCCGGAAAAGTTGAAGAGGTAATGCAAAAATTAAACAAATGTGTTAATGAACTTATTAAATTGGGAAGTATTATTTTTACAAAACGTGAATCTAATCCGTCCTCACCAATAGCGTTAGATTTCAATGCATGAACCTCTAAGATCACATCCGATTCAGATACTACTTCAAATTCCATCAATGGTAATCCAAAGAAGAAAAGTTGATTTTCAGGCGAAAACGAAGAGTTACAACTATAGTTGGGGGAAAAAGCATCACTTAACTCATCTGCATCAGGGATTTTAGTAAGTATTTGACTTTTTCCTATCCCAATAGAACGCAAATTTGCCCAAAGTTTCTTTGATGGCTGGTCAAGGCTTAGCTTGGAGAGAAAGTATCTTTCTTTTGCTCTCCTGGTGACAAAAGAAGAGTAATTCCTTGCTCTGCAAAAAACCTCCCAATTGTTACTGGTAGAATTTTTTTTTGAATTTAGCATAAAGTTTTCGACGAGTTTTTACTTTTAAATTCATTTTTATTAATTATTAGCTTATATCAACTTACATACTAGACAAAAATGATTAAATCTAACTTAAAATTAACAGGATACTTATTCTAGATTATTGATCCTTATGCGGACGCCCTAAACTTAACTATATCTTATAATTATTGCCTTTCGGCCTAAAAACTATTTTACGAACTAATCTTACATATGTGTTCCTCGAGAAAATTAAATAAAACTCGGCATCATTATTTAAATTTTATATTTTTATATAAAACAAATTACCAACTACCTATTCTACTTACTTAAACTACCTAATATATTCTAACTATAATTAGGATTCTGAACACTCGTTGCCTTGCGCAACAAGTGGTCAAAATTCTAATTGCTTTCCGGGTGCCTGGCAGTCGTCAACGTGCACACGCGCCGCCGTGAGCCGACTGAAGCCTTACAGCGTCAGCCAACTCCCGGAAGCACCACCACACGTTGGCGAGCCCGGCCTCTCCCAAAAACGCCCTAGCTAACTTAATCTAACTTATAAGCTAAGAGGATGTTACCTAGAGTAACGCACCGTCCTGGGAGGGCATGTTGACCCCTCCCCCCTCAACAAGCCACCAAAATTCGGCGAATTGCTTTTCCGTGTCGAATCTATCCCTCTCCGATATTGCGGTACTAAAACGGAGGAGCTCATGAGCATTGGCGACGTCCCCGTCATGGAGGAGCCGCTTATCTCTCGCGCTGCGGTAGCGATGGTATAAGACCGGAATACCATCCCTCGTCTGCACCAGCCCTTTTGCATCAATATGGATAAATGCCTCTGGCGGGATAAAGCCAGACCGGAGCGTACTCTCTATGTACATTTCATTGGGGTAGTAAGCCCCAAATATCAGACTATTGTCGCTGGCCATCGCCCTTGCAACGTGCCTTCGAGTGACCTTAATGAGGAAATTGTCAATCCTATTCAACTGAGCCCCATCGTATAGGACCTTGTTGGGATAGTATTCTATATAGTTGGATTCAGGCGTTCGGAACAACCGGAGACAGGTCCTAAGACATTGTCTCTCCAAAACCCGAATCTTTTCCATATAACTAGGCGCTATATTAAACCACAATGGACAACCATAAGCGATGATCGGCCTTATAAGGGCCACGTAGCAAATGACCTTCACTCTAGAGTCAAGTTGACTGCTATGAAACAGTCTCCTTGTCAGAGCATAAGCCTTCTTGGCCCCAGCAAGACAAGCAACTATATGTCTATCGAAATACAGATACTGGTCAAGCCAGATACCCAGATATCTAACTACGCTTCTCACCGCCAATGGCTGCCCATTCTGTCCAATAATGGCCAATTTCTTCCAGTTTTTTCTGGTATCCCTAGAGGCCCCAGCCAATGGAGTTCTGAACAAAATAGTTTCCGTCTTCTGAAAGTTGATTTTCAACTTCCAGTCGTCGCAATATCGCTTAATTTGATCGAAGTCACGCTGCAAAAGGATATTAATGACCTCGATTTTAGGACCTGATCTGTATGCCACCAAATCGTCGGCATACGCTATAGCATGTCTGAGTGAACCCACCAGATCACTCGTGTAAATGTTAAACAGGATCGGAGAATTGACCGCCCCCTGCTGTAAACCGTTTTTAATTTCAAAGACTCTGCTCGAAGTCACGTTGCCACATTTGACAACGAACTTCTTTCCCATAAGCATATTATAAATTACATATAGCAAAGGTTTGTGCATCCCCCGCCTGGTCAACTTGTAGAAAAGTCCCTCTAACCATACGGTGTCGAAAGCCTTCTCAAAATCAACCAGACAAGCACCCGTGCATTGGTTCTTGCATTTATTCCACTGAATGTCGGAAACCAGTTTCGACGCGGCATGAATAGTGTCATGCCTCGCCCTAAAACCAAACTGGTTGTCCGGGATTATGTTATTGTCCTCGACCCACTTTAACAGGGCTCTACTGACAACCTTTTCAAAGACCTTGCTAATATTCGGAAGCAAGCTAATTGACCGGAGATTGGCAGGGTTCGTCCTATCTTTACCTTTTTTCGGGATAGGGTGTACCACAGCTACCTTCCAATGCGCCGGATAATGTGCATTATTCAGCGCATTGTTAAACAGCGTGGTGAAAATATCTACAGCCTCCAGAGGCAGGTGTCTCAATACGACGTTTGGGACACCATCCATCCCCGCCGACTTTTTATTCTTTAGCGACTCGAAGATGCACAGAAGATCATCCTTCGACACGAACAAGTGCGATGCATCTCGGCCATTGGCGACAACTGCATTAGCATGGTTTTCATCAGTGAACACGGTGAATCCGTTATTCTCAGATCGCCAATTCTCAAGTTCGGTGCGCAGATCGAAGTGGCTCACCAGAGCCCTATTCTCAATGTCGTGGTTACGGCGAACAGGATTGTTCACCGTATACACGGCCTCGAAACAAGCGCCCAGCAAATCCACTTTCTCCTGTGGGTCCTCGACCACGAAAAAATCGTCGTTTGAAGCGACACTTTCTGGACTTATTCCAGCAGTCAGTACTGTCTGTCTGTTCTCTGCTGTCTGGGAGATTCGAACACAAGGAATATCATTGTGATCTTTCCTCCTGAACAACTTATTTATCTGTGGGAACATATTCGGACTACAGGTTTTAATAGCCCGAATTTTATTGCCCCAATACAGACTTACAGATTTTCTGTAATTTTCTTTTATCAGCTGTTTCAGGATTCGGATCTCTGACTTCAGCATCCTTACCTCCGGGTCGTCGCGATCAGTAAATTGCCTGTACAGCCGTTTAAGCCTCGAGAGCAGTCTACTTTTCTGTCGGTATAGTGCGTCGATTGTAGGGTTTCTGTACTTTTCTGTCTGGTCGTCGTCGGAACGTCCTACCCGAGGAATAGTTCGTTCCATAGTTCGTTTGATGGCGTCGTTCATTTGCAATAAATGCCGATCAATGTCATCATTTGTCATGTTACTGTTTGTCGGTGGGTCGATCCCACTCGAACGTAAATCTCGCTTTAAAAATCTGGAGAAGCGCGACCATTGTGCCCTCCGATAATCGAATGAACACACTGCTTCGTACTCCTCCAGCAGCGTTTGCTCGTTCGGGATCCGTATTGCGGCGGCGAGTCCGTAGTGGTCACTATCGTACTCAAACGCACGCAAACAGTTCCGCGTGTTTTGATCTATGTTCGTCAGTTGAAGTCTTGCGTCCGTTAAGGCCAAGTCCAGGAAAGTACCGCTTCTTGGGAAAGAAGGGATATCCGTCGCATACAACTCGAGGTTGTACTGTACTGGGATTTGCAGTAACATTTCCCCATGCCGCATGTTTGGCATTAATATCTCCGGCTAAGAAGTAATAATTCTCCTCCGAGTTCAGCTGCAGACCACGAAAAAGTGTCTCGAGCTCTGTCATAAATTGGTTTGGTGGAGGTGCAGCAGGTGCGTAAAGCGACACCACATAAATTCTCCTCCGGCTATGGAGAGGAATGCATATGATGCATGCCTCCAACAACTGGAACCTACGCACGTCCCCGCTATATATAACCCTATGGCGCAGGCCTTTTCGAATTAAGATTCCAACCCCACCTCCTTGAGTGGAGTGAGGCCGGTCTCTTCTTATTACATGATAGTCTTTGTATCCCAATTTGTGCTTCTGATTTAGCTTAGTTTCGCTAACCAAAAGCACATCCGGGTTTTCGGTTTTCAACAAATTGGCAAGTGACGTTCTTTTCTCGATCCTGACTAGTGAATTAACATTCACAGCAAGGATCTTTAAGTTTCCCTCATCCAGCGCAGCCATTAGATTTATGGCACACCAGACCCCACAAACAGCTCCGAATAGATAAAGTCAATTCGGGCCGCTTGTTCATTTAATTGTTTCTGGAACTTGTCGATCTTTCCGTGCAGAGACAGAAGGATCGATTTTAAGTCCAGATCCACCTCTGGTGCCTTTTGGGCTACCTTTGGTTGGTTTGATGTCATGTGGGCTTGACCCGGTCCAGCTGCCATTTGGGCAAAGGACACGTTGGGTGCCACAAAATTTGCGAACGAGCGGCTCTTCTGACGCCTATCATCTTCAGACTGCTGTTTGCGGGCCTGGACTCTCTTTTTCAATTCTTGGTACTTTGGACAACCCCTGAAGTTGGCGGGATGCCCAGAGTTCCTGCAGAGCACACAGGAGAGTACACTCCGGTCTTCGACTCTCTCCTTACCTAGAGAGCATTCACCATGTATGTGGTCCTTATCGCACTTCACGCATCTAAACTGCATGTTGCAGTTAGCTGCGGCGTGCCCGAACCTTTGGCAGCGCATACATTGAAGTATGCGATCTGACCTCTTTATTTTCTCCCACCTAACAGCATGGTAGTACAGGAAGCGGATATTTCGCAGCCTGTCGATTTTGCTGTCGGGAGTTAGCTGGACTAAGAAGAATGGTAAGTGACGGTTACCACCCCTTGCCACAGCCGAAGAAAACGGCTTGACCCCCACGAACTTGAGGTCGTCACTTTCAAAAAGTTTGAGCTCTTTTTCTAGCTCCTCCGTTTTTATTGAGGGATCAATTCCCTTCAACACAACGGTTTTAAGTTTTTGCTCCCTTGGGGTGTACGTAAAGTACTCGGTCTTAACCTCTCCCAAGGCGGCACGAACCCTATGGTACTCCTCTATTTTTTCACATAAAATTATGTGTTTGTTGGCTGATAGCCTTTTCACATGAAAATTTTTTGTGATAAGTTTACATAACCTAATGCTGTCTACTATTTCAAAATTACTCACATTTATTGGCGGAATTTTTACCTTTGTCTTTTGTTGCTGCTGCTTTGATTGCTGTTGTTGTTGTTGCTGCTGTTGTTGTTGTTGTTGTTGGTGTTGTTGTTGCTGGTGTTGTCGTTGTTGTTGCTTCTCCTGAAGTTGTTGCTGAACTTGCTGCTTGACCACAGCTTGTTGTTGCTGTTGCTGCAGCTTCTTACTGCGCAACTGTTCGCGCTTCTCCAGTAGCTCTTGTATAAGCTTGTCCAGCTGCGCCTCCTCGTCCACTTCTTCGTCAATTTGGAGGACTTCCTCGTCATCAACCTGAAGGCCCCTGAAGGAATTTCCTTCTCCGATATACCGGCCATTTCCACCTTCAAACTCATAAGAGCTGGAATTTTCACCATCCTCATCGGTTCCAGGCGCCGATGATACCACATTATGGCCTGCCAAGTTAACCCTTCTCTTGGCCGAAAGATTCGGCTTCTGCTTTAACTTGCGTCGCCTCTTTTCAACCTTTCGGAACTCCTCGTTTACAGCTTCTGGTGTCGCTGTAGTGGAAGCTTTCGTTGCTGTTGCTGCATCTGCAGCTTTGTTTTCTGCCACCTTTATTGCTGCTATTAACGTTGCCGTTGCTGGAGTTGCCTGCGAGACCACCCGCCTGGTCAACGACCGACCCGCTGTTGTATTTGTTTGTGTTGTTGTTGCCATTTTATTTATATTTGCAGCTACTGCCCTTGGCATACATACTGCTGCTGCTGCAGCTGTTGTTGTTGTTGCTGCTGACGTTATAGCTGCTGCTGTTATTGCTGCTGCTGTTGCTGATGTTGTTGGTCTTACGGTCGTTGTTACCGCAAATGTTTTTTTAGCCGGCTCGCGTGTTTGCACCACACGTCGCAACGGCACACCCACACCCGTACGCGGGACCACCGTTTTTCCGGGGTCCATCGCCACACCGTACGGCACTTTTTGTTAACACCTGTTTTTTTACACTTTTTTTATTGTCTCTATCAACGTTTTTCCAATAAACTATAAAAATTAATTCCTTCCTGCTGGGAATCGAACCCACGCTTCTGACGTCAGAGTCAGACACTCAGACTACTAAGCTAATCAACTATTAGAATTTCGATAGGCAAATTACCACTATTTCTTGTCTAACTTTTTTGCTCTAAATCTTCCGTAACTAGCCGTCCTGTCTCTTCGAGAGTTGCGGAACGACCTTTTCGACGAGTTTTTATAGCATTATGGACCTCAGTGGTAAACCATGGACATTTACTATAGCGCACTGTAACAGTCTTAATAGGTACATGTAAATTAAAAAGATCGTTGATGAGGGTCTGAATGCTTTCTACTATTGCATTAACATCCGATAAAGAGTAGCAGGAATGCCATGGAAGAAGGCTCGCTTGATGGTGAAGGTTATCATGGTTAATTGAAGCAAAATCACGAAATTGAAGGAGTTCTGTAGGGGATTGAATAAGAAATCAATGCCTAATATTTATATTTTACTCACATTTACACTAAGTTGTTGTTTCGTTATGTTGTACAGATTATTTAAATAAAATATTTTACTATTGTTTAAAATGCTGTGATTGGTATTTCTTGAATTTTCAGGTTGGTTAAATGAAAACAACAAAATGTCCACTTGTAGGAACTAGGCATGGCAACATTTTTTGTATGGACTACTTTCAAAAATCTGTACACTTGTGAGGGACAGACAGACATGTCTGGATTGCTGATCACAATCATATTAAATTTTAGGGGTCTATGATCAATATTAAGGCATATTACAAACTATTTGTCAAAATTAAAATAATTTAACCCTTAAGGTGCGTTTCCATTTGAGAGCAATCTCGCAAGTAGTCACAGTCATGAGAGTAACTCGCAAAGACTTGTTCTGTATCTTTCGGCACTCGAAATTTTTGAGAATCGCTCGCAAATATTTTGATCACTATCGTAGACAAGCTCGCATAATTCCAATACTGTTTATATATTGAGTGTAGTAGCCGACATGGCAAAACTGCGGACATCAAGAGAAACAAATCAGTTAATAGAGAAATATGAACCTATTGATATATTGTGACAAATAACTGATGCATCATTTTGTTATAGAAAAAAAATATGTTAACACAATTTGCGGAACACTTATTAAAGTTCCACGTTTAATTTGTTATTGCTAAGGCCCAATGACTTTATAACAACTGAGAAGTGACATTAATACCCCTATTATTTGAAATGGATATATTTATATTTTTTTTTAAATCGGCAGACAGATATGCCACACTTCATTTTGATCAAAAAGATAAAAAAAATACACTTGACGTTAGTCAGGTTGGTGTTTAACACTATATAAGATGTTATCACCCGACTTATTTGCTACCTTCTGCGTCAGCAACTCACACTTATCTGTTGTTTGCACACATAGTAATGCCATTCGTCTTAAAAAAAATACCGCATCTGAGTTATTTTATTCAAAAATAAATGATCAAATGGTATTGGTTGAGATGCCAGGTAGGCATATACCTATATGAACATAACCACAAAAAACCACATAATCTGTCAAATGTCCAAAATATAAGCGTTCTCAAAGTTTTATATTAGGCAACGTGACCGATGTTATCATATTTATCCTGCTGGTCATTTGTAAAATTGTCAAAAGTGAATTATGTGTAGGTATATGTCAAAACGTAAAAATAAACAATCGAATGAATTCATAATAAAACCAATTTAAGCAAAACGTAAATAATTCTCAGGGGAACAAATGAAGCAAACAAGTAATGACACAAAAAAAAATCAGAATAGAAAAAAACATAGGGACGGGCTACAGTCCGCTTGGGCGAATGACCATATTCTTATTCCTATCCCTCATAAGTGGGTATGACAAAAGTCTAAGTATGGTTGAATTGTTAGGAACGCCACACATATTTTGTTATATAATATTTAAAGGATTTTATCGAAAAAAAACGCTCCCTAGCCCAAACCTGGGTGTTTGAATAAAATTGTTTTATTTAATTGTGGGCGTGTCAGTGGGCGAATTTTGAAAATTTTATCTCCCGAGCAGTTTTAGAAGCCATAGATCATATAAAAAAATTCCAGCTTCCTAAGCTCAAAATACGATTTTTTCCAAATTTTTTTGTTTTTTTTTTGAGTTTGTCGGCGTGTCTGTGGGCGGATTTCAAAAATTCGTAAACTTGATTATTTCGGGACCTTAGAGAGTATATGGTTAAAATTTCAGCTCTCTAGGCCCAGTTTAAAGGCCTAATTTTTGGCAACAGACGGACGGACGGACGGACGGACGTGGCTAGATCGACATTACTATCTATGCTGATCATAAATATAGTAACTTTTAGGGGTCTACGGGCAATATTAAGGTATGTTACAAACTATGCGTCAAAATTAATATACCCTTAGAATAGGGTATAAAAATACTTTACTTAACGGGCTCCCGACCCGTGAGGAATCTCTACCTGAGGCATTGCAGCCCTCCATCCTCGGCTGACCTTCCCAGCTTGTTTCTTCTTCATCGCCTTAAACCTGGGGCTGTGAGCCGAAGAGTCTCTTTTCTGGAGCATTAGTGTTTTAGCTTTTTGGTCTACATCCGTAGCATGTTGCAGCGCCGCGATGGTATCTTCACCTCCATCCCCTTCCATACATTTCTTTCGAAGGAGATCAGTTTCATTTTTCTCTCGCATATCGTCCAGCACGCAGCTTTATAATGCAGAGTTCTGTTTTGGTCTTCAAGGCTAAGAATTTTGAACCTACTTGTTTTGCCAAGCCGAGTAAGCAGCAACGGTTTCCTAGGGTAATACTGCATCGGATCTTCACTAAGGTGTTTTTCGTAGAGTTGATGCATGTAAACTCCCTGCAATCAAAATTAACGTTAGTCGGTGGACAGAAACTTGACCTAACGACCGCCGATTTCGCCTTCTCTTCAATTGCCGTGAAAGCCTCTTCCAAGACGACGATGTCGATATCTTCCGCGTATCCCAGAAGTTGCACGAATCTGTTGATGATAGTGCTATCCACTCCAGAGAAGTATTAGAGGAGTCAGATGAAAGGCAGGATCTGGTGCAAGTGTGGAATAGTTTGAAGAGCTACCTTCCTGATGCTTATCTTCGACCACTTGGCTCATAAACCAGTCGCACATTGCCTCGCGTGTTTCTACCGTCACCCGAGTGAGCTGGATCCCCGAATGCGGGTAAGCCAATTGGACCTACGCATGATGAATATTTTCACTTGCGGTTTTAAATGCGACGAAAGTGTAATGGGTCTAGACTTGAAATTCGTTGTTTTTTTTCCAGAATTTGCCTCAGTTTGGTCTACATTATGTCTACAAGTCTGTTGCAGAAGGGATTGAGACGTTCAAGTAGTAACGTTGGATACGATCCTACCACGCGACATTAAGCAACGATACCTCGGTAGTTTTAAAAGACATAGAATGAGCGTTCTTATATATGGGGCATATCTAACTGTTAGACCAGTCTTTGAGCATGCTTTTTTCCACGCCAGCAAACCATTACAACTGACGACGTTGTTTTTAATTTTTTTTAAAGCTAAGCTAACTTCTTCTATTTTGGGTGGTGGAACAGGTTCTTCAATGACTGTGTACGGGTATTCTCGTTTAGTTGAGTTTAGTTTTTTGTTTATCTATATTACCTATTGGTGCTTCGGTGACTGGGTTTGTTTTCTGTTCCGAAGAGCCTGGTCTTAAAACAGTCAGCTGCTTGGCTTCCTTATAAAAAAACTCTGGTTGTTTCTATCTCGAGAAAGTTCGATCTCAAGAAAGTTCGATCTCCTTGAGCTGGGAGACTGCATAGGCCATCTTGGGTCCACGCAGGATCTTCTTATTTCGGCTTGAAATATTTGCTGGACTAATTTTGGGCTGCAGCTTTTGCAGCTTTGCACGTTCTGACACCGGTGCCGTGATATAAGTCCAATTTGGCTTTATGCAACTTTCCAATACATCTTCCAAACCTGTTCAGATTACGGAAATAATTGTTTATCATTCAAAAATGTTGCAAAATAGAAAGGTTAAATAGGATTTTAACATTTCTAAATAATTTTTATTTTGACATAAAACAAAATGGGTTTTATTTAGTCTTTTTTGTCAGTTTTTCCGTGCTTCCGGTAGTTTTAGCGCCGCAAAAAAAATAAATAAATACCTAATGGCAACACATTTAAATACTATAACTCCAATCTCGCATATATCCAACAGTAAACCCAAGTAGGAACTTGCAGGGAGGCAGCATGCCCCCAATGCACAATACTGCTTATGGGATCTTATTAATCTTATGTCTCAAAATAATTTGTCCTTCTGTCAAGGCACCTCTGTCAGTATAACCCGGGGAAATGTTCTCATCATCATACAAACAGTTCGATAT
Organism: Portevinia maculata; assembly: GCA_949715645.1. NCBI lineage: Eukaryota > Metazoa > Arthropoda > Insecta > Diptera > Syrphidae > Portevinia > Portevinia maculata. The sequence goes on from OX454527.1 coordinate 43,526,943, forward strand.
CTAGGGTATGTCGCGATACTGTTTCTAAACATTGTAGGCATTTGTTGGCGGTGCGTGCATATGAGTGTCTCACTCAGTCTATATCAGTCGTGCTAGGGGCCCAATGTTGAATTTATGTTCCTTCACAAGCGCAAAGTTAAAATATGTCCATTTGTTATCGGTTATCTCGCGCTCTATTAAACCTATATTACCCTAAATCGTTCGCATCTAAATGTGTATGGGTCAGTTACAGAAAATTCGTTTTCCCAATAGCACTTATTGTGAATGTAATAAATAATCCAGATCGATTGATAATTCAAGTTCAGCTATCTAACGAATGTAATCCACCCACATGTACTTTGCTCAGAAATTGGAATATTAGCAGAGCAGCTTACTGATAAATTCATCCAAGGAGTCATTAGATGAAAATGTTAATAACAGATACCAGCAGCATTGTGTTTTTGAAGCAATAAATTTCACTCAATACAGCCGCACCATATAGCCTTGGGTAGGGGCATAGAGTCGAAGGGGTTGCGAACACCCATGGGATTAATAAAATTAATAATTATTATGTCCCCTTAATTTGATCGTACAAACGTACCAGAAAATGAATTTCCACTCTTAAACGTTCTGACGCACTTTTTTTACGTGCCCTTATAATGGGACATTGGATTTCTTGCCAAAAGATGTCGGATGAGGAATGTCCCGACATTTTTAACAGTCATAACTAATTGAATTACTGATTCGGGATATTAATATCCATACTGTGGCGGTGAGTTCTCCTGTCAAAACGCTCAACTTTTAATTTTGTAATCGTGTTTAGCTAGCGTGTTTTGTTTAAGTTAATCGACACATTTAGCCTAATGAAAAGTAATCTACCCTGCCGCCTTATTATACTTTTTTACGTTTTTTATCGTTGAATGCAAGTGCAGTGTTTAAGATAAGGGTAGATGAGCAAATTGACTTCCGCTTTTTACAAAGACCGACAAGCATGCTAGGACAACTTTACACCAAGTACATGAAAGAATTACTTTGACCTATTCTCATCCTCGGTTGATCTCATTCCACTTGGAAGGCATGCACTTTGGCCAAACCTTCTTAAGTCAACTTAATATAAATCTTTGCTTGCGCAAAAAGAAAAAAAAATGAATTAAATTTCTAGGAACACACGCGATGATGATGACAGTGACCTTCGCCTACATTCACAAAGTGGCTATTTGTTAGGCGTCAAGCGCGGCATTTGATAACCAACCTGAGATAGTTAAATCACAAAAGAAAGTCCAGGTGGGTCAGCTGGTTGTATCAATACGATGATGTAATGCTGCAAGGAAATGCTTCAGCTTAGTCTTAGATCGATTTGTCATAAATAATGATTTGTTCTCGTTTTGCTCGTTGTGCTAATAAATTGCAAGAATGGTCAGGAGAAAGGTCGTGAAATTTAATTACGAAAGTAGGTGAAGCAGTTTATAACGAAGAATTAAACAGAGTGAAAGGGGTTGTCTTTTAATTTGAGGAGTTTTATTCTGTATGAGTTTGAAAGAAATAGGGTAGGATTTTTTTTTTTTTTAATATTTAAGCTGAAGGGATTTTTTTTCTGTATATGTACAGTACCCTTGTTGTGTTGGAACACAGCGCAGGCATTTTTTTGTTGAACAGTAAGCAGCACCTCGCAATGAAGTATTACATTGCATGATTTTAGGTCCTACTCACTATTCGAAAGAATAGGAGGATAACGAAGAGGCTTGGTGCTTTTGTAGGATTGATATATAGACATACTGTAGAGACTTTTGTAGGTATACATTACATACCTACATATATACAACAAATTTGATTTAGTCTTCTTTTTTTTAAAGTTACGAGTGATACCAAATTTACTTTTATAATAATTAAAATAGGTACTCGTATTTAGGGCAATGATGCATTTTTAGTGCACATTCACCACTTGACCGACATCAGGGCATCAGTTATTCTTTGCTAACGAGGGAGTCATCATAAACTTGGATCAAACGTCGCTGCAACGAGGAGTGCATGTGTGGTTGGACGTTTTGGATATCGTCTTAGTCCGAAATAAGCATAAATGTGGTGCCCTTCCTCTGACCCATGCCAACCTATATCAGACATATATGAAGGGTCTTTCATTAGCGACTTGGCAACTTTAATAATATATTCGAATATTCGCTGGTTGATGTTGCCGTGCCAGTGAGACTACGTTTTGCCCGAAGTGTGAAGAATGTTGCTGCCGTAGAAGCGTCCGTCGCAAACCAGCCAAATCAGTCAATTTCACGGCGTTCTCAAGAATTGGGCATCTCCCAGACCACATTATGGTGAATTTTGCGTAAGAATCTTGGCCTACACCCTTACAAGATCAAGCTGACTCCACAACTGAAGCCAATTGATCATATGAAGCGACGTACGTTCTCAAATTGGGCTCTGGACATGATGGAAGAAAATGAAGAATTTCATCGCAAAATCATCTTCAGCGATGAAGAGCTTTTTTGGTTAAACGGCTGGCTTCGTCAATAAGCAAAATATGCGTTACTGGACAGGTGAGAACCCTCATGTGCTTCATGAAACAGCACTTCATCCGCAAAAAGTCACTGTTTGGTGTGGTTTTCATGACGGTGGCGTTATTGGGCGGTTTTTTTGTCGATGAAAATGACCGTCACGTTACGTTAAATAGTATTCGCTACAGAGACATGTTGGAACGTTATTTCTTTGAGCAATTGCACGATTTGGACATCAGTGAAATGTGGTTTCAAGAAGACCATGACACAAGCCACACTGCGGGCGCAACAATCGAGTTATTGAAGTCTCAGTTCGGTGAACGTGTGTAGTAATTATTGTAAGAGTTAAGCATGCAACTCACACTGTCAAACCATATTTATATTCATGTACCTACATTATATACACATCTAGTCATACACGTGTAAGATTAAGAATAAGAATAAAGAGAGCGTCAGTTTTATGATCGCATTCACAGAAACTGGACGTGTTATTATTTAATCCGCAGACTCGATAGCAAAATGATAAAGTAGCGCGACTACAATTACTCAGAAGTGGGATGTAGCGCGACTACACGTGTTATCTCGAGAAACGGACCCGTCTATTGGTCGCCGAAATCGTGTGATTTAACGCATATGGACTTTTTTTGTGGGGCTTCATTAAATCATTGGTCTATGTCAACAAGCCGGCCGGCGCCGTTAGAGGAGCCGTATCGGTCCAAATGTGCGGCGGAAAACTTTCACGTCAGGGAGCCTATCCCATAAAATGTATAACGGTTAAAGACCTAGGGCAATCACTGTATATAATATGCGTTTACGCCTCTTTTCATTATTCATCATTATGATATTTTTGTTTATCTCTTTGCAGAAATGAAGGTACTTTGGATAACAGTGATATTAGTTTTAAGTCAATATCTCGTTGCTGGACTCGTTACAAAACAGGAGTCAACATGTTGCGAGGAGTATTGCTTCGGTAATGATAATGAACGAGAGCAGACTCGTCAATTTACATCGAAAACTGCCTACCAAATTGCAAAGGGCACAAACTTGGACAAGCATGTTGACGTGCCAAGTAAGTTACAGAGGCTAACACATTTTTTAAATATGTTTTTATAAACTTGTATATTTTTTTTCCAGATTGCACACCCACAAAAATATGGATGGTAAGCAGACACGGAACAAGGTTACCTTCGGCAAGTTCTATTAAAAAGGCCAGTAATTTGGAAGCGGTAATTTTGTGTTTTTAAAGAAATATAAAATGTTATTTTTAAAATTATTTCTTGTTTAAGTTAAGGGATCAAGTCGTAAATAACTACAAAGTTCTGAAAACAAAACCAGATACTGGTGCACTTTGCGCAGAGGATCTCTTCTCCATACAGACGTGGAAATATAATTCAAGTATTACACCGGAAATGGAAAATTTCTTAACATCTCAGGTAAGGATTTGAAAATGTTATTTTCCTCGATTATTGTCACAAGATTTTCGATTGTTTTATAAAGCAATTTATAAAAAAACGGACTATTTAGCCTGACAAAGATGAGAAATTTGTCCCTACATTGGAGCGTCTCGGAGTTGGGAAACATACAGGAATCTTTGCATTTTCATTAGTATGATTTTTATGCAATTGGATATTAAAATTGATCTTACATTCTGTAATTCAATGTTGTTTCCGGTGTTTTTGTATTGTGTCTAAGTAAGAAAAGGCCAAATAGCTTAATCACTCTTGGAGCGCCGTTGACGGACGTATTAAGTTGAAGCATACGAAGTCAGTGAAACGTATTTCAAATCTGCTTTATGCTTCAACTTTAAATGACATGTGTGAAACCAGGGGCCGAATTGTGGCATCAGTGAACGAGTGCGTGACTTCCATACGATATCGGATAATCAAATAAACACATTGGGATTATAATGTGGACTCAATAATGTACATTTTATATCATTTTTCCGAAAAATATTTAATAACGAAAAATTGACGAGGTAACACTACAAAACCAAACAGAAAGAAATAAGAATGTAAAAACAAGCTGAAAAATGCGAAGAGAATTTGTTACTTTTAAACATTTTTTTCTAACTTACATAAGGTGTGTTCCCTTATTTTTCAAGTAACTTCAAGTAAATTCTTCTTGTCTCTCTCGAGGAGTGGGGATAAATTCTCTTGGGGATTCAAGAAGATATGAAAAAGTAAAGGAACGCTTTTGTAGTAAGATGTAGTAACCAAACTACATGACAGCAGAATCATCAAATGAAGAATCACTTGTGAAATTGAGATAATTATGAATATTTGATTGAAAACGAATAAGGGAAAAATGTTTAATTTAGTATCGCTATTAGTTCGTCCATCAAATTAATTAGAAGAAAGTCATACGGATTTTTATAAAGGAAAAAATAACAAACTGAAATGTGAATTGTGAACTGTCATATGAAGTACTGTTGACAGCTGTTTTACAACCTGCCATTTGAGGGAAAGTGGTTTGCTCTCTCGTTACGTCTTTTCTTCTCCGAAATTCGTGCGTCGGAACAACTTAAAGCAGTTTTTAGTAACTTTGAGTAGCTTAAAGTTACTTGACAAAGTAAGAGAATATACCTTTTATGTTTTCTCAGACTTTCCTTACGTGACGGGAAAAAATGTCCACAGAATTCGCATGCAAGATAGAGATAATTCTCTTTTTTCCCAACTTTTCCTCAGGATAAAAAAAAAGGATTTATTTTAACGTTTAGGTACTTGGTGTATTTTGAGAACATTTTGATATGCTTTGTCTGGTGGCTCCTCTCAAAATTCTTCTGCGGTGTTTTTTGTTAATCTTAATCTTATTTACACGTAATGTTGCTTTGCAAAATTAGCATGTTACTTTTGATTTTTTGACATTTGCGAATCCCAGTCCTTAGTTCAGACATAGTGTAGCCATGCAGCTTTGGCTAGTGTTACCCAGTACTTAAATAACTCTCCGGTTAAATCCTTCTATTAGCGAATAGTGTCTTAGTGTAACTATGTCTAAGGTAACTATTTATCAGTTGTTCCATTTTTTTCAGTTAAGATTTTAATGAATGGAATTTTAAAAAATAAAAAAAATTATCTCTTAATTCTGATCAAATCGTTGATTATTCCATTTTTGGTGAAAGTGTTTTAAGAATTTTAAATTAACAATGTTACAAAAAAGAGAGAGAGGTGTGCATTTTTTTAGGGACGAGACCAATGTCTTATCAGGAGATTTTTTTTTGCCTAACAGGTGTGATGCTTAGAGAAGTTATCCAAAACCCAGTATCCTGCTCGCACTAAATGTTAGCTCCCATATAAAAATGTCAACAAAGATAAAATTAAACGAGGCTGTCTAACCAGGCAGCCCTGCTCGCACGATAAATTATTACTTTTATGTAGATGGACGAAACATCACTCGGGTGAAACAGTAGTGAGCATCGAAAAGTCTCCACTTTTTTATCTCGCTAAATAAATGTCCCGCACATGGAATTGGCGCTAAATTGTTTGACATTTCGGAAAAAGTGTCCTGAAATAATAAGCGATTCTTGGATGGAAATGAAATATCTAAATGCAAGAAAAACAACATTCATCTGCATGGAGAAGAGTAAAATCGGCCTGGCTAGTGGAGGAACGTCCAGTCATTTGGAATAAACTTACGTCCTTTGCAAATCGGCCTTTTGTTTTTATTTTTTGTAAGTATGCATTTACGCGAAAAGAAGAAGCTTTAGTCTTCGTTTTGCTACTATAGAAATGAATTCAGCTGCTGCTCTTACGAATATATCTTCTTCAATGATTTGTAGATCCATTTTTAAATCAATTTTGTAAAATTTTCCTGCGTACAAAATGTACTTACTTTACTTAATGGGCTCTCGACCAATGACAAGTCTCTGACTGAGACAATGCAGCCTTCCATTCTCTGCGATCCCGGGCACTCTGCATCCAGTTATCCAGTTATCCAAGGGCTCTTGGAATCCGCAATAGCTTGGTCTTTTAAAACGAAGGTTAGGTCTCCTTTGCCCTCTCGTACCTGGGGCTGAGAGTCGAAGATCCTCTTGGCTGGAGTATTGTTGTCTATTTGCTCAATGTGGCCGAGCATAAGTAGTCGATGTCATTTTAATACCTTTTTGGACATAAACATCTTGGTACAGCTAATAGAGTTTGCGGTTTTATCTTCTCCTTCGCCAAATGTCCGACAGAATATTATTATTTTAAAAGAACCCAATATTAGTCCAGCACCTGGCACCATAAAGCAGGACTGCCAGGGTTACGGTTCGATATAGCATGCATTTTGTTCTTCGAGTCAGGAGTTTTGAACCCATTTCTTTGGCCAAACCGAAATAGCAGCGGTTTCCTAAGGTGATTCTCCGCCGTATCTCCACTATAAGTTGTCATTCGTGGAGTTGATGCTTATTCCTAGCGGTAGATGAACTCCATAACTACCCCGAAGTTATTCCTATGAACAGTGACGTTTTGACCTAGGCGGTGGACAGATGTTTGTTTGTTTGTTGATAGCATGTAATTGATTTTGTCTTCATTGACTTTAAAGGCCAACCAGTTTCGCTGTTATTTAGTCAGTAGCCGCTTACACGGCACGCTGGGAACGGCCGATGATGTCGATATCATCCGCATACCCCAGTAGCTGGATGGATCTATTGAAGATAGTGCTTTCCGGGTTGTCACCTGCCCTATTTCCCTACACTATTTTCCCCAGAACAAGATTGAAAAAGTCACATGTCATGATAGTGCACCTCCTTGCCGGAATGCGGTACAATCTTGGAATGATTCGGAAGAGCTGCTTCCAAACTGCACATCACACAGCGTGTTTTCAAGTCTTGCGCGACACAACTGGATCGGTTTTGCCGGGATCCCGAATTCTGACATCGCTACGTAGAGCTTCTGACGATGAATGGTATCATACGCGGCTCCAAAGTTGATAAAAAGGTGGTGAGTCTCGACTTGAAATTCATTAGTCTTTTCCAGGATTGGTCTTAGCGGGAAGATTTGGTCTATTGTCGATCTGCCGGGAAGGAAGTTATACTGGTACGTGCCGAATAGTGTGTTGCAGATCGGCTTCAGACGTTCACACAGTACGTTGGATAGGAACTTATGTGACACTTAGCACGGATATGCCTTGATAGTTCTTGCAAGACATAGGTGGCTATGGTAATACAGGGATCATTAACCTACGTTTCACGAATCCTAACGTGCTGCTGCTCTTAAAGCAAAAGGCGAGAGTATGTATGCCCAGGTCTTTTAAAACATCACTTCGTTCTAGGCTTTTCCCTTAAATATTATTGAAATCCATGATACATACATTTTTTCTTCTAACAAAGAAATAATATTACACTAAGCGACGACGTTAAGAGACATACCATTTATATTCCACCATTTGACTAAAGTAGTTTTTTTTGTCATGGTCCGGATTTTTCTACACTGGAGCACTCAGACTTAATACTGGTCCATTATACTGCCAGGAAAATACACCGCTTTTACTGAAATTTTCTGTATGCGCTTCAGTGGTGAGGAGCCTAGGTTAAAAACATAGGGACGGGCTACAGTCCGCTTGGGCGAACTGTTGAATACCCTATTCTTATTCCTATCCCTCATAAGTGGGCGTGACAAAAGTCTAAGTATGGTTGAATTGTTAAGAACGCTCTACATATTTTGTTATATAACATTTAAAGGATTTTATAAAAAAAAACGCTCCCTAGCTCAAACTTGGGTGTTTCAATAAAATTGTTTTATTTAAATGTGGGCGTGTCAGTAGGCGGATTTAAAAAAAATTAAGACATGAGTATAAAGGGCCCCTAGAGAGTATATATTATAAATTTCAGCTCCCTAGCTCACTTTGAATTTTCAAAAAAAAAATAATAATTGTGGGCGAGTGGGCGGATTTTGAAAATATTTACACATGAGCATAAAGGGCCCATAGAGAGTATATATTATAAATTTCAGCTCCCTAGCTCAAACTTTGGATTTTCAAAAAAATTGCTTTATTTATTTGTGGGCGTGTCAGTGGGCGGATTTTGAAAAAATTTTATGCCGAGGAGTTTTAGGAGTCATAGATCATATATAAAAAATTTCAGCTTTCTAGCTCAAAATTCGATTTTTTCCAAAATTTTGTTTTTTTGAGTTTGTGGGCGTGTCTGTGGGCGAATTTCAAAAATTCGTAAACTTGATTATTTCGGGACCCTAGAGAGTATATGGTTAAAATTTCAGCTCTCTAGGTCCAGTTTAAAGGCCTAATTTTTGCCGACGGACGGACGGACGGACGGACATGGCTAGATCGACATTACTATCGATGCTGATCATAAATATAGTAACTTTTAGGGGTCTACGGGCAATATTAAGGTATGTTACAAACTATGCGTCAAAATTAGTATACCCCTAGAATAGGGTATAATCAGTAACCACATCAGCACCAAATACCTGCCACCTGATGCGAGCAAAAGAAGGACAGTCACAAAGGAAATGTTCTGCAGTGCCATCGCTTTCTCCACAGGCTTCGCAGTTGGTGGATCGCTTAAGCCTAGCACCTTAAGCTGCTTGGCAAAAGCGTAATGACCCTTAAGAACGTCAGTAATTTGCCTGCAGTCTTTTCTGTTGGGAGAAAACAAGAATGCTGCAGATTTTTTACAGACGTCGGGAAGAATTCGTTTAGTCTGCACCCTGGAGAGTCGTGCCATCTACGTTTGTGTTCATACAAAACCCAACCGTCAATGGAAGCTCTGGCCGAGGACGCAGGCAGACATAACGCCGGTTCAGATCCTGAGAAATCTTCCTCTGCTCTGAGCCCGGTCTAGCAAGTTCATCGGAGATCTCATTTTCTGTGATCCCATTATGACCCGGGACCCAGACAAGACTAAGTGAATTCAGCTATACGACCGAGTTCAGAGACTATTTTGGAGGTTGCTAAAGGTTTGAGCAAGGTCTTAAGCGCAGTGTGACTATCGCTACAGACGCAAATACTCCGCCCCCTCCACCTGTTCCTCACAAGATAGATAACCAAAGATACCTACCAGAGGTCTACATGAATGTATTCATTTTATAGATTCGTAACACATATTTGAGAGATCTTGGAGAGATCTAACAAAAACAAATAAAAAGGGACTTAAGGCGCTTCCCTGCTGTACTTCGACTTATAGCAAAGTAACTTTGCAGTTTAAAATACGGAGTAATAATATTTTGACGCCTAGCTTCTCCAAACCTTCGTGTGTGCGAATTTTTTTTGAATGGAAGGTACCTTCAGTTTGGAGAGTGTTTAAATATTTTACCTGAGATTTGTATGGTTCTTGGTATTCTTGCCTCGAATAACGCCGTTCTTAAACACATCCTTTTTATTTTTCTATCTAAATGTACAACTATATAACTCTTCATTTTTATTTCAGGGCTGGGAAGACTTAAAACTATCAGCCAAGACATATCAACGGCTATATCCGTCTATTTTAACCAAAGAATATAACGCTCAAAATTTCTTGGTAAGGGAAGTGTAATATTTAATTGCATTCTGTCATTGCTATATGTATATGTTTTCTATAGTTCCGTCACACAGACGTTCAGAGGACAATCGAAAGTTTCAAGGCATTCGCTGAAGGCCTTTTTGGGCCAGATGTTTCCGAAAATATCCACTTGTCCAAACCAGAAGGCAATGACACACTTTTGCGACCATATGACTACTGTCCCAGTTGGGAGGCAAACAACAAGGACCGTGAAAACACTGAATACACTAAATTCGAAAACTCTGATATAATGAAAAAAACAGTTTCGGATATCTCCAGTCGGCTTGGGTAAATTACAATAATGTTATTCTGATTCCATCAACTTAAAATTAACAAATTTTGTTATACGTAGGTTTAAGTTTGATTTGGACTTTAAGGATATTATGCTGATTTGGGATAATTGCCGATATGAACAGGCTTGGAATATTGATCGCATCAGTGCGTGGTGTGGAGTAAGATGAAGACCTCTTAAAAATCGCAATCTTCTAAAAACGTGTGCTTCCCTTTCAGGCTTTTACTCCAGCGCAAGTGGGTGTATTGGAATACAATGAAGATTTACGGTATTATTCAAAGTCTGGTCCAGGGTACGAGCCCAACAACCGGCTTCCATGTGAAGCTATCAAGGATATGCTATACCAGTTGAATAGTAAAACTAAGCCTAACGCTATTGCATACTTTGCTCACTCAACAATCATCCAGACCTTGGTCACAGCACTTGGATTAAAGAAGGATAATGTCGCCCTTACAGCTGATAATTATGCATCGATGACCAATCGACACTGGAAAAGCAGTGTATTTGATCCTTTTGCTTCTAATTTGGTTGCTGTGAAATACGAGTAAGCTTACAACTCTGCTTATGAAACTCAAATTGATATTTTATGCTTCCCCTCTTCCTATTCAGCTGTCCTACAGATCCTTCTGACGACCAAAAAGTGATGTTTTTCCTCAATCAAAATCCCGTGGAATTAGATTGGTGTAAAGTTGGACTATGCGATTGGTCACAGGTCATGAAGCACTATGAACAGTTCTACAATGCAGATTGTTCAGAATACTTTTGTGGATCAGGTGCTGCCAGAGTTGCAGTAGCTTCAATGCTATCATTGCTCTTCGCTGCCATATTTTCCTTAATATATTAAGATACATCTAACTTTGTTTGTTAAGTCCTAATTTTTATATGCCAAAACAGAGCTCTTAATTATACTTAAATGGTTTATAATTTAGTACAATGTTTTTCTATTTTTCTGTTTTCACTATAAAGTTACGTATTTGACTAATATAACGGTAATCAAGTCATATTTCATGTACAATAAACTAAAATAGAATCTTTTTATACGATATCCAAAACAATTCACACATTCAAAGAAGATATAGCTTTATTGTAACGAACAATTTATAAGAATAAAAAACACAAGTGCACTTTTTATTTTTCACAATGTGCGTATGCTTAATTTTATTATACTATTTGTCCCAGACATTATATTTATGGTAAAAACAACATAATGGAAATGACCGCAAGGTTGCACTTGAAATAGAAATGAGATGTTTGGATGACCTACGAGGCAGCAATTAATGCGCTACAACTGGTCATTATTATTTGGGAGAATTCTAAAAAAACTAATCCAATCATTAAAACCACCACGATTAATGTTAGATCCGCTACCTGGGTATGGATACGTCCAGGGTAAACCAGCTTCTCGCTATCTCGCTAACCAAAGCTGGTTAAAGAATTACAAATTCATCCAATTCATGAGCTAGTTCACCCTGGACGTAGTACTGGACGGGGTTGGTTGTAACGGGGGTAGGTTATGTAACAGCTTCAATTTAAGTCTCACGAGAGATATATCAAGGAACCCGGTACACAGAAATCTTCGTGTTGATCAGTGATGAAAAATGACATTTCTGAGTTGTATTTAAAATTGTTCTAAGATTGTACTGAAACAATTGTATTGAGAACTATTTTTCGCATGAAAAAATAATACAAAGTGAACTCCAAGTATTTTATTTTCAAAAAGTTAACATATATCATGTGAAGTTTTTCAGTTGTCAATCGGCGCGTTCAATACTAGTGACTACTATTTTACCTTTTCTCATTGATCAAAAAACTCACGTGACCATCGTTCGGCAAGTGATAGACACTTAATTAGTAATGAACTTGCAGTTGACTTGCAAATTGAACGCGCCGAATGTAACATCTTAACGTCACTGACATTAGCCGTGTTTCTTTGCACGCGGATATAGGCATGGCATTAAAAAACGACCATCGCCGCTTAAGAATTCATCAAAAAAACTTGGCAGCACATATGCACCTATGACGTTTATTAGTGACACAGCTGTAAGTTGAGTTAAGAAATTTGTATTGAAAATTGTGAAATTCAAAAAATATTAATTTCCGACAGTTGAAATTAATGCCAAACATATTCTAAAATTATAAAAAAACAGTTTCACATTGAAAGATTCACTAAATTTTGAAGAAAAATAATAATAAAATCACGAACAAAATATTTGGCGGGATATGTTAGAGGTCGGCGGGGTGTCAAACTTTGACATTTCCTGAAAAATTCATCGCAACAGTTCATCAGAAACGAAGAAAATGGGTTTTGGAAGCATTGTTTATCCCCGCTAAATGAAAGTTAGCGTATATAGGATAAGTTGTTGTTGTATTTTACATGCTAATTTCAAATTATCCAAATATATCCGCTTGCAAAGAAACACGGCTATTGACAGGATAAGCCATTTTTTTTTGCACGCGGATAAGTCGTGTTCGAGTTATCGCAAGTGGAGGTTCAGAATGCAGGTGCAGAAATAAATAGGATTGTTACTGTCTACAATTTGTTTCCTTTTTCGCTTCCCCGTTCGTACATAAGGGGTACAGCAATGCGACATATGTATATTTTCGGGTTCATTCGTGTCTAAGCCATATGCAAATGCATTTTATAATACAGGAGGATCTTTGACAAATTTTGCACTGTGTCTCAATCGTTCAATTCCGGGGTAGGGGTTAAAAGTAACGATATTGTAAAGTAGTTTGTAACAAATTACCTGCAGCGCCTGAGAAAATCAAATTTCAGATTTACCGGCCTTTTAAGACACATTGTGCAAATCAGCAAGACACCAGGTTCCGAAACAATCCGTGCAAAATAACGATTATATACGATATTCCACCTTAAGTTAAGTTTGTAACGCTTCCTTTGGCTTTGAGTCCAGGTAATATTACCAACAGATCCATCCGTATTATGGTATGTGTCCGAATTGATTGAATCGAATACTGGTGTGCCAACAGAAACAGATCCATCCAATTCGCTCGAGCATCTTTCGCCAGAATTGACTAAATCGGCTGAAAGCTTGCCGTCAACAAAGAGAAAAATCGTAGTTGTGCCAAACTTTTTTTCCAACATCTTTTCGAGCATATCCAACAGCTGCACAAAGAATATCAAATAATTTCAGACAACCCAGGTTAACTAGGAAATCAGCAATCTTAACGGACACCCGCAAAAAGACAGCGCTTGCTGAAGAACAAACAAACAAGAAGGTTCAAAATCAACCAAAAAAACATAGGGACGGGCTGCAGTCCGCTTGGGCGAACTGTTGGATACCCTATTCTTATTCCTATCCCTCATAAGTGGGCGTAACAAAAGTCTAAGTATGCTTGAATTGTTAGGAACGCTCTACATATTTTGTTATATAACATTAAACGCTCAATTGCTCAAACTTTGGTTTTTTCAATAAAATTGTTTTATAAATTTTATCTCCCGAGCAGTTTTAGGAGTCATAGATCATATATAAAAAATTTCATCTTTCTAGCTCAAAATTCGATTTTTTCGATAAATTTGTTTTTTTTTAGTTTGTGGGCGGATTTCAAAAATTCTTAAATTTAATTTTTCGGGACCCTAGAGAGTATATGGTTAGAATTTTAGCTCTCTAAGTCCAGTTAAACGGCTTAATTTTTGCCGGCGGACGGACGGACGTACGGACGGACATGGCTAGATCGACATTACTATCGATGCTGATCATAATTATAGTAACTTTTAGGGGTCTAGGGGCAATATTAAAGGTATGTTACAAACTATGCGTCAAAATTAATATACCCTTAGAATAGGGTATAATGACAGTAAAAATGAAAATTTAAGTCATAAAAAGATGTTAGAAGAATCCTCTCAAGAAGACGACGATCATTTTTACTTTATTTGTTCCGATTCCGAGCATTGACTTCTTAAAGCGCTGTGACGTATTTTGAAACAAAAGTTCAATGAAACAAAACCAACCACAAATGTTGTTACTTTCTACCCCAACTTTTGTTACAACCAACCCTACGGTAACTAAATAACTTAAACTTTGGGCAAACCCAAAACATACAAGATATGATGTGAGGGCTCATCTCCTGAAAAATATTACCACTTCTTTTTAAGTTCAATAAAGTTGTTCAAATATTTTAACAAGTCTTTCAGGCGCAACAAGTTTAACCATTTTCACCTTTTAAATTTGAGGTGTTCGGTTGATTTTTAGATATGGGAACTTATTCCATTTCCAAATGTCCGACGGAGTATTGTTCTTTCGAAAGAATCCAATATCAGCTTACCTTTCCTGCTTATCGTCCAGCACTCGGTCCCATAAAGCAGAACTGGCAGTATCAGTGTTTTATAGAGCTTATAAATTAGTAATTAGTATAAAAGACGACTTAGAATAAATAGTTAAGCAAGATATATAAATACTTTTTATTACTCATATTTTAACTTAAAATTAACTGGCACACACTTCTCGGAACGAGGGAACATTTTCCACATATTCTCAAGTTTAGACTGTCTTAATCATCATCCTCTTCTTCTTTAATGATACCAAGACGTCTAGCCACCTCTTTAACATTCGCTATAAACTCTTCCTGGACTAAGTTAAAACTCATGGCAAGCAAGGAAATTCCAAACAGCAAATATAATGAACAGAGTGCAATCGATTTGTGCGACTCCTTTTTGACACCCTGTGCGGGAACAAAGTCTCCGAAACCTGAAACGAAAATAAGAATTTGAAGTTCTTAGAACTTATATTTAATCCTAAATGCGTTGAATTTGAGGGGCTCTAATCTCCACATATAATTCTTCACCCCGAGACTAATGCTCACCCAATTTAAAAACAGGGTTGATGAGCCAATAAGCATATAGGAGAGCCTATGGCAGACGCAAACAACACTTTTAATTTCAATAATTTTAAACTCATTTTTTTAAATACTCTCGAAATATTTCATCGCAAAATCTACGACTACCTACGAGTGCAAGATGGACCAAATTGCAACATTTGTTACATTACAGCTGTTACAAAAAGATGCGCATGTAAGAATGAGCGCGTTCAATTTACAAGTCAACTACTAGTGACTACTATTTTACCTTTTCTCATTGATCAAATAACTAACGTGACCATTAAGCAAGTGATAGACATTAATTTATAATTATCACCGTGGTAGATGGTAGACGGCGATTGATGAACAGGCAAAGTCGGTTGATCTTGGAAGGAATGAATAAACAAACAAATAAATATCTGTAAAATACCTAGGAAATAACGTGTCTTTTGATAGCAATAACTTCGAGGTAGTAAAGGAATTCATCCACTTACCATTAGAAAACGCTGATTATTCGGTTTGGCAAAAAACAAATGCGTTCAAAGCTCTAGAATCGCTGTACAAAATGCATGTTCTACCGAACCTTGTCACTGCCAGTTCTGCTTTCCTACGCCGATTGCTGAACGATAAGCAGGAACAGTGAGTTGATATTGGGCTTCTTTGAAAAAAATTTCTTCCAGCCTTATTACGATTGTCAAAGATCAATTATTTGACATTTGATGAAATTTGTCAATCAATTTGTTATTCGGTATTATGAACAACGATTGACAAATTTTTGACTCATTAGGCGTTTTTCTTTTTTAGCCCCGAGCGGGGAACAGAGCGGGGCCCGAGCGATCAGAGCTCGCTCCGAGCTGAACATAACCTGAGCGCTCCGAGCTAATTAAGAAACAGAATTGGGCACTGAACTGTCATTAGATAATTTTTTTTTCTCTTAATTTTCAAAATAGTCAGGATTGCTTCTGAAATTGGTGTTTGTCAAGGATTGTTCCATTTAAATTATAATTTCTAGTAAATAAACTATGGAAAAAGCACAAAATAATGAATGAAGTCAGCCGCGCTCAGCTTTTCGCTCGATGTGCTCGGTCATTTTTAATCGAGCTCATCGAGCGAGCCCTGAGCTAGCTCAGAGATAAAAAAGAAATACAAATTTTGTGCTCAGAGCGCTCCGAGCTAAAAAAGTAACACAGTTCTTTTTTTGACAGCTCAGTGCCCCGCTCGGAGCTAAAAAAGAAAAACGCCTATTGTTAATATTTTACTGTGAATAGTGCGCACTTCATTTGACATTTCACTTTATTTCATTAGTTGCCGCCAGCCAGATTTCTTTTCTTTACGCTTGCGTTTTTTAGATTTGAGTTGATTATTTATGCCAGTTAGTTTCTTTTTAATACAATAAAATAAAGCAATAAAAAATGGTTTTTATATATTTGCTCTTTTCGTTTCACATGAATCTTGCAATCGGGATTTTCCACTCTAAACTTGATGCAAATATTAGGCGTTTTTCTTTTTTAGCCCCGAGCGGGGAACAGAGCGGGGCCCGAGCGATCAGAGCTCGCTCCAAGCTGAACGTAACCTGAGCGCTCCGAGCTAATTAAAAAACAGAATTGAGCACTGAACTGTCATTAGATAATTTTTTTTTATTAATTTTCAAAATAGTCAGGTTTGCTTCTAAAATTGGTGTTTGTCAAGGATTGTTCCATTTAAATTATAATTTCTAGTAAATAAACTATGGAAAAAGAACAAATAATGAATGAAGTCAGCCGCGCTCAGCTTTTCGCTCGATGTGCTCGGTCATTTTCAATCGAGCTCATCGAGCGAGCCCTGAGCTAGCTCAGAGATAAAAAATAAATACAAATTTTGTGCTCAGAGCGCTCCGAGTTAAAAAAGTAACACAGTTCTTTTTTTGACAGCTCAGTGCCCCGCTCGGAGCTAAAAAAGAAAAACGCCTATTGTGAAGAGCCGCACATACATTGATTATTTGCGTTGCTTTGCGGCGACGTAATGTAGTTCTCGCGCATGTGGTGCGCACCTGAATCTACTTTTCAACAAGCCGACTGTGCATGTTTCGTGTTAAAATCAGTTCTTAAGGAGTTTGCTTCCGCATTTCGGTAAGGTGTCATTAGATACGGTGATAGAGGATACTCTCCGTCTCCTATTAAATGTTTATGTTTTTGAAAATAAAAATTAACTGAAGTTCTGAAGTTGTCATTTTTATTACCAAGTATCCTGAAGTCAGTTCTGCCAATGCGGAAGTCCTGCTTAAATTTCGCTTTCAGCCGGGACATATTCCATATATTGGCATCGTGCGACGACCCAGGTAGTTTTGCATTAATATATCTAATGCTCATTAAGTGGTCACACATGTACAACAAAACTTGTTATTTATTATTAATTGAAATTAAGGAAAACTTGCAAACATAGGTCAGGAACTCGTTAATCGGCCGTCAATAGCACCGAAACCGATAACATTTGGAATTCTCCTCTTTTCAAAGAAGTTTATCTTGGTTTGACGTTCTTCATCTTCTGAATACTTAAATTTAATCCATTTAGGACAAAAATATGCCTTTCCAAGACATTTAACACTTCCTTTAAAACAACCGACACAGTTGGCGGCTGCGCCATGCCAAAATTATAATCATTCCCAACGCTTAGTTGGTAGCTTCCTTGCGCAAGGAATCTTAAGACAGCAACAAGCTTAAGTAAGTTGGGAACAGATCGCTGTTCGAAAGTCTAAAGTTTTGTACAAATCTAAAACCGACTTTTAATTACTTTTAGGAAAATTTATAGATTTATGTATGTAGGTACATACATTTGTTCGTCCAAATCCACTGGATTAGAAGCATCACGTAATTTTTTCCGAATGTTTTCTTGCCTCATATTATCCTCTTCTACAATATCATTTTCACCGAAAAAAATGTCTACCGTAGACATTATTATTTACAAACAAATCAATAAAATAAACCATAATATGTTTACCAACGACGAATTCGCGATTGGCTGAAAAATTGATAGATATCCAAAATTTTGACAACCATAATACCACGAAAAAACGAACAATGCCGTTCACAATAGACCGCCAAATGGTATTTTATTCAGTACTGATCAGAAATTTTGATGTTTGTTAATCATAATACCGTTTTATCAATTTTATTGGTAAACGAACAAATTTATCAAATATCGTATTGATATTTGACAACCATAATAGGGGTGTTCGTCTAATATTTGGTCCTGTGTGCGGGGAAGGTAAATAGAGGAAAAGGGACAACCGCAAACTCTGAGCTGTACCTAGATGTGGATGTAATCCAAGAAGCTAAATCACGTCGGCTATTGACCACATCGGACAATAATATTTCAGCCAAGAGGCTCTTCGACTCCTAGCCCGAGATTCGGACAGAAAGGAAGACTGAACCATCGTTTTAAAGATGAATCCATCGGGGATGCAAGAGCTCTTGGTCTGGATAACTGGAAGCAGCATGCACGAGATCATAGAGGATGGAAACCGCCTTGATAGAACTTCACGGGTCGGGAACTCGTTAAGTAAATAAAGTAAGTAATCACTTAGCTATTATCCGCATCCCAGACTCGTTTTACCACAACAGCCTTATTATGTGCACACGGCCCTACCGACGACTCAGATGCATTAGAAGGAGTTCTATGACGGATCCATTCTGGATTATTATCATCTTTTGGGTGTTAAGTTGGTAAGCACGCTACGACAACAGGTAACGACTTCCGACAAATCGACTTCGCAGCAGTCCGTTATACGGTGATAGATTAGGTAGGTAAGGTTGAAGTGGCAGTCGGCCGACACCATCACACTTAGACCAACAAAAGGTCCATTGTGATACCACGTGGATCTATCTCCACCCCACTCCATTATCAAGTTAGAGCTTTTAATATAGCGTAAGAGACACAGGGTCAATGTCGATGAGATCATTAAAGACGAAAGCTTTCAGATGCAGTTTCACTCCATCTCGTCCATGCAGCTTCTGTTAGAAATTGTTTAAGTAGACATCATGCCTTGTTACGTGCTTGCCTATAAGATTGGGTCTTCACAGGGATGACACCAATTATTGCGCCAATATGCAGTCTATTACGAGAGCTCAGCCCTACAATACCCTGTTGAACTGCTCCGCCAGCTCCACAAGAGATGATCGGCCATCTGGGGCTGTTATGGAATTTAAAAAGGGATATGGTAAAGAAGCTAAAATAATAAAATTCGGTATGTTAAATTTCCAAGTGGACTCTTATAGTCCTGTTTGTCAAAACACTCTGATTGATCAAAGAATTATCTCTACCTTCATTATAAATGCAATAAATAATAACAATATTTATACTTAACAGACGTTACAGACCCTAGACAAGTTCTTACCAATTGTAGTCAGTGTTATGAAGCAAAAATATGCCGAATCGAGAAAATCCCAACCCTCCCAGCTATGGAAGAGTAATGCCCCGGCCAGAATGTAACTAACGACCAAAAAGACACACAGCCATATCGGCACCGGGCGGTCTTTCGCCGAACTACTGCCATAGTCCCATTCTTCTTCGAAAAAGGAATCATCATCGTCGTATACTGGTCGAAATTTATGCTGTCGACGGACCGCGAAGCCCATTGGCGACATAATTCTTGGCGAAGGTGGTGGTTGTTCTGTTGAAAAAAAAAAACATATAAAGAATTAAATTGAAAGAAGAAATTCAAAAATGCAATGACATACGTTGTCTCCCACGACGACTTCTCCGGTGCCTCTCTTGCGGCGCCTGCATGGGTAGATCATCATATCCTCCATCCATATCATCGAAATCTTCTTCAAACTCATCATACTGCGATGGTCTACGCTGTTGATGGGACTGCTTCGAATGATTTCCCTGCGTAGGAGCGTATTCTGGAAGCTCTAGCCTGTTGCCGTACTTCGACTGAGTTGGTACATTCAAACTACCCCGCCTTTGCGCATGGGGTGTGCCTGGCGCATTTATTTGTGGATCGTTGTAGGTCTTATGCGGTCGCGGCATTGATTGCGCCCGCGGAGAGTTTTTGTGTCGGCGGTGGTCGTTAGATACTTTTCTGTCGAGTTGATCGATTGCGTATCGATTGCAAAGGATTGGAGTCTTACGCACAACTTCCTCATCTACGTCTTCATAGTGAGCCGACGATCGGGGATCAACCGATTTGGCTCTGAGCTTCGGTGTGTTTGGCATGGAACGTTCCCGGTTGTTAGTTGGCAACGTCTGTGAATAAATTCGGCTCATTTCTCGTGGGTGATTAGGAGATCGCATCGATCGAACGCTGTGAGCTCGTTTTTGCTTGGGAAAATTCAAATCCTCTGTTGAATCGAATTGCTGCCTTGATCGGCCTATGTTGTGTTCACGTTCCAAAGTGTGCCGATCACGCATTCGATCTCGATTTCTTTGTCGGCCACTGAATCGAGAATTTCTATTTATTGAACCTCGTTGATCGAACTCTCGGAAGTCTGCCTCTTCTTCATAAATCATTTGTCGACTTGAACGGGTATCCCGGGGTGGCGCTCCATAGCCAGGATCTTGATGATGATGGTGATGGTTATTTGGATGCTGCAGATGTCTATTGTTACGATACAAATCCCTCTCATTCATTTTCCCCATTGTTCTTAGCTCGGGATCGGAATATGCGTGCGAGAGTCCAGGTTCGTAATTGCCAAGACCTGAGTCTGCTGAACGTGGTGAGATTTTCATTGATCTTCGAAAAGGTGGCGGTTGTGAACGCGATGTATACCTTCCGACAGGACCACGAGATCTTTGACGATGTTTTCGGCGACGTGGCTCACGCGTGCAGACAAAACAGCAAACGCGCCAGTAAATGAATCTTGAAAAGGAGGTTTTATTTTAAAACTGAGGCATTAGGTTTTGTACACGCAAGCGATGTTCTTACCGAAACGATGTCGCCATAACATCACCAATGTTGGATAGGCAGAGTAACATTAACGGAATACCAACGATTGCGTAGAATATTGTCGTGACTTTTCCCCAGTCAGTTCGTGGTGAAATGTGACCATATCCTGGAAATTTATTTAAAAGAAAAGGATATGTAAAACGTTTCTGCATAAATGTTCGTGTTTAGTATCTAAGCAAAGTCCAACGACCAGCTTGTTTCAGCGGAGCATTTCGAACTTCTCCCTCCGCAGCGCTGGCTATTCTGTTTTATCTGACATCCCTTGACATTTTTAGTAGGCAAACGGATGCTAGCGTGGCTTTACCTTTACGTCTACCTCACAATGGATCAATAAAGAAATTGGGCGCCCTATTTTTCTGAATATATTCGGGACTCTTTCAACAAACGTAGACTATCCCATACGTAAGTTACAGTTTGCAAAGAACTCCCTAGTCACCATCAACTCCAGGTCGTTTTGGGAAGATGATGACCTGATGGGATATCATAGAAGGAGAAATCAAAGCTTTTGTGGATGACGAAACAAAACTACACAGGTGGCAACATTATTGTGACGTGTAAAGAGCAATTTACTCGGATATACTTTCCAAAAGCCGTTCCTAACAATGAAGAAGTAACTGGCATACATATCGACGAAGATGGAAGGTCAAAGACCCAAAAAACGAAAAGCAGATGGTTCGAACAAGATACCTGGAGTTCTGGAAAATGATGGCAGACATCTTATGCAAATGGGTCAGGTTTCTCATCTCTAAACTGAGAGGCGATCCAATTCCTAATCAGCGGGTGATTTTTGTACACATGAAAATGACGTACGAGACATTGTGACAATCGTCGTTCTATATAGCTGGTGTCACACACCATGAAGATCGTTGGGCGGGTATTAGATAGCTAATTGCAGAAAATAATTAGGCTATCTGTTCTGATGGCAAGTGCGGGTTTGTCACAGGTAAATCAACCACAGATGCAATCCGAAGGATAAGGACAATGTTTTAAAAACATCGTACTTCCTTACAGGAATTGAATACCTATATGGTGTTGGTTGATTTTGAAAAGGCCTTTGAGAGACATTTATGAGAACTCTTATGGGCGGCGTTAAGAAAACGAGAAGCTCCAGAAACATACGCAGAGAAAATCAAGGACATGTATGATGCCCCGCTGGAGTAATCGTAGCAGTTCTCAATTTAAGTGGGTGTACACCAGGAAAGAGTCTTAACCGCCTTAGTATTTATTACAGTCCCTTATAATTGCGTGATAAGTGACGGACATTTTGGGGTCAAACCGGCGATCGCCACAGGCGGTCCAGTAGAGATGCAGTGAACTGGGAGGGTTATGATCTCTTTAGCCCAGACGATGACTTCGTGGTTAACCCATTTCCGTATAAATAGTTCCAATATTTATTAAAGGAAGGTTTGATTATTTTTTTTATAAATAAATTTGACTTCATATCTCATCATTTACGGTATTAACATGTTAGCATTATGCCACCCTGCCTCCTCGGTCAGCGCTTCAATCGACAGTTGGCTTTCATATGAACACATTCGCAGATAGCATGACTATATCCAGGGTGCAGACAGACTAAACGCATTCTCACCGACGTCTGTACAAAATCTGCGGCATTCTTTTTGTCTCTCAACAGAAAAGACTGCAGACAAATTACTGGCGTTCTATAACGGGCCATGACGCTTTTGCCAAGCATCTTAAGCGATACCACCAACTGCGAAGCCTGTGGAGAAATTGATGACACTGTGGAACATGTCCTCTGTGATTGTCCTGCTTTTGCTCATATCAGGTGGCAGGCTGTAAACCTAAGCTCCTTATCATTGAAGCGCCTACTAGTCTTTCTTAGGAAAACGACGAAATTCAAACAGTACAAGTGGTGTGTCTTCCTGGTAGTACAATGGACTAGTCTGAGTGCTCCAGTGTAGAATTGTAGTAGCATTTAAATATTTGTTTAAAAATCTTGCGATTGCGTTACGTTCCGAATCAGTCTTACGGTTTTATTTGGAGTGCATTTTGTTTTAAATTCATTTTTAACGATCTTTTTCATGTATTGTTGTATGTTGATCTGTGCCAGTTATCAATAATTTTATCAAATCTGTATCATCAGACGGTTTTATCATTTCAAGAACTCACATGTCTTCTGAACGCAAGTTCTGCCGAAGAACAAGAATTAAATGTAAATTCGGAAATATAGTGTACATATTTGTCTGTAAGAATTGTGTCATTCCACTGCATCCAAACTGTCATAACTAATTTGTGTTATGAATTTAGTAAACAAAATTGGGTCAGAAAAATATTGAAATACAATTAATGGTGAACATTTTAACACAGCACTTCGAGAAGCTATCTCTTTCTCATGTACCGAATCTCTTTCCTAAACGTCAAACAAAATTTGAAGGAAACAATTGAAGTAAATTGCAGAAATCGTATAGAAAATGATTGTATAGTGAAAACAAAAGCTATTGAGGAGTAAAAACTACCAATTTATAGAAAAAAAAACTTGAGAAAGTATGTTTAAGCAAAAAAACAACAATAAAACCGTGAACATGTTGACATAAGGGGCTTGTGCAGCTCTTGATGCAGCGATGTATAGGCATTTTGATTTTTTTTTGCATAATTTTGTTTTCACTCGATTATATTTAGTAGTATAAAGTGTACAAAGAGTCCAAAAAAGACTCCGTACAGCAGTGTGAGCAGTGTTCTGTGATAAACTATTGAATATTGAAAAAAAATTAATCTGAAAACCAGCAGAAATTAAAGAGATGAAAAACATAAAATTTTTGTGCGAGGGATCCATAACAAAAAAGTCTCAGTGCACTTCTTTTTTTCATTGATTTTCTTTAAAACAAAAGTAAAAAAGTTAACTACTTAACAAATCACGAAACTTAGTAGCTAGGTGGACCTTCTTAATTCTTTCAGTCGGTTTTTCATCGTATGAACTAGTTTGGAAGTCTTATCCGAGGAAATCCTGTTCCATTCCTCAAGTAAGATGGATTTCAGGTTAGCTTTGCTTTATATAATATGCTGTTGATTTTTTTTCTAAATGATCCCAAAGATCCTCAATTGGGTTGAGATCTGGAGGCTGAGTAAGGTGTTTAATTTGTGTTCTGACATTGAACAGCAGCCATTGTTTTACTAGCATCGACGTAAGGTTGAAGTCATTGTCTTGTTGAAATACAACTACTCCCGAGACCCAGATTTTGAGCACTTAAAAGATAATTTTCCTTGAGTATATTCAAGTACCCAAGTTTGGTCATCGTGTACTCGATGAACATAAGGTTTCCAACGCCGCAAGAGGTCATATATCCCCACACCATTACATTGTCGTGTCCATGTTTCAGTAGGTGTTTAGTTTTTTTGTAAAAGCAGTGTTTGGCTTCATCCGCACTATACGACGCCCATCTGTGCCAAAGACGTTTAATTTACTCTCGTCAGTAAATATAACTTGATCCCAGAATGAATTCTCCTTCCCCAAGTGTTGCATAGCGTCCTCCAGCCTAGCGGTCTTATTAGCTTTTCGAACTGGCTTCTTCGGCTAAATCCTGTAGGAAACGGGTATCTGCAATTTCTTTAGATGAACTCAGACTTAAACCCCGGACAAGATGCCCAAGCTAACAGGTTAGAAAGCTCTGTGTTTTTCTAATTGTGGTTCGTGTCTTAGGGCTTCAAGTAGTCGGTCGAACAGTGCGTGAAAATGTCTCAAGAGTCTGTTGAGTGAAACGAGGAAGAGTGGTGTCCGCTAATTACACCGGTATATTCCGTTGGGAATTATTGTATGCATCTCTTGGTACATGATCAACAAACGCGCGAATTGTTACCACATAGATCGATGGTAAACGGTTAGGTCAGACCATCATTTCGGTACCAGTGAGTATGTACCTAAATAAATTCGCAAAGATCCACTCGTCAGTTGGTCTCTTATCGTGGGTGAACAAGTGCGTGTGGCTGAAGTACGGCAACCAAGTGCGGAAAGGAAAAAAAACCGTATAAAATATACACGACGTACAGTCTCCTGGAAGTCAGTGGAATTTCAAAATTCCTTAAAAAAGATTATTAAATAAACTTTGTTTATCAGAAAAGGTATTCTTTTTATAATTTTTAGGTGAATTTTGGTATTGATTCCATTTCTTTTTTGTTTTCCTGACGACTTAAGAACTCGCAATCGCTTGCAATTGGTTACGCTCCGTTCCCTGCCCAGCGAGCAGAGGTGTTTCTGCGGAGTTACACGTAACTCAGGAGATCGATCCATTGATCCGCAGCGAGAGGCATCCACGCCGCTTCAGCCGGAATCCAAGCCACCGACTTGGAAGATCCCTGGAGTTCCAAACTCCAAGGATAACGTAACTTCCCCGCACGCCACAAATCTGCCAATTCACCGACGACCAAGAAACTTTCCACGTTATTCGTGGACCCGCCGACAAGGGCGAATGCCCATTGTGGAGAAGTAGGAAACCCCTTGACGCAATTCCAAGTGGACTATCCCGTCATCAGCATCGCCACCCTCATCACGCTCACCCCCAGCACCACCCAACATACCAGCATCAAGTCCCACCATACGCTATTTAGCCGCTTAAGCCGGAGTAAATTATCAAGTAAAGCTAAGTAGTTTAATTTATTCTGCGAATTGTAAGCTCGCCTTTGGTTAAAAAAAAAAAATGTTTTCCCAAACCTAGCGTCAACGTCATCGTATGAAAGATACGGTATCCACAGGAACAGGCGGAATGCTGAGCTCACCATCCCTCACCCTGGTTTTCTACGCGTTTAATTTCATCGAAATAATGATCGGTAAGTGATAAATTTCATAATTTTTTTTTATACCAAAGTGCGAACCATTAGACCATAGTTCGTTTATTTATGTTTCGGATTTCGTTAATTTAAGATGTATGGTATTCCGGGTATCATTCAAATTCTGCAGTGCTTATAATTATACTTCTGAAATTGCGTAATTTGTTTTTTGATTTGTTGTCCGCGGGGACTTTTTTTTCGGACGGCGTTGAATTTTATTGAAGAGTGCCTATATCTAAGTATAAGTTGTAATTTAAGAAATATTGACATTCATTGTTTTATTTTCTAAGACTAACCCGGCTGTCTTTATAAATTGGATTTTATATTAAGAAGTAGATACACTCCATTCATTGGTTTATTTTTTTTTAAAGACAAACTCGGTTGTCTTAACTATTAAAGTAACCAACGACCATACCACGTCGAGTTAATCGGTTCTCATCAGATGGAGTCGTTCCGCAGCTCTCTTCGAGATAGGTCGGCTAGTTAGTGTTCAGCGGGAAAAAGGATAGTGTATCGATTATAACAGCGATTTAGCCAAGTGTTTTTTAAGTCCAAAGTTGGCTTAGTAAGCTAGGCGTCCGACTTTCACGCCGGAGTCTCGGGTTCGATTCTCGGCCAGTCTTCAATTTTTTAATTTTATTTTTTTATCGGAAATATAGTGATAGAGACACAAAAATAAACAAAAAAAAAAGTGCCGCATTATCAGGCGATGGACCCCGGAAAATCGGTGGTCCCGCTTACGGGTGTGGGTGTGCCGTTGCGACGTGTGGTGCGAACACGTGAGCCGGCAAAAAAATTAGCAGCAACAACAGCAGCAACAACAGCAGCAGCAACAACAGCAGCAACAACAGCAGTAACAGCAGTAACGAAAGCTGCAACAGCAGTCACAAAAACAGCGGCAGCTTGTATCCCAAAGGCAGCTTTAAATGCCATGACACCAAGCCCAACAGCGTGTTCCGCGTTGCCCAGGCGGGGATCTTCGCAGGCAACACCAGCAACAAAAACATCAACAACAACAATAGCAACAACAACAACGCCAACAATAAAAGCTCTCGCTACAACACCAGCAGTAACTGTAAGCGAGGAGTATAGGACAGTGGAAAAACGCCGGCGGAAGTTAAATCCGAAGCCGAACCTTTCAGCCAAAAGAAGGTTAAACTTGGCAGGCCATAGTGTGGCATCATCGGTGGCTGCATCCGATGATGACGGAGCACACTCCAGCTCTTATGAGTATGATGGAGGAGAGGGCCGGTACGTCGGAGAGGGAAACTCCTTCAAGGACTTACCGGTCGATGACGAGGAAGTCGTACAAATGGACGACGAAAAAGAGGATGATGAGGAGGCGCAGCTGGACAAGCTCATAAAAGAGCTGCTGGAGAAGCGCGACCAGTTGCGCAGAAAGAAGCTGCAGCAACAGCAACAACAAGCTGTGCTCAAGCAGCAAGTGCAACAACAACTGGAGGTGAAGCAACAACAACGGCAACATCAACAACAACAACACCAACAACATCAACACCAACAACATCAACAACAACACCAACAACAACAACAACAACAACAACAACAACAACAACAACAACAACAACAACAACAATCTAAACAGTCACGGAAGGACAAAATACCACCCATTAACGTGAGTAATTTCGACATTGTCGATAGCATTAGGATTTGTAAATTAATAACAAAAAATTTCCATGTGAAAAGGCTTTCTGCTAACAATCACATAATTATATGTGAAAAAATAGAGGAGTACCAGAGGGTGCGCGCCGCTTTGGGAGAGGTGAAAACCGAGTACTTCACGTACACTCCAAGGCAGCAAAAGTTAAAAACCGTGGTACTGAAGGGAATCGATCCCTCAATTAAAACGGAGGAGCTTGAAAGAGAGCTAAAGAATTTTGAAAGCGACGACCTCCATTTCGTGGGGGTCAAGCCGTTTTCCTCCGCTGTGGCAAGGGGTGGTAACCGTCACTTACCATTCTTCCTAGTCCAGCTTACTCCCGACAGCAAAATCGACAGGCTGCGAAATATCCGCTTCCTGTACTACCATGCTGTAAGGTGGGAGAAAATAAAGAGGTCAGATCGCATACTTCAATGTATGCGCTGCCAAAGGTTCGGGCACGCCGCAGCTAACTGCAACATGCAGTTTAGATGCGTGAAGTGCGATAAGGACCACATACATGGTGAATGCTCTCTAGGTAAGGAGAGAGTCGAAGACCGGAGTGTACTCTCCTGTGTGCTCTGCAGGAACTCTGGACATCCCGCCAACTTCAGGGGTTGTCCAAAGTACCAAGAATTGAAAAAGAGAGTCCAGGCCCGCAAACAGCAGTCTGAAGATGATAGGCGTCAGAGGAGTCGCTCGTTCGCAAATTTTGTGGCACCCAACGTGTCCTTTGCCCAAATGGCAGCTGGACCGGGTCAAGCCCACATGACATCAAACCAACCAAAGGTAGCCCAAAAGGCACCAGAGGTGGATCTGGACTTAAAATCGATCCTTCTGTCTCTGCACGGAAAGATCGATAAGTTCCAGAAACAATTAAATGAACAAGCGGCCCGAATTGACTTTATCTATTCGGAGCTGTTTGTGGGGTCTGGTGTGCCATAAATCTAATGGCTACGCTGGATGAGGGAAACTTAAAGATCCTTGCTGTGAATGTTAATTCACTAGTCAGGATCGAGAAAAGAACGTCACTTGCCAACTTGTTGAAAACCGAAAACCCGGATGTGCTTTTGGTTAGCGAAACTAAGCTAAATCAGAAGCACAAATTGGGATACAAAAACTATCATGTAATAAGAAGAGACCGGCCTCACTCCACTCAAGGAGGTGGGGTTGGAATCTTAATTCGAAAAGGCCTGCGCCATAGGGTTATATATAGCGGGGACGTACGTAGGTTCCAGTTGTTGGAGGCATGCATCATATGCATTCCTCTCCATAGCCGGAGGAGAATGTATGTGGTGTCGCTTTACGCACCTGCAGCACCTCCACCAAACCAATTTATGACAGAGCTCGAGACACTTTTTCGTGGTCTGCAGCTGAACTCGGAGGAGAATTATTACTTCTTGGCCGGAGATATTAATGCCAAACATGCGGCATGGGGAAATGTTACTGCAAATCCCAGGGGCAACCAGTTTCACGACTGGTGGCGCCTCAATATGATTGAGTACAACCTCGAGTTGTACGCGACGGATATCCCTTCTTTCCCAAGAAGCGGTGCTTTCCTGGACTTGGCCTTAACGGACGCAAGACTTCAACTGACGAACATAGATCAAAACACGCGGAACTGTTTGCGTTCGTTTGAGTACGATAGTGATCACTACGGACTCGCCGCCGCAATACGGATCCCGAACGAGCAAACGCTGCTGGAGGAGTACGAAGCAGTGTGTTCATTCGATTATCGGAGGGCACAATGGTCGCGCTTCTCCAGATTTTTAAAGCGAGATATACGTTCGAGTGGGATCGACCCACCGACAAACAGTAACATGACAAATGATGACATTGATCGGCATTTATTGCAAATGAACGACGCCATCAAACGAACTATGGAACGAACTATTCCTCGAGTAGGGCGTTCCGACGACGACCAGACAGAAAAGTACAGAAACCCTACAATCGACGCACTATACCGACAGAAAAGTAGACTGCTCTCGAGGCTTAAACGGCTGTACAGGCAATTTACTGATCGCAACGACCCGGAGGTAAGGATGCTGAATTCAGAGATCCGAATCCTGAAACAGCTGATAAAAGAAAATTACAAAAAATCTGTAAGTCTGTATTGGGGCAATAAAATTCGGGCTATTAAAACCTGTAGTCCGAATATGTTCCCACAGATAAATAAGTTGTTCAGGAGGAAAGATCACAATGATATTCCTTGTGTTCGAATCTCCCAGACAGCAGAGAACAGACAGACGGTACTGACTGCTGGAATAAGTCCAGAAAGTGTCGCTTCAAACGACGATTTTTTCGTGGTCGAGGACCCACAGGAGAAGGTGGATTTGCTGGGCGCTTGTTTCGAGGCCGTGTATACGGTGAACAATCCTGTTCGCCGTAACCACGACATTGAGAATAGGGCTCTGGTGAGCCACTTCGATCTGCGCACCGAACTTGAGAATTGGCGATCTGAGAATAACGGATTCACCGTGTTCACTGATGAAAACCATGCTAATGCAGTTGTCGCCAATGGCCGAGATGCATCGCACTTGTTCGTGTCGAAGGATGATCTTCTGTGCATCTTCGAGACACTAAAGAATAAAAAGTCGGCGGGGATGGATGGTGTCCCAAACGTCGTATTGAGACACCTGCCTCTGGAGGCTGTAGATATTTTCACCACGCTGTTTAACAATGCGCTGAATAATGCATATTATCCGGCGCATTGGAAGGTAGCTGTGGTACACCCTATCCCGAAAAAATGTAAAGATAGGACGAACCCTGCCAATCTCCGGTCAATTAGCTTGCTTCCGAATATTAGCAAGGTCTTTGAAAAGGTTGTCAATAGAGCCCTGTTAAAGTGGGTCGAGGACAATAACATAATTCCGGACAACCAGTTTGGTTTCAGGGCGAGGCATGACACTATTCATGCCGCGTCGAAACTGGTTTCCGACATTCAGTGGAATAAATGCAAGAGCCAATGCACGGGTGCTTGTCTGGTTGATTTTGAGAAGGCTTTC
Organism: Portevinia maculata; assembly: GCA_949715645.1. NCBI lineage: Eukaryota > Metazoa > Arthropoda > Insecta > Diptera > Syrphidae > Portevinia > Portevinia maculata. The sequence goes on from OX454527.1 coordinate 43,557,377, forward strand.
GACACCGTATGGTTAGAGGGACTTTTCTACAAGTTGACCAGGCGGGGGATGCACAAACCTTTGCTATATGTAATTTATAATATGCTTATGGGAAAGAAGTTCGTTGTCAAATGTGGCAACGTGACTTCGAGCAGAGTCTTTGAAATTAAAAACGGTTTACAGCAGGGGGCGGTCAATTCTCCGATCCTGTTTAACATTTACACGAGTGATCTGGTGGGTTCACTCAGCCATGCTATAGCGTATGCCGACGATTTGGTGGCATACAGATCAGGTCCTAAAATCGAGGTCATTAATATCCTTTTGCAGCGTGACTTCGATCAAATTAAGCGATATTGCGACGACTGGAAGTTGAAAATCAACTTTCAGAAGACGGAAACAATCTTGTTCAGAACTCCATTGGCTGGGGCCTCTAGGGATACCAGAAAAAACTGGAAAAAATTGGCCATTATTGGACAAAATGGGCAGCCATTGGCGGTGAGAAGCGCAGTTAGATATCTAGGTATCTGGCTTGACCAGTATCTGTATTTCGATAGACATATAGTTGCTTGTCTTGCTGGGGCCAAGAAGGCTTATGCTCTAACAAGGAGACTGTTTCATAGCAGTCAACTTGACTCCAGAGTGAAGGTCATTTGCTACGTGGCCCTTATAAGGCCGATCATCGCTTATGGTTGTCCATTATGGTTTAATATAGCGCCTAGCTATATGGAAAAGATTCGGGTTTTGGAGAGACAATGTCTTAGGACCTATCTCCGGTTGTTCCGAACGCCTGAATCCAACTATATAAAATACTATCCCAACAAGGTCCTATACGATGGGGCTCAGTTGAATAGGATTGACAATTTCCTCATTAAGGTCACTCGAAGGCACGTTGCAAGGGCGATGGCCAGCGACAATAGTCTGATATTTGGGGCTTACTACCCCAATGAAATGTACATAGAGAGTACGCTCCGGTCTGGCTTTATCCCGCCAGAGGCATTTATCCATATTGATTCAAAAGGGCTGGTACAGACGAGGGATGGTATCCCGATCTTATACCATCGCTACCGCAGCGCGAGAGATAAGCGGCTCCTCCATGACGGGGACGTCGCCAATGCTCATGAGCTCCTCCGTTTTAGTACCGCAATATCGGAGAGGGATAGATTCGACACGGAAAAGCAATTCGCCGAATTTTGGTGGCTTGTTGAGGGGGGAGGGGTCAACATGCCCTCCCAGGACGGTGCGTTACTCTAGGTAACAGCCTCTTAGCTTATAAGTTAGATTAAGTCAGCTAGGGCGTTTTTGGGAGAGGCCGGGCTCGCCAACGTGTGGTGGTGCTTCCGGGAGTTGACTGACGCTGTAAGGCTTCAGTCGGCTCACGGCGGCGCGTGTGCACGTTGACGACTGCCAGGCGCTCGGAAAGCAATTGGGATTTTGACCACTTATTGCGCCAGGCAACGAGTGCTCAGAATCCTAATTATAGTTAGAATACGTTAAGTAGTTTAAGTAAGTAGAATAGGTAGTTTGTAATTTGTTTTATATAAAATCTCAATAATGATACCGAGTTTTAGTAAATTTTCTCGAGGAATATATATGTAAGATTAGTTCGTAAAATAGTTCGTAGGCCGAAAGGCAATAATTCTAAGATATAGTTAAATTTAGAGCGTTCGCATAAGGACCAATAAATAAGAATAAGTATCCTGTTAATTTTAAGTTAGGTTTAATCATTTTTGTCTAGTATGTAAGTAGATATTTATCAATGAATAAACAAATGAATTTCAAAGTCAAAAAGGTTCTCATCAGATCACCGTAATTAAACGACGTTGGGCGCGGTTAGTACGTAGATGGGGGACCGTTTGAGAACAACCGCGTGTCGTTGGCCAGTCCCATCTACAGAGTTGAGGTAGATAATTATACGTGGTATCACAATGGACCTAAATTGGTCTAAGTGTGTCGGCTTCTGCCGACAGCCACATAAAACCTAACCTAAACCTAACTATTAAATTAAATTAAGAAGTAGATATACTATTGTTTGTTTTTTTTCCCTAAAGTCAAACCCGGTGGTCTTTAGCGGTAGTCCCTGGTGCTTCCCCCCTCATCATCGATTAATTCACCCTCCCTGAAATTTACCTGAGCCCAGTTAGGGGCTGTATAATGTTAGCCTGATGCTACTAATAAGGAAACCCAACCTGGCTGACATCACAAGCAAATGATTCGTTTGCTGTAAGTCGTGATTTAAGGGGATGTGGCTGCACCAGAAGTCGTCCTAGAGAAGTTGTCGAGATGGAATATTAGGGGCTACCACCAAAATCGTGTGAAGTGTTAGCCATGGAAGTGGGATGCGGTCTTTCGCAACCCTGTAGGGATGGGCACACACACATGAGAGCTTTAATACCTGTCGCTCTCTCCTCTCTATAAGAATCGGACGCAAATTGAAAGCCTTGGGACAAACTTTAGGCCCTCTCTTCCTACTACAATTTACTTATTAGCGAATACCATCTAAGCTACAGGCATGAAAATTCGTAACACTGTTCGATGTTTACGCAGCAAGATCCCACCCCGAACCGACGAGCTAGAACGTGCTTAAGCTAGCATGCCTGGGTGCTGCGGGAACTCGGACCCCCTTCCACCTCAACTGCTATCACAAGCCCAAGGAGTCCTGTGGCCTTGCGGTAAGGTGGCAGCCCAAGGTGCAAAGGTTTTTTTCACTCAAATTTGGTCGCATTCTTCATCTGCTGGTACGGTTACGGTACGACCAAGGATATGCAGGCTTTGGCTTCAAGGCCTAGTACCTTAGCTGAGGCCTTCAATCCATCTGATTCGTTACAATCCATCATGAAATTAATTTATAGTCAAATGATTTCTTATTGTCTGTCGTCAATTCTGTCTATGGATTTCAAATTACCGGCAAGAACTGGAGCACTCTGCTTAGGCTCCTCTGCAATACTTCTCACTAATGATGTTGACAGATCTTGGTTTATTGGCTATTGTTTTTGTTTTTTTTTTAATTGTTCCAACACATATTGAAAAGAGAAACGAGGCCGGTTAATATTTTTGAAATTTCACCCAGATAGTTTCCAGCAAAGTTAACCTGATCTTGCTTGTGGAATGGAATAAGATTTTCCGGATACGACTTCCAAACTAGTTCGTTCGGTAAAAAACCGCCTGCAGGAGGTCATAAACAACAGAGAAGTCCACCTAGCTACTAAGTTTCGTTATTTGTTAAGTATAGTTAACTTTTTTACTTTTGTTTTGAAGAAAATCAATGAGCAAATGAAGTGTACGGAGACTTTAATGGTACGGCTTTCGCTTTATCTGCTGTGAATTATTTTTTTAATTTTAGTTTTTTTTCAATAAAATATTATAAAATTCAATAGTTTATCACAGAATAAAAAAAATGCGGTACGAAGACTTTTTGGACTAAGTTTTGTTTCCAAACAAAAAGTATTTTGTTGCCACAACAACGTGATTCTCACGGATTCATTTTTATTTCTTGTACACAATCCTATTATATTGTTTACTTTTTAGTATTCAACAGTACTTGGATACTCCTTCTTAATTCTGTTACTTTTTGTTTTGGTTTAATCCGTTTTATTAATAACTTTTTAAGAAATATTCTCGCAAAACTCGTCTCCTGCCATAGAAGTTCCTTCAAAACTTGAAGTTTTTCCAAATATTTTTTTTGAATTCTAATTGGACCAAACATAGTCAGAATCTGTATTTTTAAGTGTCTAGCTCAATCGATGGATTGATGGGAAAGGAATCGGTCCATTTTTATACCGCCGACGGATCCAAACCAGAGAAGCGGTTGGTGGAGGTTTTTTCTCTGACAGGCAAAATGTAAGCTTCTTCTTCTGTCTTCCTAATCAATATAGCGTTTTTCCATGCGGACACTAAAACGGTCTTGTCTGAACTATATCGGCTAAGGACATCCCTATTTCTCGGACAGGTAAGTTTCGTTAATTTCTTGAAATAAGTCTCTATAAACTCTATGGTAGACCTAGGCTAACGATAACCCCTTAAGAAATTGACCGCATCCACCTCTGCGCGGTGCCGGGCGTAGAGAATGTTCCCTAGGTATACCAATCGCTACATGCGTACTCATGCTTAAGCTAGATGCGAAAGAGTGTACCTTAAGTGGACAGGTGGTACCACTTGCCTATCAATAAAGCGGATCTGATCAGATAAGCAATATTATAGCACTTCAAGAAGCCCTATAATTAATGCGACCATATTTCGAGTCGCTGCTGCTGGATGGAGTTAATAATTCTATTTGATTTCGGATTCTTTTTGCGCGGTTATTAATCACAAATCTTAACCAATTTCTTATTTTTTTAAAATTTCTTGTGGCTTTGGTATTTACTTACCAGGAACTTTACTGGTCAACCAAACCGTTGAATCATAGTGACATGTTCTGAATATTTCTCGACATTAAGCAATATATATTTTCCAAATCCATTCAATGACTCGGCTAGACTTGAAATGATATTGAACTTTACGCAACAGCAATTTCCCATTTTGGGAAGTGGTAATTACCTACGCTAGTCAAGGTCACTGCGTGCTTATAGATACATACTTCCGCGAGAAAATTTCTTCTTTTGGAAGTCCACCAACGAACGACTGTCCACGCAATTGTGCAACAAATTCATATTCTTATTAAGATTAGTTGAGCATAACGCGCAATTTTCCATTGCAACTTGTCAAAAGACAATGGACTAACCCATCTCAACTCATGCCTAACTTGCTGTAATTACAACACTAACGTCACAGTTGGATGACATGTCTTTTGCGATACCAATACTATCCATTACCGTAGGATCTTTCAGTAATACTACTGATGGATGGGAACAACAATAATGAAATTGCTCTCATTAGCGTGTCAAAAAGTCGACCAGTGTGGGTGAATTGTGATTTTGGCTCACAATTCAACGATAAAACTTTGCTAAGGCCAGGCCGCTCGTTTGGTATGGTTTATGTGGTTTGCTTTTTTAGACAATTAATAGTGATGGGAAACGGTTATGATAATGTTTGCATTTATCAAAAAAAAGGAAATAAATCATGAATCATATTTCCATGTCTGACTAACCTTAAGACTCTCGTGGTTTTCCAAATTAGTATGCATAGTATATAGCATACACTATCGCATGCTATGCTAGGTGAATGCCTTTTTTTATTAATATATTCCCATACTTTTTTTTTCTGCAAACAAAATATAAAATATCAAAATGAAAGATACAGTGAGTCAAAAAACATGTATGAACAATAGAAATTTTCAAGAAAATGTTATGTAAAAAATCGTACAAATTCTTAGATTTTTTTACTAAATCTTCACAATTAAATATTTGGTGAAGAAATAGGATTTTGTGAAAATGAAGAAATTTCTTCAAATTACAAAAAAAGTTCTGATATGCGAACAGACCTTCTATTTTTATGAACAGAAGATTAGGGGTATTCACGATACGGCCTAGTAAAAGTGTGATTTTTTTTAGTAAGTCGTGAACGCACTTTTTCTAATCTGTCATCAATCTATCAGTTAACCACATGTCAAAATCAATATCATATACCTGTGTATTTATTTTCTATCAATTTGGTGGTCTTTCCCTTCGGCGCGTCTGCTAATTCGCTCACCCACCAAAGGTCCCATTCGCCCACAAAAGCAGCGCTTAAGTAAAAAATTCTTAAATACTCTCAAATACTCTTGGTACTCCCTTAAATTGATATAAGAGAACAGAAACACTGCTCTTAGAGAGACAAGTTAGAAAGGAAAGAGAAGAAAGACCTGCTAAATCGCTAATCTACCTAACTTGCTATGGATTGTACTCGTATATTTCCATTTGTATTTTGGTCAAAATTTTAAATGAAATTGAAATATATATCTGCGAAAGCGCGTGGCCGTGGAGCAATAGTAACAATGACGTTTGGCGAGCTGTCGAAAACACAAGCGCAAATTTAATTCTTGTGTAATTTTCTGTTGTAATAGGGTAGGGAAATAGATAAAGTGCGAAACTGTTGCAAAATTTAAGTTAGTACATTTTGTTGTTGTGGTGCGAGAAAATGTTGCACTTTCGCACATTCGCTACGATCCTAGAACAGTTGCATCGGATCGTGAATATCCATATTATATTTACAGGTTACCCATGGTAATACGAGTAGATCAGAATACGCCGAAAGGGAACTGGCCAAGGCCAAGTGCCCAAGTGCCAGCGAAACTACTCTGCTAAAAACATACAACTACGAGACCTGCAATTCGATAATATTATAGAAAAGGAAACATGAGAAAAGGCTAAAGTCCGCTTGGACCTCTCCATATTACTATCACCAAAGCGTGGCATTTGATTGAGAGTCCTTATCCATGTTGGAACATTTTTTGATTTAAGGCTTCTTGAAGTGCTTCTTTTTTATATAATATATGCACATTGCTGGATAGTGTCTTATGGTAGATGCCGGAAAGTCCTTGCGTCGTTAGAATAGTCGAGAAAAAGAAGAAAAGAAACAACCGAAAATCTAGTTTAAAAGTTTTGTTTTCGAAAATAAACATCCTGTTTAATAAGAAAAGTAAATTAGACCAATAAGTATCTACTGGCAATTTACTAAGAGCAAATTATGTTGAATAAAAACAAGTTCTTCTGCATTGAAAGGTAATAAAGGATTACCTTTCTTTCCGTAAACGATGTCTGCTTCCGAAAAGAGTTTATGGAAATATACGCTGCTATCTGGAGATGAAAAGTATCTCCTAAGAAATTTAGATAAAATAAGGTATTGCCGAATAAATTAGGCAACCCGTTTCGTTGTACAAAGTGGAAGTGAACCTATAATTTAAAGCCGAAAAGCTTCCCATGATAATTGATACTCTTGGATGTTTGTCATACGTTCGCAAGGGATGGGGAAGTGGAAAAAACTTTTAGATGTTACTTGGCCCGGCGGAATTTGAACCTGAGGTCTTTAGATTAGTAGTCCAACACACTAACCTCTGCGCCAGAGTACGCACCCATCCCCATTGTTGGGCTTTGAGTGACCACCAAACCTAAGGATCACTATGACTATACCGAACTGTTTCCAAATAGAAGTCAACTTCGTTGGCAGTAATACTTTTCATTAAAACTTCATTTCAGTATGCAATTCGTTTGACCTGATATCCGGTATCCGGCTGAATATAGATCCGGTGTGCCAAAAAACTTTGTATGAGCTAATTGTTAAGACGGATATTGTCTGAACATTTTTCCATAACTCTTTTTTTACGTATTTTAAGTATTTTATTTTTATGTAAAAACGACCCCAATAAGTGGATGTGGCAGAAAAAGTGAAGTACACAACGTTGATTTCCATCCACTTCTACTGTAAAACGAGTTTTTCTGTGTGCGTGGGCGGATTATATAGAGAGGGAGAGAGGGAAGAAATAACAATTTAAGTATGCCAATTTTTCAAATCCATTCCCATGAACTTCAGACAGTTATATTTTAGAGAAGGGTACCGAAAAAGCCTGAATAGATAGGCGTTCCCATGACTGTTATTCCTATTAGCTTTATGTTGTGGGTACACACAATAAAGAAGGCGTCATTGAAATGAAAGACATTTTGGAGGAAAGAGGAACAGCGAGCAGACAGAATATAATTTGTTCTTCATCTTCTATCTTTCTTTTCTTGCAGCGGAAATACTGTCGTTAGTGGTGCGAAACAAATAGTAGATGAAGAACTAAAAATATACCGTCTTAGAATCAAATAACAATACCATCTTCGACAAAAGTTGACGATGGTCAACAAAATGTATGAATCGGTATTATCGTTGTCAATCATCAAACTTTTAAATCAACTATGCTTTGTGATCTATTGTGAACACTTCTATTAATAAATTTGATATTATCATTGTCAAAAATATTGATAGCTATCAAATGTTTTAAAACAATAGTTGCAAAACGAAATAGGTACCGTCAGTAGAATTGTGTTTGCAAAAAGTAATCGCAAAATACATGAGCTTAAACAAACCATATCAAAAAGTTCATAAACATTAACGAAGATCCATCAACACCAAAAATTAAATTTTATACCTCAAACGTTAGTGAAATACATCTTCGAAATCGCATTTTGCTTGACAGTGTTCACTATAGATGTATAATTTGTCAATATAAGGTCCGTTCGCGTACTTTATGTGTAGAAAAATGAAAACTGCCAAGTCTCCAAAATCGAGAGAGAATCCTCTCATTTCAAAGAAAAGTACGCGAACGCTTTTGTGTAAAAAAAGGATAAACGTCTAAGTTTGGCTTGAAAAGAAGCAACCGCTGTATTTCTTTGCTGGCAAACTAATAGGATTTCATCATTTGACAGTTTTCATTTTCTTACCAGCCGAAATTCTGTGTGAAGAAAAATGAACGAAAGTACATTTTTCTTTCGTTCGTCTTTTTACCATTTTCTCAGTGTAGTTTTGCACGAAAGTTTATATAAATTTACGTTTGCATATTAGTTCGCGAACGGACCTATAGGTCCAAAGATGACTGTCAATTTTTTTTTGTGTCAAATGTCAGCAATCCATATGGAGGTTAAACAGACAAAATCATTGTCAGTAATAGGCAGGCGAATCATAGGAATCAGTAAAGAAAAGTATTTTTTTTATTAATAATCAATAGTTTCTCGATATATTTTCAGGGAAATGGATTCATTTAAATATGCAAAGAAGTTGGAAGCAGTAAATAGAAAGAACTGTACTGCGAAATTCTCTTTTTTTGCAAACTTTCAGGTGATTGCGAAGTAGAAGCTGTGGCTTCGTGCGAGTAAAGAGTTAAAAGCAGGCTTCTTGAAGATAAAGGTAATCCAAATACCAATATGAAGAGAAAGTTCTCATAATTTTTCAAACGGCTGCTCATTGAACTTCACAAAGACCTATATAGACCTGATAATCATCTCGCAGAGTGACATCGAACATATGGTACTCAAGAAACTGATGCCGTCGAAGAGAAACGACCTGGTGATATAAACGTTCATTGTACAATTCGCTTTCTGTTTGACTATCTGCCGTTGCATTTCATTTGGACCCAAGTTTGGCGCGTTTGCTGGGACTGCATACTTAGTCCAGTAATCATATAAGGTCTTTGGTAATATATTAAGACATATAAATTACAAGATGCACGCGAAAATAAATCGAGAAACTATTGATTATTAATAAAAAACTTACTTTTCTTTACTGATTCCTATGATTCTCCCGCCTATTACTGCCAATGATTTTGTTTGTTCAACCTCCAGTTCTATTTGTTTACATTCGATTTGGCATCTGTCAAAAAAGTAAAAAGCCCTACAGACAATCATAACATAAAAATGTCGATCGATTGATAAATTTTGTCGTTTATCAATAATTGATCTTTAAAAACCATAATAAGGGTGGCTATGTTGTGTTTTAGATTTCACGCTGTTCCTCTGTCTGCCAAAATATCTTTCATTGTATTGACCCCTTCTTTTTGTGTGCACCACATGTTCATGTGTATGATAATAATGGAAATGGCCGTATATTAAAGCTCTAATTAATTTCAAGTTCAGATAACAGGTGTTTATACCCTATTCTAAGGGTATATTTTGACGCATAGTTTGTAACATACCTTAATATTGCCCGTAGACCTTAGGCCTTTAAACTGGGCCTAGAGAGCTGAAATTTTAACAATATACTCTCTAGGGTCCCGAAATAATCAAGTTTACGAATTTTTGAAATCCGCCCACAGACACGCCCACAAACTCAAAAAAAATAAATTTTGGAAAAAATCGAATTTTGAAATTTGAAATTTTTTATATATGATCTACGACTCCTAAAACTGCTCGGGATATAAAATTTTCAAAATCCGCCGAATGAGACGCCCACAAATAAATAAAACAATTTTATTGAAAAACCAAAATTTGAGCTAGGAAGCTGAAATTTATAATATATACTCTCTAGGGGCCCTTTAAGCTCATGTGTAAATATTTTCAAAATCCCCCTACTGACACGCCCACAATTTAAAAAAAAACTTTTTTTGAAAATCAAAAGTTTGAGCTAGGGAGCTGAAATTTATAATATATACTCTATAGGGGGCCCTTTATGCTCATGTGTAAATATTTTCAAAATCCGCCCACTGACACGCCCACATTTTTTTTTTTTTTTTTTTAAATCAAAGTTTGAGCTAGGAAGCTGAAATTTATAATATATACTTTCTGAGCTATAGGAATAAGAAAAGGGTATCCAACAGTTCGCCCAAGCTGACTGTAGCCCGTCCCTATGTTTTTCTATTTTTTTTAAGCTTAAGCCTCACGCTGCTGATGCGAAACGGAATTTTCCCGCGGTCTCCAAATCGACAGCTAAACGTTTGCGATAAGACAGTGAAAAAATATGTATGGATAATTTCATTAGCAACTAAAAAAATCACGACTGGTAATTATTGACAGACGACAGCATAATTTTGCAGTGTAACAGCGTAGTCAAAACGGAAAGAATAACGAAATTTTTCGATTATGATTTCGTCGTGTCGGTTTTGTAAATGGGAATTTTCGTTCCGTACCAGCAGCGTAACAGGCTTTAATTCGAATTTATGAAAGGGTTAATAGCATACTGCCATCGCTTTTGACATTTGTGATCAGTATAGTCTGCCATACCATGCAGAATCTGACGCTTAAATAACGGTTTACAATTATCAAAATTGAATTTGAAAATCAGTCGCAAAACTTATAAGACTTGGCAATTTGTATTGCAGACATACAGCTAGGTTCCAGAAAACGAGTGAAATTAAATCGAAAGTGAAATTGTAAATCGAGTAAATTTGTTTTCTGTGTTCCACATTTCACCCAATTTATAATATTCGAAACTTTTTCGAAATCACTTCAAGTGAAATTAAAAACATTTTATCTGTCATTTGAAACGTCGCAAAAATATATTTTTTGTAATAAATAGTTTGTTTTAAATTTCGTCTCGTTTTTGCGATTTATTTAAAAAATGAGTGCTGTGGTAATTGCCGTGGTGTTGCGCAACATTTGTAGACACTTTAAGCTACAAAATGAAGAAGAAGAAAGTTTTGAGGTAGGGAACGAGGCAAGTGAAATTGAAGAAGCCGATGAATTTACAGAAGAAGCTGCAAATTTCAATGAAGCCAGTCAAATAAGAGACCATACTGTTAATGGTACGAGTATACTCATTATTTGAAAAGGATATAAAAAACAACAAATACAAATATTAGATAATTAAAAAAAAGGAACATGAAAATGATCATAAGTTCTTAAAAATGCAAGTCTTTCGCCATTACGTTTAGCATTTACGTTCGAGCTTCATTTCTTTTGATTCTAATTTCCTTTTTTTTTATTAGAATTTCTTCTTGATGAAATTTCTCCATTTCAATATTGTGCCTCTGTGCTTCTTCATTTTTTGTTTCCAAAATACTTTGTATGTTGTCCACAAATTTTTGGAGCTTTCTGATAGTATGATCGATATATGGAAATAATTTTACTCCAATGTAATTATTATTATTATTTAATTACATTTCCAAGACGTCTGTCGTCTGCTTTCCACTATTTCACACTGATGGAAATGCTCGATTTGAAATCACTTTCAAATCGATAAAATCGAATTGTGGAACCTGCCAATTTCACTACGTTTGAATTTCGAAAAATTTGAAATCGATATCGATAAAAGTGAAATGTAGAACACCAAAATCTATTTTCGACCGATTTCGATTTCATTTCGAGTGAAAGTGAAATGTGGAACCTGGCTAATAACCTTCCTTCCGTTTCAGTCATCCGTCGAATTTTGGAAAGATTCTCTCTTAATTGTGCAGCAACACGGAGATGCCTAAGGAATACAACGTTTAGTGCGGTTTTTACGCTGATGACATCATCGAGCGAATGATTTTTGCTAGCAAATATGGATGAAAACGAGAGATGCGTTTATTGAAACCTAAAAAATTATGTGGTGGTTGTCGTGCGATTTAACAATCTGGATTATTTTCTGTGAGGCTTTATGAAGGCAATAGGTTATGCTGAAAACTCAGCGGCAATCGACACCTTGGCTTACTTCGTGATAACCAGCCAGCCATTTTTCGTCAGGAACACTCGCGGTGGATACCCGAAATGATTTTCAAACATTCAAATAACATAAAAAAAGGACATAATGATGATTAAAACTTCTTTGTACCCTGGTCTAAGGGGTATATTGATTTGTACCCATAGTTTGTAACATACCTTAATATTGCCCGTACACCCTTAAAAGTTACTATATTCGTGATCAGCAGCGATACTAATGTCGATTTAGCCATGTCCGTCCGTCCGTTCATCTGTCTGCAAAATTCGGCCCTAAAGCTCGAGCGAGAAAACTAAAATTGAACAATGAATAGGGGCCCCAAATAATAAAGTGTACGAATCACAATAAGACAAAAGTTTTATCAAAAAGTCAAAACTTAAGCTTGGAAGTTGAAATTTATAATATATGCTCTCTATAGGCTCTTAAATCTCATGTTTAATAATTTTTAAAATCCGTATATTGACATGCCCACAATTGGAAAAAATCCGTTTTATAGTAAAATCAAAGTTCGAACTATGAAGCTGAAATTCGGAATAAATACTCTCTACGGACGCTTATTGCTCATGTGTAACTCTTTTTAGAATCCTCCCACTGACACGCCCACTATTTGAAACAAAAAAACATTTTTATTGAAGAAATTACTGTAAAAGTAAATGAAAGTCCTATTCTTAGCAAAGTATGCAGATAAAGTCGTTTGAACGATTCCTTTTTTATAAAGTTGTCTGCCATGCCCGCTTTTAAGAGGCGTTTTTTGCAAAAACTTTGTTTGTTCGATAAAATCATTTTAATTGTGTTTAACAAAATATGTACACCGTTCCTATCAAGTCACCCATACTTAGGCATATGATATTCAACAGTTCGCCCAAGCAGACTGTAACCTTTCCATATGTTTTGTAATAATTTAAGCTTTTATAGGGCCCAACAAATTACGGTAAATGATTAAAAGTTAGCTTATAACAGACATTATTGGTTAATTGTACTGCATTTGTGAAATGGTGTTACTCATTGTACTAACCAAAACGCAGGGAAATGCTAAATCTATTTTTTTTTTAAACATTTTAATGACCTTACTGAGACAAAATCGTGCGATAATAAAACAAATCATGGAGATTGTTTTGTTTTCTAAGGTCAGCTTTAACGGACCAAACCATATCAATTTGTCAGTCCCGTGTATCTGTTCAATTCGCAGTAAAATGAACCATTATCCATTCTTTTTTAAAAATTGTCGACAAATTCCTTATCGGACGGCGAAAATAATAAAAACCAGCAATTACCTAAACTAGCATCACGGGTGAAGGGCCTCTATCATCAGGGAATGATTCTATAAAGCTTTACCCGTTTTATTTTTACATTTCTAACACATTTATTTTACTACCGTGGGATGTGGGTCAGTAGCGTCAACCAAAATGCGTAAAGATGTTCCATTGAAGCGTCAAGTCGCCCACAGAGAAGTCATAGTCATACTACTCGCACATATTATAGTTGAATGTTGCTAGAAATTAAAGTTATATAAGAACTGATCGCGCCATCGAGTGCAGGTTATTTCAACGCGATCTTTTGCAGCGGAAACATCACGACGACCATTGGATGTACTTTTGAATTTACGATTATAATTTCCGTTTGATAAAGGTGAATCGATTTTTCTTTAAATTAAAAAAACCAGTGCAGTGCGAGTTTTTTTTTATATTGAGGCAGATGGAATGTGATAGTTTTAACTGGGTTTGAATAAAATTAATAAAACCGCATTTCTTTTCAGAGAATGTTACGGTTCTTGATTGCCATTGTTGTGGCAGCATCATGTGTATGTGCAGAAGAAAACCGATGGATTTGGGGGAAAAACAATCGTAACCAACGAGTGTTTAATGATGAAGGTGGTGCATATGGAAACAGCTTGTACGGTCGGGAAAAAGATCGAGAGTCAACGACGAGACGGCCACTAATTGGGCAAGCGAACGATGAGGACTCAATCAACCCGGATGATCAAAGAAACTACAATGGGCCGCCTAATTTTGGATATCCCTCTTCACCAGGCTATGGAGCACCAGGAGCGTATTATCCGCAAGGTTTTCCTAGCAGTGGCTATCCAGGACAGAGTGGACCAGGACAACCTAATTATCCAACAGGACCTAGTGGCTTTGGAGGTGGCTATCCATCGCCAGGTGCCGGAGCCTACCCAACAGCACCCAACAACGGATACCCAGGCCAGAGTGGTTACCCGAATCCGGGAGTTTCACAAGGATATCCACCCACTGGACAATTTCCATCAGGACCAACAGCTGGTGGATACCCTGGATTCCCTGGATATCCGGGTTTAGGTAATTTATTCGGGCTTGGCGGTGGATACCCGGGACAGGGAGGATTTCCGGGGCAAAACCCATTATTTGGTAACCAAGGTAACTACCCCCCCGGCTTTGGAACACCCTATCCCACACAAGGTGGAGGATATCCAACACAACCAGGATATCCAACTCACCCAGGATACCCCAGTCAATATCCAGGTGGAGCAAACTATTCCCCTCAACAAGCAGGACACTACCCAACTGGACAATTTAGCGGCTGTGGTCAGTATGGAAGACAGTGCCCTGGTGGACAATTCGGGCAACATCCCGGACAGTACCCTGGCCAATACCCAGGACAGCATCCAAATGGACAGCATCCAAATGGACATCATCCAAATGGACAGTATCCCTTTCCAGATCCGTACGCTTCATATAATGGCAACAATCCGTACGGCATAACCCCGTACAACAAAGCCAATGAATACGCTTCAGCATTCGATGACTTTGATGGGACGAGTAAAAACACAACAAGTGGTTCAAATAGGGCACTGATACCCGAGGGCAAATCCTTGAATATAAATAATTTCGTGTCAGGCCCATTGGACGATAAAATACGCAAAATTGCAAAGTCATAGGTAGAAGGTCCCTGAGGGATCCTGCAGAAGTGTGATATTCTGAATATTGTTATTCTTAAGCTTAGTGTTTAAGTTATTTTTTAGAAATACCCTTTTTATACATACCAATTGTTGTTATAACGATAATTGAATAAAATAAAGCTCCAACGAATGTCCATTGCGATTCATTTTCATTCTCATCGCCATCCCAGCCGTCGGTCTTCATCGCGGTAAGGATCTCCTGCTTGAAGGCCGCCAATTGCTGTGACACTTCAATTGTCCAGTTGCGTTCCACTAGATAGTCTGTAGACTCTGTGTATCGCCATATGAAATTGGTTACATTCAAGCGCATGGCTTTAATGCTTTGTTTCACCTGAAAGGTAAAATTTGTTATTGAGGAAAAATCTTAATCAAGGGAAATTTTAGCAAATAGGGTATGAAACCTATAAGAAACCAAAAAGAACGCTGCTTAAAACAACAAACTTTGTGACCGTATTAAATTTAAGCAAGGACATTAGCATGAGCAAGTGTTTTTGCGGGATCGAGGCGTATGCTTTATCGTTTGCTGATCTATTACCTAATCTTCATTCCACAAAAGTAAAAAGCCAACGAGGAACAATCATTGCCTTTGGAGTCTGGAAGAAGCTTGTTGAGTTTTATGGGAAAATGATCAAACGAATGCGTGTGTGGAGTCCTGGGCCAGATCACGTCATTTAAAGTGTGTTTCTTTATTTTTTCGGGAGAGAAAAGAACGAATTTTCGATTTTTTCATTCGGAATAAACAGAATGGAATAAATAAAGAAACAGCTGTTTAGTTTTTGTCTCAAGTCAATTGTAATTGGAAATCGAAAATGTAAATACAAAATATAATTAACTTGAAATAATATAAAATATAAAAACGACAATAAATTTATAATATTTGAAATTTCTTTTATTGAGACAAAATATATATCTGTTACAGTTTGTACATATTTCTGTTTTATGTGAGAATACATTTATATATATATATATATACATAGACAGCGGCTGTAAAGTATGGCCTGCTTACTCGGATTTGAATTAATGTGATTGCCACTTGGCTAGTTTACATTTTATGTGATTGCTCTTGCTCCCGGAGCGATATGTTGCTATTACTTTTGACTTAATGTCATTATATTAACTTAAAACTAGGATAACAAGTGAGGCAGAGAGGAAATGTGTACACAGCACTCATGTCTTCTCGTCTCTTCAACAACGACAGCGAAATTAATATTAATATTAAACAATATGCGGTTTTGTTTTATGAAAAGTCTTCTTGTGTTGAGCGAGTGCGCTCTACTTTTTTAAAATGCTTATGTTTATGTTTGTTTAAGCGAAAGCGTAATATGAGTGATATGATCGTCTTTATGGACCATTTCAAACACTTCAAGAAAAAAAAAGTAATTTAGTAAGTCTCGCGATGAGTTACAAACTAAAATTGCCAGAATGATAATTAGAAGTGAACAGAAAAGTCCGGATGTTTACACAGAGTTATATGGTGCTTAAGACTAGGGAAATTACGAAGGGATAAGTTCTGTATCCCAATTATGACGTATAGCCATAACGTTTTTGTTTTTATTTTTATTCTTTTATTTCTTTTAAGATACATACGATGATGTATAGCGTGAGTCGTGGTAAAAGCTTTTTAGAGTGTCTAGCCTCTATTGTGGCCAGGTGTTTATTTGAGGTAAAACGACAGCGGTGCTTCAACAGGCGCTGAGTCAAAATTGAGTGCTAGCACCCCATCAGGCGAGGGGTACATTTCGTCATCCCACGATGATCCAGCTTGTAATGAAAGTATCCCCCGGATGAGGTCATTGTTTATATTATCCATTTTGGTAATTGTTTTTTTCATTAATAATAAAGAGTATCTCATAAGGGGACTGACATTAGTGTCCTTATAGGTGTATGTGTTCGAGAAACGTTTAGTTCGTGTTTCAAAATTTTTGTTGGCACAATGGCGAAGTTTTTTTCTTTCTATAATCTTGATAGAAATGAAGATGCTCGGAAGAGACTGAAATTGCCAGTTAACAATATTATAAGGGATATTTTTCCTGATGACAATCGCCACCCCTTGTTGTGTGTCATTTCGAATGATGTTAAAGCAGTCAATAAAAACTTTATGCCTGCTGTTCAAATGTGTTTCTTGTAAGGATGCAATTTGACTGTTGCTAGCCAGAAGAATTTTTTGCAGTTCTATTCTTCGGCTATGCTCTATTAAGGTCGAAATGTGGAATGATATTAGATTTAAAGTCATTATATGTGGGTGGTCATGATTTGATTGACGAGCTCAAGATACGCCAGTCTCTTCTGCATTACTGTGTTGAACAGGTTGAACATAAAGTCCTCTATTTTCAACAGGAGGACATTCATTTCCACCCCGAAGAGTTTTTTGGATAAACCAAGAAATTGGTTGAGTATATTGCCCTTCGCGGGAAGATTATTGGAACTCGCGGAGGGAGTATCCTTCATTTGGTGGAAGTGACTCGCGTAAGAAACTTTCGATGAGGTAAGGTTCCTCCCTGAGTTCGGAATTACGAATTCCTTCCTACTTTCTCTCCTTGACCTGGCCTCCTGGAAGATCAGCTTCCTCTTGCTCTCATATTTTTTGAAGGATTCGCACCCTCTGTAGTTGGCCGGGTGGTTTTGGCCGCAATTAACGCACGTTGCCATGGACGCTTCGTCTTTGAGAATTGGGCATTGCCCGGGTTCGTGCCGCTGGACGCACTTAACACAATTGTAATTGTTTGCACAATTTTTGGCAAGTTGGCCGAACAGTTAGCAACGCCTGCACTGCAGTGCCCCTTTGTTGCCCTTGGGTTTCTCCCAGGTGACTTGGGTGTTGAATAGGAATTTAATTTTGGAGATCTCCTCGGCTGAGGTGCCCGGAAGGAGTCTGACTAAGAATAGATTGTATGTTATTTTCTGAGCCCGAGAGCGGATGGTGGAAAACCTTGAGACTTTGTCGACAATGGATGAAATCGATTTCAGTTCTTCGAGTATTTCATCCTCTAAGAAGTCTGCCGTCAGTCCCCATAGGATGAGATTTGTAGTTTTATCCTCTTTTGGTGTAAAAGAGTACGCTTTGACATTTTCGTTGTTTTTAAGCAGATCCATCAGCTGTTGATGAACCACCCTGTCGCTCACGTATAATTTACTACGCCCACCACGATTCACAATTTTAAGTTAATATCTTTTGATTTTAAATCTAGAGTTAGTGTCTACGCTTGTCATAATTATGGGGGGACAGAACTTACCCTTAGACAGTTTCCGCTGGTGTTTCTCGTTGGTGTTGTGGTCGGGATTGTTCGGTGTCTTCTTGTTGGCGTCATCTGCACTGCTGCTGCTCTGCTTCGGCTTACTGCTGGAAGGTGCTGTGGTGTTGTCAGACTCGATAGTTGTTGGAGGATTCGAGCTCCGAATGGTCAGGTCTTGGAGAATTGAGAATTGATTTGTGGAACTATGGGATGTGGTATCCATTTCTGTAACAGCGTGAATTAAGGCAGCCCTGTGTCTTTTGCTGGGTATTTGCCACTGTTCTTTGTTTGAAGAAGCCTCAGATGTGGAGGCTCTGGGTGAATGCGCCTTTTGAGGCGGTTGCGAAGAAGCAATTACATCAGCACCACTGAGGCATGTGGTGAGATCGTCGTCCATTCGTCGTAGGTTCTTCGTTTGATGCAATTTAATTAATTGTTGCGCAGCTTCCAGCCTTTGTTTGCTGCTCCGAGGTGTTAGTGGTGATGTTAATTTGTTGTGTCCATTTCTTTTGCCTTAATTCGGCGGCATGTTGGGGTTATGTGCGGTGCGGAATGGCGTGATGACCGAGTGTCCAGGTGGGCCACGCTGAGTTTTCCTGAAAAATCCTGTTTATCGTCGCTGGTGTGACGTTTGGTTTTGAAAAAAACCTTTGTATAATGCACGTGGCAAATGTACGAGGATGGCGGTCCGCCGCTTCCAAATCCAGTGTAATCGGTGACAAAATATCCTTACTTTTCATTTTGACAACGAATTTCCAAATACGAAAGAAAGATGAATATTGAAACTTAACTTATTTACAACTTTTACAGGGTAAAAAATATACTTTATGGACACAGAACAATTAAACGTTCATCTCCGTTTCGTATCTCGTGTCGAATGTGTAGACTGCAAATTCTCATGGTTTGTTAGCTGAATGAACATAATGGAAACGCCTAAATTTATCATAAATGCTCGACCATTTGATTGATTGCTGTTGGTTCCCTTTTTTGTTGTCACGTGCATCTGTCAAACAAGAAAATATTCTTTTTATTCCAGAAAGAATAAAGAAACAATGAAATTGATTATCCAGAATATTCCATTGAAGAACGACACAAACTGTTTAGGAGAACTGGTCCCTGTGCAATTTTCCCGCAAGCAATCACAACCTTGAATACCAAATTAGCATACTAATATGCAAGCGTAAATTTATAAAAACTTTCTTGCAAAACTACACAAACGCGTTTGCGAACTGAGAAAATGGTTAAAAGATGAACGAAAGAAAAATGTACTTTCGTTCATTTTTCTTCACACAGAATTTCAGCTGGTAAAAATATGAAAACTGTCAAATGATGAAATCCTATAGTTTGCCAGCTTTTCAAGCCAAACATTGACGGCATATTCATTTTGACTCATAGTTTGTTACATGCCGAAGCAGTTTTCGTAGACCACTAAAAGTTAGTGTATTTGTGATCAGCACCAAAAGTTATGAGAATCTAGCCTGTCCTTCCATCCGTCACCAATTTAGAGGCCCTGAAATTCAGTCTTGATGGTCAATTCGAAACATTATATTATACTCTTTAGGGGACCGAAATGATCAGGTGCGAAGATGTGACCCAGGATACGGAAGTGGAAATGATCATCCTACCTGGAGCTTTAGATGCGAGAAATCGCCGGGAAGTCTAGAAGTTCATCTAAACGAATCTAAAGCACTGTACAACTGCCCTGAAAAAAGGTAGGAAAAAAAAAACGTAAGGACACCGGACAACTGCAGAACATCGCATACGCCAAAAAAAAAGGAGTTCATCTTTTCAGCTGCTATGCGCCCCCGAGCAGGTGCGCAGTATAATTTGAACAAATTATGGATATAAGCCGGAGACTTTAACGCATGGGCATTCGAATGGAATAGCAGGATGTCAAATTGAAGAGGAAATGCTCTACTAGAAACTTTTGCTTGCCTTGATCTAGTATAACTTAATCAAGGAAATGAACCCACCTTCGAAAAAGGTAGAGCAGAGGTAGAGGTTCGATCTGACTTTTGCTAGCAGATGCTAGCAGTTATCACGGTAGCAAAAACGCTGGACAAAGAAATGTGATAAGAAATGTGAAGGAATGTGTAAGAGGAGCCGGTCTAGAACTGGCAAACCCTAAAACGAAAGCACTTCTTATAAGTAGCAGGAAAAAGATAGATCGTCTTACCATAGAGCTGGGCGAAAAAACTGCCGAATTGAGACGATACTCATTAGCAAACGCGTAATAACTATCGTCTTGAATATGGCTAAGTTCATAAATGTAAACATGCATCAGTCATGCAAGATTTGCGTTCATAAATGTAGATAATCTGCATTATCTTTGCATTACAACAGGCGGTAACTGTGTTCATAAAAGCAAACTGACAATCGGAATGCGATCAAGTTTGCAGTGATTTTTGTTTTGTTGCCGCGCTGCAGGAAGATGGCTGGAGGAAATATGTAAGTAAAATAATTGAATATTTTATATATTTTGCGTAAATTTGATGCGTTTTTATTTAAAAGTTAAAATATTTATGTTTCATAGGAAAGAAAGTGAGCAAAAATTCTGATCAGATGCTGATATCAAGCTTCTGATCTCGATTCGTTTGGCAATGGAGTCCGAGTTCATATCTGGCCGCAAGAAGAAATCTGTTCTTTGGAGAAAAGTTTTCATGGAAATGAAATCCCTCTCATCCTTGATTCCCTACAGTAAGGAAGACATCAAAAGAAAATTCGACAATTTAAAAGCCACATATTCAAGAATAAAAAAAAGGAACAAGGAAAGTGGAAGAGACGTCTCTTCGTGGGAATATTTCCACGAATTTGACGAAGTGTACGGATGTCGTCATAATGTTGAACTTCCAGATGAGCTTGTTGCAGAAGTATTTGGAAGTGATGAAAGTGAGAAAGAACGGGATGAGATTCAAAAAAAGAAGACTAAAAGAAATGAATCAAAATTGTCAAACAATGAAATAATGGAGTTCCTTGCAAAAGAATCTATAGAAGACGAGAGACGACACAAGGAGGTTCTAAAATTGGAGTACGAAAAAATTGAAGTGGAAAAGAAAAGACTAGAAGTTCTGAAGTCCTTACAAGAAACATTAGAAAGAATGGCCTAATGAGTTTTGTTGTTCTTAAAAAAATGTGCTGTGAATTGAACGTTTATCAGAAGAATGCGATTTTTTTTTATTTTTTTATGAATTAGATTTATTTTGAAAACCAAAGAGAATGAGCTGTGAATGTACAATTTTTTTATTAATAAAATAAACACAAGTATGTTTTAAAAACTGTTTTTTTAAATAAATATTATGAAGAAAATAGCACCGCGATTCCATTTCTCTTGACTTTGGCAGCATCTGCAGATGATTGATGTTCCTCCGAAATGTTGATGAAGTCATCATTATCTGTATCTTGTGACTGGGCAGCTGAGTAAGGTTCGAGTACCTTTTCTTGTTCTATGATAATATTATGGAGAACAACACAAGAAATTGCAATGTATTGAACATACCCCAAGTTTTTTATGTCAATAAATTTTAGAATTCGAAACATAGATTTCAATCGTCCAAAAGCTTGTTCTACACATACTCGAGTTGAGCTATGTATATAGTTGAATGTTCCGTGTGTGGTAGTAAGATATCTGTTGTCATGATATGGCACCATAAGATAACAGTTCAATGGATAAGCCGAATCTCCCAAAATATTACCATCTTGAATTATTCTTTTGAAGCCAGTCTTAAATGCCTTGCCGATTGAGCTGCGCTCCCAAACCGAAGCATCATGGCAGCTACCGGGATAGCCAAAACACACGTCTATAAACTTCTGGCTATGATCATATGCACCCTAAAATGGAACCATTTATTGAATGTGACTAAACGATACAGGCCTTAACGTTTCCATCATAATCGGAATTCGTGATACTATTTAATAATTTGACAAACCTGCATATTAATTGAAAATGTACCCTTCCGGTTAAAATAGCTCGTGGAGTCTATTATGGGGCTTTTATGGGTATTTGAGTACCGTCTACACATCCGAGAACGTTCGGAAATGGATTATTCCTCAAACTTGCAAATTTATCCATTACTATTTTCTGTTCTGCGATCGAATCTGTCCATTTTATATACTTCTTCCTACGCTTGAATATTAATTTTGTAATTTCAATGAAGTACTTAAAAGCCAATCCTTTCGAAACGCCAAACAAATTACTTATTTCCCTAAAGGAGCAATTATTAGCAAGTTTCCAAATTGTCAGCAAAAATGCCAGCCTCAAACCCGTTTTGGGTCGACCAATGTTAGATTTTTTCCAAAGCGGACACAGCTCATTCTCAACAAACTGTTCAGAAATTTTTTATCAATTTTAAGACTTAACAACATTTGATTGTATAATACGAACCTGAAATGTGAACATTTTCATACGAAAATGGCTTCTAAAAACGTCGTCTGGAAATTGTTCTATTGTGTTTAAGAAATTTCTGGTTTTTCGGATATGCCTTGGTTTCCAATTATTTTTAATCAAAAGAATCATCCTTTTTCTTTTGATTTTTCTCCTTTTTCTTGCAGAGAGTTCTTCTTGAATACTTTCTCAGTTAGTTCCGTTCAAGAGATTAAAAATCAATCCTAATTTCCTAATATTACATTTTTGTTAGACATTTTGCACAAATGTTGTTTTGCTAAACAACGCCCGTCACTGAAAAAATAATTTTAACATCTGTTATTTTTTTCCCAGATAGCTTTTGCATTTATGAACCCTTTTTTTGCAATGCAGAACTGCGGCATACGTGCAGCAGTTTTTCTGTTCATAAATGCATTGAATAAATATTTTGTGCATTGCATGTGCAAAAATTTTGCAATTATGAACTCAACCAGTAAGAGCATTCATGCAACGTCGTAAAAACGTCAAAAACTTCGCAAACGTCGAAAAATTCGTAAAACTGTCAAAATTTGTATGGCCTTTGCCAGTTCATTTACCACTTCGTAAACTTTCATCGTTTTCTTCGACATTGCATACCCACAGTGTTTATCCAGCATTGCTCGTTCAGCCTTACGTGATGAGGTGCGAGTTTATCGGGAAATGCTCAAATATATAAGTATGTGAGGTGGCTTTTGGTATAACTCGCACTGGAGTTTTGATGAACTTGCGCAACGGTTGTCCTTCGACTCCTGTCTTATGGATATGCCGTCTGATGCGATGACACCGGAACTTCGGCTAAAGCGCAAATACGAGGTCGACTTTCCTCGCGTCCAGGACTGGCTCTGGCCGGACTCTGAACCTGGAAGGGAATGCAGTCGAATCTTTACGGATGGCTCCAAAACCGATCAAGGATCTGGTGCTGGTGTCTTCGTGGAGAGCGATAGCGTTAGACTTTTCTTTCCGTTAGGCAAACATGCGTCAGTCTTCCAAACAGAGACTTATGCTATCCTAATGGCCATGGACTATGTTACGAGGAACAGGTGGAGGGGGCGAAGTATCTGCGTCTGTAGCGACAGTCAGGCTGCGCTTAAGGCCTTACTCAAACCCTTAACTACCTCCAAAATAGTACGTGAATGCAAGATATCTCTGAATTCGGTCGGAAGGCTGAATTCACTTAAACTTGTCTGGGTCCCGGGTCATAACGGGATCACGGGAAATGAGATCTCCGATGAACTTGCTAGACAAGGCTCAGAGGGGGACCTCTCAGGACCTGAACCAGCGATCTGTCTGCCTGCGTCCTCGGTCAGGGCTTCCATTGACGGTTGGGTTTCCTATGAACACAATCGCCGTTGGCATGACTCTCCAGGGTGCAGACAGACTAAGCAAATGCTCCCCGACGTCTGTGGGAAATCCGCGGCATTCTTGTTGTCTCTCAACAGAAAAGACTGCAGACAGACTACTGGCGTTCTTACGGGACACTACGCTTTTGCCAAACACCTTAAGGTGCTAGGCCTAAGCGACACCACCAACTGCGAAGCCTGTGGAGAAAGCGACGACACTGCGGAACATTTCGTCTGTGATTGTCCTGCTTTTGCTCGTATCAGGTGGCAGGTATTTGGTGCGGATATGGTGAGTGCTGTAAACCTAAGCTCCTTATCATTGAAGCGCCTTCTCGTTTTTCTTAGAAAAACGAGTAAATTCCCACAGTAAAATGTGGTGTGTCTGCCTGGCAGTACAATGGACCAGTATTGAGTCTGAGTGCTCCAGTGCAGAAAGTTTCACACATCCCGACAAAAAAAAAAAAAAAAAAAAAAAAAAAAAAAAAAATGTGTGGTCCTGGGGCCTGATCACGTACATCGATCGAATGACTTTATGTACAATGAAGATTACACAAAATGATCTGATCATGCATGATGGCTGTACATTATGTATGTATACACGTTTGTTAAAAGGAGTTTTGTTAAGCAAGATGCTTATTCATTGTCTACAAGGCTACGCAGTAAGCACGCATTAGTGATTTTTTATTGTAACTGTTGCTCTGTTTAGTTAATATCAAAATAGGTGTGTTGTTATTTATGATGTAGCGTTAGCCTTTAATAAGGCATTAATGAGTAATTGTCTATTGTTTTTGATGGAATAGCAGCCACAAACAGACGTGACTTAAAGGCAACCCAGAGCCCGGGACTTTTAGGTGACTCTCCTTGTTAAAAAGAGGCAACAGTGTGACATAAATTGAATCGTACGATCGCAGACAGTCAGAGCAGTTGATATAAATATGCATGCAGCATATGATTATATTTATTGTATGAGATATGCATGCAAACAAATGCGTCCCCGCAGGCATAACAAAAATTATCCAGAAGTCATTTCGAACTCGACTTGTGGGAAGGATTACTAGTAAATGTAGATGAACTCTACGTTAGGCGAAACCTTCAATAACTTACACACTGAGCTAAAAAACATTGTAGAATTAAAAAAAAAGACTTTGAATCAAAGTAAAATGGAAACAATTTGGGACCGAACACGGAAATTTTAAAATCAAAGTAAAGCATATTTGAACAAAAATGTAATCAAAAGTTTCTTTAAAATCAATGCTTTTCGAACTTAAATTTAAGTAAAAGACGTAATATTTTCATTAAAATATTCCCTTTCTTTAAACACATTTAGTTTTGGTTTAAATAAGGCTATAACTTGTTTCAAATGTTTGATCATCGTGATATAAAGTCGATATGTATTATATTTAAATAAGATTCTAATTTGAATGAAACAAAAAAGTAGTTAAAATATAAAGCAATACCGATTTGATTTAAATGCAAGCATTTTCAAATCAATAGGTTTTCGACTTTCAATTAAAGCTTATAAGGAATATATTTTAATAGGAGTCCACTTTGAAGTCATTCATTCATTTTTATATAGGTATGTATATAGATATGTTATTCATTTATTTAAAATGATAATGATTTGGTAAAAATAAATATAGAAGCTTTGGAAAAGTGAATTTCGTGTGCTTATTAAGCATTATTTCTTGCGAAAAAAAACCATTACCGAGACCAAGGCTAAGCTTGAAAAATACTATGGGGACTCTGCACCATCGATTTCAATGGTAAAAAAGTGGTTTACTGAATTTCGTTGTGGCCGTACAAGCACTGAAGATGCCGAACGTCCTGGACGCCCAGTTGAGGTCTCTACACCCGAAGCAATCGAAAAAATTCACGATATGGTGTTGGCCGACCGAAGATTGAAAGTGCGAGAGATTGTGGAAGCCGTAGGGATCTCGCATGGCTCAGTGGTTTCAATTTTGAATGATCACTTGGGCATGAGAAAGCTTTCCGCAAGATGGGTGCCGCGTTTGCTCACAGTCGACCACAAACGCAATCGTGTAACAACTTCACAGGAAGGTTTGGCGTTGTTTAATCGCAATATGGAGGAGTTTTTGCGCCGTTTTGTAACCGTGGACGAAACATGGATCCATCACAACACACCAGAGACCAAACAATAGTCAAAACAGTGGGTTTCTAAGGGTGAATCGGCGCCAAAGAAGGCCAAGGTGGGTTTGTCAGCCAATAAAGTTATGGCGACTGTTTTTTGGGATGCACGCGGGATAATCCACATTGACTACCTTCAAAAGGGAAGAACAATCAATGGGGAATATTATGCCAACTTATTGGACCGATTCAATGACGATTTGAAAAAAACCGACCTCATTTGGCCAAGAAAAAAGTTCTTTTCCACCAAGACAATGCAAGGGTGCACACATGTGCAGTTGCCATGGCAAAAAACCATGAATTGGGCTATGAATTGCTCCCTCATCCACCCTATTCTCCAGATTTGGCTCCGAGCGACTACTTCTTGTTCCCAAACCTGAAGAAATGGCTTGGTGGAAAAAGATTTGACTCCAATGATGAAGTCATCTCGCAAACAAAGGCCTATTTTTAGGACCTCGACAAATCATTTTTTTTGGCAGGGATAAAAAAATTGGAGAAGCGTTGGACAAAGTGTATAGAGCTCAAGGGAGACTACGTTAAAAATAAAAATTTTTTTTTATCAAAAAATCTGTGTTTTATTCCAAAAGTCACGGACTTATTGACCCGCCCTCGTAATTGTGTGCAATAATAAATTCAATTTTAGTTTACCTTTCAAAGAAAATTATATCTGCAGCTACAGCCAGAGACAGTGTCAGTGACAGATGAAGATGAACGAATCGCCATTACAAATAACTACTCTCGACTCTCGCTCTTCTTCTTATTGGTAATATAGTTACAGTCCATTTACAAATGTGTGCGTGGAACGCCTCATATATCGCGGATCCAAAAATTACGGGAAAAGTTGGGTCAGTGTTTTTGCTTGAAGGGCATTTGTTGAATGTTGTTCTTTTTTGCCTGTTCTTGTTTGATCTTAATATACATACACAACGAAAATGGGAATGCAGTCCATTTACGATAAGTAAAGCGCGTTCCTGTTTGATGTACATACGTTTTAACTTTGATCTTACAAAGAAAATGCGAATGCAGTTATCTTCCTATAATGAAATCGCATTCTTGTTTATTTTTAATACGTTTTGCCTTTAATATAAATACATACTTACATTTAAATAATATACCAATGCCAAACGGTTAGCTTCCACATTATCATTCTGGTTTCCTTTAAATGCGTTTTCTCATTACTTTAATGCATTCAATTTTTAAAACAAGAATATTAATAACTACTTCGAATTGATTAAAATCATTGATTTAAATATGTTCTCACTTTGATTAAAAATATTATCTTTTAACTTTGCTTTAAATATTGAGGCTTACAATTTAATTACGTTTCTACTTTGTTTTAAGATATTTTGATTGTGTGAGCTTATCGTTTGTATTTCATGTTTGAATTTAAAATATTTCATTTTAAATAAATCAAAAGTATAGGGGTATTCAAATCAACGATGCCATTTTTTCATTTCAAAAGTCTAAGTTACTTACCTGATTTTGTAAAAGCTTTTCATTTTTGAAACAAACCATTTTTAATTAAATTCAAATGTTTCTTTCAAAAATGGGCGCATTTTTAATATAAATACGCCGCTATTACAATCCAGGTCGCAGTTTTTCTCTGAGTGCATAATGTACAAAACATCGTATCTAAGCCGTTCCATCCTGTCAAAATTTTTCAATCAGAAACACGTGCTTTACTTACATAAGGTGGCGCAACAGCCCGGGGAGGGCATGGGACTCAACCAACAAGCGTCTCCAGCCAGCTCGACCTTTAGTTATCTGTGTCCAGTTTCGCAACTGAGTCGCGGTTTCCCTCTCCTGCGCCGTCCCTCATGGGTGGATTATAAGATTGTAAACCTTTACTCTTCTGGCTAAGCCGATGTCTCTGACAGTCCGTTGTTGTAATTCCTCCTTCACTTCTTTGCAGACAGTACCAAAAATCACCCGAAGAATTTCTCCCTCAAAGCAGCCAAAAGCATTGCCAGGAACTTCTAAAAAAGCCATGAACTTCTGACAAAGCTATGCCTTTGCCCCAGAGAGCAGTATACTGGGATGATCAAGGTCTTATAAAGGGTAACTTTAGTTGTTCGATAGACGGCTTTGGTATTCAATTGCTTTGCAAGCATTAAAGACGCTGCGATTGGCTCGAGTTATTCTTCATTTGATCTTAGCGATGGTGCGTTTTCTGAATTAATTTTATTTTATTTTGGTGGGGCATAAGTCCCCATTTATTTGGCTTAATGCAAGCTAATAATAAGGCTTAAAACTAATTGAAAACTAATTAAAAGTTAGGGTTTAGGATTGGTGAAGAAGGTCAAGTTTAAGGCAGGGAGTGCTGCGATTGAAATCGAAGGCGGTGAGGTTTGAGTTAACCTTCCGGAGCATTCGGGAGATTGGTTCAATAGAACCATAGGACGTGCGGTTGGGAGGAAGATAGAGGAGACGAGGGAATCGTAAGTTACGAGGGTTGGTATTGAAGGAGATAGAGCTATAAAGTGACGCGCAGTCGACGGAGCCAGAGAGGAGTCGATGGATGAAAACTATGTCTGCGGCGTCTCTGCGTTCCTCAAGGCTATTCATTTTAATGAGTTTGAGACGGTCTAGATAGGGGGGTAAGGTTGAAGGATCGTTCCAGGGTAAACCACGAAGAGCGAATCGGAGAAAGCGACGTTGGATGCTCTCTATTCTGGACACATGGACTTGGTGGAAAGGAGACCATACTTGGCTAGCGTACTCAAGAAGCGTGCGAACAAAGGTAGTGTAAAGAGATCTGGTCACGTAAGGGTTAGAGAATTCTTTTGACCACCGTTTAACAAAGCCAAGTGATGAGTTGGCTTTAAGAATTATCTCGTCAAAATGTAAACGGAAATTAAGCTCCCTATCGCACAGAATGCCAAGATCACGAAGAGATTGAACGCGGGATATAGGTTGACCATGGAGATGGTAAGGACGGGGAGGGGACTTGTTCATCTTGCGTGAGAAAGTAATAGACTGGCATTTGGCTGAATGGCGAACAGCGGCGTATAGGTATACAAGGTAATTAACTACTTCAAAGTTACATCTGTTTATTCTGACGTTCTGTCAGAGACGTCGGTGTTGGGTGTCCTTTGTTGTTGCCAGCATATACTTATTAGTCTTGTTCTCATCGACAGTAAAACACATCTTCGCTGCCTCTGTCTCCATACTCAAGAAAGCGCTATTGACATCATGCTGCATTCTTCCGATTATGCCAATATCGTCAAAGTTTGCTGGTAATTGGACGTACTTTTGAAAGATTGTGCCTCTGGTGTTGGCGCGTGAGTTTCACATAATTGAAGAACGGTGTTAAGAAAGTCGCATGACAGCGCGTCCTCTTATCTGAATCATTTTTTGACATCAAAGGTATCTGTGAGGTGTTTTATCGACTTTGATGTAGCAGCGTGCATGCTCCATCGTTATCCTGCACAAACGAACGAGTTTGGCTGGCTGGTTTGGGTAATTGACGAACAGCTTCAGGGGTTAACACAACATGGCAGGTAAGATCTTGTAGGAGGTATTAAGAAGACCGACGCCGCTGTAGTTGGCGCAGTTCAGAGGATCTCCTTTCTTGAAGTTCGGGCAAATATAACGCTGAGGTTCCATTTATCGGGCACATTTTCTTCCGACCGTATGTAACAGATGAGTTAAGTGTATGCTCTTTACTAAGTCATAGCCTACTGCTTTAAGGAGCACGGCAGATAGACCGTCAGCTGTAGCAGCTTGGTTGGTCTTAAACTTTGATATGTTTATCCACACTTCGCCCAGATCGAGTTGACGGAATCGTTGGTCTACATATTCCATATCGCCCATATTGAATGGTTCTTTCTGAGTGAAAGCGGAAATAGTTCTTTCTTGTCCTCAAAATCGACTGCGATTCTACCACGATATTCCTTGGATTATCCTTGTAAGCTTCGGTTCGGGAACTGTTATCTTAACTGGTTCTTTTTATCCTTTGGTTAAACTTCCGAGCCTCATTCCTGCTTCTCATGCTCCTTCTTTTTCCTCCTAAACAGACGGTGTATCTCCTCTTCTGCTCGTGGAGCACGTGAACAGATCTACAATCTGAAGATATACCCGATGAATTTTTGTTTTATTTCAGTAGAGATTATTGAGTCAATAAGCAATTGTTGGCCAAGAAAGTGATTGACGTCGACCGATAACTTTTCTTTTTTCGAACTGCTTTAGGGATAATTTTAATCATTCTTGTACCGCATTTTAACAAACTCAATTGTTTGTTGATTTATTTAAGTTTATAAATTTTAATATTAAAGTTAATTCATAAGCGATATTTTTTGTTTCTTCATTTCTGCATAAACGAAAATTTGAATTGCGTATATTGTCCTTGTGCTTTATTTTTGGTCATTGCAAATGCCAAACTAATAGGGAATTGTAAATATTTAGATGGCAATGGCTTATACAACGGTTTCCAGAACATCTCTTTTTAAGAGAGCATGCCCTTTTTTTTAACGTAATGTTTTTTCCACTTTCTTTTTTTTTTCGTATTTTGTTCGATTTAATTGTGTGTTGTCTATTTCGGTACATCATTAATAAATAAATATAGTAATTTATTTCTTCTGAAACTTTTAGTTAGCTGTGTTAGATTAAGTTTCTTTTTTTCGTCTGCCACATATGGACAGGGACACCAATCGTATTATTTAGGTACCAAATTCAAATTTATATTACAAAAGAGCCGATAGTCTCTGCTGCTAGTGCTCTCAAATAAATGTTATTAGTAATTAATTTTTAATTTGTTATTGATACACATAAATAAATAAATAAATATATTACAAACATTTTTTATAAAGTTTTCAAGAAAAGTAAGTTTTATAAAAATAAATAAATATTCCGCATTAATACAGGGGCATATTATACAGCGCCTAAAACCTAGCTTCTACAACCATTTGCTTGTGCAATGTGAAAGGGACCTAAAATATTAAGCCGAATACGGACGGCGAATTTGAGAAGCTTCTCATGACAATTGATATATTTAGATGTTGGTCAGACGTTCGCAAGAGTTTAGGCAGTGAAAAAAACTTTTAGACCCCGGCAGGATTAGAACCCGATACCTTTAAATTAGTACCAACACACTTACTTCTGCGCCACCGCACACACGCTTTTGTTTTATATTTTGCAAAAAGAATTTGCAGTTCTTAGTAAGTTCGTCTAAAGAAAAAATGTGTTGTCTGTGGAATGCATTCTAAAGAGGAACTGCTAAGCTTTCTGGTCGTACGAAAATGAGCACAACAGGAGTTCCCAATGTGGTGGAGTACAAGTCATAAATCGTCAAACTCTAATAACTCGTGTGACGTTTTTGAATTGGGTATATTTGAGATGTCCTAATGAAGTGATTTCACATTTACCTACTGGAAAAAACATGATCGACATTGGTGCTTTGACATTAGATTATGTTTACATTGTACAGACACTATTTATTTATTTTTATTTATTTTATTATTAACTCCTAGAATATCTTTTACATTAGACTTGAAGTCCATTTAAGCAAAAGTAATATAATTTAAATTAAATAAGCTAAACAATTTTAAATTACATTAACCAATCAATGACAAACAAAAAGCAAAAAGTGAAAAAGTTTTTAAAAAAATTAATATAATGTATGTACAAAATTAACTAAAGTGCTTAAAGCATCCTTTAGTGCTGGTCCTGATATCATCCCGCCCACGGTTTTGCGGAATGTTATAATAGCATTGCATGTCCGTTTCCTTTTATTTTTAACAATTTACTACACAATGGGAACTTTTAAGAGACTCTCCACGTTGAGAGCCAAAGTTGTTATATCTGCCATTCCTAAAGTATTTGAAAGCATCGTTAAAAAAGCTGCGGTTTCTTGTAAAAGACCATATAAGTTAGGAACAACATGGTTTGTTTCGGCGAAGCCGACTTTAACAAATTTTGCCGCATTTATCTCAGTGGCTCTAAATGCCATTGAACACGGCTCCCGAGACGATGTTATCTGTACAGATGTTAGTATGGATTTTAGCTCGGCCAAACACGCTATTGACAAGGAAGCTTGAAAATTTTGATTTTCACTTTAGCCTTCTTATGTGGTTGAACTCATTTTTGGTAATTTGATTTCAAATAGTGGAGCTAAGCAACGCACTGTCCAAGCATTTTTTCTCCAGTTCTGGTGTCCCTCAAGTTAGGCACCTAGGATCATTGTTATTTATAATTTTAATTCTTGATCTATGCTGATAACCTTAAGTTATTTCGCAAAATGGCCAACCGTTAATGATTCCTCATTGCTTTCAATCGATCACGAGAATTTGTCCGTCGGATTTCCCTACAATTATAACATGAATAACTCCTACTTAAAAAGTCTTAGCTTAATTTTAATAGTCATGTAGACTACTGTGTAGTTTTAATAGACCGAAAGGCAATAACTATAAGGCTTAAGTTAAGAGCATCCGCATAAGGATCAACAGTCAAGAATTTTATTTTCAGTTAGATTTAATCATTTTATTTTTGAAATCAAAAGTTAAACAACAATAATCGTTACATGCAAACCTTAACTTAGATAAACTACTCACTACTACTATTGGTATACTAATAAAATTGTTAAGAGACGAACAAAAGTGAAATGTAATTTCATTAATTTTTTTCACACAGAATTTCGGATGGTAAAAAATGAAAACTAACATATGAAAATATTTGTCAAATGAAAATCAAAACATTTGTCATATTCGCTTTCTTGACCTTTTTGTTGTTTTGTAATTTTTTGTTAAAATCGATTTGACGCCATTCATTGATAAAGAAGAGGTATTTGTTAAATGTTCTGCAAAAATTATTTGCCAACAATCGCATATCCGAGATTGATGAAACGCGAAATTCGAATAGTTTAGTTTGACTTCTCATTGACAATACTACAACTGACGTGTGTTAATTTTTACGCAAAAGCGTTCGTGTATTTCTCTTTGAAATGATTGGATTCTCTGTCGATTTTGGAGATTTGATAGTTTTCATTTGTTTACGCTTAAAAGGGTACGCGAACGGACCTATTATAAAAGACTTGACTTTTGATTACCTAAAAAAATTCACCAAACTTGTACTGAACATAGGGGA
Source organism: Portevinia maculata (assembly GCA_949715645.1). NCBI lineage: Eukaryota > Metazoa > Arthropoda > Insecta > Diptera > Syrphidae > Portevinia > Portevinia maculata. The sequence continues at coordinate 43,590,506 of OX454527.1, forward strand.
AAGTGGGTATGTATGTGGATTTTTTTTTCAAAAAAACACTACTACTCGCAATTTTTAAATCATGTAGAAGATAACACAAGGTTACATGGTGGCTTGTTATTAAAAAAAACGGAAAGATTACCAGAACACAAGCTTTAATTTATTGTATGAACCTACCTCACTCTGTCTTATTCCTCGTGCTTCAGAAAAAAAAACCGAAAGCGGTTAAAACCGGCCGGTTAAACCGGATGTACCTTATGTGCACAATGCGTTCACTCATTGATTTTTTTTAACTCAAATTTACCCAAGGCTACTTTACACAAATGTATACAAAATGCCTTTTTTATACACTCGACTGTGGAACTTCCACTGCCCACACGAACTGCTTTGTTGACATACAAAATTATTTTGTGATCAACAGAAACAAAGTAAAGCTGATGATGTCGGAGAAAAACCTAATGTCCCATTCCTCCTCTGTCGCATGCATAGCCACAATCCACTTTAATAACAATATTTACATTCTCTTCTAAGTTAACTCAATTGTAATACACTTCTTCAAAATTTTAAATTAAAAAACTATTTAAGAATTTATATTTAACATTTGTTTGTTTGTTAACATTTACAATTACCATTGGGGTCATGAATAAGTTATCGTAAGCATTAGGTTAAGTTCAATATTGTATAAATAGCGTAAGAAATTAATCAATAAACCAGTTATCCACCACTCACCAACAAGCTCTACTTATTTACTTACTTACTTACTTACTTACTATCGTCGACATAGTATATCATCTACAACCCGCTACATTACGGAAAGATTGTGCAGTCCTTCCAATACACCTACAACATCCATCCACTACTCCGCCACTGACTAGCCAAACTATCAACAACAAAAAGAATTTTTCAATTCAAACCAGTAGTTCTTGATATTAGCGCGTTCAACCAAACAAACAAACAAACTTTTCAGCTTTATAATATAAGTATAGAATATGTATATTATTTATTTTGCATTTCGACCAAAAAAAAATCTATTTTACGATAGAAGCTTATATAATGTTTTCTGTGAGAAAATTATTAAGAAACTCGGCATATTTATCAAATACACTGGGTTGCCAAACAGCTTGAAACGTTCACACAGTACGTAAGATGGGATCTTAAATGCGACATTTAGCAGGGATATTGCAAGAAAGTTCTCGCAAGGCCCAGCCTATCTTGAAGATGGAGCATGTTTAGCTGATATTCCAGTATATGTCGCTGTAGCTTAGAAAGGTATCTGCCCTATTAATTGTTAAAGTTCAACAGTCGCCCTTTTTAGTTTATCACGTAAAGTCTGGGCCGCCAAAACTAGCAGGTAAGGATCCGATGAACTTCATGGTAGTCACCGGGTCTTTACCTGCTTGTTTTGTCGGCCCAGACTTAACGCGATAAACTTAACCGATGTATAATAATAGACATTTTTCAGGGTAGCGCCCTCAACAACATACCAACATTTCAGCCCCATAGATTAAGGTCATATATTAAAGTAGCACACTAGCAAATAAATCGATAAGTTGTTGGTTTTTTTAAACTAAAGATGCAAGGGTAAATATAAATGAAACCACAAACCTTAAGAACTTAAAATAACATTAACAAATTAAACACAAAATTCTATTGAGCGATAAATATAAATTCCAATTCAATATTGACTCACCTCTATCTCATGGTCGTGCTCAAGATGTTGAAAGAGAAAAGCACCTCCTAAACAATAGCCAACAACCAGCGAAACCAGTGTCACGTGTGAAACAACACATGTCAATACCTTCCAAGACACACAAATGGCAGTAACACATCGTCCTCGCGATGGTTTCTCCATAATGTGTGGCGGCAGCGGATGTCCCCTACGTCCGGACATAGTAGTTCACCCAATCAACAAGTATTTTTATACGTGATTGCTATATATCATCGATTTGTATGTTAAGGCACACACCGAACATGAACACAATTGCACAATGTAGTTAAAAATAAAATTTGAATATTTTGTAAATTTTTCGAAGATAATAAATAAAACACTAGAACTTTAAATGTTAAGAAACTTTTATCTTTGAAAAAATAATAATAATATTACCAATTTATCTTTTTATTTGTTTATTTTTTGGAATACAATTTTTGTTTATATTTGGAACATGTACTTTTGTGATTTACTGGAATGATATTTTGTTACACTCAGTATTTTTATTATTTTATAAAATGTTGGTTGACTATTTATTCCACTAAAAGGATTAATAATTACTTTAAAAATCTAGCTGCAGTTGCATTGAAGTCTGTTATTGTGGGCGGAAGTAATGTTTATTAAGGCTGAAGAAGGTCGCAGTGTACAAAGCCTTATTATTAATAAGGATGGAAAAGATAAATAACCTGGCCACTTATCAGAGGATACTTGCCTACAAATAAAAGTTCACCACAACCTGCTTTCTAATTAAAGTTTTTCACAAACACCCTTCTTTATTTTGTAAGAACAATTTTAAGAAAATATTGTAGTATAGATGGCAACAAAGTGTGTGTCGAGTCTTAAAAAATCAGCTTATTAACAGGGGGGCATCAGAAGGACCAAATTAATTTTTGACTCAGCTTTTGACCCCATCTTATTTTTAATAATCTGAAGTTGCTTTGCTAACACATCCCTTTTCGTTGGGTAGACAAGGTGAAGTTGGTTGCAGTTGGAATAATGAAAACAGACAATTTGCTAAAAGACGTTTTCCTTTTTAAGCTCTGAGCAGAGCACTGAGCAGAGCCTGAGCATGTCAAGTATACTCTGAGTAGAGTATGCTGAGAGCGCTCCAATTTATCTTTGAAACAGACTTAAGCACTGCAATAGGCGTTTTTCTTTTTTGGCCCCGAGCAGGGAACAGAGCGGGGCCCGAGCGATCAGCGCTCGCTCCGACCTGAACGTAACCTGAGCGCTCCGAGCTAATTAAGAAACAGAATTGAGCACTGAACTGTCATTAGATAATTTTTTTCTATTAATTTTCAAAATAGTCAGGATTGCTTCTGAAATTGGTGTTTGTCAAGGATTGTTCCATTTAAATTATAATTTCTAGGAAATAAACTATAGAAAAAGCACAAATAATGAATGAAGTCAGCTGCGGTCAGCTTTTCGCTGATCATTTTTTAGTCGAGCTCATCGAGCGAGCCCTGAGCTAGCTCAGAGATAAAAAAGAAATACAAATTTTGTACTCAGAGCGCTCCGAGCTAAAAAAAGTAACACAGTTCTTTTTTTGACAGCTCAGTGCCCCGCTCGGAGCTAAAAAAGAAAAACGCGTAATGAACACCAGTAGAGCGCTCAGAGCGCTCTGAGGTAAAAAAAGAAACACAGATATTTTTTTGACAACTCAGTACTCTGAGGTTAAAAAGAAAAACGCCTAAAGACATTCTGACGGGCGCCTTTTTTCGGGATTCATTTTTTTCTTTACTAAAGTGCTTGCTATAATTTTATTTAGAGAATATGGTCCAAAGATAAGCTATTAGAAAGTTTTTGCACATAGAATTCAAAATAGAGTAAGAGTACTTTTGCTTTGGCGCCGCTTTTTTCAATGTGAAGTTAGAAGCAGTGATGGAAGAGTATTCCATCTAACCATTGTATATAAACCTTATAGTAGTGCAACCGTGCGTAAGCGACGATACGCCATCAGTGCGCATTCGCCCGCAACAAATCATGATAGTCTAGTTCTACACCATTCTCGTGCTGGGAATATGAGTAGGAGGATGATGCAGGTAGTGGTGGTGGTTGGCAAAGCAGGTTTCGTGTAGATTTATGGTATATTTTTTGTTTACTTTGATATAAGGGGTATATTATGTTTTCTGGATTTTAACACAATTGGTATGTGTGTGTATATACGAGTATTTGCAAGTGAAAAGCAGATATTCATATTTAATGGTAGGGGCGATGGTGGATGAAGAGAGATGGGATAATTGTAGTTGGGTAGATTGATGGTATATTATTTGTTTGCTCTGATCAAAGTTTTTGGGGTAGGTTATGGCATATTGCAATTAGAACAAAACCGTCACCTGGAACTTATTTTGTTGTATTTTATACAATTGGTGTGTATATGTTAAGATCGGCGAAGGAGATTCGCATTTCAGCAGTGAGGCATATCATATTTGCATGTGAAAAAAATTAATTGAGGCAGAGATAAGATAAGACAAGTTAGAGTGTGTGTACGAGCGCGTGCCTTGCTTGTAATAATAGCTGCCGTAGGTTATTCATGAACAACTCAAATTGGTTTATTTATTGGTTCATCAAATAAAAAGGGCATTTATTCATAATCGGTATTCAAAATCATATTAGGTTCATATTTCGTTCGCATTATGTTACACAATCGAATCTCCGAATATAAACAGAATTTTTTCATTTGGTTTTGCACAAGCACCTGAGTGCCTCAGTTTGGGCAGCTAAACATCATTGATTTAGGTATTCTTTTTGATACCTACTTCTTTTGATACCGTCATACCGACCACTAGCGGCCGATATACTTAATGCAAATTTCGGTTTCAGGATGTCCCAGTAGGTACTAAAGAAATGAAGTATAGTTTAAATTTATCTTTTGAAGTAGGTAGGTACAATTATGAAATTTTATAGGTAGGTACCCAAATGCATTCAAATATTGAACTCCATCAAACGCATGGTTAGACGTATCGCATGTTATAGAAACCCACATTTTTTATTCTAGCCTCGTTAATACCTCAGTCAGAAAAAATATAAGTTTCATGTGTATGTATATACATACAGTTAAATCTTCCTTGAGGGGACATTAATGGTGCACATTTTTGTCCGCTTAAGAGAGTTTACCGTTTAAGGAAAATTAAAACAACTTATCCATCTTTAAGCTAAAAAGAAAAGTCTTCATATTCACTTATGTATGTATATACAAAGATGGTATATTAATTGTTGGCTCTAATGGAAATTTGGGGTAGGTTATGGCACATTGCGAGGAGGCCGTAGGATGTTTGCTGGTATTTAATACAATTGGTATGTACCTCCGTCTCACTTGATTACGAACAGGTAGTTTCTTGATTTAATTTTACGAAATTTTTTAACTCCTTCGATAATATGGGAAAAACCAAATGCAATATGAAAGAAGGCTATATTAAGTTTATGTTGTACAAAAAAATTGGGATTAGGTAGATAAATTCGATTTTATTGATGCTTTTCCCAAAAAGGTTATAAAATTAGTCCTTTTTTTCGTCGCACCTGATTACAAAAAGTAACCATATCTACCTGTTATCATATTTTAAATAAAATTAAAGGCATTAAGAGTAACAGGGACCTTAGTTCAAAACGTAATTTCTTAGAAACAAAAACTAAGGGTAAAAAAAAAATTCATTAATAGGTAGGTTTTTCTTGTAGTAGTAGGAGCTGGAAGTGTGCGATTGATGAATGATTTACACAAAGCGTAGGTATGTTGGAATGGTAATCTTTGATAGAGGTAGTGGCAGTTAAGAAATTTGAAATACCCGCCAATTTAACTTAAATACCAGACCAAAACCAATTTTTTCAATTAGAAGTTCAAAATTTTAAATTAAATTTACAATAAAAAAAACAACAAGGATTTAAGGCTGCCAAACTTTAAGGATAAGCATCATGTAAATAAATATCTATAAATAAAGTTATATTTTAATAAATGAATGGGTGTGTTTTTCTGATTTTCATATATAAATATTTATATGTACCCATATTTATTTTTATTTGTTTTTAGTTATGGTAATATTAATATATAGTTTTTTTATTTTTTATATATACTTTAGGTATGCGCTTTTGGTTAAAGGACCCTATGCGTTGTTATGTTACGTAATATTTTATTTATTTATTTATGAACTATGCGCGAGGAGTAGGCCTAACCTCGGTGAAAAAAAAACGCATCAAATGTTCCACCTCCTGGGTGATGCGGAAGAGAACAGACTTGTGTTTTTTTTAGTACCAACCACAGCATTAAAAAAAAAATTAAATAAAATATTCAATGCTGTGATTGGTACCTATGCCTCGAATATCCAAATTGGTTAAATGAACATTTCTTTATCTTTAAACTATATACATAATATTCTCAGTATTTGTTTTTTTTTCTTTTAAGAAAGCAATGAAAACATATATTTTTGCATGTCTAAATACGAGTAGGTAGGTAGTTTGTTTGACATTCATTCAAATAATAAAAAAAAAAATGTAAATCGACAGGTGAGCTGCCTCTAACAGATATACGTATCCAACAACGTGGTCGCTTATAAATATCTGATAAAAAACAAATCGAATATTTCTGAATCAATTACAAAAGAAATGATAGAAATCGGTGAATTTTTGGACGAGATATACCCAAAATAGCACGAGTCTAAAAAACCATAAACTCATAATTTCTTTACTTCTTACATGTTCAGTAGGTAAAGTAAAGGAACAAGACCAAACTGTGGTGGATTCCGGGCCACGAAGGTTTTGAAGGCAACGAAAAGGCCGACGACGGGTTGCGATATCACCTAAACATAATGAAAATAGTTGACTCTGCAGAATGCCGGCTATGTCTTGAGGAAGACGAAACAGCTGAACACATTCTAGTTGAATGTCCGGCCTCAGAGAACAACTGAGTTCCGAAGATATAAAGAAGTGGTCTGCTGGTAGCATTATCCGCTTTATACGGAAAGAAGAAATACTACTAGCTTAACATATTTCTGGCCCAGACGGTACAAACGACCTCATAGGTCGCAGTACCTTTTTCTTCGCCTTGGCGAACCAGAAGCTAAAAAAAAAATATATTGCAAATTTCAGCAGAACCATTTACCACAGGGCATGACAACTAATAATAGAACGAAACGAGGAGTAGGCCGTCTGATTAAAGCTCGGTGATTAAAAACACGTATATCTAATGTTACAACATGGGTAATGCGAAAGAGAACCAATCAAGCAACCTTCATTAGAAGCAAAAAACACAAACAAGTGACCTTCCTCAATGCTTTATTGCAAAGGTGCAGGGACTTTAAACAACGAAAATTCGTATTATCCATATAAATATTCATCGTGTAGGTACCTATTGACCAATAAGTGGTGGTGCAGCATGGCACAATACCGAGACAAAATAAATTATGTCATTGCTTTATAAATTAGACTGAATATTTCTAAATCAATTACAAAAAGAATGATATAAATCGGTACATTTTTCGACAAGATATAGCCAAAATAGCGAGAATCTAAAATGCGATAAATTCATAATTTCTCATTTGAAAGAAAAATACCCAAATCAAATTTTATTAAATTTTTCGTTTCAAACGAATCGCCCCTTCCATCCAGAGAGTCGATAATGCGAAATCCATTATCCATACAAATAATAACTTACTTGGTTTCCATCATCAACCTCTGCTACTTGCAAAGCATATGTACGTACATGAACATGCTACCTGCGCTGCCTACGCCTATGCTCCTTCTTACAATGAAAAAAAATGCATACACAATGGAATGAAATTCGTTCGGCGGAAAGATTCGAGAGAGACAAACCGGTTTATTTGGTCTTGCTTTCTTCGTTTTCAATGTGTGTATTTAAAATGAAGATGACAGCAAAAGTTTAGACACAAACATTCTAGCTCAATTCATAACGCCATCTGCATTTAGTCGGCTAAAACAAAAAATTCGACATGATGGCACTACTATAAAGTGCATATACAATGATCTAACTCACGTAAGTATCAGAATCCATAGCAGATGTTCCCAAAAATAAATAGCATCGCAGCCATCTCTGCACAGGACTTTTGCAAATAAACGTCAGGCTATGACTTTGTTATGTTTAGTATATATGTATATTCACCGATAGGATCTCGAAAGGGATTTAGTCTAAGAGCCGACAGCATATTTTGGGAGTGGAGGTATAACCAAAATTCATTTACTTGTTTGTAAAGGTACTAGCATTGTGATATCAAATGCAGTCGTCTGGCGGGGTTTTTTTTTCGCCGGGGCTGAGGGCGGGGGTTTGAAAACGTTGATTTTTCGGATTTTTGTGTCAAGGGTATAACCATTTTTAAATATACACAAATTATAGAGAACTATGCACTAATTAAGAATTTTTGGGTCCCAGACGTTTTAAGTGTCGCATTCGCCTTGCCAGACGCCCCAAAAGGGGCAAAAAATCACTTTTTGGTGTCAGAACTATAACCAAAAAAAAATTACATCAAAAAATCAGGAAAAAGCCCCTCATTACAAAAAAGTAAGTGCTAGACGTTTTAAGTGTCGCATTCGCCCCGCCAGACGCCCCAAAAAGGGGCAAAAAAACTTTTTATGTTGTCAGAGGTATAACCAAAAAAAAATACATCAAAAAATCAGGAAAAATAACCTCATTACAAAAAAGTAACTCTCAGACGTTTAAATTGTCGCCCGACCCAGCTAGACGCCCTGCAAAATAAGCAAAAAATATCACTTTCCGGACATGTATCTAAAAACGGGTTACTGAAATTTCTAATTTCTGTAGTTAATGCTTTAAGGTTTTCAGAAAATCTCCTTATTTTTCCGCTTTTTAAGTCACGCGTTACGTCGTCTTTCCGAACTAGACCTAACACTTTATAGAGAGATGAAATTTTTGCAGTTCTATCCGTATGAGTTTTGGCCAATTTTTGTCTGGTGGATATTGAGTTTGTAAATGATGAAATACCAGTCAACCTATTTGCTGCATCGGCATTAATAGTCTGCTCTAACGTCAAATCTACTGGTGACATTGAAAACGATTTATCGGTTCTTTTAACACCAAATCCGCATTTTTTTATATGCTGTACCAGGTAAACGTCTGGGAGTTACTTGTTTGTAATGAGGGTATTTTTCCTGATTTTTTGATGTATTTTTTTTTTTGGTTATACAAAAAAAGTTTTTTTGCCCCTTTTGGGGGCGTCTGGCGGGGCGAATGCGACACTTAAAACGTCTGGCACTTACATATTTGTAATGAGGGGATTTTTTTCTGATTTTTTGATGTAATTTTTTTTTGGTTATACCTCTGACACCAAAAAGTGATTTTTTGCCCCTTTTAGGGGGCATCTGGCAAGGCGAATGCGGCACTTAAAACGTCTGGGACCCAAAAATTCTTAATTAGTGCATAGTTCTCTATAATTTGTGTATATTTAAAAATGGTTATACCCTTGACACAAAAATCCGAAAAATCAACGTTTTCAAACCCCCGCCCTCAGCCCCGGCGAAAAAAACCCTGCCAGACGACTGCATTTGATATCACGATGCTAGTACCTTTACAAACTTGTAATTTGGTTATACCTCCACTGCCAAAATATGCTGGTATAATTGGTATAATACCGGGAACAGACGTGATTTAGCTAAATCCACTTGATTTATACTTGTAATCAACTTCACCACGTTATTCAGGAAAAAAAAACTCCTATAATTATGTCACACTCCCTATAAATATGCCACACTTTTATCTAATTGGTAGGAAACCATGTTGAAATTGCCAAAAACTAGAAAGCAATAGGTCTGTTCGCGAACTAATATGCAAACGTAAATTTATATAAACTTTGGTGCAAAACTACACAAACGCGTTCGCGTACTGAGAAAATGGTAAAAAGATGAAGGAAAGCAAAATGTACTTTCGTTCATTTTTCTTCACATAGAATTGCAGCTAGTAAAAAAAATGAAAACTGTCAAACGATGAAATCCTATGAGTTTGCCAGCAAAAAAAACAGCTGTTGCTTCTTTTCAAGCCAAAATTTGACGTTTTCCATCTTTTTACACAAAAGCGTTCTCGTACTTTTCTTTGAAATGAGAGAATTCTCTCTCGATTTTGGAGATTTGACAGTTTTCATTTTTCTACACACAAAGTACGCATTGTTGACGTAATGACTCGCGTCGGTGGGAACATGCTTTAAGGCCCTGTCCCCGAGTTTTAGGGAACGGGGGATGTGGACGTCGATTATTTCTTATAGCTCATCTGTGCTAGGGTCCCTAATATATATGACGAGCATCACTTTCGCAACGAATAGAAATTGTAAGACTGCAACCGAAGCAATATATTTGTGTATTTATATGTGAATTAGGTTTAGACAAAATCTCCTGACGTGTTTGGCTTGAGGGTTAAAAAGAAGCAGGCCTAAAAACTCCGGAATCACAAATACAAATTTAATAATACTTTGGCATATGGTTAGCGGATTTAAGAAGTGATCCGAAACCGGAAAATCTGCCAATGTTTATTGAGGTCCAACCGGCGAAACTTACAGTCGGAGGGAGGTTTATGATCCCTTTAATCCTTATCATAACAGCGGGTTTAAGGAAGAAGAAGATCGTTGTTAATAGTTCATTCTCGAAAAAAGTGACTGGTCGGGCTTTTGAGGTCGTGTTGTGTTTTGGCTATAGGTCGGTATACAAATAAATATAGTATCTTAATTTTGTTGTATGCTCTATAAGGTCAGGGATTACACTTTTATAATTGCACTGAGTTCTGTTGGATTTTTAGGATTATTAAAAAAGCGGTAGAGTATGAGGCTCAAGTGAACAATGGACCAGTATTGAGTCTGAGTAAAAAGTCTCGCACCATGACAACAAAAAATGACGCTCAAGTGGCCGATCTCGCCCCTCTCCCCTTCGAACATTTCAAACGTGAATTATCCACGAAATGTATACATTTTAGGCTTTTCAACTAAATATCTTTCAAATGTAATATAAAAGCTGTATGGCAACAAAGAATCAAAATTAAGTTAATAATATTACATTTAATTTAATTTACAATAATAATTTTGTACCTCAACCCAATCATTTATATTTACGGAACTGCACGTGTGAATGCATTTTGGAAAAACAAAACTTAATTCAGTAAGGCATGCCGAATACATTTTGAAATTTACATTTATTTTAAGAAAATGCCAAACCAAATGATCCCCACTTTAAGAGAACAAGACGACATGTATAGATAGGTAGAGGTACAAATACCTATCTGAGCAGAGGAGACTCCACATACTGTACATGAATAATATTTCGGGTACAACAAAAATTATATATATATAGAAAAACATTTTTCCTTAAAAACAAAACCATATGGGGCAAATTAATAATATCCTATTTTTGATGGTTGTGCTTTCAAATATTTATTTTTATGCGTATCACAGTGGTGATCTTAAAGACTTTACAGGTATCTACACTATTATGTCAACAGAAACTAAAATAAATAAATAGTTCTAATGAACTTTAGTACCGACGACGGGACAAGCACGATCACGATTTTCAGAACTCCCCCACATTGGGGAACTTTCGGATGGAGACTGGTTAAAGATTTGAATCAATTTTCTGTGAACGCTGCGAGTATTTGGTTCTGCGTGAGGGGAAATAAGATTGATGAATGGATTTTTCGAGTTTTCTCTTAAAAGTATTTTCGAAAACTCTCATTGTTTTCAAAAAAAATGTGTTTTTCGCCCGTGTTTGGCGATACTGAAGATAGAAACCTATCGGTTATCGACCCACAAGTCCGGCGTCAGAATAAATTTCGCATTATGTACATTGATATGGACTGCCGATTTGATAAAAATGGTTATGGTTATTGATTTCGTAAAAAGTGTTTGCATATTTTTTCTGAACGCTCCTAGTCAATGGAGATGTATGGGACTCCTGGAATGATAGAAAATAAAACGTAAACACATGAAGCACTCGTTTCACTTTCAAAACTGTATTGTATAAATTTCCATATAACATCTAAAGGGTGTTGCTGTTTGATTTTTCAGTGTTTTGGTTGGCAATGAGTTGACAGCAGGTTGTAAGACAGCTGTCAACAGTACTCAAAAAGACAGCTGATGTTTCAGTTTGGTATTTTTTCTTTCATGGAAGTCCGTATGACTTTCCTTTGATTTACTTGATGGCCCAACTTATAACGATAGGTTAGGTTAGGTAGGTGGGCTGGCATAGTGCCAGACTCAGGTCAATACTGACCCATTGTGATGCCCATCGGGGGAGGAGGGTTGTCCCTTACTCATTTTTAACCCTGTCTATAAACAGCTGAGATTATTTACTCATTGTGCTGTTTGATACAAACCATCCTGTGGATTTGGTGAAGTTCATTATTCTGTCTATTGGTGTGCTGGAGAGCTCGTCTAGGTCGTGGAAGAAACGTCTTCCCAGGAATCTGTATCTGATGTGTTGGAGACCCGGGCAGTGACACAGGAAGTGGGTAGTATTCTCCAGAGCTTCCTCGTCGCTACAGCTTCTACAGAGTTCTTCCTCCGTCAAGCGTAATTTCTTCATATGGTATCGCAGAGTATTGTGCCCCGTTAAAATACCTACGAGCGTGGATAGTGATGACCTATCCTTTTTCAATAGACTCTCGGTTCTGGCCTCATTGTAGCTTGGCCATAGCGTTCTAGTGGTGTGGCAAGTATCTAGTGCCGTCCATCTAAGGTTCGCCTCTCTTATTGCTTTTTTCCCTGCTTCAAGCCTAAGTGAGCAAGGCGGGATGAGTACAGAGGGATCAGCTTGTTCTGACACAGCTTCCGAACTTTGTCTTGCTAATTCGTCCGCTTTCTCATTGCCCGGAATGCCTTCATGTCCCGGGACCCAGCAGAGCGATACTTTATGCTGGGTACCAAGAACCTTGAGTTCTTCGCGACAGCATTTCACAAGCTTTGATTTTATTTCTGCTGCAGTTAAGGCTTTTATTGCTGCCTGGCTGTCGATATTGAAGGTAATACCATCGGGTGGTATTGCCTTTACCGCAGACCCACGGGCTGCTGTTGTCACTGCCAGGACCTCTGCTTAGAAGACGCTGCTGTGGTCGGGTAGGCGTACCGATTTTGATATACCCAGTGGTGCGGAAAAGACGCCGTAATACGGCTATGGCTTGTGTGTCGGGGAAGAGTTCACTTCTACATTCTTCCCTGCTGGGATAGGCACTCGAGAAAGGTCTTGTGAAGTCTAAGTATGGCGTGATGTAGTCCGTAGTTGGTACATGGCCAAAGTATTTCTGTAGGATCATCGAATGACGGGTGAGAGGTAAGAAACAAGTCCAGTCTGTTAGCAGTTTGCTTATGTCCGGTATTCGTGTTGGCTCATTTACAGGCTAAGTCAGATTGTTTACCTCAACAAAAATCTCAACGTGCCTTCCTTCGGATATTGTCTGTGCAGAATGTCGAAGAAAACATGAATTGTGTATATTGAAATCATCCGCAATGACAATTTCTGACAATGAGGGGTCCCGATTCTTGTGATGGAATCAGATAGCGCATTCAACTTGAATGTCTGCCCAAATTGGGGCTTCTATAAATAAAACAGTAGTGCATGGCCTACGGACATGCGATTTAAGGAAAAAGGAATACAAATTCCGGATTGGACCATTGACCATATTAAGTCTGAAGCTGGTAGGCTACGTCACTACGTATGTAGACGGCGAGACCGCGATGGGGAAATAAATAATGGGACTAAGTTGTACCCAGGTAGACTAAACTCTATTAAATCAGAGCCAACAAACTTGGGTTTCATAAAGTGCCAAAACAGCTGGTTTATTGTTGAAAGCATCTGTGTAGAATGAAAAAAAAAATTCCCCAAGCCACGAATGTTACTGACATCTACTTCGAAATTCCTCCATATAATAAAAGACAAACATAAATGAAAACACAAACTCCGACGCTTACTAAGCCAAAACCGTGAATTGAAAATCTGCGTTAGATTTCCAAAACAACGGTAATTTTTTGGTCCACCAACAAAATCAACAGCTCACGACCCGCAATTGTACACACAAAAAATAAAACGGCACCTGCTGCCTCGGCTGCTATATCTAGAATGTTTTTCTGACAAGGCCTGTGGCGATTACACAGAAAAAAAACTCAACAGTTGTAGTTCCTAACTACAATGGCTTTGGTGCGTGCATTGCTTTCGTAACGTCCGAAGTACTCCAAAGACTATGTGCGCTTTGACCTTTGACTCAAGCTAAAAATTAAAATATAACCGAAGTCTCTATCCCTTACTAAGAAAAAGCTTGATGCCTGAAACCTAAGAATAAGAAGTACAGGAAGGGGCATAGCGAGGAAACAGTGAGGCTTTTTTCAAAATAGTGTGAGTTACACTAACACAAATCCATTGACACAGGCCGGCCTAAAGGGCCGGCGTAGAGTTTGGACGGCAAAATGCTGGGGCGCCCAATGTAACTCTTAGCTGTTTCTTTGAAAGCGATAAAATAGGAAAATATGTAGCTGAGCTAGTAGGTAGTACTAGGTTATTATCTTCTCAGAAGTACTTCGGCACCTTCAAAGAAACACAGCTTTTATTAAGTCTTAATAAATAGAACTTACCTTTTACAGGAACCTACAAATTTTAAACGTATAAATAAAATTCAGTTTTTATCTGTTTTTAGTTTTTGGTTTAATTTGAAAAAACATTAGGTATCACAGATATTTTCCTTTGTCAAATAAATTTTAGTAACATTTTACCTACATTCCTCTGAAATGAACTGCTTTTGTCAATTTTGTTCTAATTGATAACTTTTCGTTACTTCTTGAAGCAATATAAAAATATCTTGTCTTTAAAAATATTTCAATTATCATTTTTGAAATAATTCCGAAATGACCCGATATTTTAATGTATCCTTCGAAGATTGTTTTGCCAATAAGCTCATTTTGAGAATTGATAATAATTCGGTCATACATCTGTTTTTTTAAAATTGTATTTTTTTTTTGTCAATTAGTTTTGATTGGATTCTTAGATGTTTTTCCGTTATAAGACATATGTCTTCTACATCTTTGGAAGATGTTTTTAAAAAACTCTTTGTCTTAAAGGCTTTTAAAGATTGAGAGTTTTCATCACCCTCAAGATCATTTTTACAGCTGTCACATTTTAACATTTTTTTTAGTTTAAAAACAACGAACCCGGCGATATACTAAACAACGTGGCTTGTAAATTCGGTCAATGTACTGGGGTCTGAGAAATAATCATAATCATTTAAGAATGCTTCATTCTCCTCTTGATTACAATTATTTACAACGTTTTGCAATATATTTTGTTGCGACTCTTGCAGATATACCGTTTTTACAGGGTTTGATGAGCTAACATTTAAAATTTGAATGTTTTCGAGAGGTAAACAGTTGCCAAGTCCACTTTCTCTTATTTTGCATCTTATTATAAGTTTTCTATATGCTGCTTTAAATTGCTTCACAGATGGGTTATCATTGTACCCAAGATGTGACCGCACTGAACCAAAAAATAGCTCTATGTGGTCTTGGTTCAGTTTGTAAAACGGTATATAGTCTAAAACTTTACTTTTTACGAATCTTTCGTAAATTATCCTGATATTTTTTAAACATGTTATTAGTCCTATAAATCCCGTCTTCCTTTTATGTTCCACGAGTCGAACACCATTCATTACTTGGAGCATGGACAAATAACTAATTTGCTCATTCGCGAATACCATAAGATTTGCAATATTTTCTTCACAAATTGCCTTTTCAAAACCAAAGTTGAGGAAGCTCTTGCTGTTAAGCACATCGAACACATTATTTAAATTTCTTAAAAATGTGACTGTTGCCTCGCTACCACAAAACTGTGGCAGTAAAAGTACGTCACGGCAAAAGTCTATCGCATCAGCAACGGATTTGCTTAGAGCTTGAACAGCTAAGCGAACTTTCATTTTTTGATTAGAAAAATATATATGAGCTCTTCTTAGCTTATTGCCAAGATGTAGTTCTTATTTTTCTTGTATATTAACAAGCTCTTGGAGGTAGTTCCATTTAATCAAATTTCCGTTTGTGTCCTTGAAGGTTCCTATCTCAGCAAATGAATTTCTCACTAACTTGATCATGTGGCAAGGATCTGGTAGCAAGCAAATCTTCTCCAAAGATGAATAGACTGTAAAAGCACTTTCTGATTTAAGGTCGTTTAAGTTAACACCCAACAATTTAGCACAAGTAAAGTTTACAGCCGCACCATCAAAAGTTAGCCCAAGAACTTCGGCACCAGTCTGCAATATGTTCTCGATGCAGGGCGTTATTAAATTTCTTTTTTGTTGGGCATCCAAAGAAGCAATAGGGAAATATCCAACTGGAATTTTCCAACTCTGATTAACGCAAACTACAAGAAACACCAGCATCTGCGTAGCTTCTGTGCTGCTATCATTTCCGTCCCCAATAAAAGTATAGCCCAAAGTTCCTGTTGTGTTCCAATCTACATGTCAACAAATCAAAAAATGTTTAATTTATTCTAAATTGATCCTAATTTTCGTTATTGTTACCTTTTTATGGCCATTTCATCAAAAACTGAATTCAAAATGACTTTTTTTGACTTCTCAGCAGCATCATTAAAAACCATTTTAATAGCTTCAAAAGCTTCATTTGTAAAGCCAGAGTTACAGTCGATACACTCATACCATTTTGATATTGTCCGAGGATGAGGCAGACAGTTATCAAAGTTTTCACTCACAAACTCATATGCTTTGGGTGAAAGAAAATTTTAATTGAGAGCAAACGATCTTAATGCTGGCTCAAACTTTTTGATTTTAGGATTTCCCTTTGTTTTCGAAAACTTTCTTTGAAACAGCTCAGCGTTCATGGCCCCAATACTCTCCAAAATTTCTGATGTCTCATCATTTACTAAATTTTTATTTTTTAAACTTAAACTTGAAACTTTAACTTTAATTTTATTCCTTCGTACTTTCTAATGCAGTGTTTTAATTTTCCTTTTGTTGCTTACGTGCGATTTTCTTAAGGTATTAATTTTTTCATCAGAGGAGAGCAGTGCTCGTTTCAGTGGATTTTTTTTCACCTAAATATATTTAACCTAAATTGATTTAGACTTTTTTAAACTACCAATAAACTTGCGATCTGATTCGGCATACTAAAATTTTCTTCAGTATCTTCAGTGGTTTGAATGCTTGATGAACGTGAAACCATATCATCTTCTACAACCAGTTCGTTTGATTGGGAAAGTGAGAAAACAATTTCTTCCACTGCAGATGGATTTGGTTCGGCAGCGACGTATGGTATGTCAATATTTTGTGTACTTGTCGAAGGACATATTTGCATATCAACTTCTTCAAACTCAGTACGAGAAATTTTCTGGCATACAAATTTGCTGCAAGTAGGTCGCTCATCTCTGATTTTGAAATAAATTAAGACGTTGCACACAAGTTAGTTATAGACTCACAATGCGTTTTTATCTAATCTTGTAAAATCTTAGAACTATTTATATTAACTTACTGAGATTCTCCAAAATGTTTGGATAAAAAAGGCATTGCAGAAGGAAAAAGCATTTTTTTTTCTACATATTTATAAAATCACATCCATGAAAATGATTTGAACAGACAACGAACGAAGTCTTTATTTCATCCAACTCAAGGATTTCCATCCACTTTTGTCTTTTCGATTCAGCTTCCGGAAATCTTGAAAACTAGTAGAGTATACTTAGTTATTTGAGTTTTTTTTTCCTCACGTACCCAAACTCAACTTTACACAACACTTCTTGACGAAGATACCAACCGACACGACATAAACACTTCTTGACGAAGATACCAACCGAAACGATAACAGGACAACAGAAGAAATACATTTAAACATATTATTTTCTATTTATAACAAGAAAACTGCACTAGGGCGCTCAACCGAGTTAAGCGCCTTGCCCTCACCAACAAAAAAATAGTTCGTCCCTGTACGAGAGTTTCCGATTTTGACAGATAAGTTTCAGCTAAATCAAATGCTATCACATGTAACCGGGGCATTCTCCCCTATCTCGTAGTAGTAGTAGCGACGAAAGCTAGAAGGTAAAGAAGTAGCAAGTGTGCTGGGTGTACCGCTGTACAAGTTGCACCACTATGGGCGCCACCTGAATCTAAGAATAAGTATCGCTTCGCTTCTACGAGATCCCTTGTGTGTTCCTCCATTGTTCGGGTATGTGCCAGGATAACCGGACAGTCGCATACCTCGGGGCTGTCCGCTAGGATCGGCAGGTCCCCTGCTTACAGGCGCTTGGGGAACAGCTGACCTCCTGGGAACACAACAAAGGGTGTCCGACCACTGGCTGCTAGGCACGACAACAACTCCCACGCTAGCTCAACGGCGGGTGTGGATTCTTGCTGCCAGCTCGGACTAGTGTCACATTATTAACGTGCCTTTATGCGTATCTACTATTACGGAAGGTTGACAGATTTCAGTGTCATCCTTCCCTCCTCTTACCAGCGTACAGTTGGTATGTCGCTGCAAAACCCCTACAGGAGTTTGATCGCGGTGTGAACAGCCGCCTTCTCCATCCGGACCTATGAAGAGTACGCCCCGGTACAAGCAGTACTATCCTGCAACAGCTCACGGCTCCCGCTAGACATCGACGGTAACCTCGAAGGGTTGGGGAGAAGAAAGGTGAAAAAGTTTCTCCCCTGTGCTGGCCCACCCCGCCACGCATGTGCGCGGACACCATGGCCGTCGCGCCGCACTATTGACGACGGCCCCTACTCCGGAAAGGGAGTAAAGGATCCCTTTAATTAAATATTACCCCCATTGTTCTCCTCACTCACTCTTCCTTGGTATGTCTTCGACCCTTACCCATGTGAAATACTCATACAACCATGCTGAAACTACCAATAATACCAATACGAATGTCCGAAAAATATTTCAGTGTCCCGATCCATCGGGTGAATTTTATTATGGGCACTTATCAACTAAGAAAAAGAAAACTTACTCATACTCTTACTTGCTATGCCTTCGTCGGCCGTTAATCTTAATTCTAAATGTTATTGTCTTACTTGGTAATATTTACGTATGTATCTATGTATACAATAATATGTATACGGGCATTTTTACATAGACATAGACGTATATGTATGCCAGCCGTCTGGTGATTCAGAAACAAAACAAAAAAGAATCTCCAGGGCGAATTGGTCCTACAATCTAACTACACTATTACGTGACCGTACGGAAATCCAGTGATAAAAAAAAACACACGAAAACTAACTGACATTAATTCAACACGCGACACGTCGACCTTGAACGGAAGGCTCAGGTTCGATAATTACCCTACTATGGGATACACATAGACGAATAACGAAAATTTACTTCAACTTGTTTTACTTTTTCTTCCAGCTGTTAGGTTATTTTAATTTCATTAATTTACGACCCTTCCCTAGCTTGAACCGATGAGACACGGATTGGGGTCTGCAGAATTTAAACGCCTGCATCAGCTTTGCAAGCTATGATGCGTGCTCGAACTCTTCCGAAAATTACTCGGGAATACACTTCCTGGTGGTAATCCTAATTAAAATTGACAGAGGTCTATCAAGGCAGGTGCGAAGATAACAGATAGAATACGGACTGCTGTCCCAAAATGAATGTAAAAATGGTAGGCAATATAATGTTGGCAAATATAATAAAAATATAATCAACGATGAAAAATGGCTGTTTATGAACTTACGTGGTTAATCCTCCTTGGATGTGCGCACAGCGATGAGAAGAACCTGTCCCTGTTAAATGCAGTTGAAAAATTAAAATATATAAAACTATCAATTTGCCGACATGTAATCCCTACAAATATAATTCGAATAAGACTCGAATCTACTCAGTGAAGAAGTGTACCAGCGTAAAATCAATTAACACAAAGTGAGATCTAGGATCTGCATCCATAAAGGATATGGTGGGTGACACGTCCCGGTGTCATCACGCGAAACAACGAGAATTTTCCCTCGAAAGGGTATTAAAGAATGCACAAATGCACTGCGGAAGCTTTCACACACGCGGAACTATTTGAAAATGAACCCACAAAGGCGATGTGGAGTCGTTAGACTGAAATATATAATGGAAATCATGATTGGACGGCGAATAAGGAAACGTATTTAAACGAAGAATTAATTTATACAAAGATGCACACGCGATGCTGAGAAGCAGCGTCTATTCTACCACATACTTAAGATAAATGTACGCGACATAAAAGAAATTAAGAATTATAATTTTGCATGCACACTAAACTGATGCGAAATCGCATTTAAATCACTACAAGAACGTATATATAAAACAAATATAAATTGCAGCATCGCTGCTCGAAGATGTGGATGCTGTGTAGTGCGGGGGGGGGGGGGGGGGTGTTAAAGATGCGGCCGCTTGTGGCCTTGTGGTGGTGAGATCTTGGGATCAAATAACGGGGCGGTCGCTGGTGACCGGTAGCTTCGTTGGGGCAACTAAGACCCTTTTTCAGGCTGCTGAGGCCGCTGGTGGCCGATAATCGGTGAGATCACTTAGGGTCTGATGTGGTTGCGGTCGCTGGTGACCGACTTAATGCAGCGGCAGCACGTGGCCGTGGTGCGTGGCTCACGTCTGCCGATCCTGGATTCCCTGCGAGAACAAGGAAATCTGGCGTCAGACTCTGTTCGCTCTAATTTCGAACTAATATAAGTAATCGAATTTTCCTTACCTTGAAATAATCTGGGTGTATTTTCACAGCGACGCTGTGGCCTGCCTTCTCGAGCTGTCCTAATGAGAGGCCCAACCGTGGCGTGTAGTGGATTCTCCTCGTTGTCCTAAACGTGGTGCCTCGGTGCTGGGGAAAAATCGTCCCACGCGCTGGGTTTCTGGTGTAGTGTAATTTGGGGTGTGTAGTGCTGGAGTGGAATCCTGGCTATCGTTGGGCCGCACGTTGGAGAAGATGCCCCGGGTATTTCGTCGGGAACTCTTGCTCCGCGTGCCAATTTGGCCTTCGAACTCGCCTCGGGCAAATATTCCGGCGTTCCGAGTCCCTTTTGAGGGAATCTCGCCTCGTTTCCACGCCTATATCACCGAACACAATAAAATAATTACGATGATGAGGATTTCCTCGGATTACTTTTTTTAAAGAAATTAAATAAATTAATGGTATGGTGGTGTTCTAGAAAACACGTTCGAGATGGCTGCTGGTGCGAAGTAAAATGACGTCTGAGTGCATTTCCTGACCCTTGTAGGCATATTTGAGAATGGTGCGTCCCAAGCCTCTTAGGTGGTTTTCTTTCCGGTGGTTTGCATGTGTACCTCGGTTTTTACTGTCGAGTTTGCTGACAGCAGGAAACTGCTGGCCCCATATTCCATTGGGGTGAGTGTGCATGGAAATTTTGTTTTCCTTCGGACGGTGGCATGGTTTGTTACACACACAAATAAAGTATATATTTCCTTTTAACCAAATTTCACTTTTTGCAACAAAATGCTATGAAATACCAATTTAAAAGTGTTCTACGATAATATATCTACCTAAAAAAACAGTTGACAACATTATTTTATGTGCAATATGAGATAAAACTTACCTGTGAAATGAAAAATTGTTACTCTCCTTATTATAGTGGTATTTGCAGAATTTAACACAGCACCGCATGTTGTTTTAAATGTTTTTTTAGTAAAGTATTGTATTTATTCACTGTATTCACTGTTGTTTCACTGTTTTATTAAGCTAAATACGTAATTTCACTATTTTAACGTTTTCAAACTTCAAACATCGCAAAATTCAGCCTAGCGAAATGACAGATGAGTTTCAATTTCTCTATTTTTTTCATATCTTGCGGCCTCACCCACGTACACTGTATATGTGATATACACTCATTCCTGTACTTCTTATTCTTAGCCTGAAACACAATCACGCTGAAGCTTCACGCTGTCAACCGTATCCTGTATCCAGTTGAAACATAGGAAGTCAATTGGCGCGTTCAATTTGCAAGTCAACTGCAAGTTCACTACTAATTAAATGTCTATTACTTGCCAAACGATGGTCACGTGAGTTATTTGATCAATGAGAAAAGGTAAAATAGTAGTCACTAGTAGTTGACTTGTAAATTGAACGCGCCCAATGAAACCTATCACAAAGCTGCGTTGCATTTCAACAACAAAATAACACCCGTCAAAACAGAACGTGATTACGATCGGTTCGTAACGTTGCTGTAAGTATACAGTACAGCTGTGTCAGTTGTGATTGGACGCGTTCAGTTTGCAAGGCAACTGCGAGTTCGCTACTATAGGCGTTTTTCTTTTTTAGCTCCGAGCGGGGCACTGAGCTGTCAAAAAAGAACTGTGTAACTTTTTTAGCTCGGAGCGCTCTGAGCACAAAATTTGTATTTCTTTTTTATCTCTGAGCTAGCTCAGGGCTCGCTCGATGAGCTCGATTAAAAATGACCGAGCACATCGAGCGAAAAGCTGAGCGCGGCTGACTTCATTCATTATTTTGTGCTTTTTCCATAGTTTATTTACTAGAAATTATAATTTAAATGGAACATGTTGGATCTTGGGATCCACTTAAATAAGGAAATTAAAGTGTTCACTTTGAACACTCAATAGGCGTTTTTCTTTTTTAGCCCCGAGCGGGGAACAGAGCGGGGCCCGAACGATCAGAGCTCGCTCCGAGCTGAACGTAATCTGAGCGCTCCGAGCTAATTAAGAAACAGAATTGAGCACTGAACTGTCATTAGATAATTTTTTTTTATTAATTTTCAAAATAGTCGGGTTTGCTTCTGAAATTGGTGTGTGTCAAGGATTGTTCCATTTAAATTATAATTTCTAGTAAATACACTATGTAAAAAGCACAAATAATGAATGAAGTCAGCCGCGCTCAGCTTTTCGCTCGAGGTGCTCGGTCATTTTCAATCGAGCTCATCGAGCGAGCCCTGAGCTAGCTCAGAGATAAAAAAGAAATACAAATTTTGTGCTCAGAGCGCTCCGAGTTAAAAAAGTAACACAGTTCTTTTTTTGACAGCTCAGTGCCCCGCTCGGAGCTAAAAAAGAAAAACGCCTAATGAAACACAAGACCATGTAGGTATATCGAAAGTAGAACAAAGACTCTTATTTTAATTCAAAAATGGCGAGCCCAAAAAGATACATGACATATGATATAAGTATATAAAAATGAGTGTTGCCACTGCGTTACATTATTTTGTGGGGTTGCCAACATCTCCCCCCTCAAAATAGCTCGTAGGCCCTCAGGTATACCGGTGCCCTACGAGATCTTGGAGCTGGTCTGATGACTGGATTCGACTCGCTGCTTACTGCCGGCGCCGCAATACTGGGTGTTGAAAAAGTTTCAGTATTCGTACCGATACCTTCTTTTGAAGGTTGTGATTGGAGTTGCATAGGTTGCAAAGTTGGCGTCTGCTTCGGTTGAATCTCAAAAACGTCTATCAGTGTATGAAATGGTAATTGATTATCTGTAGTAATCTGTTCGTCCGTAGCCCTGTGCAGCATTTGGTCGACGTGTGCGCGGATGAGTTCTTTTCGACGTCGTGTCTGGCTTACGATGCAGATGTTGTACATCACATTGCCAACACAATTGATGACTGTGCCGGGTGTCCACTCAACTTTCCTGCTCGAGTTATGAACTCGCACATACACAGGGTCGCCAGCCTGGAATGACTTTCGCTTTACTCCATGCTTGCGATTGTATTGGAGCTCAGCATATTGCTGCTGAGGGCTGGTTCCTTTGCTAGGCGATGAGCAATTCGATGGAAGTAGAAGATTGAGTGTCGTACGTAATCGACGTCCGATAAAAAGTTCTGCTGGGGACTTCCCATCGACTGTGTTGCGGTTCGGTGTTGCTCGATACGTTAAAAGAAAGGATTCCAGTTGTGTTTTCTGTGGTGTTTCCCCCCCTTCGAGTTTTTTAAGCGCTCGTTTGAATGTATCCACGAACCGTTCCGCCTGCCCGTTTGATTGTGGGTGGTACGGTGCTGTGCGGATATGTTTAATCCCACGTTCATTGCAGAATTGCTGGAATTGTGCGCTTGTAAACTGCGTACCGTTGTCGCTGACGATGATTTCAGGGTTTCCAAACCGCGAAAACAGACTGGATAATATTTCGGTTGTGTAGGTAGTTGTGATTGTACTGGTGGTAAATACTTCTGGCCATTTGGAGTAGGCGTCTACGATGATGATGTAGAATCTGCCCTTTACCGGACCTGCAAAATCGACGTGTATACGTGCCCACGGTCCATCTGGTTTTGGCCATGGATGAAGCGGCACGCGTATTAGTGATTTGCTGACTTCAATGCATTTGGTACAGTGCCGTACGTACTCCTCGATTTGACTGTCTATGTTTGGCCAGTAAACGAAACTTATGGCAAGACTCTTCATGCGGAACTGTCCGGGATGGTCTTGGTGAAGGCGTGCGAGTATTTGTTGTCGAAAACACTCTGGAACGACAATTCGTTCGCCGAACATGAGGCACTGGTTGGAAACTGAGAGTGATGATTAGCGTGCGCAGTATGGTGCGATTTCTGTGCTTATCTCAGCTTTACTTGGCCAACCATTTGTCAAATATTTGATGACAAGTTGAAGTGTTGTTGATCGCTGTGTTTCACGTATCATGTCAGCGTGCGTCAATGGAAGTGTGGATATAGCGTTGACTAAAGTTAATGGAATGTCTTCCTCAAGTATGAAGGATGCGACAACGATGTCTTCCTTACTCGTTACATGCGTGTTGATTAGCCTTGATAGTATGTCCGCGTGTCCGAAATGGTCGGTTTGAACATATTCAATTTTAAAGTCGTAGGCCTTCAACGTTAAAGCCCAGCGTTGAAGCCGGTTGGCTGTATAGACTGGAATGCCTTTTTTGGAGCCGAAAATCGCCAATAATGGTTTGTGATCAGTCTGGAGCACAAACTGCCGTCCGTACACCATCCGATGAAACTTGGTTACAGCGAAAATAAGGGCGAGCCCTTCCTTTTCGATCTGGCTGTAATTTTGTTCGGCGCTGGTGAGTGTCCTTGATGCGTGGTATATGGCCTTGATCGACCCATCCTTCAATCGGTGAAGAATACATGCACCAATGCCGCTGTTAGATGCGTCACCAGCGACGATTATTTCTAGAGCTGGATTAAAGTGCGTGAGAAGCAGATCTGATTGGAGAATCTGCTTGAACGCCTCGAACGATCGCTGGCACTCTGTAGTCCAAACCCACCTCACGTTATTTTTCAGCAACTCATTGAGTGGATGACGTAACTCGTGCATCTTCTTCACATATTTACAGTAGAAGTTGATTGCACCAAGGTACGATCGCAATGTTGCCAAATCTGATGGTGCTGGCATTTGAGCGATGGCTGCTGTTTTTACTGGGTTTGGACGGATACCACCGCGGTCGATTATATGGCCCAAATATTCAAGCTCACGCATTGCAAAGGTGCACTTTTCGGTCTTGATGGTGAATCCGAAAAGTTGGATGCGCTCAAATAACCGTGTCAGATTATTGTTGTGATCTTCGATGCTTTTTCCTGTCACAAGGATGTCGTCCAGGTATGCCGATGTTCCCGAGAGCCCTGCAATCATCATGTCGATGGCTTGCTGGAATGCGCCTGGTGCAACTTTGACGCCAAACGGAAGACGATTATACCGGAACAACCCTCGGTCTGTGTTTATCGTCAGGAACTCACGGGAATTTGCATGCACCTGGACCTGAAAGAAAGCATCGGATAGATCAATGAGACTAAAGAACTGACAGTTGGATAACCTGGAGAAAATTTCGTCCGGCGTGGGCAGCGGATAAGGATATGGCTGCAAGACGTAATTTAGTCCAGTTGAAAAATCTGCGCAAATGCGCGTTGAACCGTTGGTTTTTCGAACTGCAACTATGGGTGCAGCCCATTGGGAATAATCAACGGCGTGGATGATTCCTAGCTCTTGGAGTCGTTCGAGCTCTCTGTCAATGTCGGCTACTACTGCATACGCTACTGGTCGTTTGGGCCGGAACACTGACTGTGAACCAGGCTTTACTCGAAGTTCAACTTCAAACTTTGTACATAGTCCTGGGCTGGAACGGAAAACCGCTGGGAATCGAGACATGATACTGTCGGCGATTCGTTGGCTTTCGGCTGGAACAGCTGCTGTGTTGACTGCATTACAAATCGAGTTGATTGGCACCTCCCAAATTCCAAGTTGATTAATCCAATCGATACCGAGCAGATTAAGATTTTTAATTGGTGTCACATAGCAGGTACCTGTGAACGATCGCTGGCCGAACTGGACGGAGCACTGAAACTCGGAGTTGATTTCCAGGACGTGTCCGGATGCGTTTCGAACTGCTTGGCTGCTTGGTTGACGTTTTGGTTTTCCAATTTGTGTCCACAATTTCTCAGTGATCAGAGTGATATCGGAACCGGTGTCAATTTGCAAGTTACACTCGATATTGTTGATGAGTAAATTGATGTACTTGCGACTGTCGTTTGCGTGCAAATGATGAACTCGCGTGATGACGTTTGCATACGTTGACGATTTCGTTCGCTTGTTGTCCTTTGCCATGTCGCAAAACCCGTCTCGGTGGCCCTTTTTGTTGCACTTGCGACACACGTGTGTTTTGAACGTGCAATCTCTTGAATAGTGCATTTCGCCACAGAACCAGCAAGCGGTTTTTGGTAACACTTTCGGTTTTTTCTGGAAGTTCTTATGCCTTGACGTGTCTTGCTGCTGTTGTTGTTTCTGATGTGTTTGCTTCTGTGTAGATGCCGAACGACGTCTATGCTGGACCGCGTTGACGTTGTTAACCTCAATTAGTGCGGTGTCGCTTTGGAGACTGAGTATGCGGTGACATTCGGTCACCAAGCTCTGGAGAGTAGTGTTGGCTGCATTGGGTCCATCGATGGTGGAAAGCAGCTTCGTTCGGACGTCAGCATACTGGTGCGACTGAAGTCCACAAATGAACACAAGACACTTGAACTGGTCCGATGTCAGGTCTGGTAATTTGAATTCCTCGCAGTGCTTGTTAACATTCGCTGCATACTCGTTGAAGTCCTCCATGTCAGACTTGTTCAATTTTAAGCACTTGTAGCGTATGCTAAACAATGATTCGTGTCTGCCGAAAATACTTTTGAGGCGCTTTACGGTGTCGCTGAACGAAATGTCTTTGGAAGTCTGCGGGAGAATCGAGTTAGTGTAGAGTTGATGACATCGCGTGTTCAGCTTCCTTAGCCACAGACGCGTTTTTGCCTGATCTGACAGATTTATTGCGTCTTCTGTAAAAAGGCTTTCGTAGCGCATGTACCATGCTTCGAAGGTGATATTGCTTTCGGGAGCGAAATCGAATTCAGCGATGCTTTGTCCTAAGCTTTCCATTCGAAACTCGCTGTCCGCATGTGCGGTTGGTATTTGATTTGTATTGGAAATTGAAGTTCCACTACCGGCACTCAGCATTGTTGCTAATTGTAGCAGGAACTCCTGCTGTGAATTAGCCATGCCTACTTTTTGCTGGTTCATCTGCTCCTGCTGCAGTTTCATAAACTCCATTAGACTTTTATTTAATGCGTCCATTTTAATTTTTTTTTCACTTTGCAAAAATTGTTCTTGGTCTATTTAATTTTAATTTCCTTTTGTGGGCACTGCACTTTACAGAATTATCCCATCCTCGTCGCCACTGTTGGATCTTGGGATCCACTTAAATAAGGAAATTAAAGTGTTCACTTTGAACACTCAATGAAACACAAGACCATAGGCGTTTTTCTTTTTTAGCTCCGAGCGGGGCACTGAGCTGTCAAAAAAAGAACTGTGTTACTTTTTTAACTCGGAGCGCTCTGAGCACAAAATTTGTATTTCTTTTTTATCTCTGAGCTAGCTCAGGGCTCGCTCGATGAGCTCGATTGAAAATGACCGAGCACATCGAGCGAAAAGCTGAGCGCGGCTGACTTCATTCATTATTTGTGCTTTTTCCATAGTTTATTTACTAGAAAATTATAATTTAAATAGAACAATCCTTGACAAACACCAATTTCAGAAGCAAACCTGACTATTTTGAAAATTAATAAAAAAAAAATATCTAATGACAGTTCAGTGCTCAATTCTGTTTCTTAACTAGCTCGGAGCGCTCAGGTTACGTTCAGCTCGGAGCGAGCTCTGATCGCTCGGGTCCCGCTCTGTTCCCCGCTCGGGGGTAAAAAAGAAAAACGCCTCATGTATGTCGAAAGTAGAACAAAGACTCTTATTTTAATTCAAAAATGGCGAGCCCAAAAAGATACATGACATATGATATAAGTATATAAAAATGAGCGTTACCACTGCGTTACATTATTTTGTGGGGTTGCCAACAGAACAATCCTTAGGCGTTTTTCTTTTTTAGCTCCGAGCGGGGCACTGAGCTGTCAAAAAAAGAACTGTGTTACTTTTTTAGCTCGGAGCGCTCTGAGCACAAAATTTGTATTTCTTTTTTATCTCTGAGCTAACTCAGGGCTCGCTCGATGAGCTCGATTAAAAATGACCGAGCACATCGAGCGAAAAGCTGAGCGCGGCTGACTTCATTCATTATTTGTGCTTTTTCCATAGTTTATTTACTAGAAATTATAATTTAAATGGAACAATCCTTGACAAACACCAATTTCAGAAGCAAACCTGACTATTTTGAAAATTAATAAAAAAAAATTATCTAATGACAGTTCAGTGCTCAATTCTGTTTCTTAATTAGCTCGGAGCGCTCAGGTTACGTTCAGGTCGGAGCGAGCTCTGATCGTTCGGGCCCCGCTCTGTTCCCCGCTCGGGGCTAAAAAAAGAAAAACGCCTCTTGACAAACACCAATTTCAGAAGCAATTCTGACTATTTTGAAAATTAAGAGAAAACAAATTATCTAATGACAGTTCAGTGCCCAATTCTGTTCCTTAATTAGCTCGGAGCGCTCAGGTTATGTTCAGCTCGGAGCGAGCTCTGATCGCTCGGGCCCCGCTCTGTTCCCCGCTCGGGGCTAAAAAAGAAAAACGCCTTATGTAGTTAAAATTCTATCACTTGCCAAACGATAGGCGTTTTTCTTTTTTAGCTCCGAGCGGGGCACTGAGCTGTCAAAAAAAGAACTGTATTACTTTTTCAGCTCGGAGCGCTCTGAGCACAAAATTTGTATTTCTTTTTTATCTCTGAGCTAGCTCAGGGCTCGCTCGATGAGCTCGATTAAAAATGACCGAGCACATAGAGCGAAAAGCTGAGCGCGGCTGACTTCATTCATTATTTGTGCTATTTCCATAGTTTATTTACTAGAAATTATAATTTAAATGGAACCATCCTTAGGCGTTTTTCTTTTTTAGCCCCAAGCGGGGAACAGAGCGGGGCCCGAACGATCAGAGCTCGCTCCGACCTGAACGTAACCTGAGCGCTCCGAGCTAATTAAGAAACAGAAATGAGCACTGAACTGTCATTAGATAATTTTTTTTATTAATTTTCAAAATAGTCAGGTTTGCTTCTGAAATTGGTGTTTGTCAAGGATTGTTCCATTTAAATTATAATTTCTAGTAAATAAACTATGTAAAAAGCACAAATAAAGAATGAAGTCAGCCGCGCTCAGCTTTTCGCTCTATGTGCTCGGTCATTTTTAATCGAGCTCATCGAGCGAGCCCTGAGCTAGCTCAGAAATAAAAAAGAAATACAAATTTTGTGCTCAGAGCGCTCCGTGCAAAAAAGTAACACAGTTCTTTTTTTGACAGCTCAGTGCCCCGCTCGGAGCTAAAAAAGAAAAACGACTCTTGACAAACACCAATTTTAAAAGCAATCCTGACTATTTTGAAAATTAATAGAAAAAAAATTATCTAATGACAGTTCAGTGCCCAATTCTGTTTCTTAATTAGCTCGGAGCGCTCAGGTAATGTTCAGCTCGGAGCGAGCTCTGATCGCTCGGACCCCGCTCTATTCCCTGCTCGGGGCTAAAAAAGAAAAACGCCTGATGGGGAAGAGTAGAATAGTAATGGGATGACAAGTAGTTGCCTTGCAAATTGAACGCGGTCATTCATTTTGTCTTTGTGACCCGTTCACAAAAATAAATATGGATGATTGGAAGATTGCAACCACACTAAACCGAATTGTGCGATCCCAATTTAAATCACAATCAATTTCAAAAGTAACGAATTATTATGATTCGCTAACTCATTTAATTCTCAATAAAACGATGAAATTTTGATAAGGCTTTTGGGAATAGGAAATTAAGGCCTTTTTTATACTGTCTCTGTATATAAAAGAATGATTTTTTTTCAATGCCAAATTTAACTATCAAGGACTACAACTCATTTGGCAAAAACATATCTCAAAAAATTTCACCCGAGCTCTCATGATATACAGGAGCTTATTGTGCAATTCTGAGAAAAATGATCACATACATGGGCATGGGCAAAACGAACCAGTCTGGCCACAACAATAGAGATCCTAAACAAAGTCGAAAATTGTCATGCCTGCGCATCACCGCAGCAATGCGTAATTGCCCAACCGAAGCCATGGAGGGCTCTTGAAGTTGACTCCTCTACACCCTATGGTCCCGGACACCAAAGATAAGACAATTCTTAGGATGGCAAAAGAAGGAAAGGGAAATGCAACGGTTGAAAAGAATATGATCTATTGCTAAAAAAAACACTTCTCGCTATAACTATACATTATCCAACAAAAATTTGCAGTACAGGAAAGATAGGATGTTTGTCTCTCAGTCTGGTTGCAATGACTTACATAAATCGGTCCCTCTTTAAAGCTCTCACCGTTAGTGTGTTACCATAGTGTGTATGATAATTCGCCATAACTCAGAGAGCAATTCTATTAGGGTTACCATCTTCCAATTTAAAATAAAAATATTGCGGAACGAAATAAATTCCGTTTATCTTTTTCCTTTTCTGGTAAGATAATAATAGGCGCGTTTTTTTTAAGGGTATCTCCAGTAGACCAACAAAATATATAAATTTCGTAACACAAAAAACAAAATCAAAACGAAAAATATATCACTGTAATCCAATTTATTCATTATAAATATTGTAAAACATAAAATACTAATTTCTAATATCACTATATCATCAACTAATCCGATGAGTAATTACTGCTACTGCTCTCGTTATTTAGGTCTATTATTGACCTTTCAACTGCTTCCTCGGCAAAAACGTCCATTTCCCACATATTTGGCTCAACAACCTGTTCAACGTGTTGGACACATCGATGCCATTTTTCCTTGTCAACCCTTGTAAGTGCTGTCGTTAGTATTAGTAAGTCTCTTATTTCAGCCATTTTAAATTACTTGTTTTGGATTGCTACAAACCCTTTCACTTCAGCCCAAACCAATTCTATTGGATTAAGGTCACAGTGATAAGGCGGCAAGCGAAGCTTTTCAAGTCCCGCATTTTGAGCCATTTCATACACGACGTATGTTTCATACCTGGCTTTGTAACGTTTAACGATTTCAAGCAACCCATTGTATGATTGCATCCCTACCTTACCTAACTTGAGATCTACCTTTTGGGAATTCCCGTATTTATTGGCAAAACAAGCGTTATTCATCGGAAAAACAAAGACATCATACAAACAGGTACATTATGAGATGAAAGGATGTATTTATGCGAACACAAGACGATCATGCTTATTCCCATTCGGCTGTGTGGGAGACTGGTTGTGGTGGGTTGTATGCGAATTTTAGGAAAATTACAACAACAATTCCTTGGTATGACAGTGGTTTGGTTTTTATTTCAGTGGCAATTCTTGCGTTTATGTGCCGTGAGAGTATCTACAGGCACTACTGGTAGAAAAAAAGCTCCTTCCTAAGGCCTGTACTGACAATTTTTGTTGGATAAAGTATAGAGAGGACAGCAAAACTGGAGTGATACACGATAAAATCGTTCACACACAGATGGCTCGAGATCCGGTGAAGGGCCTATGCTGGAGTTTTTGAGTCAGGTACCTAACACTACGAATCCATGGACAAATGCACTAGCATCTTTAAGGCAAACATATGTGCCATATAAAGGTTCGTTCAGATTAACCTTGAGAAGAATTGCGGGAATGGGAATACAGCAATAATGTCTGACAGGTAACCCTACATCATTAAGTCAAAGTTCGTGTTGAAATACCCCAGACTTAATAAACTAGGCAAGAATAAGAGATTACTAACTGCTGGATACCTGGCACTGTAGGCTTTATAAGTAACGAGGCACCGGATTCTCTTGCGGAACCCTTGATTACACCTGAACCATTCTGCGGGATAGGAAAACACAACTAACGCGACGAGTTTAGAAAAATGAAATGAGTGACAAGGGACAGAGCCGTTGTAAACCCCAAGGCCTGAAGCAAGCAGGGAACTATAAGCTAAAGATTGGGAGATTGCATCAGCCTTAATAAAAATAAGCTGCTAAACCCGACAGATCTTTTTACGGGACACTGCAAACTCAGGGAACTCCTAAGAAAATTGGTATATCACAGATTGCCGATTTTATAGCGGGACCGCTGAAACTCTAGAATGTGAGTGTGTGTGACTCACAAGAGGATCAAATATTTGGGAAACACCAAACAACAGCCAAATACATACAAACCATGGATCCACAGCTCAATTTCAGATTCATCAAGGAAACTAGACTAGAGGCTATGCTCTAAGGTGCGTGACCTTGCCATGGCTAAGTCGGAACAGTATCGCGATGGGGCTCTGACCATCTCTAAAACTTTATTCAACTCACTTCAAGAGACTTTAATTAAATTAATTTTTTTATTCAACGAGATAACGGAAACAAAAGTACGTCTTAAAATCAAATCAACAAAGTTCGATCATTGACTTCGTAGCATCCTCATTCGTATAACCGTAAAATGTTCCACTTGAAGTGAAATAGATAAAAACTAATAAATGAACAAACTATAAAGGTTTGCATTGCAACAAACTACTTGATCAACAATAAATGCGGTTCTTTATCAGGCGTACTTGGATATCATTGGCAGTGGGGCCAAGCCAATGCGACCGCTTTTCGCCGCCGAAAGACCGCCCACATATCTGGAAAAAGGCAGACATTAATTGGCCAAGAACGGATAAATAGTCGGATTTTACCGCCAAAACAAAGAGCTGCCACGCTTTAGTTCCTTTCGCGCTTGCAAATCGTTCCAGCAATCCATCCATCCGGAGTATTCTGGCATAATTGGTGGACTTCCGGCCATAATCCTACAAAACAACAAGTTCAACAATTTGAAGCCATGTACCTCGGGTACTTACCTAGATCCCGTGACAACCATACATGTGGACACAACTTGAAGAGGATATAAGATGCTGGCGAATACAAACTGCAGAACAAAATAAAAAAAAATATTTTATTTTGAATTTGTCAATAGTACCTGAGTGCCACCGGCGAAGTAGCTCCTGGAAGCCTTATCCTTGACCAAATATTTGCTGACTACGTAAACAGTGGAACTTGTTAGCACAAGACACGCAACGTCACCCAGTAGCTTGGGTATTAGCCCCGAGAAAAACCCCCTAATGCCTTCGGTCCGGTAGATTTCCACAATCGATCCGAATATAGACTTGTACACCGATTCCTTTCCAATAAACTGCGCCATCATACGCACCGAAATCACATGGAATGGATGGGACACAATTAGGCCGCTGACAGTTACGACAACATCCCGCTTCAGGCCTGTCTTAAATTGAATTAAACTGAAAAAGGGGAGATGAGATAATAAATATTTTCTCATTGCTATTCAACAACGTACAGTTCTTCATCGGTCATACTTGATTCGTCCTTCTGTGAGTCCATGGACGACTCAGATTTAGACTCTGATTCATTCTGATCGACCGCGGGCAGACCAAGCCTATCGGCAATCTTTTCGCTGCACAGCATACCCAATATAGAACCGACTATCTTCGGCGTCAGTCCACGGTACATGCCAAAGAAGCCATCCATTCGCCTTATGTAACCAGCTAGATTAACATGAACGAGTGCCTGCTTATAGTTTATTATCGAGCGATAGATAAAAATGACATACCATATTGGAAAATGTTCGGCAGGAACATGGTGGGCTTGCCGAGGATCGAGTTGCCCATTCTGGGGGCAATTGGTTCATAGCCTAACTGCAAGAATAGTGTTCTTAATTTAGAAAGTAGATTCAATATCGTTTACACTTACTTGAATGAGCACCTTAGAATACTCCAATGGATGTAAGGAGGCGCTAACACCCAGTCGCATGCCGAACCGAATCCATTCGTTCACGTTCTTCTCCTGGTCGCTGTCACTCAGAGTGGTGCTGTTAAGATCCATGTTTGTGTAAAATTATCGATAAATATGAATTCTGGTGGAATAAAATAGGTCGCCAGATAACTCTCGAGTTTTGCTGGATAGTGGATATAATTGCAGAAACTCACAACCGGCCCGAATCTGAGAAAATATTTTTTTTTCAGAAACTGACATAATAGATGTCAAAATATATAGAAGAACGTCAGGCTATCGTCGTTCAGGAGAATAATCGTTCATAGAATTTATAAATCGTATTCGAATACCTACAAAATATTACAAACTGTTTTTTCCTCTTCTGAATATATAATCAAATTATTTATTGCTGTTATCTTGAGTATCTCCACCGAAGAAAAAGAGATACAATTGAGTACTTCGCGACAACACCAGTGTGAAATGAAACAAATAAATAAAAAAAATTCAGCTGAAGTAATTGTAGGAGACAATAATTGGCGAATTTCCATGACGGGGAAAGGTTTTACGCGAATATTTCGTAAAAAGTTTATTATAAAGCGAATAACAAAAAAAAAAGAAAAATTAAATAATTTTTAATTTTTGACTGTGTCCAAAAAATAAATTACAAATATTGAGAACTATGTTGAGGCCAAAAATTTTTGTTTGTTTTGAATCAAATTAAGTTGAACAATTTTCTATGTACCTATACATATACAAGGTGGCGCAGAAGTCATCACCCAGTGGCGTTCACCAATCCGATTGAAAACTACATAGGATAGATGTCAAACGTCGTGGATCATTTAGAACATTGGCACACAGAATTGCCTAAGGCCACCCAAGGGCTGAAAACCCTATCGGAAGATGCTATAATTTTTGCAAATGGCGGCAAATGTCAATTTTGCTTTGACATTTGTGAAGTAAACAGAAGACAACTTTTGCGCCAGCTTGTATATAAATTTGTAATACTAAACAAAATCAAAAAAAAAAAAAACAATTACCTAGTTCATAACAAGATACCTGTAAATTGCTACATCAAGGGCTGAACAAGCCTTTTGGTAAACATTTTTTATTATGACTTCCGTTTTCACTTATGTCGTTTCCGATTGCAAAAAAAATCGTTGTATTTTTATTATATCTTGTTTTAACTTCTTAGTAATAAGGAAAACTCAGGAAATCAATGAACATTAATTATTATATTGTATTAAAGGAAAGAGTACAATCTTAACACACCAAGTATATATATATATCAATCCATTCACGATCGATGTGTGTAAGGTGACAACAAGCTAGATGCCCAGCATTGCCAGATCTACTTCAGTACACAACAATTTTTGATCTGGTTTGCTTTTTAATGTGTAAACATTTTTGCTCTCGTTGATGTATAAATATATTTTTTCTCGGTAGGGGCTAGTTGGAAATACCTAGCGTCACCATCATCGTCAGATTTTCCCGTTAATTTTCATTACCATGTGAGTTAATCGCTGCTCGACAGATCACCGCAATTAAACGACGTTTGGCGCGGTTAGTACGTAGATGGGTAACCGTTTGAGAACAACCGCGTGTCGTTTTTTTTTTTTTTATTAATTATGTATGTTCAATTTTAGAGATTATTATGTCCTTACGAAACACCGGAAAATTGTGTGGAAGTAGATTTGTTTTGAATAATTGAGGTTGTATAGCTTGTAGTTTGTTGTACATCAGTTGAAGGTAAGAGGAAAAATATTGATTTGTACTTCGGTAACCGATGGCCGATTTAAGAATGTCACTTAAACGACAATCGATGCTATATTTTCCCGGTACATCGACACACTTGAGTCGACGGTGTACGTCTCCTACTTCAGCTTTCACAAACCAATTATTTGTTCGGTCAAACATTAAATAAATTTTGTCATTGACATTAAATATATATCATGGTTTTATTTCAATACAATAACCAAATCTCTTGTTTATCAAAACCACAACCTCTGTGATATTTCCACATGCAACACTGACGAGCCTACATGTTTACACATCAACTATACCGTGAGTGCAGCGTGGCTCACACCTTTTTTTTTTTGATCTCAGATCAGTTTTCATGTTCGATTGGGTGTAAGAAATTTATTTTTTTTATCTAAATCACTTTTTGCAAATCTCGATTTCGCAAGATTTGCACCTATTTACAGTTAACACTTATATACAAGGTGGCGCAAAAGTCATCACCCAGTGGCGTTCACCAATCCGACTGAAAACTACATAGGATAGATGTCAAACGTCGTGGATCATTTAGAACATTGGCACACAGAATTGCCTAAGGCCACCCAAGGGCTGAAAACCCCATCGGAAGATGCTATAATTTTTTCAAATGGCGGCAAATGTCAATTTTACTTTGACATTTGTGAAGTAAACAGATGGCAACTTTTGCGCCACCTTGTATTAAGCATTTGTCACTTTTAAGTTTCTCGATAAACATTTCGACGGGTTTTTTGTTTTTGTTGAGAAAAAATCTTCGTTAACAATAAATGCCAGTGTTTTCTATTGTTCAGTGGAAAATAAAATAGAAGTCATCCAGATGCGAACGTTCTGAATTTTTAAGCGTATAGCACTTCGTAAATTTCCTTCGCATATGATTCGTACAACATGCTTTAGGCTGTACCACATCCAGAGCAGAATCTCTGATTGTGAACTGCAAAAAAAGAACATACGACTGTAGTGCTCCCATCTCCAAATCTCAGTTTACTTACGTTGTAGACTGGAGACTCTTAATTATGGTCTTGGATGCGACTTTATCGATTTGTGAAACTGTGATGGGAACTAAAATCGCACAACAATGAATTCGAAATGCATTTACACTCTCTCAATGATCACTTTACCGAACATGATCGTTCAATGGAACTATCCCTCATTGAATTCGTTTTCATCAGCGGCTTTAACATATTTGATTATTCTACGAATGTATTCAGGGATTTCTTCCATTTTAAGTTGCACATAAGCCTGCTGGTAGTAATTTGGTCTTGCTCCTCTGGATTCAAGATTGACACAGTTTGATATTTAATTTGGTAATTATCAAGTTTAGCGGCCACAGCTCTGATATCCTTGAATTTTTAGTATGTGTAGTAGTTGTCATCTTAGACAACAATACGTATACAAATCGAAATGAATCATAGTTTTTTTGTGTTGAAATTTAGCCCAATATTACTTTCGAATTTTCGTTTATACGTGAAGTAACTTACGAATATAACCAACATAGCACCTACACCAACCTCACACCTACTTCAAATCTAACATTGAACCGTGGGCCGGGGCAGGGGGGTTGCAGGGAGCAGCATGGACCACATACACATAGCATAATTTTTGTACACAATAATATCATATTGTTTACTTTTAAGTATGTATTTTAAAATACTTCCAAATGCTGGATTTTGTTTTTGTTATTATTCGCTTTACTTTAAAGGTTTTTATAAGTTTCGCGCAAAACTAATCTCCCGCCATCGCAATTGGTCAATGCTTTCCTTCAATTTAATTCAGCTGATATATATACATATATATATTTCATTTGACACTGACGTTTTCGTGAAGTACTCTATCGCAAAACTAATAAAGGATTTCACAGACCAATTCGAAATACTGAACAGCAGGAGCAAATTTGATAAAAGAAATAAATACTGTATTTTGTGAATATACAAAGTATTGCGTTAAAATAAAGGCAGCGTTCAAATATATTTACATGTGTAGTGTGTTGAATGGTTTTTGAGAGAAGTTATATAGAAATTATATTTTTTAAAAATAAAAAATCTGTGGGAAGACTGTATAGTTTTGCTACTGTTTCCGTGCTGAATTTTAAACATACATATATAGTGCATTTGGTGTGAATTAATAAATAACACTCCTGCATCTGGTTCCGAATTTTTGCATTGATTTCCTAAATGAGTGATGACTCTGTTCGTACCGTCAACTACCCTAACATTGACCGCGTCCGTAACATTGACCGAAATCAGGAAAGTTATTTCACACCCTCTAGTCAGCAAATGAATCGAACAAACAAATTTTTCTCTTCAGAAAATTGTTTCCCTATTAATCTCTAGATGGCATTTTGAGCACTAAGCTGATTTTCGGGCAGCAATGTATCTTTTGGCGGCAAATAGTAAACGTGGTTAAAAAGTTGCGAATTCGAGTGCGGAAAACTTTTAATCGTAAAATATTGTTAGGATAGTTGTTGTAGCAAAAAAACATCAGGTATGTTATTTAAAATGTTTTCTCTTAGAAATATGTAAATTCCATACAATAAAAGAAGTTAATTAATCTTAAAAGTGAAAATTAAAAATTACACCTTAATTTTTATTTGTCATTCCTAACATTGACTGAGTGGTGTCTAACATTGACCGCCGGTCAATTTTAGGGCACATACATATTGTAGACGGTTCCAATCATTGACCAGTTCTTTTTTCAAATATTTTTGATTCAGGATGCCAAAAAAACCGAAAAGCGACGTTACAACAGCACTTCAGCTAGAGATATGGAGCTAGCATTGAAGGAAATAAAAAATAGAACATCCAGCATCAATGCATGTGCTAAAAAGAATAAAATACCAAAGGGAACATTAATGAACCGAATTAAGGGAAGTAAAGGGGAAAAAATCGGGTGCCCAACGGTACTCTCAGATTTAGAAGAAAAGGAGATAGTTACATCATTAATAAGAGTAAGTGAGTGGGGCTTTCCTTTTACTGGGGATAATTTGAGGTGCCTCACAAAAAACTATCTCGATTCCTGCAATCGTGAGGTTCCTTTGTTTAAAAAAAATAATATGCCGGGCAGAAAATGGTTAAAAGGGTTCCTCGCAAGACACAAGCATGATCTTTGTGTACGAGCTTCGCAAAATTTAAAGCCATCCAAAGCCAAGGTCAGTCGTCAGCATGTAAGCGACTTTTTCACTAATTTAAAAACTACACTGACCCTGGAAAATGAGTTCATAGGCCCTCAAAATATTTTTAATTATGATGAGACAAACCTTTCGGATGATCCTGGCTCAAAAAAATTCGTTTTTAAGAGAGGAGTAAGGTACCCCGAAAACATTAAGGATTCAACAAAGTCGAACATATCGATTATGTTTTGTGGATCTGCGGCAGGGGAGCTCATTCCACGATATGTGGTTTATAAGGCGGAAAATTTGTGGGCGTCATGGTTGTTGGGAGGTCCTCCGAAAACCAAATACAACCGGAGCAAGTCGGGGTGGTTTGACGGAACCATATTTAAAGATTGGTTCTTAAACCATTTCCTTCCTCACACGAGGAGGTTAAGCGGTCCTATCGTTCTTCTGGGAGACAATTTGGCAAGTCACTTTTCCCCGGTCGTCGTTTCAGCTGCTCAGGAAAACAATATACGGTTTGCTTGCTTGTTACCAAACGCCACCCATATTTGTCAACCGCTAGATGTCGCCTTTTTTGGACCGCTTAAAAAAGTTTGGTGTCGAATTTTGGTCGAGTGGAAAGACAAGCGTGCTCACAAGGCGCAAACGCTCTCTAAAGACGCATTTCCGGCACTATTGAAAAAAATAATAGAAGAAAGCCTGAACAAACAAAATCGATCTCCAAACCTTATATCAGGTTTTAAGAAATGTGGTATAGTGCCCTTCAATCCAAACGAAGTGATTTCACGTTTACCGGATCCAACAGAAATAAATAGTGATGAAGTACGGTCCAATGTAGCTGAGTCGGTTGTAACAGTTTTAAAAGAACTGTGTTTTGGTTCTGGAGAATCACCAGCCCGAAAACGGCATACAAAGGTGAAAACACAGACAGGACTTGGAATTATGCTTGAGGATATAGAGGGCTACGGGGCACCTGTAACCTCTGGAACTGTGGCTGTGGATTACGATGTTGCTATCATCGATCAGGATCTCGTTGTTGCAAATACAGACGATGTTTCTTATGAACCGACTGAGACTGATACACTCCAAGAACTCCAAATTGAATTCGTGGGTTCCAACTATGACGATGACTCGTCAGTCGAAGACCTTTTCCAGCAAGTCTTACTTAGCTCCAAAGATCTTCATTAGCTTAAATTTTTTTTTTTTTTTATTTTCCTTTTTACTAAATAACTAATTAATGTGATAATGTGATACAAACTAGACTGGATTTAGATAGATGCAATGAATTAACTATGTACCTAATCTACCTATTAATAATACTTTAATTTTTATTTATTTTTTATGATACGGTTATGAAATGAAGTGAAATAAAGTGCTGACGTCTGTATTTATTATTTAATTTAACTGAATTAATTTTTTTTTATAGTAACAATACTAAATTAAAAAAAATAAACACATAAACTACTGTGTTTTTATTATTTAGCCGGTGGTCAATGTTAGAAACATTGGGCGGTCACTGTTAGGCACAAATGGGATCTAACATTGACCACTATAGTTTTCTTAATACCTAACTTTTTAAAAA
Organism: Portevinia maculata; assembly: GCA_949715645.1. Lineage (NCBI taxonomy): Eukaryota > Metazoa > Arthropoda > Insecta > Diptera > Syrphidae > Portevinia > Portevinia maculata. The sequence goes on from OX454527.1 coordinate 43,630,722, forward strand.
AAAAATAACATCTTCGTAAATTTTTGAGAAATGGTAAAGAACGACTGTCCCCCTAGCCTGCAATTGTATTTACGCCGATAATACTTCACAAGGGTGTTATATCTGCATTTAGAGTTCAAAATCGGTCAATGTTAGGGTAGTTGACGGTAGTTGTTGTTTTGACCTACGGTATTCGTGCAATCAATTTTAATATCTGATACGTAATCTAATTGCATTTAAAGTGGCAGCACTGCAAAATTGCACTACTACTTCAAAGTGGCTGCTCCATCCTCATCAAATGAAACCGTTCAGTCTTTCCTTCCTGCACCTACACGTACACCACCATCTGACTGTGACATCTTTCAACTGAAGATTTTACTCCAACTAAAGATAAATCTATATAAAACTATGAATAGATATTTACTAAATATTGCATATATTGGTACGAATTTTAGGTAACTAAATCTGTAAAATTTCAAAAGACCTTTTATTCATGGCATTTTCAGGGGAGTGCAAAAAACTATAAAAAAGTCGAACCCCATATTGGATACAACCACAATTCAGGGGAGTTTGGAATTGGCTCTGCAAGTCTTCAAACCTGTAAATTTTATTAAAACTCACCTTTCCAGCCGGTAGTAGTTCTAGAACCAAACAGTTTCACTTGTACATAATGTATTGCATAATCTCTTGCCCAGAACAGACGCAGGAGTTCATGCTCTGCAATCAACGATTCATGTTGATTTGGAACGGCACGGTGGCATGCCATACGAAACGAATGCATTGACTATTGTCATAAATAGGAACTTGGACAAACACAATCTACCGATACGAGTATTAAGCGCATTACGAGTTCCGAATACCTTCCATTGTCGCTATAATGCAAAAGGGCGAACTTATTTATATCGCCTTGCAGTGGCTAAGCACGGGCCGCTGGCTGATGCTTTGAAGAATAGAAACTACGAATGTTTTATCCCGGTTGAGGAATTGAAGCGCTGCTTTTTCATACAGTAAGTTGTGGTAACTTGTTTTGTGGTTTATGGCTTAAAACGCCCCAATTCACAGAGATCACCGATTTGACATTGAGGTATTTAAGGAGGCGGCTAATCTGTTCAAGGGAAAGCACGATTTTCGAACGTTTATGAGTACAAGCAAACAGAATGATGTATGTTTCATCGTACTATTGAAAGGAATTTCATGTTTTTTTTTTTTTTTGTAGAAGCCCATGTTCACGATTCGATCGATATCGGACATCAAAATTTATCCAGGAAAATCAATTGCTATTGACTGGGACGCCCGTCGAGCTGAAGAATTGTACAATTACTGGAATGTGGAGATTACCGGCAGATCATTCCTTTATAAGCAGGTAAATGTGTTTACCACAAAAAGATCTACTATCAGTCTAGTTACCGGTCATTGCTCATTGCATTTTTGTTTGACCTCCACCTTTAAATACTCTACCTCCTACTACTTGCAGGTTCGTCGAATAATCGGAAGTTTAGTTTCTGCGGCCTGCAATCAAATCACTTCAAAGGACCTTTATGAGATGCTAACAATTCCGTCCAAGCATAGTTGGCATCCTCGAGTTGTCTTAGCTCCACCTTTTGGCCTGTACCTGTGCAAAATACACTACGACGAATCGGATTTTGTTTTAACTGAAGCCGACGCTACCTTCGAACATGAGTCTGCTGCAACAACTCCAGTCAAAGAGAGGCAATCTAAAGCCAACTAAAACCACAATAACAACTGTTAGCGGAAACAAATATATTGAATCGTCAGATGGTTTTCGGCAAATCATCGAAGAAAAATCCTTTGGATTTGTGGTGGACACAAAACCTGATCTAATTCCTGCATGCGTTCTGGATGATTTTTTGTACTTGGGCTCGCAGGATGCTGTAAATTTAGAAAATATTGAAAAATTCAGAATTTCACATGTTTTAAGTGTTGGAATACCACTGCCTCAAATTGACAAGGAGCTGAGTGTGAATTATATCGAATGTTTGGATCTACCAGAGACTGATATAACTGAAAAGGTATTGCCAGGGGCTTGCGAATTTATTGTTGATGCCCACCGAATCGGGGGCAGGGTATTGGTGCATTGCAATGCAGGAGTTTCACGTTCCGCTAGCGTGGTTATTGGATATTTGATGATGAAGTGTGAGTATTCCTTTCAGGATGCCTATAATTTGGTCAAAGCTAAGAGGGAGTGCATTCAGCCGAATGCGGGCTTTCTTAAGCAATTAAAGAGCTTGGTAGTGTAAGTTTGTTAGTTATGTAAATGCGTTTTGAATTGGTGCGTAGTAAAATTGTGGAACTTGTTTTTATAAGAATAATTGTTGGTTTTTTTTTAACGACGAGGTTTTGATCTGGACTTCAGACATCAAAAGTATCGATTTCGAATCACATCGTGACTGAGGCCAATCAAATGCTAGTGATGTTGCTAGTGTAAGATAAATCAATCCTTTGACAATGGCCTGCCAATGAGCTGACAATAGCCAACTACCTTACAATGCTGAATTGCCAGCTCAACGGTTGGTCTGCGGTTGTTAGATGGTTCGTCTGACAATACTTTTCGTGACAACTCTGTCAGGTTGAAAATTTTCAGTTCACACGGTTGGCAGATGTTAGTTTACGAAAAAAAGTCCGTTCGCGTACTGAAAAAGCTATTAAAAGATGAACCAAAGTATCATGTAATTTGTATTGTATTGTATATGCAGTGAGTAGATACCAAGCACTTAGACCTAATGGTCCATTGTACGTCAGCAGACCTACCCACTCTCTGCTCACTAGCGATTTGCAATAGAGCTATCCGAGAACCTGACGGTGGCCTGGTCAAAGCGAAGGATACTAGCGAGCTCTAAATCACGCAACTCATTTTCCTGGACGAATTGTTTACCTAGAGTATTATGCCTGGTTCTGGCGAAAGCAGGGCATTCAAAGATGAAATGAGATGCCGTTCCAACGCAAGACTTACATAGGCCCGAGCTCCCTACGTGGATGGTTTTTAGGTGCTCGATAAGAGGACTAAAACCAGTGAAGAGACCAACCAAGGTTCTCAAGTCTTTCGTATTCAATTCAAGCAAATACTTAGCTCTGCTGATTTTTAAACCGTCGACAAGCTTCTTCGAAAGCCAGCATGAGGCAAGTTAACTCAAAATGCTATTGACGTAGAGCCTCAGTCATTTCACATTTGTGAACAGATGAACAGGATCATATGGATGGTTGTGAGCCAAAGACTGTCGATGAGCCTTTTCTGGTCAGCGCATCTGTTCTTTCATTACCTTGGATACATGTTAGGAATCCAGGTAAATGTTAAAGAGTTACACCTTCCCCACCGGTTCAGCTTAGCCATGGTTTTCGATACAATTTTTGCGGTGAGAGTGCCAGCCGAGCAGGCTCTGATAGCTGTTTGGCTATCTGAACAGATGTATAAGGTTGAATAGTTTACCCCTTTCCTTAACAGGAAAAACGATCTGTAAAGACGATAACATCACCCGGGTTAAAGCCATTCCACCCTCACTCTTCCATCCCTGTCGTTCAGGAAGGAGGACCCGAAAATGGCGCTCAAAGATTTGTTTTAAGCAGACAGAGGTTGCCAGGAGAATATAAGTGGCCTTCGAAATTCTACCAATTAAATGCTCCGAAAAGTTAAGCTTTGGGTGTAGATACTTTTTATCCTCTTAGGAATAAAAGACTTTATGCCCAGGTGAATTATGTTTGTTACCATATCAGCAGCATTCACGTCGCTGTCAAGGAAGCACAGCGACCAGTTAAAACTCTTAAAAAAACCGTTCAGCTTTTCCCAATTGGGTTTCTCGTATTGCCATACGGTTCTTTTAGGAGTTTGCTCTTTAACTATGTGGTTGGAGTATGAGAAATTCGCTCATATGATACAATGGTCTGAGGAACCTAGATGCGATAATACGTTCAAAGCGTATTTATCGGAGTGAGAGGTAAGAAACAAGTCCAATGTGTTGGCAGTTCGACTGCTAACGTCCGGTATTCGTGTCGGTTCATTTACAAGCTGAGTCAGATTATTTAAATCAGCAAAGATCTTGACGTATCTTCCTTCGGGTGTTGTCTGACCAGAATGTCGAAGCCAACTTAAATTGTGTATATTGAAATCACCCGCAATGACGATCTCGGAACGAGGTTGAACGGTCACAATTCTTGTAATGGAATCAGACAGGGCATCAAACTCGGCGCAGGGACATAAGTCCCCGGGACATATCTAAGCCGGACATAAGTCCCAAATTTTCGGAGAGATCTCTAATCTCAGCAGCAGGATAGGTTTATTGAATTCCATTTCGAAGGTTCTCTTCCAAATCGGTTGTAAAGGCAGCGGGACGAAAATGGAACATGTTTTCTTCAATAAATTGAAAAATTCTTCGACTTACTACTCATTAGCGGTGCCGTGAAATTCATTTACACAAAGTGCAATAAGGCCAAGTGATAAAATAAAACCTCGCACCTGCTCCAAATCAAACAGTGACCCCAAGCAGGGGGGTTGCAGGGGGCAGCATGGCCCCCCATAGGCATTGCACTGTTTATGGAATCTACTTGCGATTTCGGAGCAAAACCCATAAACAGTGCAATACATATGGGGGGGCATGCTGCCCCCCTGCAACCACCCTGCTTGTGGTCACTGTTTGATTTAGAGTAGGTGCAAGGGCAAATTGTGCCTTATTTCACTTTCCCAGCATTTGGTGAGACATTAGTCCCAACTTTTACTTTTGGGACTTATGTCCCACTTGAGTGACTGTAAACAAAACAGAAGTGTATTATGTAATTGCCTACGGACATGAAATTTGCACCAAATGAAAAGTGTCCAAAGATGAAATCCTATGCGTTTGCCAGCAAAACGAAAACAGCATTCGCGTACTTTTCTTTGAAATGAGGGGATTCTCTCTCGACTTTGGAGATACGACTTTTTCATTTTTCTAAACATAAGATGCAAACGGACCTATTATTGTCTCAGAAATCTCCAGAAAAAGGGAGCGCTTAGCTGAGACATTTTGTCCCACTTAAAAATTCAATATAGCCGTGTTTTTTTGGACGCGGATATAGGATTGGCATACAAAAACTACCTTCGCCACTTAAGAATTCATCAAAAAAAAAAACTTGGCAGCACACATGCACCTATGATATGCACCGTGACACAGCTGTAAGTTGTAGTTAAGAAATTTGTATTAAAAATCCTGAAATTGAAAAATAGTTACTTCCGCCAATTGAAATTTCATCAATTTGCATCAATTTCAATTGGCGGAAGTAACTATTTTTCAATTTCAGGATTTTCAATACAAATTTCTTAACTACAACTTACAGCTGTGTCACGGTGCATATCATAGGTGCATATGTGCTGCCAAGGATTTTTTGATGAATTCTTAAGTGGCGATGGTCGTTTTTGTATGCCAATCCTATATCCGCGTCCAAAAAAACACGGCTATATTGAATTTTTAAGTGGGACAAAATGTCTCAGCTAAGCGCTCCCATATTCTAAAATTATAAAAAACAATTTCACATTAACAGATTTGCTAAATTCAATTACCCTTAGAATAAAGTTTGAAAAATCATAATAATAAAATCAGGAATAAAATATTCGGCGGGATGTCAAACTTTGACTTTTCCTGAAAAATTCATCTCAACAATTCATCAGAAACGAAGAAAATGGAAGCACTGTACTTTAGCGGGGATAAACAGTGCTTCCAAAACCCATTTTCTTCGTTTCTGTTGAATCGTTGCGATGATTTTATTATTATATTTTTTTTTTAAATTTAGTAAATCTGTCAATGTGAAACTGTTTTAGGTATGTATATAATTTTAGAATATGTTTGGCATTAATTTAAACTGACGGTTGTTTTGAATCCACTTGCTTTGCCAAACCAAAGTAGCAATGGTTTCATAGGGTTAGTCTTCATCCGATCTCCACTTGTGGAGTTGATGTTTACTCTGAGGTAGGTGAACTCCCTTACTACCTCGAAGTTGCTGTTATCAACACTGACGTTTTGTCCTAGTCGGTGGAAAGGACAGACCCTGCCCAGCGAACTTTTACGACACCGCTGATCTCCAGTCGTCTCAACCCACGGAATTGCATGCACACTTGCGGGACAGCTTTTAAGATGTTAAATGTGTCCCTAGGCTCACTCGGATGTCAAAATTGCCTAGATGTGAATTCGCCTACTGCCATCAACCACTTTTTAGTGCACCTAAACCATTTATAGATTGCCAGTAGCCGTGTTTCTTTGCACGCGGATACAGGGATAATTTGAAATTTGCATGTAAAATACAACAACAACTTATCCTGTATACGCTAACTTTAGCGGGGATAGCTATCGCCGCTAAGTCCTTTAGCGGAGATAAACAGTGCTTCCAAAATCCATTTTCTTCGTTTCTGATGAAACCTTCCGATGAATTTTTCAGGAAATGTCAAAGTTTGACAACCCACCGACGACTCACACATCCCGCCGAATATTTTATTCGTGATTTTATTATTATTATTTTTCAAACTTCATTTTAAGGGTAATTGAATTTAGCAAATCTGTTAATGTGAAATTGTTTTTCATAATTTTAGAATATGCTTGGCATCAATTTCAATTGGCGGAAGTATATATTTTTCAATTTCAGGATTTTCAATACAAATTTCTTAACTACAACTTACAGCTGTGTCACGGTGCATATCATAGGGGCATGTGTGCTGCCAAGTTTTTTTTTGATGAATTCTTAAGCGGCGATAGTCGTTTTTTGATGCCATCCCTATATCCGCGTGCAAAGAAACAGGGCTAGTGTTTGAAATAAAACAACAATTTTTTTTTAAATAATTTTCTGAGGTTGTTTTCATTTTCACTTTTATTGTTATTATTATCATTAATAGTATTTATAATCATTTTATGTTTTTCATTTTGATTGTAATGTGTGTGTGTCTCTATATAATATTTTGCTTTTGTTTTGTTTTCTTTTGAATTTCTTTTTTCTTTCTTTGGATTATAAATTCGTACTCTTCGATGTGTTAATTAAGTTGTTTACATGTAATAGCAATTAATTATACTTACATTTATGAATTTACAAATTGTCAACTTCATCGCGGTTTAGTTAATATGTATTTTTGTATTTTGCATGTAAAACAAAACTTCATATTAAAAACAATTAACAAGTTATTAATAAATCAAACAAATAGTTTGTATTTTCATCTAAATAAAATTAAATATTTGGGATAAAATGTATAACTTGAATATAAATGGAAGAACAAATTTGATAACATTTGATGGCATCAACAGACTGTTTAAATTCAAATACAAATGTATTTACTTTACAATAAAAAAGTGCGAATATAATTTCTTAATTTTGTCTTTTTTAAATGGTGAACTTGTGCTTTTACTTATAACCTTATAACAATGGATAGTTTAGTTCGTATACTGTTGGTGTAATAGAAGGTCTGTTCCCTTACTTTTCAAATTTCTTTAAGTATTTCTCAAATTTCGAGGAGTTGGGATAAATTCTGTCAGAGAATGAAGAAGTTATGGCAAAGAAAGGGAATGCTATGTAGTAAGATGAAGTAACAAAACTACATGACAGCAGAGACATTCATCAAAAATGAAGAATCGAAACAATTGGTGAAATTGATATTAAAAGAAATGTTTAATCAAAAATTAATAAAGGAACAATGTTTAATTTAGTATCACCAGCACATCAGAAGAAAGTCATACGAACTTGTATGAAAGAGTAATAAGAATACTGAAATATCACCTGTCATATTTTTTGACTGTTGACAACTGGCCCTGATTACGAATTACGATTCTCGTTGCCTGACTATCGTAAGGGCCAAAAAGCAATTACAATTTACGGACCAGTCACAGCTATCCTTAGCTTAACCACACAGTGAATACCTTTAGTTACTTCGATTTTAAATACAATGATTATATTTTCAAATATTTAGAAGTACAAAGATGTTAAAACAGAAAGTAAACACAGAACACAAACACATTGAGTTGTTTGAATTTAATAATATTAAAACGGAAATGCTTATTGATGTTTTAAATGTTATTATTATTAGTATGTACTCGTGTTTGCCTATGCGGATGACGTTGCTATTGCCATTTCAGGAAAACACCTCAACACTTTAAAGGAACTCCTTCAAAACGCTCTCAACAAGCTTACAAGATGGGCAAATCGATGTGGAACGGGGGTTAACCCTCACAAAACCGAACTTGTCCTCTTTTCCAGGAAATATAAAATCGCTCATCCCTATTAACGGTACAAGATTAACCTTTTCTGATAAAGCTAAATTCTTGGGTCTAATCTTCGATAGGAAGTTAATCTGGAAACCTAATTTAGAAGAAAGAGTCGAAACAGCTACAGTAGCACTTTTCTCTTGTAAAAAAGCCATCGGCAATAAGTGGGGCATACAGCCCCGCATATCTCACTGGGTATACGTATCGGTAGTGAGACCGATTCTGACATACGGGGTGGTTGTCTGGTGGGCTGCTCTGGATAAAGCGGTAAACCGCGATAAGCTGAGCAAGGTTCAACGTACAGCTTGTCTGTGCATCAGCGGAGCACTTTTTTTTTATAATTTGTTTACGCTAAAGGGGCTTTGTTTTTTCTGTATATGTACAGTACCCTTTAGTGTTGAAACACAGCGCATGCATTTTTTTTTGTTGAACAGTAAGCAGCACCTAGCAATGAAGTATTGTATTGCATGATTTTAGGTGCTACTTACTATTCGAAAGAATAGGGGTATAGGAAAAAAGTTTTGGTGTTTTTCATCTGACACCCCACGATATTTTTAGCAGGCAAATAGCTGCCTGTTCCGTTGTCCGCTTAAAAGCTACCTCACATTGAATCAATACGAATATTGGCCACTATATCAGTCTGGGTCTCTACCAAGGAACATCGACTACACCATAACCCAATTACAGTTCGAGAAGAATTTCCAAATCACTATCCCGACCAGATTATTCTGGGAGGATGTTGTACTCATGGAAGATGAACCGATCCACCAGGTGGGGGTGTTTTCTCAGAAAGACTAAATATTAGTCTCTCTTTCCGTCTTCCTGATCATAGTAGCGTGTTCCAGGCGGAAATCATGGTGATTAAGGAAGTCTTGTCGTGGCTGAAGAGAAATGTTATATCCACTAAGGGCATCCGTAAATTTACGGACAGTCAAGCCGCGCTTAAGCCCCTGGACTCAGTCTCTTCAAACTCCATCGTTGCCATAGACTGCCGTTCATCTCTTGAGGAGATGGCAGAGCAGTTCAATATTCACCTCCATTGGGTGCCGGTGCATAAAGACATCCCAGGGAATCCCAGGGCAGATGAACTCGCCAAAAAATAAACCGCATTACCTCTTTCACCTGATAAAGGTTCTCTAGGTATACGTATCGCTACTTGTAAACTTATGCGTAAGCTATCCGCAGTCGAGTGTACAAAACTTAGGTGGACAGGTGGTAATACGTGTCTAGCGACCAAGCATTTCTGTCCAAAGAGATCTGCGACGCTCTATGGGTTTGATCTCACTTAACCGACTGCACATTGGCTCTGCTATAGGTGTCATTACAGGACACTGTCTAATAGTAAAAGCACGCATCAAGGCTTGGCGTCTATTCAAATGACTGGAGGAGACTATCCTTCACGCCCTCTGTACATGTCCTGCACTCTCTCATAAAAGAAATCTCTATCTAGGAGCCTTCTTCCTTAATAAACTCAGCGACTTAACACAGACGTTAGAAGTCTATCGCGCTTCATTAGAAGCTCCAAATGGTTTAGCGAGTAGAGGTCGAAACTCCCCCGATCCACGTGTAGCCACAACGGACCTTTTTGGTCTAAGTGTGTTGGCTATTAACTGAGAGCCACCCTTACCTAACCTAACCCATTACATACTCGTACACGGCGTTTGAAGGGTTAATTGTAACGCATATCTTATTTGCCTTCTCGGAACACGGTTATCAAATTCTTCTTCAATATTCAAACAATTATAATCGTCGTGTTGTTGTATTTTAAAACAAATTTATAATCTCTGTGATCTTTGATCATTTCATGTTAGGTCCATTCGCGAACTAATATGCAAACGTAAATTTATATAAACTTTCGTGCAAAACTACACAAACGCGTTCGCGTACTGAGAAAATGGTAAAAAAATGAACGAAAGAAAAATGTACTTTCGTTCATTTTTCTTCACACAGAATTTCAGCTGGTAAGAAAATGAAAACTGTCAAATGATGAAATCCTATGAGATTGCCAGCAAAAAAAAACAGCTGTTGCTTCTTTTCAAGCCAAACTAAGACGTTTTTCACCTTTTTACACAAAGGCGTTCGCGTACTTTTCTTAGAAATGAGAGGATTCTCTCGATTTTGGAGATTTGACACTTTTCATTTTTCTACACATAAAGTACGCGAACGGATCTTTTATATTTTGGTTTGTTTTGATATTTGTCATTAAATTTAAAGGCGGATGCGGTTCAAAATGATTGAAAATTGTGATTTTTATGCATTTATTATGGCAACTTTTTCATATCGTTGTTCTCGTGATTTATAATATGCATAGGTTATAGGTATCGTTATGGCAAAATCGTTTGCTATTATCAGGGCTCTGTTTTACAACCTGCCCAAATAAATTTCTTCTGCAGAAATGCGTAACTTTTTCATTAGAGGGGATGTGATTTGTTCTCTCTTTAATGAAATTTGTGTGTTTGGGAACAACTTTAGTAGTAGCTTTGAGTAGCTTAAAGTTACTTTAGAAAGCATGGGAACACACCTATTAAGTACTGTTGACAGTTGTTTTACAACCTGCCCAACGAAATTTCTTGGGTAAAAATTTCATAACTTTTTCAGTTGAGGTCTCTCATTGCCGCTCTCTTTACGATATTTTTTTGCTATGGCACAACTTTAAGCATTTTTTCTAATTTTGAGTAGCTTAAGGTAGGTAGGTGTGGCGGTATGTTAAAAACTCAATTACCCAGTGTCGTTTGGTTACAACAAACTCTTGCAAACCTGGGTATTATCGTTTGTAGATGGGGAACCTCTAGATTCAATCTGTGGAGTGTACGAAAGTTATTAGTTCCTCAATACTTTTCTCGTAGACTTTGTCAAGTGTATCGAAGAAAGGTTTTTCTAATGCTGGTCGTACCGGACAGGCACATAGATAGTGGTTTAGTGTTTCTTTTTCAGTTGCAACATTGCAACTGCGGCAGTGGGTTTTGTCTGGGATGCATAGTTTGACCATATAGGCCAGTGTCCAATGATGATCGCAGCTGTGGTGGCGATATCTTTTTGGGTTCTACACCGATTGTTTTTGCCTTCTTGTGCTTGGTCGCATCTTTCTGGATATGACGCATGTTGTCAGCCTTTTCCATCTGAGATATTCTGAGGTGACGCTCGCATCTACTGCTCCAAGCGGAATACAGACTGGTTTCGTGAGTGTACAGTGGGTAGTTCGTCGGTTCGTTTAGTTGCAGACACCATTTATAGTATGCATGCCTTCATTACCAGCTGTTCTATGTAAGTTTCCAGTAAAGTTAGAATCTAGAATCTAGATTAACTCCTAGATACCTAGCACTGGAGTGTGTCGTTAACGCAATTAAGTGTGAAGTCAGGTATTTTGGAGTTGATGGTCAAATGCATCAGTTCAGTTTTACCCGGGTTGACTTCAAGACCACAATTTTTTGCCAATGTGCTTACGTTGCTTAGAGCGTTTTCCATGATTTCGATTGGGATAACATTGGGACACCAATAAGTAGTTTAAAGTAAGTAGAACATACCTAGTTTTAGAATTACAGTTAGCGAACAAAAATTGTATGCATACAGTTTACAAAAAGGTCGGATGAATTGTATATTTGAAAAGTAAAAAAAGCAACACCATTTGTTTAATATTGTTTGCTCATTACTTGTCGTTAGGTACTTTCAAAACTTCTAAACGCAAAGTGAGCTAAGCGTCGAATCTATATAGTATATATACAACTTTATATTGTGAGGCATTTCACGCAAACTGCGCAAATTATATAAATGAGAAAAAAAATGCCAACAGTAAAACACAATGAATTTGAGCAAACAAATAAAATGGATATCAAGTTCAAAGTGAGATCAGTCTAGTTTCTTTTGTACAGTTTTATTTTTGATCTTTCAAAAAAATATCAGTTTCTTTTTAGCATACACGCAAATAAGTAGACGGTTTGAATTTACTTGTTGCCCTCTCAAAACAAAATTCACCATTTTGACTTGTTAAGAACGTTTGTTCACTTTAAATTAAATTTTGATATTGATTTAAAATTTGTATAATATTTTCTGTATTAAGTTCTAATGCTAATGGAATTTTTCATTCCGTTTTTTTTTCTTGTTTATTTTGATAACATTTACATTTTTTTTGTATAATTAATTTAATTTGAGAAATAGATGATTTACTATACAATATTTTCAATATATATCTATATATGAACTTATATATAAATTTCTTATAGGCAATTGTTTTGTTTGACAATAATAACTTTTAAAATTTGATTATAATTTGTTTAGTTACATTAATATTCTTCTCTGTTGCAAAAACTCTTTTGATTCTTTTTTTGTTGTAGTATGCTTTCAGTTTTAAATTGTTTAATCAAGTAAATTTGGTTTGATTTTATTTGGTTTCCGGAATATACATCAAATTAATTGGAGGCAAAGCTTATTTTTGTATTTTAACATTAATAAATTGAACCTAAGCATATATAAAACGTTACACTAGGTCCGTTTGCGTTCTTTTATGTGAAGAAAAATGAAAACTGTCAAATCTTCAATATCGGGAGAATCTCTCATTTCAAAGAAAACAACAAGAGCGCTTTCGCAGAGAAAAATCAAAAACGTCAAAAATAAACAACATTTTGTTTTTGTTATCAAGCTCAGGCTAAAATAAAAAGTTACCAGAGCTCGGTGTTAACGTTAAACCAATGGATACAGCGCTGGAAAGCGCCAAAGAGTCGAGGATTAAAGTGTAGACGCACCTGAATAAAGATTAAAGAAGTCTTATCATTGCTTAAGAAAAACGTGATGTCCGCCAAAGATATCCACATTTCCCGCATTCCTCGCATTTGGTCTTCTTAGTAGCCCTTGACTGCTGATCAGCTATTAAGGCGATTGCGAGCGGTTCAATATTCACAGGATGTTAAGCCCGCCAAACACACAACTACATTTTATGTTCTCCTACATACAAGACAGGCTATATGAAAACTCATGTTTAAGCTCACGGTAATGGAGAGAGCAAACCCCACTCTTAATAGTGGCCCAATATTGAACTTTAAGTAAGATTTAGTTTTTCTAAATAGAATGTATGTTAACGGCACGCATGGGCATGAATGCAACGAGGATTCACTTTGATTCGAAGGATTTTTTTTAAGAAGCTGCGTTGACAAGGAGAAACAGCTGACTTTTCTTCACTTTTTTTGCATATGCCTTGCTCAGTCCGAAAATATATCGAACCATCTGGAAGCTTTCTCCCACAACAATCTAAATGATTTGACCTACACTGAATTTAGAGGCCACTTAAGCGTCTTCAGAAGCTCTTACTGGATAAACGACAAGGGGGGGCAGTTTTCCTATGTTGCTTAAATAGGTCTAAGTATTACCTATATACTAATAATAAATATTATTTATTATTTATTATTATTTATTATGTAATAATTAAATAGGTCTAAGGTCTTGCTGACAACCTCTATATCCTCGGTATTTATGTGAGTAACAACCTTTGTTGCAATAACTACATATTCGATGTCGCCAAAGATGAATCTTTTTAAAAAGATGCAAGAACTATTTCAGCCCTTCTGCTCTGGTTATGTTTTATATTGGAGCGCGTTCTTAGCTCTTCGACTTTACCGCGTCCTTATTCGTCCGTAAGTGTGGTTTTCGCGTCATCACTTAGGCCAATGATGCTTGCCCTTGCATGACACGTTTAACAAAAAATGGAATCAATTACGATGTTATAATCATTGCACTCATATTTCAAAATATAAAACGAAGGAGCCGCAAGTGAATATAATATAATAATAACAAACTTCAGATCCGCCACCAAAAAAACGATTCGCTTCGAATTCCATAATTAGGCCCCTGTTCGAAACAAATTAGATCGTCTAGTGTAATGGACAATCCACCAATAAATGGTCAACACAGGGCGATCTCACTATATGAAGTTGTCTGGACGTACTAATACAGAAATAAAAAACAGGTTAAACGGAAGCTTTATGCCTGAAACAGATGTGCAGCAAGGACGCACGCAGTAATGCATGCAGTAACCATGCAGTATCGCCATCATTCAGTATGCCTTTTGCCTGACGTAAATACGACTGAACGAGCAAACTGTTTAAAATACTAGGTAATGTCGTAGAATGTCACAGCACAAAACGTCAAAGCGGAAAATTGTTCCAAATTGTGCTGTTCTACTATTGCTGCAGTTAGATTAGAAATAGAGACAACGTGCAGCGAGACTTGGCATGCAGTACGCAATGTGTCATTTAACATACAAAACGGTTCCTGCTGCACATCTGTTTTAGCCATTATACCCAATATCCTAAGTAAGTACATACATATCTATCTATCCTTTATCTGACACTCACTTCACGAATTTCCACATCATAAATTGTTTTATGACGTGGGGACATTTGTTGGACGTTTAGTACCTATTTTTTTTTTGCTTTTTAGGACTGTTCTCTCAATTTTCAATTATAACTCCAAGCAACCTTTCAGATTTCAAAAAGTGGGAATATATATTCTCTCAGAAATCGTGCTTTAATTATGAAAATGTAAAATACGAGTACCTCTTCTGTAGTAAGTTGTAGTGAGCAACTACAACAAATAAAAGTAACCGATATTGATATGAGTCAGGTACGTTCGCGTACTTCTTCGCATTTCAAAGAAAAGTACGCGAACGCTTTTGTGTAAAAAGGTGAAAAACGTCAAAGTTTGAAAAGAAGCAAACTCATAGGATTTCATCAGTTGACTGTTTTAATTTTCTTACCAGCTGAAATTCCGTGTGAAGAAAAATTAACGAAAGTCATTTTTCTCTCGTTCATCTTTTTACCATTTTCTCAGCAGGTACGCGAACGCGTTTGTGTAGTTTTGCACGAAAGTTTATATAAATTTACGTTTGCATATAAGTTCGCGAACATTTTGTTTCATAGCTTCCCCAAAGAAATTTCTTAGCCAGAAGTTCGTTACTAATTCAGTTGAGGAAAAGTGATTTACTCTCTCGTTAACTCTCGCTATTTCGCATTATTTGTGATGTGTAACTTTCAGTAGATTGATGATACTTAAAAAAGTAGGGAAATATACCGTTTGATGCATATGCGAAAACTTAAAATTAATTTGATTTATATTTTACAATGTTGATTTCCAGCAGTTTGATCTTTGTTAATCCCTTACATTTTTGGCATTTACGAATTTCTTAATTATGATATAAACCTCCAGATCCTAAGTATAAACTCTTATTCGTCTCGTGACATTTCTTACTTCTTACATTTTTTGTCTTTAAAAATAAAGTCATAAAGTTTTGTTTAGTTCTCTTTGTTCTGAAGTTTTATCCTACTACTTACATTGAATGTGTAAAAAATTGTTTGGTTTTCTTTAAATTTCTTTTGGTTTCTGTTTTGTTTTTTTTTTAATTTGAAATATGTATACTAATTTGGAATATATAGAAATATATTTTTATATAATTTGTATTAATAAAAATCGAGAGTATATAACTAGAATAAAAAAAAAAATAGTTTGCTTGTTTTCTTTTTTATTTAATATTAATTTTGGCACATGGTTTCCGAAACTTGTGAAAAACTATTTTCTTTTTTTTTATTCCTATTTTCTTTTATTAAACTTAAGTTATTTTTTACGTTTTGTAACATTCAGTTATTTTTGTTTGTATAACATATAGTTAATTATTACGTTAATAAATTACTTTTCTACATTATGTTTTACTTTACTCATTTTTTTGGCAATTAGGTATTCTTATTACTTTTTTTTGTTTTTTGTTTAAACAAGAAACTAACAATTTAATAATTCTATAACTACGTTTTATTTGATTTTAGTTTTTGTTTGTTGTCATGTTGTTGATTTACATTTTTTTTTTGTTTTCGTCCTTTTGTGTATTACTTTTTGTATGTTACTAGTTTAATTTGGATAGACCAAAAATTCACATTTGGAATGTGTATAAAAAAATAGAAATATACATTAGAAAAAGATACATAGTTACTTGCATAAATCAGTTCAGTTAAAGTTGATTTTTATTTCATGTTTTCCTTTTTTTTATAAAGATTTTTGAAGAATTCATTTGATGGGGATGGGCAGGAATGGACGATGGATGGGAAATGAAGGACTGTGACAAATGTTTTATTTCTATGTACGAGTGACTAAGTATAGTTTGGTTTGTGAGTTTATTGTTTATTGACGTGAAAATGATTGTCGAAAAATTTTAAATTGCATTTTTGTCCTAAATTTGCCAAATAAATTGTCTATTTGCTTGTAGTGGTGGTAATGAAGTGAGAGAGACAGAGATAGAAAGAGAGAAAGTAGATTTGTTGTTATTTTGTTGAAGGAATAACTTAACTGACGATAGGTGAACACTATTTTTAGAGAAGCGGTTAGATGGTGTGGGCCGCATTGTCGACTTCAAACTATTCTTACTCAAGTTGGGTCTTGGGAAAGGGATGCTTGAGGAACGCTCTAGCTAATGCCAAGATAGTTCCAATAATTCAGACGTTTTATTTCTACCAGAACAAGGTGCTCTTTAGAAAAAACCTTTACATCCGCTTAGACACAAGAGATCTCAAGAATTCATATAACCAACCGAAAGAATTGTAGAGGTACGAGTAGATGTCAAAATGACGGCGGAGCAGAAGAGCCACTGACTGTGTCATAAAAACTACACATATTTGTATTTATGAGACAGTAAGACTTCCTTGAGGAATATTTTGAATATTCTATTCTATAATTAAATCCGCCGCGACGCGACGGGAGGAATACATCACCGAAATTCAAACATCCAAATCGTATGGATCGAACCTCTTCATACAAACTGTGATATTTCTTATGCGCAGGTAAATCATTGCGGATGTGAGATTGGATGGCAGATTTAATAAAAGGGCAATTGTTTTGATTTCACTTAAATCTGGAACATAAAACTCTAAAAATGCTTTGTGTAAAAAGGCTTTTCAAACAGGATTTTAAATTTCTTGCAGTTTCACTAGTTTATGACAAAAATGGCATCCTGAAATATTGCTTATTAACTATCTTATGTGTTTTTTTTTTAAATATGTGTATTGGTATTTTGGTATTTTTCTGCGTAGAACTCCTTGATCCTACAATAGCTATAGCGGTTACAAAAATCGTCTCCATTCACATAGCCGCCGGCCTAAATAACATGCATTCGTGTGCCTATCCATTCCCCAAGATTTTAATATGCTCACAGCGCGGAGCCAAAGCCCTGGCTTGCTTAGCTAGCTTCTCCAAACGTCCAAACATTTGCGTGTGCGAAACGGAAGAGAACTACAATTCTACGCCGACGACAAATTTGAGAATCTTCACATGACAATTGGTACTCTTGGATGATTGTCAGACTTTTGCAATAGGAAGTGGAAGGGTTATGACCCCGTTAATCCCGAGAACGTGCAGTCTTCTAGGTTAACGTAAATCTCCGTTATAACGAGTGGGCCATCTAGTGGTTTCTTTTTAAATTATAGGTTATTTGACATTAACAGGTGTTTCCCGCTTGAAATCTTGACAGAAAGTCAGTAACATACCTCCGCAAAATGAAATGAGTCGCTTTTCGCTTGAACAAAGTTTTGAAATATTAAAAACTTGTTTCCAAAGTGAGTGCCGTGTACCCCAAATAGTGTGTTTTTTGAAAGAAGTTTTGGGCGAAATGAAGCACCCAACGCTGGTCCACTGGTATGCTAGTGGACAACACTCATGGCCCCCGTCGTCGTACGGTGCGCACAGACGAAAATGTGACTGCTGTAGCCGAGAGCGTGATACTCAATTCACGAACATCAACTCGCCATCCATCTCAACAGCGAAACGTTTCACGCAACAGCCTGAGGAGAATTCTGCACAAAGATCTAAGATTGTTCGCTTACAAGGTCCAATTGACTAAGCAATTGAAGGAGTACGACCATACGCAGCTTGAATTGGACAACGATTTTGGGCGAAAAATCATCTTTTCTGACGAGGCGCATTTTAATCTCGGGGGCTGCGTTAACAAACAAAATTGCCGCATCGGAAAACACGCACGTTATTGTCGAGAAGCCAAAGCATCCACAGAGAGTGACAGTTTGGTGCGGATTGTGGAGTGGTGGCATCATTGGACCATTTTTCTTCGAAAATGAGGCTTTGAAAAACGTTTCTGTTAACGGTGGGCGTTACAGATCCATGTTAACCGACTTTATTTTTTACTGAAATTGAAGACATGGATTTGGACAACCTCTGGTTCATGCAGCACAGCGCGCCATGCCACACAGCCCATGCCATCAATCTTTTGCGCACTAAATTCTCAAATCGTGCTATCAGCCGTTTTGGCGATGTCAATTGGGCGCCTCGGAGCTGCGATTTGATTGCTTTAGACTTTTTTTTTGTGTGGAACCGTGAAGGACCGATGTTATGCCAATAATCCGCAAACGTTCCAAGCACTTAAGGCCAGAATAATCCAAGCAATCCGTGAGCTACAGGCCGAAACCATCAAAAAGGTCTTCGAAAATTGCTACAGCGAAGCCAGCCGAGGCAGCCACTTGAACAACGTTGTGTTTCATAATCAATAAGAATGTTTCCTCTTACTAATAAAGCCATAATACATGAAACAAATTTAATTTTGTTAATTTTATTGCATTTTTAAAAAGAAACTTATATTTGGCCCACCCTGTTTTTTTTTAAATTTCTCCTCTTGGGAAAACTTGCAAATCTAAATTAGCGCTCGAAATGGTTTCAGATTAGTGTTGCTTCTACTCTTGAATTGTTGTAAATTGTCTTCTTCCAAAAGATCCTGCTAGTTGACAAGTGCACCGTCGCAATATGCCTGACTTAAAGTTGTTCGACTTTAAGGAGGACTTCGCCAGCTTGCCCCTTTAGGCTTCACAGAAAACGTGAAGCTGTTATGAAGACTAGTTGCTAGGGTTGTAATTGTAAGCTTCAAGTTTTGCTTCTTGGTGTCAAGGAGTTTCTTAAACCCAAGTGGGGTATATCAAGGTTAAAAGTATTCTTACCATACCCGTTTTAGTTTTTCTGTCAATGTGGACATTTCGGCTTGTGCGACACTTGACTAATGCCTTTTATCTGTTTTTTCTTGGGTACGTTACTGACTTTGCAGGGAAGTGTGGGTTTATTTTATGCAATAGCCCATGCGATTTCAGATAAAACCGATATTCTTCTCAACGATTAGGATTTGCTTATGTTTTTCATTAAGGTTCGTATACCTATTTATGTCAGCCTCATTCTCCATCTAAGAATGTCTTCTTTCAGTTGAAACCTTACAGGAAGACTATAACGACCTCACCATCTAACGACGCATCTTAAAAAAAATGATAATATCTAAATGATTACAACACAGGAAAAAATAGCTCAGAGGGAACAACAATATAGCCTATGCCCAGATGTGGGCTAAATTTGATTGTGTCTAGTAGTGTCTCACACCGCTATCGAATAGTCGGAGTGACGTTTGACAGGTAATCCCTGCTGTTGATGTGATTGCTCTTGTATTTGTTGCTGGTGTTGTTGTGGTTGATGATGTTGTTGTGGATGATGTTGCTGCTGCTTGGATAGTTGTGGTTGTTGTAGTTGCTGCTGCTGTTGTTGGTGCTGAATACTGCTGACAGTAGACGATGGCCGTGACCATAACGATGATCGTATACCCAGTTTCAACTTTTTCAAGGTATCAATATCGCATTCGGCCTCCGAAAGCTCCGGCTTATCGGGAGTGCTTCCCTCGATTGGTATCTGATGGAAGCCACTGCCAGCTCCGAAGCCAATGGCAAGGTTCTCTTGCAATTGCAGAGGCAGTAATGTTCGCATGGCGCCTCCCCTGTTCGGGATAAGCAGCGATATCAACTCTCATATCAACTCAACATCATTTCGATGTTTTTTTTTTTTAACATTTTTAGATGGCAGTGTGTTCTGAATTTATAGTTATGGACTGATTGAATGAATGATGCTTTAAATGATACAACAGAAACCATATTTTTTATAAAGAACGAAAACTATATATCCTAAGAGTATCCCCCGGGAACCCGCATCTGATGACAATCATACATCGGAGTTGATAGGTTATAGTATTGAAACTGGCGACCATCACACAGAGAGTATGTATCAAACAGAACACTTATTTGGGCAACGTTGTCGCTGAGAAGAATTTCGACGACAGTGGTGCCGTGGAAGGATTTAGGATAGTGTCAGTGTTGGAGGGGATGGTCTTGTGGGGAATGGGTCGGAATTGTGAGGCTGGATTATTACTATCTAACAGATCGATTTTCGTCGATGATGGCTTGGGAGCGAGCAGCATTGGTGGCAGTGGCGGTGGTAGATTGCCACCACCGCCTGGTTTTGGTGCTATCGGTGATTTAACTAATGTTGAGATGTTACATTGTATAGAGTCTTGTGACTTGAATGTATTGGATAGCTTAAGATTGTTATTGCTACGCGGTGATAGAATCGATTTGCTACTATTCGGATTTGTGGTTTTTGTGTGTCTTGGTGTGGTGTTTGTCGTAAAATGATATTGTTGATGATACCTTGATCTGCCGCGACGGGGCAATGACTTTTGTTCGGACATTGGTGAGAGATCGGAGGATGTGCTTGATTGTGCTCCATGGTAGATGATACCTGTAAAAATGATATAATATGAGAGATGCAATTAAATATTGGAATTCTATGTTGTGCTGGGTATGGTAAAGAGTGTATTGAAAAAGATAAGGAGTCTTTTAGTCTAAGCATTGAAGTAGGGTTGAGGGGACTTTAAGAACATTAGTCAAATAGGGCTTTTATGAGATAAGTATTTTTATTTTTATTTATGTTTTATTCCTTAAAGCTCCTACTAGAAAGGAATTTGGTTTGATGCGATTCTAATCACCATTATTTCACATCGGAAAGTGCCTATTGGTTGACAACATGGATAACAAAAGCTGTTGGATGGGTGAGTTTTCTCTAAATTTGTCTAAACATAAATAAGGGCTAGCAAACAAGCAACGTACTGTGTGACCGTCTTAAACCGTTTGCAACACACTTATCGGCACGTACCAGTGTGGCTTCCGGCCAGGCAGATCGACTATAGATCAAATTATCACACCGAGGCAAAACCTGGAAAATACCAACGAATTTCAACTCGAGAGACACCACCTTTTCTTTGACTTCAAAACCGCGTATGATAGTATACATCGTCAGGAGCTCTATATGGCGACGGCCGAATTCGGAATCCCGGCAAAACTGATTCAGATGTGTCGCGTGACACTGGAAAACACGCACTGCAAGTAGCTCCTCCGAACTATTTCAAACATGCACCGGATTTCGGCAAGGAGACGCGCTATCATGCGATTTCTTCAATCTCGTACTGGAGCAGATAGTGCGCAGGGCAGGTGTCAACACGGAAGGCACTATCTTTAACAGGTCCGTTCAGCTGCTGCGTAATGCCTACGATATTGACATCATCGGTCGCTCGCAGCGCTCCGTGATAGAAGCTTTCACGGCGATTGAAGAACAGGCGAAATCTGTTGGCCTTGTTGTAAATGAGGACAAGACCAAATATATGCTATCAACAAACAAACAAACATCTGTCAACCGGCTAGGACAAAACGTCACTATTGATAGCAACAATTTCGAGGTAGTTAAGGAGTTCATCTACCTCGGAGTTAACCTGAACTCCACGAATGACATCTTAGTGGAGATCCGTCTAAGAATAACCCTAGGGAACCGCTGCTACTTCTGTTTGGCAAAACAACTGGGTTCAAAACTCCTAGCTCGGAGGACGAAATGTATATCTATGCTTTACAAAACCCTTATCCTGGCAGTTCTGCTTTATGGCGCCGAGTGCTGGACGATAAGCAGGAAGGGAGAGCTGATACTCGGCTTCTTCGAAAGAAAAATTCTACGGCGGATTTTTGGTCCTGTGTGCGAGGAGGGCGAATGGAGGAGAAGATACAACCGCGAACTCTATAAGCTGTACCAAGATGTTGATGTAGTCCAAAAAGCCAAAATACGTCGACTACATTGGCTTGGCCACATCGAGCAAATGGACAATAATGCTTCAGCTAAGAGGATCTTGAAATCCAAGCCCCCAGGTTCGAGAAGACAAGGGAGACCGAACATCCGTTTCAAGGACCAAGCCAGAGCGGTTGGTCTTTACAACTGGAAGTAGCGTGCCCGGGATCGTAGAGCATGGAAGGCTGCTATGGCTCAGGCAGAGACTCTTCACGGGTCGGTAGCCCGTAGTAGTAAGTAAGTAAACAGGCAAATGGCGAGGTTATGATGAGGAAAAAAAAAAATAACTATTAGGCATTAACGGCCCATATATAGCCTAAAACCTATCTTCTCCAACCATTTTCTGGTGCGTGGATGAAACCTACAACTTAAAGCCGAATCCGAACGGCAAATTTGAGAAGCTTCCCATGACAATTGATACTCTTGGATGTTTGTCAGACGTTCGCAAGAGATGGGGCAGTGGAATTTTTTTTTAGATGTTACTTGGAAATGGCGGGATTTGCACCGGAGACATTTAGATTAGTGGTCCAACATACCAACCTCTGCGTCACTGCTCGTCACTGTGCGATAGGGATGAAACGGATACTGAAAAAGAGTTTATCCACTAGGGGAAGAGGTAAACATGTCTTCCTAAGACGGTGCACTTCTTTCGTAGGATCATATTTTAAGTTTTAAGTAAGTTAGATTGAGCTGGGGTGGTTATTGGGGAGGTCGAGCTCGCCAACATGAAATGACGCGTCCGAGGATTGACTGATGCTTCACATTTCGAGCAGCTCCCGGCGGCGTGTGTACAGTACACCACGTTAGCCACTGCCAGCCTCCCGGAATGTAATTATGATGACGACCACTCCATCCATGATTCAAGCAGCACTGATACTGATTATATATAGGTTAGGTTGGTGGATAACAAAGCTTAATCGAATAAAAGGTTCTAAGCTTTCACGTCAAAAACCTATCTCGTACAAAACGGAGCACGACTGGCTCAGTTGATAGTGTCATGCCCAATTAAGAAATCTTACAAACCTCGTCAAAAAGGCAATATAAATCAGCGCGAAAAAAGGGCAGGCCTGGAAACTCCTGGACCACACAAATGCAGCAACATCAGCATTTGATTTTCCTCAGTGAGGAAGTGATTCGTAATCGGGAAGTTTGTCGTTTTTTTAAAGTTTAGCCGGCGAACCCCACAGGCAGACCAGTAGGGATGCAGTGAAGTAAGTAGAGGGTAATGATCCCTTTAATTCAGATAGTAACCTCGTCCATAAAGAGAAAGAAGGAGAAGGTAAGGTTGGCGGGTTGATAAAAAGTTAGTGCTTCCTCATCACAAGCAGGTCAATGTTGACATTTTGTGATGCCCATAGGGTGGTACAGGTGCGTTTGTGGTATGTTCCTTCGTCTCGTTGGTAATGTCTGTTTAGATCCTCTACAGCCATTCGGATTTCACTGAAAACGTACAAAGATTAGGGAGCGGGATTTCGGATAGTTTCGTCAGGTCGTTGTAAGTAGAGCAGGCCAATTTTTAGATAGTGTGCCAATAAATAGTTTTCGACAACTGTTCATGTGCCCATATGACCAATAGCGTATATATGAGCATTGTGGTGAAATGGGTCATACCAAAAATGACAACATGGCAATGGTCTCATCTTATCTTAAAAAGTGCAAAATGAAAATTCACATGTAGAGTACTACAGCTACTTACTGTGTTTTATCTTCGCCTCGTGCTGATTTGAGGACTCAGTTCGACTCGATGTCAATTGGTCGGGATCCGATTCAGATTCCTCACTCTCAGGTTCCGTTTTACGAGAATGCCTCCTTCGGTTTTTCGATGTCTATAGGCAAAAATGAAAATTTCTCATATCAAAATAGCTGCTTCCAACAGTGCCAATTAAATACTACAAATAAGCGACGCATAAATTAAAACAAAAGGAAAGTACAAGGAACAAAAATAGAAAAACAAATAATACACGCGCCAGCGTCAGATATTGAAAAAAAATAAAAAAAAATAAAACAAAATGTCAAGCGTTTGCCACTCCAACAACCAGCAGCTGAGAGAGAAACAACAACAAAAATTTATATTGAAAGTCATATAATGAAGCGGCCAATTACGATTATGTACGAATAGAAAAGAAATGAACTCAAACCGAAAACAATGGTATAACGCACGATATTGTAATATGGTGAGGAGGAATAGTGTCGGGTGGTTGATTTAAGTACCGCGGGAGGTGGTGGTGAGGAGCAGCCCTCTGCCAGGGCCCGCTCGTGGTACATGAACGAGTGCAGCAAGGTGTTTGCTGGTCCGCTGTGATGAGGCTGTGCTAGTGTACTAGCCTCAGACAATTGAAATGTCGCGTACGGCGAGATATCTTCGGATGTCTCTACAGGAAAGAATAAATTAAAAATGAAAAGTTATGAGTGTTAGCTGTTAGCCCCGCGAGGCAATTACTGCGAACGACATGCGTTCTACATTCAAACAGACTTTATACACGGATAATGGTAAGGATTCTATATTTTTTTTGTTTTTAATTTACCAGGAATTTTTTCATTGTTCTGCAGGGACACTTTATGAATCGTTGCATAGTAGCGCTCACGTTGTGCAGCTTCGTTGTTCTGTCGATTTTCCAAGGACTCCTTTTGTAGTCGATTGCTTTGTTCTGAAGACGGGACAAGACCATTAAAACAAAAAAAAAACAAACAAAAAAATCATATACAAAACCCTCTTTAAACTTACTATGCCTGTAGCAAATAACTACCAGCGCTATGGTGCATATCATTCCCGAGATAGCAGCTATGCTTGGTATAAGGAGGTTGATGTTGCCGTAGAATATGTTGGAGCGATGACCGCGTTGTACGATCTCGGGCGGTGGTGGGTCACCGTCTTTGGTCAAGGTGACAAATGTGAAGTCGGCTTTCGAGGATCCGGCTACATTGTGCGCTTCCATTTCCATTTGATATAGGGTCGATGGGTTCAGTCCAGAAATAGTGAATCTTCGTTGTGGTTTAAGTGAGTTTGACACTGAGTGAAACATAGAAAGGTGGGCATTATAATCTTGTCTTGAATCAACAATAAGAAGCTTCGGCGATGCCATTTCGAAAATTAATAAGACACAAATTCGACTCACCTAATATCCAGTCTTTTTCCAAGCCGTCCATTACAGGCCTGTATCGCAGTTCGAAATATAACATAGGACAGCCATTATCTGGCCAAGAGTGCAGTCTTATAAGAACCGACGTCGAGTTCGGCGATAGTAAATTGGCAGTTGGTGGCATTCCAGGTGATTGTCCCTGAGTGCGAACATGCAGTGTAATGCTGGCAGGAGATGTGCCCACCTTATTGTGCGCTGTTAGATGAATCTGATATGTACTTCCGCAAACGAGTCCCTTCAGTTCGTGACTGGACGCGTGGCGTGATAGCTGCTTTTCGTCCAGGTTTCCATTCGATCGTCGATAAAATAGTGTGTATCCCGAGATAGGCGCGTTGCCATTGAATCCGCATTTCCAATGCATCAGGATACTACTCGACGTTGCACTGGTCACATACAGAACCGGTGCATTTGGAGGAACTTGTACGATTAGTACGTGCGTAAGTCGATCGGTACCAATGCCATTGTCTACCTGACAGCTGTAGTTGCCACTGTCGACCACTTGGAGGCTGGATATTATAAGATCCCCCGAATCGAGCAGCTGGGTGTTGTGCATTCCACCTTGTCGAAGCGGGATATCAGCTTTGTACCATTCTCTTTTGGGTTTTCCAACAGCAGTGCAGGGCAAAGTGACTGTTGAGCGCCATGGGCGGACAATTGGACCCCCAAACGATACAATTCGTGCAGGAACTCTGTTCGTAGTTACTTGCGATGACACTCTAGAACTCTTGCCTTCGCCTACTCGAGTCGATGCTGTTACCCAAAACTGATATTCAATGTGCGGATGCAGGTTTTTGGCCTCGTATATGGCCTGCTGAGAGGGGAGGCTACGTTTTTCGTTGTTCAACTCCTCACGTCCGTTGACGACCCTTGTGTAGAGGTTATACTTGGTTATGACACCGTTGGGCTCGGTTGGCGGCAGCCAGGATACGTAGAGAGATTGCGGTGAGCTAACGACAACTT
The DNA here is from genome assembly GCA_949715645.1 of Portevinia maculata. NCBI lineage: Eukaryota > Metazoa > Arthropoda > Insecta > Diptera > Syrphidae > Portevinia > Portevinia maculata. The sequence goes on from OX454527.1 coordinate 43,656,979, forward strand.
TAATGTCTGCCGGAGCTTCGGGTGCATCTTCTTCAGTGTGACAATAGAGCGGATTTGAGAGGGCTCCATCCCCCATGCGGGTGTGAGCCAGCACTTGCATGCTGTAGTTGGTGTACTTCCTGAGACCGGTGAGGACTGTAGTAAGGGCGGTTGTCTTCCGGCTTTCAACTTCGTTTTTTGTTGGTGAAAAATCATCTAAAATTGGTTCGAAAAGTAGTTTGTAGCCTTGCAGTAGTCCATTTGTATGGTAGATTGGTGGTGGTTGCCAGGAAACTTGAAGTGACTGCGAGGTAAGGGCCGCACAGCGAATGTCATCCGGTGGGCGACTAGGAACTAAAATAAAGAGTTCTAAAACCATTCAAAACAATTTCAAAACATACCATCTTCCATTGTTTGTGCAGAAACAGGTTCAGACAGAGGTCCTGGTCCGACCTGGTTGAATGCCTGAATGACAATGTTATACCGTGCGTACTTTTGAAGACCACCCAACAGAAGCTCCCCTGTGCCACCGTCTCCATCGCCAGAAACAGATGTAAAGTTGTAGGAAGTACTTCCGGAGCTGGACAGCTTGTAGCCCACATTATAGCCCTGTATATCGCCGTGACGAAGTTCTACCAGAGGGGCTACCCAGCTTACCAGCAGCTCGGTGGATGAAAGCGGTCTCACTGAAAGATTCAATGGTGGCCCAGCTGGTCTCTGAGGCTCAGTTTTAATGGTTAACTCTTGACTAGGAGCACTTCGTCCAGCAGTTCCTTCTGCTATAATTCGAAAGGCATAACGTGTCGCCGGCTTCAGATTCTCAATCAATGCGGTGAACTGCGGCGGGTCCGTGACCTCCATTTGCTGCCATTGCTCTATGAAAAGGGCTAAAGGTATGGTTTTAACTGAAAACAGGGAAATATAACCTTCTTTGTATAAAACCAACTTACGGTCGAGTTCCTTGTACTCCACAATATACTTCGACACCTCGGCGGTGTTCGTATTTCTCGGCTGCCACTTCAAATTCACCGACCTACTGGACACCATGGCTGCCTCTAACACCGTCGGTGCTTGGGGTGGCTCCTGAACCTGCAACTGCACTAACTGTTGGTCGTTGCCGTACAAATTACTTGCCCGACAGAAATACGGGCCACTGTCACTGGCCTCCACACTACGGATTTGCAACTCTGCCGACACCCCATCAGGGGTAGCTTCCTGCTTCACAGAAATCCTGTAATTCATCCAAGCGATTAAGTTACAAGGTTATCCTTAGTAAGTAGCTCAACCCACTTGTAATTTGTCGACGGATTCAGGGTATTCTTTCCAGATCTCATCCAAACAATATTGATTGGTTTGTCCCCACTGACCGAGCACTGCAGCAAAGCTGTGTCACCCTTTTTCACCGTCACTGACCTCGACGCGGACGAAAAGTATGGAGAAGCTACAAAAAAAAAATCGTTATACAAACGTCTGCCACTATACATGTATGGAAAACTCACAATTTACTTTAAGCTGAATAACCTTTCCAATACCAGTGCCGATGCCATTGTTCGCCTGACACAGGTAGAACCCCTCTCGATCTTCCTTCACATGTTGCAACAGTAGCGACCCATTGCCGACTAATTTGGTGAATGGACGCTCCCTTACCTCCTCGTATTCCCCCGACTTACTACCTACACGCGTAAAAGTGGTAACAAGGCATATTACATAAAACATTTTTGTTACATCCACCGGACTGGGATAATACATATATCCGTATCTGTACCCGTACCTGTCGCCTTTTTCCAAATAATACTGGGCGTTGGAACGCCCTGCGCCTGACAGTGAAGCATTATATGTCGGTTACGTTCAACATTAACATCGGCTGGCTCAACAATCCAGCGGGGCGGAACTGTTGTTTCGTGTTCGTTGGGAAATGAATAAATAACGCATGAGTTCCATGACACAGAAAATTAGGGCAAGGATTGTGGGCAAATTTTGTAAATATATATAAATTATCTAGGTTAAAATGAACAATTTTTTTTATGCAAAATAAAAAACATGTTTTAGTACAAAATCAAAAGATGAAAACTTAAGATATAATCCAATTAATTTTTTTTTGTATTATTATGGAAATATATACTTTGTTTTATATTTTTTATTCATTAACAAATGTGTGCAGAGATTATAATTATTGCAGATAAATTAAAACTTAAATTTGTTAACTTATTACAAACTTATAGTTACATATTAATTAACCTGAATTTGTAAACTGTATTGACAGTGGTGATGTATTTATAAGTTACTTAAATAATTTTAGTCAACACTAACAAATAACAAAAACAAAGGACAGAGAGGAAATAGACCTGCCACAGTAAATACGATGTAAGCATCCCCTTAATCTTAATAGAAGCTATTAGTAAAACTAAAAACTAAGCACTTTCACATATAGTTTTACAGCCGTATTAATAAAAAATACTTAATTTGCCTCAAATTTACCAATTAACTAAAATGTGGAGTCAAATTAAGAAGCGACCGGAAAAGTTGTGGCACAGTTTTATGGTATACTTTTCAGCTTTCTCAAAGTAGCCATTGTTCAAATTATCACATCTGCATTGAAGGCATTAAATTTGAAAAGGAATACTACCAACTCATCCCAAATCTGCAGTTTGCTGCTTCTATTAAACTTTGTAAAATGCATAAAATCTAAGTTTTAATTATTCTTTTTTATGCAAATACAAGGTGGCGCAAAAGTCATCACCCAGTGGCGTTCACCAATTGGACTGAAAACTACATAGGATAGATGTCAAACGTCGTGGATCATTTAGAACATTGGCACCAGAATAGCCAAAGGCACACCCAAGGGCTGAAAACCCTATCGGAAGATGCTATAATTTTTGCAAATAGCGGCAAATGTCAATTTTACTTTGACATTTGTGAAGTAAACAGATGACAACTTTTGCGCCACCTTGTAGATACAATCTGATACTTTTTTGGCAGTTTTGGAAGCTAGTATGGCCGTTCGCGTACTTATATGCAAACTTAGATATATATAATTTTTCTAGCGAAACTACACAAACCCGTTCCCGTACTGAGAAAATTGTAACAAGATGAACGAAAAAAATGTACTTTCCTTCATACAGAATTTCGGCTCGCAAAAAAAATGAGAGCTGTCAAATGAAAACATTTATCAAATGAAAATATTTGTCAATATCAAAACATTTGTGATAGGTATTTGTTCAAATGGCCTTGTGGAACTAACTTATCAAATTCACCTTCACTCTCACTTAAGAGTTCAATTAAAATTATATCATCTGAATTGTTTTCACATATGAGATAAATTGTTAATCCGAGATTGAGGAAACGAAATCGACTATTTCAATTTTACGTCTCATTCACAATACTTCAAGCTTTGGCGTTTTTCATCTTTTTACGCAATAGACCACTTCACGAAGCTATCTCTTTCTGAAGTACCGAATCCCTTTCTTAAACGTCAGAAACAAATTGAGTTATAAAATTTCAGAAATTAGAGGATTCTCTTTCGATTTTGGAGATTTGACAGTTTTCATTTTTCTACACATAAAAGTACGTAAACGGAACTTGTATTAGCTAATTGTCGTTAAATACGAGTAATAAATGGTATGGAATTAAGAAATCGTAAATTAATTAATTGCATGGATATTGGTTCAGTTCTTCGATAAAAACCGTATCCAAAATACCATTTGTTGCAAAGATTCACTGTGAGTTAACAAAAATGGTGTTATATCTCAACTTTATTTCTCGTTAATTCACCAAATTCTTTGAATTAGTTGATTGCATTTGACATGTTTATGAACGCCTATTATTAAAATTTTCCATTAAATTCATTGATTAAGATAATTCACCAATAATTTGCGTTTATTAATACGGCTGTGTATGTTTAATATATGTAATTCAAAGACTAAAGTGATATCTTATTTGCCAGGAACTTATTGTTTTTGAAATATATTAATACGAGTGTAAATATTGTGCTTGCGAATAAATAAGTACAATCAGCGTCTCCGACAATTCGTGGGTGCAAGGTACAGGCACACAAAATAAAACGCACAATTTTGCACACTAGCCGACTTGCACATTTTAGAAACATATTCATTACGTAAAAGAAAAAAGTAAATCGAACAAATTTGTTTAGCAGTGCCAGATGAATGCTTTGGAATACATCGAATTCAAAGAGATACCACCTGGATAGTGTCCAATTCTAAATTAAGATCGTACCGAAAACTTACTTTTAGATAATGGTCCTACAGCAGGAAATTATCTCAAACAGTTAATTAAAATAAATTGTATTCATATCTTGGAAAACTAAGTCATTTAAGTGCTTAAATAAACCCTTTAAAATGAAACGAAATCACCTGGAATAACTTTCGATACTTAACAATTAGAAAATTTACATCTAATCAAATTGAGAAATTTGGGCCACTTTGTTGTATCTACGTTAATTTTTTTTTGGTTTTCTAACGTTATTAAAAAATTAAAAAAAAACCCTTCAGAAAGTGGGCATGAACAAAACTTGTGTGACGATTGGTTTAAAAAAAAATATTGTTCAAATATTTCGTTGAACATGTTTTTTTTTCTATCGAAAAACTTGAAAAAAACCAAATTAGAAAAGAAGTTCCTTTTTTTATTCTTTTATGTTGTTCAAGTCATCCATATTTTTGCTGTTCACTTGTTATACACATCTACAAAATTTAACAAAAAACATAAGGAAAGACTGCAGTCCGTTTTGATACCCTATTCCTATCCCTCAAAAAGTGGGTGTGGCAATAAACTTTGTATGGAGGAATAGTTAAGAATGATTTTGCCTACATACTTTGCGAATAACAGGACTTTAATTTCCATTGATTTCTTCGAATAAAGGATTTTTTTTTAAATTGGCGGATTGACATAACTTTCGATGGTGATCACGAATATAGCAACTTTTAGGGGTCTACGGGCATAATTAAGATATGTTACAAACTATGAGTCTATGAGAGATTTCAATTGCTTTTCTGGTTGTTACCTGAAAGAACACGAGATGATCATCGCACGATTTTTTTTTTTAAATTGCCAGTTTTATAAAAACATAGACCGGAAATTGAATCAATTTGTTTTAAAGTTTGGCAATTTTTGATTGTTTTTTTTAATCCTAAGTTAGGAAGTGCCGGAAGTGAGGGATTCGAGAACAGTGTGAGATGCTCGTGAACGTTGTTTTTGAAAGTTTGTGAATTGTAATGCGAAGGAAAATCGGGGTTAGAAAATATTCTTTTTATCTCATTGTTATTGCGAATACTGGCTTGATGGTGAACTGATTTGGATGCCTGGCATGGCAAGGCGATGACTAAACGAGTTCAACGATTCCCTATGGCACAATCAAAAACGAGTCTTATCGAGCAAATTCAAATATAATAGAAAACCATCAAAGTAGTTAATCTTGCATCAAATCAGGATTGAGCGTTGTACTCAAGTTTGGCACCTCGTCCGGCATATTGGTTCAAAATGTGAGCCACACAATTTGTATTCGATCGAAGTTTTAAAGTTTGTACCATATAAAGGGTTTTTCAATAAGAGCGCTACAAAAGTTTTTTTTTAAATAAAACAAAAACGGTTTTGGATATCAATGAAATTCTTTATTCTTGTGAAAGTACGTTTGATGCCATTATGTATGGAACTCGATTTCTTTTGCATGGCCACCACGGGCACGCTTGCAGAAGTCCAGACGCTGAACCCAATTTTCGACAATTTTCAAGCATAAATCGGCCGATACTGCTGCAATTTCACGTTCGATATTCGTACGAAGTTCATCAATCGTCGCTGGCTGTTGGCATATACCATAGACTTGACATAGCCCCACAGGAAATAGTCTAACGGCGTCAAATCGCACGACCGAAGCGGCCAAGCGACTGGACCATTTCGTGAGATAACACGGTTTCCAAACTTGGTTTCCAATAAATTGATTGTGGCATTCGCTGTGTGGCTTGTGGCGCCGTCCTGTTGGAATCACATGTCCTCCAAGTCCAAGTTGACGCCGTTAGACTATTTCCTGTGGGGCTACGTCAAGTCTATGGTCTATGCCAACAAGCCAGCGACGATTGATGAACTTCGTACGAATATCGAGTTTATAACAAAATCGTTGTGTGAATTCGCAAAAAAAACGGGGATTTTTTTGTTTCAACTTTTTTATACAGTTAAATGAGTAATAGTGGTTTTGCTTAAAAAAAATCTATTTATACCCTATTCTAAGGGTATATTAATTTTGACGCATAGTTTGTAACATACCTTAATATTGCCCGTAGACCCCTAAAAGTTACTATATTTATGATCAGCATCGATAGTAATGTCGATCTAGCCATGCCCGTCCGTCCGTCCGTCTGTTGTCAAAAAATAGACCTTTAAACTGGGCCTAGAGAGCTGAAATTTTAACCATATACTCTCTAGGGTCCCGAAATAATCAAGTTTGCAAATTTTTGAAATCCGCCCACAGAAAAGCCCACAAACTCAAAAAAACAAAATTTTGGAAAAAATCGAATTTTGAGCTAGAAACCTGAAATTTTTTTATACATGATCTAAAACTGCTCGGGATATAAAATTTTCAAAATCCGCCCACTGACACGCCCACAATCTAGGGGCCCTTCAATTAAATAAAACAATTTTATTGAAAAACCAAAGTTTGAGCTAGGGAGCGTTTTTTACAAAAGCTTCGTTTGTTTTGATAAAATCCTTTAAATGTAATATAGCAAAATATGTAGAGCGTTCTTAACAATTCAACCATACTTAGACTTTTGTCACGCCCACTTATGAGGGATAGGAACAAGAATAGGGTATCCAACAGTTCGCCCAAGCGGACTGTTGCCCGTCCCTATGTTTTTATAGTTTTTTGGTGGCGGTTTAGTCAATTTTCTAAGCAAATTTTCTATTTGTTTTTTTAGTACTCGTATCTTAGATTGAGTAAAAATGAGGTCACATTCTTTATTATTCCTTTACCGGAAAGCCTAGAGAAAAAATAACTTACCACTAAATCTTAACATTAGTTCTAAAAGGGCCAATGTCCAAATTTTACAATTTTGACTTAAGTACACCATTGGATTTATGATGAAATATTATACGACTGCAATAAAGGCCAATGTGTAACGAATTTTACTTTCCAAAATGCCGTTGTTTTTTCAAGAATATAGTTAGTTTATTGTTGATTATCCACAACTGAAGCGCTTAGACACTGGCTCTTTTAAAAGAAAGGTAGGTACATACATAAAGATAAACATACAAAACGTGCAATAATATTGGCAATAGGTCTGACAATAATACTATAGCTACCGAAGAGAATATAAATACCTACAAGGTTAAATAATTATTAAATGCCTTATTTTAAATATTAAAAACTTTAAACATATTATTAATGAAGTCAGCTATTTGTTAATAAATATAAGGCTATTAATAGACAAATACTTTCTTAAACTAACGAGTTTTTTTTTATATATTTTTGTTTTATTGGTTTACTTTTTCAATAAATATTAATTTAACCACTGAATTTTTGAGTTTTTTTTGGTAGGAGGGGACATTACATGCAATGTTAAAAAAGCGATTAAGCAATTAGAATACATTTGATCACCACTGTAACGTTTTGGCGAAATGCTGTCGATTTGAGTAGTCAAATGAGGCCTTTACTTATTTGACTAAACAAACAACATCTCGCTAAGCAGGACATGTCTTTATTATAAGCATTAATAAATCATAGCTAATACTTAAGCTGTTTCTCTTGGATTCAAGCATACAGAAGCTAACTGTTTGTTACCGCTTTATCAATTTGCAAAACAAAGACTCTCAAGATAAAACAATAAAAAAAAGTTCTATGAAAAAAAAAGAAATCCTTGCACACAATGCCATTATGAAAAAAAAAATTATATCTTCTGCCAAATTCGTATCCAATTAAAAATTTTGATTAAAAAAAAAAACCAACTGAAACCAAAAATCTACTACTAGGGTTGCAGATGAGAAAAAATTGATGCATAGGCAAAGAAAAGATTTTTAGTGCAAGAAACTAATTTTAACAAAAATATTACATTCATTTGAGATTCAAGCCATTCAATAAGAAATATATCAAAATCAAGAGGCTTTTTTTGTTCTGCAGAAAATAAAATAAAATTTAATTCAAAATAAAAAAAATATGTTTTTTTTTAATGGATTATTGTACAAACACTGGCGGGGATTGCGAAGCTTCAAACAGAGATATACGGAAGAAAGGCAGACTTGTTTTTTTTTTTGTATTCAATCAGTACAGCAAATATTTTATCAGCAGTAAAGATGTAGGTGGATGGCAAGTCTAGAAAAGATTCCATTTTCTTATGCAAAAGAATGGAATCGATTTTGTTCAAAAAACAATTTCAACAAGCACAAAAATAGGTATCATTTCAAAAGGCCGCTTAGACTTAAGCTGTGTGTGGTAGATGTAGATAAGGCGGGCGATCTATAAAATGAGGGGCAGGGGTAAGAAAATGAGTTCTCAAGACTTAGTAGAGAGCTCAACGATGAAGGATGTTTTTTTTTTGTAATTTTTTGTCTGGGTAAGGGGAAGGATGGATCTACACAGTAGTTTAGCAATAGCGTTACTTGTAACTACAGTTATGTTGGATAGCTATGGAAATTTATTTGGTTGATACAAGTATTACACAGATCATGCACAAAGCCTACAAGGGTGCAAAAATAAAGCTAAATAAATAAAATTAAACTAAAATTAAAAAATATAATTTAGATTTAAAATAAAAAAATATATAAGAAATGTTGTATGTATACCTTGTAGTATTTTGTTGACTGGTAGTTTATTTATTTATTGATCTACCATATTAAACATTTACAGACATTTTCAAGTTCTTCATTATTTTCAGTGTTTAAAAACTTCTCCAAATGCTAAGTATACCACTTAACGCTTTATATTTGTTTTTTATCATCAGACTGTTTTCAAATGCAGTTACTAGGCTATAAGTTACCTAAAATCATGTGCGGTGACATTTTTCGGATGGTTAACAAATTTGAATGGAACAGGATAACTGCGGATTTATGAGCATGACCAGATTTTATACTTTAATCTAGAGATTATCTGTAGAATGGTAAAAAGGCAGCTTAGGAGGTAGTTTCAAATAATATAGAATAAACTAGCCTCTAAATACTTGGTTTGTAAGACAAACACGTTGTTTGACTCACCAATAACATTTAAATTTGCGTGTATGTATTTACATTCAATGACTGCTTTGTATTACTTTGCGAGCGGTTTTTGTATATTTCCAGCCCAATGTATGAATAATTATTATTGCCCGAGCAGTAAATAGTCACTAGGCCTTCCGTACATTTTTTTTGCAAAAAACTATTGCGAAAAAGGAAACAATTCATACTAGAAGTTTGACTTAGACAGCTCGCTGACAGCAGACAATGAAAATGAACAATAAAAATTCAAGGGCGAAACGCCTGAACGCTTAGAAGATTAAAACAATAGATCAAGTTTGTAAACTTAGAAAACTATATTTTAAAAGACTAATGAATTCCAAGTTCTCGGGAGTCACTACCTGTTCATCGACTTAAAGGCAGCATATTAGGCTGAAGTCCCGGCAAAACTGATCTAACTGTGTCTGGTGACACAGTGCCATGTGAAATGCGGAATAGTTCCAAACTTGCACCAGATTTCGGCAAGAAGATGCGCTTTCATGTGACTTCTACATTCTTATTTTTGAGCGTATTCCTGATACTAATGCCGTAAGTCGATTATCGCAAGGCGGTATCGTTTCGGTGATAGTCTTGGGCCACGTATTTTGATATTGTAAAAATCGATATCGTTTGGGTACTGATTCCGTAAGTCAATTACTGCCAGACGATATTGTTACGGCGATCGTGTAACTTTAATAATCGTCTAGCCGTTTCGGCGATAGTCTTGTATCACGTAACTTCATCTATCATCTATCGTCTATCGTCTGGTCGATATCTCTAACTCAATAATCGACAAGACGATATCGACAATACAATAGCGTCTGTGCGATAGCTAATGAGGTATTGTTTTTATAAATTTTGTTACCCTCTTTCATTAATATTGTCACTTTTGACTGATTATGGCACCCGGGCCACATGTGCTCTCGTAAAATCGGATAAGCGGGCTCGAAATAGAACCGCTTACTGAGCTCACCCTCAATCACTCGCTCAATAGTCCAGCGCACTAACCACTGCGTACACAGTACATGCTGTCGTCAAATAAATATCTTACCGACTTGGACACTAAATTACTTTTGTTATGAGTTATTTGAGGTTGCTAGGGAATATATTGAACATTAACTTCACGAACTCCTGAGTGGAGATTAAGAGAAGAGTAAGCCTAGAAAACCGTTTCAACTGCGGTTTGGCGAAACAAATGGGCATGACATTCTTACCCCGGAAGACCAAGTGGAAGCTTTACAAGATACTGACCTTGCCTGTTTTGCTTGATGGTGCTGAGTACTGGAATATAAGCAGAAAGAGCGAGATAGTCTGCGTTTTCTCCAAAATTGGGTCCTGCAAGCGAGGAGATCGAATGGAGAAGAAGATATAGCCTCGAATTCTGTAAGGCACCAGGCTGCATTGCAATAAGTTTACGAAGAGGGTATTTACCTAAACGTACAAGGAAGAAATCAAGTCTGGAAAAAATCTCAGAGTTGGGATCAATTAATCTTATCTTAATTGGAAACTACAACACGAAAATGTCGAAAGATAATCACCATATTTATCAGACACAATCTAAAAATTTAGACAGTTTTCGTTAGGGCGCTAGTACTGCTTTAAAAAATAAACATAAACTAAACAGTCCGACGTATATTTAATCTTTTTCACAGCTTTTATGTTATAGAAATACTGGTTAATATTTGTTCTATAAGCAAAAAGAATGTCGCTTGGCAGCACTGTGATTATCGACATTTCACACTGCTTTATTTGATAATTATTTTCGTTTTCATAAAAGGTAGAAATCTAAAGTTATCGGCACAAATAAAATAAAAGAAATAACTTATTGTTTCAAAGTGGAGATAGATTGAAATTAGCGTGTCTATCTCTGATGAAATAAATATTGTTACCTACTCTGAGTGTTTATTCTAATTATTGTAAGCTTAACTATTTATTATGCGCTAATTAAAGTCTCTGCAATGTGAAGCAAAATCGTTTGCACCACATTCTAACCAAAATCGGTTACGAGCTTTCCATCAGTCCCCTACCTAACACCCACTTGCAATCATCAATTTTCCTAAATTGTCTGTTTACTGAACCGCGAAATTTATAATTGATACTCCAATTTAAATAAGCCTCAAAATCTTTTATAAAGCAGTTGTTCAATGAATGTGTAACGAGTTAAAAATCAAAATAGTATATTTGGTTTTAAATATCCAAAAAACCTCTTTTATACGAGTAATATATTTAGGTTAGGGGAAAGAAGTGTACCTTGGACCAAGTGTACCTCGATCCGAACGTATTTTTGTTCTTGAGACAAAAAGTCCCGTTACAGTTTCTTTTTTATGCCACAACAAGTCAACGCAATCTGCAGCTGGTATAGCGAGGCGTTTGTCAAGTCAATTAGGTAAACGTTTTTTGCAGTTCAAAGTAAAAATTTAAAATTTTTGTAATGTCCGCTGTGGAAAAATTATAGGTGATATTAAGCTGCGGATATTTTTTTATTAAGAAAGTAGTAACTTATCTCTTCAACTAATGCCAGGTAAGTTTAAGTGATTCACATCAAAAAAGGTACAATCGTTAAAAGTGGACGAACCTTGGTCCAATACTTTCAGTGTTCCATTGACCGGTCCAGAGTACACTCTAACGCCTTTTTCAGCCGTGACTATTTCCAATTGTTATGTTTCTGGTTCTAGTTTTACTATGCCTCGTAGGAAATCAGGCGCAAAACGACCTCAGGTCGATGAATTATTGCTACAGCAAGTTTATAAACAATAACCAGACTGCAAATCATACTGCAAGAGAGCACAACATTTCAAAGACAACATAGCGTCGCTATCTTCTATTCAAATGAGTAGGTCATAGGTCATAGGTTAAAAAGCGGTATGCAATTTGCATACAACACTAGGCACCAGAATGGCCCATCGCGATCCCTAGGGAACCAATTGAAAACCAAGACTGCAATTGGAGAGAAACCTAAAAACCCTAAAAAACTTTTCCTAGACAAAGCCCAATCTTCCTGCAGAATCTAACCAGCTTCCTATGGTCTGTGCCGCTCAGCTCCCCTAATTCCTCGAAGAAGTATTCCCCTAGAAGCCTCCTACGATTCCGTGCTATGCCCTCGCACTCACACAGTTTGTGTGTTATGTCTTCCTCGGCTTGTAGATCACCACAGAACCTGCACGTGTCCACATCCACCAGACCAAGCCGCCTAGCGTGCTTCCTTAGAAGACAGTGCCCCGACATAATCCCAACTACTCTTCTAAGCTATTCCCTGCTTAGTTTTAAAATTTCCTTATATCTTTTCTTGTCCAAATGAGGCCACAGCGCTCTAGACAGCCTATGTCTCTCTAAATTCTGCCATCTAAGGTCAGCCATTTTTAAGATTTTCTCATGGATTATTCCCTTAATAACGCCAATGGGTGGTTTAATGTTCATTTCAAACGAGTAACTGGCAATGAGTCCCTTGAATATTCAAAAATAACCCACAGGCGAATTTTTAGTAGCGTACAGGAACAAGCTCTAGTTAACTATCTGATTAAAGCAGCTGAACTGTCAGAAACAATGAAAGTGACATTTCGTTTTCCAACAGATAATGAGGAAACTATTCTACAATCATGGACAGAAAAAGAAGCTTCCGTTATTGCGTATAGGGCAAGATAGTTTATAGTTTGGTCCGAGGTATACTTGTAAAGTGTACCTTGGAGTAGTAAAACTACATTTATTTATTCAGATCCTCAGATTAACATGTACCTTTTTTGAGGCATTTAGTGAAGCTTTTATTAAGAGTAAAAAGGACATAATAGTTTCCATAATCCATATTGATGATGGGAAAATATGGTGCGAAGTAAATATTGATTTTATGCAAAATGATTCGAGGTACACTACTTTCCCCTACACTTAAAAAAAATAAATTATTTGAATTCAAACATAATATTCATACAAAATTAATTTAAATTTATTGTATCCTTTGACTTTTCAATTTAAATATGTCCTTAAGTACTGGAGTGGGTGGATTTATCTTATTTGCCAATAACAGCATATTTTTCTGTTTATTTCCTCTACTTTTATTATTAAAATGTAATTAATTTATAATCATAAGCTAGCCCTCCCATTGATGGTATATAACTCTGGGCGGAGCGGCGGCGATTGCAAAAGGTTGAGCAAGAATATTTAAATAATTGAACCCGGATATAATATAATTTAATTTTTTTCATTATAAAACTCAACCGATATAAATGCATCGCATTGACCTAATATCAGATTCATTGAGTGGAATGTGGCAATACCAAGCTATCCACAGTATACCGCCACTGCTTTACTCGTATATGCAACGCGACTAACAACCAATAACGCTTATTGCTAAAAGCCACTAATAATAATCTGTTCTTGGCATTACTCCCTGGCTGTCAATAGCAGACATTTTAATTTGGCCAATTAAATATTTATTGATGAAAAAAAATATATATGAAAGTGCTACGTGGTGGCGGTGGGCGGATTTTCGCAACTCTGAAAAACAAACACAAGGCCATTATTATTAGTATTTTCATTTGGCTTAGTGGTTAATCAAAATCCTGAATTGTGGTGACACTTGGGGCGCCACAATTGAAAAAGTGAAGATGAAAATAAAATACTGAAAAGCATAACTTTGGAATCACAATCTTGGCATATATAGGTAAATTTTGTATTATGTATATATTTCTCGTGACCACGTCCATAGTTGCGGAAGAAGTTTTATGCGCCACCATCCTATAAGAGTAGGGATATTGTTTTCAATAAAAATGGAAAATAATTTCATATCCCAATGCTGGACGTTCAGTAGAACTTTATGATGAAAATTATTATTTCAGTCACAAAGTTAAAAATGAAGAAGTTTACTTTCGGTTAATGGTGCAGACTCAGTTTGAACATTCTTTTCCATTCGCAGTGGGACATTGCGATGTGTGGGTGAATTGCGTAAGAAATTAAACAATTTTTGGGAAGTTAACTTTTGTTTAGGGTGCGATGAAGATGTGCCAGATAAGTGGTAGACAATGACAGACTCGCTGAAAACAAAACATTGAAATGGGTAATGTTTTTGTTTTGGGATTATTAAAGTAAACAATATGTAATCGTATATATCACAAATATTTCAGGGCAGTGAAGCTTTTTTATTTTGAAATTAAAGGCAACATTCAAACTTCTCTTGAGAGTTTTAGTATCAAGCTCAAGGTTTATTAAGGGTGGCGACGGTGTAGAGGTTAGTGTGTTGGCTTGTGACCCGTGCGGTGCAGGTTCAATCCCCATGGGGAACAACAACATACGTCACCCAATCACATGCCTCTACACCAAAAAGGAGGATTTCTGCCTGGTAGTGCAATGGACCGTTACCGAGTCTGAGTGCTCTGGGATTTGGGTTTCCTTTTATAAAGAAAAAAAAAAAAAAAAAAAAAATCAAGCTCAAGGACTTCACAAACATTTCATGGCGACAAAGACACGATTTCTTCTAATGAAAGAAACATCGAAACTGAAGAATTGCATACGGTTAAGAGGATTCCAAATATTTTCTGCGTCAAGACCTCGCCCTTTTTGTTGCTTATTCACACAAAGGTTCATACTCCTTTTCAAAAGACTCATAACCCGGAAGACACGGAAGACCTTGTGGAAGCTCTAGAACACACTGACCCTGCCATTGTGCTTTATGGCGCCGAATGCTGGACGGTTAGCAGGAAAATAGAGCATATATGGGGCTCATTCGAAAGAAAATATTCTGTCGGATATTTGGTCCTGTGGAGGAGGGCGAGTGAGGGTGAAAATACAACCGCGAACTCTGTATGTTGTCCCAAAATGTGGATGTGGTCTGAAAAGCTAAAAAACGGCGAGTTCATTAGCTCGCCAACATCGACCGAATGGACAATAATGTTCCAGCGAAGAGGATTTTCGAATCCAAACCTCCAGGTTCGAGACGACAAGGAAGACCGAGGGAGGTTGTTTCAAAAACAGCTTCAAAAGCTTTCAAAAGTAACAAAAGGGTTCATATCCGAAAATTTCTACTGGGTGCATATTTTAATTGTAAGAAGACTCACCATGCGAAAAAGGCCTAGTAGTTCTTGAAATAAATTGACCAGTGCGTCAAATTTAAACTAAACTTTTATAATTTTTAGCCAGTCTTACTCTAATAATCAATTTTCCTATTTACTGTATATCCGCTTTGAGCAAATGAGTGTGAAAGGTTACTGGAAATAAGTTTGTTTATTCTCCGGCATCGAAGTGTTTTTATTTTATCGTCAATCAGCTGCTAAGCAAAAGTTTGATAACAGCGCTATCCATATATGGACACGGTTTACGAACTTAGTTTACTGATGCGAATCAAATGCTGGTGTTATTTCGCTTAAGTCATCAAGGAGTTTTAAGGCCCACATTTTTTTCAATTTCGTCACGTGCGTGCTCCTGTTATTGATTATTGTTTGATCGTCCTTTTACGCCACCAGTGGTCTCCAGTCATGTCAACCCATGGATTTGCATGCTCACTTCTGGAGGAGTTTCGAGATGTTAAGTGTGTCGCTAGGGTCACATGAAAGTTAGAATTGCATAGAAATGATTTATAACGGCAAAGTTATTATCATGTTTTAGGGTGGCGACGGTGTAGAGGTTAGTGTGTTGGCTTGTGACCCGTGCGGTGCAGGTTCAATCCCCATGGGGAACAACAACATACGCCACCCAATCACATGCCTCTACACCAAAAGGAGGATTTCTGCCTGGTAGTACAATGGAACGTTACCGAGTCTGAGTGCTCTGGGATTTGGATTTCCTTTCTTTAAAAAAAAAAAAAAAAAAAAAAATCATGTTTAAGGGGATCATAGCCATCCCAGTTTACTGTATATATTCCGAATGGCAGATTTGAGGATCTTTTGACAATTTGTCAGACATTCGCAAGAGGTGAGCAGTGAAAACACGTATAGGTGTTACTGGGCGGATTTGAACCTATACCCCATTCACAGTAGTTCCAAGCACTAAATACTGAGTCACTGCACCCTTTTAGTGAAAACCATTCGACGGTAATACGTTGATTAAAAATCTTTTTTCCACCATGTTAAAATAAAAACCTTATAGATAGCGGACTGAAATTCCAAAAAATAATTAAACATTGCTCAACAAGGAGCTATGAACGCTCTAATCCATCAGATGGTACCCTTGCTTGTTAAATTAGAAGCAGAAGAAAACTGCCAAGACGGCGATACAATAAACGATTTAATCAAACAATTAACTCAACATTTTTAAGGTAACGTATCGTTTCAGACGAGATTTTTTTTTCTTAACAATTATTTATAAAAATATGGAAACTCGAACCTCCCTTTTAAAAACTAGTCCATGCTGAATCTATCAGTTTCAAGGGTTTTTTTTTCATTTTTTTTTATAATTTGCTTACGCCAAAGGGGTTTTATTTTTCTGTATATGTAAAGTAACCTTATTGTTTTGGAACACAGCCCAGCAATTTTTGTTGATGAGTATTCAAGGCGTTCGAATCGATATGAAATTTCGGATCTACCTTCGCTAGACATACACATAACGTTTGTCTGTGACAATATTTGACAGGATAAAATCCGTTTCACTTTAAAGGTATACACACACAAGAATTAAAAAAAAAATCAAGTTAAAAGTTATCATAAAAAGTAAAAATTTCAAGAAAATTAAAATTATTAAATACAAAAAAATATTTAAGCAGTGCGAATAGGTTACCTGGTGATCTGCCGCAAAAACCCACTGCGTGCCAAAGCAACTGGGATGGGGAGGACACATTTTATTTATGTTATATTTTTATAATTTTCTTTTTGTTCACTTTGTTTTTTTTTCAAAAATTTGGTTTTATTATCAAAAAATTAAAAAAAATACAAATCTCAATTATTTGTAATTATGTAAGAAGCATATAAGTTTATAGATTTTTTTTATATAAAAAGTCAATAAGAGACAGAATTAAAGGTTTCGAAAAAAAAATCAACTGAAGGTAGGTTCTGGAGGGGCAATAAGAAGCTGGATTTTAAAATCAAGTTCGATATCGATGTTTTTTTTTTTAAATTAAACTTTCCTTTTCTAGTGTAAATTTATTATGTAAATGTGCGTTTGGAGGGAGGGCTCAATTAATGTAAATATAAATGTGAGTGTTGTGTTTTGTATTTTGTTTGGAGTTTTTTTTATATATACTATACCTTTAACCTGCAGCAGAGCTGTGTATTTGATTTCGGCTGCTGGATTAGTAGCTACACATGTGTATTCACCGGAGTGTGTCGCCGATAAGGAAGGAATACTAAGGAGTGAGGAATATTGATCTAAGAGTGTTACATTGGCGCCCAAAAGTGCGGGCAATGGCTCACCATCCTTGAGCCAACGTAAGGTAAGGGGAGGATCACCACTAGATACCCCACATACAGTACGCGTTCGCATACCCTCAGCCAGTCCGTCTTGGAATGAAAATGGCTCTATAATAGGAGGTACTGTAATAGAATACAAGACGAGAAAAAAAACGGATAACACGAATTGAAAACATAAAATGAAACATAAAACACAACAAAAGGATTCTTTCACATTCAATAGGCATACACAAGGCGTATTTATGTTTTGTTGTTTTCTTGTTTTCATATCCGTGTCGGTGGCATTAAATTGCTATTTTTGTTTTTCCATTTTCATAACGTGCGAGGTTTTTTTGTCCCATCCAGTAGTTGCAGTTGTAGTTGATATATATTTACAGTAGATACTTTTGAATATTCGATTAAATAAAAGTGTTAACGAAAAAAAAACGAAACCAAAATACAACTGAAATTCATCTACTTAATTTTCTCCACACTTTAAACATACACAGAAAATATAAGAATTTATATATAATTGTTTTTTTTAAAGAAGAAAACGTTTCCAAGAACACACAATTATTTAAAGATTTTTTTTTTCATTTGTTAAAAAGGGTGAAATAGAAGAGACTGAAACATATTTATATATAGAATAGTGGAAAATAGCATTCTCTCTAAACGAAATATATATAATTATGTATATATGTATATAAAAGAAAATTATAAACAGATGTAATTTCTCTAAGGAAAATGAAATTTTATTTCAAAATCAAACTTTCAACAGTAACTATAAGAAGTTAGGAAAGGATAACAATAAAAATAAATAAATTTAAAAATAAAATCCTAATTTGTTCAAAAATGTGTTCGTTTCTTTTTTTAAAAGACGAGTGTAGTGGTTGTAGTAGTAGAAGTATCCATGTCGTTACCATTGACCAAGAGAGCCTGTGAGTTCTCCACTTCGGCTGCAAGATTTCGAACAACGCACGAATAGTTGCCCGTGTGATCGGAACCCAAATTTTCGATCACCAATATGCTGTTGTATTGATCGACCTGTTTCACTGACATGTGTTGTGAAGGATCAATTGGACGGCTATCCTTGCGCCATGTAATCGTGATGGGTAAATCACCTTTGACAACAGAACATGTCAGCGACGCACGATCGCCCATGTTCAGCTGGAGGATTGATGATGGAAATGGACTCAATTTCGGTGGAACTGCAATGTAATGTTTAAATATGATTTTTTTGTATTTTTTTGCTGTAAAAAATGTTTTTAACTCGTTTGATGACCATGATGTGAATACCTACAAGATTGAAGGATCAGTGGAGTGCTTTATACGAAAATACATAAACGATAACGAATGTGATTTAAGAAAAATTCCAAGCCAGAAATTTTTGTCTAATATTGCATTCCTTTAGGAGAAGTTTTTTTTATTGTAGAAGAATAGAAGTGAATCAGCCTTACTGTGGGTTTCGCCTGGGAAATATTTCATCTGGCAAAATGTTGTCCCCCAACATTTTAAAAGCTATTGGCCCCGATCACGGTTGTCGATAACCATCGATTGGTTGCAATGTTTCGTATTGTGTAAGTCAATCGAATGAGCAATGCTCTTTTGTGGAAGGCTCGCTAAGAATCAACATCTAAAAGTACGCAACACTTTAAGAATTAAAACTGAAAAAGGTTGTGCAATAAGATAAGAAAAATGTATGCAGTTGTGACAAAGTGAGTTGTATCAACTCAGTTGAGTTGTAATTGTTAAAAGTTAATCATGTTAAATAGTTAGATTATTGTGAATATTTATATGCATAACGCTAAAATTACAATCGACAGCAAACGTTTGTGAAATAGAATAGTTGTGGTCAACACAATCCAAAATCACAATACGAAATAGAGAAATCGACGATCGTTTATCGAAAAAAGTCGTTCATCGATCAATGAATCGACAACCGCAATAGGGTCATTGTGAGTTTCGCCTGAAAGAATCCTTAGTGACATTTCGAACACAGAGGAACATTTCTAATGCGTGTTTTGACAGCTTTCAAACATAATGTGCCAAATATATAAAAAATAATAAGAATATTATTTTCAACAAAGTAATAAGAAAGTTGAAGAATATTTTGTATAAAAATGCATAGCATAGCATGTTTACACAAGTATTCAAGAACGAGTTACTTATTTGAAGGCACTTCAGAGACCAATCCAATCCTTTGGAATTGCGCGAACCAATGTAAGAATCAATAATGTGCATATTTTTCGGATTTTATCAGTATTATGGAGTTAAACAGACTTCATTCCAAAATTTTGTTGTTTTATTTTTATTTTCTTTGTTAAAACCACTTCCTATATCTGGCTTTTTTTTACCGTTTGACTTAAAAATGAATCGCTTTGTTTTTTGTTGATGGTTTTGCTCCTGAAATAAAATAAAAGCAACAATTGAATATCCATAAAATAAAAATTGAATATCCAGTTTTTACCCTAAAGAAAATAAACAACTTAAATGGTGCTGCTTGTTATTATCTTGTTCATTTCTAAAAAAAACTAAGTGAACATTTAAGCAGAGTATGGTGGCATCCGCTGCCAATAAGGGACATTTTTCAAACATCAACCATTTTTTGCGAAACACACAATAGGTTAAATATTGATTTTATCTTTCCATTTTGCTGTAACTTTTTGTAGTTGCACAAAGGTTTTTCGAAGAGTACCTACATTGATACTTTGATAAAAGTGTTTTTTGGACTTTTCATTTATTCTATTCTTTGGATTGCCTTATAGAATTCGTTCGGATTTGAACACTTTTCCTCTTCGGTCGGAAAGCATGTATTCTCTTTTGTCGCATCCAGCAACAGTTTAATTTTGTAAAAACTACTCCTTCAAGATTGTCCTATTTTTATAGAATATGTGGAACAAAAGAACATTTTTCCCCCCTTCAATTAAATTTACAGCCGGTGCAAACAGGTGTAACAATGGATTAGGGAGCACCTATTCAGTGCCTCGTAAGTATCGCTCTCGTTACAAGGGTATGTACCTACCGATGCCAATATCAACACTTAAGTTGTATTTATCAAAAGAAAGTAACATTCGAGAGTGTATCATTACATACTTATGTACCGGAGGAGTGTTAAATATTGTGTTACCTGTCAATGCATTTAGTTCAGGAAGCAAGTTGATTTTGTACTTCACTATCTATATTTGGTATGTGCTTCAATTTCATGAGTAAGTGTGACGGATTTCTTGTTACATATCTGTGAATACCGCAACGTTAAAAACTCTTGCTTGTTTCAATGATACGAGGGTTGTCCGAAAAGTAAGGACCTGCGGTATAGCAGGCGGCTGTTGTTTGAAAAGAATGATTATGGTAGAAATTACCAATCGTTTAAAGCTTTAATTTGAAGTTTGTTCGGCAGCCATCAACAGTTAAGGCTCTGAGTGAATTTGTTAACATGAACATGAAATTGGCCATCGTTATGTGATGCAATACTTTCGTTTCAAAGGCCTCAGTTCAATTAATATCAAGGCGGAGCTAGATTCTACTCTGCGGAAGTCGGCTCCTTCGCTCACAAAAGTACAAAATTGGATGACAGAATTTAAACGAGGCGTTTGGAGGCGTTTGACAGAAATGTTGAAATAATATCCACAAGAAGGAACAGACAAAACAGTGAAATGAAAGAGGGGAATTGGCTCCAAAGAAGGCAAAGGCAGTTCCATCTGCAGGCAAGGTCATGGCGTCAGTTTTTTGAAATGCGCGTCGTATAATTTTCATTAATTGTGTTCAGATTGGGAAAATAATCAACGGCGAATATTATGCAAACAACAGTGCTTGCCATAAAAGGCGACACTAAAGGGACAAATAACATGTGGGCAATTTTAGATCCAGGCGAGCCTAAAGACTTCAAACATCTTGAAACTTGTACGAAACTACCCACGTAGCGGTTTGGGCCAGGAACTAAGCACTACGAATCCATGGGCAAATGTTCCATCGGAACCCTTTATAGGGCCTGAACCGTTCTGCGGGGTAAGAGAATTCACTCCACACAAAGAATTCAGGGAAGTGGAAACAGGAACAAGGGCCAGAACCTTGCTCAACCTCCAAGGTCTGAGACAAGCAAAGAAACTCCTAGGAAACTACAACTCAAAGAGCGAGTCTGGCTGAGTATATCGGTCAATATGTGAACGAAGTTTCGTTTATCGTTCATGTGTGTGCATTAGGAATTATCACAAATAGCAAACAGTGCAGCGGTGGATGTTGGGCTCTATTTCATTTTCGGGATAGTAGTCTATGGGAGGGTAACGCTTAAGAAACCAACCATACCTTCCGGTTTCCTCGATTTTGAATCTTTCTTTTTTTTCGGTCTTTTTATTTCCATCTTTAGATACGGTTCGTGGTTTAGTGGTTTCGATTGTGATTAAAATTTTTCATTGAAAATATGCGGTCGCCCTGCAGTGAGTGTAAGAACCAACGCCACCGTCGGGTTGGCGTCGAGCGTGTGCAAGCATGCCTGCTCACACTTCGCCGTCAATACAACGTACCTTATGACCCATTGATTTTTGTAGGAAATCCTGTACAACTAGAGATCGATGGGACAGCAGTTCATCGCTTTCGTAAGATCAACTTCCGTTACAAACTCTCCCGTAAGTCTGCCTGCAAATCCGTGAGTTGACACGACTGGAGATCACTGTTGTCGTAAAAGGACGATCCACCAAAAATTAATAACAAGAGCATGCACTCGTCAAATCGTAAAAAAGAAGCAGACCGGGATCATAAATGCTTAGCACCAATTATTTAAAGGGCCTCAGTAAAAGAGTGATCCGACCCCGGGAAGCTTTCCGATGTTAATGGAGGGTTACGAAACGATCCCTTTAATCCTGATGGAAACTTCACCATACAGGAAAGAAGAAGAAGAATATTGCAGCGTTTGGGGGACGAAATTAAGAAAAAACGGCCGAATTCGGCGAACCTTTTTTTTGTTTATTCAGCACAATGCACCAGTTCATACATCCAGTATCGCCAAAATCAATTAGTTGAAATTCCAATTGCTTCCACCAAGCACCCTTTTTTCCAGATCTAGCCTCTTGGATTATTTTCTGTTTCCAAACTTGTCACAAATGTCTCGGTGGTAAGAAACTTGCCAACAATGAAATGAAGAGCAGGAAGTGAAGTCGATTGCTAATCTGACGAGTTCAACGATTCTCACTATAAACAGGGTATCGAAGCTGCTGAACATCGCGGGAAAAATCGCTTAAAGGAGACTTTGTTACGTAGAGATACATATACAGATATTTTTTCCTAAATTTTGAGTGTTTTCTTTGTTAGGTCGGGTGCTTCTGGGACTAAACTCGTACATTTATGTGCGTCGGTTACTTCGTGCGTAGAGTACCGTCGAAATTTCGACGCAAATTTTCAGGACATCGATTAAAAATTCCTTTAATTTCAAAACAAACATTACAATGTCTTTATAACAAAAAGGAAATGCTTTCCGTTGGTAAGCGCATCAGTTAGGAACGCCTTAACCGCTTTGGCTAATGTTTTTTAAATGTCTGCAAAAATCCGAATCAGGTTTTTACGGAAAGAAAAATTTGGAAAAGATGTCAGGAAAATTCAAAAATTCGGGAAAAAACGATGAAGTAGGGGAATTTTGTATTTAGAATGATTAGAATTATAAAGTAAAAAGTAATAATTAAGATGGCGTTGCGAGATAAAATTATCAACAGGGCTGACATTTGTTTGTTTATTACTCATCGTGTTTTCTCGGATAGTTATTTTTCTTGGAACGAATCGGTAATTACGATTGTTGTGACAGTGAATGAAAAGTTGCTGTTTGAGCGGCCAAAGCCATGCGGAGAAAAATGTGCAGTGCTTTAAACTACCCAACCGATTGAGCGCAAATCAGGCAATCTTTGGTATTGGCTCGAGTGTTTCTGTGAAGTTTGGTTAAAATCGGTCCACCAAGTTCGCCCTGTAATTCTGTTTTGTTACTTAAAAAACACGTATGTATTTCTTTTTATTAGGCGCAGCCAGGCACGCTGGGTACCCGCTATAGACAATAGTTATGTAGCCTATTCAAACATATTTTCCAATACAAGTCTTGGGCACGAGGAAAGCCGGTGGGCTGCAGCTAGTAATAGAAATAAGACAAAATGAGCGTCATCTACACGTAGCTATCAAGAAAATATAAATATTTTTAATAACTCAGTCACACGCAATCGTACAAAACCGATTTCGAATCGACACAGGTATACCAGCACCTTCCATGGTCGACTATTGAGTATGGAAGACGACAATTTATTTTGATCATACTCTACAAACAATCTCCCTTTTTGTTTTTATTTATGACAACTGATTCATTTCATAAAAATGTCAACATTATTCAAATAATCCATTCTAGTTTAACACAAATAAAAAGGTTTGGTTTATTATTACAAGTTCTTGCTCCTTTTGACTTGCCACGGACCTATTAGTAACTTGTTCCCCCAAAAAATGCTGATAGCTCATTGCTCCTCCAGTAGCAAGAGTACCAAATTTCAAATATAAGCACCAGGCTGCTGCGAATGGTTTTTATGGGAATTTCTCACTTCAGTCACGGGTAGCTATTTTATTTACAAAAATAATAATGACTGTATTTGGAAAAGAATCGACAGGAAGCTAACTTAAATCCTGTTCAAATCAAACGATTTGAAACTCCAGAGGAGGGCATGTTATGAAAATGAACAATCCCCTGATGAAGTTATAGCCAGAGACAGACAAAAAAGATGAAAAAATATTTAGCTCTGCTGCTGTCAGCCAGTGAAGACTAAAAAGCAACGGAAATGAGTTGTTTGTTCAAATTGATTTTTTTCGAGTTTATTTAAAAATAAAAATTGTTTATCCTTTATATACACACTGGCATTCATTAAAAAATGGGAGGCAGTTTAATTTTTTAGCAAACTCCCCAACAAACATAAACATAAACTTTGTAAGGCCATATAATATAGAAGATACATGTTTCAAGCGGAAAAGAAATTGAGTTTGAAATATGAATTTAAACGCTAGTCAACTGAACGTGTAGTGGCTTTGACAGCACTCGGGTTTTTGATTGTCAACTGGTCAAGGTTCGAACGCTAGTGGAGGTAAAGGGTTTTTCGGAAATTATGAATGGAAAAACAGACCCGCACCACAAAAAGAAGGAGTCTGATTAACGGTTGTGGCGAACCGTGAAACAGTGCTGGAATCCTCAGGTCGTCCAATTTACGTGGAAGCAATTGTGAGGTATGGTTTTGGTTGTTCATTCAATATAACACAAATTCAAAGTTATTTTGTTTTGTATTAAAAATTGATTGATTTTTTCGAATTTTAAAAGGAATATATTCCACAGACAGTGTATTTTTTTAAAATCTTAATTCCCTGAGTCGGTGTACACCAGGGAGGCGTCTTAAGTCCCTTGATATTTATTATATTCCTTGATAATCTGCTTAAAGGAAAAGTGAGGGACCAAATTGCATTAGCTATTCTTTGCTGGCCATCATACGCGAGGATCAAAAGTCCTCTGTCTGGGTTGACATTTTAAAGGGGAATGGGTAATGTATTAGTCCGAGTAAAACAGAATACTTGTGCTGATCGTTCTCTGATCCACTACGACTTATTTCAGACATTTATATGAGTAGACGAGTGATTCCTCAGTGCGAAAAGTTTCAATATCTGAGATCTTTGATCAATAGCGAAGCAAGCTGTGATGAGGTCATTAACACAAGGAGGACATTGCGTATTCGGAGGGTGGGTAAAGTGGAGGGAAAACTTTGCCATATTCTGTGACTGAAAAATGTCCCAATGCATTCACATACGATTCAAAATGTTGTACAGTTTACAAAAAGTATGAGGGCAAATTAACGGCAGCTCAGATGAAGATGCTGCGCATGACAGCAAGAGTAACAAAGCTTGATCGACTCAGAAGTTCCAAGATCTGAAGAAGACTTCACTTGACAGAACCTGTCTCATTTGGTACTGTCCTGTTCAAAGGAGAAAAATAAGCAGCATATCAAAAAGGCAATAGCCCCGATTGCGGTTGTCAATTACCCGACATTTGGCGATTGTATCGATTGGTTCCAATGTTTGTTATTGTGTAGTCAATCGAATGAACAATACTCTATTGTCACTAAGAATTAACATCTAAAAGTAAGCAACTCTTTAAAGAATTAAAACTGAACAATTTTATGCTATAAGATAAGAGAAATGTATGCAGTTGTGTCAAAGTGAGTTGAAATTGTTGAGTTGTAATTGTTAAAAGTGTTGCCTCCTTTTAAATGCTTATATCTTATCCTATATGCGCTAACTTTGGCGGGAATAGCTATCGCCGCTAAGTCCTTTCGCGGGGATAAACAGTGCTTCCAAAATCCATTTTCTTCGTTTCTGATGAATTGTTGCAATGAATTTTTCAGGAAATGTCAAAGTTTGACATCCCACCGACCACTGACCCATTCCGCCGAATATTTTATTCGTGATTTTATTATTATTATTTTTCAAACTTTATTATAACTGTAATTGAATTTAGCAAATCTGTTAATGTGAAATGGTTTTTTATATTTTTATAATATGTTGGCATCAATTTCAATTGGCGGAGGTAAATATTTTTTAATTTCAGGATTTTCAATACAAATTTCTTAACTACAACTTACAGCTGTGTCACGGTGCATGTCATAGGTGCATGTGTGCTGCCAAGTTTTTTTTTTGATGAATTCTTAAGCGCCGATGGTCGTTTTTTTGTGCCAATCCTATATCCGCGTGCAAAAAACACGGCTATTGTGAATATCTTTATACATAACGCGTCGATCAGAAAATTACAATTGATAGCAAACATTTGTGAAATACATAGAAAAATGTGGACAATCGACAATCACAATACGAAATAGAGAAATCGACGATCGTTGATCGAAAAAGGCGTTCATTGATCAGGAAATCAATTGGGCCCAAAATCAATCAGCGTTCCCATACAATCGCCAAAAGCAAGTCTACAAACTCCTGGATTCCAAAAATGCAGCATCAGCCGCATTTGAATGGCCTCAGTAACGAAGTCATTCGAAATCGGCGGCCTGCAGTTATATTTTGAGGTCGAAACGGAGAACCCCACAGGTGTTAAAATGAAGTTGAAGGGCTATGATCCCTTTAGTCCAGATCATAACCTCTTCGTTAAAGGAAAAGAGGAATTCTCAGAATAATGGATAAAATCTAAAAACCATATAAGGCAGGATACTTCTTGCTGACTCGTATAAAGAACCGATTGGACATTTTCGTTAGAATTTGGTCTGAAGTGGAAAACAGCATCTCGGATACCAAGAATTTATTTATTGCACATCTTTGGCTAGGGAATAATTGCCAGTACAACAAGATACAATTTGAAAACAGGAGAGGCACGTGCGTAAATATCTGTACGTGTACGTCGTTAATTACCAAAATCAACGAGCATTTAGATTTATAGCAGTCAATATTAAGCAAGCATTATGCGCTGTTTAATTAATCATTTTTTGAGCAGAAAATTCGAAGCTCGAATTAAGGCTTCGTAGGAATGTGCTATAGCCGGTGTTGAGGATATGGAAAACCCGTTTCTGTTGAATTTTAAATATTCCACTATGAGAATGACATAAATTCCGCTATTCGGCAGAGTGAAACATTAAACGTCGACACATTCAAAATGAATTGCGGCTAGGAATATCAAATCTTAAGTCTTATAAGGCTGCTGGGTCGGATAGACAATACGTAGAGCTATTTAAAGAAGTGGAAAAGCAAAGAACAACTCATTTCCAAAGATTTGGTCAGAGAAACGGAGGCCTAATTTATGCAACCGGATTTACAAGAAAGGAGAATCTTTATTGCGTCAAGCAAAAGTCTTCTGAACATCGTATATGAGATCATGCCTGTTATTTTGTGTGAGCTCCTGAAACCAATTGTCAACGAATCTATCAGTTTAATGGCTGGTTAGTCCACAATCGACCAAATATGCAAACAGCAGCGGATGCTGGAGAAATCCCAAAAAATCTAGATCAATACCAATAACAAAAGCAACTAAAATGGAATAAGCGGTTAATAAGTCAAATCCATGAGGGACACCTAACATCGACGAGTCAGGTAAGACGTCATAATGGTAAGCTATTACTCTGAGGTGGCACGAGACTTTGTCTACCTCTGCTTGACTATCACATCTGAAAATGACAACTCATCAGAAAGCTACAGAATGACTCTATCCAAGCGCTGTTTCTATCGGCTGATGGCCGGATTTCGGTAATCATGTGACATCTTCAATCTTGTTCTGGAGAAAATGGCACTAGATCAGTCTAACTACTGCGGAAGTAAATGAGGACAAGACTAAATACATGCTATCAACAAACAAACAAATATCTGTCAACCGCCTAGGAGAAAACGTCACCGTTGTAGCAATAACTTCGGGGTAGCTTAAGAAGTTCAACTACCTTAGAGTAAACATCAACTCCAGAAATGACACCTTAGTGTGTAGATCCGGCGGAGAATTGGCTATGGAAACATCTGCTACTTCTTAACTGATTCTGCCAGTCCTGCTTTATGGTGATTCTGTGTGCGAGGAGTGCGAATGGAGGAATAGATACAACCGCGACCACTACAAGCTGAACCAAGATGTAGTCCAAAAAGCTAAATCACGTTGACTACATTGGCTCGGCCACATTGAGCAAACGTACAATAATGCTCCAGCCAAGAAGATCTTCGACTACCTAGCCACCACTTCGAAAAGGCAAGGGAGACCGAACCTCCGTTTTAAAGACAAAGCCATCGCGGATGCCAGAGCGCTTGGTCTGGACAACTGAAAACAGCGTGCCCGGATCGCGGAGGATGGGAGGTTGCAGTGTCTCAGGCGAAGAGTCTTCACGTGGCAGAAAACCGTTAAGTAAAGAAGTGAACGCAGATTAAAAATCAGTCAAAATAGGTTAAGGTTTTCAATCGAGGTTTGCAATTGCATTGCAATGGGTCAAAAATTAGGAAAACACTAGTTGGCTGCTGAAAATTGACTGCCAGAAACCAAATTAAAAACAAACTGATGGAATTGTGGGAACAAATTTGAGCGGCCTTACAAAACTTTGCATAAAGTGGGCCTAGAACGTTTGTCAAATATTCAAACTTAATGGTATGTCCATCATGAATCGAGGCTTTCAACCATTCCACACATACTACGTGTCACTCAACACTATTACCCATGGATGTGAAAAACAAAATACTCGTTTATGAGTAAGCCATGAATGTGCTTCTTAAATAGTGACGTGCGCCACGAATAAGTATACACACCGCTTAAATACCAACTTCATAAGCTACTTGATAACTCAGTCATCCCTCCTTGTATTCTGCCAACATTATCACTGTTGCCGAAAGTCGAAAGAGTATCACCTAACAGCCCTATACTGTTGTACACCTCCATTAAAAAGTACATGCAACAATCTTTTCAAAGTAGTGGCAGTCAATTTCCTCCCTTATCGGATCCACGATTTCTCAAAGCAATCACAGCATTTCCCGTCCCAACCAGCACAGCTATAATGATAAAATTTGAAATGTTTAACTGCAAAGTTAAGGGGAAATTTCACAAATTATTTATATATATTTCAATTCCAAGACGTCGCCGACCCCTCAACCTTTCGCTTTCCATGCCGAATGGAAGCATCATACTTATCGTATACGACAAATGATATTCATGGGTCTTCCTCTTTTTGAGTGATTTCCTACCGCACGCTGAGTCCCTGCAAAGGAAATTCTTTTTCATTTCCTGTCATTTCCATATTCAAATTCAAAGGAATACATTCGCAGTCAGTCTATTTCCGTTTGCAACCGCCCAACCACATGTATGTTTCCTGTGAGACACCAGAATTTCCGTTTGCGGTTAGTTATTGTGCTACAATGAAGCTAAGGCAAATGTTAGCTCGAAATCCGACCAACCGCCAGCCAACATTGTCGTGAGGTTGCATAATTCACACTTCAGCAAGGAAACTGTTTCTCATAGAAATTCAAGTCAGAGCGGGCCCACCCTACGGGCATTCCTTCACGCCTTATATAAATTCGATATTATTTTCATATTTTTTTTTAGGAGCATTGTCTGTTTGGCTTTAAAACTGAGAAAAAACAAAAGTGGCATCCAAAGTACATTTAATATTTCTCCAACTTTTTCAAGTTACTATTTTTATTGAAAAAAATAAAATAAAATTGTTTGTTGCTTTTTTACTTGGTCCTGCGGCCGCTAAGGACCCACTTGGAATCAGCTTAAATAGGAAAAATACAAATAATTTTGTAAAGTAGTTGTACTACTTTTCGCTTGGATTTGCCAGTCTCTTTCGTCATTTTTGTTGCAGGGAAGAGGGAAGTGTTGGCTTCTCATAGGAATGTGAACTCCTTGAAAGAAAGAACTCAAACAAAGAAAGTCAAAAAAAAACGCCGGACCAACCAAACAAACAATGCAAGTGGAAAACGCAGAGATATAGGTACGGAAAAGAGAAAGACGGAGATGAAAAAGTTTTATTTGATTCGGCTTTATCCATGGTTTGTATGTGCAGAGAACTTGAAGTCCTTCTTGCAGACCATTTTCCTTGTTTAATTTCGTTGGTGCCTCGTTTTTATCCAGGCAAGCCTCCAACGTCATTGCCACGTCTTTCTCATGTTGTTTCATATTTTTTTTACTCAACTTCCGGAATTTTTCTATATCGCATTTTTAATTATTTTATTATTCCTTATTCCCTCTTGTGCGATAAAAAAAAGATACATAAACAAGAATCATGGAATGAAGTTTCTGTTTTTTAAAGCAGGAATTGTATTCTTCGTATTTTCATCTGTACGTACGGCCTCCTTTTTCGCTTGATGAATGAAAAATTGCTCATTTTTTCTTCTCACTAGCCATTGAAAATACAGGACGATGTACTTAAATCCTTAGTTAAGTATGACGTGCATTTCAGGTTATTTAAACATTTTGTCACAGACAAGGAATTTATTTTGAAGCAAGGTTAGAGGTTCTCCGATTATTTTTTTTTCGATTCAAAGCATTTGAAATGCCTGAAGTTCGTCTGTGATGACCACTGGTAACCTTAGTAACACTTTAAATAGAGATTCAAATCAAGGAAAAGGTTCAAAACTTCAATGGAAATACGACCAGAAATATTCTAACAAATCTCGGCTGTACCTACCCGACGTGAATCAAGAAGATTGGTTTAAAGGATAACCGATGATTCAAACAAACAACCAGCTATTGGCGTCAAAAATAATAACAATAAAAATTACGTCACATTACGATGCGACCTATCTATTGTGTCACCAGCTTATAACTTGGAGAGGTTCGTTCCCTCTGACAGACCCACTGGAAATACAATTGTCTTATGAATTGTTTTTACTCAGACTTACTCAATCAGCCACTCGCGCACTTTAGAGCACAGCCTTCAGTCGCGTTTCTTTTATAATTCTGATAATGACTGATAATTGTTTGATCGTCCTTTTACGACATCCGTAGAAGGACGTTTTCTCATTAGCCTGGTTTTCGTGCTATGCATAGTTGTACCACTGCACTTTTAACTATGGTCGACGACATAAGGCAGAACTTAGATAAAAATCTTATCACGTTTCTAGTGCTCCTTGATTTCTCCAAGGCATTTGACACCGTCAATTCCGCAATACTATGCAATAAACTTACAAGTATATACA
Organism: Portevinia maculata; assembly: GCA_949715645.1. Lineage (NCBI taxonomy): Eukaryota > Metazoa > Arthropoda > Insecta > Diptera > Syrphidae > Portevinia > Portevinia maculata. The sequence goes on from OX454527.1 coordinate 43,688,112, forward strand.
ACCTCTCTTCTTCCGCTGTGCGTTTAATATCTTCTTATCTTATTGGTCGCAAGCAGGCTGTGTATGTGAACAGTAGAATGACAGACTTTCGTCCCAAAACATGCGGAGTTCCCCAAGGTTCCATCCTAGGACGTCTACTTTTCCCTGTATGTCAATGAGTCGCCTTCCATCGTCACTAACTCCTTTGTTGAAATGTATGCTGATGATACTCAACTAAACATGAGCTGTTCACCTGACTCAATCGATCATTGCGTCAGTTGCATATATTCCGATTTGAATACTATCCGTATTTGGTCGCTACAAAATTCGCTTCTTATCAACCCTAAGAAGTCTAAATGCATTGTCATTTCAAGGAAAACCTTAATCCTAGAAAGATAATCTACGTCTGCGAGACGTATGACGCGCGGAAAAATGTTTTAATCCTTTTAACTATAAACCGCATTGGGTTGGTTGCTTAAACTAACTCAGTCGGTAGTCGGAGCTGACCCGTAACGGTTGTGGTACGACGGTAAGTGCCTGCGGTAACAAGTTACAGCTTTGCCGTGCTTCTTGGGGCGTGTGCCATTCTTACATTGAATTTAATCGTATATAATTTAAAATTACTAGTGGCCAGTTTCACAGTGAAGGTTTAAACTTGAGTTCAACTGAACCTTAAACTGAGTTCAAATTTTTGGTTTAACTCGTCCGGTTTCACAGTGGAATCTGAACTTCAGTTCAGTTGAACTTCGTTTAACTTGATTTTATGAATCGAAGCTAGCAGCATTTTTCGTTCTTATTAAATAATGTGACGTTATGTATTTTTTATTCTCATTTTGCAATCAAAAGACATTTGGGTGGTAACTTGGAGTCTGGCAGCAAATGTCCAAAATAAGCTACGGAGAATTAAATCACAGAAAAACAGCAGGAATTTTCGAACAGCCCGCGAAGTAATACCTAACGGTGGCCCGCGGGGAAAGTGGTTGAAGTGTATAGTGGTGTGGACACAAATCAACGATATGCAATTGAAAAACCAGTTAGGCATAGAGCTAATGGACGACACACATATATTCTACTCGTAACGCTTAAGGATTTTCACTGCCCCACGTCTTTTGAAAGTCTGAAAACCACCAACAAAATATATTCCCAAGGATGGTGGGTCCCGCGAAGCTATGCTATAATCGTGCTATAACTGCACTTTCATCCTTCTGGGAAAACGTCATTGGTTGATAAGACTCTCCAAAAAGGAATGTGGGTCATCATGTTCATCCCATCAACTACATAAAATCTTTAACCAAATGCTTCCATAAATCGTCGTGCTAGTTCTCATGTTTGTACCATCGCTGAGTGGGTTAGCCCCCCCCCCCCCCCCAATAGTCACCTTTCCACCGCACCGACTCGGTACGAATTTGAGATTCATTGTTCAATGTTTCTTGTGGATTGTTGCAACTATGTAAAGGAGTCATCATATAGCGTCTGCATTGGTAGCCACTGTCCGCCACTATAACATGATTTCCAAATTCTCCATTTTCAAACCTAGAACAGATTCTTGAATTGTTGAAAATTGTGGAATCATGACTTGATCCAGGTCACCTTGCAACTATGTCCATTATTTTGAGCTTTGGATCACACATGGTCTGCACGTTTAAGGAAAAATACCCTTTTCGGTTTCGAAATATTTCACCATTTGATCCCCCTAATAAAGTGTTTCCAAATTTAAACGGTTTAAACGGCAGAATACAGTCGTTTAACTTAAACTGTAAATTGAACTCAGTTTAAGGTTTAAACGAAACTCTGAAACCGAATAAATTGCTGAACTGAGGTTTAAACCAAAAGTGGAGCTTAAACTTCTACTCTGAAACTGGGGGTAAGACTTATTAATGTCAATTTTAAGGTTCCCTTAAAATATAAGTTTTTTTTTGTTGATTTGTAATGGGGTTTAGGTTTTTTGTTTTTATTGTTTAAATTAATATTAATTTATAAAAATATGTTGGCTTGTTACTCGTGCGGTGCAGGTTCAATCCCCATGGGGAACAACAACATACGCCACCCATTCACATGCCTCTACACCAAAAGGAGGATTTCTGCCTGGTAGTACAATGGACCGTTACCGAATCTGAGTGCTCTAGGATTTGGAATTCCTTTTAAAAAATAAAAATAAATATAAAATAATAATATTAATTTATACTAAATCATTGATTTATTTTTCTTAATATGAACTACATAAATAAATAAAACCGTAATATTTTTTTAAAAAGTTCATGGGTTTCATTAAATACACTGCCAGAGTGCCATACGTCTCTGAGACGTATGATTATCTTTTACGTCATAAAAAATATGATTATCTTTCTAGGGTTAAACCCGTCATTCTTTCCACCTATCTACCTTTTTTTTTTTTTTTTTTTTTTGTCGGGATGTGTGAAACTTTCTGCACTGGAGCACTCAGACTCAATACTGGTCCATTGTACTCCTATCTACCTTAATGATGGTTCGATCGAATATGTTGACACCGCAAACAATTTGGGTATGTTATTTAATAAAACGTTAACGTGGAGTGATCACATTAACTTTACAGTTGGCAAAGTTTATGGTATTCTTCGTTCTCTTTGGGCGACTCAATACTTCACTCCCATGAAAACGCGGATCCTCTTAGCTTAGACCTTAACTATACCAACCTTAACATACGGTTGCGAAATTTTTGGAAAGTGTGACTCCATTAGTAGCCGGAAACGTAATGTCGCCTACAACAACAGAGCTCGATATATCTTCGGTCTTCGAAGATACGACCATATTTCACTTTTTTCTTGCGATTGATGGACTTTTACAGTACCGTACCATTTAAATGTTACATAATATAATTTATACGCGTCAACCCCGCAACCTTTTTAACTGCTTAACGTTTTGTGCATCCATTAGGACTAGACTAACTTCTGAATGTCAATTTTTTGTTAATGCCACTAGACTCTGGAACTCCTTACCGCGCCAAATCAGAGAAATAGGATTGAAAAACAGATTTTCTACTGAACTAAGATCTTTCTTGTCCGGCAGTTAATTTTACTTATTCCTTGTACCTAAATTTAAAATGTTTGTAATTTGTTGTAACTTGGTTATATAATTCTCATGTAACTAAATCTTATTGTATTTATGAATTTGTATCGGCAGTTTATATTCTTATATTTTTAAATTTCTAAGTACATACATATTACTCTCTTCGTTTTATGGTAGTCCTCATTGTTGTTTGCAAATCGATTACTCAGCTTATCAATATTTTAAAAGATATAATATATCTTACTGTATAAGCCTTCAAATATCTTCTTAAATAAATAAAAATAAATCAAGATGAAAAATGATTCGCAAGGTTCACAAGAATTTTAAAATTGCCTAGATGCTTTCTTTCTTCCCATAGTTGTCTTTTACGACAAGTTTCGTTTTTTGGTGTGGAAGGGGGGTGGGGGAGTGATGTTCTTAGCCCGTCCCTGTACCGGCACCGTCGAAAGATGTTGTTACTACTGAACAAACTAAATTGTTGAGAAGGATATTGTCTACATATTATGTAAGTATGGTTTTTTTTTTTATTTGCATAACGTCTTTCTGATTTTTTCAGTTTTCGTCAGTGTCTTACAAAGCTTTTGGTTCTGGATTTGAACGTTCTCTTTTTATTCATATAAGAAACTATTGTTTTTTTTTTAGAAATTTGATTATTACTGTGCAAACTGCGACGTTGAATGTAAACATTAAACCAGGAATATTACAAGTTATGATAGGTGATGGACTAGATGTTGTGGCTGGTTGCAAAATATTAACTATACTCTATCCAAAATTTTCAGTACAGGGAAGATAGGTGTTTGCCACTCAGTCTGGTTGCAATGACTTACATAAATCGGTCCCTCTTTAAAGCTCTCACAGGGTTACCGTAGTGTGTATGATAATTCGCCAAAACTCAGAGAGCAATTCTATGAGGGTTACCATCTTCCAATTTAAAATAAAAATATTGCGGAACGAAATAAATTCCGTTTATCTTCTTCCTTTTCTGGTAAGATATAAGAATAATAGGCGCGTTTTTTTAAGAATATCTCCAGTTGACCAACAAAATATATAAATTTCGTAACGCAAAAAAAAAAAATCAAAACGAAAAATATATCACTGTAATCCAATTTATTCATTATAGCTAAATATTGTAAAACATAAAATACTAATTTCTAATATCACTACTCAACTAATCCGATGAGTAATTACTGCTACTGCTCTCGTTATTTAGGTCTATTATTAACCTTTCAACTGCTTCCTCGGCAAAAACGTCCATTTCCCACATATTTGGCTCAACAAGCTGTTCAACGTGTTGGAAACATCGATGCCATTTTCCCTTGTCAATCCTTGTAAGTGCTGTCGTTAGTAAGTCTCTTATTTCAGCCATTTTAAATGACTTGTTTTGGTTTGCTACAAACCCTTTCACTTGAGCCCAAACAAATTCTATTGGATTAAGGTCACAGTGATAAGGCGGCAAGCGAAGCACTTTATGTCCCGCATTTTGAGCCATTTCATCCACGACGTATGTTTCATATTTGGCTTTGTAACGTTTAACGATTTCAAGCAACCCATTGTATGATTGCATCCCTACCTATCTTTAGTTCTTCCTTTTGGGAATTCCCGTATTCATTGGCAAAACAGGCGTCATTCATCGGAAAAACAAAGACATCATTCAAACAGGTACATAATGAGATGAAAGGATTTATTTATGTTTTTTTTTAATTAAACAGTTTGCGACATAAACTCAATCAGCAAAATTTTCGAAAAACATTTCCCAGTCCTTTCCGCTATATGTATATTGTGAAAGGTAGACACAATCAGGCAATTAGAATACAAAATTATATAACCACGACGCAATGTCATATACCTAAACAGATGGTAAAAAAAAACTCCACTTGTGCAGCTGTACAATATAAATACAGTCAAATTAAAACCGAATGGCAATACCCAATGTAATAATTCGTTCTCAAAAGCCTTAATGATATGCTTCATTGTAGAGATGGTAATACTCTTCTGTGTGCTTCAGTCACACACACTGCTTATTTGGTGGATGATAATAGCAAGCGAATACAAGACGATCATGTTCATTCCCATTCGGATGTGTGGGAGACTGGTTGTGGTGGGTTGTATGCGAATTTTAGGAAAATTACAACAACAATTCCTTGGTATGACAGTGGTTTGATTTTTATTTCAGTGGCAATTCTTGCGTTTGAGTGCCGTGAGAGTATCTACAGGCACCACTGGTAGAAAAACCTCCTAAGGCCTGTACTGACAATTTTTGTTGGATAATGTATAGTCAAAAGAACTGATTAATTCCACAAACTTTCATAGGTACCTACTATTATATGAGGGTATGGGCGTTTTCGAAATCGTCAGACTTACAAAGATTTACATTGTCTGTGTTCGAAAACAAACATTTAAATTGAACTTACGCAGGCGTAGTGTTATCTAGTACGGTCATAAACGTCGACAATTTGCAGAAGTGAAGTCGGGGTGGGCAAGATAAAAAATCTGGAGAAAACTTTTGAACTTTCCGCACCTGAGTCGTAAAGATACCGATAGAACTCGATATTAGTATAACGCTTGTCCGTTCCCACTAGTGATGGGAAAAACCGGCCGATTAAAACCGATTTTACTTCAGTTAACCGGTTTTTTCGGTTTTTTTATCATGGTTAAAATGATTTTTTTTTAATTAACCGGGTAGCGTTTATTTACCGCCAATTTTGCAACAGCAACAAATGCAGGCAACACTTATACTCATCCGTATAAAAATATTCATTCTGTCATAAGACCTGTACATTTTCTACTCGCTCGCGTCATGTTTATTCGAACCATTTTCGACCCTTTTCACCTTCTCTGTAAACCTAATTAGTCGTAAGGTAGTAAAAGTAGTGATAAGATAGCGATATCGCTAAGAACCTACACACACTTCCTTCAAATTGTCGAATACCTACGCACACTTACTTAAAAAGGTTATTTTTGGAAAATCCTTTTCGTTTTTTTCGTTAATTGCCTATAATTACTGTTTTCTTCTTGCTGTTGTTTTCGTTTTCGACGTTTGTTGAGTTGAGTTATTGGACTTCTTTTAAATTGAAATTAGTTCGAATTTGAAGTGTTCGAACATCTGCCATCATCAGTGTGCAAATATTTCCCAAAGTTCTGTGCTAATAAAAGTTTAAAATGGGAGGCATTACAAGCATGAGGCAACATGTACTCGTAAAAGCTAAACATCAAGAATTCGTTTTGGAAAAAGGTACATTTAGTTTTAATTTATATCGTAAGAAAAAACATGTTTGTTGTTCTAAGAACTAGAAAACCGGTTATTTGTAATGGTGACTATTTCCTGTGGGGCTACGTGAAGTCTATGGTCTATGCCAACAAGCCAGCGACGATTGATGAACTTCGTACGAATATCGAACGTGAAATTGCAGCAGTATCGGCCGATTTATACTTGAAAACCGTCGAAAATTGGGTTCAGCGTCTGGACTTCTGCAAGCGTGCCCGTGGTGACCATGCAAAAGAAATCGAGTTCCATACATAATGGCATCGAACGTACTTTCACAGGAATAAAGAATTTCATTGATATCCAAAACTGTTTTTGTTTTATTTAAAAAAAACTTTTGTAGCGCTCTTATTAAAAAAACCCTTTATGTATCTTAAGTTGCAACAAGTCTGGGAACCCAAATTTATATTTGATGCGTGAGCCTTTGAAAAGGTTTTGATTCCCACGATGCAATAATAAACGTGCGAATAAAATTTGAATAGTAAACACAGATTGGATTTCCACGTTTCCACGAATTAGTTCAAGTTGTGTTTCGGCTATACGTTCGGTTGTATCAAGCTCAAGACTTTAGAAGCTAATTAAAACAAACATTGAGGACAGATTAAAAGACGCATTGGCTTTATTTAAAAGAAATATTAAAAGAAACACCTAGTTCACACCGAGGCGGTATTTTTACTCGGTAGTCGCATTGTTTCACATTTACTTATTTAATAACAAGTAATATTGAATGTTTTTTTCCACACACATGTACTTTCGTTCATTTTTCTTCACACAGAATTTCAGCTGGCAAAAAAATGAAAACTGTCAAATGATGAAATCCTATGAGTTTGCAGCAAAAAAAACAGCGGTTGCTTCTTTTCAGGCCAAACTTTGACGTTTTCCATCTTTTTACTCAAAAGCGTTCGCGTACTTTTCTTTGAAATGAGAGGATTCTCTCTCGATTTTGGAGATTTGACAGTTTTCATTTTTCTACACATAAAGTACGCGAACGGACCTTGTGTTAGCGCATTCACCTTTTCTCTGTCATGACTTTTTCGAACACAAATTAATTGAAATTATTTGCAGGCACAAAGCATTCGTTGGGTTTGACTTTTGCAGGTTACTGCGTTCCCTTAATCTCTTTGACGCACTAATATATTTGAAAAAATAAAGGAAATCGGAGCAGTCAGCAACCATCTACATAATAATATTTTCGAAGACAGATGGTCGCAGTTGGAGCTTGGAGTGGCCGGGGTGAACAAGAGCAAAGATACTAATGGATCCGTTCTGCCTAACTTCTGTCTATGCAGCTCTAGCAAGGAAAGTAAGAATCGGTCACGAAGTGCCGAAATTAATTTACAGACGGCTCAAGTCGAACCGTTTTCCCAACTTATACGCTTACACCAACCCAAAATTCAAGGACGAAAATGCATTTCAACGCTCTGAGCTTATAAAAATTTCCTATGACAGCTACGCCAATGCAGATGCAGTCAAATTCCGGAACAACAGATCAGCCTACGGAGGTAATCCCAAAACCGACCAGCATCCTTAATATTCCATTCTATTAATTTGCGTGGACGCAAAAACTTAAGAGGGGAAGAGTTAATAAACGAAACAAGAAGAGTTTATTGACGACAAAAAGTTTATTGACGAGGCGACGCACAATCCACTCAAACAACAAAGTAACGGCCCAGCCATCTCCATCCACCAGATGAAATAAACAATCATCACATTAAATAATCGATCTACTTCGCAACAAAGAAGCAGCCATCCCCATCCACCAGATGAAATAAACAATCACATCAAATAATCGATCCACTCCGCAACAAAGAAGCAGCCATTCCCATCCACCAGATAACATCAACAACAAAGTCGGTCGTCACAAGCAGTGCCATTAGATTGACCATTAACAACAATGTTACGCACAAGAAGTGCAGATGGCAATCTCTATGAAGTAAACACATCGAGCGCGTACGATCGTGTCACCATTCATCCCCCGAGAATATGATGATATTTCTGGAGTAGACCCACACATCAAGTTGACTATAAATAACAAAGACTTCAAACAATCGAGGTTCAGTTGCCTAGTTAAGTTTATAATATTAAGTTCATTACTTTCATTTCGTTTAAAGTTTAAGTAGTTCGGAAAAATTGTAAACCAGTTCAAAGTAAGAAAAATTGTAAACCAGTTCAAAGTAAAAGAATAAAAATATATTTTTTTGACGAAAATAAAAGTAATTAGTTTAACTGGCGCCCGAGCAGGGACCCGCGTTTTTAATAAAAAAAAAAACCAAACTAATAATTTGTGTTCGCGGGTGCTATCACATCTGAGTGTTTAGACTGTGTATTTAGACATTCCTGTGAAAAAACGACCTAGGAGAAAAGAGGCCCCCCAGTAGCTGGAAAACCCACAACCAGAGGAAAAGGAGTCAACTAGTATTGACAGCCGCTCCAAGGATGCAACGAGCCGCACTAGTGTAAGAAACTCAGTGCTTATGTAAGATTAGATTAAGAAATTTTTTTATATTGCCAATATATTTATGAAGTGAAATTTATTTATCAAATTTATCAAACTAAATTTATATTTTTAAAAGTGAATCTATATTTGAAATTTATGAAAAAGAAAAATAATTTTATTTTAAAATAACTTGTGTTTAATTGTGGCAAATCCAATCCACATTAGACCACCGATCATCTATTAATTGGAATCGGTGAAAGAAATAAATTCTAAAAATAACTTGCGTTTAATTGTCTTTTTGTGGCAAATCCAATCCACACTAGACCACCGATCATCTACTTATCGGAATCGGTGAAAGAAATCATTTTATTTTAAAATAACTTGTGTTTAATTGTGGCAAATCCAATCCACATTAGACCACCGATTATCTATTAATTGGAATCGGTGAAAGAAATAATTTTATTCTAAAAATAACTTGCGTTTAATTGTCTTTTTGTGGCAAATCCAATCCACACTAGACCACCGATCATCTGCTAATCAGAATTGGTGTAAAAAAATAAATTTATAATAAAAGTAACTTGTGTTAGTGTTTAATCGTCTTATTATGGCAAATCCAATCCATATTAGACCACCCGTCCTCAATCCAGAAATTCCTCCGAATCCTCAAAATCCCCCAAATGCTAATGGTTCAGTATCAAATGAGGCTCTTAGTACTCTTGTTACGGGAATAGTTGGCCGCATACTTCAAAATGAAGGCCGACAATGGGTTCAGTCGGTAATGAACCCTAACGCTGATGGATTTAGTGGTACAGACCAAATAATAAATCCGGAGTTCAGGGCAAATTTAACCGAGTTGGATAAAATACCAGACGTTGTCCGTAGCTTAAAAGATTTTAACGGTCAACCGGGAGAATTTAACTCTTGGAAGAAAAGTGTAGATCGAATTTTACAATTGTATGAAACAATCAAGGGAACACCCAAGTATTTCGGTATCTTGAGTGTTATTCGCAACAAAATAGTTAGCCAAGCTGATGTGGTATTAGAATCCTATAATACCCCGTTAGATTGGAAGTGCATCTCACGATGCCTCACAATGCATTACGCAGACAAGCGAGATCTATCCACTTTAGAATACCAAATGACATCTTTAGTCCAAGGAAACCAAACCGTACAGGAATTTTATCACCAAGTCTATGCTCATCTATCACTTATTTTAAATAAGTTAGGGTGCATGGATGTAAGCAACGAGTCTTTATCATTGCTTACACAAACATATCGTGATAAGGCTCTTGATACATTTATACGAGGCCTTAAAGGTGATCTGCCAAGGTTACTCGGAATAAGAGAACCTACAGATCTTCCACAAGCGCTACATCTTTGTATAAAACTGGAGAATCAAAATTATCGTACCCAATATGCAATCGCGCACAATGGTCCATCCCGTGCAGCTCATAGCCAAGCTGTACCTCAACTTCCTCCACGTAGAAACCTAAACTTTGGTAATCCTCAGAGAAGCAGACAAGATTTTTATCCCCAGTTAGCATTCCTACCCCAACCACCATTTAATTCGAATCGGTATATGAATCAAAATGCATATAGGTCACAGCATTTTAATTCTAACTTCCCTACAAATCAAAACAGACAGCAATTTAACCCCCGATACCAAGGCCAGATTCATGCTCAAATGCCACCACGTCCTAACGCGCCTAAGCCGCAAGCCAGACCTGAACCAATGGACGTAGATCAAAGCATGCGATCAAGAGGAGTAAACTATATGAATAGACCAGCAACAAACCCGATGTTTGGAAAAAGACCTCCAGCGGAGCCACAACAATCCAGACCTATGAAGTACCATCGCAATTTCCACATCGAACCTGAAGAAGACATCGTTAATTACGAACAACAACCTGATGCTGAAATAGACCAAAATGAACAGCCATTCGTGGAATACGTCGAGGGATATGAAGAATCCACGGATGCAGAGAAGGAAATTTTGGATTTCACAGATATTCATTTTTTAGATTAGATTGTTCTTCGCTGCCTTATTTCGAATGCAAGACGAAGAACGGGCAATTATTAAAGATTCTTATAGATACTGGATCTAATAAAAACTACATTCAAGCAGACCTTGTCTCAAATCCTTTACCAAACTCTCAAATCTTTTACGCAAATTCTATAGGCGGAAATGTTAAAGTCAGCCACTTTACAATGGTAAATCTATTTGGTCTTAGAGACACTGATATTAAATTTTTTATTCTACCCTCCCTTAAATCATTCCATGCCATTTTAGGAAACGATAGCTTGAAAGAACTCTCAGCAATAATTTTTACACGAGATAGTTATATGGTCATTAAGGATAAAGTAAAAATTAGAATAAAGCAACATGCCTACACGGCAGTAAATAAAATAGACACAAAACTGGTTCACCTAAATACATTTCAGAGAAACAGAATTAATGACATAATTAAAAATGTCCCAAACTTATTTACAGAACCTGATGAAAAATTAACTTTTACCACAGTTGTAAAAGGCGATATTCGCACAACCTCAGATACCCCGATCTATTCGAAATTTTATCCTTATCCCATGGCTCTTAAGGATGAAGTAGAAAAGCAAGTTAAGGAATTACTTAACGATGGTATAATTAGACCTTCACGGTCTCCATACAATTCGCCCGTATGGATAGTGCCAAAGAAATCGGACTCATCCTATGAAAAAAAGTACAGGATGGTTATTGATTATCGCAAATTAAATTCCATAACAATTTCGGATAAATATCCCATTCCCGAGATAGGTGAAGTTCTATCTCAATTAGGTAAATGTAGATACTTCTCGGTAATTGACCTTAAGAGTGGATTCCACCAGATACCGCTCAGAGAAGCGGATATTGAAAAGACAGCTTTCTCCGTAAACAACGGAAAATACGAATTCATGAGGTTGCCTTTCGGCCTAAAAAATGCACCTTCGATATTTCAAAGGGCACTTGACGACATATTGCGTGAGCTTATTGGAAAGATATGCTACGTCTATATTGATGATATCGTAATCTTCAGTAAAGACGAAGAAACGCATTTTGAAAATCTCAGAAAAGTTTTCGAAACATTAGAAAGAGCCAACATGAAGGTTCAATTAGATAAGTGCGCATTTTTACAAAACGAAGTCGAATTCTTAGGATTTGTTATTTCTTCGGATGGTATTAAAACCAACCCGGCAAAGGTTGATGCCATATCAAACTTTCCATGTCCAAAAACTCTCAAGGATCTTCGATCTTTTCTCGGACTCTCTGGCTATTATCGCCGCTTCATTAAAGGATATGCCAATTTGGCAAAACCTCTAACTTCGCTTTTAAGAGGTGAAGGAGGCCGTATCTCCAAAAACATATCTGCCAAAACACCAATTCATCTTAATGACGAAGCACTTGAAGCTTTTATCAAAGTAAAGAATTCTTTAGTATCAAGTGATATTTTATTATCCTATCCTGATTTCACAAAAGAGTTCCATCTTACCACAGATGCCTCCAATTACGCAATTGGAGCAGTTTTGGAACAAAACGGGAAACCCATCACTTTTATTTCTCGAACATTGAACAAAACAGAGGAATCATATGCTACCAATGAGAAAGAAATGCTTGCAATCATTTGGGCATTACATTCTCTTCGGAACTTCCTTTACGGATCACGCAAAGTGAAAATTCTAACTGATCACCAGCCCCTAACCTACGCTCTTAGTAATAAAAACAACAATGCTAAAATGAAAAGATGGAAAGCTATCTTAGAGGAATATAATCATGAAATTATCTATAAACCTGGTAAAACTAACGTCGTGGCAGACGCTCTGTCTAGACCCCCACGTGACACTGCTATAAACTCGCTTACAGGTACGCAGCACAGTGATGAAAGTTCATCGCATAACCTTATTCCTTCAGTAGAAACACCAATAAACGTCTTCAGAAACCAGCTCATCTTAGAGATTGGTAATACATCACAACATAAGTTTGAAACACCTTTCCCCAAGTTCAATAGGCATATTATAACCGAACCATCCTACACCAAGGAAAATTTAATCGGAATTTTCAAAAGATTTCTTAACCCAGCTGTTATTAATGGAATAATGACTACAGAAGAAGTCATGGGCTTAATCCAAGAAATGTACCCCATTTATTTCAGCAGTTACAAAATTAGATTTTCTCGAGTAAAAGTACAGGATATAACAGAACAATCTGAACAGGAAAATATTATTTTAGAAACTCATAAAAGAGCTCATCGTAATTCAAATGAAAATAGAATCCAAATTCTGGAAAGATATTATTTTCCAGCGATGAATGCTAAAACTAGGAAATTAGTTAATCAGTGCACAATATGCAAGGAAAACAAGTACGAAAGACATCCCAATAATCCCATTATAAAACCAACACCAATCCCACAGTATCCCGGTCATACTTTACATATCGACATTTATTCTACCGAACGAAAACTCGTACTAACAGCCCTAGACAAATTTTCGAAATTTGCACAGGCGAAACCATTGAAATCGAGAGCAATTGAGGACATAAGAAGTCCTCTTAGAGAAATTCTATTCTTTTACGGAGTACCGAAATTTGTTGTTATAGACAACGAAAAGTCTCTCAATTCAGCTTCCATCACTTTCATGATGCAAGACCAACTAAATATTAATGTTTTCCGAACACCATCATATAAGAGTGAAGTCAATGGTCAAGTTGAAAGATTTCATTCAACCCTTTCGGAAATCATGAGATGTCTCAAAACAGACGGCACACACCGATCCTTTGAGGAACTACTCGAACGATCTGTGTACGAGTACAATTCAAGTATTCACTCTACGATAAATAGGAAGCCTATCGAAATTTTCTATGGTAGAAATGTATCAACCGATCCTGACCAATTTGAAAAGTGTAGACACGAGACAATAGAAAGACTACGAGCAAAACAGGAACAAGATTTAGCAAACCACAACAGGAAGAGACAACCAGAAAAAGATTACGAGGTAGGTCAAACAATTTATGTAAAGCACAACAAACGTCTTGGTTCCAAACTAACAGTTAGATACAAAAAAGAAATCGTACAAGAAAATAAACCTTCTGTGATTATAACAAAGTCCGGAAGAACGATTCACAAAAGCAATATCCGAAACTGAAATGGTTTTTATATTTCCGTTTCCCCACAGATTATTCTGCGCTGTCGTCGCCTTTGCAGAAATCCAATATTTCGATTACTCAAACTCACAAATAATTGCTTTAAGCAATGGCAAGGCCAGGATTCAAAACGGAGAATTAAAATTAATCCACATCGTTGAAATAGAGCAGTACGAGATATACGTATCTGAAATACTTTCCACATTTAGCAAACATGATTTCACACACCTCTCCTTATTCCCACTCCTTAAACACGAACTAACCCAAGTTAAAAATTTAATCGATAATATTAAAATTCATAAAGCAAAACGATCGCTAGATTTTATCGGATCCGCTTGGAAGTGGATAGCCGGAAATCCAGATCATTCTGATTTCATTTTGATAGAGAATAAAATTAATAAAATAATAGAAAATAACAATGACCAAGTTATTATTAATAAAGCATATAGCGAGAGAATAAATCAAATAACTAATATAACAAACGAACTTTTGAAAATTACTAAAACTGATAAATCATTTAAATTAGAATTGGCATTAAGCCTACAATATAAAACTAAAATATTAAAAGAAGAATTGGCAAATATTATTTATGCTATAGAGCTAGCAAAATCAAATGTAGTAAGCTCTCAAATACTTTCTAAAGTAGAAATTAATTCAATAATGAATAAGTTTAATGAAACACATATTCCATATGAGAATATTGAAGAAGCGTTAAAATTCGCTAATGTTAAAATAGCTTTAAGTTCAAACAAATTAATATATATTGTAAGCATTCCTAAAACAGAAGATGTTATTTACAAGAAATTTACAATTAAGTCAATTAAAAGAAACAATGTTGTTAATAAAATAGAGTTTGAAAACATAATAAGAAACAATGATATTATTTACGGAATAATAAAAGAATGTAAAACGATTAATGAACTATCTATTTGTAAAAGAAATAATATATTAAATATAAGCAATGACAAATGTATTTCAAGACTACTTAAAAGTTTAAACGCAACATGCGACAGAACAAATAGCCATCATATTGCTCAGGTTGAAGAAATTGCACCAGGGGTCATACTGCTGAATGATTTCAAGGGTCAATTAGAAACCAACGGAACAACCAAGGAACTCCAGGGAACTTTCATTGTAAAATTCAAAAATATCACCATTACCATAAACAACCAAAAATATATCTCAGAAGAAATAGCCAACATCAAAGCGGCACCTCCTCTCCTGAATTGGATATCTGAGACATCCGAACTTGAAGAAGTCCTATCGTTAGAACTAATGAAGGAACTACAGACAAACAATACAAAGCAGATTCAACTCATCGAAGGTGAAAAGGAATCACTGAAAATAGTAAACTACTCCCTTTTTGCAGTAGTATTTCTTGTCCTGGCGGTAGTGTTTCTCTTTAAGCTAATAATAAAGAGAGGATCCAACATTAACATCATCCCGCAACCAATACCAATGCAGATGCAGTCAAATTCCGGAACAACAGATCAGCCTACGGAGGTAATCCCAAAACCGACCAGCATCCTTAATATTCCATTCTATTAATTTGCGTGGACGCAAAAACTTAAGAGGGGAAGAGTTAATAAACGAAACAAAGAAGAGTTTATTGACGACAAAAAGTTTATTGACGAGGCGACGCACAATCCACTCAACAACAAAGTAACGGCCCAGCCATCTCCATCCACCAGATGAAATAAACAATCATCACATTAAATAATCGATCTACTTCGCAACAAAGAAGCAGCCATCCCCATCCACCAGATGAAATAAACAATCACATCAAATAATCGATCCACTCCGCAACAAAGAAGCAGCCATTCCCATCCACCAGATAACATCAACAACAAAGTCGGTCGTCACAAGCAGTGCCATTAGATTGACCATTAACAACAATGTTACGCACAAGAAGTGCAGATGGCAATCTCTATGAAGTAAACACATCGAGCGCGTACGATCGTGTCACCATTCATCCCCCGAGAATATGATGATATTTCTGGAGTAGACCCACACATCAAGTTGACTATAAATAACAAAGACTTCAAACAATCGAGGTTCAGTTGCCTAGTTAAGTTTATAATATTAAGTTCATTACTTTCATTTCGTTTAAAGTTTAAGTAGTTCGGAAAAATTGTAAACCAGTTCAAAGTAAGAAAAATTGTAAACCAGTTCAAAGTAAAAGAATAAAAATATATTTTTTTGACGAAAATAAAAGTAATTAGTTTAACTTATATATTTCTTGGTCCAATTTTGTCTTTATTTGAATAAATATTTTGACAGCTGTTTTTTCAGCGCGCGATTTTCGTGTCGGTGGGAACATCGAATTGATTTAAATGCAAAGTTAAAGATCTCTAAACCTCTTATTTTACGACCTAATGACAAAATCCTAAGCACTCCACTGTCCAATGATCTCAAACCGCAGTAAGCCACAATGTTATGAAATTTGTTTTTCGATTGTAGATTTATTTTCGCCTTTAATTTGATATAAAACTTTAATTGTTTAGCAAACATTTCCTTTTTTAGTTGCTGCAAATTAGTGTTAAAATGAATTTCAATTAATTAAATTTAAATGTTTATTTTGTGGCAAAGCAACTCCATGTTTGGGGGATGTGCACACACAATTACGCTGTGGAGAGGTGTTACATACTAACCTATTACGGTGACTTCGCCACTCCTACGTGCACTGTGTCCCTGCTTATTACGTGCCCAGCATGTGTAAACGCCCGAATCTGCGTTCTTCTGTACGGGACTTATGACCAGAGATCCGTCGGGTTGCACCCTCTGTCGTATATCATCAGGTAATTCCCTGCCACTACGCTCCCAGTGTATCTCCTCGATGGGGTATCCGGCCACAGGACATTTTAGATTTAATGTCTCTCCAGCCACTGCAGTGACTTTTGGAATTAAACGAATATACGGGAGACCTGCAAAAAATAAATAAATAGAATCAAGCACACACACGCATTTATTTATTTTTTCGTTAGCTAGCAGTAGGTATTTAAGTTTCACACATAAATGTTTATGCAGTGTCGTCACTCTAAGGACTAAAGGGTGTGGAATAAGAGTATATTGTGATATTTGGAAAAGAAACAAAAAATGCACATATCCTTTGCCAAAGGAAGGAAGGGAAATTAAAAACATTCTGCAACCGACAACCAAAACGAAAAAGAAAACCAACAAAATTCTGCAGCAAAACATTTTACAATCCCCTTCCCCTTTGATATATAACAACCAACATCCTGTTATGCATATGTGTATGCATGCCTATGAATATGAAAGGAACGGGTTTTGCATTTAGATTTACAATTTAAATTCCACAAAACGAAAAAAAACGGAATAATCTTTACTCTCCTATCCCAGTCACCAGCTTTTTGGATATGAATGAAATGTGCATTAATGGAACGGGATGCAGCTCAAGACATCACCATTTTTGTACATAAAAAATATCCTCTCAGCAATCCTTAAAAAAATGAGGGAATAATATAATGAACACAAAAAACATGACTATCATGACAGAAAGGATTCCTCCTAATTATTTGTAGTGTGGATGTCGAATAAACACTGAACACGAAAGGACTTGAGAGCGGCTTTCAATAGAAATGCAGGTGGCAGCGTGTATCTTGGGCCCCTTTCAGCCAAATTGAATACAGTTGGTAGGTATGCAATGCACCTATACATTCGTATATATTTTATTTGATTTTAGAGAACTACTGTGTATTGGTTTCCAAGAAAAACTTCAAAGTTCATTGGAGGGCTCTACACAAGTATAATTTTTTAAAGGCTTTTATCATGTGCTCAGGCAGTCTTTTCACATAAAAAATATGCTGAATGAACTACCATTGGGTGGAACTAAAATGGTTGTGAAGCGCGTATGGGAAGTATGAGATGGTGGCGATGGTGTAGAGGGTAGTGTGTACTGTGTTGGCTTGTAAACACTGCGGTGCAAGTTCAATCCACATTGGGAACAACAACATACGCCACCCATTAAAGGAGAGAAACGAATAACGTCTTGTTTCTCCAACCTCTACACCAAAAAGAGGATTTCTGCCTGGTAGTACAATGGACCGTTACCGAGTCTGAGCGCTCTGGGATTTGGTTTTCCTTTTTGATACGAAAAAAAGTATTAAATATGTATAGGTACATGCACAGGGTGTTGCAGTTGCATTTCCTTAACAGTTATAGCCTGTTGAAGTTGAACCTCCGATTTGGAGCTACTCGTATATTTATTTATTATATTAAGGCTCCTGCTCCATAATACCTACTTTAAACCCGAAAAATGCTACTTTATATTTTTGAAAAGGTATTTAATAGCGATGTATAACTTTATGCACCCGAAAATCGGTTATGGCTCTTTTAACTTTTTTTCTCCATAAAACATATTTTCCTTAAAACTTTTACTTGATAACAAATTTAGCTTGTTAAAACTTTTATGACAGTTCGGTTATTGTGCGGATCTTAAAGTTATGCCATTTAGGACGCCATTACGATTTTGAGGTTAGGTCAAAACTTGTTTTTTTTTTAATTTGTGGTCGAGTGTGTTGTTGTTCCCGGAAAAATGACTGGAATAAGAATTAATTAGAATTTAAACTGTTTTAAGCCCAGTTTACTTAATATGCATTGATGATTTAATTAACTATCATTCTCCTGGAAAAGGGGTTTCCATTTTTCGAAATATTTCCTACATTGCGCTATGTTTTCCTGGATTTTTTAAAATTTTCTCATTTTTATGGCCATTGTAATTTCGTATGTACCATTTTTGATGCTCCTGTAAACCCAGTAAAAATTAGGGATACATGACGAACAAATTTACTATCGTACGAGTTAGCGAGCAATACGTCAATGATTTATGTTAATTTGTAATGCAAAACTCACATAATTCATGACGTATTGCGAGTATGGAGCTGGATGGATGAGCACGGGTTCAGTCTGGCTACAGAAAAAATCGAGATACTCCTTCTGACGAACAAACGGATGCCAACTCTAATCGACTTCCAAATCGGCCAGGAGGTAATATGAAGCAAAGACGCTGTTAAATATTTGGGTGTGACCATCAACACCAAACTTACTTTCAGGCACCAGATTAAGAACGCGGCGGAACGAGCGCCGAAAGTGAACGTAGGCGGTCCAACAGCCATGCCATCCTCCTCTACAGATGTGAGATTTGGGCAGACGCTCTTCGACAGTAAAGGTACAGAAAGCAGATAGCATCTGTGCGGAGACGCGGAGCTCTACGTATGGCAAGCTCCTATCATACGGTGTCGGAACCAGCCGTCCTTCATGTCTCAGGACTGACCCCAATAGTCTCCTAACGGCAGAAAGGAAGTAAGTCTACTACAAAAAGAGAGAAGTTGGAATGAAAACGGCAACTGAAGCGGCGAAATTGCTCACGAAACAAAAGTGGCAAGAGCGCTGGATCTCGGAAAGTAGAGGGCGATGGACAGCGAGGCGGATCAGGAACGTAGCTGAGTAGAATGACCGGAAACATGGTGAGGTTAACTCTTACGTCACCCAGTTACTCACCGGATACGGATACTTTTTTTTAAGTGCTACTTACTATTAGAAAAAATAAAAGATGTATAGAAGTGATTTGCACTGTGCCCACCCGCAACTTCGCAACTTAACGCCTTTCTCCACAAGATCGGCAAATCGAACAGTCCAGCCTGCCAGTACGGGGACTCCCAAGACGATGGGAAACCGAAAGGGGAGAACCGGGGAGAAATACCGGCAACATCACTCCACACAACATAGTCGAAAAGATGCTGGCCAGTGAGGATAACTGGAACCAAATTTGCACCTACGCCAAACATATTCTCAGAATAAAAAAAAAATAGAAGGAGAGCAATCCCGTGTTACAAAGTGAACCCGAAAGGGCGTATGATTACAGCTCCTTATGAAGTAATGCGAACAGTGCTCTCGGGGAGGTGGGTCAGCAATCATGAGCAGGCACGTCTTAGGCCACAGAAGACTTACAGATGGCGTCCTTTAACGGACTTATAAACGGCACCACCCTAATGGATTTTTGGCCGTAAGTGGAGAGAATTTAGTCCGCGGGAGTCGGACACGCCAAGTGTTGATGCCCTGCCACTTGACGATACATAACGTATTCTCTCCTCAAAAAAAAAGACTCCGTAATTCAGGACCTGTTTATAAATTTATTAAAAGTGTTTTGTTCGAAGTTTGTATATTCGTCCGTTCGCGTAAATCACGCTCGTAAATGGTCCTTATTATCGTTTCGCACGGTTTGCCATAAATCCGCATCATTTTCACACTATCTGACCTGGCACTAAATTCTATTTCAATTATGTAAAACAACTTATAAATAGCAACGACCAGCAGAAGACGTCACAAAATTAACTTTAACTTCGTAGGAAGCAAAAATTCCAACCATTCTTTAAACCGATAAAAGGGAGATTCACTTATGCACCAAGCGGCATCTTCTTCTTCTTTAACGATGAGGTTAAGATTTGGATTAGAGGGATCATAACTTGCCCATTTCACTGCATCCCTACCTTATTTTCTTTACTTTTATAAATAAGAAAATAAGTTTGGTGTTCGCTTTCGTTCATTAAACACTTCCTGAATGTGCTATTTAACGTGTTTCTTTGCATATCAATCTGAGGTTTCTCTACCTGATTATCAGGGACGGTTCCAGCCAAACAAGCGCCCTGTGTAAGATTTACAGAAAGCGCCCTATTTTGAGTTAGATTCTCCTTGAAGTTGCAATATTGCAAGTGATGTGAGTTAATGTGCATAAATGCAGCACAGGTGTGATGGATGTTGCTATTTTGGGCTTATTTGAACAAGTTATATGTTTTAAATGCAAATGGAAGTATCTGCGCAAGGTAAAATTATTTTTTCTTACTCCTAGCAATGCGCCCCGGAATTTGACGCCCTGTGCATTTTCACATCTCACACATCTTGCACACATGGTTGGGGAAAAATGCTGCAGTTAGCCCGTTCAATACTCCATTAAGGCTTCAGTCACCCTCCTACTCCTAGGGCTTAAGGCTCCTTGATACGACCATTCTTCTTCCTTCCCTTTAACGATGAGGTTATCATCTGGACTAAAGCGATCTTAACTCTCTCACTTAACTGCATCACTAACCCTTAATTAATTAAGAGATGCTGATCAAGAAAGTAGAGCCAAATGAACCTCATATAGACTCTTCTGCGGAAAAAATAGAAGAATATTCTTTGTCTTTTAGGCTAAGAAAAAAACTCTCAACCAATCCAGTTATGTCAAGCTGTTTGACAAATCAAAAAAAACCACGGCACCTAGCGACCTCTGACAAGGTATCGCTCTACGTGCTACTAGACACTGATTTTTCAGGTGGGTAGCCTCTATCAATATTATCATCAACAGAGCATACCTACGCATAATAAACAAATCTTAATATTGGCTCTGGAAAAACCCCTTCCAGTTCGCACAAGAAAGTGGTTGGAGAAGCAGGGGTTCAGGCCCTGGGCCGTTAATGCCTGATATTTATTTATTTAGATAGAAAATGAAGTCCTTCATACAAGAACGAGTTACAAGAGCTACAAAAACACTTTTTTCTTAGAAAAAAGAAAAAAGTGTGTTTCTTCGAAGTAATTCCTCCGCAGCGCTAGACATTCTGGTTCACAGGGCACCCCTCTAGTATGATAATACGGCGGTCCTCCCTTGAAGCTACCTCACAGTTAAAATTGGTCACGCCACTCTTCTTAGTTCATTTAGGATCCTTCCAAGAAACATCTCATTTACCATACTCCCTTATAACTTGGAAAGAACTTCCGATTTTCATTCATTTGGGAGGATGATACATCCATGAAGGATGCATAGATCCACTTTTAAACATGCGGATCATAAACTAAAGACGGGATAGGTGAGCTGTTTTCTCAAACAGGCAACAAAAATTACAGAAGTAATTAAAATCAGTCTTGTTAAACTCTATAGTGTCCCCAGACTACCCATAATTTTTTAAGGAGTTGGCGGAGCAGTTCAACAATCACCTCTGTTAGGTGCCGGCGAAAATATAGAACTACGCTACATATCTTACAAATTGCTAGATGCAATCGAAAGAGCAAACTTTAGCTGAACAAGTGCTTCAACGAGCCCTGTAACAAAAGAGATCTGCCCAAAGGTGGGCCTGCGCAGTGGCGGACTAAGCCCATCAGAGGCCCGGGGCGGCAAAGCTGAATGAGGCCCCCCAGCTTTACAAAAATGTAGTTTTACAAGCTTTTTATTCATGTATAAATAAGTGTTTATGTTTATTTCGTTAAAATCTGGCAAGTGAAATTTTAATTCGAATTAAATTATTTAGGCTAAACCTACAATATGGAATGGATATGGGTGAGGAAAATAAAATACAAATCCATCGACAAAAAAAATTTTGATAAAATAAATCAAAGATAGTATTTTTATTTTTTGCAGCTTGTTATATGTGTTTTAGTGCCTTCAATTTACTGAACAACATCTGTGAAATCGATTTCTTTGGGAATTTTTCTTTCTATTGAAAGCACGGCTAGATTAACAAGTCGCTATTGATGCATTGTAGATCGAAGATAATGTTTAATTAGTTTAAGTTTCGAATAACTCCTCTCGCATGATGCAACCGAGATGCAAATAGTCAAGAAGTATTGAAGTATGAGCGATATACGAGTACAGGGTAACGATTCACTGAAGTCCCATTTTATTATAAATTGAACGATTTGGGGGCCCCCCAAGACCGAGGCCCGAGGCTGGTCGCCCCTTCCGCTCCCTGGTTAGTCCGCCTTTGGGTATACTCAAATATTTCTTTTATAGAAGCTGCATGGAGGATAAGACTATTCTTCACCTTCTCTGAATATGTTCCGTAGGTACTCTCTAAAAAAACAAAAAAATACCCAATATTGGAGCTTTCTTCTATACCAATCTTAATGACTTAAACAACACTAACAAAAGAAGTTTCTCAACAATGAAAACAGTCCTTGATTTATAAAGGACCTTTTCTTGGTGAAAGTATGTCGGTTTTCTGCTGGGCTGTCAGCAACAAGAAGAAAGCAATTTTCATTACCTGTTGAGTAAATCTTGAATTTTTTATGTACTATTTCCATAAGAGCGAACGAAGAACTGCGAACATGTGACTATGAAAGTATGACGTGAATTTTGACATTGCATTTACTTTTTGGGTGTAGATATCCGCGATTTTCAGCAGAATAGTAAAACTAACAAATCTCAGTAATATTTTTATTTTAAGGTTAAAGTCGAATGATTGTTTTTATTCACCGATCACAGTTTTTGGACGGTGAGCAAACGTAGAAAGTTCGGACAACAAGTTCAGGATTCCAGATTACAGCCCTGTGGGCTGGCCTCCAAGATCGAGTGATATCTGCACGATTCCAGCCTTGAAAAACAACATTTGGATACAACACGATACGATAGGATACGGCAGCAATAGGTAGAATAATTGTTCGAACATTGAAGCTTCAGGATACAGTTCCTGAGACTCAACCGTACACAATGCCCGAATTCATATTTCATCATTAATGACATCAAATAATCTACTGAATAAACTAAACTTTGGCTCATTTGCTTAGCTTGTGTGCATTTTATTTCAATTTTAAATCTTACACCTCTTTAAAAAAAATTAACCTCCACATAGGTTAATGCAGGTTCGTTGGTCATGCAAATAGTGCTTTTACAATATAGGCACCTAGTCACTGGCGATAGAAACACATCAAAGCCTGACGTTGAATATTTATTCATGTTATATGGCGGCCGCTTGAGGACTATTCTATATTTTCGTTGAATGATAAAGTCAAATAAATATGCCTTAACTCGGCGTCCATGGTATAGAACTTAAATGGCAGTATGTTGGGTGGAAAGGAGCCATAAACTAGTAGTAGAAAAAATCTATTCATTTATTTGTAAGCAATCTACCATACGGTAGGAATAAAAACATGTAATACCTACGCATATAATGCAGGTACCTACCTAGACCTACACAAGCACGAAAATGTTTGAACGAATTTGAAGTAGGTTCTCCAGAGCTCAACCGCATCATTACACGAATGTCACCATATTAACTCGCATATCATAAGTCCAGTCAATCGGAAATCCATAATAATTATTATGGAACAGTTAATGGTCCATTATAACATATAGGAGTTAACTGTGGATTTCCCTTTTCATCGGTCAAGCAGGCAGGTGTACATAGCTCAACATTCTACCCCACATATTCCCACTGCATTTCATTCCACTGCTTATGCGGGATTTTTATTTGAAGTAAATTGCAAACGCCTAATTCGAAAACTTCAATTACATCCGCTGATTGCGTCGCATGAACGAGCTACATCCGTAAAACGTTGCCTCTGCGCCTTCCTTCCGGCGTCTAAATCCAATGTTGAGAATTTTCATGAAAATGACAGTTCACTCTTTATTCTGCTTTAGTTCCGTTTCCAACTTTTGTGTCCCCATGTTGTTGCATTCAAATTGGTATCTAATAATTTATCATTTATGAGAATCACCCCGTTCCGCATGTCTACCTATACATTTTGTACTTGCCTCGGTATCCTCTAGCTACGTCCGAAAAAAAAAAAAACAACACCCACCAGGAAAATGAAGTTGTTATTCAATTCAACGAACATACACAAAACCGGAGAATATACGATACGGGTTCCATATCTATGTGGGTCAGTATAACGTCAATGTGTAGCCCTCATATTTATTCGCCAGGACAACAGCCTGACGCGTTCAGTGTAGGTTCCTCTTTAATCGTACACGACCATGTTCCACAACGGCCGTTCGCTTACAATCCAATTCTGTATTTCTATTTTTTTTCCAGTTTTTGTAATTTCGTTCTGCGTTGTGCGAGATTTTTAAATTCAAGCCCTTCCCTCATTCTCAGAACACAATGCAATAAGCCGTTCCACACAGGAAACCCACAATGGGTTTTCATATCTAAAGGTACACACATATGAAAGGATATGGATGTCAGATCCATGGAAACGAATTTGCAATGAACATGCCCGTTATGCTTTCATTTTTGTGGATTGTTATCCCAAAGTAAAAATACAAGCGATTCTCTGAATTAAAAAGACTTGAAGTCCAAAACACAACCAAAATGTTGGGCGCGGAAATACAAAATAAATCTCAAAATGAATTGAAAATCAAAATGAAAAAAAAAATATGTGCACAAAACAAGGGAAAATGCTGTTGCTGTTACTATCAACACTTATGCACCAGAAACATATCGCGTAAAGGAGCTGTCATTGCAGAGCAGCGCAACCGTAGTTTAATACAGATCCAGGGAGAAAGGATAAAAATCACAGACGTACATTGCCACAATGCGATGCAATGTTTTAGTGGCTCTGATTCTGACTCTAGTCAAAAATGCAAACAACTGGACAGAAGGAACCACACACATCCGTCAAAAATATTCCCAAACATATAAGACTGCACTGCACTAACAAAAAAAAACACAATTTTTTCAAAATTACGTACCATAAATATTCAGACGTGCAGAATGGTTAACTTTTCCAGCCCGGTTCTCGGCGTTGCATGCGTATTCGCCTCCATCCTCCACCATAACATGGCTTATATTAACGTGACTAATTACATCGCCATGAACAGTGATGTATTGTCCGATCATAAATCTGTATTTGAGAAGAAAAACGAACAAAATGAATAATCAAGGATATCATCAGAAAGTAAATATTTAACAGGATTTTTAAAGTAATAGGGTTTAATGCGTATATTTAAGGAGGAAAAAAGGACTTCAATTTTCAGTTGACAAAGTTTTTTCATCAGAGGAGGAAGTTAGTTTGATTAATAAGCAGAAAAACTAGACTCAAGAGCATCTGAGATGTAAAGGGTGTTCAGCGGAAAATTGTATCTATACTTATATATATACTTTACCTGAAAAGGGTTCTCTGGGTATCCCAATCGCTACCTGTAAACTTTTGTTCAACCTATCTGCAATCGAGAGAACAAACCTTAGGTGGACAAGTAGTAATACGTGTCTAGCGACTAAGCACATCAGGCCAAAGCTGGACCTGCGACGCTCTAATAGTCTGATCTCACTAAACCGACTGCATATTAACTCCACTCTAGGTGCCATTACAGTGCACTGTCTGATAGGCAAGCACTCATCGAGGCTTGGCGTTTATTCGAACGATTTCTGCAGAAGTTGCTTGGACGAGGAGGAGGAGGAGTCTATACCTCACCTTCTCTGCTTATGTCCTGCTCTCTCCCATAATAGAAATCTTTATCTGGGAGATTCTTGCTTATTGATCTTAACGACTTTGCTAACGCTGACGTTAGAAGTCTATCGCGCTTCATAAGAAGCTCTAAATGGTTTAACGAGTAGCGGGGGAAACCCCTCGATACGTGTGGCATCACAATGGACCTATCTCTGAGGTGTGTCGGCCTTACGCGGACAGCCACTTTAACCTAACCTAACCTATATATATACTTTTATACTATTATAATAAAGAGGAAAGATTTGATTGTTTGTTTGTTTTGAATAGGCTCCGAAACTACTGGACCGATTTGAAAAATTGTTTTACCATTAGAAGCCGACATTATCGCTGATGAACATAGGGATTTTTACCGCGGGAAAATGCTTCATTCCTACGGGAAAACGAGTAATAGGACAACAGGTAGGCTTTTGACCGATATATTAGTATTCATTAAGATATCCTTACTATAATAATTAATTAGTTTGCTTTATTCGGTTTTCACAGTTGCATTGAAAATTGTCGAGATTACAAGATAGGATATGTTTTACCATTTTCCGATGTCCGGAAGCAGAGATCTAAGCTGATATCTAAGAAAAGTTGTAACCCTCGAATGCCTTCCAGCTCCTAGCTTTGGAATGACTCATCCAAATGAAATAGGATTTTTTTTTAAATAAAGTTCAATTATGTAGAATGATTTTAAGATATAAATCATTTTTGTAGGTTATCCTGAAGTTGAACAATAAGCATTAAACTATAAATTTTATACAATTCAAAAAAGTAAAATGTTCGATTGAAGCTAGATCGTTGGATTTTTCCAGCGTTGAGTGGAGGAAAATTTGTGTGTGTGTGCGGCACAAATCTGTTTCTCTCTCTGTACCTTTTGTTCTTTGTGCTTTTTCTTTCTTTTTTTTATGCATATTTAGTAGTTTGTGTTGTTTTTTTGTGGCGCATGGGATTGAGAAAGATAGGGTATGAAATGTAATTGAGATTGAGAGGGAGTCACACTCAGAGTATATCCATATAATGAGAAGGACACTCTCGACGTTTTCTTTATCAGTTCTTATCAGCAAGTATTTTGTTTTAAATTTGAAAGTGGCAGACTGGCGATGCAAGGCGAGCACGGGACGGCCAGTACATATATTATAAAGCTGAAAAGTTTGTTTGTGTGTTTAGTTGAAAGCGCTAATCTCAGAAACTACTGGGTTGAATTGAAAAATTCTTTTCGTGTTGGATAGTTCATTTAGCGAGGAAGGCTTTAGGCTTTATAACTTCACGCTGCGACCATTATTCCTTTTTGAGAGCTACACAAAAATCATATATGATGGAATTGTTGCTCTTTAGAAGTTCTAAAAAAAAATTCGCGACAGCATATGTCTATCTTTTAAGATTGACTCACTATAATCTTTTTTATGGTAATCAAATTATTTGCGAAGGAGTTTTATCAACATACATACAATCCTTATCCAAATAAATATGTTATTAATCATAAGTATTTAATTGCGAACGAAATTGTCCTTGACATCACTTGATTACAATGAACATCTTAGGAGATATCAACATTTTAAAATACATAACTCCGCAACAAAATAGGTATATTCGGGTTTACGCGCGCCACCACCACAACACAGCCCAGGAGCTTCAGCCTTCCATTTTTTTTGCTTGGCATATGTTGCATATAATATGCATTCTACCAATATCGACATCATTTAGTACAGAATAGCCAAGGTTACAATCATAAGCAAAGGCAGAATTCAATAAATTGTGTTGTGTGTGTTGTATTCACTGCTGATCGTGCATTTTGTTGTGCTAATCGGTGGGAACGGTCAGGGCTTGATTCCTGTTCACGGTTCGCCAAAGTTCTGAAATTCTGTGAGGCCAAACATTGAGAACGTTCAGCGCTTGATTCCCAATGTCGGTTCGCCGAAGTTCGAAAATTCTCTGATGCCAAACGTTGAGAACGTTCACCGCTTGATTCCCGTTATCGGTTCGCCGAAGTTCGAGAATTCTGTGAGGTTAAAAACGGACAGAGAGTTTATTTTAATAATAATGAAAATCTCCAAGATCGGTTCAACAATCCTCCATCGACAACGGTTACAGCATTTTTCGATCTGTGCAAAAGTAATGAATTTGCAACACACTTTTGTATCATTGGCAAAGATATACATTTTCCAGAAGGAAGCGTGGGCATGAAGTTGATGGATTCCCTAGTGTAAAAAAAGATACAGCTTTAAGCCGTGTGTACAATATTCATCCGACTTAAACTCAATGCTGTTTGAGAATGAGAGAATGTTACTAAAACATGTTCGCGATCCAACGTCATTTGAAGATCTTAGGACCGTTAATGGTATTATTTTATAGACTTATCAAGGCGCTTGCAAGAGATTAGGTTTACTGGAACCAGTGATAGTTAGGGGAACTAGAGCAGACATTGTAAAGTCTTGCTTAAACATAGGGACGGGCTACAGTCCGCTTGGGCGAACTGATGGATACCCTATTCTTATTCCTATCCCTCATATGTGGGCGTGACAAAAGTCTAAGTATGGTTGAATTGTTAAGAACGCTCTACATATTTTGTTATATAACATTTAAAGGATTTTATCAAAAAAAACGCTCCCTAGCTCAAACTTGGGTGTTTCAATAAAATTGTTTTATTTAATTGTGGGCGTGTCAGTAGGCGGATTTAAAAAAAATTAACACATGAGCATAAAGGGCCCCTAGAGAGTATATATTATAAATTTCAGCTCCCTAGCTCACTTTGAATTAAAAAAAAAAAAAAAAATAATTGTGGGCGTGGCAGTGGGCGGATTTTGAAAATATTTACACATGAGCATAAAGGGCCCATAGAGAGTATATATTATAAATTTCAGCTCCCTAGCTCAAACTTTGGATTTTCAAAAAAAATGTTTTATTTATTTGTGGGCGTGTCAGTGGGCGGATTTTGAAATTTTTTTATCCCGAGCAGTTTTAGGAGTCATAGATCATATATAAAAAATTTCAGCTTTCTAGCTCAAAATTCGATTTTTTCCAAAATTTTGTTATTTTGAGTTTGTGGGCGTGTCTGTGGGCGGATTTCAAAAATTCGTAAACTTGATTATTTCGGGACCCTAGAGAGTATATGGTTAAAATTTCAGCTCTCTAGGTCCAGTTTAAAGGCCTAATTTTTGCCGACGGACGGACGGACGGACATGGCTAGATCGACATTACTATCGATGCTGATCATAAATATAGTAACTTTTAGGGGTCTACGGGCAATATTAAGGTATGTTACAAACTATGCGTCAAAATTAATATACCCCTAGAATAGGGTATAAAAACGTCCCCGTTATGGAAGTTTGTTCATACTCTAAGACTATCAACTAATATGAGAGCACATTTGGGTGGAGGCAGTACACATTATCTTTCAAAGTTACTGTTAATAGGAGACGGGAAAGTACCTCATTTTGAAAACAAAATTGAAATTGATCGCGATTTAGGTGAAAAAGTAACCAGCATTGAAGACTTAAAAGTCTACCCAGATATATCAATGGATGTGTCAAAGGGCAATATTGGCGGCGGAAAACAGTAGTGTTGACGAAATTAACGACCTAATTTGAACTAAACTTCCCGGAGATACCGTTAACTACAGATCTATTGATAATGTAATGGATCAAGAAGATGCGGTCCATTACCCACAGGCTTTTCTTAATTCTTTAAGCCCGAGTGACCTTCCTTAATATTCCCTCAAATTAAAAATAGGTGCCCCAATAATTTTCCTTAAAAATCTTAAATCAACAAATTTGTGTAACGGGACCAGACTACAAGTTAAAATTCTGCGCAATAACGTGATCGTTGCAATAGTTTTGACTGGTCCAGCAGTTGGTGAAGCAGTGCTAATACCCCGCATCCCAATGATTCCCAAAGGTTTACCTTTAAATTTTAAAAGAATTCAATTTCCCGTTATGGTTAAATTTTTTGTAGGTTTTTTAAACAAAACGCGGTAGAAACCGCGGTGCACAGCTGTATTAAAATAGTTTTTGAAATAATTCTGCCTGTCTGTCTATCTGTAACGCTTTCACGGCTAAACTACTGAATCGATAGTAAGCTTAAACCTCAAGGGCATAATAATATTATTTATCCAACCGCGATAACTGATATTCACGCGGGCGAAGCCGCGGGCAACAGCTAGTTCTAACATATAAAAATCAATTTTTTTGTGTTCGTCTTCTATGGGCACACGAATCGTTCATCCGATTGAATTGAAACTGTAAGACGGACAGTACCTACTAATTAAAACGAAATAATTGCAACTGAACTAAGTCTAATTTACAATCGTCAGAACTTAACAAAATACGGTACGATAACTTTAAGAAAAATATAAGAACTGTTTTAATAGTGATGTCGTCCGATGGTTGTACACATAGAATACTCTATAAAATATGTACATATTATATTAACGAATATGCAGTTGCATGGATCTGGGAGGCGGATGGATAGCTTTCATTAAGTTAAATTTATGTCTTAGGTTCCTTACAAAACTTAGAACACTTATTGTTGGCACCTTCAAGCAAAGGTTTCTGGCATGAAACCATCAACGTTCAATTTTCAATCAAGTTTTGTTTGATGCAAGCAATTATTTTTTTGTTTATTAGCATCATTTGCTGTCAATTAGGGAATGAGTTCAACCTTTGAACCACGAGACTTCCAAGGCAAACTCAAAAGATCACCTCATGCAGTTGGGCAAGAGATTTAAAAAAAATATACTTTGTTCGGTTTACAACAAATTAATAAGAACAAAAACACACAAGAATCATCCCAACTAAACGCACATCAATAGGTAAATCTACCAGCAGATTACGAAGAAAAAGCCACCAAAGAGCTTCTCAAACAAACAAGGAACAACTACCCAGCAATCCTTCGTTTACGAGTAGCTCAATTGGATGCATTAGAAACGGAAGAGCTATGCGCAGCAAGAAATATTGCCAATCGTTTACGAGCATTGGATACCGAGGGGCAATGTTTACGTGCTACTCAGTCTCGACGAACAGTTCATATTCTTGAATCTTTGTGCTCATCTTTTTTGCAAGTGAGGTATCTCCAACGAGTATGTGTATTATTCACTTCTCAGTGGAAGTTTATGTAATGGGCCGATTTTGTGAATCGCGGATTTTGACATATCTCCACGTTTCAAGGTCACCAGAATCCAAATTCAACGTTTTTATAGAGATGTCTGTCCGTGTGTATGTACGTATGTGCGTTCGGAATTATCTTTCGCCACGATTATCTGGAGAAACAAAGATGATATTGACAGGGGACCGGGTTTATTCGAAGCGTAATTACGTTACTCAGAACTGATTAAGTTTTCAGCGAAATCGGTCCAGCCGTTTTTTGTTAGTAAATAAATAACTAAAATAATTTGCCCTTATTTATACTATTTATTGTCATTTGTCATTGAGCAAGTCATTATTACATTGTTCTCCGTTATTTCGTATACATACATGTAAATTTACAGGTCTCCGTGTTCATAACAATGGTTGCATTAATATATATCAAACTTCGCTGTTATTAAAAACATTTAATTTCCATGAACAATATTAAAGAGCATTTTTTAATATTAAATAATTCTTAACCATATCTTATGGTTAACCACATTTCAAAATTTCCCCCTAATCGCATAAATCATATTGATCCCACAGGCAATTTAGTCGTGTGCCACTTTTTTATATTTGGAAATATTGCTATTTACTTATTATTGTTGCATTAACGTATATTTTGTTGTTTGTACAATTGTTTGTTGCTTGTTAGTATAAGGGCGAGGGAGGTAAAAAACCAGAGTGATGTGAAAATGCTTTGCTGCAAAAATTTGATCAAGTATTATGTATGATATATGAATGACGTTTTTTTGATTGCGAACGGATTTTCATTACAGTTGTCTTGATGTGTGAAAAACCTAATTTCATTTCTAATACATTATTCAAAATAATTTTGTAACATAAACGTTAAATAAAAAATAATAAAAATTATTTATCTCGATTTTAAAAGATTTTATAAATTATTAAAGTATATTGTTACGAATGGAGCTAATAAGTTTACAAAAATAAAACAAAATCCGCACAAGATACCACAGCGCAACATGAACACCAAGTATGCGATGCGATTCAGTGGGAGTCGCAACACCCGCAAAAACACCTAGCATAAGCATTTTTTTTTTTTTTTTTTTTTTTTTAAAAAGGAAATCCAAGTCCCGGAGCACTCAGACTCGGTAACGGTCCATTGTACTACCAGGCAGAAATCCTCCTTTTGGTGTAGAGGCATGTGATTGGGTGGCGTATGTTGTTGTTCCCCATGGGGATTGAACCTGCACCGCACGGGTCACAAGCCAACACACTTTACTTTTAAATTCATTTTTATTAATTATTAGCTTATATCAACTTAAATACTAGACAAAAATGATTAAATCTAACTTAAAATTAACAGGATACTTATTCTAGATTATTGATCCTTATGCGGACGCCCTAAACTTAACTCTATCTTATAATTATTGCCTTTCGGCCTAAAAACTATTTTACGAACTAATCTTACATAATTATGTTTTCATCGAGAAAATTTTTAAGAAAACTCGGAATCTTTATCAAATTTTATATTTTTATATAAAAAAACAAATTACAAAACAACAAGTGGTCAAAATCCCAATTGCTTTCCGAGCGCCTGGCAGTCGTCAACGTGCACACGCGCCGCCGTGAGCCGACTGAAGCCTTACAGCGTCAGTCAACTCCCGGAAGCACCACCACACGTTGGCGAGCCCGGCCTCTCCCAAAAAATGCCCTAGCTGACTTAATCTAACTTATAAGCTAAGAGGATGTTACCTAGAGTAACGCACCGTCCTGGGAGGGCATGTTGACCCCTCCCCCCTCAACAAGCCACCAAAATTCGGCGAATTGCTTTTCCGTGTCGAATCTATCCCTCTCCGATATTGCGGTACTAAAACGGAGGAGCTCATGAGCATTGGCGACGTCCCCGTCATGGAGGAGCCGCTTATCTCTCGCGCTGCGGTAGCGATGGTATAAGACCGGGATACCATCCCTCGTCTGTACCAGCCCTTTTGAATCAATATGGATAAATGCCTCTGGCGGGATAAAGCCAGACCGGAGCGTACTCTCTATGTACATTTCATTGGGGTAGTAAGCCCCAAATATCAGACTATTGTCGCTGGCCATCGCCCTTGCAACGTGCCTTCGAGTCACCTTAATGAGGAAATTGTCAATCCTATTCAACTGAGCCCCATCGTATAGGACCTTGTTGGGATAGTATTTCATATAGTTGGATTCGGGCGTTCGGAACAACCGGAGACAGGTCCTAAGACATTGTCTCTCCAAAACCCGAATCTTTTCCATATAACTAGGCGCTATATTTAACCACAATGGACAACCATAAGCGATGATCGGCCTTATAAGGGCCACGTAGCAAATGACCTTCACTCTAGAGTCAAGTTGACTGCTATGAAACAGTCTCCTTGTCAGAGCATAAGCCTTCTTGGCCTCAGCAAGACAAGCAACTATATGTCTATCGAAATACAGATACTGGTCAAGCCAGATACCCAGATATCTAACTACGCTTCTCACCGCCAATGGCTGCCCATTTTGTCCAATAATGGCCAATTTCTTCCAGTTTTTTCTGGTATCCCTAGAGGCCCCAGCCAATGGAGTTCTGAACAAGATTGTTTCCGTCTTCTGAAAGTTGATTTTCAACTTCCAGTCATCGCAATATCGCTTAATTTGATCGAAGTCACGCTGCAAAAGGATATTAATGACCTCGATTTTAGGACCTGATCTGTATGCCACCAAATCGTCGGCATACGCTATAGCATGTCTGAGTGAACCTACCAGATCACTCGTGTAAATGTTAAACAGGATCGGAGAATTGACCGCCCCCTGCTGTAAACCGTTTTTAATTTCAAAGACTCTGCTCGAAGTCACGTTGCCACATTTGACAACGAACTTCTTTCCCATAAGCATATTATAAATAACATATAGCAAAGGTTTGTGCATCCCCCGCCTGGTCAACTTGTAGAAAAGTCCCTCTAACCATACGGTGTCGAAAGCCTTCTCAAAATCAACCAGACAAGCACCCGTGCATTGGTTCTTGCATTTATTCCACTGAATGTCGGAAACCAGTTTCGACGCGGCATGAATAGTGTCATGCCTCGCCCTGAAACCAAACTGGTTGTCCGGGATTATGTTATTGTCCTCGACCCACTTTAACAGGGCTCTATTGACAACCTTTTCAAAGATCTTGCTAATATTCGGAAGCAAGCTAATTGACCGGAGATTGGCAGGGTTCGTCCTATCTTTACATTTTTTCGGGATAGGGTGTACCACAGCTACCTTCCAATGCGCCGGATAATGTGCATTATTCAGCGCATTGTTAAACAGCGTGGTGAAAATATCTACAGCCTCCAAAGGCAGGTGTCTCAATACGACGTTTGGGACACCATCCATCCCCGCCGACTTTTTATTCTTTAGTGACTCGAAGATGCACAGAAGATCATCCTTCGACACGAACAAGTGCGATGCATCTCGGCCATTGGCGACAACTGCATTAGCATGGTTTTCATCTGTGAACACGGTGAATCCGTTATTCTCAGATCGCCAATTCTCAAGTTCGGTGCGCAGATCGAAGTGGCTCACTAGAGCCCTATTCTCAATGTCGTGGTTACGGCGAACAGGATTGTTCACCGTATACACGGCCTCGAAACAAGCGCCCAGCAAATCCACTTTCTCCTGTGGGTCCTCGACCACGAAAAAATCGTCGTTTGAAGCGACACTTTCTGGACTTATTCCAGCAGTCAGTACTGTCTGTCTGTTCTCTGCTGTCTGGGAGATTCGAACACAAGGAATATCATTGTGATCTTTCCTCCTGAACAACTTATTTATCTGTGGGAACATATTCGGACTACAGGTTTTAAAAGCCCGAATTTTATTGCCCCAATACAGACTTACAGATTTTCTGTAATTTTCTTTTATCCGCTGTTTCAGGATTCGGATCTCTGACTTCAGCATCCTTATCTCCGGGTCGTCGCGATCAG
Source organism: Portevinia maculata (assembly GCA_949715645.1). Taxonomy (NCBI): domain Eukaryota; kingdom Metazoa; phylum Arthropoda; class Insecta; order Diptera; family Syrphidae; genus Portevinia; species Portevinia maculata. The sequence goes on from OX454527.1 coordinate 43,723,246, forward strand.
TAAATTGCCTGTACAGCCGTTTAAGCCTCGAGAGCAGTCTACTTTTCTGTCGGTATAGTGCGTCGATTGTAGGGTTTCTGTACTTTTCTGTCTGGTCGTCGTCGGAACGTCCTACCCGAGGAATAGTTCGTTCCATAGTTCGTTTGATGGCGTCGTTCATTTGCAATAAATGCCGATCAATGTCATCATTTGTCATGTTACTGTTTGTCGGTGGGTCGATCCCACTCGAACGTATATCTCGCTTTAAAAATCTGGAGAAGCGCGACCATTGTGCCCTCCGATAATCGAATGAACACACTGCTTCGTACTCCTCCAGCAGCGTTTGCTCGTTCGGGATCCGTATTGCGGCGGCGAGTCCGTAGTGGCCACTATCGTACTCAAACGCACGCAAACAGTTCCGCGTGTTTTGATCTATGTTCGTCAGTTGAAGTCTTGCGTCCGTTAAGGCCAAGTCCAGGAAAGCACCGCTTCTTGGGAAAGAAGGGATATCCGTCGCGTACAACTCGAGGTTGTACTCAATCATATTGAGGCGCCACCAGTCGTGAAACTGGTTGCCCCTGGGATTTGCAGTAACATTTCCCCACGCCGCATGTTTGGCATTAATATCTCCGGCCAAGAAGTAATAATTCTCCTCCGAGTTCAGCTGCAGACCACGAAAAAGTGTCTCGAGCTCTGTCATAAATTGGTTTGGTGGAGGTGCAGCAGGTGCGTAAAGCGACACCACATACATTCTCCTCCGGCTATGGAGAGGAATGCATATGATGCATGCCTCCAACAACTGGAACCTACGCACGTCCCCGCTATATATAACCCTATGGCGCAGGCCTTTTCGAATTAAGATTCCAACCCCACCTCCTTGAGTGGAGTGAGGTCGGTCTCTTCTTATTACATGATAGTCTTTGTATCCCAATTTGTGCTTTTGATTTAGCTTAGTTTCGCTAACCAAAAGCACATCCGGGTTTTCGGTTTTCAACAAATTGGCAAGTGACGTTCTTTTCTCGATCCTGACAAGTGAATTAACATTCACAGCAAGGATCTTTAAGTTTCCCTCATCCAGCGCAGCCATTAGATTTATGGCACACCAGACCCCACAAACAGCTCCGAATAGATAAATCAATTCGGGCCGCTTGTTCATTTAATTGTTTCTGGAACTTATCGATCTTTCCGTGCAGAGACAGAAGGATCGATTTTAAGTCCAGATCCACCTCAGGTGCCTTTTGGGCTACCTTTGGTTGGTTTGATGTCATGTGGGCTTGACCCGGTCCAGCTGCCATTTGGGCAAAGGACACGTTGGGTGCCACAAAATTTGCGAACGAGCGACTCTTCTGACGCCTATCATCTTCAGACTGCTGTTTGCGGGCCTGGACTCTCTTTTTCAATTCTTGGTACTTTGGACAACCCCTGAAGTTGGCGGGATGCCCAGAGTTCCTGCAGAGCACACAGGAGAGTACACTCCGGTCTTCGACTCTCTCCTTACCTAGAGAGCATTCACCATGTATGTGGTCCTTATCGCACTTCACGCATCTAAACTGCATGTTGCAGTTAGCTGCGGCGTGCCCGAACCTTTGGCACCGCATACATTGAAGTATGCGATCCGACCTTTTTATTTTCTCCCATCTTACAGCGTGATAGTACAGGAAGCGGATATTTCGCAGCCTGTCAATTTTGCTGTCGGGAGTAAGCTGCACTAAGAAGAATGGTAAGTAACGGTTACCACCCCTTGCCACAGCCGAAGAAAACGGCTTGACCCCCACGAACTTGAGGTCGTCGCTTTCAAAAAGTTTGAGCTCTTTTTCTAGCTCCTCCGTTTTTATTGAGGGATCAATTCCCTTCAACACAACGGTTTTAAGTTTTTGCTCCCTTGGGGTGTACGTAAAGTACTCGGTCTTAACCTCTCCCAAGGCGGCACGAACCCTATGGTACTCCTCTATTTTTTCACATAAAATTATGTGTTTGTTGGCTGATAGCCTTTTCACATGAAAATTTTTTGTGATAAGTTTACATAACCTAATGCTATCTACTATTTCAAAATTACTCACATTTATTGGTGGAATTTTTACCTTAGGTTGTGTCTTTTGTTGCTGCTATTGCTGCTTTGATTGTTCTTGTTGCTGTTGTTGTTGTTGCTGTTGTTGCCCTTGTTGTTGGTGTTGTTTTTGCTGGTGTTGTCGTTGTTGTTGCTTCTCCTGAAGTTGTTGCTGAACTTGCTGCTTGAGCACAGCTTGTTGTTGCTGTTGCTGCAGCTTCTTTCTGCGCAACTGGTCGCGCTTCTCCAGTAGCTCTTTTATGAGCTTGTCCAGCTGCGCCTCCTCGTCCACTTCATCGTCCATTTGGAGGACTTCCTCGACATCAACCTGAAGGCCCCTGAAGGAATTTCCTTCTCCGATATACCGGTCATTTCCACCTTCAAACTCATAAGAGCTGGAATTTTCTCCATCCTCATCGGTTCCAGGCGCCGATGATGCCACATTATGGCCTGCCAAGTTGACCCTTCTCTTGGCCGAAAGATTCGGCTTCTGCTTTAACTTGCGTCGCCTCTTTTCAACCTTTCGGAACTCCTCGGTTACAGCTTCTGGTGTCGCTGTAGTGGAAGCTTTCGTTGCTGTTGCTGCATCTGTAGCTTTGTTTTCTGCCACCTTTGTTGCTGCTATTAATGTTGCCGTTTCTGGTGTTGCCACCCGCCTGGTCAACGACCGACCCGCTGTTGCATTTGTTGGTGTTGTTGTTGCCATTTTATTTGTATTTGCAGCTACTGCCCTTGGCATACATACTGCTGCTGCTGCTGTTGTTGTTGCAGCTGACGTTATAGCTGCTGCTGTTATTGCTGCTGCTGTTGCTGATGTTGTTGGTCTTACGGTCGTTGTTACCGCAAATGTTTTTTTAGCCGGCTCGCGTGTTTGCACCACGCGTCGCAACGGCACACCCACACCCGTACGCGGGACCACCGTTTTTCCGGGGTCCATCGCCTACACCGTACGGCACTTTTTGTTACCACCTCTTTTTTTACACTTTTGTTATTGTCTCTATCAACGTTTTTCAAATAAACTATAAAAATTAATTCCTTCCTGCTGGGAATGGAACCCACGCTTCTGACGTCAGAGTCAGACACTCAGCCTCCTAAGCCAATCGACTATTGGAATTTCGTTAGGCTAATTACCACTATATCTTGTCTAACTTTTTTGCTATAAATCTTCCGTAACTAGCCGCCCTGTCTCTTCGAGAGTTGCGGAACGACTGACGAGAACCGATTAACTCGACGTGGTATGGTCGTTGGTGTCTCTCTCTAGAAATAGCATTTGTTTCCATTTGATTCGGGTTATTCTTATTAATGACAATCGACAATGTAAACGCTGGTGCCAAATTCCCGTGCAACAAACCAGACCGCGTCAGATTAATCGGAATAGATTTTTTTTTTTTTGTAAACAGTTGTGCTGCTAGGCATAACAATATATCTTATGTTCCCATTTAAGGTGCCTCAAAAAGCAAATTTCATTCAAATCAAGTGACCATTTATTGTATGTAATGGAACCAAGTTTTAAAAGCTCCACGAAGAATTAAATGAGCCCACTATTTTTACCGTTTGTTGAAAAAGAATTGGTTAACTTCCCCTGAAGGTATTTTTGCAATGACATTTTCTAGCTAGATTGCCACACTTGGTTTACATTTTTATAGATTAAGATATTGAATTTTATATGGTTTGTAACTGACCAAGTAAATTTGAAGGAAAAACTATAGAAAAAAACCCCATTTGAAAAAAAACTAATTATAAAGGGTTTTTCAATAAAAGCGCACCAAAAGTTTTTTTTAAATAAAACAAAAACGGTTTTGGATATCAATGAAATTCTTTATTCCTGTGAAAGTACGTTCGATGCCATTATTATTATTGTTAATTTTCTATTTTTTCTGAATTTACTGTAGCAATAGTAAATTCAGAAAAAATAGAAAATTAGCAATAATCTATGAATAAATAAATAAATAAATAGGTTACTACATAAAGTAATAATAAATAAATAACATCCTAGGTTTTTTTTATAATGTACGCGCACTAAAGGGATGTTTTAGTACCATTTTCTTTTTATAATATACACGCACTAAAGGGATTTTTTGGGACCCTTATAATGTAATAGCTACACAGCGCGGGCGTAAAGGAAATTAGAGTGAGAAGAAAAGGAGAGATGCCGACGCACGTTGGTTTTGAATGTTTGTAGGTTATAATGTGAAGGAAAAACAACGCTAGGAATAGTATTCCACGTTCATGTTGTACGGCTGAGGAAAGATTCTTTGAACTTCACTGTACGTCCGAATACAGGACTGGTGAACTGATGCGCATTCCTGGCATAGCGGGTATTGCGGTTGAAATGTTCAAGAGGTGGACTGCAACTGGCTATTTCGTTGGAGCACTTATGGTGCAAATAACGATATATTAACGAAAGACAGGAGACATTACGACGATGACTAAGAGAGTCAATCGATCTCGCTATATTTTGGTCGCCAATGAGTTTTATCGCGATTTTTCGGATCCTCGAGTTTCGGGCGGATTACCGCCTTATAAATTGTAGCCAGAACAGAAGGGGTGAACAATTTCTTACATCGCTCAAGGAAGGCTAGACATTTCGCAGCGTTCTTGGCGACATCGAATATGTGTTCATTCCAGGGGAGGTTGTCATTAACAAACATACCGAGAATGGAAAGTCTTTTGGTTTTAGCGATGCGAGTGCCATTCATGGATAATGGCAGTGTGTGCGGGTTTTGCTTTAATGACAGAAGACAGCATTGCGTTTTAGAAGCATTAAATTCCACTCTATTGGTGGTAGACCACTGAGTAATGCTGTTAAGATTAAAATTTAATGAGCTGAGAAATAGAGTCGGCTACAGAACAGAAAATTAATAAATTAACAAATAAATAAATTAATTAACAAGACAACTAACAAACTAACAATTGGTAAACAAATTAAAAGGGAAGCTAATAAGTTGACAGAATAAATAAATTAATCAACCTATACATTAATAATTAATTAATAAATAAATACATTATGAAATCAATAATAGATGAATGTGTGAGTACGAATTAAACTAGCAAACGTAAACGTTATAATAATTCTCTTTCGTTGACTATATGATTGTCTACAGGCGCACCTGTAGGCATGCAGTAAAGTGGGAGGATTACGATCCCTTTTTAACTGATCATAGCCTCATCGCCATTAAGAAAGAAGATAATTGTCTACATGTCGTCCATTCCATTCAACACACTCTTGCAATCGGACTTTTAATTTTGTCAGTAAGCGCGAGAAAAGTGTTGGTACAATGGCAGCAACTTCACGGGGGATATTTTCTCGTAGTTCCTGAATTGTTCGGGGATTGTTACTCTGAAAGCCTGTGACTTAAGGTATCCCCATAAAAAAAAAGTATTAGGGTGTAAGATCAGGTCACAACCAACGACCGTTCTCGTCAGATCACCGTAATTAAACGACGTTGGGCGCGGTTAGTATGTAGATGGGGAACCGTTTGAGAACAACCGCGTGTCGTTGGCCAGTCCCATCTACAGTGTTGAGGTAGATACTACAAACGTGGTATCACAATGGACCTAAATTGGTCTAAGTGTGTCGGCTTCTGCCGACAGCCACATAAACCTAACCCAACCTAAGATCAGGTCACCGATGTGCCCACGGTATGTCTTGCTGATTAAAATATTGGCAAATATTACTGTCAGCGACTAACAAAACGATGAAGTTGACAGTAAAATTTGTGTTAATGTGTTCCATCTCCATAAAAGCAATCAATTCTAAGACATCCTTTGTGGCTTTAAAAGTCGAAGTCTTAATTTAGTGCTTAATTTTAATTTATTAAACCTAAGCAGCAATCATCATTCACACTAGCTTATTACCAGCAAATCCCATTTCATGAACGTTCGCCGCAAAAACCAAACTTGCCACAAACACATGTTCACCACAAGTTTGTTTATTCGACTTGTTCGTAGTTTGCGATATGAATAAGGCCAGAGAATGCAAAAGGCATGGTATCTACATCAGGTATTTGGTAAATTAAAAAAAAAGAAAGTTTTTTTTTAATTTGTTAAAATGTTCTGCGAATTTGGCAAGCAAACATATATTTGTAAACCTACTTTTACACGGTCAATATGGTCAACGCGTTTACGTCCGAATCCCACAACTTAAACACTTGCGACGTCAAAGAAACAACGAGTTGACCATTTTGGTTGACCGTGTTATAGTAACTTAATACATCATACATATCATAATGATATCGCATACGGCAAGTTCCAAATGACTTCAGAAATTCCCTTGAAGATATCTTCTAATGAAACTATCATCAATCGCAAGACCTAACCTAATTAATAGCATAAGAGATAAGAGAGTAATTTGCAAGCTGAAACAGCAACCCCAATCATTAGCGGTAATAGAAAACAGATCATTATTCATCCCACCACATATTATGTCCATAGTTCCACCTACCTTATCCCAAAGTAACTTCTCTCCATTTCCATTAGCAGCAACTTTACCTAAAAACAATGATTTTGCCTTGCACAACCCACTGTTAATGCTTTTGGTCCAGCACCAGGCATCCGGCGCACGTACCCGATTACGTTGACATATAAATTCATCTTATTGGCAATTAATTATGGACACACTCTTGTCCGATCGTTCTTTTATATCCCGTGCGCTGGACGTTCAAGAATAACCGCACTAATGAAGCCAGGAAGAGGGTTTCAGTTTCGTGCTGCTTCAGACTACACCGACCTTCTTAACGTATTCGAGTTTTATTACTTATCCAGTGTAATTTCGGTATAATTTCTCAAAGGACGAAGTTCGTCGTTCATCGTCGCCGTCGGTGTCCTTCGCCCTACGTCTCTTTTTTGTATTTTTGGTAATTTTTTTGACGTTGGTCTCTTGCTCCGTTCTTGCCACCCAGGCACATATGTGCAATTTGTGTTTGTTAAATTTTGTTTAGTCATGCTATAAATCGCAGTCATCCCAACAGACCCGGTCGCATCCATACCGTACACCAACAGCACCAGCAAACACACCATCGACACACATGACATCCACTAACTATTAGGATTCTTCTGAAACGAGCAATTTATATCCGTTGTATGCATGCCTATAGAGTATCATTCATGTTCTTAAACAACACCCCGTTCCTTGTTCCACATGGATCTGAGGGGGTTGGTTTGGTGGCTTGAAATGTGTTTTGTTGTGTGCTGAAGGCCGTTCACAAAGAGAAGGTAGATCTAATTTTGCAGTGCCAATGGAAGATTCTTTTGACAGTATGGCTATTGGCTTTTATATAAGCAACACTTTGTTGGTGGCCGACTGGATGCTGCAGAAAGCTGCCTTTTCTGCAACACCCAGTGTGTGCAGCAGCTTCACGTTGACCCAATTTCTGTGAGTGATTTGAGGGTAGAAACAAGAATATACTGACAGTAAAAAGGAGTGGCCCACTGGAATTGTAACAAAAAATAACACCAACCAAAAAGGATTGCTGAATCAGAAATATAGACGAGGACCTAAAAATCCTTAATTGATTTAAGTTTGAAGGGATTGTGATGAATGAGTGTGAAGGTTATACTGGTTTTATCTTTCTCCCATTGCCAGCCCCATGAAAGCCGATTTAAAATAGATGTCCTGAAAAGGATAAAGTATAGGTTTCTTCGTAAATTAATTGATTGAAATCAATCAATATTAGCGCAGAAAAATTCATTTGGATTATAGAACACAAATATGTATCGGTTGCATTTGAGTGTTTATCCTGCTTGGTCCCTTTGCGATGATGATAAAACTCCACATCTAAGGATTTTAACGATTTTTTTGCTGGGAATAATATCCTTTGTAGAATATTTTCTTTTTCTCTCTTCTCTGAATGGATCGGTTCTTAATGAGAAAACGTAGTTAGAAATTAAAAAGAGGTATGTATCGTCAATAAAATTCAGAATTGGGACAACGAAAGTCGCTGGAATAGTGCTTGTGGTTTCTTATGCTCTGATAGTCGAGCTCTTCAGACGATGGCAGACAATCAAATAATAATTATCTTAGTGCTTGGCTTCGATAGCAGAATTTTAGTTCTGATTTTTTATGGGACACGTTCTATGGAGATTTCTGTGCCAAAAACATAATGTTGTGTTCTTATGGATTTGCAAGAGAATCCAATCTTCCATTTAGTTGCATTGAATTCATTAATTAAAAAGCAAGTGGGAATTAATTATATGTATAAGGGAGGAGGTTCGACAAAATTCTACGATCTCGAAGTAGGCCGACAAAAAAAAATTATTTTTCACTCAAACCATTCTTAACTAATTCCCTTAAGAAACGGTGTACCCTATGTCCCTATCATAAGGGTATATTACTTTTGTTTCATAGCTTATTACATTCATTGACATTGGTCAAAGACCCCAAAAAGATACTTTATTTGTGATCAGTCTGTCTGTCACCAATTTCGAGCTAGAAATCTGAAATTTGTTACGCCCACCTTTTGGGAGCGTATTGTTCTTTAAGAACGTTTTAAATATTAGTAGGTAACACCATGATAGTGTAGATAGTGTCCTTGTTTTTGATTCTTACAAAGTATTTTGCCACGGCCACTTTTCTCGGGGAGTTTTAAACAGCAACTTTATCTTAAAGTTTAATTCCTTTAATTCTGTAATGATTTTTTTTTCCATATTTATCCATTTTATTAGAAAACCAAAAAAAAAGTTTCAAAGACTCTCAAGCCAATGTCACGCCCTCTTTGGGTTAAGCAATTTGGACAGGGTCCAAGCGCATTATAGTCTTTTCTTCCTCTTCTTCCTCACCTTCGAAGCTGTGATCAGAATTAATCCACTTCGCCGGTTCGATTTCATTGAATGGAGGCAAGCGTCCTATTTTCGGATCACTTTATAACTATGGTGTTGGTGGAGTTGCATTTGTGTGATTCAGGAGTTTTGTGCTTGTCTATTTTTGGATTCCGACACGTGCTCTTATTTTTGAGTATTGTTTAATATTTCGTTTAAGACACCGTTGATCTCCAGTCGTGTACACCCACGGATTCGCAAGCGTACTTGCGGTACATTTTCAAAATGTTAAATATGTAGCTAGGCTAACATGAATGGTAAAATTGCCTATGTGTGATTTCTCCCATTCGTCGCTTTTAATGACAAGCGATGTTTTTGGGGGGCACTTAGCACGTCCCTGCACAGGTACAGGCGCTGTAGCCTTTCCATATGTTTAAGATTGGAAAGCAGACATAAATCGCTAGATCATAAACAATAGCCAAACGTGGTACAAACAGCTATAATATTCTCACCTCTGTAAGACCGATCGTTTTTGTCGCAAAAATCATATAGCTATTGCTGACTTTACTCAATTTTGGACTTCTTCATTCTATTCAATAACAACTCGTAGTATCTAAAGGCAAAGGTGGCGTTAATAGCTCATACAGGGACTAAAGCCTAGCGTTCTCCAATCATTCGAAGGGACCTTCCTTACAGTTTTCTGCCATATTTCCGAACGCCAAAATTGATTAGCTTCTCATTACAATTAATATTCGTGGATGTTTTTCACACATTTCCATAAGTTTTGTTTTAATCTAGGACATTTAACATTCTCTACAGTACGCCGATGATGTATTAAGCCTCCCTTATCTTTTGCTTACTAGCACCAGGCGTGGATTTTTTTCAATCTTAAAGGAAAACTCCTTGTAGACAGCCATATTTAGGAAATAGTCTAGAAGAGGTTTTGGCAATAACTTCAAAATCTTATCCAACCTGGGCTTAACATCTACGCATCCTATCTTAAAGATAGGGGTAGGTAAACATCATGTTTAGATTGTAAGAATACAGCCTTGTGGAACACCATTTTTGTGGAGAGTAAAATATACTGGAAGCAACGGCTCAGTGGGTAGTCCGTTGAACTACTAATCGAGGGGTCTCAGCTTAAAACAATGCTGGAGCCTACTAACGCGTAACGTTTTTTTTCACTGCCCCACACTTTGCGAGAGTTTCAAAAGCATCCAAAGCTATATATTGCAAAGCGGCTTACACTTTGTGGAATAACCTCTTTTGCGGATTTATTTCTAATAAATACTATAATATTTAGTGACTGGACTAGGCAGCAAGTCCACAAGAAATACGGTCTTTCTAGAACTATCGAAGCATATTTGTGCTTAACGCAGTTAAGATTCAATCTAACGGACTATTAATCTACATCACACCAAATCGGCACGCACCAGTGCGGCTTTCGGCCCGGCAAATTAAGAATACATAAAACTGGGGCAAATCATGAAAATGACCACTACATGTCGATGACGGAATTCGGAATCTCATCTAAACTAATGCAGGTGGATAGTAGCATGAATATGTGCTATCATGTCACCCCTTAAATTTTGTTCTGGAACAGATAGTGTGCCGTGTTAGAGGCTTTCTCGGCGATGGAGGAAAATGCAATATTAGCTCCCATTTCCTACTTATGGTCCAGCACTCGACACCACAAAGCAGCACTGCCAGGACTTAATATAAAATAAATATATGCTCTCTAGGGGCACTTAATGCTCATGTGTAAATATTTTTAAAATTCACCACCTGACGAGCCGACATAAAAAAAAACTTATTTCCCCCATCGTTCTGAAGAGGTGTTCTTCCTCGCTGGCAAAACCAATGCGCAGGCTTTTCTATCTATCCTTTTCATCGGGGCTCTTCCCGAGAAAATGGAAACCAGAATTTGTCCAGCCTGTCCCTAAAAAATGCGAATCTTCTTCTCCCTCCTCCTACCGACCAATTGCAATAACTTTTCTTCTTTCCAAGGTCATGGAAACGCTGATAAACCGTCAGCTCATAAAATATCTTGAATCCCGAAAACTTCTTAATGACCGGCAGTACGGTTTTCGCAGCACCAGGTCCACTGGTGATTTGGTGACTTACCTAACCGATAAGTGGAACCAACCTCTTCACCGAGGTGTTGAAAGTAAAGTCGTTGCGCTTAATATTTCAATGCATTTGACAGAGTTTGACAAAAATGCGTGCATTTGGAGTCGATGATACCTACCTTTCTTCAATGGCTTATAAATTACCTTTCGGACGGATTCAATTCAAGTTGTTTTGGACATTTTCAAGTCTGCAACTCAACAAATAAATGCTGGTCTGCCTCAAGGCTCTGTTTTGTCTCCGACTCTCTTTTTCATTTTTATAAATGATCTCCTGTCTGTTACCTCTCATCTAATCCACTCCTTCGCCGATGACAGTACCCTCAGCTTTACATATTCGTTTCTTGGTTCACGCGTCACGCCCCTCATCATCGGGTGTGGAACTGGAACGGCAACGTATGTTAAGCTGATTAAATTCCGATCTCGGCAGCATAACTCAGTGGAGTGTAACTAATAGAGTGGGATTTAATGATTCCAAAATGCAATGCTGTCTTCTGTCATTAAAGCAAGACCCAAACACCATGTCATTGTCCATGAATGGCACTTGCATCGGTAAAACCGAACGGCTTTCCATTCTCGGTATGTGTACTCGTATTAATGACAACTTTCGTTGGAATTACCACATATTCGATGTCGGCAAGAACGCTGCGAAATGCCTAGGCTCCCTTAAGCGCTGCAAAAAAAATTTGCTAGCGGGTAGTAGGCTTACTTCAAAACTGCAAAATCTGAAAAGCTTTTATGATAAACCAAGGCAAACATTGTGTTTGTGATTTGAAAACGCAAAATGTTAATGTGTTCACGACAAAGAAAATGTTCATTTATGGTAACTCCAAGATAGTTTATCTTTTTGACAATTTGAATTGTTTTGTTGTTTGCTAACAGTGGACATCCTGCTTTAATTGGTGGCGTATTAGCATTACTTTTGCTTTCTTAGTATTAATAACAAGTCCATGCTCATGCACCACTTGGATACAGTGTCTAGATACTCTTGAAGTATTTCTATTGCTGAGTCGAAGTGTGTGTGTTTGACTGTGATGGCTACATCGTCTGCATATGCGTAGGATGTATTGTTTTTAAATAACCGTAACAGTTCATTAAGTGTAAATAAGTTTTAAATAATAAAATAGGTCCCAATTTCGAGCCATATGGAACACCATATGCGGTCGATTTTTCTGGACTCAAGATTGTTGATAACTTGACCTTAATCATCCTACCAGTTAGGTAGCTCTTCAGCCAGTCGGACAAATATGCCCTCACATCAATTTTGTTTAAGCTTTCTATAAGCTTTTCCTGACAAAGAGTGTCCAAGGCTTTGCGTCCAAGGCTTTGCGGAAGTAAACGAATAGAAACGAAAAGATTTGTTGGTGTTTATGACCGTTCGTATGACCGTTCGCAATCTTTTGACTTTCTTAAAGCAATTTTCAAAGGCTTTCTGATGAAATTAATAGCCTTAATTTTAATCTTACTGCGTTATCTAATATTGAAGATGCAGTCGGTGCTTTTTATTCTTTGATGGATAACTGCATGAAAAAAGTGATTCCTGTCAAATCCTCTAGGAATATGAAAACGTCCCATCCCTGGTATACTAAAGAGCTCAAATCGATACGAAACACACGTAATAGGGCTTGGAAGAACTATTTCAAAAGTCTCTGCCATTCAGATCTTGAACTCTATCTCACATTATTCAATGAGTTCAAATCTTTATCCTGCAACTTATATATTGACTATATAAGTAAAATGGAATGCTCTCTAAAATTGGACCCCAAACTTTTTTGGGGATTTGTTAATTCTAAGAAAAAAACCGATAGTTATCCATCGAAACTTACTTACAATAGCTCTACAACTGCTGATTCGCTAGATGCAAGCAATATGTTTGCAGATTATTTCAGTAAGTCTTTTAGGGTGGCCCCTCTTCTCTTAGATGAGCAATATTTTAGTTATCTAACTAGCTGTTTCCAAATAAGTTTTAATAGCTTCTCATATGACTTGGAAACAATTTTAAAATTTATTTCGTCTCTGAAGAATGATTATTTATCAGGTCCTGATGGCATTGCACCGATTGTTCTTAAAAAATGTAGTCATGCAATTGCTCCATATCTTAAATATCTGTTTGAATTGTCCATTAGTACTGGTAAATTCCCTTATGTATGGAAAAGTGCTTTTATCACACCTGTATTTAAAAAAGGCGAACGTGGTGATATCACTAATTATAGGCCTATTTCAAAGCTTTCGTGTATCCCTAAGCTTTTTGAACAAATTGTTTGCGAAAAGTTAATATTTCTTTGTCGCAATTTAATTTGTAATGAACAGCATGGATTTGTAAGAAACAGATCCACTGTCACTAATCTGTTAAGTTTCTTGCATGATTGTTCTAATGCCTTAGAGAATAAGGACGAAATGGATTGCATATACACTGATTTCTCTAAAGCTTTCGACCAGCTGTCCCATGAAATAATCGAGTTTAAGCTCAGGGCTTTTGGCTTCCCACCAAGTTTCATAAAATGGGTTAATTCATACCTTAGATCAAGGGTTTTTCAAGTCAAATTTAGAGGATCGCTATCTGTATCTTTTACAGCTCAGTCTGGAGTTGCTCAAGGTAGTCACCTCGGACCAATTCTATTTATACTAGCCATTAATGATGTTAAAGCATGTATAAATGACAGTAATATCCTGATCTACGCTGATGATATGCAAATATTTAAATCTATCACTAGTCAGCAAGAGAGAATTTTTCTTCAATCTGACATTAATAGCTTCGCCAATTGGTGTGATAAAAACGGTTTATCCCTGAACCCTACTAAATGTCAACATATGACATTCTCTAGAAAGAATATACCTTCCACCTTTCAATATTCTTTGTCTCAACATATTCTTGTAATGTTGATAATTTTAAGGATCTTGGCGTTTATTTCGATCCCAAACTGGTTTTTGCCAAGCATATCAATTTTATTGTTAATAAATCTAATTCTATGCTGGGCTTCGTAAAAAGGTGGGTGAAAGAATTTAATGACCCATACGTTACTATGTCATTGTACAATTGTTTTGTCCGTCCGATTCTAGAGTATGCCTCTCAAGTTTGGACACCGTTCTACACCATTCATTCAAATCGAATAGAGGCCATTCAACGTAAATTTATTCGATTTGCACTTAGAGGACTTCCATGGGATGATCCATTTAACCTTCCTCCCTACAGCCAACGTATCAAGCTTCTTCAAATGTTAAACCTTTCTCAACGAAGGCTTAATAGCGATATCATTTTTTTACAGCAGCTTATATCCGGTCAAATAGATGCACCTGACTATTGGCTTTAATTTTCGTGGTGGTGCCTATAATTTACGCAGTGTTGAATTATTGTTTAGGCCCCATCATAGAACGAATTATGGGAGGCATGAGCCTATTAGTCGCATGAGTAGAATCTATAATATAAATGATCATGTGATTGACTTGCATGTTAGTAAAATTAATTTATTTGCATGATTTGTGTTTGTGTTAGTATTTTATAGGTACATAATTATTGTATTTTTAATTGTTTTGTCCTTACTAACACCTGCACTAAATGATGAGCCTGTGGGAGCACTTTTAGTACCGGCAAATTTCTGCTCGTGATAGTTGCTTGCTTCAAGCACTCCACGACACAGAACTGATAGTGTATTTTGAAATGAGCTTCACTGCATTTGTTTTCCATAATAAATATTGTTTGGCTATTTATTCTTCTTTTTCAAACATACAAACATGTATGGGTTGACGATTCTCCTGTTTTTTGCGAGTACTGCAAGGAACTGTCCCAAATTCGAAAGAAACTCTCCCCAATTCTAGTGATGTTATAATCTTTATAACTAAAAAAACTATTAAGAAATGCTGACTATTCTGATAGTGATTCTTGTCACACCGAACATCAATTACGAAGAAATACAGAAGCAGTAGTTATGCCCTAAACTTTTTCATTGGCCAGAAAACAATAAAATTTTGTTAGAGCTCCCTCGTTACATCGCGTAGCTGTAATTATATTATTTCCTTAAAATTTCCATAATTCCTGTATCCAAGCTCCGCGATGAACTCTCGAAGATTGTTGGCTTAGAGTAAAAGTTTATCCTTCGCTGAAAAAGTTTCTTGTTTACTGCTCCTTCATCAAATCCTCTGGTTTGGCAATAACCAAAAATTGTTCGTCATCCCCTTTCATACTCCTTCACCTTCTGATTGCTCATGATGGTCCGTCACTCGAGTATCTGTGTGTTGAGGGTGGGTACAAGTGCGAGTTGTGCACTACAATAACTTTTGTCTGGTTTTAAAGCGGTTGAAAGTTTTATTCCAACATTTGATTGTGTACGGCGCAACAAAAAGTGGGGGCGCTGGCAATGGGTGGTGTGTTAAGCGCAACTTTTCCTACAACTTGCTTAAGCTAACACTCTCCAGGCACTCGATGAACATTCAATAACTCGTAACACGTATCACGTTTCCGAAAATAACAATTATTCAAGAAACATCGTGACTGAGTTTAATCTTGCATCCTGAAACGGTTCTCCGTGAGCCCCCATCGAAGTCCATGACCAAAACCAGAGCAGTCAACGGGAAAATTACATAGCTTAAGCGGAAAACTTTGAACGGAAGTCATTCGGTTGCGAGAACACTCATGCCAACCGTTGTTTGTCATCGAATCGACCACAAAATACCATCTCACCAGACGTTCCGAATTAGAATAACTGAGTGGGCAACTCATCCAGCATGGAGCGCACATGTACGACAACGCGTTCGCCATTAAATAAAATGTCCTTGCTTCACGTAACATTGGGCAATAAACTTATTCGTATGGAATAACTTTTTGGCCATCATAAAATGAGTTAATATTTCAAAACGATGATGGAGCGAATGCATGTAGATAACTTAATTTGCCAACTGAGCTGATATAGATGCTTACAACGAGACGTGATAAATGTCAGTGGGGGGAGCTGGGCTCCATTGCCAGATGTTCTGTCCTCAAGGATGGGGGTTCATCTAGTGTGTGCTATTTATAAGGTGTTCCCTTCAGATGCCTATTTAGCAGCCCGTAAGCCTGCAAACCTTTTACGTACGAATACGATCGAAAGGATAATGCGGGGAAATTGGTGCAGCTTTCATACGCACACATAAGTGAGGTTTTATGTTCACAGATCTAGGCTGCGGGTAGTAGGGTGAAGAAAAATCATAAGAGCAAATAGCCAATTAGTCCAAATTGGATAATTATTGTAAATTACTTCATTTACTGGCACATTGCATTCGGATGGTGGTCGCAAGGATCCAGTGTAATCATTATCACCAAGTTCAATGGAATTGAAATAATTTTTTCCTCTTCTTGGAAGTTTCTTTATGTGCGATGCTGAAGGAGGCGAATATTCCTTCCGCTCAC
Source organism: Portevinia maculata (assembly GCA_949715645.1). Taxonomy (NCBI): domain Eukaryota; kingdom Metazoa; phylum Arthropoda; class Insecta; order Diptera; family Syrphidae; genus Portevinia; species Portevinia maculata. The sequence continues at coordinate 43,739,537 of OX454527.1, forward strand.
TTTGACCCCTGACTAGCATAAAGTACTTTGGTCCGTGTGTGTGTGTGCTAGTTTCGATGTTTCTTAATTACCACCGTGTTTGCCCAAGAGTATTTGTTATCCTGCAATTTTGTTTTCGATTTGTTAATTACTATTTGCGAACGTGTAATGACCCAGAGGGGCATATGGGTTTGTTTGTCAAGCTGACAACTTATTATTTTATGTTGATTTATGCGCTTTGGGATATAGATATGACAGCCTTATGGCTATTATGTCTGGGGTTGATTTATACCTGTTTTAATAGTCAGTGCGAAAGTTGTTTCGGTTAATCGATTATTACTCCCAAAAAGTTAGTCAAAACAACCGTCAATTTGGTAAACGGCTCTAATAAAGCAAATTGTTGGGAAAAGTTTTAATGCCCATTTGCAATTTTTGTTCGTTGATTAGACGTTAATTAACCATAAGTCAAGTTAATAAATAGATTTATCTAATTTGAATGACTAACTTTTCTCAAGGGGAAGAAAACATTATTAGAATTCTTGCAGATTACTGAGCTCTTTTGTTGTTTGATTCTGCTTCGTGGCAATGAGAAATTGAATACATTTTATACAAATTTTCCTGTAGCAACCAGATTGTTCCCATAGGGCAAACTGTATTGAGTTTGAGTGGGTGACTTAAACAACTTTTTGTGGTAAAAATAATTGCTGTTACCTGTCCAAAGGGAGTGGATCAGTGATTTGCTATACTAAGCGAGCGATTGAAGGTTTAAATCCCGGAATAGTTTTTAATTCACTAGTTAGGTTAGTTCGTTGGATTGGACTAAATAGCTTCAGACTTTGTCACTATATTGACACAATGCTTGCTACGAATTTCCGCCAGTTGAATGGATTTTGCAACACTGTTGGTAATCACATTTAACTTGTCGGTTTTAAAAAGTCATTGTTTGTGAATTTGAAAAGTGACAATTAGATTTTGCTAAAGCAGATTATAATGCTATATATAATTTTTTATGCTCTATAAACTGGCAAAGCACTCTTCACTGTGCTAATTTAAATACTGCTTTTACAGAATTTAGAAAAACAATTGATTATACAATATCTATGTTTGTGTCGACTAAACGAATAATTCGTTCTAATAAACCTCGTTGGTATAACAACAGTTTATCTAGATTGAAGAATGTTATCAATAAAGCCTGTAAGTTGAGTAAATTAAATTTAAATACGCGTAATGATTTCTTACATTTGCGAAAAGAATATGAATTTTTAAAGAAATTTGTTATTAAACAATACGTTTCATCAATGGATTTTTGGTCATTCATAAACACTAAGCGAAAGTCAATTGGTATACCCTCCATTATGATAATCTTGATGAAATATGTAACATGTTTACATCATTTTTTCAATCAAATTTCGTGAATGAGGTCATTGATTGTAATTCATTACCTAATTTTTTTTTTTTTTTTTTTTTTTTTTTTTTTCAATTCAATTTCAATTTATTAATACATATATCGGGCGTACATTAAGACATAGTCTTTTGAAGTACGTTGGCATAAATTATTATGGACTGATCTTAATATCTAAATACAACATTAAACCTTAAAATTAGCAAGAAGGGGGAAGTGAGAAATAGATTTAAAAGAGATAGAAAAGAAAAGTTTATAGAGTACTAGATAGGAATAAGAGAAGAGTGTTGTTGTAATAAATCTGCTATTGAGGTGTTCTAAAATAATTGTAAATTGCCGACCTGAAGACGGGTGATCTGTTAATACCCTTGATATGCAGAGGTAAAGAGTTCCAAAGCTTAACTGCATAGGTGAAAAATAACCGGGAAGAGGCAAGATATTTGGCAGTGGGAACATTGATGTTCCTCGTTCGTTGTGATCGCGAGAAGACAAGTTTTTCGTATAGGTATCGAGGTGATTTGGAAACTATGACCTTGTGCAGAAAAATGCAGTTTCTGGCATTTATGTGTTGAATCAGAGTGCGTTTTAAGAAGCTATTAGCATGGAATGATATCCTGTCATACCGACGAAGCCCGTGGATGTATCGCACAGCATCATTGAAGGCTACCTGAAGTTTATGTTGGGAGAGCGAATCAGGGTTAGGATATACAACCTCGGAATAGGTTATTATTGGCATAATGAGACTGCGGACAAGCTTCTGTCGAGTCTCAGGTGGAGTATAACTGGCAGTACACCAAAGCTTTCTCAAGCAACCATAAATTCGACCGATGACAAGGTTTGTATTGTTGTAGCACGAAAGTTTGGGGTTAAGAACGAACCCTAGGCAAGGCGCGGACTCAACAACCTTCAATTTGCTATTGGCTAACAAAATGTCGGGAAGCGCGTCGAGTTCAAAGGACCGATGAGATATTGGCAGAACCAAGCATTTATTCGCATTCAGATGGAGCCCATTATTGATTGTCCAGTCATTAATTGCTTTTAAGTCCTCATTTACTCTTGACGCTAGCTGAACAAAGTCTTTGACCGGAAGGGATAATCGGAGTTGGGCATCGTCAGCGTAAAAATATGTAGAGTAATATTTGCACTTCGATGGGAGATCATTAATGAACATACAAAATAAGATGGGTCCTAAAATATATCCCTGAGGCACACCTTGTTTCAGCGGCATAAACTCAGAGAATCTCCCACCAGATACAACTCTTTGCGGTCTTTTGGATAGAAAGTCACGCAGTAAATTAATGGCCCTATCACTAAATCCAAACTGGTGCTTTAATTTCCAGCAGAGTATGCCATGGTGTACTTTGTCAAACGCTTTTGAGAAGTCGAGCAAGCAGAGTAAAGTTACAAAACCCTTATCAAAGTCTGAGCGGATGTCCTCAAGGATATTGACAACAGCAGAGGAGCAGCTGTGGCCCTTCCGAAAACCAGACTGATAAGGGTAAAGAAGAGAGTTCGCAGCTAGATGGACTTGAATTTGGCGAGCAAGCACCTTCTCAAAAACATTGGACAAACATGGAAGAATGCTTATAGGCCTAAAGTCATTAGCGGTAGAAGCATTTACCTTCTTTGCAACTGAAATAACCTTTGCAAGCTTCCAAGCAGCAGGAAAAGATGAGGTTGTGATGCAAAAATTAATGACATGCGTGAGGGGCCTTATAATTTCGGGCAACAAGAGCCGAATAAAGCGGAGGGGTAAGCCATCTTCACCAACAGAATTTGATTTAATAGACGCAATTATTGAAATTATTTCGTTTTCAGACACAACTTCAAAATCAGTCTGTGTTTGCATGCTGATTTCAGTTTGTCTTGATTCAAAGTCAAAACTATTGGATAAAACACCAGTTTCCAAAAAGGTCTTATTAAGAACATCTGGGTCTATGGTGCATTCATTAAGAATGCTCCTTTTTCCCCACCCCAATCTGACGGAGATTTCGCCACAAGACTTCAGGATGCAGGTTCGTGCTCAGTTTATCGGCAAAATAGTTGCGCTTCGACTGGCGAACGGTAGCAGATGCAATGTTACGCTCTACTTTATAAGCTTCCCAATTGACCTGGAACCGACTTCGTTTCCAGCAATTGTAAAGCCTGTTTCTGTTTTTGATCGCATTGAGAACGTCACAGGTAAATCATGGGCATGTATTATTGCGTATGGCAACGGTTTTTACTGGAACGTGCTCGTTAAAGAGTGTTCCGATGAGAGATTGCAGATATTCCAGCTTTAAGTTAGGATCAGAGATCTGCCAACAGTTCTCCCACGGTGTTAAAGAGGCAGCATTAAAAAGCGAACTTAGATTAATCGACTTGAAATCCCAGAACTTGAAGCACAAAGGTTCAGTTTGGCGCGTGAAGGTGATATTATAAGTGCAAAAAATTAAATCGTGCTCAGACATAGCTTCCAGAGACAATTGATCGAAAAGCAGAACGGAAAAGGGGTCGGTAACAATAAAGAGATCTAAAAGACTAGGTATTTCGTTAGGGCGGAAGCAAGTTGGGCTACAATTGTTAACTATAGCCAACCCAAGAGAAGCAACAGAATCTTTAAACAGGAACACACGAGAATTGGTTCTAAGCAAATCGGCATTAAAGTCACCGGCAATAATTATATTATCATACGTTGGTGCAAATTCAGAAATTGCTGAGAAAAACGGTTCAGGGAAAAATCTCCTATTCGGATTATAACAGCAAGCTATCAAGCACTTTTGCGAGCTGTCATAAACCTCACAAATAAGATACTCCACATCAGAATTGAAAGACTTGCACAATTCTCTACATTTAAGAGACGCAGTACAATACAAAGCAACCCCACCACCAGTTGTGCTAGTCACCCTATCGTTTCGACAAAGATTATAGCCTTGAATCTCATAGAAATCATTTCCTACCTCAGGGTCGAACCAAGTCATCAACAAAAATGATATCAATGCCGGAATCCACAAATAAAAATCGCGTGAAATCAAGCTTCCTTTCATTAATAGTGAGCGAATTACTGACATAGGTTCTATTTCTTTAACTGAAGATGATATTCTTCTAGAATTATCATCGCTTGATTCGAGTACTAGTATCTCGCCTAATAATTTCCCCCCTTTTTAGGGTTGCGTAGCCAAATGGCAAAAAACGGAACCCTTATAGATTCGTCATGTCTGTCTGTCTGTCTGTCTGTCCGGGAATGTCACAGCCACTTTTTTCCGAAACTATAAGAGCTATACTGTTGAAACTTGGAAAGTAGATGTATTTTGTGAATTGCATTAAGATTTTCACATAAAAATAGAAAAAAAAAACAATTCATTTTGGGGGTTCCCCATACTTAGAACTGAAACTCCAACCCATGCGTGTGGGGTATCTATAGATAGGCCTTCAAAAGTGATATTGAGTTTTCTAATATCATTTTTTTCTAAACTGAATAGTTTGCGCGAGAGACAATCCCAAAGTGGTAAAATGTGTGTGTCCCCCCCCCCCTCTAACTTCTAAAATAAGGGAATGATTAAACTAAAAAAAAATATATGATGTACATTACCATGCAAACTTCCGACGAAAATTGGTTTGAAAGAGATCCAGCAAGTAGTTTTTTTTAACACGTCATAAATCGTAAACCGCAATTTACCTTTCATTCAATCAACTCAAATATAAAAAAAAAACATTTAATTTCATAAACATAAACCTTATGCGTAAACCGTGAACCATTATTTTCTAATAATAAATGTGTAATAGGTGCCTAAGTAAACAATAATTATAATTCGCGCGGAACCCTTCATGGGCGAGTCCATGTTAGATAAATTTCTTGATTGCTGGAAGCATTCTTTTATTACCCCAATTCATAAATCTGGATCTAAAAGATTAATTGACAATTACAGACCTATAGCTAAATTGCAACTTATTCCGAAAATATTTGAAGCTGTTGTCAAGAAACGGATATATGCCGCTGTGTGTAATCAAATCTCACAAAACCAGCATGGTTTCGTAACTGGTAGATCAACTAATACCAAATTAGTTATCTTCACAAATTATTGTCTTCATAAAATTGAAATTGATTGTCTTCAGGTTGATTGTATTTATACAGATTTTTCGAAGGCTTTTGACAGGGTCCAACACAATGTCCTGTTAAAGAAACTTGAAATGTTTGGATTCCATTCTAATTTTTTAAATTGGATCGGCAGTTATCTGCAAAATCGAAAACAGTATGTGAAGAAAGAATCCGCTCTGTCTAATGAAATTTTAAACCTCTCAGGTGTCCCACAGGGAAGCCATATTGGTCCGGTCCTCTTTCTTCTTTTTAAAAACGACTTACCATCTTTCATATCTGAATCTAATTCCCTTTTATATGCTGATGATTTGAAAATATTTAAATCTGTAAACGCGCTTTCTGATGCGATTCAATTGCAAACAGATCTTAACCAAGTTAATTACTGGTGTACTTTGAATGGGTTATCTTTTAATATTAAAAAATGCTCTCTTATGACTTTCAATAGAATAAAATCTTCGATAATCTTTGATTATAGTATACAAGGAAAATTAATTAAAGGAGTAACTGATCAAAAAGATCTAGGTGTTATCTTTGATCCGGAATTACATTTTACGTTACATATTGATTACATCATAAGCAAGGCTAATTGTATGCTGGGTTTTCTGTGGCGGAATTCTAAAGTCTTTAATGATCCCTACACACTTAAATCCCTTTATAATTCATTGATTCCTTCTGTATTGGAATATGCTGAAGTTTGGATTGAAAAAATTCAAAAACGATTCACAAAATTTGCTCTCAGAAAAAAATACTGGTATAATGATACTCCTCCGTATGAAGCAAGATGTGCGCTTATGAGTTTGAAAACCCTTGCTAAAAGAAGAACATATTACTCAGTACTTTTTGCACATGATGTAATTACCGCTCATATTGATTGTTCGCTTTTATTATCAATGTTTAATATATACACTCCTTTTCGCATTCTTCGGCCTAGAGAACTGTATTTTTTTATGTTTCTCGGCACAGAACAAATTTTGGTCTGAATGATCCCATTACTAAGGCTTGTGTCAATTATAATTTATATAAAAATTCAATTGATTTCAATACGAGTAGAACGCTTTGCAAAACTGCTATTATGAATGCTCTGTAATCTGTCATTAAATATATAAAATATGAATATTTGTATTAGTATTAGAAGTAGTCTAAAATAAGTTTAAACTTGTAATACGAAATATGTAATAAATAAATAAATAAATAAATAAATAATGTTCATGGCCAGCTTCTTGTGGATGAAGAAAAGATACTTCGCAGGTGTAGACAGTAATGTTAAGAACTTTTAAATGAAAAATTCTCCCGGCTATAGTTTTTAAAAGCCGTTCGTAAGTATGTGCATACATGTTCCCGGCTTACAGTCAAAGAAGTTGATAGGCGGTCAACGATAAAAAAAAAACCAACAGCGGTTAAGCCGGACGATATACACAGTAATATATTTAAATAAATATCAAATTAAAAGACACGTGCTGCGCGTTCTTCAAGTTTACTCGATGGCCCCACCGTGTGTGGCTTTATGTAAAAGGTTTCACAAAATGTAATTACAATGCGTACCACTGGCATTTATGGTGTTGTCATAAGAAAATACATATTTGTTAAGGCTGACCCGAATTTCAGGTCGAGACTGACCATCTCACAACCCGTATATGATAGCAGTAATCGTCAGGAGCTCTACATGGCGATGACCGAATATGGAATCCCGGCGGAACTGATCGCGTGACACTTGAACACACGCGATGTAATGTGCAGTTTGGGAGCAGCTCTTCCGAAATATTCAAAACCTGCACCGGATTTCGGCAAAGAGATGCGCTACCATGTGACTTCTTTAATCTTGTTCTGGATAAAATAGTGCGTATCGCAGGTGTCAACACGGAAGGCACTATTTTAGATAGATCCGTCCAACTACTGGGGGATGAGGACAATATCGACATCATCGGCCGTCAGCGTGCCGTGTTAGAGGCTTTTACGGCGATTGAATAGCCTGCAAAATTGGTTGGTCTTGAGTTTATGAGGACAAGAATAAATACATGCTATCAACAAACAAAAAACATCTATCCATCACCTAGGACAAAACGGTACTGTTGATAGCAATAACTGCGAGATAGTTAAGGAGATCGCCTACCTTGGAATAAACATCAACTCCACAAATGACACCTTAGTGCAGGTCCGACGGAAAAATACCTTAAACCGGTGCTTCTTCGGTTTGACTAAACAAATAAATGGGTTCAAAACTCCTAACTCGAATAATAAAAAAAATTCTCTATCGAACATTAGTTCTGCCAGTCCTGCTTTATGGTGCCGAGTTCTGGACGATATATAAGATAGGGGAGATAATACATATTGGGTTATTTGGAAAGAAAAATACTAGGTCGGATATTTGGTTTGAGAGGAGGGCGAATTAAGGAGAAGATATCTATGTATACCCGCGAACTCTATGAGCTGTACCAAGGTGTGGATGTAATTCAAAAAGCTAAATCACGTCGACTACATTGGTTCGGGCACATTGAGCGAATGGACAACAATGCTCCAGTCAAGGGGGCTCGACTCCTAGCCATAAGTTCGAGAAGGCAAGGAAAACCGAACCTCCATTTAAAGGATTAAGGGATCGCGGATCCCAGAATGCTTGGTCTGGACAACTAGAAGCAGCGTCCTCAGGATCGTAGAGGATGGAAGGTAGCAGTGTCGCAGACAGAAACTTCGTTCGGGAGCCCGTTTAGTTAGTAAGTAGACATACAATATTATATTCTTCCTTTTGATAAAGGTGAGGGCGATATGTTATACATGATACGTTATACCCAGTTGAAGCCACACACTATAAAGATCATTGAGTGGGCTTTGAACGGCCGACGACTGAAAATAACACAGCTTTCATTTAAATTTCTGGAACCTTTCCGACTAAGTGGAAAACTGTATTTGCCCATCTTCTTCTTCCTCTAACTACTGTCCCATAGCACTAACGTACCCTCTTTGCAAGGTCTTGGAAACGCTGATAAAATTATATGAAATATCTGGAACCGTGAAAACTTCTTTGCCACCGGTAGTATGGGTTTCGAAACAACAGATCCAGTGGTGATGTGATGGCATATCTCACTGAAAAGTGGAACACAACTTTAGTGAAAGTAAGATAGTTGTCCTTGTTATTTCTAAGGCATTTGACAGAGTTTTGTATCAAACACTTTTGTCGAAAATACGTTCTTTTGGGATCGATGAGTCTCTTCTTCAATGGATTTTAAATGACCTGTCTGGCCGTTCAATCCAAGTAGTTTTGGATCACTCTAAGCCCGATATTCACCATATAAATTCAAGCGTTGCCCAACGCTCATTTTTGTCTCCGACATTCTTTCTAATTTTTATTCATGATCTCCTGTCTGTCACTTCTAATACAATATATCACATCGCTGATGATAGCACTCTCAGTTTTTCATCTTCTCTTTGAAACGCACAGAGGGAAATGTGTTAGTTCACCTTAGGTTAGATTGGGTTAGGTTACAGTGAAAATCCCAGCCTATTATCTAAACAGTTATTAAATAACAAAAAAAAAATAGTGTGACCACCTAGGAACGGTATGTTTTTAAGTAACCCCCCCCCCCCCCCCCCCCCCACAACAGCTTGTCGTATTTTGTTTCATTTCATTTTTTTATACCCTATTCTAAGGGTATATTAATTTTGACGCTTACTTTGTAACATACTTTATGATCGGCATCAATAGTAGTGTCGATCTAGCCATGTCCGTCCGTCCGTCCGTCGGCAAAAATTTGGCCTTTAAACTGGACCTAGAGAGCTGAAATTTTAACCATATACACTCTAGGGTCCCGAAATAATCAAGTTTAAGAATTTTTGAAATCTGCCCACTGACACGCCCACAAACTCAAAAAAACAAAATTTTGGAAAAAATCGAATTTTGAGCTAGTGAGCTGAAATTTTCCTAAAACTGATCGGGAGATAAAATTTTTAAAATCCGCCCACTGACACGCCCACAATTAAATAAAACAATTTTATTGAAAAGTCAAAGTTTGAGCTAGGAAGCTGAAATTTCTAATATATACTTTCTATGGGCCCTTTATGCTCATGTGTAAATATTTTCAAAATCCGCCCACTGACGACCACAATTTAAAAAAAACCTTTTTTCGAAAATCCAAAGTTTGAGCTAGGGAGCTGAAATTTATAATATATACTCTCTAGGGGCCCTTTATGCTCATGCGTAATTAGTTTTTTAAATCCACCTACTGACACGCCCACAATTAAATAAAACTATTTTATTGGAAAACCAAAGTTTGAGCTATGGAGCGTTTTTTTTTACAAAAGCTTCGTTTTTTTCGACAAAATCCTTTCAATGTTATATAACAAAATATGTAGAGCGTTCTTAACAATTCAACCATACTTAGACCTTTGTCACGCCCACTTATGAGGAATAGGAATAAGAATAGGGTATCCAACAGTTCGCCCAAGCGGACTGTAGCCCGTGCCAATGTTTTTAAAATTGTTTTTATTAAATAAAAATACATACTTTCAATTAAAGTACCTAAATAATTTTATATAAAAGTTTTATTTCCATCCCAAAAAGGCTATGTTTTTACAGAAAATGTTTGTGTCCGGATACTGAAATAAAAGTGTCGAACACTAAAACCGACAGTCCGGATACTAGAGCAAATCGTACTGTTTTTGAAAACATAATTTTAAACTACAGACAGTTATTTTATTATTTCGTGTTCTACGTTTTATTATCAAAAACTGTCTACACTTTCAGCAACATTAAAACAATTTGTTGTAACCTTCGTAGTAGAAAAAATCTGGTAGCTGTGTGGATACTAGTACCTTATTCATTTCTTTTTGTATGATTCATGTTTCAAGTTTAACAGATTTTCTCTTTCGGCTGGGAAAATAAAATAGTTAACAAATCGCGGCACATTCGTTTTAACTTTTTAATACCACAGATGATTGAAAAATAATAATTTGAAGTTGTATAAATGGAGTATACTATCAACGACACATTGCTTAGATATCTGTTCAAAGTTATGGTCTCGTTAAGCAATATCGCATTTCCAATACACTTCTGAATCAATTGTATTCCCCCTCAGATGTTTAATCAAAGGGAAGCACCGTTAAACCCTTCCCCATACCTAAACCTCAAAACAATGGCTGGATTTTTTTGTATCGCTAACTGTATGTGAATTGATTGACATCCCTGTTTAAAGCAGCGACACCAATATGTGTATTGTATATTGTATGAAGTTTTTTTTATTTTCCAAAAGAATCCTTTCAACTTTTAGAGTTGCGCATTACTAATGATGGCCAACACTAAAAAAAAACCTACCCAGAGAATACTTTACACCATAAACTTGTTCCGAAAGAGTAATCCGGTGTAAGTATCTAAATCCGGCTGAAGTAGTTAAATATCATCATAAAACAACATTGTCGTGCCCTGTGGATGCCTTATACCTTTTGCGGCAATTATACAAAACGTAATTAGATGCTTTCGTAATTAGAATCCTACTCAAAATATCGATTTTAATAACAGTTCATAGCGACGACCAATAAAAATTACAATTATCCTCCAGCAGTGAGGGGCCAATGAGCATAAAACGCGACAACTTTAAACCATAAAGCTACGAGTTTGGTTAACATAATTTAGGATGATTATTTACGAGTTAGGTACCTCCCCTTTTATTAGCAACTTTTGTAATTTTAGTACTTTAATTGGTTAAGTACTAAAGTTTCGTGATTAATTAGAAGTCTTTGTGTAATTTCATTCCGAAAGTTCTTGCGATCAACTCATCGAAAATTCAGTAATTTATTCATTCATCTCTCCGAAGAATAAACATAATTAATCCATCATACGCATACTGATTCATATATTACCACCCCTGACCCATCTCCCATAAATCACTCGCCCATCATTAGCACCCCTATATATGTACATTGATGGAGAATCTCCATCGAATTAAGTTGTTCGACCTCCAAGTTGCAAATCTCAATTCATCTGTTCCGAAAGACGTAGTGTTCGGTGTTTAGATTGCAGCCTGCGAATGGCCCCCTAAACACCCTCTCGGAGGCGAGTTATAAACTTCTCGATGCCGACCGGCCGCACAATTGGTCATTTCGTATTCAGGTGACCCAAAAATCGAGCCGTTTTAGCATGGCCGAGGCCAAGCGGCACTTTGGAGTTCGATTTTTTTGAGTTCGATGCAAAAGTTCAAATGGATTCCACCAATAACGACCGGCAGGTCTGTGTGTGTGTGTTCTAAATGATGGATGGGGAGTGCAAACTTTGACATTTATTATCTTGGGTTACGGGGCGAAATTCATTCGTCATTTCTCGGTTCCTTAGGCAAGGTCCTAGTTGTAGATGTACAGTATATACATAGCTTCGCTATTAGCTTGTCAAATCTTCAAATTAAATGTCTGGAAATGAAATCTCATTTATCTGGCAACCAGCTCCGAAGGATGAGTTACGAGGAGTCCTTGTGTACAAATTAAGATTGTTTGGAATAGTTATTTTGATTATATTCGCTTGTGTTGAGCCCCGGACAGGGACGCTCCGTCGCTCAGCGTCATGGTTTGGCTGTAATTACATTGTTTGTCTTAGGGTTGGGTAGATCAGTACAAGGTGCAGGATATTTGCCATCGCCATTACCATTTGGTTGGATAGATACCAGTGCAAGTAGTTACCTGGTTTGTTTGTCCACGGGGTGAATACTGAATTGTTGAAGTATATTGTTTAAGAGGGTGGTGGTAGGTTACATTTTTTTATGAAGGTGCAAGGGCGAGCTAATGTCGTTTTGTTAAGTCTGGAATTTTATAAAATTGAATTCCAACAGAGCAATTTCCTACCGAAGCGGTACGGCGTTGTTACCTCGAACAACTACCGTCAGCGCTGAGAATAACATGAAATCCAATTATAAGTGAATTTCCGCAGCGAAATTTCCTGCAAGAGGAGTTGTGTGATAAAACTTACAGTGGGGGTTATCTATGTGTTAAGGGTTTTATCTTGTAGTAAAAAAGTGAGTAATAAACGGTTAAATATTGCTTTGCATTTAACTGGAAGCGTTTTGCTTGTTAGCACTACGTGAAGGGATTGCAATTGAATCACCAAAGGTCATTGAAGATTAATATAGAAAATTTAATTGAAACACCGAATATGGTTATATCTCCTGATGGAGTAAAACCGGATCGATCTGTTAAAAATTAAATTCAATTTATTTCCGGTACTAATTTCAAGAACTTTGGATAAAATAAATAGGATTAAGATAGGCTAAAATGGAGAAGACATTTTTAAATAATTAAAGTTCTCACGAAGTCAGCAAATGACTCCAATATCCCTTATACTATTGACTATGCAATAAATGAGACATATGACAACATCATGTATTTAAGATAGTATAACTTTTTGGCCAATCGTGTAGTCGGAAATTCTGAACAGCGAATAATTATCCATATAAATGTTCCTGTTTTTGAGGAGTTCCGTTATACTGTTCTATATGCATTCTTTTATTACAATTCCTTCAATATTATGAATCGCATCATGCTCCAGAATTCTCTGGAACTGGCAATTCCATGGCTCACATCGATTTACAGGAACTGTATACTCTACAATCATGTACTCTATTCATGGAGACGAGTGCGAGTTGTTTTCATTCCAAAAGCGGGTAGACGCGGTCATGAAACTGCGAAAGATTTCAGACCAATTAGTTTGACCTCCTTCGTACTGAAGACGCTCGAACGTCTCCTAGACAACCACCTGAGAGGGGCAATAGAAGCTTCACTCCTCTCCAAATCTCAACACGCCTACTTCAAGGGAAGATCTACAGAAACAGCTCTTCACGAGGTAGTGCGTACGATAGAAAAATCCCTACACTACAAAGAATACACCTTGGCTACCTTCCTAGACATAGAAGGAGCCTTCAACAATGTACACACTGAAGCAATTCTAGAGTCCCTGAGGGAGCTGGGAATAGCAATCCATCTAAGTCAATGGATTGTTTCCATGCTCAGCACTAGAATCATTCAAGCAGCTTTAGGAAATAGCAATATTACCAAATATGCCAGGAGGGGAACATCTCAAGGAGGAGTCATCTCACCCCTACTCTGGCTCCTAGTAATGAACAAAATCCTTATAAGTTTAGACAGAGTAGGAATCAAAGTAGTCGGGTATGCGGACGATATGGTGATATTGGTGTCAAGAATGTTTCCCTCCGTGATTAGTGAAATCATGGAGAATGCTCTAAGCAAAGTTAGCACTTGGGCAAAAAAGTGCGATCTGAGAGTCAACCCGGGGAAAACTGTGCTGATGCTCTTCACCACCAAAACCAACATACCTGACTTTACGCTTCCTCGCCTAAACGGCACACCCCTACCCCTTTCAAACAGTGCCAGGTATTTAGGAGTTATCCTAGATCCTAAACTCAACTGGAAAATAAACATAGAACAACGGGTAAAGAAGGCATGTATAGCCTTCTATGCCTGCAGCAGAACCTTCGGAAAAAGTGGGGCCTGCAACCAAAATTGACCCTGTGGATGTACACAGCCGTGGTACGACCAATCCTCACGTATGGGTCAATAGTATGGTGGCCGGCTCTAAAGAAAAATTACAATATTACCAAACTTAATAAGGTACAAAGAACGGCATGCATAGGAACAACGGGAGCTCTACGGTCAACACCGTCAGACGGACTCACAGTCTTACTGCATCTTTTACCACTTGATCTACATATGACAAACATCACAGCACACAGCGCGATCAGACTCAGAGAGTCTGGATGCTGGACTGCAAAACCCTACGGCCACAGTAGTATTCTAGATTCTCTACCCAGAAAACTAGTTCCGCCTTCAGCAGACTACATAATTCCCAGAATGTCTTTTACAAAACATTTCGTCGTTCAAATCCCTACTAGATCGGAATGGCAAAATGGAGAAGTGACAAGGGATTTCGATCAAACAATCTACACCGACGGTTCAAAAATGGACCGCGGCGTGGGTGCGGGAGTTTTTTCGGAATCCTTAAACATCGCAAAATCGTACAGACTTCCGGATACTGCAAGCGTCTTCCAGGCGGAGCTACTGGCTATCCGTGAAGCCTGTCGCCAGATCAAACTTCACTCAAATATAACACCGAGGCAAAGGATCGCCATACTTATTGACAGCCAGGCTGCCATTAAAGCGATCGCTTCGGTCACTATATCCTCTAAGTTAGTACTAGAATGCCGTAATGAGCTGGCCCTGCTTGATAAGTTCAAGGTTACCCTGATCTGGGTTCCAGGGCACAGTAACGTTTATGGAAACGAACATGCCGACGAACTGGCCAGGCAAGGCTCAGCTCTCCACTGCTCTCTGGCAGAACTAGTCCACATTCCGCTCGGAGCAGTTAAGGCAAATATCACCGCAGAATACCTTAAGAAAGCCAACCTCAGATGGAGCAGGCTGACTGCATGCGTCATATCCAGAAAAACGTGGCCAAACTACAATAAGGCAAAAACAACCGACCTTCTAGGTAGAACCCGAAAAGACATCGCAAGACTTACAGCGATCTTCACGGGACACTGGCCTATAGGTGACCATGCGGCCAAGCTGGGCATCCCATACAATACACACTGCCGCAGTTGCAAAGTGACAACTGAAAAAGAAACCCTAATTCACTTTTTATGTACCTGTCCGGCTTTAGCTAGGACCAGACTACGTACATTGGGAAGCCCTTTCTTCAATACACTTGAGGAAGTCTCCGAGAAAAGTATCAAGGAACTGATAACTTTCCTGAACTCCGCAGGTTGGATTTAGCCTCCCCCACCAATCGATAATACCCAGGTTTACGTGAGTTTGTGGTAACAAAACGGCACTCAGTGCTAATTGGGTTTGTCTTATCAAACCGCCACACCTACCTACCTACCTACCTATGAATCGCATAATACAATGTCTCCTGGGCTGCATACATTATTGACGATACAAAGCGGCTACAGGTCTTCATTTTGCAGCGAATGTCCTCCATTACTAACAAATCAGGAGTTTGATGGATATTAAAGAAACAGTCAAAGCTTGAAATCTATTATCGACATATACGGATATGAAGTTGGTTAGGGTTATAGTGGCGATCTGTGCCCACAAAGGTACAAATTTTCTATAGAGTACCGCAGGACCTTTGGTTGAAAACATCTGGTGCTTTGAATTAAGCAAATGTGGCTAATAATGTCCATTTTTGTCAGAAGTCTAAGTCTATTTTCGGTCTGCCCATTTCTCTTCATCAGTTACTCCATCATCTTGGCCAAATGAAGTCCCCTTCGGAAACTACATACTTTGTTCTCTGATGATACAGATCACGGTGCTGATCTTCGGTTTTTAGATTTGGATTAAGTTAAACTCTTGAATAAGATACATACGTAAAGTATCTTATTCAAGCACCGACAAAGTTTAATTTATGTTGTTGTATTTGTGGAGTTTTTAGATCTGCCTCCCTTTCCAGATTTTATAAGAACGTTGCCTTTTTGATGGGGTTTGTTTGATTGCTTTACTTTGAATATGACAGTTCTTATCAAGCCGATCGGTTCTTTGACGAGTGGACTTTCTCGGATCAAAGCTTTAAACTTTTTATACATTGAAAATTTCCGAATCTTTTTGTTTACGTTGTATAACATTTGTGATTTCTCCATTCTGTCTCCACAAACTGCATCGTATTCCGTGACTGCCGTTATTCTCTAGTGGAGATGGCGAGCAATTTAACATTCACATTCACCTATGCTGGGTGCCAGGACATTCATATATTTCAGGGAACTGTAGGGCAGATGAACTCGCCAAAAAAGGAACCATACTGCCCATGCTACCTGATAAAGGTCCCTTAGGCATCCCAATTGCTACATGCAAACTCATGTTTATGAGCGAGACCATTGAGAGAACTAACCTTAGTTGGACAAGTGGCAACACACAAAACTGGATCTGGAGCTGGATCTGAAACGTTCTAAGTGTTTGATATTTCTGAACAGACTGTTCGTTGGTGCTACAATTGATGTAACCACCGGACACTGCCTCATAGGCAAGAATTCAACAAGGCTTGGCGTCTATACAAATGACTTCTGCAGAAGCTGCATGGACGAGGAGGAGGAGAAGGAGACTATTGTCATTGCACATGCCCTACTCTCTCTCAAAGACGAAAACTCCATTTAGGATCTTTCTTTTATAATGATTTCAACGATTTCACAAACATCGACAGCAAAAGTCTGTCGAGCTTCATCAAAAGCTTCAACTGGTTCAACGAGTAGGAAGAAGATAGATCCGTGTGGTATCATAATGGACCTTTTCATTGGTCTAAGTGTGTCGGCCTCTGCCGACTGGCACTATGGCCTAACCTAACCTAACCTAACATTTGTGAACCGTATGTTAGCGCCAGACACACTACTGCGGGATCGAGCCTGCCTTCCTTTCAGCGTAAGATACATTTTTAGATCACTAAAGACGGCTTAATTTTGCCGGCACTTCATGCAATCTACTCTCTTCTATACGATGATTGATGTCGTCATCATGGTTGGCCTGGCTACTCATCATAGACTCTAGATATTAGAACTTTTCACACTTCAGTATCTCTTTTCCAATCACACAAATGCCTGGAATAGGCCCTCGTGGATCAGAGAACAGGCTATCAATACATCAAGTGCTCATTACAGGGACGCGTGATACCTGCTTACGATAGCTCCATTGAATCGTCAGCAAATAATAACAGATGCGCTTTGGAATCTCAATTTTTCACCAAGGGGATAATCAAGGACTCCATTGAATAGGATATATAGCCTCTTGCATTACAATTTGTGTGAAAGAAATTATTTCCACAATGATAACAGCCAAAAATGAATACCCTCGATATTCAAGATGAGAGGAGAACTATTAAGGCTTAACGAAACCCCATACATGTCAGAAATCGGGCTTATTTACCAATTTATTGACGCCTTTTAAGCCTCTCTGAGAGAGAAGTTATTATCCATTCGATTGGAAGATGTGCTATTCTTAAGGAAATTCGAAGGTACTTTCTTGGGAGCGACATGAAAAAAACAACGGAAGTCAAAACGCCAACTTTGGTCAGGAACTGTTCGGCGACTCTAGCGACTTATTTCTTTCATTGCTCCGTTATGATCATCTATACGCAGATTTCTAGAACTTATGTGAATGAAGTTTTTTGTCAAATGTGGCTTCATGACTTCGAGCAGAGGCTTGGGCATTACTTGGATGCTTTAAGGCCTCCGTCTGCTCCTGGCGGCATGTGCGTACGTTGGCGAATTCCAGGCGATCAGAAAGCAATTGGGATTGTGACCACATATGGTGTAAGAAAATAGGTGCTCAGAACCAGTATCTTAAGAACGTCAAGTAGTGTAGGTAACTTTCAGTTTGTTTTTATACAAAAAAGAAAACAAATATGAAAGACAAGATATTTTTCCATTCTTCTTTCTTTTTATACCCTATTCTAAGGTTATATTAATTTTGACGCATAGTTCGTAACATATCTTCATATTGCCCGTAGACCCATAAAAGTTACTATATTTATGATCAGCATCGATAGTAATGTCGATCTAGCCATGTCCGTCCGTCCGTCGGCAAAAATTAGGCTTTTAAACTGAGCCTAGAGTGCTGAAATTTTAACCATACACTCTCTAGGGTCCCGAAATAATCAAGTTTACGAATTTTTGAAATCCGCCCACAGACACGCCCACAAACTCAAAAAAAAAAAACAAAATTTGAGCTAGAAAGCTGAAATTTTTTATATATGATCTATGACTCCTAAAACTGCTCGGGATATAAAATTTTCAAAATCCGCTGAATGAGACGCCCACAATTAAATAAAACAATTTTATTGAAAAACCAAAATTTGAGCTAGGGAGCTGAAATTTATAATATATACTCTCTAGGGGCTCTTTAAGCTCATGTGTAAATGTTTTCAAAATCCGCCTACTGACACGCCCACAATTTAAAAAAAAAACTTTTTTGAAAATCCAAAGTTTGAGCTAGGGAGCTGAAATTTATAATATATACTCTCCCGCTTACTGACACGCCCACAATTAAAAAAAATAATTTTATTGAAAAACCAAAGATTGAGCTAGGGAGCGTTTTTTTTTTTACAAAACTTCGTTTTTGTTTGATAAAATCCTTTAAATGTTATATAACAAAATATGTAGAGCGTTCTTAACAATTCAACCATACTTAGACTTTTGTCACGCCCACTTATGAGGGATAGGAATAAGAATAGGGTATCCAACAGTTCGCCCAAGCGGACTGTAGCCCGTCCCTATGTTTTTTATTTAACGATGAGGTAATGATCTGGACTTTTTTTTTCTACACTGGAGCACTCAGACTTAATACTGGTCCATTGTACTACCAGGCAGAAACACCACATTTTACTGTGAGAATTTACTCGTTTTCCTAAGAAAAACGAGAAGGCGCTTCAATGATAAGGAGCTTAGGTTTACAGCACTCACCATATCCGCACCAAATACCTGCCACCTGATACGAGCAAAATCAGGACAATCACAGAGGAAATGTTCCGCAGTGTCGTCGCTTTCTCCACAGGCTTCGCAGTTGGTGGTATGGCCTAGCACCTTAAGGTGTTTGGCAAAAGCGCAGTGTCCCATTAGAACGCCAGTAGTCTGTCTGCGGTCTTTTCTGTTGAGAGACAACAAGAATGCCGCGGATTTCCTACAGACGTCGGGGAGAATTAGCTTAGTCTGGCTGCACCCTGGAGAGTCATGCCAACGGCGATTGTGTTCATATGAAACCCAACTGTCAATGCAAGCCCTGACCGAGGACGCAGGCAGACAAATCGTTGATTCAGGTCCTGAGAAGTCCCCCTCTGAGCCCTGTCTAGCAAGTTCATCGGAGATCTCATTTCCCGTGATCAACCTTCCGACCGAATTCAGAGAGATCTTGCATTCACGAACTATTTTGGAGGTGGTTAAGGGGTTGAGCAAGGCCTTAAGCGCAGCCTGACTGTCTATACCGACGCAGATACTTCGCCCCCTCCACCTGTTCCTCACAACATAGTCCTTCAAGGAATAATAACACTCCCACTTCACTGCATCCCTACTGGGCCACCTGTGGGGTTCGCCAGTTTGACCTGAAAAGGTATCGGCAGGTCTCCCGAGTAACTTCGTCGATCAGGCTAATTAAAGGCTTGTGTCGCTGTATTTGTGTCATCCAGGAGTTTTTGTATGGGAATACCTCTCTTTCGCGTTTGTATAGGAATGTATAGTCATATTGCACCTTTGACGGTGAGCTTTTGAATATGACAGTGACAACTGAGCCAACCACCCTCCATTTTCTAAGAGATAGGTTCTTTGACGTGAAGGAAACACGATGTTTTGTCATGATGATCGTTATACTTTGAATTGCATCTGTCTTTGTTTTACCTGCTACAAACCTGACTGGTCATCAGAGAGGAGTATTATTTTCTGCAATCAGTCATCTTATATCCGCTATACGATGTTCACGGTATCGCCCTTTCGGTTATAAGGTTGGATAACTTCTCACAAGTTTGGGGATGAAAATCCTGAGCCATCTGGAACGTATGTATTCCATCTAAATTTTATCCGCCTTCCTTACTTCTAAGACTGCAATGCGAATAGTTCTTCATAGCAACAAATGTCTATTGAATGAAATGAAATCCATTCGTTAAAAAGTGCTCCCTTGCGCCTTCTATGTAATATTTTTTAGTTATTATTGTATTATTAATAATCTTTGGCGAACGAATTTCCTTTACATTTCTCGTTCGCTTTAAATGCCCGTTTAAAAAATGTTTGTGCTCTCGTTCATATTGGGTTGTTGCACTTGGATCTTATCAGCAACTTCACGTACAGGTTGAATTTAGCCATATTTCCTCTTCGTTATTGGCAGAGTGTAAATGATTTTCTATTTTATTGATCAAACGCTACTTTCTAAATGTTCTACATCTCATTAAAGTAGCTCAACAATTGTATGCTTTAGGCATTTGAGTCCAATTTAGGGAACTAAACCATGCTTCTTCAACCACATATTTTTTGGTATACGAATAAAAGTGACCTACAACTTTACACCGATTCTGAGCGACAAATTTGAGAAGCTTATACTCTTGGATATTTGTCAGTTTAGTGCAAAAAGTCGGTCAGTGAACACAATTTAAGTGTCACTGGGGTAATTTGAGCCTGGGCACCCTCAGTCAGTGCACTCACAAGCTCGACAAATAAACAGCAAACAACTTGCGAAGTGAAACTATGCTATGAAAGTACTCACATATTTGCATTTTCTGCACAGTATTTCATATTCCATCATGTCAAACGTCACCATGCAGTGACTTGTGGCGACAAATGAATACACACCTTGTTTTGTCCAACCTGATGTACAATGTACAATAGACCGTTACCGAGTCTCTGGGGTTTGGCCTTCCTTCTTTTTTTAACAAAAAGAAGTCAAACATTTGAATTTACTTTTTCATCGACTTCTTCCATGAAATTCAGGTAAAGAACCTCAGAAAAACAAGCTCCTTAAAATATTTAACTAAGCAGGACTTTTTTTAAAAAGCAAATGTTGCCCCTTTTTTATTTGCATTAGCCCACTGTGATGCAACTACCAAGCAAACATTTTTGTACAACTAGTGCAAATAGAAAAATGAGTTCATGTAAACCTCATCGTCGTCGTCTATGTTGTCCTTTGCCATTTGGAGGGCGATCGGGTGCTACGATGGTAGATGGTTGCAAAACAGTAGCAGGACCCTATAATCAAGTGCAAGCCCCTTATGCCAAAGTACCAGTATGCCATGGCGCAAGGAAGCCCTCAAAGGAATGTTTTCCTGTTTATCTGTTTATGAGGAAATGGAGTCTAGCGTAATGTAATCCCGACCAAGTCCCCGGATTAAGCGACGATAAGGATTACACAAATACACATCCACCCAAACACAGCGAGACTTTGTAGCTTCTCCATGAAAATGTTAATTATGTACATTCCAACAAATAGACATAGGGTGCTCCTGCGCCTGTGGTCGTCAGCATTCGTCAGCAATCCTGACAGAAGAGTTCACTGAACATCAGACCAACGACAAATTACAACAGTAAAATTATAATAAGACACCAAACCAAAAAATAAATAAATAAATTATAAACGAAAAGAAAAACTTTTTAATATTTACTCCAAGAGAATTCTTCAAATTCTTGATATTCTCCACCCAAGGCTTTGTTGTGTTTTATACTGCTGCTCCCTGTAATTGTTTCAGTTTGGAAATCACCGCAGGGATTACAGCATTTTTGTTTTAATAGTTTTCTGTTAGTTATAATTTTATGTAAATTGTGAAATGAAACGTACGTGGGTTGTGGTAGTGTGTTTTTTCCTCTGCGAATTAAAAAGTCCAATTTTTATTTGATCTAAGGAGCCACGAGGGTATTGACATCTGTCCTCGCTTTGGTGGATCTGTGCTCGGGAATTTGTTTGCTTAAAAGAGATGCGAGCAAGAATCATTTAAAAATGAAAGAAAAATCTATTCAAACGCAGATTTGTTTTGGATAGATTTTTCTTTCAATTTAATTCAACAGAATGACATTTAGGAACGAGTGCGAAGATTAAATTAGTGTTTTTGTCTCAAAGGGCAGATTCAAATACAAGTGCATATTTTGGGGAGTTTATTTGTCATCCGATGTCGAGAAAAGAAAGAATATCGGAGATGTTTTTCTTTGAAAAGGTTAATTGATTCACAATTGAACTGAGAATTTTAATTTTGTTTCATTTTGAGAAATTAATTTTGAAGAATGGCATCTCGGCCATTGGCGACAACTCATAAGCATGGTTTCCTCATTTAATAAGGTGAATTCGTTATTCTCAGATCGCCAATTCTAAAGTTCAGTGCGCAGATAGAAGTGGCTCACTAGAGCCCTATTCTCAATTTCGTGGTAACGGCGAACAGGATTGGTCACCGTATACACGGCCTCGAAACAAGCGCCTAGCAAATCCACTTTCTTCTGTGGGTCCTCGAAAAAACCGTCGTTTTATGAGCCACTTTCCGGAGTTATTCCAGCAGTCAGTACTGTCTGTCTGTTCCCTGTTATTTGGGAGATCCACACGCAAGGAATATCATTGTAATCCTTCCTCCAGAACTACTTATTTATTGTGTTCAATTGAGTAATTGTGACATTTGGTGATCTTTCGATGAGAAATTCATTGAAAGCAAAATATATATCATTTGTGGGTCTTAATGCCAATTTCGAATGGCAATGACAACAGTGGGTGTTGATGCTTTTTCCTGGTGTGCCTTATAGCCACTTCAAAGAAGAAATAGAGCCCGTGGGTATTTTTTTTGGGAAATAAGAACCACGGGCTTTAATTTCGAGGGAGTTATTACACTGCACCTCTCGTGAGACTTGAAAACAAGCGGTGTAATTTGCCGTTTAGACACAGCTCTTTCGAATTTTTCCAACCTGCACCGGAAGAAGGAGGAGATGTGCTGTGACGGGACTTCATTAATCTAGTTGCAGAAAAAACAGCGCACAGGGCAGGTGTCAACATGGAAGGCACTATCTTCAATCGTTCTGTGCAGCTACTGTGGTAAGCGGAGAATATAGGCAGAACCGAACATTCCCAGCGTGCCGTGGTAGAGGCTTTTACGTCTATTAAAGAGCAGGCGAAATCGTTTGTTTGACCAAATGGATTCTCCTTTCTTTTCTTTTTAATAAAATGAAATCCAAATGCCAGAGCACTCAGACTTGGTAACGGTCCATTGTACCAACAGGCGGAAATTCTCTTTTTGGTATAGAGGTTCGAGAAAACAAGGTGTCATTCGATTCTCTCCATTAATGGATGACAAATGTTGTTGTTCCCAAGCTCAAGCTATCAGCCAGCGAACAAACATCTATCAATTTTCCGCCTAGGATAAAACGTCACTGTTGATAGGAGTAACTTCGAGGTAGTTTAGGAGTTTATCTACCTTGAAGTAAATATCAACTATACGAATGGCGCCTTAGTAAAAATCCGATAGAGAATAAACCCAGGAAAAAGAATATATTTCATGTTCCTTCGAACCATAACCCGGCCGTTCTGCATATAGCGCCTAGTGCTGAACGAAAATTAGGCAAGTGGAGCTAATATTGGGTTCTTTCAAAAGAAAAAAATAGTATGTCGGATATTTGTTCCTATGTGCGAGAAGGGTGAATGGAGCAGAAGATATAGCCGCAAACTCTATGAGATTAATGACTAAATTGATCGAGCCAATGGACAATAATGCTCCAGACAAGAGGATATTGTTATCACAGCCGACTTCTAAAGGGCAGACCAAGCTTCTCTTTTAAATACCAAGCCATCGCGGATCCCACAGCGCTTGGTCTGGACAACTGGAAGCAGGGCGCCCGGGATCGCAGGGGATGGATGGCTGCAGTGTCGAGGCAGAAACTCTTCACTGCTCGGGAATAAGTACGTTTTTTTTTGTGGATAAAATACATATTGACCCGTCAAGTGTCAGGCCATCACCACTTGGTGTGTCCGCCTCTCGCGGGCTAAGCTCTTCCCGCTACGGTTTCGAAATCACAATGGAACCGTTGTTTGCATTAGAAAAGAGTGGAACCGCTTTTTATACCCTATTCTAAGGGTATATTAATTTTGACGCGAAATTTGTAACATTCCTTATATTGCAGGTAGACCCCTAAAAGTTACTATATTTATGATCAGCATCGATAGTAATGTCGATCTAGCCATGTCCGTCCGTCCTTCCTTCCGTCCGACTGTCGGCAAAAATTAGGCCTTTAAACTGGACCTAGAGAGCTGAAATTTTAACCATATACTCTCTAGGGACCCGAAATCCGCTCACAGACCCGCCCACAAACTCAAAAAAACAAATTTATCGAAAAAATCGAATTTTGAGCTAGAAAGCTGAATTTTTTGTATATCATCTTTGACTCCTAAAACTGCTCGGGAGATAAAGTTTCTAAAATCCACCCACTGACACGCCCACAATTCAATGTTTTTTTTTTTTGAAAAACCAAAGTTTGAGCTAGGGAGCTGAAATTTATAATATACTTAGACTCTCTAGGTGTCTGATAGGAATAAGAATAGGGCCTAAGCGGACTGTAGCCCGTCCCTATGTTTTTATGTTCATAAGAGGACGCCGTCTTTTAAGTCTTCTGTGGTCTAAGACGTCTGTGGTTGTGAGCCGTATTGAGATCTCTCTCCGTTTCGGTCATCTTCCACCTTTTTTGTCCGAAGAAAGTTTTCTACAAAAAAGCAGACTTATCTCCGATTCTGGTCGCATGACAGCATATTGCCGATGATGTTTTCCGAAGTGATGAGGCCGATGATTCTTTCCAGATCCTGTCGCAGCACTCTCCACCTACTGCAGGCGAAGAAAGTGTGGTTTGTGTCCTCCGCTAAAAAATCCCCGCTTGCCAGTTGGGCTTTCTATTTTGCCGATCTTATGGAGGAAATCGGGAAAATAACTCTGTCCGGTAAGAAAATGAGTGACGAAGAAGTTTACTTCACCGTGCTTACGCGCGTTCCACTCAGACAGGTTTTTGATCAGTTTTGCCGGCCATTGTCACTTCTGCGACGGCTGGTTGCGAAACCGTTCGATACGACCTAGTCACTCGTAAGGCTCCTCGTCTCTGTATTTCTCTTGTCGAAGCGCATCTGCCCATATCTCGTATCCATGGAGGAGAATGGGATGCGTAAACGTCATCAGGGCTTGCGTTTGCTGGCCGTGGGGCCACCTTCCTCTGCCATAAGTTGGCTCAAAAAATGTGTTATCTTCGATGCTTATTGAGATGCGGACTTGATCTGTTGCCAGAACGAAAGCTTCCTGTTAAGCGCAAGTCTTAAGTACGTTACTGCATACTTGCTTTTGATGAATTCAAGGTACGATTTGGAAATCGACGATGGTCAGAATTCTCTTTCACTTTAGAAGGGCTATCCCTGTTTTTTCCATGGCCAAGCTGATTCCAAGCACATCCATCCAAGAGCTCACACGTCTCATTGCCTGGTTCAGCTTTATTTGCGCGCTAACGGCATCTGTAGACGTAATAACTACGGCGGTGGCGTCGGCATACCCTACCAGGAAGGTACCCTCTAGCATCTCCATGTGAAGTATTCCATGAAATGATATAGTTCAGAGATCAGGTCCCCAGATCGATCCTTGAGCTGCTCCGGCAGTGCTGTTCTTTTTTCGAGGACTTTCCGAGTTATCATATAATAGCTCCCGGTCCTTAATATAGTCTTTTACCATCAGCAAGAGATAAGTTGTGACGTTGAAAGTGATTTCTAGCGCTCTTATGATATCACTCCACCTGACTGAATTAAAGGCATTTCATACGTCCAGCGTTGCCAACAATTCAATCTTTCTTGAGTAGTGGTTTCCCTGTTGGGCAGTTTGGGCAGCATTCACTACTTCTTTAATAGCTCCGATCGTAGAGTGACCCTTTCTGAAAACATGTTGACTTTCCGCAAAGTCCCCTGCCATTTGTATTGTCGCAGTGAGCTGCGGTTTTTGGATAATTTCCAGGAGCTTCTCTGCAGTGTTCAGAATTCATCGCAATAAGCATACATGTTCAGCAACAGCTAGCGGCATGCTTGGGAAATCGTCTTCAACATTTCTGCTGGTTTTCCGTCAGGCTCGGAAGCCATTTCATTTTTCAGTGGTTTTGCCGCTGAATTCAGTTCCTCCTACCTTGAAGCTGGAACATTCCGCCATTGGGCCGGCGCGGTATCGGTGGGTCTGACAGGATGAGTTGGGAAGAGAGTGTTTGCAATATGCTCCATCTTTTCTTCGCTAAAGTAGGGCTGGTCGCATGAGCTCTAAGATTTTGCGTTACAACCTTATAGCCCAGTCTTGACGGGTTGCTGTTTACATTTCGACGGATATCCCCCACTTCTGGCTTCTGCTTGAATTGATTGCCCCTTCAACTCAGATCTTCTGGTCTTAAACTCTGCGACTTAGTCTTCTTTAGACTCAAGTCTAAGTAATTATATTAACAGGATAGGTATCAGCTTTAATGGAGTCAAGTGGGTCGTTTGCCCCTCGTAAGAAGTTACCATAACCGTTAAGGACATTTGTTTTTTAATATCGAGATACTAGAATCCGCCTCCCTCGACGAGTTAAGAGTTATAAATTCAAAGGAAACACTTATATTATTAAACAACAGCCAGAACTTTGCCAATGCGGTTTAAATACCTTCAATAAATCATAACCTTATCCTAAAGACAGCCAGTCTGCGAAAAATGTCCTTAAACCATAAATCGAAAAATGTTAAAAAGTACTTTAAAAAAACTCCATGGAAAAGCTTTATCCGGATATTTTCCAAAAATCCCTATAAAAATACATAAATTCAATTTTATTACGACCTTCCTGTATTGATCACACAATTGATATCTCCCCAGCGATTTCGATAAACAATTTTAAAACGATGCAGATAATCCCAGTTTCTCAGACTTACCAATTAAAAAATACTTATTTCCATCTAATGCTTCAAAGTTAAGTCAATATATTAGGGCTTATTTTCTAATGCCTTATCTGGAATTATTTACTCGAAGCTTACATACATAATTTTTAATCACACTACTGACAAAGTTGATTGTGTTTGTCGCTTTAACTATGGCAGGATGCCGAATCCACTAAACCCTTTTAATATAAACGGGGGGGGGGGGGGGATATAAACAAAAATACAGCTTCAAGGAAAATGTATACTCTTTCGGTATAACTTGTCCAATAACATAAACTTTGGAAGAAACTTTATCTCAAAAATCCATTGAAATCGAAACTTAATGAAAACATTCAAAAGTTTCCATTCTCCTTCAGCCTTACCACACAAAAAGGGACTAGAACCGAACCATGGTAATCGGATTCGAACATTTTCTATTTCTCTTCGAGTTCAAAGAGAAACCAGTATTATTTTTGAAATAAGCTGTTTCTGGGGATATACTTTTTCATCGTAAAATTAGCATTGCCTGATGGTTGCTGTATTCCCGATTTGAATTTATTAGAGCAAACAAACAGCTCCCATCCGACAATTGTCGATTATGCTACCGCTGACGTTGGCATCTTTCTTGTTGCCCTGCCCTGCGCACAGTTCGATCGGAAGATTTATCGCAGTCATTTGAAAAACATTTGTCTTGTGAAGTGTATTCAATTTAAAAACACATCGTAAATGGAAAAAGTTTACTAAAACATATCGCCAACAACTTTTCGAGATACCTTTCCGAAGCGGAATAAGGAAACTTTATATTTCGCTGTGTGTAGTCCATTTGTGGAAGAGAAACGCATCACATATGAACGTTGTCCACAAGTTTTACAGGAAACTTTTGCACAAAATATTGACAACTACGATGGCAGAAAGAGGAAATAATAAACGACATTCCTTCCACAAGGCTGTGAATGTGTTTGCGAAGAGAATTTCAGACCCGATCGCTAACAAGTTTTGAGAGCCTGACGTTTATTCGATTTGAACACTCAATAGAAGTTTATGGTATTTGGATGCACTGGCCGAGGGCGGTGTACTCGACTCAGTTATGATTAATTTTCAAGTCCTTTAGAAAAGGTAATTCTATTGCTTTCTTGCCTCAAGTTGCGATAATTTCGAATTGTAGTTTGTACTTTGCATTAAGGGCTTATTGAATCACGTAAACATGGTGGTTGTACTTCAACTGCGAGGGAAACGGTTTTCAATCTAGTTCTAGTGGCATATGCCTTAATGGGAAAAGTTTCTATTAATGAAGAAAGTTTGAAGATGTCGAGGATTTCGGTAAGTTTTATTTTGTTTTTGCAATGGAAGGTAAACTCATCATATAAAACGAATACAGATCAATGTCCATAGCTGCAGCAGAATCTAGAGAGCCAAAACTGCAATTAAAAGCTTGGTGGTTCTGATCGATTCGGTTATTCTAAAACCATACTTTTCCGGGCTTTCATGTTCAAGAAACGTTCGAATGGAAGTCTTCTTGTATTTGGAAATTGACTTGCATTTCATATGCAGTCAAGAAAAGAGTAATTAAATACCACATCACTATTTGGTTTTGATATTCCTTCAATTCAAAGTCCCACCTTGTAAGTCCAAATCTCTTGCATTCCATGCCAATATCCACTCATGCTTGCAGCATCCAATTAGCCAAGTGAAGCCGAAATCCCAACCCAAAGTAAATATCTTTATCCCCTTCATACCCAACCAGCGCCAATTTTATCTTAGTATGTAGAACGTCCCTAATCTCCTACATAAAATATTTCTTCACACTTTGATGTGAATAAACAAAACTAACCAACAACGCAACGTCCCAGTTCTAAAACTTTACATTCTCATGTTTAAAATGAAGAAAATTTATTTCTCCCAACGTGGTGATGTTGTTGGCTCATCTAATTTCTAGCTTTTAGGATGTTTCACCCTTCGCGCCTACATTCATCTCTCCCACTATCAAAACAACTTGCAAGAAATATCGCATTTTTCTCACGTAAAAAGGAAAATCTCAAAATACCAAGTTATCTCATGATGAGCGCACACAAGAATCTGACTGAAAAAAATAAACAAGGATAACGCACTACGAATAGAAAGAATATCCCTGGCAAACGCGATGAAAAAAAAACATTCAGATAAATCTTCTAAAAGATTCATACACCGCATGGGTAAAAACCAGTTAAGTAACAGTTTGAAAAAATACAAGTCCTTAAAAAAAGGAAGCAGCCAACACACAAATCCGCTGCTCTGCCACGACTTACAATCGCAACACCACCTAAGTATGTATACGTCCTGGCGGACGTTTCCCGCCATTTTGCCACTTTCGTTTGTTTTATGCATGAGCGACAAATTGAATATTCTTGCCACAGATGAAGGATATGAGCACGAGTACGAGTTGTGAGTACAAGTACGTTTGTATTTACCCACCTATCCTTTCATTTTTTCCTTTACATATTTTTTTTGTTCGTTCTCCTCTGTTTTCTTTCTTTCGCCGTTACCGCAAATATGTGGGCTTGCAACTTTCCCAAACAAAAATTATATCCTACTAGCAGAAAGAAATACGAAATGGAATCTCCTTCCAAGGAACTAAATTATTGTTTGAGGACATTTGTCACACACGATGTGTGGTATGTCTTATAATACCGCAATGAAAAGGACAAAACAAAATATATATAAATTGGCAAAAATTCCATGAAAATTTATCAAATGAAACAAGTTGAGTGGGAGAAGAGGTTTCTTGTTTGTTTTAGTTGACAAGTTGAATTTATTTGACACTTTGTACTTCGTGTTGGTGCTTGGTTCCAGATGTGCGCGACAGGGATGAATGACCAATAATCCCAAATAGGGTTGTTGCTACCAATCATTCTCTGGGGAGTTGCTGATCTTCAATTTGTATCTAATGTTTTAAACTTATGACATGTGGGACTTGTTAACGAATCTCAACCGCCCTACTGCCCAGAACATATCTGTAAAAGTGGCCATACGAAATTTTATGAATTTCTATCTCCCATTCTTAGCAAGATTGAAAAAGAAACATTCTATGCATGCTTGCTTTATAAGTACAGTATTACATCTTTTATGACACATTGGTGTGACCGTAATAAACTAAACTTTTCATAAACCATAATACGCTAGTCAAAAGTGTGGAATGTGAGGTTATGAAGGTAATCAGAGCCACGACAAATGCAAACATTTGGGTATGTTAGGTACATATATTAGGGCTGGGCTCTTGTGACTTTTGTCCGCATTAAAGCACATTAAAGAAGGAAAACACCATTTGACTAAAAGTGGGACCCTTTTTATTACAGTTAATGGTTAGGTTGATCTAACTTTTGAAACGAATGAAGAAGATTGCAACGTGGTGATTTTTATCCGTCATACTAATAAACTCTAAAAACTTGGAAAAAGTGTTCATTGAACTCTCATCACAGTCTGCAACACTCTATATTAGATCTCGTAGTTCTCTTCTTATGAGAGTATAACACTACAAGGGTTCGCAACACTTTTACTCTCCAAATAAAAAAATATGTTTGGACTTTTGCGGCAAACCTTCAATTCTCGAAGAGTTGTAATCTCATCAGAATCTTTTTAAAAGACTTCAAGTGTTAAACGAACCTGCGAAAATAGGGTAATAAGAACTAAGTCTAGGATTCAATTGTTTTAAGATTTCCAGTATTTAAATAGTACTATATGTCACTTCAGAATTTATAACATCTTTGCAGTCGGCTTAAATTGGTAGCGAGTAATTTTGAATTGTAAAATGAATACATTTAATTGGAAAACGTATAAAAAGAAAATTAACTACATATTTCTCAGTAACAAACCGACTTAGATGGAGCTGTGCGTACTGCGCCGTCCCTAACTAAGCGAATACTAGGAATTTATGTTGTTTTCATGTGTAAACATCTTTGCTCTCGGTAGGGGCTAGTTGGAAATATCGAGCGTCACCGTCATCGTCAGATTTTCAGCGTCATCGTCAGATTTTCAGGTCGGACGGCAAAAAACCAAAGTTTGAGCTAGGGAGCTGAAATTTATAATATAGACTCTCCAGCGGCCCTTGATGTGTAAATATTATCAAAATGCGCCCATTGACATGCCCACAATTTAATAATAATTAATAATTTTTATATGGGTAAGACACAGTCGATCACTTCCGTTCACATACTTTTAATATGGGCTAATGCACAATTGGATAAATCGAAATGGAACGGTTTCTTCAAATATGGCATGCTTCAGAAAAAATAAATAGAAGCGTCAGAAATTGGACCTGCGATGATTGAACTCTCATAAATGCCGTACACTCTTACAATTCTTTCATAACAAGAATTTTAGCGTCAATGGAAGCTGCCATATTGAAATGAAATTGACTACAAACTTTACCATATTTGGGGTTACCATATAGCATATCGCCAGAAGGCTCACTTAGAAAATGATAGTGGCATAATGTTAGTACATTTATTTCATAGGAATGCTGCTTATAATTTTATTTAGGCGGTGAATGCTAAGATACAGTGCCGCTCATTTGAATAGAACCCGATTCGTAATTAATATAACTGACTATAAATCCAGTCTTCAAGATGCGTTGCTTTGATATTTTATTCATCTCTCAAAACACCTTAAGTGAAGTGTCTGGGGCTTTTGACCTCAGACTTTTGTAACAGTGAATGAATTTAAATGGTCAAGGGCTGTTTTTCTTTGTTATACTATAAAGTGAAAAGTTTACCAACATTTTTTTGTGCTTTTGATTTTTTTATTATTTAAACAAAAACTATAAAAAATTATTACTTAAGCATGTAGGTAATTTTATTTAAAATAATTTTTTTTTGTATCTATACGTTGAATAATACCTAAATAGACATAAAAGAATATTTTCTTAAAATGTTGGAGCGTATGAAGGAAAATGCATCGCGGACTTGTCCTCTCAAAAGTCAAGTGAGTCCACGTGAGACCTGGATGAAACAGCGTTCTAGCTCAACAAAGTGCTGCTAACCTTCTACGATAGTAGTTGTGTCAGTAAAACCAGTATGAAGAAACGTAAGGTTTCCTGGTGGAAGAACCAACTTTCTAAGCTCGAAAAGAATGTTAGGGAGCTCTTCATCGAGCCAAATAAAAAAAATTGTGGGACCATTACAGTATCGCTCTCACAGAATATAACTCAGAATTATTTTATTTATAAAAAAAAAACCTAGTTTCTCCAACCACTTTCTTTGCGAAGTGGAAGGGACCTACAATTTTAAGCCGAATCCGAACGGCAAATGTGAAGCTTCTCATGACAATTGATACTCTTGGATGTTTGTCAGACGTTCGCAAGAGGTGAGGCAGTGGAAAAAAACTCAAGATGTTACTTGGCCCCGGCGGGAATTGAACCAGGGACCATTCGATTAGTAGGCAGACACACTAACCATTGAGCCACTGCGCCCGGCATATCAGCTACATGGACTAAATGCACCGAGAACATAGCAGACATGCCAGTCGCAACGCGTATCTATAAAGCTCTGGGTAAATAGCATACAAACTATGTAGGATTATAAAAGAAACAGATGGTACCTACACGACGTAACCCGAGGATACTATAAGAAACTTATTTCAGGTTCAGTTTCCAGGCTCATCTATCCGTGCTACACACGATAACTAAAACCCCACAGACCCCAAGGCCTTTGTAGCCAGTAGACTCACAGTTTCTTCTTTTCCCGTAAATTAAAGATTTGAACTCATTGAAGTTCAATTTCTTTGTAAGAGGAACAACCAAAAAAACAAGTGTTCTTTTGTCATCATTACCAGCTGATGCACCGTTTGAACACCTAAAAAGAGTATATCTACAAATCCTGTTATGGTTAGGAAATGTAGATATTGAAAACGTAGACATTGAAAATTGGGGCTTATCCCAATAAATGAATCAATCACCAGCTCCAGATAATTTATTGCAAAATGTTGTTTTATAGCTGCAAAAAGGGTTGTGTAGCTGCTTGTGGATGTCGCAAGACTGGCTTGTACTGCAATGTAGCATGTCTACAGTGCAGTGAAAATACTTGTTTTAATACTCCGCCAATTATTGAAATAAGTGAAGTTGAAGAAAATACTTAAATACACAAAAATGTAAATTGTTTAAATAAACAAATGATTTCTTGATATTTTTTTTTCCTTTCATTTTCGTTCATATATTGCTTTTTCCTAATTACTATCTCTATATGAATATATAAATTAACTTAATTTTGGTGAAGAAAAATATTCCACAGCCTAATATTATGAGGTATTTTATCATTTAAACTATCAAAATTATAAATATTTCATTATTTTTTTTTTAATCGAGATTTTTTTTTTTTTTATATTTTTTTTATATTTTTATATTTTTATTTTTATTTCTTAATAGGTAAACTTTTTTGTATATATTTTTTGTATATAATATAACATTCCATTTTGAATTATAAAATTGCATTCACTGTTACGAAAAGCCGAGGTTTTCATGTTTTTAACGCAGATACTCCACTACTTCTCTCTGCGCAAGATCATACAATGGAAATATTCCGTTACAAAGTTATTGTTAATTTACTGTGGAAAAGTGATTTCATATTGGTTCACTTGAATAGACACCCCCCCCCCCCCCCCCCCATATAATATTAGTTTTCATATGCAAGCCAAGGCAGGTAGTTATGCAAAAATGTTCTCTAAAATATTTTAGTTATTTGTAAATAATTACAGTCCAAATGGGACGTGGTTAATCATTGGCCGGGGACGAGAAAACTAAAATCAATGCTTATCGCGAGTGTGACTTGTCTATAATATCAACATTTCTACTCAATTAGTTTAACTATGGTAAAAACATGAAAGCGCGAACTGTTTGTGCCGTTACCGCTGCTGACAAAAGAGCAATTTTGCGACTAAAAGAAAAAAGAGGTGTTATAGCTAGTGTTTCTATGGTAAGGCGGGTTATTTCAAAGGCTTAACACTTGAAGCGTTTAAAGTTTAAAAAAAACCACCGCTTAACCCGTTCCGTAAGGAACAACGTCTTTGTTTTTATCGCGCTAACATGACCTGGAATGATACCGTGTTGTTTTCTCCGATGAAAAAAAATTTAATTTTGACGGATTAAACTACTGCTTGCATGATTTGCGAAAAGTAGAGCATCAATTGGATCGATACACAGCCGAGTGGGCGGTATTATGGTTTGGGGAGCCATAACGTACTATGGCTCTTTAGAATTGCAGTTTCTGACTCCTCGTATGAATGCGCAATCTTACATTGGTGTACTCGAAAAGGTTTTCCCTTCCATGAATGAGCTGTTTGGTGACTTGCCGTGGAAACTACAACAGGATAATTCACTAATACATAACGCCAGAGTGGTACAATTTTACCTTGAGCGCCAAAATGTCTCAATTTTGGACTGGCCACCATACTCGCCCGATTTGAACATCATCGAAAATGTTTGCGGATGGCTTGTTCGGAAGATCTACGAATCAGGCAAACAATATTGAAATAAAAATTAACTTATAGAAGCAATTAAATGTAGCTGGGCCTCCATTTCATTGGATTATATCAAGAAACTGTATGATTCTTTGCCTAACAGAGTTTTTGAGGTTATTCATAACCAGGGCCGCATCACCCATTACTAATTTTTGTTATTTTGTTCTTAAATTTAATTTAAATTATGTTCCTTAATATTTACCTAAACTTAAGAGTGTTGAACTATTCCTAAATGCATTTTTTATGTGGGGGTTCTATTCAAATGAGCTAAAATTTAATACATAATATTTTGAGTCCTATCACTTTAAAATGTATAGTAAAATTATCACTTTCAATATATACACCATTTTTTATTATGTTTTACAAAATTTAATAAACTTGAATTCAAAAAAGAAATTGAGTTGTTTTCTTTATTAATTTAAAAGTTATTGAACTTGGAAGTCGAAGCAAAGGGGGGCTTCTATTCAAGTGAGCGGGACTGTATTATCAGATGTAGGCTAACTGTTTTTAAGGTTTTTTTTTAAGATTTTCTTCAAAAAATATGTTTTTATATAAAAACGCCCCTTAAAAGTGGGCATGACAAACAACTATGTTAAAAACGACTTTATCTAAATACTTTGTAAAGAATACCCCTGTTTTGCTAGGAAAGCTTTCCGCAGTGAAGTAGGCTTTTACACATAGTACAAATGAGTGAGATTACAACACTGCGGACCACTGCCGATAAAAGCCGAAGTGATATCCTGCTGCGGAAAGATTGAATGAACATTAAATGAACTTGAATGAACGTTTATTTGGTTCGTTCTTATATGCTGGAACGATGGATACATTTCATGCTTCGTTCGGAGAGTAGCTTTGAAATTTCGGTGCAGGTTTTTGACTCATGAGTTAAGATGGATTTGGCGATGAGTTGAAAATTAGTAGAAATGATAGAAAAAGAAATGACATTTCCATGTTTATTACATAAAATAGTACCTACTCCACGTAGCTTTCAAAACTATATATGTATTTGTAAGCACACGAACAAATAGACAGTCCCATGCAACCGTACGAAACCCACATCAACTAGACACACCTTCAAGACCTCTATGTTCTACTATAAGACGAGTATCTATTTTGAACATACTCTACGAACATACTACCCTCACTTTGGTGTTCTTGTTTACATAAAAAATCTGATATCATTCCGCGATAAAAATGTCAAAACACGAAATATGGCAAAATTATCCATTCTATTTAATTTGATTAATAAAAATTCTTGCTAGTTTTAGCTGGTTCCATTTGTTTTTCTGCAAAGTATTCTGACAGATCCAAGCTGTTATCGTAGTAAGAGTACCAAATTTCAAATATAAAAACCAGGCTGCTGTGGCTACTTCACTGTGGATAGCTTCCAAACAAAACAGGGATAATAAAATTTTTATTGTTTTAATTTTAATAATAACATTTTAGCTTCCTAGCTCAAAATTTGATTTTTCAATATTAATGTTTTTTTTTAAATGACAACAAATTAAAACATTAAGACAATTATATTTGTAAAATTATTTGTGATGTACGATTTATTTATTTAATTCAACTGTTATTATTTAACCTTATATTTATTATTAAATTAATTACTCAATTACCGATATGGGAGATATGAATTGATATCGTTTGCGTTTAACTAGCCGTACCTAACTGCCGACCAAAAATCTAATTTCAAAATCTAGCAAGAAGTGTCAAATTATGTATAGAGTAGACAGGGACGTAACTGATGTTAATTTACCAGGGATGTCACTGTTAAGGCTACCATCACATTCCTGTCATAACACCCCCACATTCCTGAGCATTTCGGGCCTCTAGAGAGTATATGTCCAACATGCTTTCTAGCTCAAATTTGGAGTTTTTAAATTAAATTGATTTATGAGACCGACGGATAGATGAACATGTCTAAATCGACATAACTATCAATGCTGAAAATAAATATATTAACTTTTAGGGGTCAACGAGCAATATTAAAATATGTTCACAAATGTATGTTCAAATAATACCCTTAGAATAGGGTATACAAAGAGTACGAATGGTAACCATCATAAAATCAAAAAGTATGTTAATTGTTGAGTACTTTTGAGGCCCTTTCATTTTGTCGAAGTAAAATGTTTACTTTAGTAGATACATTTTTCAACTTGGACGCTCTTAACAGTTCTAACGTCTACGCTAAGGCTTACGCAGATGATGTTGCCGTACTTTCTGTTGGATCGTGCCTAGCGACTGTCTGCGCCAAAGCTATAATAAGACTATTTCTAGCATATGCATCGGTTGTTTGGTGGAATAAGCTTTCACGTTAATACGTTACTGCTGCTTTCGCCAAACTCCAAAGGAAGGTATGTCTCGTCTGCAGGAGGGCCTTGCCCAGTTAGCCTGGCTCCGTCCTAGGTGCATTATTGAACCTCCGCCCCTTGATGTTTACATCATGGATTGTACAATCAAAGCTATTTCACCGTTAAGGAGAAGTGCTTTTAGTATAACTCGCACTGGAGTTTTGATGAACTTGCCCGGTGGCTGGCCTTCGACCTGTCATTTAGATCTGCCGTTCGTTGCAATGACAGCGGAACTTCGGATTATATGAAATTACGAAGTCGAATTTCCTTCTGTTCAGGAATGACTCTGACCAGACTCTGAGCCTGGAAAGGAATGCAGTCGAATCTTCACGAATGCTTTCAAAACCGGCTTTCAAACGCAGACTTATGCCTTCCTAATGGCTATGGACTATGTTGTGAGGAACAGGTGGAGGGGCGGTATATTTACTTCTGTAGCGACAATCAAATTACTACGTTTAAGGCCAACTATTTAACCACCTCCAGAATAGTTCGTGAATGCAAAATATCTCTGAATTCAATCAGAAGGCTGAATTGACTGTGGCTTACCTGGGTCCCGGGTCACAACGGGATCACGGGAAATGGGATCTCCGATGAACTTGCTGGACGGGGAAGAAGAAGACTTCTCAGGACCTGAACCGGCGTTATATCTACCTGCGTCCCCCGTCAGGGCTTCCAGTGATGGTTGGTTTTCATATGAACAAAATCGCAGATGGTATGCCTCTCCAGGGTGCAGACAGAATAAACGAAT
This sequence comes from Portevinia maculata, assembly GCA_949715645.1. Taxonomy (NCBI): domain Eukaryota; kingdom Metazoa; phylum Arthropoda; class Insecta; order Diptera; family Syrphidae; genus Portevinia; species Portevinia maculata. Next base: position 43,776,954 of record OX454527.1, read on the forward strand.
TCTTCTCAATGTCTTTAAAAAGTCTGCGGCATTTTTTTCGTCTCTCAACAGAAAATACTGCGGATAAATGACCGGCATCCTAACGGGTCATTACGCTTTTCCCAAGCCTCTTAAGGTGCTAGGCTTTAGTGACACCACCAAATGCGAAGCCTGTCGAGAAAACGATGACACTGCGGATCCTTTGTGAATGTGCTGCTTTTGCTGGCATCAGTTGGCAGATTTGGTGCTGATGTGGTAAGTGCTGTTAATCTAGGCTCCTCATCACATTTCTAGAAAACCAAAAATTGTCAGTAAAAGTGGTGTGTTTTCCTGGCATAATAATGGACCAGTATTGAGTCTGCTCCAGTGCAGAAAGTCCCGCACCCCGACAAAAAAAGAAGGTACATTTTCAGTCGCTTCATTGCGAAGAAAATCATACATATTTACAAAGTCCATTATTATTATCTCCACTACATTTGCGTCCTCAACTTCATCGTTGAACGATTAGTTTCCTTATGAGGCTTTCGCAGCTCTTCGATGTAGACAAACATATTCGTTGGCCGAAGTGACTATCTACTAACACGCGCCCTTAATGATTATCCCCGGGGCACTTTATATGCCTGGAAATGTCTGCTCGTTAGATACTTGCAATAACCACTCCACGAAGTAGATCTTTAAGTGAAGTAATCATTAAACTCACTACTCACAACAAATTATGCGTGCATGCTCCTGTTATTGATTTTTGTTCGGTAGTCCCTGTAAGGTTAACAACATTTTAAGCGATTTGACACAATGAAAACATTTTTGGACTTCTCTATAGTCGCCATATCATACACAAGTGGTTTTTGTATGAAAATACACGTGCAGTTAGTCGGTCAAGCTTTCGTCAGTTTTCATTGAATTGGTTAAAGGAATATGACAACAACTTGTGATTGCTACCACGTGGGGGCTGGAATAACAGCTGTTTCACGGTAAATTAAAAGATCAAACAAATGTGAACAGATCTGCGACTCAATGTATAAATGAGTACCATGGCACTTAGACCTATTGGTCCATTGTACTTCAGCATAGCTGCCCGCTCGCTGGTTATTGGCGATTAGTAAGATTCAGTGAGGGAGAACCTGCCAGTAGCCTTGGCAAAGCGAAGAATATTTGCAAGTTCAATTTCCCCCATCTCATCTTCGTTAACGAATTGTTTGCCTATAGTGGTGAGCCTGGTTCTGGCGAAAGCCGGACATTCACAGATGAAGTGAGATGCCGTTTCATCCGCCTCCATGCAGCACTCACATAGGCCCGAGCTCCTAATGTGAATGGTTTTGAGGTGCTCGTTAAGAGGATTGAAACCGGTGACGAGACCAATCAAGGATCTCAAGTCTTTCCTGTTTAGTCCAAGCAAAAACTTAGCTCCGCTGATTTTTGGACCGTCCACTAGCTTCTTCGAATACCTGCATGAGACCAGGTCATGCCAGTATTCGGAATGTTGTTGGCGTAGAGCCGAATCCATTTCACGTTTGTGGACGGATGAGCAGCATCCTATGGATGGTTGTGGGCCAATGAAGGCTGTTGAAGAGCCCTTCCTGGCCAGAGCATCCGCTCTTTCATTACCCTCGATACCTGTGTGCCCAGGAACCCAGGCAAGTGATACCGAGTTACACCATGGCCCTGCGGTGGTATCTCTTTAACTGGCTAGGGTTAGAAAGATAGTCTACGTCTGTCAGCCGTATGACGCGCGAAAAAATTGATATATTCTTTTAACTGTAAGCCGCATTGGGTTGGTTGCTTAAACTAAATCAGCCGGTGATCGGAGCTTCCGCGTGACGGTCATGGTGCTACGGTATGTACCTGCGGTAACAATTTATAGCTAAACCATAAGTCTGGGAAACGTGTGTGACGTTTGTCATTCTTTCATTTTATTTAATCGTATGTGATTAAAAATGACTAAGACTTATTAGTAGACTTATTTTAAACCAAAAAATGCAAATTTGGCAACTATTAGAACTTAAAGCCAATTTAAGGTTCCTTAAAAAAATGAGTTTTGTTTTTTGTTGATTTGTAATGGAGTTTAGGTTTTTTGTTTTTATCTTTTAACTAATATTTATTTTTACTTATTCATTGATTTATCTCTCTTAATATGGACTACATTAATAAATAAAACATTAATATTTCCTAAAAAGGTCATAGGTTTCATTAAATAAATTAACAAAGTGCCATACGTCCCTGAGACGTATGATTATCTTCTACGCCATAAAAAAATATGATTATCTTTCTAGGGTTAATGAGTTAAGTACAAATGAATAATGATGTGAAGATCATGGACCTCATCGTTAAAGAGTAAGATAAAGAATTTTATAAGATGTCTTAATATTTATCATAGAGCCCTAAAAAATACTATTTTTGTGATCAGCATCGAAAGTTATGTCGATCTAGATCCATGTCCGTCTGACCGTCACCAATTTTGGACTGAAATTTGGAACTCTTAAGAAGCCCAAACAATCAATTTTAAAAATAAATACATTATATCGACAAAGTTTAATGGAAATTATTTGTGGGCGCTGCCAAACATTTTTGGGATGGCCCTGCACGGGCGAAATGAAAATATGTATCTCAAATTGTATTTATACATTAGTTCTGCATTTTTTGTACGTAAATATTAATCAATAAATTTATCATCAATATTATATAAAACCTTTTTTCAACAAGAGCACACAAAACGATATGCGGATAGGAAAAGTGCTCGCGCAAAATACCTTTTTGTCATAGAAACAGACATTATATCAGCGTTCGCTATTGAAACTGATATACATCTCTACCTTCAAATTGTTCGTCGATTCCTGCTATAACGCCGGAAAGCTATTTAAAATCAAACTAGCATATTCCCACTTACTTGATATCGTGATTGTATTAAAGGGATAAACAAACTGAATGCCAAGGTAGTTCAATCGAACTGGAGTTAATAGACTATGGAAAACGGAAAACTTCGGTCGACTATTTGTTGGCTTCCGAGAGCCCAGTTGAAGTGGGTCGAGGACAATAACATAATTGCGGACAACCGGTTTGGTTTCAGGACGGGTCATTAAACTACTAATGCTGCGTCGAAACTAGTTTCCGATATACAGTGGAATTAATGCAAGAAACATTCAACGGTGCTTGCCTGATTGACTTTGTAAAGGGCTTAGAAACCGTAAGATTAGATGAACTTTTCTACAAGTTGACCAGGCTGGGGATGCACAAACCCATGCAAAATATTGTTTAAAGTATGCTTATGAAAAAGAGGTTAGTTGTCAAATGTCGATAAGAACCTTTGATATAACAAACTGTTAACAGTAAGCAGGAAGTTCTCCGGGTTCAATCAAACTTGATATAGCCTATGCCGACGAATTGGTGCCATACTGATCCAGTGCTCAGATCGAGGTTATCAACTTCTTTTCCATCAGTGCGCCTTTGATTTGGCCAAATTGGCTGGGGCCTCTAGGTACTCTAGAAAAAAACTGAAAACAAATCGGCCATTATTGGATAAAATTGGCAGACTTTGGTGACGAGAAGCGTAGTTAAATATCTATGTATCTGACTGCAGCAGTATCTGTATTTCCAAAGACATATATTGCAGAGCATAGCGGTAACTTTTATCGAACAGAAAAAGAAGCTGTACGTCTTTTTTGTCTAATTCAAAGCTTTCTTTGATGGGTGGACGGACGGACATAGTGGATCCATATTACTATCGATGCTGACTACGAATATATTACAAAAAACTGCAAAATGACAGGGCACCTCAATATTAATGTAGCTAATCAATTCGCTAATAGATAAAAATACCTATCCAACATTTATATCTTTGAATAACGGCTGATACAACACAAATTGAATAAGTCTAAAAATCCATAAATTCATAGTATACTGCGGAGCTTTGTTCTACAAATTAAACAATTATGGAATAATAAATAAATTTGGAAAAGTTCTTGAAAACATTTATGAAGACAACCTTTCTGCTGCATGGAACGGATCTGTAATTTCAGAACGGTTTAAATCAAAGATGGGACTAAAGCAAGGATGCACTCCAAGTCCAAATCTGTTCACCTTGGTCATCGATGATCTAAAAAAATTCATCTGAATCCCTGCAGCTGGATGATTAATAGTGTGTCCTGCCGATTTTGGAATCTTAAGATGAATTTAACTAAATCAAAGGTGAATATTTTTCGAAAAGGATCAGGCAACAGTCGAGAACGAGAAATGGAATTTAAGCAGTGAGCCTATCGAGGTTGTAAAATTCTACAAATATCTAGGAGTAACGATGACTAGCGACCTAAATATAGAAACCCTCCTCGGAGGTAAACTTGAAAAGGCTAAATGTGCAAGTCAACTTGGAAGAACTGTTCTTCGACTTTATTGCAGTGGTCGAATCTATTATGTTGTATGCAGCACAGGTGTGGGGATATGAAAAGTATAATACAGTGAAAAAAAACTTTAAGGTTTTTCATATAAAGATGCTTTCATTTACCTCAAAACAACCCTAACCACTTATATGATCACAATTGAGAACGGTCTGGCACAAAAAAATCGTTGACATACAAATCTAGAAGAACTTGGATGCTACTGCTGCAATAACTTCTGATTGCTGTATGCAAATGGAAGATATAGCAAAAAAGACCTCTTGGAACTCGTATCTATGGTAGATGAGAGGTGTAAAATTGACAGTATCAACAAGGCTACGTTTTCGGTGCACAGCCATTTTTAACACAATTTGTGCGATCGCAACTACTTCCGCGACGAAAATAAGTTGGAATTTATGGAACTCAGCAGTCTTTAAACTGAGAAGGGAATTGAAAAGGCTCCATTTCACACCATATCGGATGGATCTACCCATTTAATGCAGTTTTTTTGTTTTGATTTTGTGGGCGTGTCTGTGGGCGAATTTCAAAAATTCTTAAACATGATTATTTTTAGCCCCTAGAGAGTGTATGTCTAACATTTCAGCTCTCTAGGTCCAGTTTAAAGGCCTAATTTATGCCGACAGACGGACGGACATGCGGACATGGATAGATCGACATTACCATCGATGCTGATCAGTGATCATAATTATAGTAACTTGTAGGGGTCTACGGCCAAAATTAAGCTATGTTACAAACTTCGCGTCAAAATTAATATACCCTTAGAATAGAGTACAAACAGTGCGTGGAAGAGTATTCCACATTCGTGTTGTACGGCTAAGGAAAGATTCTTTGAACTACACTATACGTCCGCATACAGGCTTGAGGGTGAACTGATGAGCATTCCTTGCAGGGTGGGTACTGCGGTTGTTCAAGGGGTGGAATGCAACTGGCTTTTTCGGTTAAGCACTTATGGTGGAAATAAAGACAAAATAAGAAAAAAACAAGAGCTTAACATACGTTGCCTCATTTAGTTGGTGAGTTACAGACTTGAAACTGTCCAAAACAACTTGAATTGAACTTTTCGAAAGGTAATTTCTAATCCATTGAAGAAGAGTACCATGGATTTCAGATGCACGCATTTTCGAAAAGAGAGCTTGATTCCAAACTCTGTCAAATGCTCTTGAAACATCAAGCGTAACAATCTGACTTTCACCACCTTGCTTAAGAGATTGGTTCCACTTTTCGGTTAGATATGTCACCAAATCACCAGTGCACCTGTTGCTGCGAAAACAATACTGCCGGTCATTAAGAAGTTTTCGCGATTCAAAATATTTCATTAACTGACGGTTTATCAGCGTTCCCATGAACGATAGGGGAATTACAATCTTGACCAGAGGATTTTTGTGTGTCAAGATCTGGAAGCCACTGCACGAGCGCAAAAGTGGATTGATCCCATGGAGTATTCAACGCGCTCGAGTATAGGGGAAAATAAAGCGCAATCTGGGAGCTATGAGCTAGCCGTGGGACGTACTAGTATTTGTTGCCACAGCTTTTGTTCGTAATAAAATTTGACACGATTAATGAGGGCATTGCAGTCATTTCAGGCTCGTTTGAACTTTGTTCGGTTTTCCGCAGATGGGTTGGCCTTATATGACCGAAAGCTTACATGTTTTAACCTGATAGCCTCTTTGCAGCTCGAGCCACACCACGCGTTTATATTGGGTTTGATACTTTTTATCCGGTTAGGGATAAAGGATGTCATACCCAGTAAAATTATCATATCAGCAGTAGCATTCACGTCGCTGTCGAGGAAGCACAGCTACCAGTTAATGAATTTGTGTGATGCAAGAGATTAAAGGACTGCCTCTTTTTCACAGGTATATAGGCACGTTGCCTAATATTGCCTTTTTGAGGGGTTGGTAGGACCTCTCTTTTAAACATGACAGTTTTAACTGAGTAGGTGCAGTTTTTCGTATCCATTGTAATTTGCAAACATTCAAAGCCAACTTGCATTGGTATCTCCGATGTCATGTTGATTCTTATTTCTCTAATGCCCTCATCGCACTATGTAGCTAAAACTTGCATTACAAAGGTACTAAAAATCCTTTTGGTGTGCGCCAAATATAAAAAAGGAGGTAATATCCTTCAAAAAAGCAAAGGTACTTTTCCGCAGGAAACGTACACCATACTCATTGTTATAGGTTCACATGAAAACATCAAAATAAGGACAGTTCGTCCAAATTGATGTATAATCTGATTTTAAGTGAAATTAAATGCCCAGTCAACCCTCAATCAACAAAACACCATCCAGCAACGGGGGCGTATACGTACCATTCTTCATAACAATAGAAATCTTTCACTTCCAACGATGTGCGACTGTAATCGAAGCCATACAAATTTACAAAAGCAATGAAAAAATAACTTTTTTCTAAAATCTCGTGTTGACATTTGTACTACCCTATGCCCAACTATACACCGGCACTTACCACTCGAGCAGATAAAACATATAAGGTATGATATTCTAGCTTTTCTTTGTTGTTTTTTATTTTCATTTATAGTTTTTTAACTAGCTATAGTCAACTGTTTATTTTTTTTGTTTACCTTTGGATATCAATCGAAGCTGAAAAATACTCATCTATCCACTTTGGGAATGAAGTGGTAGAAGAAACGTCGAACGAAACGAAATGCCGAATAAAAAAGAGAGAACAAAAAATCAGAAAACAAAGTCCAGTCCCCATTCCCCAACCACACTCCGTCATAAAACAAGGAGAAAAACAAAAATAAAGGGCTATAACCGACGACTGATGTTGAATGAAAAATCTGTTACGGAAAATCATCTGAATACAAGAAGATTTTTCTTCTCTCTTCTTTGAATGCTGATTCTTCGCAGAAATTAAAAAAAAAAAATGCCTTCACACACAGATATCAACGAGGCACAAACAAATACCAGAATGACTACTGATGGATAAGAGAAGGTGGTGTTGAATATTTTCCTTATTCCTATAAATGATTCCAAAGCTAGACTAAAGCTAGCGAAATGAAATAAAATGAAATGAAATGAATGAATAATCAAGCACACATACAACACAACCAAACGACCAACAGTGAGACGTGTTTTTCTGCATCCTTACCTCCCAGCTCGCACCCATATCTAGTCCTTCTTTTGTATGATGAAAGAGAAGGGGGCTGTTGGACTGTCGTAGTTATACCAAACCATACCAATGCAATGCGATGGAATGAAGGTACTTACACTTTTTAATTACCTCGTTTACTTCTACTCAGGGATAAGTTTTAATTAAAATTATTTTCGTTTTTGTATGTTTCGTTGCGGATTTGTTATGAATTTGTATGCGAAGCTTTTGCTCCTTCTCAATCATTCATGTTGCACTTGTAAGTGAATGGATGGTTGCATCGGTATGTGTATGTTTGGCATCTACAACTATAAATTCGATTGTAATGATACAGACGAGGGGGAGAATGGTATACGCTATGCATTTCGAGTTCAATTACCTTCCATTCGATGGGAGTGGAAATCCATCCAGTGTCCATGAAATTTGTGGCGTTGGATTTCCGGCTGCTGAACATTTCAAACTAACTGCCGGTCCTGGCTGAAGAGTCTGTTCTATAAAGCTGTACAGCTGCACTGGTGGAGCATCTGTAAATGAATGTTTAAATATGTAATTTAATTTTTTTTCTACAACATAAAATATAATTGCTAGGTATAGGGGATAGGAAAAATGCTACAACTATTCCCGTCAACCGGATGTGGTTGATGCGATGTTGATGACGATGCCAACTGCGAAGATAATTACAAATTAAATGATAAACTCCATCGGGATAACGAGGTGAAAGGACATTTTAGCATGCGCCTATGTCGAGGATGGTCCATAAAAATCTACATCGCTTTCGCTATTTCTATCTTCTACTACTCCCGTTTGTTAATTGAGTTCGCCGACGCAGTAATGGAGTTAATTCAATTAAAGTTGCGTATATGCCTCGTAGCCAGGAAAAGACTTCCACAGACTGGCTAACTAACTTTGTCTATAATAGGTATTGGTTGAACGATGGTGGATATGATGGCAGCGATGATGATGCTAGTGAAGCCGTCGGCTATAGCGCTGGGTTATTGGTGCTTGTGCATATATTTCGTGTCCAACTGTAAGTGATTAATGAAGTGCGGGCGAAAGGAGGAGCGTCGCGAAAAGCACACTTTTCTAGTGTTTGCGTGAGTAGTAAAGTATTCGCTTTGAAAGACAAATTGTTAAAGTTTGTCATGGAACGCGCAAGCGATGCAATCTGTTAAAGTTAGTTGAGGCATGAAATTCGAAATAACTTTTAATTAACTTCTTGACAAGTAGTGAAACTTTGTACATGGCAAAAGTGCACTGCCAATGGTAGGGGTAGTGTAACGAAGATTAAATTAAGCTATGGTGATTTCGATTTCTTTCGTGCTGTCGGTTTTTGGACCAGTTCCCAGTTATCCTAATTAGATTGGTGTAATATGGTCTCAAAGTTTATCTGAAATAAAATATTTGTGTGTTTGGACTGCAATTTCGATGGTTATTTGTTTGAGAAATTAGCAACACTTATATAAAAGAATCTCAGTAGCGTTAAAACTCCTCCTTATCTCAATGTGTAGCAAGAAACAAACCGTGGTCTGACTCGGGCTGCAAGGAGGCTCTCGGGGTAAAAGATCCTAAATGGAGTTTACGTCTTTGAGAGAGAGCAGGGCATGTGCAGAGGAGGTGGAGAATTGTCTCCTCCTCCTCCTCCTCGTCCATACAGCATGTGCAGAAGTCATTTGTGTGGACTCCAAGCCTTGTAGCATGTCTGCCTATGAGACAGTGTCCGGTGATCACACCAATTATAGCACCAATGTGAAGTCTGTTCAGAGATATCAAACACTTAGAGCGTTTCAGATCCCGCTTTGGCCAAATTTGTTTTGTCGCTAGACAAGTGTTGCCACTTGTCCACCTAAGGTTAGAATTCTCGATAGTCTGTCTCATAAACATGAGTTTGCATGTAACAATTGGGATGCCTAATGAACCTTTATCAGGTAGAAGGGGCAGTATGGTTCCTTTTCTGGCGAGTAGACCAAAAGTTGAAGCAGAAATACTACAAAGTCACACGGGAAGTAACAACCTTTGGTCGATTGTAAAAAACATATAGGATTCGGAATTGTCATCTATCGCGACACGCATTTACAATAATATTCCAGCTATCAGCTCTTTAGACAAAGTCAATCTGCTTGCTGCCTACTTTGCCGCTGGCTCAATGCTCTCAATGTTTATGTTTTATCTCCCGCTGTACTTGAGTGCGTACAATACTCTAATGGGACAAATCCACTTTCGTACTTGTATAGGGGCAAGAATACTTACAGATCTTGATATGTACAAACCCACTGGTCCAGATGGTATTTCTAATATCGTTCTGAAGAGGTGTTCTCTTACGCTGGCAAGACCAATGAGTAAGCATTTGTATCTGTCCTATTCTTCCGTGAAGATGAAAACCAGCGTTTGTACAGCCCGTCAAAAAAAGCGAATCTTCTTCTCCCTCTTTCTACCAGCCAATTGCACTTACGTCCCTTCTTTCCAAGATCAGGGAAATGCCGATTAATCGTCAGCTTATGAAATATCTCGAATCCCGAAGACTTTTTAATAACCGGCACTATGGTTTTCGCAGCAACATGTCCACCGGTGACTTGATGACTTATCTAACCGAAAAGTAGAACCAATCTCTTCGCCATGGTGGTAAAAGTAAGATTGGTGCGCTTGATATTTCAAAGGCTTTTGACAAGGTTTGGCATCAAGCTCTTTTATTGGTGCATTTGGAACCGATGAGATTCTGGTTCAATAGATTAGAATTAAATTTTTTTTAGGACGGTTAAAAGTCTGCGATTCACCAAATAGATGCTGGTGTTCCCCAATGCTCCGTTTTGTCTCCGAAACTCTTTCTCATTTCTATAAATAATCTCCTGTCTGTACCATCTAATAAAATGCATTCCTTTGCTGATGAGAGTACCCTCAGCTTTTCATATTCCTTTCCTGGTTCACGACGCTCATCTGCGAGTATGGAACTGGAACGGCAACGTATGTTGAGCACATTAAATTCCGATTTTAACAGCAAAGTTCAATGAGGTACATTCAATAAGGTGGAATTTAATGCCTCCAAAATACAATTCTGTCTTCTGGCATTAAAGCGAAGCCTCAACATTCTGCCATTATCCATGAATGGCACTCGCATCGCTGAAGCCAAAAGACTTTCGATCCTCGGCATGTGTGTTAAGGATAGTCTTCATTAGAATGACCACATATTTGATATCGCCAAGAACGCTGCAAAACGTCTAGGCTTCCTTAAGCGATGCAAGAAATATTTCACTCCTTCTGATCTGGCTACAATTTATGAGGCGTTTATCGCCCCAAACTTGAGTTCAACTCTTATATCTGGTCCGGTACCCCAATCACATAATTGGAGCAATTTGACAGAATACAAAAACGTACGATAAAACTTATAGGCGATCGCGATATAGCTTGACACTATTTGTCATTGGCGCAATGTCTCCTGCCTATCGCTGATTTATCGATATTTCCACCACAAGCGCTCAAACGAAATAGCCAGTTACATTCCACCGTTAGAACATTTCAACCACAATACATTTCGTGGCAATAATGTCATCGGTTTACCCTTAAGCCTTTTTTTCGGACGTACAGTTAAATAAAATAATCTTTCCATAAACCAACTTGCATCGGTTTCTCCTCTGTCATTCTTATCCTAATTTCCTTAATACCGGCACTATGTGAATAAAGGTAAGTCCATATTATAAGGGTACTAAAAATCCCATTAGTGCGCGCGAATTATAAAAAAAAAATTTAAAAAAAAACGAAACCAAAGTTGCATTCAATGCCTTAATTTACCATAGACCCAACCATGGCAATTGAGTCCAAAGAACTAAGCAGTTAAAGTGTCACATGCAAATATGCTACAAGCCTGCATCAGCTAAATAATCTAGAAGGACTTCGTTCGAACAGCACAGCAGCTTTTCTGCCACATGGATATCAGATCATTTCAGAAAATTTCTGTTCTTTCAACAGGCGATTTGAATACATATGCAACAGACTAGGGAACTAGACTTACTAATCATGGAGACCCAATATACTATATAAGTACATAGACCATTCAAGCTGGTCAAATACAGGGTCATATAAACAAGAGGATAAACGCAAGATTTGTATGAAAAATGTTAGATAATATTTTGCTTTAAACTAAAGTACAAGCTCTGGAAATACCAGATCTGGCAAATGTCCCCGGGGCTGCTTGCAAATAGTCCTTCATTTGATGAAATTGTTTATCACTTTTTCGGATAATTGCGGCTGTATGGGCGAATAGCAGCTCTTACATTTTCTTTTGTTGCATGAATCGTTGGTGATTCATTGGCGTAGATTTTAATTTTAGAACGCACGATCTTGGCAGCCAACTGAAGTCTCCATTTCGGAATATCACACGTCCGGGAAATTCGTCATGTAATAGAGCCATCGTTTCACCGTGGCATGTGGGGCAGTTGTGAAGAAAATAAGTCGTCCACGTTCATAGCATGCAATTCATGCGCAATGGATTTTCAGAGTCCTTAAAATGGAGACATGTTTATAATTACAAAGTGCGGGCATTAAGGAAATCGGGATAAGGATGAGAAGGGGAATAACCGATGCACGTTATTTTTAAGTGTTTGTAATTTATAGTGGGATGGAAAAAAGAGCAGGGAAGATCATTCCACCTCCGTGATGAACGGCTACGATTCTTTTTCTTTTATATGCCACTTATGCTCAAGGGCTTGGATACCCCTATGATGCTTATACTAACGCATAGCACGTGTGGAAAGTTAAATAGGACAGAGAGTAGAAGAGTATTTCACAATTCGTCCGAAAAAAGGCTAAGAGTGAACTCATGCGCATTGCTCTAAGGGTTCTAAAAGCTGGCTGTTTCGTTGGAACACTTGTGGTGGATATAGCGATTGACAGGAGGCGTATTGACGATGACTGAGAAAAAGTCAAGTGATTTCGCGATATCTCAATCACCAATAGGTTTTTTCGCCCTTTTTAGGGTTCCGTAGCCAAATGGCAAAAAAACGGAACCCTTATAGATTCGTCATGTCTGTCTGTCTGTCTGTCTGTCCGGGAATGTCACAGCCAATTTTTTCCGAAACTATAAGAACTATACTGTTGAAACTTGGTAAGTAGATGTATTCTGTGAACCGCATTAAGATTTTCACACAAAAATAGAAAAAAACATAGGGACGGGCTACAGTCCGCTTGGGCGAACTGTTGGATACCCTATTCTTATTCCTATCCCTCATAAGTGGGCGTGACAAAAGTCTAAGTATGGTTAAATTGTTAAGAACGCTCTACATATTTTGTTATATAACATTTAAAGGATTTTATCAAAAAAACGCTCCCTAGCTCAAACTTGGGTGTTTCAATAAAATTGTTTTATTTAATTGTGGGCGTGTCAGTAGGCGGATTTAAAAAAAAATTAACACATGAGCATAAAGGGCCCCTAGAGAGTATATATTATAAATTTCAGCTCCCTAGCTCAAACTTTGGATTTTCAAAAAAATTGTTTTATTTATTTGTGGGCGTGTCAGTGGGCGGATTATGAAAATATTTATACATGAGCTTAAAGGGCCCCTAGAGAGTATATATTATAAATTTCAGATCCCTAGCTCAAACTTTGGATTTGCAAAAAAATTGTTTTATTTATTTGTGGGCGTGTCAGTGGGCGGATTTTGAAAATATTTATGCATGAGCTTAAAGGGCCCCTAGAGAGTATATACTAAAAATTTCAGCTCCCTAGCTCAAATTTTGGTTTTTCAATAAAATTGTTTTATTTTTTTGTGGGCGTGGCAGTGGGCGGATTTTGAAAATTTTATATCCCGAGCAGTTTTAGGAGTCATAGATCATATATAAAAAATTTCAGCTTCCTAGCTCAAAATTCGATTTTTTCCAAAATTTTGTTTTTTTGAGTTTGTGGGCGTGTCTGTGGGCGGATTTCAAAAATTCGTAAACTTGATTATTTCGGGACCCTAGAGAGTATATGGTTAAAATTTCAGCTCTCTAGGTCCAGTTTAAAGGCCTAATTTTTGCCGACGGACGGACGGACGGACGGACGGACGGACATGGCTAGATCGACATTACTATCGATGCTGATCATAAATATAGTAACTTTTAGGGGTCTACGGGCAATATTAAGGTATGTTACAAACTATGCGTCAAAATTAATATACCCCTAGAATAGGGTATAAACATAGGGACGGGCTACAGTCCGCTTGGGCGAACTGTTGGATACCCTATTCTTATTCCTATCCCTCATAAGTGGGCGTGACAAAAGTCTAAGTATGGTTGAATTGTTAAGAACGCTCTACATATTTTGTTATATAACATTTAAAGGATTTTATCAAAAATAACGCTCCCTAGCTCAAACTTGGGTGTTTCAATAATATTGTGGGCGTGTCAGTAGGCGGATTTAAAAAAAAATAACACATGAGCATATAGGGTCCCTATAGAGTATATATTATAAATTTCAGCTCCCTAGCTCAAACTTTGGATTTTCAAAAAAATTGTTTTATTTATTTGTGGGCGTGTCAGTGGGCGGATTTTGAAAAAATTTTATCCCGAGCAGTTTTAGGAGCCCTAGATTATATATAAAAAATTTCAGCTTTCTAGCTCAAAATTCGATTTTTTCCAAAATTTTGTTTTTTTGAGTTTGTGGGCGTGTCTGTGGGCGGATTTCAAAAATTCGTAAACTTGATTATTTCGGGACCCTAGAGAGTATATGGTTAAAATTTCAGCTCTCTAGGTCCAGTTTAAAGGCCTAATTTTTGCCGACGGACGGACGGACGGACGGACATGGCTAAATCGACATTACTAACGATGCTGATCATAAATATAGTAACTTTTAGGGGTCTACGGGCAATATTAAGGTATGTTACAAACTATGCGTTAAAATTAATATACCCCTAGAATAGGGTATAAAAAACAATAAATTTTGGGGGTTCCCCATACTTAGAACTGAAACTCAAAATTTTTTTCATCAAACCCATACGTGTGGGGTATCGATGGATAGGTCTTCAAAAATGATATTGAAGTTTCTAATATCACTTTTATCTAAACGGAATAGTTTGCGCGAGAGACACTTCCAAAGTGGTAAATGTGTGCCATGTGTGCAACCAAGTAGGCTTCTGGAGTGTTCAGAAATATGATCGTACCTACGAATGCCATAAATGTATCGCACATCATCATTGAAGGCTACTTGAAGCTTCCTCTGGGATAAAGAGTCGAGGGAGCAATAAACCACCTCAGCGTATGTTATCATGGGCAAGATTAAGGTTAAGACCAGCCTTCGTCGAGCTTCGGTCGGTGTGAAGCTAGCACTAAGCCAAATCTTGCGAAGACATCCGTAGATACGTCCAATCATGACATTGGTGTGGTTGTGTCCGCATAAATTTCTATTGATTACATAGCCCAGACTAGTAGCTGTTACTGCAGAATTCAGCTTACAGTTCGAGAGTCATAAATCAGGTAGATTATTGGTGTCAATGGTGTTATTAGCGATTGGAATGAACTGCGATTTAGCTGGATTGAGTGATAGACCATTCACCTCAGCCCAATTGTGGATTTTATCTAGATCCTCGTTCAGTCGGGAACCAAGGACATTTAAATCATTCATAGGTAGGGCTAAATGAAGCTGCACATCATCTGCATAGAGGTGCACAGCTGCATGTTTACATACGGACGGTAGGTCATTTATAAATAAACAAAACAAAATCGGTCCTAGTATCGATCCCTGAGGTAGCCCTTGATATACAGGTTTGAATGCAGAGAGTTTTTCACCAGAAAGGACTCGTTGCAGCCTGCCAGAAAGGAAGCTACGAATGAGTTGCCCAGCCCTATCACTAAAACGAAACAGATGTTTCAACTTCCAGCAGAGGACATCATGATTAACCTTGTCAAATGCTTTCGAAAAGTCTAGCAAGCATAGAATAGTGACGTATCCTTTGTCAAAATCTGGGCTTATTTCATCAATAATGTTAACCATTGCCGTAGAGCAACTATGGTTGGCCCGAAAACCGGACTGGTGTGGGTCAAGCAACCGATGAAGAGAGAGGTGTTTTTGTGTTTGGTTTGCTATCAGTTTCTCGAAGACCTTAGATAAGCACGGTAAAATACTAATTGGCCTAAAATCGCCAACAGAGATCGGATTGACTTTTTTTGCGATTGGTAAAACTCTTGCTATTTTCCACGGATGGGGAAAGGTCGAAGTTGTTATACAGTGGCTAATAATATGAGTTAAATGAGTAACAATGTGGGGTAAAATTTGTTTGATAAAACGGATTGGTATACCATCCTCACCAGAAGAGTTAGACTTGATGGCAGTTACACAAGCAGTGACATCATTTTCTCTTTCCAAGTTGGAACCGACTCCACAGAGTTTACACCCAAATCGAAGTTTACTATACTAGTTCCAGAGTCAAGGAAAAAATCATTGAGCACATCGGGATCAAAACTACGCTTTGCTTCATTCCTACTACCGGAAACACCAATTTTTCGTAAATTTGCCCATAGTTTTCTCGGAGATAGTGAAATATTGAACTTTGAGGCATAAAAATTTGACTTTGCAGCACGAATAATAGCTGTTGTATTATTACGCGCAATTTTATATGCACGCCAGTTAAAGTTATTTGGTGTGTGTTTCCATTTACTATACAAATTATTACGAGCTTTCATTGCATCGACTACATCCAAAGTAAACCAAGGGCAGCTTTCATTGCGAATTATTACGGTTTTAGTTGGTACACTACACACTGATTCAAAATCAGAACTACAAGACTTTGGAAAACATTTAATTTTACATTTGGATCAGGACTTGTTCGGCAACTCATCCAGGGGGCTAAAAGGGTGGCAGCTTCGAGGGCGGTAGGGTCAATAGAACGAAAATCTTTGAACGTAAAAGACAAAGGTACAGCAGGTTGAGAAAAATTAATGTCATACGTACAAAAAAGAAGATCATGATCCGAGACAAGATTAAACGAAATCTGGTCAAAGAGAAGAACCAGAGACGGATCAGAAACAATGGTAAAGTCGAGAAGACTAGGTGTGCAGTTTTTAGCGAATCGTGTTGCATATTTATTAATTATTTCCAGTCCAACAGAGGAAACTAGATTCCCCAATTGATAAGCGAGTTTTATCTGACTTAAGTCATCTTCAAGGAAGAAGGGTTCACGTCGAATATACAGCCTGGTTACTGCGAAAGCAGGACATTCGTAGGTGAAATGCGATGCCGTTTGTACGTTTCCAGACAGCCCTCATATAGACTCGACCTTTTTAACCTGATTGTTTTCAGATGCTCGTTGAAGGGACTGAAACCTTCGACGAGGACTAAGGATATCAAGTCTAGGCTAGGCTAATTCAATCCGAGTGCATAATTCGCTCTGCTAGTTTTGGGATCTTCTATCTGCTTCTTTAAATGTTTGAATCAGGTAAGATAATGCCAATATTCCGATTGCTGTTGACGTTCAGCCTCAGTCATATCACGTTTGTGAAGAGACGAGCAGCATCCAATGGATGGTTTAAGGGCCAAAGAAGGCTGACGATTAGCCATTCCTAATCAGAGCATCTGTCTTTCATTACGCTGTATACCTTTGTGCGCAGGAACCCAGGCCAGTGTTACAGGGTTGCACAATTCCAACCTGTTTAGGTAAGCGATGGCTACTCAACAACACTCTCATTTTTCAGTGTCGTGATTGTGGAAACTCTTTTCGACATCTGATATGCATTCAAGACTCGTAGCGCGAACATCAGTTTTCTCGGATTCTAACGTGTTGCAGGCCTAAAGATCATCCCTATATATTCGGGTCAACCTCCTTCACAGAAACGACTTCTAAGACTATAATTCTCCAACTTGATAGAAGTGGAAAGCAGCGGTAACACGTAAACTCATTTCAGGATGCTCATTTCAAAACTCAATTACTATTTTTTAAAGTCATTGGACCGAAGCGCACATAGAAATAATATTAATCAAGATACGAAATATCAGGAATCGGAGGTAGACAATTAAATTAAAAAAAAAACATCCAATCTGCTAATGCGATTTCCGTAATTTCCGCCTGCCAACAACAACTGTTGAGATGAGATTTTAATCTTTTATGAGTTTAATTAACAATCAGATTGTCCCAATACCTTTTAACGATGATTGCACTTCCTGAAAATCGTTTGTAATGTCAAAGAACGAGTTTCACGCCCACTTTCAACGTCGCTGACTAATAAAATCTACTCAACTAAATAATTGAAAGTCCTCATAAGTGCCAGCACGTTTGGATCCCTTGGGAAATAATTTTAAAAACTTTTCTCTGTATAGATTCGCAATTTGCACGTTCGACACAAACGAATACTCCCATGTACGTAAATATGTGTGCCTAGCCCCCGATGAATACCCAGTTACCACCGCTATTGGTACTCGTATCCCTTTATACATTTTCAATTGCCACGTACATATTTATTTTAAAAATCCCGATGTAACTACATTTCATAGCCAGTCATGGTAGGGGTATTTTGGGGCCGTGGGTTGGATACAGTCGATTACAAAGGGTTAGTATCCCTAGAACTATTAATCAATTTCATCAGTTTGTTAACTCTTTACTGGGCCGTGAATTGCTGGACGATTTGTTAATTGACTCGGATGAATGGGCTGCGGTAGGTTCAAGTTGGGTTGCGGGCCAGATGAAAGGTTATTAACCTGCGCGAAACAATAAGAAGCAAGTCCCTTTGAAATGTTTATTTGTATAGCTGAAAAAGGTTTAAATAAAATAAAAAAATTAAGCAAAAAAATTATTGAATTGAAGTTTTATTTGCGAATTTATAATTAAAATGTGTTCACCATTATTCGGTGCATGGACAGAACACAGAACAATTCTCTAAAACCTTTTTGTACGTTCTTGCGACGAAGTCATCAAAAAGAACTACGTTAACAGTTCGTCTGGCTTAAAATAGTGCTCAGAAATTTTTACAATTTAAACGAATACCCATGTGTTAAAGTAGAAATATACCTACATAATGTACCTACATTTATATTTCTACGTAAAGGGCTAACCGCATAGCTAAGTATACAAACATTCAAACGCTTTTCGTGGCAGCTATCGCACCCTCAGTACAATAGACCGAGAAGTCAAAAAACGTAATTTTTGAGATAATGATAAGGAACCTTGAAATTTATCTTTTTAAGGCTTCACGTCATCATGGTCATAAAAATACCTTTGATTAAAATTTTTGAAGTACGTCACGGAAGTGTAGACAAACGTACACTTCCAGCAGAACGAAAGTGTAGACAAAAGTATACTTCCTGCAAAACGGAAGTGTAGACAAACGTACACTTCCGGCAAAACGGAAGTTGAGAGGGAAATATAAGTTAGTGAAGATAGAAAGAGAGAGAGAGTTAAGTTTCGTATCATACACTCTTTTGTTACAACCCATAAAATTTAGTCGGCGGAAGGGTTCGTGGAATTGGTAAGCATCCTTGAATCTCCTCAATAGAGGGCAATACTAAGCTCTTATCTTCTATCCAAACCGATCCAAAGAAGAAAGCTATATATAAAACAGTTGCCGACAGATGGAATTTACCGGAAGTGAGTAAAGTCATTGTGTCCATGAATCGCAGTTCATTAGTTGGAAATATCGAGCGTCACCGTCATCGTCAGATTTTCATATCAAACGGCAAAAAACCAAAATTGAGCTAGAGAGCTGAAATTTATAATATAGACTCTCCAGGGGCCCTTGATGCTCATGTGTAAATATTTTCAAAATTCGCCCACTGACACGCCCACAATTCAAATTAATGCAACGCTGACGAGCCTACATGTTTACACATCAACTATACCGTGAGTGCAGCGTGGCTCACACCTTTTTTATATAAAAGATATATGATTTACGGTCGAGAGGGCTCTGAAGAATTAGGAGAAAACTATCATACGTTGCGCCACTAATTTCAGCAGGGGATTTGAATATCAATTTCGCGTCCGAAGATTGACAACTTTTGGTAAACTGTCTATAAGGTAAATTAGAACTACAAATGAATAATAACCGAAATGCACAAGACATGGAACAACAATCGATGCAGTTATCTTTCTAATTTTCATTCGAAAACATATGTATGTATTAGGGTGGTCCTTATTTTTCGACTTTTGAATTATCCCCGGGCCACTTTCCCATTTGATTATATACTTCTAAATATGAAATACGTTTTATTTGTTTTTTTTTGTTGAGATTTAAGGGTCACTACCAGCTGTCAAAATTTTTACAAAAAGCCCTCGCCTCGACCCCTCTTCTGTACCGATGCGTCGAGATTTAGCCCGCCCCGCACTTCAGTTCTAATAAGTCATTTACGAGAGCGCACGCGTTTTATTTGTAAAAGTCATAGTAACGTGTTTCAACGTGTTGCAATGGCGTCTAAAAGTAGCGGACTCAGTAAAGCTACTACAAATCAAAGTAAGGTATGGCTTATCGGTAGCTTTATATCCGTATTAAGAAAGTCAACATTGCCATACATCTTTAAAGATTTTGTAATATTTTGTATGTCCTAAAAAAAAATACAGATTTTGACTTTTTAAATTTTTTTTTTTAAATTCAAACCTTGTCAAACCTTGGTAGCGACCTTGGTAGCGACCCCTAAATGCCATTTAAAAAATTCCAAAAAAATTCTGAAATAGTTTCTTATGGTATATAATCAAACTACGTGGTGCCCGCGACAAAATTCAATCAGCTGGAGATCAAAAATCGATGTGAAGAGCTATAAAAACACTTGTGTTGCATAAACAAAAAAGTACAATAAAAGGCGTTTTTTTTGAAAATGTCTTGGTGAACGATTGTAAAACGTTGTCTAGCAAATTTAATGTTTTCTTTGTTAACAGTGTGTGTGAATTAAATAATGCTATTCCCAGTATTCAATATGTGAACGTAATTCCGCCAGTGAACAAAACTTTTAAATTTAAAGAAATAACACTAAATGAGCTTAGGGTCATTCTAAAAAATATGAAAAATAAAAAAGACCCTAATATGTTAAGTGTGAAAATGCTTAGTGATGTTATGGACAGTATTGGTCCGAAATTGTGCGGAATTATAAATAAGTCAATGGCAGATGGAATTTTCCCAGAAACATGGAAAGAGTCTATAGTTGTTCGAATAGAAAAATTAAAGAATCCTAAGAAACCTGCAGACTTTCGCCCAATCAATATGCTGCTCAACAAAGCGAAAATCTTGGAGAAAATTGTGCAGCAGCAGCTTCAAAAATATATGGAGGAAAATCATCTATTCGCGGAGTGCCAATCGGGGTTTAGAGGTAGACATAGCTGTGAGACGCTAATAAATCTCATCTTGGCGGAGTGGAAAAATGAAGTTCACTCAAAAAATAAAATTGCGGCAGTCTTTATCGACCTGAGACGAGCATTTGAGACAATTGACAGGGACATCCTAATTGATAAGCTCAATAAATATGGAATTAAAGAGAATGAATTAAGTTGGTCGAGTCATATTTGCAAGGACGCACACAGAGGACAAGGGTAGATGATGCAGTCTCGGAGGCAACAAATGTAGTCTTGAGTGTGCCACAGGGATCGGTTCTGGGGGCGTTGCTTTTTATAATATATATTAATGAAATGCCAAAAGTTGTCAAGTGCTCACGATTACAACTTTTCGCTGACGATGGTCTCTTATATGTTTCGTGTAATAATTTAGAAGAATGTATCGAACAGATAAACAATGATTTAAAAAAACTGCATAAATGGTTTCAGATGAACAAATTAAGCTTAAATATAGGCAAGACGAAGTGAATGTTTATCAATGGGTTGCCCAATAGTAGAATAGTGATCAATGACGAATCAGTTGAAATTGTTAGTGAAATAAAATATCTGGGTATTATGATTGATGAGAATTTAAATTTTAATGGTCATATTGCATACATAGCAAAGAAAATTGGTAAACAAATTGGTTTTTTTGGCAGAATACGAAAAAGGATGTCAATAATATGTGCAATAAATGTGTATAATACAATAATCAAACCACATTTTGAATATTGTTCTACAATTATATATTTAGCGAACAATACTATATTGGATAGACTGCAAAGGTTACAAAATAGAGCGATGCGCATAATTTAAAAATGCCACTGGCTGTCTCCAATTGTGAACATGTTAAATGTGCTGAAATGGTTGAGTGTGCGACAAAGGACGATTATGAATGTGTTGTTGTTTGTGTTTAAAATGAAAAATGATTTGTTACCCAGATACCTCTGTGATAAAATAATATATGTCGGTAGTGTACATACGAGTAACTTTAATATCCGTAACAGAAATAACTTTCGTCTTCCATACTTTACAACAGTAAAAGCACAGAATACAGTTTTTTATAAAGGCTTTAAAATGTTCAACGAGCTACCTAATGAATTGAAGTTAGAGAACCGACTTTTAAGTTTCAAGCGAAATGTTGTAAATTATGTTAAGACCAACTATGATTAGATTCCCTTAGTGTTTTATACTACTGGTTTAAACTTTCTTTGTATTACAATAGCTAAATATTGCTAGATAAACTAAAACTACTACTAACCACTACAAATTGAACACCAGAGCCTAGTCCCTTCTAGGGCAGGCGAAAATATCCTACTTATGTAGAGATAGTGCGTAGTAAATCTATACACTATTAAAGAAACAATTTTTTTTTTCTTAGCAATAAGGACCACCCTACATGAATCTTATATCTCATACCATAAATATTGTCTCGGTTTTACAATGAACCACAGTAATAACTGATGTATCTGATAATGAAAATAATGAAAATAATGAATAAAAATAAAAAATCTATTCAAAAATAATAACTAGGGGTCGCTATAAGTTGATAAAAAAACGAAGTCGACTGTTATACATATTAATCGGAAAATGAAATTTTTCGACATTGCATTCTCTGAATTCACATGATATAAAATTTTTCCGGCATTTTCAAGTAACTTCAAGCATTTTCAAGTAACTTCAAGCATGTCCAAGTAACTTCAAGTATGTTCAAGCATTATCAAGTAACTTCAAGTTTTCAAGCATTTTCAAGTAATTTCAAGCATTGTCAAGTAGCTTAAAGTAAATTCAAGCATTTTCAGGTAACTTCAAGTAACTTCAAGCATTTTCAAGTAACTTCATGATATAACATTTTTCCGTTCCGATTGGCAGATTATTGCCTCACACAGCAATGTTGTTGTTGTTGTAATTTCATCCAATTCGCTTCATTTTACCTGTTGTAATTCATAATGTGTGTTATACGTGGACAATTGTTGTATTGTGCACTTCTACGTATTGTCCCCTACCCAAATATATATAGTGTTGGTATATTTATGTAACGTATATAATAACAAAAAAGGGGGGAAACACGTTATAGGCAACTCCGTATTAATATATAGAAAAGAAGATTTATCAATGAAATCCCATAATAAATTTAAATATTTGTAGAAAATTAATATATGTACATATATGTATATACTGTATATATTATACATAAATATATATATATAAACATGCATATGCTTATGTACATATATATGGAGCTAAAGAAGTTTTACTTCAGTCGCGGGTCTTATGCACACTCATTTTCCTTTTTATCAAAAATGATTACTAAAACTTGTTTCAAAGTATTTCGTACTTTCCCAAGCAAAGCAGAGTTAAACCGAAATAAAAGTACCTATTGCGGTGGTAAATTTATTGATCGATGAACGACTTTTTTCGATTATCGATTGTCGATTTTTCTATTTCATATTGTGATTTTCGATTGTGATCGACGTTTTTCGATTTCACAAACGTTTGTGATCGATTCTCATTTTCCGATAGACGCGTTAGGAAGGTGGTGTCTGGAAGTCTTTTGTCGTACAAAATGTAAGTATTTTTTCAAATTAATTGGCGATTTCATAGAAAATAATATTAAAATATTTATGCACATTAAAGATTACTTAATTCACAAGCTAGTTGCGGCTTATTGTTTAAAGATGAAGTAACTCATTCTTTTTGATTTAGGAATTGGATGAGCCTGTTGCCTTTGAATTTTATGATTAAGTTTTGTAGGTGACGACTTAATAAGGCAAGGAAATAAAAAATAATATTGATAAAATTTGAATATTAAAAGAAAATTTTGGAAAAATATCATGTTTCAGGTATCTAGGACCTTTTTGGGTCTTCCAAGGCCCTCTTAGTAAAATAATCTTAACACAAGAATACAGCGCGGTTTCTAAGAAAAAGGATATATTTCCAAAATACCCGAAGAAACTGCACTGTTAGGTAGTTCGTAGACCAAAAAAAGTCCTTGAAGTCTGAAAAAAAGGATATTTTTCTGAAATATACTTAGAAACTGCGCTTTATTCTTGTATTAAAAGTTATTTTAGCAAGTGGTCCTTCAAAACCGGAAATTTGAAATATACACAAAAGTTTTAGGTCTTCCTGCTGGGCTCAGTAGTCTTTAGACTAGAGTTCGTTTATACCGACCCGAAATTCAACATTTCGTGACAAAATTATGCAAATGCAGATTTTTTGAAATTTTTATTTTCTCAAGAATGGCGAACCTTCAACGCGCCCGATATGCGTTCAGATAAATATTGCTTCTAAATTTGACATTCTTGTTATTTGCATTCTGCCGTAAATTTGTCTCTCGGGGCCAGTTCCAATGTCTACCGCTTATTTTACTTAAGGGGATCCCGGCCTTTGAAGACCCTCTGCCTGAGACGCAAAGCCGCGAATATTAGTTTTTACGAATTTCAAGATTTTCCATACAAATTCCATTGATTAATAATTAATCTCTGACAAATGTCAAAATGAATGGATGGATGGGTGCATATATTGAGTGAATTTGGACACGAATTATTTGAGTGGAAGCGTTTATTACTTGAAGGTGAAACTTTTGAAAGGATTTTTGGTTTATTGTCAGTTTGCATATACCCAAACTCGCACCTACTCCTAAACCAACAGTGCGCCCAAGTATTGAGGTAGCGGAAGGAAGGGGTAGGTGCTCCCATACGCAGTACACGGTCTATAGAATCTACTTGTGATTACTCTACTTATTTCGTTTTCTCTGTTTCGATCCTGAATCATGCTATTTCTGGAACAAGAGCTCAATGGTTTTGTTGTTGACAGATTGAGCTTAAACCGCACTTTTAACCTCAATCTGTTAAAACACTTTATCTTGTATTTTTACACATTTTCCACAGTAAATGCTTAGCTTAATTCGCCTTCTGTTCAATTTTCTGTCACACTTTTGCCATCGACCAAAAAGGACGTGATTCACTAATAGGTGTAATGAGTTTTAATTGTCATTCTCTCATTGCAACTTCCACTAATTGGTTGCACCTATTACGGAGAGGAGACTTGCAAAATTTAGTCAGTGGCATTTGAACGCCAGCCATTTATTGCATGTTGGCCTTCTGAAATTATGTTGTTATGTGGAAGATATGGGAAGATATGGGAGTTATAGAAGTTGAAGTCGCCTAGAATAAAAAAAATAAGCAGCCAGAGGTGCAGCCTTAGTCCAGTCAGTTCTGTCGGATAAATGCTGAAATAACCTGATCGTCATTTTTGGAATGGTAAATGAATACCTACAATTTGGGTGCAACCTGACAGAGCGAGCTTGACATACTGTCAAGATGCAATAAGACAAGTCCTTAATTTCAGATTGTGTATCATTTTGTAATTGATGTAACTAACTAAGGAGGGTTTGTGAAGATAATGCGATTATATTTGCGAATTTTGGTTTACCTCTAGAATAATTTGGCTCAGAACGCAACATCATGGCTTTGCAAATCCATCCAAATTGTACCGAACCATCTGCCAAGTTCCGAACTAAGTCCGACCTATAGCAGAAGTGGTGGTATCTCACTGGACGACAAGAAGCTGAGTGTTCGTCAAACACGTACAGTTAGACTGCTGTTTGTTGAAAGCTTTTTAACAGCAGCAGCTTCTAAAAGCCAATTCCTGTCTCCCCCATTATTAACATTAATTTACCCATGAATCATCCATTTAACAAAAAATATCACATAGGTACCAGCATCATATCCCGTAGCAGACAATTGCATTAGAACTCACACACTTCAATCAAATAGCCGTCCCTAAGGCCATTTCAATGGCCAAGGTAACTTTGCATTTAAACCTTCATTATTTTGCACAATCACAGTTTGCCGAATGAGTTCCCATCCTCGGCAAAGCAAATATCCAAAAAATCACACAAAATTATAATTCCCAAAGAAACCACACAAAACAACCCCAAAAGAATGCAAGGATACCATTATTCACCCACCCGTGTCACCACCATGTCGCTTCGTACGTGTGAATGTTCCAAAAGTTCTCTTCAAAAATTCCTCTCTGTGGAAAATCAACAGGAAATAGAATCTGAATTTTTTCGTTCATCTTCTCATCCTTGGTCGTCCTGAAATCTGACAGACAACAGAAAGAGTCAAACGAGGTCAACCATTGAGAACTGTGTACACACCTTCATGAACCCATCTCTGATAGAAAAACGAGTAGCAACCTATCGGTAGTTCTAGTCAGTTTATGCACTGAAGTGCAAGGCAAAAAATTTCAATATACTGGTAGTTCTATCGCCTCAATATTCATTCATAAATTGATTTTATTGGGATTTTTTTTTTTATTATTTTTTGTTCTTCCACTCCTTTTACCGAAATTGCCTTGCATATCCTTTACCAAATGTTAATTTCTTTCAGAGATTACATAATACGCCTTATCCATCCATCGAACGACAGCAGTACTAAAGTTCACTGTCAGTGCCGGATCCGACAGCTGCCGAGTG
The DNA here is from genome assembly GCA_949715645.1 of Portevinia maculata. Taxonomy (NCBI): domain Eukaryota; kingdom Metazoa; phylum Arthropoda; class Insecta; order Diptera; family Syrphidae; genus Portevinia; species Portevinia maculata. The sequence goes on from OX454527.1 coordinate 43,803,163, forward strand.
AAGAGGATCAAACTAGGTGTGAGAGGGCGTTTCGGTATGGCTGGCATTCATGTTGAATGTGATGAATGAGGAGAATATTGAAACTGACAGGTCTTATTATTTGGGGATTTGCAATAAATTGCTTGCTGTTATGGATTACAACTTCCCGCCGCCCAACTTTCCTCGCCCATTAACCAGTAGTACCAACATCGTCGTCATCATAATTTTATTATCGTCGTTGTCGTTCGACTGCTCTATTCTGAATTATGGTCAGCACTCCGGCGACTGAGATAGAGGAGAGCTTCCGACTAAAATCCTCTCTAGTTCACACATCATTTAATGCCAAGGACAGAACCGCATTGTAATGGACTAAGAACTATTTAATACTTCCACACTGATACAAAACACAGATTATGAACATGAAGGAGGAAAGGGCTTTAAGTGTTAACGCAATAATTACCTCCGAGTTGAAGTTCGGCTGATGCCTGGAAGGTATCTCCCTCCGGTCGACGAACCACGCATTGATACATTCCCTTATTTTCGCGGCCAACTCTCGTTACCACCAGTGTGTCTTCGATTCGGCCCGATGTCGGCAATTGTCGTCCATCTTTGTACCAGAGAATGTTTTGCATTCCCACCGGACTGCCGTTGCTCGTAACGATACATCGGAATTCAGCTGTGCCTCCCATGTGCACGCTTAGGACATTGGGAGATATCTCCACCTGCACTGGCGTAGCCACTGTCAGACGGAGTTCAGCGCTCGCCTCTCCACCCACATTGCCGGCGGTGCACTTGTAAACGCCAGAATCTTCGGCTGTTACAGCTTCTATCGCCAGTATTGGACCAAGTAAGCGTATTCGTGGACCACTAAGAACTGGCAGCGGCCCCGGTCCATTATGTGTATACCAACTGCAAAAAAAGAAAAAAAGTGTTGAATATATTTTGATTGATGACAGATCTTCAATGCACCCCCTAGAAAAATTGCATAAATTCATACATCACATCAACTAAAATGTCACCACGAACAAAGGAGATTGATCAAGTAATCCTGGTTGAACGGAAACACTCAAGCATTTTCTTAAACGTACCGTTACGGCCAAGTTAAGCATTCGTTATGCACCATTCATAAAGAATAATTTCTTCTTTACACCTTTTCTTCGAACTTTTGTGTCCATTGAAAATTACTAGGTACGTCGAATGCAATATGCAGGTGATTGCACTAGTACTGCCATTTCCGTTGAAAAAAATGCAGTACAAAACTTGTCATCATGAAAACGTGATTTTTGCAGGACTTAAAAATAAAACCTTTTTAACGAGTGATTGCGTCAATTCAACTTCAACACAATGAATCACATACCTCATAGAGAGACATGATTCGTTTGAGTCTACAATTCCACGAAATGGTTACATCCGGATTGAAAATATGAAAATAGCTTAAACCAGTGTAAATGGGGTTATGTCATGTCTAAAAGGAGAAGGTTCAACATTTAATTCGCCCTACATCTTAAAAAAAAAGGTTATTTCAACTTTTTATTAACAGCTATAGGCAGGGTATTTCTCAGTTTGTCAATTGTGTGAACGTGATAACGTTTGCCAGTTGCTTTTCCAGGGTATTCGTGTTGGTAATAATTTATTTTATTACGGCCTTCGTATTAGTTAGCTTCTCAGCTTCAACGAATTTATGAACACTTTCGGGAAACGCAAAATTGAATAGTTATGCAAATCTAACGGCTTTGGTCTTAGTCGCATGTCCTTTATGTAGGGAATTAACTTCATCTTAAGTCGGAAATAAATATACTTTTGCGATGTGAAGTTATTTCTCACTTAGTGTGGGAAATTGCTTAACATAAAAATTCGATGGAGTAATTTCCCAGTTAACATTTTATGAATTGTCATCAATTTTTGTGGCATTTCATCAGTTTCTGTGGACTGACAGTTGTTGCTCCTTAGTGGAGCAATGAAGTTGCGTGAGCGGCTAGCCAATACGGAGAAATAGGTGGAATCCTATAAGAATAAGTATCCTGTTAATTTTAAGTTAGATTTAATCATTTTTATCTAGTATGTAAGTAGATATCTAATAATGAATAAAAAAATGAATTTCAAAGTCAAAGTAAGCATTGCTGAGTCGGTAAATTCAATTCCTGTTATTTATTATTAACTACCTTCCTGAATAAAATTATTTGTTCATACATAAATCATTGTGGCTTAATTGAAAATCAAGAATCGACGCGTAAGAAAATAGCGTTTTTGCGAACATTTTCAAATAATGGTTTTTTACGAAAACGGTAATATCTCAAAAACGGGTCAAGTTATTTTGATGAAAATTTACACATCGACTTATACTACCATTTAATAATAATAATAATATTATTATTATTATTATTATACTACCATTTGCAATTGGAATTCGTATATAAAAAATTCTGAATAATTTTTTTACAACTTTTTTATTTTTATAAAAAAAATTTCAATTCTTAAAAATTGTACTTTTCTCCAAAAATCAACTCTTACGATTTTGAAAAATTGTAATGTTTTGAATACTTCGAGTGAGTGAGTGTCAGAAGATGGGTTATTTAGTTTTTTTTTCACAGTATTCGATTACCAGAACTTTAGAAAACCAACAATATCTCAAAAATGGGCTACGTAATTTCGAGCAAATTTGAGATATTAGTAGATACAAATATCTTGAAGGTATCGACATACTCAGATTTAAGAATTTGTTTCATCTCTAATGATTTTAATGATTTCTGGGGTTTTTAATGCTTGGAGTAAATGTAACAACGCATACTCAGATTTTCGCAAAAGACTCGTATAGCTGGACATTAGGAAAATGGCTATATCCCAAAAACCGGTCGATATTTTCAAAAAATTTGACAATCAAGCTTTTTATATTTTTTGGAACGAATTCGCATACTAAGATTTGCAAAAAAATTGGCAGTTATAGGGACTGCCGATAAAAGTAGAACTTTTAGTATCAAAATTTGAAATTTCATAATGTTTGAATTAAAATTATAAACATCAATTTATTTTTCACATCTATTGACACTCCGAGCAATAATTATATGCATGTTTATATGGTTTTTTATTATTCAAATATATTACTGGCTGTACAAGGTCATGACAAAATATAAATACAATTCAATTAAAATAAAAATTAATATACAATCACATGATTTGTGGATTGTATTTGCATTTACATAAATTTCAATGTACTTGATTTTAAACATTATTTTCATTGTTCGCATCATTGTCATCATTTATCTCAACAATACTTAGACTTTTTGTACTTTAAATACGAGGATTTAAAATAGTTTTCTGTTATTTATTTTGTATCCTAAAAATATTAGTATATTTATTTAATACTCACTATTGTACTGCACAATGATTCTACAATTACACAATTCACATAATAACCCATCCAAAAAGCGTTTAATGCGCACAGTATACGGCCGATGCGCGTGCACCAGTCTTGAGCATGTCAGTGACGTGAACCCATAAGATAAGTACATGAGTGTTGCCATCCACACACAAAACAACCCCCCCCCCCCCACCCCCCACTCGCCGAGTGAATTAAATAAAAAAATGATTTTGGGAAACGGCTGCACCGATTTCAATGATTGACCATTCACTTTGAAGGTGTGAATTTAAGGATTTCGATAAAATTATGTATTTTATTCTGCAGCCACGACCATTTAAATTATGATGTTTCTTGGCAGAGATAAGCATGATCAAAATCCCTCCCCTCTAACCTTTCTTCAATCATCGAAATCGGTCCAGTCGTATTCGAGCAATCACATTTCAATTTCATGTCCAAGTTCCCGCCGCAATTGTGTTTGTAGGCGTGGCGCCACAACAATGAAACATTTTCTCCCTAAATCCTGCTGCCTTACCCTAAAAAATGAGCCATCAACCGTTAAAATCCGTCCAGCCGTTGCCTCGCAATCGCATAAATAAGTTGTAAAATAGTCATGAGCATGTCGCGGTGAAGCGAACCCATAAGATTTTCCACTACCAAAACGTGCCCAACGCGGCTAAAGAAGTTTTCACTTAAAAAAAAAATATAAAACTAAGATTTGCAAAAAAAAAAATTAAAATTTTTTCGTTACTATAAAAATTTTGTTAAATCCAGTGGTGCACTTTATTTTACTTATATCTACTCGTACGTTGAAGTTTTCAAAATCTCACTTTTGTCAAAACGACTGTTGCGATTTTTAATTAGTTTTATGTTTTTAATGCTTGGGGTGAGTATAAGAAAATTACTTATTCAGTTTTTCAAAAAAGGGTGTGTGTATGTGTACTGATGTACTCGCGTTAGAAGTTATTCTTTTTCGGCGTGACATTTACGTCAGAACCAAGAGATAAATAATTTAATTATTTAAACTTTAATTTGGAGAAAATAACCAAACACAGAAATAAGGAGCAGTTTCTAAGGGCATTTTGGAAAAAAATATTGTTTTAGAACTTTAAGAACCTTTTTCAGGGTTCCAAGAGCCTCTTGGGAAAATAATCATGAAGACAGAAAAGCTGCACGGTTTTTAAGGACATTTTAGAAAAATATCTTCTCTTTTTTGGTTCTAAGGACCTTTTTTAGGGTCCCAAGGACCTCCTGGTAAAATAACCATGAGGACAGAAAAACTGCACGGTTTCTAAGGACATTTTGAAAAAATATCTATATTTTTTTTTGTTTTAATGACCTCTTTTAGGGTTCCAAGGACCTCCTGGTAAAATAACCATGAGAACAGAAAAACTGCACGGTTTTTAAGGACATTTTAGAAAAATATCTTCTATTTTTGGTTCTAAGGACCTTTTTTAGGGTTCCAAGGACCTCCTGGTAAAATAACTATGAGAACAGAAAAACTGCACGGTTTTTAAGGACATTTTGGAAAAATATCTCCTTTTCTTGGTTTTAATGACCTCTTTAGGGTTCCAAGGACCTCCTGGTTGTAAGGTTGGTCCTATGTAGTTAAGATCCCTCGACCCAAAACGTTAGCTATTACGCTGTCGTTTACCTCTATTAGCGACGAACGCTATGTTAATAGAGCGGGCCGAGGTATAAGAATATTCAAATTGAGCGAGTTGCTCGTAAAAATTAAACAGTCTTGATACTTTGGTTGCTTTCAGGAGCAGAACATTTATTTACAAAATCTTATGCTATTTATACAGAATATTCCTTTGGATTTGGTTCACATTCCAATCCACTCAGATTCTGGCCCTCGATACTTGAACCCTAATCATTTCATACCTTGCTGGTGCATATCACCCTATCAGCATTATTATTATCTTATGCACCGGACGTTGGCAGCGGAATGCATAGTGCAACCCGAACCCGTCATAGTATTTGCTATGGTGCTTAGTGGTGAGGCAAATGCATTCACGAGATACATACGAGTACTTCTCTATGTGATTTGATTATGTCGCTGAGCATGGTCGCCACTTCGGACGGATACCGAAGGTGTCGGTATACACATTGTGTACCATGGGTAATAGTCACAGATGGACATGAATTTCTATTGCGCTAGACATGTTATACGACGCTCGATGCATGTCTCGCGGGTTTCAAGTATCGAAGCTCAGAACGAGAACATTTATGAGTGAAAGATAAATGAGAACATTTATGAATGAAAGATAAATGACAACATTTATGAATGAAAAATAAATGATCGCTGATGTGATCCCTTCACATGGTAAAATAGCCCAAAGTCAAATAAAAGCGACATTCTTAAATGGCCCCAAGTCGTACCCACGGTACAAATCGTAATTCAACTGAAGTACAACGAACTTCATTTCGTTCAACCAACTTGCTTCCCCTATCCAAATTTCCGATACCCAACTGCTTCCGTTACAACTAAATTTGTACTCTAAATGTGCCAAAAAAGAACAAACAAAAACCGATGAAGTGATTTCAAAAAAAGTTGATGTATTAACTGATATTAACATTTAAAACAGATCTATATACTTTTTGAAATACTTTTTTATAGTTCAAAAGTTAAACTGAAAAATACTCTTAATTTAAACACCAGAATCGTCCCGTTTGATATATTAATTTTCGATTCAATCCGGGAACTTGAAGTGGGTGAAAATCGATTTTCTAGATTTGTTAACATTTCCTAAATGTTTCCTCAGTCCACTGAGACGGCATTAACGGATCTGACGGCCAGAGTGCGTAGGGCGCTCGACCGCAAGAACTATGCTCTTGCTGTCTTCGTGGATATTGAGGGTGCCTTTGACAATCCCACCTTTTGCAGAATTGAGTCTGCCTTAACACTGAAGGGCGTCGATTCTACAACTGTGGAATGGATCCTGGAAATGCTTAGGAGCAGATAAGTTACAGCTGCTGTTGGCGGCTGTGTCAGAACTGTGCGCGCTGTCAAAGGCTTTGCGCAGGGCGGTGTACTTTCCACTACATTGTGGAACCTGTTGGTCGACTCCTTGTTGAGAAGACTTGATGGGGAAGGTCACCCTGTTATTGGGTACGCTGACGATGTGTGCATTATTGTCAGCGGCAGGAGTTTACCAACTCTTTGTGAGCGGATGGAAACAGCGCGAAACAGCGATGGGAGTTGGTGCCGCGAGCAAGCAAGTCAACCCCGCGAAGACTGAGATGATGCTGTTCACGAGTAGAATGGCTATACCTCAAGTGAGGTGGCCTTACTTCCAGGGCACTCAACTAAAGCTATCAAGCAAGGTTAAGTATCTGGGTATTGTTCTAGATCCAAAGCTTAACTTTTCTGAACATTTGGTTGCTAGGATTTCGAAGGCAACTAACATTCTCTGGCAGTGCCGTAGGATGTTCAGCAGAACCTGGGGACTTAGTCCCAGGCTGGTTCACTGGATTTACACGTGCATTGTTAGGCCATACCTTATGTATGGTGCGATTGTATGGTGGGCTAGAGCTCACATCCTCAAACGTCAACTGTCGAAGCTACAGCACCTTGCGTGCTTATGCATTACAGGTGCGATGAGAGGAACTCCCACTGCTGCTATGGAAGTGTTGCTCTGTTTACCTCCCTTGCAGTTCCTTGCTGAAAGTGAGGCCAGAAAATCACTATACCGCATGTGTGTAGTACTTGGACGGCAGGTCAATCTCGGCGATGGGGCCAGAGGTGCTAGGTACAGAGCTCTCTATGACAGCCTACCTGGCCATCGGGGAGGAGCACTTGACACTGTGTGCATGAAGCAAGTCTTTGAGCGCCGTTTTCAGGTCATCCTTCCTGAACGGCAGGAATGGAACAGTGAGGGGTGGAATGGCATTAAGCCGGGTGATGTCATCGTCTATACCGATGGCTCACTCATTGACGGTATCTCCGGAGCCGGGGTCTACTCTAGAGACTGTCGGATAAATCCTATCTGCAGCCTTGGGTAGACAAACAACTGTTTTTCAGGCAGAAATCTTTGCGATTGCTACTGCCGCAAATATCCTGTTAAGGAGAAGGATTAAGGGTAAAACCTTATACATCTGCTCAGATAGCCAAGCCGCTATCAAAGCCTGTTCGGCTGGTTCTCTCAACTCAAAAATAGTTGAGGAAACCATGGTTAAGCTTAACCGTCTGGGTAGATGTAACTCGGTATCACTTGCCTGGGTTCCTGGGCATACAGGTATCGAGGGAAATGAAAGAGCGGATGCTCTGGCCAGGAAGGGCTCTTCAACAGCCTTCATTGGCCCACAACCATCTATAGGATGCTGCTCATCCGTCCACAAACGTGAAATGGATTCGGCTCTACGCCAACAACATTCCGAATACTGGCATGACCTGGTCTCATGCAGGTATTCGAAGAAGCTAGTGGACGGTCCGAAAATCAGCAGAGCTAACTTTTTGCTTGGACTAAACAGGAAAGACTTGAGACCCTTGATTGGTCTCGTCACCGGTTTCAGTCCTCTTAACGAGCACCTCAAAACCATCCACATTAGGAGCTCGGGCCTATGTGAGTGCTGCCTGGAGGCGGATGAAACGGTATCTCACTTCATCTGTGAATGTCCGGCTTTCGCCAGAACCAGGCTCACCACTATAGGCAAACAATTCGTTAACGAAGATGAGATGGGGGAAATTGAACTTGCAAATATCCTTCGCTTTGCCAAGGCTACTGGCAGGTTCTCCCTCATTGAATCCTACTAATCGCCAATAACCAGCGAGCGGGCAGCTATGCTGAAGTACAATGGACCAATAGGTCTAAGTGCTTGTCATCTACTGATGACCCCACTGCACATACAATACAATACAATACAAATGTACGGACATGTTAACAAATCTAGAAAATCGAGAAAATGAAGCGAATATGAATCTAATAAAATGCTGAACGCCGTTAAGCTTCATTAACTACCAATCGAATAATATACGACGTACTCAGCCTCGATCCTAATGATAATCTTTTGTATATTCAACGAATAATTTCTAGTACAGAATACGTCAACAGAAATTCATTAACTTTATGTCAAGTCTCCACGGATCCGCAAGACTGCAGCCCGCAAAAAAAAAATAAAAAAAAAAATAAAAAAAAGGTTAAGAATCACCGCCTTTCGAGGTGAAGGAATGATATTTGTGTTGTTGACAACGCAGTGGGGATTCTATTAACGTTTTGAGATTTACCAAATCCCATTCCCATCGATTTTTTTTTGAATAGGGTCAGCATGCTTGCTTAAGGGCTATTTCAAAAGTGACAAAAAGTTGAACATTTTCCACCATTATCGTCACTTTTAAAAGTTGTTCCCCTTAAATTTGTTGGTCGCTTCCTTTTTCTTAGATTTTTTTTTTTTGTGAAACGGCGACCCCCCCCCCCCCCCCTATTTATTTGTTTGCTTTCTACAACCAGACTTTTTTCTTTCTGCTGATGCTATACTTTATTTTTCTGACAACCGATTGTATTGGTGCGAGTACTCGACTATTGAAGTAACTACACAACCCAACCGAGGACCGGAATTTTTATGTTGAGTTAACACTTTTGTCCCGGAATGAGAAATAATCCATCATTACATTTAACATTCTATGGCGGCATCTTCAATTTGTTTTGGGGTCTGGAACAACCCTTGAAAGATTTTCTTCAAAGAATTTCGGAAGTACGCCTAGTTTTGGGTTGAAATGAAATGGGTTTGGGCTTTAAGATAAATGCTACCGCTTCGTTTAAGTGGGACAACCTAATTTTTATTGAATTGGAAAATATTTTGCGGTCGTTTATTACCGTTTGGGAAGATGAATTGGCTGGACCAAGTTGGGTGTATGTAATGTGATCCTAATTTAATTATGCTATTGGGTATCCTACTGATCAATGTGAATATTATATTAGCACTGATGATTGATGCATGTTGAATGGATTGGTCATTAATAATTTAAATTATTGAAAGGAAAGTTGTTTTTATATCGCTTTTCACTTAGCAAAAGGAGCTTACATAAAATCTCCGACTGACCTAGTTTCATATTTGCCTTTTTCATTCCATAAAAAGTTTTTTTATATTCATTTTTCTCAGTTTATGTAAGGCGCCTTTTGCATGAAATACCTTACAACCCACTTTGTAGCTGCAATAGCTGCAAATCGTGAATTCAGTTTTTCTTTCGTTATTAAATTGTTGGTGTCCTTATAGGATCTCAAAAATTCTCGTTTAAGAAACTGCAATTTTAACCGGAGCAGGCCAAGGTATTGTTATTATATTTGAAATCAAGTTTCCGATTATTCTGCTGCTTTGTTTCCTTTTGAGGAAGAATGGTTTAAGGAAAGTTAAAGAATTATATAGGATTGTAGGTCGAAAAATCTCAACATAAATGGATTCAAGTTCAAAAAAGTCTTATTGAGTAAACAAATAAATTTTCTGTGGAGCATTTGAAATACAAAGATTGGTACCCAAAATAAATTTCTATGGTTGAAAGTTTCATTTAAATGATGATCGATGATCTGGAGACAATCAACAGTGAACCTTTGTTTTTATAAGGATTAATAAGACAGATTCACAGGGGAAAACAAATGAATGACCGAGGATCAAAATGTCGACTACACAAAACTCGAACATTATGGGAAAATCTAGAAACCCAAAATCTCAAAAGCGAATGCGTTAAAAGCGAACAATTTTTTTTTAATCAATGTCCAAAATTTCGAGTCGGTTAACCCGCGAAGTAGGCCCCAAACAAAGGGGTAGTATCTACCCTCAAATTCATTCGATTGATATTTATTTAATCAGTTGAAGAACTCACCACGTAGGTCCTGGGTATTCCTACCAGATCGTAGGATTACTGTGTTCGACATCAAGTTGTTTTTCCATATTAAATGATTTTCTTCTCCAGGAATCAATCTTACTACCAACGTGTACAGCCAATAGGTTAGGTTAGGTTTAGGTGGCTGTCGGCAGAAGCCGACACACTTAGACCAATTTAGGTCCATTGTGATACCACGTATGTATTATCTACCTCAAATCTGTAGATGGGACTGGCCAACGATAAGCGGTTGTTCTCAAACGGTCCCCCATCTACGTACTAACCGCGCCCAACGTCTTTTAATTACGGTGATCTGACGAGAACCGATTAACTCGACGTGGAATGGTCGTTGGTGTACAGCAAATACATTTAATGCGGTTGTAGGTCCCATGGCTTTCCTGGTACGTTCGTAATCATATTCTTTCCAGTTAAGCGGTCCAACTTTAGTCCTACATAGCTAGCGCTGTTGGAGAAATTTAGAGTGGATCCTATTAAAGTGGGAGCGAGAAGCGTCTAATTTTGTTTTTCCTAGTAAAAAGAATCAACTCGGATTGACATTGAGACCACGGGTTCTTGTCGAGCTTACTAGCTTATTAAGAGTGTATTGAAGGACATCCGCAAGCATCTGTAGGTACTTGGCTGATATTGAGATAATAACATCGTCCGCGTATGGTACAACCCTACAGCCGGAGGGCGAGAGAACTCCCCTTGGGGGGTTCCCCGCTGAGCTTATCTCTTAATAGACCTAATCCCAAGTGAAGCATTTATCACTCTGGTTTTAAGTATCTGTTCCACAAGGGCGCAGACTGATTCGCAAATGTTAACCCTTCGAAGGGCATGGATAATTGAATTTGTTTCAACGTTGTTGAAGGAAGGTCACCAGGGTGAGCTCCTTTACGCAGAGAGGTTGTTCGATGGTGTGTATCAAAGAGTGGAGCGATGTCTCAACTGGTTTGCCTTTTTGATATGCGTGTTGAGAAGTAGATAGCTCCACTGATCAAGAGATCTAGGATTCTCTCGAGAGTTTTCAGTAGGAAAGACATCAGGCTGATTGTCATTAGATCTTTGGAAGTTGTGTGTAAGGTCTTGCCGGCCTTTGGTATGAATACCACTTTTACCTCGGACCAGGTGTCGGGTATGGGCACCGGTCCTAAAAGGCCGAGTAAGGCATGTTTTGAAGCAATTATCTTCCCCTACCAGTACACCAGGAAGTTCTGAGTTGTCATTGCTCATGTGAGCACCTTTTTTGTTTAGCATGGTAATTATTTTTGAAGTAGGCTAGTAACAACAAGATCCCCTAACCTACGAGCTACTGCCGTGCATACGCCATCGTGCCAACCAGTTGTCCCAAGTCTATCATCCACCCCAACCCTGCCTGTCACAATTCATAGCTCCGTGATGCTTATTTTAGGGATGAATTTATTTCCAGCCCTATAAAAATTGCGTCTCCTCTGCATCCGCAATTTTTCGTCAAAAAAGCAGCGAAAAATACAAAATCGCAAAAGAAAACAATAGATGCAAAGAAGTGCTGCCTTATGGGACTCCACGAAGCTTTTTAATTCGCTGGATAAATTTTCTTTTAGTCGACATTTATAAAACGTATTTTCAAAAATTATTTTTCAAAGTAAAAGTAGGGCTCGGTATTATGCGCACTGCAGAATACTGTATGTTTATGTGATGAAAACATGAACATTTTGAGCCTAAACATGTGTATCCATAAATCACCATAACCTCAGCAACTTCAAGGACGATAATTTGTAAAAATGCCATTGTCTGCTGCAGGTGCATACGCGCCTATGAAACCTTCGTGTCGTCTGTTGAAAGTCAAAAGTGCAAAGTAACAAACATGAATTTCTGAAATCCAATATGTTTTTTTCTTGGTTGCGACAATGGCTTGTAGCCCAACTTGCACGATTCACAAACCCGAATAATCGGTGACAAGAATGCGAATACGTATTCACCCATACCACCATGCCCCTCAACCACAGCCGCGGGACTGCCGTTAGTTATAACTTCGTTGGCTTGGGTAGGTATGATCTAACGACTATAGAGAAGTCAAAGAATTGTCTAAAATTTCTGTTCGTCGATCCGTCTGTCCGTCTGTACGTCTGTAGCCGAGGATCCAGCCGCAATGGGTGGACGAATTTACTTTAAACTTCGTATTTGGGTTATCTAGGATTATAACTAGTGTCCATTTGTTTTATATCCTAGCATTTTAATTAACGGTACCTACATACATATTTTTTTCAAAACAGATTTTCTCAAAAAATGCCTCAAACGAAATTAATAATTTTTCAAATAAATAATTAAGGTGAACGTAAAAAAAGGGGTACCCAGTTTTTCTTAAAATGCTCGAATAACGGCATTTTACTAAAATGGTTATAACTCAAAAAACGGGCCAAGTTATTTCAAAGTCAATTAACACACCGACTAATACTAAAATATCAAAGGTATTTGTATATTCAATTTTTAAAAAAAATGTTGGGTTTATATAACAGTTTTTTTGAATTTTTGAAAATCTCATTTTTCTCACACACGGCTTCAACGTATTTGATTAATTTTAATGTCTTGAATACTTGGATTGAGTATCAGAAGATGGCAGACTCAGTTTTGTTTTCAGAAGACTGGAGTAACGATAGGAAACCAAGAATATCTAAAAATGGGTGACGTTATTTCAAAAAAAAATTAACATTAGAAAAATGGCTATAATGTTTTAAAAAACCGGCTCAGTGATTTCAAAACGATCTATATATATAAAAGAATGTGTCCGAAGCGATGTAATCCCATAACTCGAGATTGGCCGAACCGATTTTGATGATTTATACTTTGTTGGAAAGGTATTTTCTCAGTACGGGTTTTTTTTTTAAAAGAAAAGATCAAAAAATCAAAATTTAAAAATGTCTTATTTTGATCACCCAGCGTATTACGACAGGTTTTTTCGATTTTTTTAAATTTTTTTTTCATTTTGTATTTATTTATTTTGGCAACAACCAAAAAAAGAATCAAATTTGAATGTACCATATCGTATCACAATTGAACTGTCAGATAGACACGCAACGTAACGCCATCTATTATCGATCAATGGAGAAGCCAATTTTGTTTCATATGTGGTGGCGCTGTCCACGTTGACTGTGCCATTTGATTCAGTTGCGCAGTTTCTTCATTCGTTGCTGTTTCAGCGTCCATATTGCACTTTTATACATAAATAAAAAACACATTAAGAGGAATATAAAACCAAAATTTTATGAGCCAAAACAAACTTTTTCTTCCATTCACCCTCTGTCAACAATAACAAACCTACATTGTGTATTGCACCCAAAGCCAAATATATGAATTATAATCAAAAATATATACTTTTTTTTTTTTTTTTTACTTTTAAATTCATTTTTATTAATTATTAGCTTATATCAACTTATATACTAGACAAAAATGAGTAAATCTAACTTAACATTAACAGGATACTTATTCTAGATTATTGATCCTTATGCGGACGCCCTAAACTTAACTCTATCTTATAATTATTGCCTTTCGGCCTAAAAACTATTTTACGAACTAATCTTACATATTATGTTTTCATCGAGAAATTTTTTTAAGAAAACTCGGCATCTTTATCAAATTTTATATTTTTATATAAAAAAACAAATTACAAACTACCTACTCTACTTACTTAAACTACTTAACATATTCTAACTATAATTAGGATTCTGAGCACTCGTTGCATTACGAAACAAGTGGTCAAATTCCCAATTGCTTTCCGAGCGCCTGGCAGTCGTCAACGTGCACACGCGCCGCCGTGAGCTGACTGATGCCTTACAGAATCAATCACCTCCCGGAAGCACCACCACAAGTTGGCGAGCCCGGCCCCTCCCAGAAACGCCCTAGCTAACTTAATCTATCTTACAAACTAAGAGGATGTTACCTAGAGTAACGCACCGTCTTGGGAGTGCATGTTGACCCCTCCCCCCTCAAAAAGCCACCAAAATTCGGCAAATTGCTTTTCTGTATCGAATTTATCCCTCTCCGCTATTGCGGTACTAAAACGGAGGAGCTCATGAGCATTGGCGACGTCCTCGCCGCGGATGAGCCGCTTATCTCTCGCACTGCGGTAGCGGTGGTATAATACCGGGATACCATCCCTCGTCTGTACCAGCCCTTTTGCATCAATATGGATAAATGCCTCTGGCGGGATAAAGCCAGACCGGAGTGTACTCTCAATGTACATTTCATTGGGGTAGTAAGCCCCAAAGATCAGACTATTGTCGCTGGCCATCGCCCTTGCAACGTGCCTTCGAGTCACCTTAATGAGGAAATTGTCAATCCTATTCAACTGAGCCCCATCGTATAGGACCTTGTTGGGATAGTATTTTATATAGTTGGATTCAGGCGTTCGGAACAACCGGAGACAGGTCCTAAGACATTGTCTCTCCAAAACCCGAATCTTTTCCATATAGCTAGGCGCTATATTAAACCATAATGGACAACCATAAGCGATGATCGGCCTTATAAGGGCCACGTAGCAAATGACCTTCACTCTGGAGTCAAGTTGACTGCTATGAAACAGTCTCCTTGTCAGAGCATAAGCCTTCTTGGCCCCAGCAAGACAAGCAACTATATGTCTATCGAAATATAGATACTGGTCAAGCCAGATACCTAGATATCTAACTGCGCTTCTCACCGCCAATGGCTGCCCATTTTGTCCAATAATGGCCAATTTTTTCCAGTTTTTTCTGGTATCCCTAGAGGCCCCAGCCAATGGAGTTCTGAACAAGATTGTTTCCGTCTTCTGAAAGTTGATTTTCAACTTCCAGTCGTCGCAATATCGCTTAATTTGATCGAAGTCACGCTGCAAAAGGGTATTAATGACCTCGATTTTAGGACCTGATCTGTATGCCACCAAATCGTCGGCATACGCTATAGCATGTCTGAGTGAAGCCACCAGATCACTCGTGTAAATGTTAAACAGGATCGAAGAATTGACCGCCCCCGTCTGTAAACCGTTTTTAATTTCAAAGACTCTGCTCGAAGTCACGTTGCCACATTTGACAACGAACTTCTTTCCCATAAGCATATTATAAATTACATATAGCAAAGGTTTGTGCATCCCCCGCCTGGTCAACTTGTAGAAAAGTCCCTCTAACCATACGGTGTCGAAAGCCTTCTCAAAATCAACCAGACAAGCACCCGTGCATTGGCTCTTGCATTTATTCCACTGAATGTCGGAAACCAGTTTCGACGCGGCATGAATAGTGTCATGCCTCGCCCTGAAACCAAACTGGTTGTCCGGAATCAAAAATATATAATTGAAGCCGATGTGTTTATACATTGCCAATAAACTTATGTTTATTTTGCCATTGCCCCTGCCTTTCATTTTATTATTATTCACAAATTCAATTTAGAATGAATTTATTGATTTTACTCAGATTTAATTTCTCTTAATTTCATATTCCTAACATGTTTCCTGGATAGTTCTTTTGGCGAGGAAGACTTTAGGCATTATAACATCACCCTGCGCCCAGTGCAAAACGGGAAAATTATTCCTTTTTGATAGTTTCCGCTGCGTGCGCTGCTGCGTAAATGGTTTAAGTTACGTAAAAATCATGTATGATGGAATTGTTCCTCTTTAAAAATTCTAAAAAAAGTCAGCGACAGTATATGTTTATCTTTTAAGATTGACTCACTATAACCTTTTTTATGGTAATCAAATTTGTTCCAAATTAATGCAATATTTGCGAAGGAGTTTTATCAACATAATATTAATCCGTATCCAAATAAATATGTTATTAATCACAAGTATTTAATTGTAAACAAAATTGTCCTTGACATCACTTGCTTTCAATCAACATCTTTATTTTTTATATTTAGTATTTTTTTTTTGTATTTATTTATTTCATATCACAATTTTAAAATAACTCCGCAACGCGCAAGACGCTTGCCGGCGGAGGAGAGAAAGGTTGTTTTTATACCCTATTCTAAGGGTATATTAATTTTGACGCATAGTTTGTAACATACCTTAATATTGGCCGTAGACCCCAAAAAGTTACTATATTTATGATCATTATCGATAGTAATGTCGATCTAGCCATATCCGTCCGTCCGTCCGTCTGTTGTCAAAAATTAGGCCTTTAAACTGGGCCTAGAGAGCTGAAATTTTAACCATATACTCTCTAGGGTCCCGAAATAATCAAGTTTACGAACTTTTGAAATCCGCCCACAGACACGCCCACAAACTAAATAAAACAATTTTATTGAAAAACCAAAATTTTAGCTAGGGAGCTGAAATTTATAATATATACTATATATAAGCTCATGTGTTAATATTTTTAAAATCCGCCTACTGACACGCCCGCAATTTAAAAAAAACTTTTTTTGATAATCAAAAGTTTGAGCTAGGGAGCTGAAATTTATAATATATACTCTCTAGGGGCCCTTTATGCTCATGTGTCAATTTTTTTAAAATCAGCTTACTGACACGCCCACAATTAAATACATTTTTTTTTATTGGAAAACCTAAGTTTGAGCTAAGGAGCTTTTTTACAAAAGCTTCGTTTTTTTTTTGATAAAATCATTTGAATGTTATATAACAAAGTATGTAGAGCGTTCTTAACAATTCAACCATATTTAGACTTTTGTCACGCCCACTTATGAGGGATAGGAATAAGAATAGGGTATCCAACAGTTCGCCCAAGCGGACTGTAGCCCGTCCCTATGTTTTTAATATATTTTCACAACGGGACTTACCGCAATTGGTCTTGAGTCTTATATTTCAGCAACATTGCTTTTGTTTTCGCATGTTTATTTTAAGTTTTTGTTCTTATTAATAAAGACTCCGAGCGATGCCGGGGTGGTCAGCTAGTTTTATATAAAAGCTTATACTACAATTTGGAACAAATTTACATACTTAAGGTAAGAAATTGGCAAATTTAGGTTTCACCAAAAGATAACGCAGATATTCACCAGATGCATTTGATAGTGAAAATATTAGATTCGATGGTTATGGACGTGGGATTTGATACCCTTATCACCGCGGCCACACTGGGCCTATTGTGATGCACTCGTTTTGGCTTAAGGCTCAATCCTGAAGCCGGCTTTCTTGATAAAGGTCTTTTAGTGAGCTGACAGATATGTCAACTGTTTCAATGAAGGGTTTACCCAAGATGTGCACGACACGAGTCTTTGACAGTGGCATGGAATATGTTCTGCTGTTTCTTTCTCTTCGTTGCACATTCGACAATTATTGTCTTCAGCAAGTCCCATGGCCAGAAGGTGTTTTTTGACTTAGCAGTGCCCCGCCAGGAATCCGGTGACTGCATGAAACTGCCCTCTGGGCAGTTGTAGGAGTTGCTTTGTTCCTTTGGTGGATGAGGTTGGTAGGAATTGTTTGGCCTGTCTCTTACCTTCAGTATTTTTCCAGTAATGAATTGCCTAATACGAATGCCACAGAATGGTCTTGGCATCATGCATGATGTTGCAGATTCTTTCCTGGCAAGCTCTTCTGCTTTTCCGTTGCCGTCAAAGCCGCCGTGGCCAGGCACCCAGATCAAATGGACTTTATTTGTGTTGGGTAATATCTGAGTAGCTTGAGGCAGTTCCAGACTAGTTTTGACGTGATTTCAAAGGCGTTAATAGCAAGTAGTGCCGCTCTGCTGTCAGAGATAATGTAAAGAAACGAACTTGTGATGTTCCTGTTTCGATATCTCTGATGCAGAGCTCTATTGCGTGTATTTAAGCCTGAAATACTGAGTTAATTTTCTCCATACTCGCGCATGGGTCTCAGTGGTTGCTCGGTATATTCCCGCCCCAACTCCTTCATTTATTTTGGTTCCAACCGTGTACCACTCGAGTGAACCTTTAACAAATTTAGCTCGTTCCGAGAGGATTACCTTGAAATTATGGTTAAAGTTGGACCTTTTCAGATAGTTGGCCGCGAAGGTTATTCCTTGTAATCAAGTTCGTGAACCAGGTCTGAGTGAATTAGTTTTTAGTTGCTTTCATCTATTGAGATGAGCGTGTAGGCGTCTGCCATTGCTTCCCTAAGTATGTACATATGAAGAGGGGTAGGTTCAGTATAACTTAATGCTGCGGTAGGTGCTGTTCTCATTGCGCCCGATGTACACACACAGGCTAGTCGTTGCAATTTTTTGACCTTGGCCTGTGTAGACTTGTTTTTTATTTTTTGCCACCGGCAGGGGCCTCATAGGTAACAATGGGTCTAGAAATAGCTGTGTACATACACAGTGTCATACTGGGGTTCAAACCTTAGTTTTTTCAAAGTAATCTTTTGCAGGTCCATAGCAAGATCTTTTTAATATGAGAGTTCCAAGTGAGTTTTTGGTCGATGGTGATACCCTGATATTTCACTTCTCTTGAAAACTCGCTTTTTACTAAAAAGTGTTAAATTTATTATTATACCCTATTCTAAGGGTATCTTAATATTAACGCGAAGTTTGTAACATACTTCAATATTGCCCGTAGACCCCTAAAAGTTACTATATTTATGATCAGAAATTTTAACAATATACTCTCTAGGGACCCGAAATAATCAAGAATTTTTGAAATCCGCCCACAGAATCCAAAAAAAACAAATTTATCGAAAAAATCGAGTTTTTCGACTAGAAACCTGAATTTTTTTATATATGATCTTTGACTTCTAAAACTGATCGGGAGATAAAATGTCTAAAATCCGCCCACAGACACACCCACAATTAAATAAAACAATTTTATTGAAAAGTCAAGAAATTTATAATATAGACTCTCTAGGGGCCCTTTATACTTATGTTTAAATATTTTTTTAAATCCGCCTACTGACACGCCTACAATTAAATAAAAGAATTTTATTAAAAAGCCAAAGTTTGACCTGGGGAGCGTTTTTTTACAAAAGCTTCGTTTTTTCGATCAAATCCTTTAAATGTTAAATAGCCAAATATGTACAGCGTTCTCAACAATTCAACCATACTTAGACTTTTGTCACGCCCACTTATGAGGGATAGAAATAAGAATAGGGTACCCAACAGTTCGCCCAAGCGAACTATAGCCCGTCCCTATGTTTTTATCTAATATTCTTCTTTTAGTGAATGCTACTGTGGTGCTTTTACTGGGATTTACCTTTAGGTCAACTTTTTTGCACCAGTCAGCAATGATATTCAGATCACCCTGGAGGCGATCTGAGAGTGTTTCTTCAAACTTGCGTCAAACTGCATCTATAAATGGAGTTAAGAGACATCATAGCTGTCCGCATATAATCTAGCCTGTCACGGTTCTTTTATTCCTAATTTTATGAGTATAGAAAATGCCTAATGAGAACATGTGATTCGTAGTCAATTGTTAAAAAGCGAGACGGTTTTCGTACAATCCAGTAGTGCACTTTATTATTATTTTTAAGTATTAAGCTCTACTTAAGGATGTACTCATATTATCCCGACGTATAAGACTAAGATAAAGAGAGGAAATTCTGAAGTTGAAGTTGAATAATTTTGAACTTGCTCACTTCTGCCAGATACATTTGTAAGTATACACTGCTTTAATGCGTTTAACTCACAATTAAAAAAAATAGTTCACAACATAGCAGAATATTTAAATAATAATGGGACGAATATGGTTATGCAAATTCAAATTTAAATGGTAGCTTGTTATACCCTCATTTAAAAAAAATGCCATAAAATTTTTGCTTCAGAGAAAAAAATCACTGCAACGTGTTTTATGTCCTTTTTTCCATTGCTCGACCATGAACACGGCCAAGACCTAAATGCATTCGAAAGGATAAAACTCCTGCAAATATTTCTCTCCGTTCAAATCCCATCAGCACAAATGCGCTTATATGAAGATGGAAAACGTTTTTAATCGAAATGCAAAAGACAACAGGGCCGCCCTTGTCCGTGCATTTAATGTTTGTTTTTTTTTATTATTTTTTATTAAACAAAACAGAAATAATGGAAATCCCATTTATCCTTTTAGCTGTGCAAGGATAGGCATAACAACTCAAACAAAGGGTAGATATCTGCACTTATTTCCCTTCCTTCTATCAACAGATACTCATATTCGTATGTATCACTTTGGGGAGCGTAAGCACCCGCAAACTAAACTAACAATAAAAATTCATAATTTAGCTTTTTTGGGAAGCGGTTTCAATGGTGTTGGTTAAAGGTGGACGGGCTCTTCGGTTCTGTTCGGCTACATTTGGGCGGCTGATATACGTGGGTAATGTTCGTTTGCGTATATCGAGGACTTATGCCGCGGAAGCCCGCCTATCTGAATATTAATGCTCACTCTCGCTGTGTGTAACATACGCATATATAATAAAAGTCATCCTTAAACAGAAACGTGACGTGAAGAATACCCCCTGATCCTTTTTCTCGACGTAGTGTCTCTTGTTAATGATTTATATAGCAACAATGAACTGGAGAGCACTGCGGAGAAAGGACGATTCTGTTGCTGCTACTGCTGATGATGGAGCTGCTGATAATAATTATGATAATGAAATATAAGCAGGAAAAAAATGGAATACAATACTAATACATAGCTGAACACACACACATAGAGAGTAATTAATGACAATGATTATGAGTTTTTGTCCGTGGTTCGAGTGTGGTTCTCGTGGGACGGATGAGAGTTACCAGTTGCCACCGTGCGCCGCGCTGCCATATGATATCCAGACAACCAGACCACTTACATTGTTACACTGCCAGCTACTATACGCCGTGCACAACTCTGCAACTATACTATTACTACTTTTCTACTAGGAGTAAGTTGTATACGTGTATGTCGCCGTGGAGAGACTCCTGGCTCGAAAATTCCCGCAAATCATGGTTGAATATTTCTACACCTCTCCCCTTAGTTGTTTTATTTTTTTATGCAATTTTTCATTTGAATCCTTTACCACCAGTTCGTCTGCTTACTAATTGTATGGGGAGCTCCTTTAAAGGATTTTTCTGGTATTTTTTGTTCAGATTTTTTTTTCGCTCATCGTATACCATAGTTGGGCACACAATTCGCTCATCGTATACAGGGTAGTTGTTGGCGTATTCTCGCTATGGTTTGGCTTTGGCTGGGTATGGTTTGATTATTACCTTTTACGCGATAGCAAAGGGAAGAAACGAGTATTCTCAACATAAAGTTATTGCTTTAATTAAAAAAAACAAAAACATGCACACAGTCGTACGTATTGAGTTTATTTGTGTGTGTTCCTGGGGTGGTAGGTGTAGTTTTAAGGGAAACTCCAGCGCATAATGTATTAAAGGATTAAAACGAATACCAGCACCAGCAGATTACTGTGGGGGCACTGCACGAATATAATGTTCGTATGTGCTAAGAGATATCAATGGTAGCATTTTCGCAGCCGTTTGAGAATATTGCGGAAGCTTTATATTAATTTGCGGGTCTCAGTGGGACCATTATTATTTCAAATGCGACGAATAGTAGATACGTTTGAAGTTAAAGCCATTTGTGATTATTTTGTCTGACCGTGGAATACTAATACTTGTGTAACAACGAGGAGTGCCTTAATTGCGATGGCAGAAATGTCGGACCGCAGACTGTTTGAAAAGACCGCATTGTTTTCGAAAAACTGTTTGAAAATGGAAATTCCATTGAAGTTCACTGCGTTGCAAATATGGAAAGTAGTAAAGCACTGGAATTATATTTCCTGCAAATATAATAGAGGAGAGGGTATAGCCTGAAGGCATATGCTTAAAAAAACACTAAGTGCCTTTTTTTATCGTTGCTAGGAAGGGGACGTTATAGTTCGCAATAAAGCAACCAAAATCGAATGTTTAGTTTATCTGTGTTTCAATACGCGTGTTTTATTGGGAACTTATTTCAAGCTCAGCAATGGAAATACCAATAAAACGCTATGTTGACTTTTAGTTCTAATTTCAATTTTGGAATACGTATGGGAATTGAAAATGGGGATGAAAATTGAAAAGAAACCACCACTTAACGAGAAACGGAAGTGTATGCGTTTAGAATTCTCTAGACTCCATATGAGTTGGAAAAATTAATGGCGTCACCTAGTTTTTTCGGATGAGATGAAGTTTAATTTTGATGGCCCTGATGGGTTTAATTATTACTTTCACGATGTGAGGAAAGAAGAACGATTTTTAGCGCGGTTTCATAGTCGAGAAAGTGGTGTTATGGTATATGGAGCAGTTAGCTAATATGGTACTGTTGAGCTTGAGTTCCAAACCCCAAAAATAACTGCATTAAGTTATAAAGGAATTTGGGAAAGAAATTTCCCTAAATTTTCAGGCATTTTTGGACTCATAAACTAGATTTTTCAGCAGGACAACGCCCCCATCCACACAGCGCGCATAATAAAAATTTGGATAGAGGAGCAGAATGTGAAATTGCTTCAATTGCAGCCGGACTCACCGGACCTGAACCTTATAGAAAAAGTTTGGGGATGGTTAGTACGAAAAGTTTATGAGTCTGGCCGTCAATTTGAGGACAGAGAATCCCTTATTGCAGCCATTAAATTGGCCTGGAGAGAAATTTTGCTAAACTACATAAAGACGCTGTACCATTCCATGCCGGATCGAATTTACGAAACTATTACGAATAAAGGCGGCAGTACCCACTACTAAAATTAACCAATAAAAAACTATTTTAAGAAAAACTTGTTTCATTTAATCCCAATAACTTTTATTTCCAATTTCAATATTTGTGTCTATTCAGTTGACGCAAAATAAAACTCCATTTTCCCATATTGAATGCTTTGCAAGGGAATCAGGAAAAAAATAGCGGTACTTTTTGAATTATTCTTTCCGATTTATTTTGTCAATATCATACGCAAACAGTTTGCATCATCCAATGATATGTTACGGCACAAGGTTTTGAAAAAATGGACAACGTAGCTTAGAAAATGTTTGTGCTTATTCAGTTGAAGCGAAGTGTATTCACGAAAGCAGGTCTCAAATTCATTATTCCCGCACAATTATCTAAATTTTACTTTCCAAATCAATTTTCCTTTTTACTGTGTTTGGATTGTTGAGGGTAGTAAATTTATTTAATTTCCGCAACTAAGCTTAGGCATTGAAAATCTTGAAGGAGCTTCGGACACTCGCTTATGTGTCATATCCACAACTATGCTTAGACATATTGGAAATCTTAGTTACGGTTCGGACTCTTCCCGCCCCCCTTTTACCCTACCCCAACCGCTGGCCCTGCCAAAGAAAAGAGATCTTACTGAGGTTAGATTGCATCAGTCATGTCAGTCAGCACTCCACTCCGAGGGCTAGACAGCAAAGCCGGGGGTTCGATTGAAACGGACTTTCCCGGCTTTTGATGACTTCCCGCTGAGCAGATGAAATGGGAACAGAGTTGAGGTTAGATTGCAACAGTCACCCCACTCTGCTCGTCTTCCATGGTCCTTAAGAGCATGTCTCGAACGAAAACTTGCATTACATGCCCCCCTGACCCCCCCCCCCCCCCCCCCCCCTTGGTATGTATGCAATAGCTTACTCGGGATTCGATTGAATCGGTCTCCCCGGCACGGTATTACCTACAAAGAGAATAAAGAGCAGTTGGAGTTCCGATTGTAACAGTCATCTTAAAAGGTTCTTCTTTCCATGGATCAGGAAGCAGCAGCTTTCCCTCCGCTGCGCAGTGAAATGGGATCAGCCCAAGGTTGGATTGCATCATTTACTTCATCTTGATCCCAACCCACGGTTCGGAAGTCGGGCGGGAGTCGCCACTGCACTAGTCGCTCGGAACACATCGCAACCTATGCGAACTACAGCCAGGCTGCATCTCCTGACCCCTGCAGGATTATCTCTCCCCCCATAACCACTACCTCAGGAGGAAATTACAGGGATACCAGTAGGCCGAAATTGCGGTCTAAGTGTGCCTGGGCTCACCCCCTCGCAGCCACCTTACCTAACCTAACCTAACCTAAGGTTCGGACTCCCGCTTATGTGTAATTCCATTCCAGAGGTTCCACAACCTTTATGTTCACTCTTGTGCTCTCCAATTTATCTTCACTTTTAATTTTGCTGAGCTGGGTATACTTTTTTTTTTTTGAAAAAAAAGGAAATCCAAATCCCAGAGCACTCAGACTCGGTAACGGTCCATTATACTACCAGGCAGAAATCCTTCTTTTGGTATAGAGGCATGTGATTGGGTGGCGTATGCTGTTGTTCTCCATGGGGATTGAACCTGCACCGCACGGGTCACAAGCCAACACACTAACCTCTGCACCGTCGCCACCCTGAGCTGGGTATACACTAGGGTGGAGCGAAATTTTTTTTTTTTGTTAATTGGTATCTAATAGTAAAAAAAAGGTGCCTTATAGGCTTAAATATATAAATGCAAAATATTATTCGATTAAGGTAACGATAACTGCCTCCGCAAACACACTGAAACTCTTCTAAAAAACAAATTAAACCAAAAATCTACCTGGTCGTAATCAAGTGAGTAGGTATGCTATAAAATTCATCCAAAATAGAAAATATATGGCGATTTGCATCTATTCCGACTGTTACAAGAACCAGTATCATACAGATGTTGAAAGCATATCATTTAAAATACAAGAATTTACTAAAAACCGTCAAGAGACTCTCCCCAGAAAAATTAGAAAGTTTTTAGCGAAGTGGTAAGTTCCTTTTTGATATAACGGCATGCAAATGCAATGAATTCAATCACTGCACCTTCCTGAACCAAAGATAAGAAGGTTCCGAAACAAGAACAAGCTTTTTTTGTTGACCAAAGAAATGTTCGAAGTATGCCAATCGGTGGAATTGATGTTACTGTCACTAAAAGGCTGCGAAAGAGTTTGGGAAGAAAACAGACTCGAGAGAAATACCAAACTGCTATAAATACTGATACCCCTGCTGTTTTGGAGATTAATTCTTCTTTGACATCCTCATCGTCAGCGCCTGAAAGTTCCAAAAGTACGGATAACTTCATTCAGCCCAAAGAAAAACACATTCCTGAGAAGAAAAGAATAATTTCCTCAAGCGTTGATTTTCCTACATTATCGAAGACATGTGATAGGTATGGAGTATCAGATAGGGCAGCAGCAGCGATAGCGTCGTCTGTTTCGTTTAATATTGGGTCTGAAGTCGGGGTCATCGACAGACATAAAATACGAAGAGAGAAAACTAAAACCAGAGAGAAGTTATTGAACGAAAAGACTTCTACAGAATTATTTGCATTATACTTTGATGGAAGGAAAGACAAAACCATAAAAAATCTATAAAACTAAAATTGTTGAAGAGCACATCTCTTTACTGCAAGAGTCAGGGTCTACTCGTATATACATGGGATATGTAGTTCCTAAGACTGGTTCGGCCAAAGGAGTACAAATTTCAATACGAAATTTTCTATCAGATGAAGAAATTCCTCAACATCATCTTATGGCTATCGGTTGTGACGGTACAAATGTGAATACAGAAAAGTACGGCGGTATTATTAGACTACTTGAGACAGAACTTCAAAAACCACTTCAATTTATAATATGCTTACTACACATGAATGAACTACCCTTAAGACACTTATTTGGACATCTTGAGGGATGTACCTCGGGACCTAACTCTTACACTGGACCTTTGGGAAAAGCACTTGAAACATGTGAACAATTACCTGTTAAAACATTTCGAAGTATTGAAGGGAATGTTCTACCAGAAATGGCTAAAGATTTAAGTACAGATCAACAGTACTTGCACAAGATTGTGTCAGCGGTTTTATCAGGTGAGTTCCTACAAGATCTGTCAAATAAATCTCAAGGCAAAATGTCTCATGTGCGTTGGCTCACACGGGCCATCTTGGTTCTCCATCAAAAATAAACCATCGTGCAAGGATGGTACACACCATCTTTTTAACATAGTTATGGCCTCCAGATATCTTCCAGATAACTTAAGAACGTAATCGATCCTGTCATTCAGCGGAATGGTTATTTGGCGCATCCTGAAAACATTCTTCTTGCTATGGTAACAGATAACAATAAACATATAAGAGAAGTGGCAGCTCGGCGCATATTAAAAGCACGTAATTTGCCTCGGTCTTCAACACCCAGGCAGTTTGAAGTGCCGCTTATTAACTTCAATGCATCAACGTATATCGATTTAATAAATTGGCAAGAAAAGGTTTCTGACCCACCGATTATGCAAAATTTGTGTGACCAAGACATTCGGAGCATCGTGGAATCTGGTGGTGAAGGTGAAGTTTTCTTTTTAAGGCTCCCGTGCTATACCAAAGCTGTTGAACGAGCTGTAAAGATAACAACGGAAGCTGCCACTTCTCAGTACACCAAAAAGGGCCGACTAGGCGCAATAAAGGCCAAAATAGAATCACGGAAGACAATGCCTAAATTTAAGACAAAACAAGATTTTAAAGCATCTTAATTATAAAAAAAATAATGATTAGTGTTACGAATGAATTTATTTTTTGTTTATATTGAATTAAAATTCTAATTATCAATAGTATATTTTACGCACTTTTATCTATCTATTTACTTTTATATTGTTTTCAGTCACATCTGTTTACTAAAATGTTGTACCAAATTTTGATTTTTCAAGTCAGTGCGGAGGCAGAAGATCTTTACCAATCTAATCAAAAAACAACATTTATTTTTCTTTTAGCATAGGCACCAATCCCCCCCTATTAGAATTCCGAATCACAAAAAAAAAATTGTTCATACATCCGTGCTCCACCCTAGTATACACTAACCAATAAAACGCGCCCTATATTTGCGAAAGAATGTGGAACGGATAGTAATGCAGAACTGATAAGCCCACCCAAACCACAGAGGCAAGTTCCAGTTTTTTATTGGAAAGTTGACGTACATACTCCTTGCTCCGTTTTCCCTGCCAATAGATGAGAGAATGTCGGCGTGTCGGCGCATTTTAAAGAATGATTTGCATTGTTTCCGTATAAAGTGCAATTGACTCAAAGAATATTTCTGACAGGCCGTCCAATTTGCTTGGAATTCGGCCAAACAGTCGCTCGAATTGTTGACACTGAAATTGATTTTTGGAAGCAAATTTTGATGACCGACGACGCCAATTTCACTCTCTGGCGCCATTAAGAAGCAAAATTGCCACATTTGGGGAATTTTTCTTCAGAGAAAGCGAAACAGTCGATGAAAATCGATATCGGTGGATGTTGGCTCATTATGTCTACCTACAAATGTGTGAAAAAGGTCTGGACGGTTACTGGTTTCGACGAAACGAAAATTCCCTGGACATGTGCTATCAAAAAATGACTGGCCACCCAGATCTCCAGATTTGACCCCTCCGGACTTCTTTTTGTGGGGTTATTCGAAAAGAAAAGTATACGCCAGCAAGCCTCAGATCATTGACGAGCTCAAGGCAAGATTCACGCCGAAATTATTGCTATACCGACCGGAAGCTCGACAAAGTAATAGAAAATGCAGCAAAAATGCCGCATTTTACTTTGGTCAATAGAGTTGATTGATGTATTGAAAAAAGTCCCTCAGTGGACTTAGTTCCCGTGGACTTATTTCCCTGCACCATTGAAAAACTATTCTAAATAATTCTAATGGAGCAAATGCATTTTTAAAAAAATATTCAATATTCACATACCGACGTAAAATATGGTGCACCCATTGAAAAAAATCAGCAAGCAATTGTACAAAAGGCAGTTTGCTTTCCTTGAGCTCCGTTTAAGTCGATGGCCAACTATGAACGAATTGACCTAACATTGTCGTCTTAGATTCAGTGGTCACAAATTACTCTGTGATAAAGGATAAATGATAAGCAAACTACCGACACTTATCTATCACCAATAACCCAATGACTTTTCATGGTCAATAATCAAAACTCATGGCCATATGAATGCCAGTTAGAAGTTTCCCTATGAAAGACACCGAACACTTTGCAGATTTACATTTTAAAAAGACTGAGTGGCGTATTACTAATATCAGATTCGCTGCGTAATAAGTCAAAGAAATTTTGACAAAGGACTTCCTTTGTTCTGGAATTAAAAGCTAGGATGGATAATAAGTACACTTGAGGCCGAAATTATTCCTTTAAGCATTCTGGGAAGTAAATAACCTGACTGCTAACTGCTGAACAGTAATATAAGACAACTTCAGTCAAACTAGTCAGTCTTGAACCCACTTTCGGATGGAATATGAAATATGCTCCCTTCGTCTATTATTACTTCCCAGTATAGTGCAATAGAAAGCATTCGCTCTACTAAAAGTAAATCCTAATCGTAATCTCAGTGGCCACACATAAATCATTATTTTATTATACAGGGTGGCGCACGAATCGTGCTAAAAAAAATAAAACGTAATAACTTTTTTTTTGTGTGAGTAATCGGCTTATTTTTTTTTATTAGGCAATATTTTGATTTATTAAAATGAATGCTTGGGATACCGAAAAGAGGATTTGTAGTACAGCGGTACCATGCTTTGCAGTCCTTCATTTCCGTCCAAAGGGAATTCAGGCGGGAGTTTGACGGCACTCCTCCGAATAGATGACCCATTATGAGGCTGGTAAACATGTTTGCCGAATGTGGAAGCATCGCACGAAGATTGTACCATCGAGATCCCGACTGTAGCATCGTCAATTCAGGCAAATCCAAGCGTTTCGACTCGAAACTTATCGGCGCAAATTGGAGTTAGCAGACGGCCATTACAACGGATAATTCATGATGACTTAAACTTGTTTCCGTACAAAGTCCAAATTGCAAGCAAGTTACACCCTCTGGATTTGCCTATTCGCCTGGAATTTTGCCAAAAAATGATTGAAATGACCGAAGAAGGCAACAGCTTGGTAAATTTATGTCTGTTAGGCCCATATGGATCTAAACGGCAATGTTAACAAGCAAAATTGTCGTATTTAGAGTGAATCTATTCTAGAAATACTCCATGAGACGATACCGCACCCAGAACGAGTCACTGTGTGGTGCGCAGTTTCATCAAATTGCATTGTGGGCCATACTTCTTTGAAGAAAAACGGTGTAACAGTAACTGCCAATGGGGACCGTTATTTAAAGATGTTGAAGCAGTTTTTTTTACCCAGAACTGCGCCGAAGAAGTATCCGTTTCAACAGCATTTGATTCCTGCCAGATGGAGCAACTGCACACATAGCCAAACCTGTTATGGCGGAGCTCCAGCAAAAATTCCCAAACAAATGAATATCAAAAAACTCCATTTTCCGCTGGTAACCAAGATCACCTGACCTGACTGCACCAGACTTTTTGTTACGGGGTTATGTCAAGCAAGAGGTGTTCAAAACGAAACCAAGGAATTTGACTGAATTGAAGCAGTCCATTAAAACAATAATTGAGCCGATCCCGATTTCAACCCTTCAGGTCGCAATGAATAATTTTCTGATTAGGTGTGATCTCAGCAAATACTGACCCGATAACCGTGAAATAAACTTTATAGTATTACTTATTTTTACAAAAAGAACTTAGGCTATGATAAATTTGGTTTTTGAGTTTGTGGGCGTGTCTGTGTGCGGTTTTCAAAAATTCTTAAACTTGATTATTTCGGATCCCTAAAGAGTGTATGGTTAAAATGTCGGCTCTCTATGTCCAGTTTAAAGGCCTAATTTTTGCCGACAGACGAACGGACGGACGGACCGGACCGGATATGGCTAGATCGACATTACTATCGATGCTGAATTAGGTTCAAATCACACTTGTACCACAAACACATAAGGATGTTTGCAAGATTATAAATTGTCATAAGCAGCTTCTCAAATTTGCCGTTCAGTTTCAGCGTAAAATTGTAGGTTCCTTCTATTCGTGCCAATTATATAGTCGTTAATGCCTAAAATACTTTTATGTTCAAGACAATCCACGACAAAAGTTTGAAAGTCTAATTGCGACATTGGTATTTCCATCGCAAATGTTTTCGAATGCAATGCATATCCCACCGCTTCGAATCTATTCAATAAAAAGTGTCCAATACCCCTTTTTCCACGAATCCGTATGCGGTAATTGCTTGCTGCGTTAGCAAACAAGTTCACATCATCCATAATTTTGTTATAATTATTCTGAATGGCACTGGAATGTTCACGTGTTTCCTTTTTGTTTTAGATCAAACCGCTTCGCTTGCCTAGATAGTTTGTTGTTCTGCGCCAGAATTTGCGTTCAGAAGGCTCTTGTGAGCTCTTGAATTGATAAAAACTTCTGATACAGTGTTCAATTTTGATAAAAATTATAGAACTGAATCGAAACACTTCGCACTCCACATAAAACCAGTGAAACTGATTTAGAACATAACTGAATCGTAGAATTTTTTCAAAAACTCAACTGCTGCTACATTATTTATTAAAAAATATTATTGGAAAATATTAAATTTATTTTGAAATTTTTAAATGTGTATGCCATTTGCCACGTTGAAAACGCTGCCTCAAATTGTGGAAAACCTCTAATTTTCAAGATGCTATAAAAGTAATTTAAAAAACAATATTTAAAAAAAAAAACCGAAAACATGTCAATTAGATATTTAAATAAACACTCAGATTCAAAAATTGCTTGAACTTGTTTTGAGTGAGATTTGCAAGTCGATGTGTTCGCACTCAAGCCATGCATAAATTAAGTTGGCATTACATTTCGCATGCCGCTATCCTATTTCTTTAATGAAGGTAATAACACACCGCGGTTATTAAGGAAATGATGAAGTAGGAACGATGAGGCGAGTTAGTTTTAATTTGTTTTAAGTGTGAGACAAAACGGAGCAGGGAAGAGCACACCACATTTGTGTGGTACGACTAAGGCAGTGTGTCAAGTGAGTCAAAACTTTTATCCATTGGTTAATTTTTGAAGTTTATACAGAGGTGAATATAATTATAGGTGTTTGCTATGTCAAACGGATTAAATGGGATTTTTTTGGCACACAGTTTCTCATTAACTTATAATTTCCAACAAGAATTGAAAATGTACCCCTCGTTACATTTTATTATAAATTAAATAACCAAATTGTTTTGGACAGATTCATAAGGAAAAGCCTTAGGTACTAATAACTATGTTTCCCTGCTAAATTCTAGTTTGAAAATGTTTGTGATCATGATTTAAGACCAAACATTGCAAATTGTTGAAATAAAAGATATTTCTCATACAATCGGCAACTGGAAAAATACAATTCCACCAACATATTTTTTCCAAAAACTGCATTTTATTTAATTTTACATAATTTTTCCAATATAAGTTACATTGTTTGACAAATATATTCAAAGTGTTTTGTTTTACAAACATAATTCTACTTTGGGTAGTTTTTACACCGTATGTGAACACTAGGTTTGCCAATCTACAAGCTCTCTCACAAATGTCATCACAATTGGTAATTCGGATTAGAATTGCAATATTCTCCGAAAGCATAACAAATCATCAACATTCCGTGACCAGCAGTCTTTTAACATCGTGGAGAAATGCCTCACTGATGTAATTTGAATCGCACCATTGCCGGTCGAACCAAGCCTCTATGTTTTTAATGTTTTAGGTAGTGCCATACGCAACTTGTCGTTATGTGGTGTTGACGTGTGTGAAACGCTTGTTAGAAAAGAAGTATTTGTAGGAATCCGTTCCAATGTTCCTGCTCTAGCTGCAGCATATGTGAACAAGATCTTCCCATCATTGCCAACTTCATTCGACATCAAGCATAGAAGTGTTCTAGGATAGATCACTAGTGAACTACCACCATTGTCACAACCGAACAAGAGTTGGATATTGACATGGACGCACCCGGATGCATTGATCATAACCCTGCCACTTTGCTGCATCTCCACCTGTCGATGGAGTTAGCCGGTTCGACCTCAATAAACATCGGCAGGTTTCGGATCACTTCATCACTGAGGACTATCAAATGCTGGTGTTGCTGCGTTTGAGTGATCCAGTATCCATATGATCCGCACACTTGCGGGACAGCTTTAAGATGTCACCCTAATTTCCTTAACGCCCGCGCTGTGTAGCTAATACATTATAAGGGTCCCAACAAATCCCTTTAGTGCGCGCTAATTATAAAAAAAAAAAAAAAAAAAAAAAAAAAAGTGTGTGACTTACATCTGTTACTTACCTGGATGTTAAAATTATAAAGATTTGATTTTTCCCCTTTAATAAAAACAATTTAGTTATTTAAATTAAGTTTCGTTTTATTTTATTTTTGTTTTGTAGTTTTATTTCGTTGTCAGTCTCCATCGGTCGGGATTTCATAAGGGATATCCACATTAATGTCCGGGTACTGCCGGAAAACCATCTAGGCAATAACGGACATCATTCTATCTATCTGTCGACTGAATTTCCTATCCTTTTTAACGCAGTTTTGTTCGTATGCGATAATTTGGACGCGAGGGACATCCAGCTGATCTGGATGGGACGGACGGATAAGAGGATTATGTGAACGAGTAAGGCGGTGAACAGGATAAGAGAGGCGGAGAAGTGGATATGAGCGGCGAGGAAAAAGATGTAGATGGAATAGATGCAAAGGGACAGACTGATGTAGATGGGATAGACGAAAGACTAGAAAAAGTGGATGGGACAAACGGAAAAATTATGGCGAATTTTTCTTTCTGGTGGTTTTTCAACTATCGCCAGGGATGCACATGCAGAAGTACAAACACGTTTGGAAATGCTGCAGCGATTTGAATCGCTAAACTACTGCACCCACTTTTTTTTGCTTTTAAACTATTTTTTTAATTCTTTCGTTATAAGCGGTGTCCCAAAATTTACGCAAGATTTTAATCAAATAGGTTTGTGTATGGAATAACAGATCGGACCATGGCCTCCACAGCATTGCTGGCACATACGAACTCTTCCGTCGAAATTTTCCATAACATTTATAACAATAAAAAAAAGTTGTGATTAAATTTAAACTAAAAAAGTGGTCTGGGTGCGACCAGCAAGGTCCACACGACTAGCTTCCCAGTGGGATCAATATGATTTATGCGATTAGTGGTAAATTTTGAAATGTGGTTAACCACCCATGAAATAATCGAATTTAAGCTCAGGGCTTTTGGTTTCCCACCATGTTTCATAAAATGGGCTAATTCATACCTTAGATCAAGGGCTTATCAAGTGAAATTTAGAGGAGCGCTATCTGTATCTTTCACAGCTCAGTCTGGAGTTCCCCAAGGAAGTCACCTCGGACCAATTCTATTTATACTAGCCATTAATGATGTTAAAGCATGTATAAATCACAGTAATATCCTGATCTACGCTGATGATATGAAAATATTTAAATCTATCACTAGTCAGCAAGACAGAATTTTTCTTCAATCTGACATTAATAGCTTCGCCAATTGGTGTGATAAAAACGGTTTATCCCTGAACCCAACTAAATGTCAACATATGACATTCTCTAGAAAGACTATCCCTTCCACCTTTCAATATTCTCTGTCTTTGTAATGTTGATAATTTTAAGGATCTTGGGGTTTATTTCGATCCCAAACTGGTTTTTGCCAAGCATATCAATTTTATTGTTAATAAATCTAATTCTATGCTGGGCTTCGTAAAAAGGTGGGCGAAAGAATTTAATGACCCATACGTTACTATGTCATTGTACAATTGTTTTGTCCGTCCGATTCTAGAGTATGCTTCACAAGTTTGGACGCCGTTCTACAATATTCATTCAAATCGAATAGAGGCCATTCAACGTAAATTTATTCGATTTGCACTTAGAGGACTTCCATGGGATGATCCATTTAACCTTCCTCCCTACAGTCAACGTATCAAGCTTCTTCAAATGTTACCCCTTTCTCAACGAAGGCTTAATAGCGATATCATTTTTTTACAGCAGCTTATATCCGGTCAAATAGATGCACCTGACTTGCTGTCGTCTATTGGCTTTAATTTTCGTGGTGGTGCCCATAATTTACGCAGTGTTAAATTATTGTTTAGCCCCCATCATAGAACGAATTATGGGAGGCATGAGCCTATTAGTCGCATGAGTAGAATCTATAATCTAAATGATCATGTGATTGACTTGCATGTTAGTAAAATTAAGCTAAAAAATATTTTGCGTATTAATGCTTTAATGTCTTAAATTGTTTGCATTATTTTGTGTTTGTGTTAGTATTTTATAGGTACATAATTATTGTATTTTTAATTGTTTTGTCCTTACTAACACCTGCACTAAATGATGAGCCTGTGAGTGCACTTTTAGTGCCGGCAATTTCTGCTCGTGATAGTTGCTTGCTTTAAGCACTCCACGACACAGAGCTGATAGTGTATTTAAAAAAAAAAAAAAAAAAAAAAAAAAAAAAAAAAAAAAAAAAAAAAAACCATAAGATATGGTTAAGAATTATTTAATATTAAAAAATGCTCTTTAATATTGTTCATGGAAATTGAATGTTGTTAATAACAGGGAAGTGTGATATAGATTAATTGTTATGAACACGGAGACCTGTAAATGGTAAATGTACATGTATACGAAATAACGGAGCACAATGTAATAATGATTTGCTCAATGACAAATGACAATAAATTGTACAAATAAAAGCAAATTATTTTAGTTATTTATTTACTAACAAAAAACGGCTGGACCGATATCAGTTCTGAGTTACTTAATTACGCTTCGAATAAATCCGATCCCATGTCAATAGCCGTGTTTCTTTGCACGCGGATATAGGTATGGCATTAAAAAACGACCATCGCCGCTTAATAATTCATCAAAAAAAAAACTTGGCAGCACACATGCACCTATGACATGCACCGTGACACAGCTGTAAGTTGAGTTAAGAAATTTGTATTGAAAATCGTGAAATTCAAAAATATTAATTTCCGACAGTTGAAATCAATGCCAAACATATTCTAAAATTATAAAAACAGTTTCACATTGACAGGTTTTCCTAAATTTTGAAAACAAATAATAATAAAATCACGAACAAAATAATCGGTGGGATGTGTTAGTGGTCGGCGGGATGTCAACATTTGACATTTCCTGAAAAATTCATCGCAACGATTCATCAGAAACGAAGAAAATGGGGTTTGGAAGCACCGTTTATCCCCGCTAAAGTTAGCGTATATAGGATAAGTGGTTGTTGTATTTTACATGCAAATTTCAAATTATCCCTATATCCGCGTGCAAAGAAACACGGCTTATATCATCTTTGGTTCTCGAGATAACCGTGGCGAAAGATAATCCCGAACGCACATACGTACATACGCACATACGTACATGCACACACAAAGCCATCTCTATAAAAAGATTGGATTTGGATTCTGATGATCTTGAAACGTGGAGATATGTCAAAACCCGCGTTTCGTAAAATTGGCCCCATTACAACAACTTCCTCTGGGAAGTTAATAAATAAAGGGTTTTTTAACAGGGCGCTACAAAAGTAGAGCGACAGGGACAGCAAACGACGCCGAATTTCTTGCCGCTCTTTTGACATTTCTCTTCAGTAAGGTTTGCCATTTCATGATGGAAAGATATACGAGCCAACAACGAGTCGAAATTATTAAAATTTACTACCGAAATTCGGAGTCAGTGGCCTCAACGTTAAGAGCGCTACGTCCAATTTATGGTCGTCATAATCGTCCTAGCAGATCAACAATTGAGCGTCTAGTGGAAAAATTTGAATCCACAAGCACAGTACAAAATGTTCCCGTGCCTGTGAGACAAAGAAGTGCCCGTAGTGTCGAGAATATTGCTGCCGCTGAGGCTTCAGTTGAAGAAAGCCCAAATGTGTTTATCACACGTCGTTCTCAAGCGTTGGGCATCTCTGTGACGTCGTTGTGGCCCCAATTGGATGATATGGCCTTGGAGGACATGTGGTTCCAACAGGACGGCGCCACAAGCCACACAGCAAATGCCACAATCAATTTATTGGAAACCAAGTTTGGAAACCGTGTTATCTCACGAAATGATCCAGTCGCTTGGCCGCCTCGATCTCGATATTTCCTGTGGGGCTACGTCAAGTCTATGGTCTATGCCAACAAGCCAGCGACGATTGATGAACTTCGTACGAATATCGAACGTGAAATTGCAGCAGTATCAGCCGATTTATGCTTGAAAACCGTCGAAAATTGGGTTCAGCGTCTGGACTTCTGCAAGCGTGCCCGTGATGGTCATGCAAAAGAAATCGAGTTCCATACATAATGGCATCGAACGTACTTTCACAGAAATAAAGAATTTCATTGATATCCAAAACCGTTTTTGTTTTATTTAAAAAACTTTTGTAGCGCTCTTATTGAAAAACCCTTTAGTACAAATCATCAATTTCAAAATTCAGCAAGTTTTTTTTAGTTATTTATTTACTAACAAAAATCGACTGGACCGATTTAGCTGGAAACTTAATCAGCTCTGAATTACGTAATTGCGCTTCGAATAAACTCGGTCCCATGTCAATATCGTCTTTGGTTCTCGAGATAATCGTAGCGAAAGATAATTCTGAACGCACATACGTGCATAAGCACATACATACGTACATACACACAGCCAGACATCTCTATAAAAAACGTTGAATTTGGATTCTGGCGATCTTGAAACGTAGAGATATGTCAAAATCCGCGATTCACAAAATCGGCCACATTACAAGAACTTCCACTGGGAAGTTAAAAAGTGTTTTATTGGGATTTGCATTAAAATAAGTTCCCAATAAAACGCGCCCTTGATGCAGCGCTTAATTTCCTCCTTCAATGCACTGGTGGTTGTAGGCTTGTTGGCATAGACCTTTGACTTCAAATAACCCTATAAAAAGAAATCCAATTGCGTTACATCTCACGATTTAGGGGGCCAATCCTGATCACCGAAACGACAGAGATGCCAGTCCAAAATCAGTACCAAACAGTGGCACGTTGTGGATGCATTTCTTATTTGGCAATAACATGTGGGTTCTCTGAACCCTAAATGCGGCAATTTTGACGATTAACACAGCTATCAAGGAGAAAATGAGCTTCATTGCTTAGGATGATTTTGCTGGAAAAATAAGCATCCATCGTATGCATGGCGATGAGGCTTCAGTTTTTGTGCCAAAAAAACTTTGTAATTATGGAGACGCACATCTCCAGTGAGTATGAGTATATGCTGTAGAGAGCTTCTTAAAGTTTGCAATTCTTGTCTGCGACGTCGAATCGATATTCCGTGACTTTCGCCAACACTCTCACGCACTGCTTCGATATTGATCCAGTCTCCCTGAATTTTTCAGTTACTCTCTCTACAGTTGACGAGGTTAAGTCAATACTATCCTCCGACTATACAAAAACTTCCTATTCGTAACCATATATATTGTTAGAATTATTACAAATAAAATTTAAAAAAAAAATGCAAACACCCACGACTCAATTTTATTAAGGTTCACTTTATTTTACTATCGATTTTTAATTAAATGGTTTTTGCTCAAGAACACAACCGTACAATCTCAACTTTCTACAAGAAGTGTTTTTTTTTTAATTCCTCGTTTCCTAGAGCCATCGGAAAACATCTCCATCGAATACTTCTTCCTTAAAACCGGTTTGTTTGTCATTTTGGATCCCTTCAAATAGCTGTTAGATAAATTGTGTGTCGCTAACAATATTCTCTATTGGCCCACAATGATCAGATGAAACAAATTTTGAAATCCGCCCAATCGAAAAAATTAAAATTCGAGCTAAAAAGCTGAAACTTAGAATATTTACTTTCTAGGGGCCCAAAATGCTCAGTGTAAATATTTTTAAAATACACCCACTGCCTAAAAAATAAAAATAAAAAAAAAGTCTTTGGAAGTGAAAGTCCTCTTCTTAACAATTGCTCCATACAGAGTTTATGTCATGTCCACTTTTAGGGGCGTTTTTTGATAAAATCATTTTAAAAACGTAAAAACAGTTGTCTATAACAAAATATGTAGAGAATATCCTTCTTAACAATTCACAAACGCATAGATTTTTGCCACACCCTTTTTTGGTGGAATATGAATAGGAATAGAGTTTCCAACAGTTCACCCAAGCGCACTGTATCCATTCCTTCAGTTTTTAGGTTGGATTTAACCATTTTGCTCTAAGTAATAAATTAGTAAAAAATAAGTTAAAAGTAAAAGTATGGTGTGCGATAGAATGACGATCAAATGATGTATTTAGTTTTTTGACAATCACATTTGTTATCGTTGTCCACGGGTTAAGTTACTACTCTCTTTGTTTCGTTTTTCAATTGACTAAAACATGAATTAAAAAACCATCACATGCTATTTTTCCGTTCTTAGATTATCGAGCTATAAAAGAAGCTATGACAGCGATGCAAGCAATGAAACTTATTAATTTTCTCTGCGACTAGTTGTAAAACAGTTTATTGCCACCACTGCGAAGCTGAAACTCTTGATCAACAGAACAGCAAACGAATGTCTTCTATAGATCCATTAACAGCATCCTTTCTGGCTTTTATAGAGGTATGCAGGGTAATAAAATTTTGACAAAACTACTTCCACCATTGAGTTTGGTGGTAAGTTCTCTATACACGTTCTGCAGCTGTTGTAAATATGCCTTTAGGGTAAATAAATTGAGAACGGACGTGAGTCCTATTTGAACTGTTAAGAGTTATTACGGATAGATTTTTATATAACTAAATTTGTTAGGATATATTCTTCTATACCTCTCATCTGCATGGCAAAACCCATAAACCTCTGTCAAAGTGGTATTTGTATCCTTTAAGGACCCATCCGTAAGAAAATTTAAATAAAGGCATTTAAAATATAAACTCATATTGGGAAGGACCATCATCGTCATCATCATCGCCTCTGTCATATTTTCCACAGGACATCCCAGTATGTGTTGGTTGGGTATATTGGCATATAAGTATATTTATTCCCAATTTCTCGCAAGCTTGTTTTGGCTCAATCATTGATGAATACGCCATTTGCTGTGCACACAATTTTAAAGGGGTCCTGCCCAATCCAGAATAATACACATTGGATCAGTAATGCGGCGCGTAGGAGAGGATATAAAAATATTCTGGCATTCTCAATCCGCTTGTATAAATTTATGCAGCGTCAAATTATATGTTTTACTTTTTTTGGTGTTGCCTCTCGTCTTTGTTACACACCGAGTCGAAGAGGGTATGGTGGCATCCGATAGTTAAGGGTTTACTGCGAAGTAGATCACTATCCACAGGAGTGTGTACTCTATTGCTGCATATATATTATTGTGTGCACTTTTTTTAATGTGTTCAAAAATCAAAACGGCGATGAGCATTAGAGTGGCAGCTAGGCAAACCCAGAGTGTAGAATCCTGCCTGGGGTAGTCTCATATCCTTCTTTCTAGCTGCTGCTGCTACTTCTGCTGCCTTTGCCTTTTACAAGCAAAGCCTTTGGCGTGGAATTTCTTTGTCATGTGCAGTCATGTGGTGATGTTCAGGCATATTACAGATTTCTCTGCTTTTTAAGGACACTTGTGCTTATGTGTATCTGTGTCTGTCATTACAGCACCACGCAACACATGCAAACGGCGCGGTAGGGTGTAGATGAGTGGGCTCAGTGCTCAGGCTCACATGATGATGGTGTAGAAATGCCAAAGTGTTTAAATATGTAGCAAAGTAAAGTATGTGAATGTCATGGGACAAATAATAATAATGAAAAAAACGATGAGAGAATGAAAAAAACAAACTGAATAAGAACGGTTTTTAACAAAAGAAATGAGGAACAGGAAGCTGGAGTGTGGAGAACGAGAAGCAGAGAAAGAGAGAGAGAGACCGAAGAGCATATTAAAAAAAAAAACGACAAAGCACCCCTATTCCTTTTGCCGGAGCAGCTTTACACCCCATCCGCTGCCCCGATGCTGTCGCACAACATACATTGAAGTGATGAAAGTTGATGGTTGGGACTTGGGAGGGACACCTCCCTCTTCAATTGGATACCACGGAGCGTCTCAGGGGTTTTTATGTGTAAAATTTCAAACGTGCTGATGCATAACTTCATTTCATAAAGAGCGAGTAACGGGGCACACACAAAATAATGAGCGATATACTCGTATTTCTCGCCACTTCAATGTTGCGGAAGATTTTCCAATTTTTTTGTCGACTGAAAGCACATTTACTCTGTCGCTGGTGTCACAAAGCGAGACAAAATCTGATTCAATATACATAGGAAGGAACTTCAAGGGAATGAGGAAATGGAGGCCGCTCCATCTATAGTCTGTACATGGAATCAATTTGTAGCTCCCTCCCCACTTGAGGGGTCGCTAAAAGATAATGAAACATCCCCAACCGTATTTAATCACTGACAGATAATTCAATAACATTTTGTGATGGATTTGCAATCAACTTGTGAGTTTATTTGAATTTATCGATTCCAAAACCCATAAACGAAAATAATGAGCGAAAAATGTAGATTTTGTTATAATTTATGACTCGTGCAGTGTGATACGCATTTTAGTGTTGTTGCAGGACAAAATGGGAACGACTTACTAAGTCAGATGATTAGTCACACGATGAAAAATTGTGTGTGAGGAAATTGGACGGAAATAGGACAATAACTGCTTGGAAGGCACTAATAAAGTGGAATGAATGTCATAAAGTTAATTTGAAACGATTGTTGGGAGTTTTATGGATGTGACGGGTGGATTAGTAGGATTCAATTTAAATTGAAAATATTATATGGCAGGAAAATATAGGAAGCCTGCAGGATTGGAATTGACATTTGAGTCTATGTAAAAAATAAGTCAGTAAATGACAATTTAAGACTTTAATTAGGTGCAGCAGGCGCGATAAAATCCAGAGGAATTTTCATCAGAGTTATCAGTAGGCCAAATCGATCACCGACGAAACGTAACGACTGGTTTACTATAGGAAGCAGTTGAAATCGGCCGGCGGCGCCTAAAACAGTAAAAAGGTGTTTAAGCGAATCTTTGGTCCTTAGTTGAGTTTACATGGCTCCATCTCAAAACAAGAAAGAAATGAAGGAACCCTAACCTGACCCTTTAGTTTTGAATCGTTAGATAGATAGATAGATGTTTTATTTCGTATATAAATGTTTTTACAGAATTTTTTTATTACACATTTTACAGAGATTTGATAAATTTGATCTTTGTACTGAAACATCATTTTCAATTTGAACTAAAAATATATACAGGAAGAATGGGATTAACTTGAAGGAAAATACGAAAAAAAACCTTCAATTAAATGAAAAAAAAAGAAAAAAAGATTTATATGAATAATTAAAAACATATTAATAAATAATAAGTTATCATAAAACAAAAAAAAATATACCAACTGAATAAATAAATAATGCATAAATAAATGAGATTAATTAAAAAATAAATAACTAAATAAATAAG
This sequence comes from Portevinia maculata, assembly GCA_949715645.1. Lineage (NCBI taxonomy): Eukaryota > Metazoa > Arthropoda > Insecta > Diptera > Syrphidae > Portevinia > Portevinia maculata. The sequence continues at coordinate 43,844,464 of OX454527.1, forward strand.
TTAAGAAATAGGTTAAATAAACAAATAATTAAATCAATAAATAAACAAATAAATAACAAGCAAAAATGGGATTAATAAATAAATAAATAAATAGGTAATAGATAAATTTATAAGTAAATAGCTAAACAAATAAACAAAATACGTAAGTAAATAAGTAAATAAATAATTAATTATATAAATAAATAAATAAATAGGTGAATATATAAAAATTAACGTAAACAAATAAATAAATAAGCTAAAAAATAGGTTAAATAAACAAATAATTAAATCAATAAATAAACAAATTAACGAATAGAGAAATAAATAAAGTAAAAATGGGATGAATACAAATTGGTACATCATTAATATATACATATAAGCTATGCTCAAGGCCAACCATAGATTATTAAATAACAGCCATAAGGAGAAATTAACCATGAAATACGAGTGGCTGCAACTTATATCTTAACAATATTATGTATTTAGTTGGTTTACAAGCGGATTGTCAGCAAAACTGCATCTTGTTTTGAACGTGTTAGTGAGTTTTAGAATTATATTTGCTATCAATTCAACATTCGCTCTTTCGTGAATGTCAAGAGTGGAGTGGTGCCAAGGTAAATCTAGCATCATTTTCAGGAGTTTATTTTGAGATACTTGCAATTATTTTATATGGCACACTGCAGAGTTGCCCCATACCTGACACCCATATAATAGAATCGCCTGGAAAATTACTTTGTGCATGATAATTTTGTTGTCAGTTGAAAGTAATGATTTTCTATTAATAAACGGGTAAAGCATCTTAAACGCCACACCACAGTTCGGTATCTTTGGAATATCGTGTTTAAAAATGTTATACAGTATTGGGGCAAGTACTGATCCTTATGGAACACCCGATTGAACATTTATCAAATCTGAAACACTGCTATTGACATGGACTTTGAAACAGCGATTGGACAAGAAGCTTTGGACTATTTTACAAATATATGGAGGAAAGTTTAGACTTATCATCTTGTAAATCAGATTTTGAATCGTTAGAGAATTTACAAAATTAATTTGAAAAAAAAAGTTTTCTACCTCTGTGGTGTCGGCAGTGAAGCATCGATTTGGTAAGCAACGATGGAAATGAGAAGTGGAAAAGTATTTTTGGAGGACCAATGAATGGCATCTGAAATTGGAGTAATTTAAAATTGCAACAGAACATTGCTTCCACACAAAACTCTAAATTGTGCAGTTTTCTTTAGTAAAAGGATTTTGGCAAAATATTCTAAGGTACCTACATACTTGCTTAACGGGCTCTTGCTCTATGGAGAGCCTGTGCCAGAGACACTGCAGCCTTCTTTAGAGCTCCTGACGATAAATAAAATCGTATGTAACTTTGAAGTCGACGAATCTCGACTTGAAATTTATTGGACTTTTCCAGCGAGACACTGGTACCTGCCGATTAATGCGTTGTTGAATGACAGCTTGGAGCTGTCCCACAAGTGTGCATGTAAACCGTGGGGTCACATGAGTGGAGATCACTGGTGTCGTAAGAGGACGATCAAAAAATAAATATTAACAGGAGCATGCACCTGTCGAAATCAAAATAAAAGCAGAGGACAACCTAAAAACTCATGAATTCTACTAATGAAATAACAACAGCATTTGACTGGTTTCAGTCAAAGCAACCGGAAGATTTGCCGTTGCTTGTTGAGTAAGAACCGTGGGAACCCAACAGGCTTAGTAGTAAGGATGCAGTTTAGTGTGACGATTGTGATCCGTCAAAAAAAAAGAATTGTGTCGTTGTCACAGAATTAAAATTGCGACAAGCTGTTGAAGAATATCACCAATAAAAACAATAAAAAGAAGCGGGCCAAGGTGACCTTGTGGAACTCCAGTGCTAGAGATCAATCTTCAATAATTTGTATTAAGACAAACTTTCTAAGACCTACAAATCAAAAATGATGAAATCCATTTCAGCACCGCTGAATGAAATCCAAATTCGTTTTGCTTCCTTACACTTAATCAGAGGCCTTTTTTTTTTTTTTTTTTTTTTTTTTTTTTTTTTTTTTTTTTTATTTAAAAAGGAAATCCAAATCCCAGAGCACTCAGACTCGGTGTAACGGTCCATTGTACTACCAGGCAGAAATCCTTCTTTTTGGTGTAGAGGCATGTGAATGGGTGGCGTATGTTGTTGTTCCCCGTGGGGATTGAACCTGCACCGCACGGGTCACAAGCCAACACACTAACCTCTACACCGTCGCCACCCAATCAAAGGCCTTGCTTCATTCATAAAAATAGCTTCAACCTGGCATATACTTTCAGTAGCATAAATAGTCGAAGATGTCAAATCCAATAAATATATGGCGTTTAAGGCCATTGCAGTGCCTTAGACCTAGCTCCTCCAACCATTTAATTGTGCGAAGTTGAAAAGACCTACAATTTTAATCCAACGCGGCGAATTTGAGAAGGTTCTCGTAACAATTGATAGTTTGGTATGTTTGTCAGACTTCGCAAGAGGTCGAGCAGTTTAGAAAAACATAAGGTGTGACTGGGCCCCAGCGTGATTTGAACCTGATACCCCTCGATTAGCAGTCCAACGCACTAACCACTGACCCCACGCTGCTGTCAAACAACCCGTTACAAAACCGTGTTGGAACTCTGAGCTTTATATTATTTTTTATGTTAAACATTTATTTTAGTTTTTCTCATAAATGTTAGCTAGGAAAAATCGTCATCGTTTGGTCTGGACAACTGAAAGTAGCGAGCACAGGACCACTGAGTATATGAAGTTGTAGTGTTACAGGCAGAAACGTTTCACAGGTCGGGATCCCGCTAACTAAGTAAGCCGTGGGTTAGCTGTTTTCGAGTTTGCTATCCAAAATACATTTATTTATTATTTGCTGTTTTGGACGGTTCATTCAACCCCGATACGGAATAGCTTTTCGTCTACGGTTATAATTGTAAGCGGTTTAAAGTAGGCGTTATATATAGGTTATAGTGCATATTGGAGCTAAAAAAAAGGTTTCCGTGTTATATTGGTATGGGAATTGACGACATTGGGTTCTCGGATATACGGGTTTGAATTACGGTTTGTTTGTATTTGCTCCATAAAAATCACTTAAACACGTTCACTTCTTCTTCTTCTTCTACCTCTACTTCTACTTCTACTTCTTCTTCTTCTTCTTCTTCTTCTTCTTCTTCTTCTTCTTCTTCTTCTTCTTCTTCTTCTTCTTCTTCTTCTTCTTCTTCTTCTTCTTCTTCTACTTCTTCTTCTTCTTCTTCTTCTTCTTCTTCTTCTTCTTCTTCTTCTTCTTCTTCTTCTTCTTCTTCTTTTTTAACCACGAGTCTATGATCTGGTCTACAGATATCAAAACCCACTTCCCTACATCGCACTGGTTCACCTATGGGGTTCGTTTTACAACTTTTATGAAAGGAAACAATGCATATATGCACGCATGTCGGCGATTTCACACACTTATATTACGGAACACACCGCTATCCAACATAACTGAATATCTGGGTAAACTATGTGGGAGATACACTTGGTTTAGCTTTTTGTCATTTCGAAGATGGGTTTTAATAGTTTCATTATTATGCTTTATTTAGGCCTTAATGGCCCATTTAGGGCCCAAGACGCAGCTTCTCCAACCATTTGTGTATGACACGACCGAAAGGGATCTACAATTCAACGCTCATTCCGAATGACACATTTTGAGAAACTTGTGTCATGACAGTTTATACTCTACCAAGGAAAAACTTTCACGTGTTCCTTGATGTGATTCGAACTTCAAACCCCGCATTCAATGTACTAACCACTGAGGCCCACACTCTACCGTATGCCTCCCAATAACTACAATTGATTATGCTTAGTCTGATTTGAATTCTAAGTCCCAATTGAGTTAAGTGCTTTTGTGCCCACAGTATATCTTATTGGAGAATGCTGAATCTTTTCCGAGTATTTTTGTATTATGGGAAAGATTATCGCCACGTAAGATATTTGATTCGAGCTGATACATATCAGCCGGGATGTACCTTCGTAATAAAGCAACAATAAGAGATGGAAAATGAGAAAACATTTTAAAGATGCTCGACGACCGCATCCGTTCAGGACTCCATTCTGATGCACTTGCATTTCCGGCATTAACAAGGCTTACTTCTTCGCCAAAGGATAGGGTCAAACTTCTGCCATTGTCACAGGTCACCCGTAATTTTCAGCTCAATAAGAGCACAAGAAAATTCACCTCGCTGAATCATTTAACTTAATGTCCTCTAACTGTACCTACTACACTTAAAGCATACATATACATAGTCTTAGATGAAAGTTGTTCATTGTGGTTGCAGCTGTCTTTTACTGCTTTGTTTCAATTTTCACAAATAATTGTAGATGCGGTCATGTGTCATATGCAGTGGTATTCTGTCGAGTCCTTAGCACGCGTGTTCTAAAGTACCTTCTTCGCACCACCCGCCGTCCCCGTCCCAACAAAACCATCACTGGGAAGTACCAACAAGGATTGTATGATCGTCTCCTACGGCTACACCATGCCTAAGTGTATAGGGAACCAAGTGTTGCACAAATGGCCTTTATTATATTGGCAAAGATGTTTTGTTAAAATTAGTCGAAAGACGGCAAGCAGGTCCTTATGCCAACAGTTTGTGTGCTTTAAAATCTATGTAATGTCTGCGTGTGGCCTGAAGGTCTAGGTAATTATGAACTTTTCTTGTTACAGATACCTTGCGCTCATTAGAGGTTTCCATTTGACTGAAGGAATTTCGGAAAATGTTTCATAATAAAATATCTTTAGGTACTGTTGTGGGTTGGGGTAGGTATACACACGAAGATATTAATCCCTGGAGTGGTGTCCTATCAAATTTTATATTTTATGAAAGACATTTATTACGTTGTGCTTGTGGCGTAGCACAACATATGTGATTAGGATGCGAATAGACTAATGAATGGGAAGAACGTGTGGAAATGTGTTGAACCCTTATGCTGGGTTGATTAATTGTAATGGGATACGAGTGCGAGTAGGTCGATGCTGGGGGTTTTGCGTTTTAATCAATTTTCAAGGACGAACATTCAAACAAATGCTTGCATAAAGTAAATAGTCATGGCAATAAATAATGGATGGAAAGATGCAAGGTTGGGGTTTAATTACATGGGCAGCACACGAAGAAGAGATCGGGTGGGATGCTTATTTATATTCGTTAGCAATCAGATTTATCAAATTAGGTATTTACACGCGGTGGAATATCGAATTTTACCAACGCCTAATGAGGCTATATACAAAAACGTAATTTTATTATTTACACAATCGGTCCTAGGGTAGAAATGGAAATCGAATGGCATTTATGTGAGAGAGCCTATCACTAATTCTATCGAACGCTGTTCAAACGGTAGCATACAGGAAATAATTAGTGATTTCATTTCCATGGCGACGCCATCACTAAGGAAGGACAGTTTGCATGTAAATTATTTATTTTTTGTTTAACTTGCGCGCACTTAAATGGTTTTTAGTACCTTTATTATGTAGACATGTTTATAATCTGATAGTGCGGACATTAGGAAAATTGGGATAAGGATAACAGAGGAGAAACCGATGCACGTTCGTTTTAAATGTTTGTAAATTATGGTGGTATTTCACTGTACGTCCAAAAACTGTCTTGAGGGTGAACTAATGTGCATTCATGGCATGGTGGGTATTGCGGTTTAAATTTTATAACGGTGAGATTATCAATAAAACAGCGATAGGCAGGAGGCATTGCGACAATGACTTAGGCTAATTTGAATTCATTTATAAACAGAAAAATGCAAATATTGTAATAATTGGTGGCTCTCATATGAGTGCGCCTCAAGAGCGTCAAGCGATTTCGCGATATCTCGATAGATAAGTAAAAAAGCGTTTTTTTGTGTTCCGTCAAGTAGCTCAATATATGTGATTTTGGCACCGTCTAATATATGAGCGTTGTAATCAAGTTTGAAGCTAATAAAAGCCTTATAAATTGTAGCCAGACCAGAAGGGGTGAAATATTTCTTGCATGACTTAAGGAAGCGTAGACATTGCAGGGTTCTTGGCGACATCGATTATGTGGTCATTCCAACGAAGGCTGTCATTAACGTACATGGGAGAATGCCACCCCACTGAAGTATGCTTTCAAGATTGGAATTTAATGAGCTTACCACACTTTGCCGTTCCAGTTTACACTCGAAGATGAGGGGCGTGAACCAGGAAACGAATATGAATTGGATAAGAAGTTACAGACAGGAAATCATTTATAATGATGAAGAGTGTCGGAGACAAGACGGAGCCTTGGAGAACACCACTAGCCTTTATTTTGTGAGTTGCAAACTTATAACCGTCCAAAACAACTTGAATTGAGTGGTCCATAAGGTCAAATGACGAAGAGTATCATCGATTATAAATGCACACATTTTCGACAAACTGTCTCAAATGCCTTTGAAATATCAAGCGATCTTATACCGTACAACAGTGGGGAAGACGACATTGGTTCCACTTTTCGGTTAGATAAGTCATCAAATCATAGCTGCGAAAACCGTACTGTCGGTCACTAAGAAGTTTTCGGCATTCAAATTATTCCATAAGCTGGCGGTTAATCAGCGTTTCCATGACCTTGGAAGTAAGGGACGTAAGCGCAATTCGTAGGTAGAAGGAGTGAAAAGAATATTCGCCTTTTTTGGGACAAGCTGAACAAATGTGTTCCAACCATCGTTGCCATACACAAAACACAATGTTGCAGCGGTTTCTATACAATCATTCTGAACGGTTATATTTTAAATAGTGATGTCTATTATGTTATTTATGCTTTATCTATTTATTAAATTCTTGTTTTGTGCTGTTATGGGCAAGCTCCAATATTTTATTATACTAAATATGTAAAATAATATTTAAAATGAACGAAAAACCGCTGAGGAAGTTGGCAAGAAACTGGCGAAACGTAGGGTGCAAGGATGAATTATATTGTCTTAATTGCATCAAAAACAAACAACGTCATTAAGCCGATGATTCTCAACCACCTAAACACAGAAATAACAGAACTTTTTAATAATGACAATGAGATTGAGACGGGTAAAACCTCTTGATCTATAAGAGCTAGCTAGTGCTAAGAAATCTGGTATTGTTTTCAAACAAAAAAAAGTTTAGAAATCCGACAAACCGCGGATTTATCTCTTAAATTCATCAAATAATTCAAAAACAAATTGCCGATTAGTCGTCGACAAGGTGCAATCTTATTCTGGATAGCGAATATCAGTCCCCTGGGAGTTTTTTTTAGATGAGTTAAGGTTTAAGGTTAAACATGAGTTAAGATTAAACAGAAGGGCCTATCGCGATCCCTAAAACCTAACCTAGATGAGTTAAAGTCCATCACTATTGCAGAAGCATCCCTCGCGTACTAGCTCTGCAAAGTCTTTCGATCATGTTTTACTTCCAACAAATTCGCAACACAAAACAAACAAACAAAAAAAACCCATTGAGCCGAAATATACAAAGTAAACTTAATTATCAAAAATATTGGTCGGGGAAAGAGCAAATTAATAAAAATAATAATTGTTTAAGCACTTGTATAACTAGCAATTTGCATAATTAAATTATTCGAATTGAAATGCATAGGTGTGCTGAAGGATATCATTTTTTTTGTGATAACACGCTTGCAGTTAGGTCGCTAAGCTCTCCGTCAACATTGGCCTAGCTTCCGCCTATTAACTTTAATGGTTTTTAATCTTCTTCTTTTTTTCTGTCATCCGTCGTTGATCATCAAAAAAGTAAATGAAAAATCAATCATGCTCAAGAGAATATTAAATAATAAAACAAATTGAAAAGAATTATTTAATACACAAAATTGATTTTTTCTTTGTATACCCTATTCTAAGTATATATATTTGTTTGGTATATTAATTTTGACGCGAAGTTTGTAACATACCTTAATATTGCCCGTAGACCCCTAAAAGTTACTATATTTATGATCAGCATCGATAGTAATGTCGATCTAGCCATGTCCGTCCGTCCGTCGGCAAAAATTAGGCCTTTAAACTGGGCCTAGAGAGCTGAAATTTTAACCATATACTCTCTAGGGTCCCGAAATAATCAAGTTTACGAATTTTTGAAATCCGCCCACAGACACGCCCACAAATTCAAAAAAAAACTAAGCTTTGGAAAAAATCGAATTTTGAGCTAGGAAGCTGAATTTATTTTATATATGATCTATGACTCCAAAAACTGCTCGGGAGATAAAATTTTCAAAATCCGCCTACTGACACGCCCACAAATAAATAAAACAATTTTATCGAAAAACCAAAATTTGAGTCAGGGAGCTGAAATTTAAAATATATATTCTCTATGGGCCCCTTAACCTCATGTGTAAATATTTTCAAAATCCGCCTACTACACGCCCACAATTTTAATTTTTTTTTTTTTCGAAAATCCAAAGTTTGAGCTAGGCAGCTGAAATTTATAATATATACTCTCTAGGGGCCCTTTATGCTCATGTGTTAATTTTTTTTTAACTCCGCCTACTGACACGCCCACAATTAAATAAAACAATTTTATTGAAACACCCAAGTTTGAGCTAGGGAGCGTTTTTTCAATAAAATCCTTTAAATGTTATATAACAAAATGTGTAGAGCGTTCTTAACAATTCAACCATACTTAGACTTTTGTCACGCCCAATAGGGTATCCAACAGTTCGTCCAAGCGGACTGTAGCCCGTCCCTATGTTTTTATTTCACTTTGATCGCATCATGCTTAACAGGGCAGTTTTGCGACCTCCTTTTTTGACCTATCCTAAGGGTATATAGGAACCAACGACCATACCACGTCGAGTTAATCGGTTCTCGTCAGATCACCGTAATTAAACGACGTTGGGCGCGGTTAGTACGTAGATGGGGGACCGTTTGAGAACAACCGCGTGTCGTTGGCCAGTCCCATCTACAGAGTTGAGGTAGATAATATACGTGGTATCACAATGGACCTAAATTGGTCTAAGTGTGTCGGCTTCTGCCGACAGCCACATAAACCTAACCTAACCTAAGGGTATATTCATTTGACACATAGTTTGTAACATGCCATGATCAGCATAGAAAGTAATGTCGATTGTCATTCAACTTGAGACCTTTAAACTTGCACTGACATGCCTACTATTTAAAAAAAATGTGTTCTGGAAAAATATGATGGATATGAAATACGTATTCATCGCGGAGAGTGTTGGGAAAGTCCCCCCTAGCAATTCATTTATGCGGAGTTTTTGCCACACCAACTTTTTGGGGCGTTTGTGACAAAACTGTTTTTTTGTTAATAAATTTCTAAAAAATCTAAAAAAAAAATTAGCAAAATATGCCTACTTAAAAATTCGCTCAAAAAAAGTTTTCGTCAAGCCCATATTTTAGAGCGTTTTTAAAAAAAAACTTTTTCTTTTCCTTTTAACAATTAGCCCAATCAAAGTTGTTTGTTACACCTACTTTTGGGGACGTTTTGACTTCAATTTGAAATTCATTGGAAAACCAGACAAAAAATCGTGCAAACTTGACAACGACTCTCTAGTCAATGCCATGCCTGCCTTAGGCGATAACAATATTTATAGGGTATCCAATATCGCTCAAGCGGACTCTAGCTTTAACCTATTATTTTTTTTATTTTTTTTATAACATCCCTAGTTGGTCGACCGAAAGCATATCAAAAGAAGAAAAAATGAGACAGCCACCGCGTGAGTCCAGGCTAATCAAACACTTTTATAAATACAAACCACCAAATCTGTTTCCAGTTTTTCGATTTATTTTATTCTCGCCAGCCATACACCTGCCATATCATATTCATTTATAGGACTGCCTTCGGCTAGGTGAGGTGTAGGCCAACTTCCCACGTAATTACTATACAATTGAAAACTGAGAATTTGGGGAGGGGGAGCTTCAAAAGGGGCGGAAGACATGTAACGCTCATTGAATGCCTATTGAATTAAATGTGTGCATAGGTGAAGGATAAAAAGGTTTCGCGTCGTGCGAGTTGCTATGGCATGTTTGTGTTTGCATATAAACGAAATGTGTATATTTATTCATTATTAATTTTATTATTATTTCCCTGAGTTGGGTTTTTTTTTACTTTTTCGGTTCGCTCTTCCTCGCTTCCTGCAATTTAGTATTCTATCTGACTCAGTTCCACAGTATCAGAACGTTTGTCAATATATGAAGAGTTTTTCATTATTATTTTTGTACAATGTAGACTAAAAGTGCGGAGCGGAAGAACGGACGGCCATTACCCATCGATGCACCTGTCACTGTGGATTTAATATTAATTATTATTTGATTGTAAAAGAGAGCGAGAACGATATAACGAGTGGGAGAACGATTAAGTTTTAATTAATGTCCTTTCGATATTGAATATAAAAGGTTTCATCAGGTTGGCGACAGAATTGTTTAAAATACCCATTACAACAAAAAAAAAGGGGGAAATCCTATTAAGTCCGAAATATTTCTTATTTTTTAAAACAAAAGGGAGCTTAATTTGTGTCAATAAAATTAGAATCATTTTTAAATGTAAAATTTATTGAATAAGCAATATACATACATATATTTGGTACACATGTCGGACAGTCACATGTTTGAATACGTCGTCGCCGAGGTTTTTATTTGTTGGAAATGACATAACGGAAACGACATATTGGAAATGACATAACGCTTATAAGAAACACGCTTATAAGAAATTCTCGCTTAAAAGAAACCTGAACAAAAGCCCCGTGTACTTTCCCATATATTTTAATATTAAATTGTGTGTTTACAGGAAACACGTTTACAAGAAAAACACTGATAAAAGAAACATTTCTCCAACCACGAACCAACCATTTTGCATATAAAGTTGGTTGGATTTAGGAAATGGGCAGTTTCACATTATTGTAGAGAAATAAAGTTCAGTGTTCTAATCTGTTGTGCTTACCTGTGCTGAAAATGTCGCGAAATAATATTTCACTGAAAACTAAATTGGTAATCTTGCAAAGTAAATCGGGAAGAAATCGAAAAGATATCTGCGAAAAATATAAAATTGTAAAAAGCACATTGTCTAAAATAGTAAAAAACGCAAAATAATTTGAAGAAGAAAAATACAAATGCAAGAACTTAAACAGAAAAAGAAACAGAGATGAACATATGGTTCAAAACAATGTATCTTTCAGGAGACTCCATGGAGAATGCGGTTCAGCCGACGCTGAAGCCGCAAATAATTTTGTAGAACTCGTTGTGTCAGAGATGTTACAAAAAAATGGTTTAGAAAATATTTACGACGCTCTTCCTACTAGTACCCATGTCACAAATAGGCAAGATATACAGGCGCAAAAAATACCGAAAGATAGAGTAACATTGCTCTTCATATGTAATGCTACCGGCACAGACAAATTTGTCTTTTCGATTGGAAAATATAAGCAGACCAGATGTTTCAGAAACCAAGCAAATCCAATCGCTTACAAATTTAATAAAAAGGGTTGGATGATAAGTAGGGGAGAGTGGGTACGAAAGTAACATTTTTCGTATTCCCTTCCATAATTTGCAAACCGCTCTATATACCAACCTGAAACAACATGCATGTTAATAAGTGGGTTTTTGACTACCGTAAGATAATAACTTGGTTTCCAACTATTATCGCAGATCGCTAAAATAAAGAGCAGGTCAAATGTTACAACCGACCTTCTCGGTGTACCGATTGTAACATGGTGAAAGGACGGTTGTAACACCATATATATCATATAGAAGGAAACAAGTAAATGTAAAAATATTTTCTTACTTCTAGCTCCAAATTTCTTACAACAATGTTACCTGCATTAGACTTCATCCAGTTTGCACAACCCTGACTAAAATATGTCTTCATTGGTCCAAAGACACTACGGTCTAACGGTTGTAACTTGTGAGAGCAGTGAGGTGGAAATGTGAGCAACACAATGCCGTTTTCTCTGCAGTAGTTAACAACTGATAGAGAAAGATGGGATTGATGGTTATCAAGAAGGACAAATTTTCTATTGCTCTGAGTGGCACTGGTGTGCTCAACGAGATGTTCCATGAAGTTTAAGAACTCCGATTGCATCCATCCTGATTTATTGGCAGCTCCAATACTGCCGATTGGACCTCCTATAAGAAATAGTGGATTGTATTTCTTTAGAGGGAATATGAACATTGGTGGGATTGCATTGCCAATAGCATTGACAGCAAGGCACATGGTAACTAGAGTGCCACGTTCTGCGGATGAAATGGCTCCGATTTGTTTCTTTCCTTTTCTTGCGATGACATTTGTCGGCTTGTGGACAGTGGTTAATCCTGTTTCGTCGATGTTGAATATGTCATGTGACTCAAATTTGAAGCGGCTAATAACATCAAGCAAATTATTGAAAAATGTGTTGACGTATGGTTTGTTAAAATTCATAGCCCTTGATAAACTTGTTGCTTCCGGTTTTCGAATGGCAAGAGTTTGGTTGCGTCTCATAAAGGACATAAGCCATTCCTTACCAGCCATTCCATTGGCCTTACAGGAAGCAGGCATTTGAAGATTATAATGAGTGGCAGACTGATATGCCAGTTTTCGAACGCATTGGGTTGTAAGGCCATAATACAAATCATGTAATCATATGTAATCATCCAATTTTTCCTATCATTGAAAATTTGATATTGTTTAGAATTAAGTGGCATCATAAATAATATATACCTACTTCGTACTCAACCGAAAATACCCTGTTGTGTGCTATATATCCAACTCTTAGAGAAACAACGTCACCAGGGCAGTTTTGTATAGTTTTTGTTTTGCGGATAAAACGACCAAGAGTCATATGGCAGATGTTATAAGACTTTGCAACACCTCGAATGGATCTACCATGTTTTAAAACGTCTTCTGCTGCATTTACAAATGTTTCTTTTGGAATCATGCCACGAGAGGTTTTTCTGATTCTTTGGCGCGGCATTTTGCATGTACTTATTTCTTATATTGCTAAATTTTTGGATTTAAAATCAAAACATCAAAAACTGTCACGTTGAGAAATTTTGAGTGGACGGTTGTAACGTGTTACAACCGTCCACACTAGGCGTCCGACTTTGATGCCGGAGACTCGGGTTCGATTCTCGGCCAGTCTTCATTTTTTTTTTTCGGAAATACATATAGTGATAGAGACACAAAAATAAACAACAAAAAAAAAGTGCCGCATTATCAGGCGATGGACCCCGGAAAATCGGTGGTCCCGCTTACGGGTGTGGGTGTGCCGTTGCGACGTGTGGTGCGAACACGTGAGCCGGCAAAAAAATCAGCAGCAACAACAGCAGCAGCAATAACATCAGCAACAACAACAACAATAGCAACAGCAACGAGAACAGCAGCAGCAGCAGTGTGTATGCCAAGGACAGTAGCTGCACATGCTTCTAAAATGGCACCAATTGCAGAAACAACAACGGGTCGATCGTTGCCTAGGCGAGTGTTCTCGCAGGCAATACCAGCACCAACAAAGTCAGTAGCAGCAGCTGAAAACCCTGCTACAGAAGTAGAGAAGGAGGAGTTTCGAAAGGTGGAGAAGAGGCGACGGAAGCTTAATCCGAAGCCGAACCTGTCTGCGAAGAGAAGGGCGAACCTGGCAGGCCCTAATGTGGAATCATCGATGGCTGGTACCGATGATGACACGGATAATACCAGCTCTTACGAAGCTGAAGTGCGAGCGGGCCGGTACGTCGGAGAGGGAAACTCCTTCAGGGACCTACCGGTCGACGACGATGATAGAAATGTCATCCAAATGGAGGATAGAGAAGAAGATGATGAGGAGGCTCAGCTTGACCAACTCATCAAAGAGCTCCTTGAGAAACGTGAGCAGTTGAGGCTGAAAAAAGTACAGCAGCAGCAACAACAAATAGTGCTGAGGGAGCAAATCCAGCAACAACATCAACAGAAGCAACAACAACGACAACAGCAACAAAACCAACAAAAGCAGCAACAGCAGTCTAAGCAGCAACAGCAGCAGAAATCAGCAAGGAAGAGCAAAATTCCCCCGATTAATGTGAGTAATTTCGACATAAGTGATAGTATAAGGTTATGTAGGCTTATAACAAAGAACTTTCATGTTAAAAGGCTATCGGCCAATAAACATATAATTATTTGTGAAGAAATAGAGGAGTACAATAGGGTGCGCACCGCCTTGGGAGAGGTTAAGACCGAGTACTTTACGTACACCCCAAGAGAGCAAAAGCTAAAAACCGTTGTATTAAAGGGAATTGATCCCTCAATAAAAACGGAGGAGCTCGAAAGAGAGCTAAAGAACTTTGAAAGCGATGACCTTAAGTTCGTGGGGGTCAAGCCGTTTTCCTCGGCTGTGGCAAGCGGTGGTAACCGTCACTTACCATTCTTCCTGGTTCAGCTCACCCCCGACAGCAAAATATCCGCTACCTGTACTACCATGCTGTAAGGTGGGAGAAAATAAAGAGGTCAGATCGCATACTTCAATGTATGCGCTGCCAAAGGTTCGGGCACGCCGCAGCTAACTGCAACATGCAGTTTAGATGCGTGAAGTGCGATAAGGACCACATACATGGTGAATGCTCTCTAGGTAAGGAGAGAGTCGAAGATCGGAGTGTACTCTCCTGTGTGCTCTGCAGGAACTCTGGGCATCCCGCCAACTTCAGGGGTTGTCCAAAGTACCAGGAGTTGAAAAAACGAGTCCAGGCCCGCAAACAGCAGTCTGAAGATGATAGGCGTCAGAGGAGTCGCTCGTTCGCAAATTTTGTGGCACCCAACGTGTCCTTTGCCCAAATGGCAGCTGGACCGGGTCAAGCCCACATGACATCAAACCAACCAAAGGTAGCCCAAAAGGCACCAGAGGTGGATCTGGACTTAAAATCGATCCTTCTGTCTCTGCACGGAAAGATCGATAAGTTCCAGAAACAATTAAATGAACAAGCGGCCCGAATTGACTTTATCTATTCGGAGCTGTCTGTGGGGTCTGGTGTGCCATAAATCTAATGGCTACGCTGGATGAGGGAAACTTAAAGATCCTTGCTGTGAATGTTAATTCACTAGTCAGGATCGAGAAAAGAACGTCACTTGCCAACTTGTTGAAAACCGAAAACCCGGATGTGCTTTTGGTTAGCGAAACTAAGCTAAATCAGAAGCACAAATTGGGATACAAAAACTATCATGTAATAAGAAGAGACCGGCCTCCCTCCACTCAAGGAGGTGGGGTTGGAATCTTAATTCGAAAAGGCCTGCGTCATAGGGTTATATATAGCGGGGACGTACGTAGGTTCCAGTTGTTGGAGGCATGCATCATATGCATTCCTCTCCATAGCCGGAGGAGAATGTATGTGGTGTCGCTTTACGCACCTGCAGCACCTTCACCAAACCAATTTATGACAGAGCTCGAGACACTTTTTCGTGGTCTGCAGCTGAACTCGGAGGAGAATTATTACTTCTTGGCCGGAGATATTAATGCCAAACATGCGGCATGGGGAAATGGTACTGCAAATCCCAGTACAGTACAACCTCGAGTTGTACGCGACGGATATCCCTTCTTTCCCAAGAAGCGGTGCTTTCCTGGAGTTGGCCTTAACGGACGCAAGACTTCAACTGACGAACATAGATCAAAACACGCGGAACTGTTTGCGTGCGTTTGAGTACGATAGTGACCACTACGGACTCGCCGCCGCAATACGGATCCCGAACGAGCAAACGCTGCTGGAGGAGTACGAAGCAGTGTGTTCATTCGATTATCGGAGGGCACAATGGTCGCGCTTCTCCAGATTTTTAAAGCGAGATTTACGTTCGAGTGGGATCGACCCACCGACAAACAGTAACATGACAAATGATGACATTGATCGGCATTTATTGCAAATGAACGACGCCATCAAACGAACTATGGAACGAACTATTCCTCGGGTAGGACGTTCCGACGACGACCAGACAGAAAAGTACAGAAACCCTACAATCGACGCACTATACCGACAGAAAAGTAGACTGCTCTCGAGGCTTAAACGGCTGTACAGGCAATTTACTGATCGCGACGACCCGGAGGTAAGGATGCTGAAGTCAGAGAGTCAGAGAGACCCACAGGAGAAAGTGGATTTGCTGGGCGCTTGTTTCGAGGCCGTGTATACGGTGAACAATCCTGTTCGCCGTAACCACGACATTGAGAATAGGGCTCTGGTGAGCCACTTCGATCTGCGCACCGAACTTGAGAATTGGCGATCTGAGAATAACGGATTCACCGTGTTCACTGATGAAAACCATGCTAATGCAGTTGTCGCCAATGGCCGAGATGCATCGCACTTGTTCGTGTCGAAGGATGATCTTCTGTGCATCTTCGAGACACTAAAGAATAAAAAGTCGGCGGGGATGGATGGTGTCCCAAACGTCGTATTGAGACACCTGCCTCTGGAGGCTGTAGATATTTTCACCACGCTGTTTAACAATGCGCTGAATAATGCATATTATCCGGCGCATTGGAAGGTAGCTGTGGTACACCCTATCCCGAAAAAATGTAAAGATAGGACGAACCCTGCCAATCTCCGGTCAATTAGCTTGCTTCCGAATATTAGCAAGGTCTTTGAAAAGGTTGTCAATAGAGCCCTGTTAAAGTGGGTCGAGGACAATAACATAATTCCGGACAACCAGTTTGGTTTCAGGGCGAGGCATGACACTATTCATGCCGCGTCGAAACTGGTTTCCGACATTCAGTGGAATAAATGCAAGAGCCAATGCACGGGTGCTTGTCTGGTTGATTTTGAGAAGGCTTTCGACACCGTATGGTTAGAGGGACTTTTCTACAAGTTGACCAGGCGGGGGATGCACAAACCTTTGCTATATGTAATTTATAATATGCTTATGGGAAAGAAGTTCGTTGTCAAATGTGGCAACGTGACTTCGAGCAAAGTCTTTGAAATTAAAAACGGTTTACAGCAGGGGGCGGTCAATTCTTCGATCCTGTTTAACATTTACACGAGTGATCTGGTGGGTTCACTCAGCCATGCTATAGCGTATGCCGACGATTTGGTGGCATACAGATCAGGTCCTAAAATCGAGGTCATTAATATCCTTTTGCAGCGTGACTTCGATCAAATTAAGCGATATTGCGACGACTGGAAGTTGAAAATCAACTTTCAGAAGACGGAAACAATCTTGTTCAGAACTCCATTGGCTGGGGCCTCTAGGGATACCAGAAAAAACTGGAAAAAATTGGCCATTATTGGACAAAATGGGCAGCCATTGGCGGTGAGAGGCGCAGTTAGATATCTAGGTATCGGGCTTGACCAGTATCTGTATTTCGATAGACATATAGTTGCTTGTCTTGCTGGGGCCAAGAAGGCTTATGCTCTAACAAGGAGACTGTTTCATAGCAGTCAACTTGACTCCAGAGTGAAGGTCATTTGCTACGTGGCCCTTATAAGGCCGATCATCGCTTATGGTTGTCCATTATGGTTTAATATAGCGCCTAGCTATATGGAAAAGATTCGGGTTTTGGAGAGACAATGTCTTAGGACCTGTCTCCGGTTGTTCCGAACGCCTGAATCCAACTATATAAAATACTATCCCAACAAGGTCCTATACGATGGGGCTCAGTTGAATAGGATTGACAATTTTCTCATTAAGGTGACTCGAAGGCACGTTGCAAGGGCGATGGCCAGCGACAATAGTCTGATCTTTGGGGCTTACTACCCCAATGAAATGTACATAGAGAGTACACTCCGGTCTGGCTTTATCCCGCCAGAGGCATTTATCCATATTGATGCAAAAGGGCTGGTACAGACGAGGGATGGTATCCCGGTATTATACCACCGCTACCGCAGTGCGAGAGATAAGCGGCTCATCCGCGGCGAGGACGTCGCCAATGCTCATGAGTTCCTCCGTTTTAGTACCGCAATAGCGGAGAGGGATAAATTCGATACAGAAAAGCAATTTGCCGAATTTTGGTGGCTTTTTGAGGGTGGAGGGTTCAACATGCCCTCCCAAGACGGTGCGTTACTCTAGATAACATCCTCTTAGTTTGTAAGATAGACTAAGTTAGCTAGGGCGTTTCTGGGAGGGGCCGGGCTCGCCAACTTGTGGTGGTGCTTCCGGGAGGTGATTGATGCTGTAAGGCATCAGTCAGCTCACGACGGCGCGTGTGCACGTTGACGACTGCCAGGCGCTCGGAAAGTAATTGGGATTTTGACCACTTGTTTCGTAATGCAACGAGTGCTCAGAATCCTAATTATAGTTAGAATATGTTAATTAGTTTAAGTAAGTAGAGTAGGTAGTTTGTAATTTGTTTTTTTTATATAAAAATATAAAATTTGATAAAGATGCCGAGTTTTCTTAAAAATTTTCTCGATGAAAACATAATATGTAAGATTAGTTCGTAAAATAGTTTTTAGGCCGAAAGGTAATAATTATAAGATAGAGTTAAGTTTAGGGCGTCCGCATAAGGATCAATATTCTAGAATAAGTATCCTGTTAATTTTAAGTTAGATTTAATCATTTTTGTCTAGTATGTAAGTTGATATAAGCTAATAATTAATAAAAATGAATTTAAAAGTAAAGTAAAGTACAGCCGTCCTACACTTATTTTTTTATATTAACAATTAAATAAAAAAGAAATTAGTAATCCTATCGAAAAAAGCGAATCTCCAACGACAAACGATAATACGTTTTAAGATAATATAGCTATAATAAAGTTAAATCTTACTTACCTTACGAAATATGACGAAAAACCATTCACCCAAAACAAAACACGTTCGCACTTAAATTTCACTTTTTTGACTGTATTTGACATATAGGAGTACACTGAAGTGTATCTTTTTTGGGGTGTATTCGGATCATAATTGCAAGGAATTCTGCATTTAAAAATAAACGCATAGAGATCTACGTTTTCTTAAAACCTCAGTGTTACAACCGACCCGCCGTTACTTTCGTAGCCACTCTCCCCTACTCTTTTGATTGAAATTATCAAAGAGCTTAATGATGCCATTAAAAAGAAAAAGAAAAAAATTTTACTCTTAGTTGATAATGCCTCATGCCATAAGTTGGATTTTAAGCCGAAAAATATTGAGAAAAAATTTTTGCCAGGTATTGAAAAGTAGATAGTGATGATGATTACATTCATAACATCGAAGATATTCTTTTCAACAAGTGTGAGGAAGCATTAATTCAAAAAAAAAAACAATTAATGATTATTTTTGAAGAGCTAAAACTTAACTAAGAAAATTTAATCTTATTTATTCGTTTGTATGAACACTGAAGTAAATACAAATAATACCTTTAATAAAAGAACTGTGAATTTTGTGTTGTCGTTTTTTTCTGTTAAATAAAAATATTTAGATATGTATTAATTTAATACTTTTTAAAAATAGAATTTTTTGTTGGACGGTGTATAGTAGTATTTTTGTTTCCGTACAAGAAACTTGCTTCTTATATCCATATAAGAAACTTATTTCTTATATCCGTTCTGAGGATATAAGAAAAACTCGGTTATAAGAAACAAGTATCGTGCAATTTCTGAGTTTCTTTTTTGGGAAACATCAGAAGTTGTGATATTTTCTCGATTGAAGCAATATTCTAAAGAACAGCTGATGCCACATAAAATATTATACCATAAGCAGCTAGCGTTACGTTTTTGTGACGATTACAACCACATTAGCAAATATGCATGGTTGTCATATCTTTCATATTGTTAGGACTACCAGTTATCTGTCACTAACAAATTACTTTCTATTATGACTGTATTGTAAAAGACAAGATCGACTTACTGTTTCTTTACTGAGCAGTTTTTTTTAATCAGGTTAAGACTTATGGCTAAGCAGGCATGCTCGACAACACAATATAAAAGTAGATTTTCAGAAAAACGTAATGTGAATAACAATGAATGATTTGTTCCCGATTTCATTGTCAGCTGGGATTGCCCTGTCCTGAAAATATCAGTTCACACCGTTGGTATGATTCGTAACGAAAAATCGGCAGATCATATAACAAACTATAATATAAAGGGTTTTTCAATAAGATCGCTACAAAAGTTTTTTTAAATAAAACAAACACGATTTTGGATATCAATGAAATTCTTTATTCCTGTGAAAGTACGTTCGATGCCATTATGTATGAGCATGCTTGCAGAAGTCCAGTCGCTGAACCCAATTTTCGACGGTTTTCAAGCATAAATCGGCCGATACTGCTGCAATTTCACGTTCGATATTCGTACGAAGTTCATCAATCGTCGCTGGGTTGTTGGCATAGACCATAGACTCAATCATAGAGCAATCCACAAGTACTCCATGAGTCATCATTGCATCGAGTTCCATACATAATGGCATCGAACGTACTTTCACAGGAATAAAGAATTTCATTGATATCCAAAACCGTTTTTATTGAAAAAAACTTTATAACAAAACTTTTTTTCGTTCTGTGTTGAATTGAAAAATCTGATAAAGTGGGAAATATAAATTGAAATTGAACGAAAAGTTGCACTTGTGGCCATACGTTACGCTTGATATTTCAAAAGCATTTGATATAGTTTGGCATCAAGCCAAAAAAAAAGCGTGCATTTGGAATCTATGAATCTATTCTTCAATGGATAGAAATTACCGTTTAATACTTGGAGCTACTTGACAAGATTCAAAAACGCGCGATAAAGTTTATTGGCGACGGAGGCGTCGCGAGATTGACTCTCGCAGTCATTGTCGCAATGTTTCCTTTCTTTTGTTGTTTTATCGTTATTTCCAACATAAGTGCTGAAACGAAATAGCCAAGTTGTATTCCACCCCTAGAACATTTCAACCGCAATACCCGCCATGCAAGGAATGCCCATCAATTCACCCTCAAGCATGTATTCGGAAGTCCAATGAAGTTCAAAAAATCTTTCCTTAACCCCACAACACGAATGTGGAATACTCTGCCACGCTCAATTTTTCCTTCACATTATAACCTTCAAACATTCAAAACCAACGAGCATCCCATCTCTCCGGATCTTCTATTCCTTATTTCCTCAACGTGGCCGCTGTGTCGCTATTACATTATAAGGGTATTACAAAATCTTTTTAATAAATATATTATTGTGCGTACATTATAATAAAAAAATATATTTCTTCCTTTTCCACAAAAAGAAGATCCATTTACTCACCTATATTCTGGAGATGGACATCCCTGCGCTACACACAGCAATACCGCACCTTCATCCTGGGAAACAGCTACATGCGAACTGTGTTCAACCACGCTCGGTGATACTATTCCACGATGTGCTGAGATATTAAAAAAAATACAATGTGTCAGAATTTTGATATTAAATTTGTAATACAGATACAAGTACAAGTCCGGTGGGTCATTAACAAATGACATTTGACATTTCTCCACTCAAGATTACAGAGAAATACCAATTGTCAAGGGGCAATGTATCATAACCACCCCGGGGGAAATAAGCACGCGCCTACGAGAACGAAGTTGTTGTATGCGAGAATCTCTTGACGTGAAAGACAACAAGCGAATGTGGTAGAGTATATCGTATCTCCCTCCCAATTGTTTGCATACAATTAATACTCAAATAGGTATGGAAATGTAGTTTCGAGTGTTGCGCAAACATTTAACATGACCACACTGCAATTATTCAATGCAAGAGTGGAATTTGCTACAACCACTTGGCAATACGTAGAGATACCCCCTCCCCATTGTGTATGTCAGGAGAGTAATTTAATATTGTCGACTTAAAGTCGGGCGTACGATAGGGTCCTCTTGGGAAGAGACCGAGGATTCTATATAATCCTAAATGTTGAAATATGAAACGTTTCACCAGTGAACGAAGCATAAATCTTCTCTCCAAAAATAGTAAAAGTAAATAGGAGGAGTATACAAAGTGGGTTTTTGAAATCGGATAGAGAAGAATGATGATCAATTTAAGTTTGGGCAAATACCAGTACTCGTATTCACGAGGACAAATAGCTGTACCGTCACGAAGGGTGATTTATAAATCTCAGAAAGATAAACTGTTATATTTACTCGAAGCTTTTAAAGAAGCCGAATATGAGCAGAGCTTCTTGTATTGGAATAATAGCAAATACAAGTAGATGCAAAAATATGAGGTTCTTTTAAGGAACCACCTAAGTATTTAGTTCCGTTTTGAAACTCGTGCGAATAAAATTGCGTGAGCTTTCTTTAAAGGGTTAACCAATGCGTAAACACGTATTACGTGTTCGCGTAACACTTTGGAACAATGTGCCCTCGATTTACACGGTGATGGATGCCTTCCACCCAAAATATTGGAAATTGAAATCGGGTAAAACGAGATAGAACTTGCATAAAAAACAGGATGTCCTAATTTGAGAACCGTGTAAGAACGAAAGTAAGTAAGTAGGTGAAAACCGTGTTGAGCGAAACCGTGTTGTAAGAGTACCATGCAATTCGAGGAATAGGAGTTGATACTTGGAGTTTGGTGTTTTGTTTTCGTGTTGAAATTTGGATTGTTTAACATTTTTTTATGAAACAAATAAATTTGTATCAGAAAACGACCCATACAAGGCTGATATGTAGATACAGTTGGGAATCAGGCATCCGACCGAAAAATCATGATTCATCAGATCCGCGCAGGAGACAAAGCAAAAAAGAACAAGCACAAGAACTAACAATTTTAACTTTAACACCCATAAATATATTCATTACTTTTTTATTATACACTTAAAACCTATTGAACTATATATATTCTAGTTTATTCTAAATTAAATCTACAACATATATGTACCCCTATAATGCCGACTCGAACTTGATTAATTAGATTAATTAGATTACCCTTGAATACAATTTATTAAAATAAAAATACAAAGATGTGTCTTTGCATACATTCCTGCATTTAATATGCATTTCAATATGAATTTGATTCGCGTGTAAGTTTTGAGTTACTAGGGTTGTAGCCGCGTAGATACATTTTAGGGTACCTTTAGGGATTATCCTTAACAGTCGGCGTGGGAAATTCATGGTGAAATTAGGCTCTCGCGAGATGCATAGCAAATCGGAAAATGTTCGCAACATCCGAAACATTCACAGCCTCAATTTTTTTGTATACCCTATTCTGTCGGCAAAAATTAGGCCTTTAAACTGGGCCTAGAGAGCTGAAATGTTAACCATATACTCTCTAGGGTCCCGAAATAATCAGGTTTACGAATTTTTGAAATCCGCCCACAGACACGCCCACAAACTCAAAAAAAAAAACAAAAAAATTGGAAAAATCCCATTTTGAGCTAGAAAGCTGAAATTTTTTATATATGATCTATGACTCCTAAAACTGCTCGGGATATTCAATTTTCAAAATCCGCCCACTGACACGCCCACAATTAAATAGAACAATTTTATTGAAAAACCAAAATTTGAGTTATGGAGCTGAAATTTATAATACATACTCTCTAGGGGCCCTTTATGCTCATGTGTTAATTTTTTTAAATCCGCTTACTGACCCACAATTAAATAAAATAATTTTATTGAAACAACCAAGTTTGAGCTAGGGACCTTTTTTTTTGATAAAATCCTTTAAATGTTATATAACAAAATATGTAGAGCGTTCTTAACAATTCAACCATACTAAGACTTTTGTCACACCCACTTATGAGGGATAGGAATAAGAATCGCCCAAGCGGACTGTAGCCCGTCCCTATGTTTATTATTATGCGCGACGACTGAAATATCAGATTCCCATGATCATTTAGAAGAAAAATTATTCTATATGTAAATATTGCAATACTATATGGGCATGGGCATATCCCTATTATAAGTCGCATATAAGACTCTATCCAACATACTGTTTCAATGTCTGAAGAGGTTCTGCAACACACTAATCGGCACGTACCAGTGTACGTGACTCCGGCTTACTGATGCAATAGCACCGCGTGATGTTGGAAAACAGTCTCTTCCGAACTATTGCAAACCTGCTCTGGATTCCGACAAGGAATCTTCTTCAATCTTGTTCTGGAGCAGATAATATGCAGGGCAGCTATAAACACGGAATGCATTTTCTTCAACAGACCCATCGAACTACTGTGGTATACAGGGACGATATCGACATCGTTGGGCGATCATAGCGTGCCGTGGTAGAGGCTTTCATGCCAATCAAAGAACAGGGCAAAAGGAAGTAGCCACTTGCATTCAACAAACAAACAAACATCTGTCCACCGATCAGGACAAAACGTCACTGTTGAAAGCCACAACTTCGATGTAGTAAGGGAGTTCACCTTCCACATCAACTTAACGAATGAGACCTTAGTGGAGATCCGACGAACAATTGCCGTTGCTACTTTGGTGTGCCACAACAAATGGGTTCAAAACTCCTAACCCGGAAGACCAAGTTGCTCTCCAAAATACTGATACTGTCAGTTTTGCTTAATGGCGCCGAGTGCTGGACGATTAGTTGGAAAGGAGAGCTAATATCGGGTTCTTTCGAAAGAAAAATATTCCGTCGGATATTTGGCCATGAGCAGTAGAAGATACAATCGCGAACTCAATGACCTATGAGTTGTACTAAGATGTGGATGTAGTCCGAAAAGCTAAAACAAGTCAATTACATAGCTCGGCCGTATCGAACGAATAGACAATAATGCTCCAGCGAAGAGGATCATCGACTCACAGCCCCCAGGTTCGAGACGACAAGAAAGACCGAACCTCCGTCTTTGAGACCGAGACATCATTTATGAAAGAGCGCGTGCTAGGGATAGAGGAGGATGAATGGCTGCAGTGACTCAGGTAGAGTCTGTACGGGTCGTGCCCGATAAGTAAGTAAGTTACAGTGGGCGGAGGTAGTAAATCGTTTCGTTGATCATTTCGGGAACCTAGATTGTCTAACTCTTCTTCCTTCACGGCATAGTTATTATCAGGGTAAAGGGACCATTCATAGAAGAGCGTCCAATTACCCGCATCCGAAGGATAGATTTTAAAGTTTGGCACTTCATTCACATGACACAATTTTTTGGTAGCGGGCGGCTTGGGATTCAAACTGGAAAAGTACTAAGTCTAAGTTCGAGCGCTTTTTTAAATTGTCGGTATGTCGAACACGATCAAATGTTGTGGATTGTGACTACTTTAAGAAATCGCGGAAAGGGTTAATTAAGCCGTACTCAACCCTGTTTTTAAAATATATATTTTGATGAACTAATCACAGATCCCAAGTTTGCAAGTTTCTAGTTATAAATGCATTTGAAGTGGTTTTCTGCGCAGTTTTTCTAATCGTTCGTTCGCGCAAGTCGCACTCGTGTCATAACCCTCCCACTTAACTGTTGCATTTGCGTGTTCCGGGAGTGTTTAGGCCTGCCATTCTATTTTATGACTTCGACATGTGCAAGTTCCTAATATTGATTATGGTTTTATCTTCATTTTACGACAAAGCGGTCATCTCAAGTCGTGTCAACCACGGGTTTGCATGCCTACCTGCGAGACAGTTTCAAAGATTTAAATTGTGTAAGAAATGTTTTAAAGGGGCGCTGCTGTGGTCTTCTTAGCCCGTCCCTGCACGGGCCTCTTGAGAGTTAGTGATACAAATTAACATTCCATGCTTATCATTATTCTAGCAATTTTTAGGGATCTACGACCTATATTAAGATCTTTTACAAAACTACATCAAAATTAATATGCCCTTAGGATAGAGAGGGGGCAAGAAGTACCACTTAAGCCTTGGACGTTCATAGCATTTTTAATATTCCTAAGACTCGAACAGAACTTTTTACAAATAAAAAATTCAATCCTTGAACTTCATTAAAGCAAAGAATCGAAATAGTTAAAAAGGGATATTCTGATAACAAAGTCCGTTTTGTCAAACTATCGGGTAAAACGGACCTTTGAATGGGTCTATTGTGCCCCAACATTTTAAAAAAAAAAAAAAAAAATAACGAAACTATTTATATTTATACACCAATATTTTTTATAAATATAATTTGTTGGAAGTATAAAAGGTAAATAAAATCCTTTAACTGTGTCCTTTTTTAGTCTTCAAATGATGTTGGTTTTTGGAATATCATCCTTGCTTTGCATTTGATTGCTTTTTACAGCGTCAATAACTTTTCGTAGGTCTGGTAAATGTGGTGGCTCTTTAAGTCTTTGAACGTATGTTCGGACCATCTTCAAAGAACACAAATACTAAATGGAACTTAATTGAAGCAGAATGTCTGTTCTGGTAGACCGTTTTGCCCCATGCCATTCTGCTTCGTTTTGCCCGTTTTTCAATAAAAAAAAACATTTTTTTCTCTATCTGTCTCACAAATACAAATAATAACAAACCTTTGTGAAAAACAAATTGTCGCAGGATCGTAAACCGTCTGTCTGGATGGCTTTTACAAACAATGTTTTTTTGGCAAATTGATTGTAGTCATAATTTCATGATTTGTACCAAAACCAACTTCGCCCTGTCCATTAAACTAAGAGATGCGTTGGAAAACTAGGTTTTTAATAAGTTCTGATATTGATAATCAGATGGAGTTAAAAACTAAGACTCAAATTGGTTTGGTCCGTCTTCGCCACCCTCTCCCCTATACAAATACAACCGCAGACAGTAGTTCAAAGTCTATATTGTGAGTTAAGACGACTTGACTCCAGCAAAAAGTAAGGTTTTCGTTTATTACTTTTTATTTCATCATTCATTAAATGGACATTGTTAAGGATTTTTTTTAACGTGATTCGCCTCGCCGTCTTTAAACATTACTTTCACTTGACCTCGGCCACAGACAAGAGAAATATGCAGATGTAGAATATGGTACACATCCAGTTTAATTCTTTTTCTTAATGTACATAGATGGCTCTAGCTACTCTGTTTTTCGATTATTGTATCATCATGCACCAACGACCATACCACGTCGAGTTAATCGGTTCTCGTCAGATCACCGTAATTAAACGACGTTGGACGCGGTTAGTACGTAGATGGGGGACCGATTGAGAACAACCGCGTGTCGTTGGCCAGTCCCATCTACAGAGTTGAGGTAGATAATATACGTGGTATCACAATGAACCTAAATTGGTCTAAGTGTGTGGGCTTCTGCCGACAGCCACATAAACCTAACTTAACCTATCATCATGCACGGAACCTGTATTTGCCAACCCCAATCCCAACATTTACTTTGTTTGTCCACAGAAGGTATTTTCAATCACATTTCGAGATCGGTGGTATGAGCTGTGCTTGTGACCATGGGCATGGCCATGGAAAAGGACATGTGTGGGATGCGATCTGTGTGTGCACAAGCTAGGTAAAAAATACGTTGTAAAAGATGTTTTTTTTTTCTCTGTGAAAACTCACAACAAGTATGATCAGCCATCAGCGACGCAAAGCGAGCGACGAGACATTTCGATTTTCTATATTCACTTCGTTTTCATTTTCACTTTTCAGTGCAAATTTTGTTCTGAGGACGTATGGATTTGGATGCGCTTGTCTTCAACCTTTTTGCACTTTTTTCAGCTCTATGAACGAAATAATGTTTAAAGCTAGAGAATACGGGTACCGTATTAAATGTTGCATAAATTCTTGTCGCGCCCAGCGGCAAGCAAATTTAAGCAGAAAGTTTTCTTAAATTCCCAGCAAGATAGAAAGAGGTTCTTTTAAGAAAATGGCGTGACGCTTGCAATTTAAAAGATCATATAGTTGCATGAAATATGTACGTATGTGAAATTAATTTGAAAAAGATTTGGTTATGATTGAGAAACTTAAAAAAGGGGCTGTTCCAACGCTGAATCTTGATAATGTTTCGAATAGTGTTGATAATTCAAGTTACAAAACGTACGTATGTCAAAAAGGTGAGCCTGCTGTCGATTTAAGTCTAGATGATGCATAATTTTCAGATGCATGTTTGATGAAACCATCATGTACTGAAAATGCTGAGAACGTCAAAGATATTCAAGATTATAAATCAGATATCTTGAAATTAAAAGAAAAAATTTATAATTTGGAAAAGACTATTCGACAAATACGCAAATCAAATAACTTAAAACAAATAGCCTTAAGACGCAGACTGAAAACATTAAAAACAGGAAATTTTTCACACAAATCAAATAAAAAGACAAACTCAAAAAACATTGCTGATTTAATCGATTCGTTCCCTGTCGTTAACGATAACGCAAAAGTTTTTGCCAGAATGCTTTTAACTAAAAATAAAACCTACTCTAAAAAAGAAAAATGGATTTCACAAAATTTATTTTTTAGAAATGCCGCCTTATATAATTTTATGAAAGAAACTCTTGACTTCCATCTCACTCATCCCACTTCTTTGTACAAGTGGATGGAAATAAAAAAATTGTCAACATGTTTTCATGAAGAAGTTCTAACGAAAATCAAAGAAAAGGTTGACAAACTGCCTGACATAAGTAAAAATGTAATGTAAACTAATTTTCGACGATATTTCTATCGAAGAAAATATAACATATAATAATTTTAAGGACAGAATTGACGGATTTGTTGACTACGGCGATAGGAGAAGAGAACCAACAAGAGGCAAAACTATTTGTGTTTTCAACCGAACCGAACAGGTGAAACGGGCCACAGAGGCGGCGTCCACTGGTCAGCGTCCATCTAAGAGCCAGCGAAAGAGGAAAAGGAGAAAGGCGGCTATCGTGCTGCGCAAAGAAACTGCACCGCCAGTTGAAGGCACAAGCGCTGAGAACTGCCCTTCCCCGGCGGCGACGGCAAAGAGATGCAGGTCGGCAGAGGTTACCCCAACCGAAACCAGCCAGCTGACTGAAACCAACGCTGCCTCCCCTTCCAATAGCTCGAACAGGAAAAAACGGAGGAAGAAGACCTCAAGCACTCCTGTCGGTGGAACTGCGCGCGCACCTTCTGCGTGCCCTTCCACCAGAACACTTCCAGCTGATGTATTTCCAATGATTGGATTTACTCAGATTAACCTTCAACACTCCAAGGCTGCTACTGCACTCATCAGTAAGAAGCTTTCTGTGTTGAATACAAAAGCGCACATAACATCCATACAGGAGCCATGGGTGTGGAAAAATCGCATCTGTGGCCTTGGAGGTGTTCGTGGCACTACGATACTCTGTGACGAGCGGTCCGAGAGACCAAGGGCTTGTCTTGCTGTGTCGAACCTTTTCTCAGCGACTAAGCTTGGACAATTTTGTGGCCAAGATTTGGTTGCTGCAGCCATTAGCTACGAAACGAATGGAAGTAGGAAGACCTTCATCGTGGCGTCAGCTTATCTCCCCTATGATTCGGTAGTGCCTCCACCACCGAGGGCAATTGCTGAACTCATTGACTATTGCGACACCAGGAAGATGGGCCTAGTTATATGCTGTGATGCCAATGCTCAAAACACTGTTTGGGGCAGCAGCAAATGCAACATGCGAGGAAACCATCTCCTGGATTTCATTCTATCATCTGATCTTACTATCAACAATGTTGGCTCGCAACCAACTTTTGTGACGTCAAGAAGACAGGAAGTGATCGACCTAACTTTATCAAATAGATACTTTAAGGCGGTTACTAACTGGAGGGTCTCTTCGGAGGTGTCCCTCTCAGACCATAGATATATCGAATTCCAAATCGGATGCGAAGCCATCACTCTGCAGGAGAGGAGGAATCCGAGAAAAACCAACTGGATACGCTTCAGGGAGGAATTAGGGAAAACTCTCAAAACTCCAACCAAACTCAGGACGAGACAAAAGGTAGAGGAAGCTGTTCAAGACCTGAATAGTGCCATTACTAGCTGTTTTGAACTGACATGCCCAGTAAGCAAACCCCCTGGCAAAACGCCGGTTCCCTGGTGGAGCTCGGAACTGCAAAGAATTCGTAGAGAAGCTAGAAAGCTTCTAAATAGGTCACTCAAGACTGATTTGGAGACAGACTGGAATCTCTACCGATCGAAGCAGAAGGAATATAAGAGGCTAATTCGGGTATCGAAAAGTGCTTCTTATAAGAATTTCTGCGAAAAGATTGAAACGCTGGGTGAAACTAGTAGGTTGGTTAAAGTTCTGAAAAAGGGCAAACCAGCCAAACTGGACTCACTTAGAAAACTTGATGGTACCTTCACTGAGACGAAAGCGGAAACTCTTACTTATCTGCTGGAGTCTCACTTTCCGGGTAACCTGATTACATTGGTTCACAACCAGCCCCGATTACCGAGACTATGAGTGAGCCAAGACAAACAACTCGGCGTAGCTGGTATATTGCGAAGGCCGTGGTGACGGACGAGGCCATTAAATACGCATTTGTGTCTTTTGACGGCTTCAAGTCGCCTGGTACGGACGGAATATACCCAGCCATGCTGCAACAATGTACAAACCAGCTGCTACCAGCTTGGAAAGGCTGGTCGAGCTGCACGTGCGCAAAGGTGCTTTGCGATTGCACCCACTATCTCCGATGCAACATGCCTATCAACGCGGAAAATCCTGCGAGACTGCGCTCCAAAATCTAGTTGGTAGAATTGAAGGCGCGCTTGACAGAAAAGAATACGCGATGGGCATTTTCATCGATATTGAGGGTGCTTTTGACAATGCGACTTTTGATAGCTTGTGCAGCTCCGCCAGACAACACGGAGTAGACGAACCATTGGTGTTGTGGATTAAAGCAATGCTAATGAATAGAACGTTGGTTGCGGATGCGGATTGTGGCCGCTATGTTATGGCGGGGGTAAACAGAGGCTGCCCGCAAGGCGGCGTCATGTCTCCACTGCTGTGGTGTATGCTGGTCGACTCTCTGTTGAACGCACTCAACAGTTCTAATATTTACGCTCAGGCGTGCTTTCTGTTGGATCATGCCTAGCGACTGTATCCGCCAAGGCGCAGGCGGCCCTTGACGTGATCGACGAATGGTGCACTAGGAATGGGCTCTCGGTCAATCCTCTTAAGACTGAGGTTGTTCTCTTTACGAGAAGGAGGAAGCTGGTCGGGTTGACTCAGCCAGTGCTAAAAGGCGTCACAATCCAACTCTCCAATGAAGCAAAGTATCTGGGGGTCATCCTGGATAGCAAACTTCTTTGGTCCAAACATGTTGAGCTGAAGACTGCCAAGGCGCTGTCTATTTTCTGGCAGTGCAAAGGCATTTTCGGCAAGACATGGGGCTTATCACCGAAAAGAGTCCTATGGATTTATACGGCTACGATAAGACCATTTATAGCATACGCATCGGTTGTTTGGTGGAATAAGCTTTCACGTAAATACGTCACTGCTGCTTTTGCCAAACTCCAAAGGCAGGTATGTCTCGGCTGCACGGGGGCCTTTCCCAGCACGCCTGGGTCCGGCCTAGATGCACTATTGAACCTTCCGCCCCTTGATGTTTACATCATGGGATGTACAATCAAGGCTATCTCACGTCTTACAAGAGGTGGCTTTTAGTATAACTCGCACTGGAGTTTTGATGAACTTGCGCAACGGTTGTCCTTCGACTCCTGTCTTATGGATATGCCGTCTGACGCGATGACACCGGAACTTCGGCTAAAGCGCAAATACGAGGTCGACTTTCCTCGCGTCCAGGACTGGCTCTGGCCGGACTCTGAACCTGGAAGGGAATGCAGTCGAATCTTTACGGATGGCTCCAAAACCGATCAAGGATCTGGTGCTGGTGTCTTCGTGGAGAGCGATAGCGTTAGACTTTTCTTTCCGTTAGGCAAACATGCGTCAGTCTTCGAAACAGAGACTTATGCTATCCTAATGGCCATGGACTATGTTACGAGGAACAGGTGGAGGGGGCGAAGTATCTGCGTCTGTAGCGACAGTCAGGCTGCGCTTAAGGCCTTACTCAAACCCTTAACTACCTCCAAAATAGTACGTGAATGCAAGATATCTCTGAATTCGGTCGGAAGGCTGAATTCACTTAAACTTGTCTGGGTCCCGGGTCATAACGGGATCACGGGAAACGAGATCTCCGATGAACTTGCTAGACAAGGCTCAGAGGGGGACCTCTCAGGACCTGAACCAGCGATCTGTCTGCCTGCGTCCTCGGTCAGGGCTTCCATTGACGGTTGGGTTTCCTATGAACACAATCGCCGTTGGCATGACTCTCCAGGGTGCAGACAGACTAAGCAAATGCTCCCCGACGTCTGTGGGAAATCCGCGGCATTCTTGTTGTCTCTCAACAGAAAAGACTGCAGACAGACTACTGGCGTTCTAACGGGACACTACGCTTTTGCCAAACACCTTAAGGTGCTAGGCCTAAGCGACACCACCAACTGCGAAGCCTGTGGAGATAGCGACGACACTGCGGAACATTTCCTCTGTGATTGTGCTGCTTTTGCTCGTATCAGGTGGCAGGTATTTGGTGCGGATATGGTGAGTGCTGTAAACCTAAGCTCCTTATCATTGAAGCGCCTTCTCGTTTTTCTTAGAAAAACGAGTAAATTCCCACAGTAAAATGTGGTGTGTCTGCCTGGCAGTACAATGGACCAGTATTGAGTCTGAGTACTCCAGTGCAGAAAGTTTCACACATCCCGAAAAAAAAAAAAAAAAAAAAAAAATTTGTGTTTTCATGATAATGGGACTCTGCAGCAATTTTAAATATACCTATTTTAAACTACGTTGTGAGTTCCACATCATGTCCAGTTTCAGAGTTAAAAAAACAGATAATGAAATGCTTGGATGTTTGTGCAAAACTTGGAATATTTGTGCGAGCACTAACATGTGACCAAGGTTCAACAAACCGAAGCCTGTTTTCAAAACATGGACATAAAGAAGAAGAAGGCAGTTCACAAAATACCTACAATAACTGGTTTGTTTACAACGGGCAAAAGATCTATCTCTGCTTTGATGTACCACATCTAGTGAAATCGATTAGAACAAATTTGTTATCTTCGGACTTTTGTTTATCCAATGGAGATATTGTCAGCTGGGATGTGTTGAGGGAATTATATGCAATCGATTCCCAAAACCTTGTTAGAGCTTGTCCAAAAATCAGCCAAGCACATTTGGACCCAACCAATTTTCAAAAAATGTCCGTTGGTCTAGCAACACAAGTATTTTCACATACTGTTTCAGCGGCAATAATGGCAATGCTAGAAGCTTCAGTTTTCTCTAAAAATGTTGAGAGTAAGGCCAAATCTACTTCAATTTTTTTCAAAAAAATGGACAAAATGTTCGACATTTTAAATGGACATCCACCGTTAGTAGGAAACAGCATTAATATTACTTTTTTGATTGAAATGAAAGAGTTATTTTCGTCCTTACAACTTTGCAAAAAAAAAACAGTTCATCGCCTTAAGGGAATGGTAAAGACCATATCATCTTTCCTCTCTTTGGCCGATGACCTTTTTAAGGACTATTCCGTTTTTTCTTATTACTACTTAAATAAAATGAGTCAGGATCCACTAGAAATTTTTTTTCGCATGATCGTGCCCGAAACGCAAATAAAAGGCATCCGAATGTTTTCGAATTTCAGGCAATTATTGCCAAAATTATTTCACTGAATCTACTATTTGCATCTAAATTTGCTAATTGCCAATAAGACTCCGATGAATTACTTGATGTTGACTGGTCTGCAATTGTAAATACTACAAGTGAAGAGTCAATTTCGGTAGATACTTGTAAAACAGCTACAATGTCAATCCATTACTGTGACACGCAAAACTTTGCCAATTTTAATAAACAGCCATCTTCCTCAATAACTGTCAGAAGTATGTCTATTCGATACTTTGCTGGTTACTGCTGTTATAAGCTATTTAAAACGATGAAAGATCCCTGTCTGCATTGTACCCGAACATTGATTAAAAAAGATAAGGCGCAAACTGAAAATTCGGAGTTTCTTATTCATCACAAGGCATACCTAAATTCAGAATCTGACTTTGGAAAATTATTTCCACCTTCAAATAGATTTTTTGAAATTTGCAAACTTCAAACGAATGTTTTTGAAAATATATACAACAATAGCCCAGAAATTATTAACATCAAATCGCAAATAATATCTATGTGCATTAAAGAAACAGAGTTGTTTTGTTCCGATTGGTTTGAAGACCCAATTTGTGGTGAGCACCATTTGAAAGCACTTTCTTTTATGGTCCTTGTGTTGTTGAGAAAAAATTGTATTTGGACCAGTAAAAACGCTAAAAAATCTATCCAAAAAGGTAAAACAAGAAACACTAACAACAAGCGACTTTAGAATTTAATGAACCTATAAGAACTGTCAGGATTTGCCACGAAATCAATAACAATGTCTTTTCTTATAAGGTCCGGTAGAAGGCACAAGTTTTTTTTTTATTGAATAAGTCTGATTTTTTGTTTGTTTTATTATATTTAAAAAAAAAACACCAACCATTTTATGAATTCTTTCTTTTATGCTTTGAATTTCGTTTTAATTTGTTTTTATTCTAATATTAATTTCGTGATATATTGCAAGCACTGGAACTAAAGAAATAAGTACTTTCTAGCGACCAAAATATTGTTGCGGAAAACGATTTTTTTTAGCTGACATGCTATTTTCCTTTACATGGGATTTGCGACAATGTTTAAAATGAAAAAAAAAAGAAAACACAGAAATTCAATGGATTTTTGCTTATTTTCTGACATTATTTGAGTGTTTGAAATAAAAGTTCACCAACCTCCAATCTTAATCAGAGATTTTTCTTATTTCATGCTATCAATTGGAATTCAGTGTTTTATTTCTCTTCTTTGTACACATGGCCTAAAAAAACAGAAACCATCGAACTAATGAATGACAAAAAAAATGACAATAATAAAAAAACATAAAGATTCCAAAAACCCATAGCAGTACATGTACAACAATAATATCGTCAGCAAACAAGGTCAACACACCAAAACGAAATTGAGAAAAAAAAATACATTTTTGTTCGAATCATACAATCCTTGTTGACTTCCTTCATGTTGCAGGCAGTTCATACCAGGTATTGTATTGTGTATGCTGGTTTTTTCGATTTGTGTATGCTGGTTTTACATTTTTTCTTGAACATGCTTTTGCTCTGTCATTCTGTATCTGTATATTTCTCTTGTCTGTGCCTCGGCAGATGTGCGGATACACTGACGCATACATACTTACATATTTATGCACACTATTTTAAGGCGACTGTTATGCGAGAAATCTCGCATGTGGAAAGTCTTGTGGAGTTTTTTTTTTTTTGTTAACAAATCATTAATATTTAGAAAGTTACAATGGAATTATGTGCACAAGGAAATTATATTTATGTTAACGTGAAAACAAAAGGGTTCTGTGTGCACGTCTGAAGCCGTTCTGCTACACACTAATCGGCACTTACCAGTGTGGCTTCAGGCCCGGCAGATCGACACTAGACCAAATTTTCACACTGAGGCAAATCCTGGAAAAGACTAATGAATTCCAAGTCGAGACCCACCACCTTTTTATCGACTTTAAGGCCGCATATGATACATTATTGTCAGGAGCTCGATGTGGCGATGGCCGAATTCGGGATTCCGACAAAACTGATCCAGTTGTAATGTCCAGTGTGGAAGCAGCTATTGCGAATCATTCCAAACTTGTACCGGATTTCGGCAAGGGGATGCGCTATCATGTGACTTCTTCAATCTTGTTCTGGAGAAATAGTGCGAAGAAATGGTGTTAACACGGAAGATACTATTTTCAATATATCCGTTCAGCTGCTGGGGTATGCGGACACTATCAACATCATCGGCCGTTTGCAGCGTGCCGTGTTAGAGGCTTTTACGGCGATTGAAGAACACGCGAAATGGGTTGGTCTTGAAGTTAATGAGGATAAGACAAAGTACATGCTATTAACAAACAAACAGACATCTGTCCACCGCCTAGGTCAAAATGTCACTGTTGATATCAATAACTTGGAGGTAGTTAAGGAGTTCATCTATCTTGGAGTAAACATTAACTCCAGACACCTTAGTGGAGGTCCGGCGGAGAATTACCTTAGGAAACTGTTGCCACTTCGGTTCAGCAAAACAATTGAGTTCAAAACTCCTCACTCGAAGGACAAAATGCATGCTCTCTCCAACCTTAATCCAGCCAGTCCTGCTTTATGGTGCCGAGTGCTGGACGACAAGTAGAAAAGGGGAGCTAATATTGGGTTCTTTTGAAAGAAAAATATTCCGTCGGATATGTGGTCATGTGTGCGAGGAGGGCGAATGGAGGAGAAGATACAACCGCGAACTCTATGAGCTGTACCAAGATGTGGATGTAGTCCGAAAAGCTAAATCGCGTCGACATCATTGGCTCGGCCACATTGAGCGAATGGAAAATAATGCTCCAGCCAAGAGGGTCTTTGACTATCAGCCGCCTGGTTTGAGAATGCAAGGAAGACCGAACCTCCGTTTTAAAGACCAATTCATCGCGGATGCCTGAGCGCTTGGTCTGGAGAACTGGAAGCAGCGTCTCAGGCAGAGACTCTTCACGGGTCGAGAGCCTGTTAAGAAGTGGAGAAGATAGCAAAAGGGATCTTTAGTTACTATAGAAATAATATGTGACTAATCGCAAAGAACGAGAACATACACCTGAAAATGATACTAACCACCCGTTTGATAATATTAATTCACCTCACGAATTCAATCAATCTGTTATAAAAATGCTGGCTTCTAAACTACTGGGTGTATCCTTCGACTGCACCAAGGAGACGCAATTCGAGCGGAAGAAATTCCTTGATGTGATTATCAATGATTTCGAGTTATGCAAGATGGAGATGATTTGGTCCGAGTTGGGTTGATTTAACCGCTCTACTCAATTGAAACCAATTAGATGAATGAGATCTTGGTACAAAGAAATTCCTTAAAAATTCAGTTATTCGTTTGGCGCCCATACATAGGTTAGGTTAGGTTAGGTTATACAATTGCTTAAAGAGAAACGATCTTTAGATAACAATAATCTGATTGCGTTATGCAAATAATATTATTGGCAACGATGAGACCCGAGAAGCATGTATTTGCGGATTTACACGTATGTATGTTAAATACCGGCCACCAGATTTGACCCAGTTTGAGAATTTATGACCACCAAAACACAAACGCAAGTTCCAACATCAACTAGAATCGCCTGCAGGCTAAACTGCAACTTAACTATAGGCCTGGGCCGGCACACTCACTAGTGCAAGTGCAATACCATATATATAAAGTTACTTACCATTAATGCGAAGCCTGGTTGGTGAACTAACCACAACCTGTCTAGTAAGTCGATGCATACTCCGGCACCGAAACGATTGTGATTCATCACTATCCTGTAGATTATGTATGAGCAACTCGCCGGTGGGCAATAAATGGAACTTTCCATCTGTGGAAGAGAATGAATGTACATATATGTTTAGTAAATCGTCTCGATTATAAATAGTAACAGCCGCACACACATATAAGTGATTTTGGTCGTGCTAAACCGTGTTTATTGCTGGTACTCGTATCAATTTATAAACAAGATAAAATAGATGAATGGTGTTCAATTCATATTTGCAATACAAAGCAAGGACTTGAAGTTAACACACACGGTCTCGGATGGTACCGAAACACAACCATACAACGACCAAAAATAACAATGACTAAGTTGTATAGGATACGTACCTCCTTGGAGCGACGGATAGATGTAGATTGCAGGTTCATGAACCCAGGAGACCACTCGAACTAGTTCCTTGACAAAGGTTGGCACGACACATCGCAGGATGGCGGTGCAGCCCCTCGAAGCTGATAACACTTCGACGTCCACTTTGTATGCTTGTGCCACCACTATAAGTACATTAGAAACACACACAATTATACACATGCACAAATTAGAGGCAATAAATAATTATTATTATTATTATTTTTTTAGGAGTATTTCTTCTCCTTCGTCCTTTTTGTGATAAAATTCTGCGCCACAAAAATGACTCGTGTGCCTGAATATTTAATATCATAATTTTACATATTTAAGGTATGTGTCGAGGCATGTGGGATTGGATTGGAACGGTGAACAAACTGGGGGTGGTAAATCTCTCGCTATGGGTGAATGAGCGGAATATTAAGTGTGCCCAGATTTTAAAATTATAATTATGCCATGAATACCCGATGATGATGATGATGATGATGATGATGGTGGTGATGTTGGTGAAGTGGAAGAGTGGTGAAGTAGTGCTCGTGGTTAAGAAAGATAGTGTTATGGCAGTCATGATTCGATATTGAAATTGCAGTCGGGCAAAATCCTTTCCGTACTTGACACTTTAATGGGAGAACACGACGAAAGGACTGTGGAAATGGTTGCAGGGAGGAAGAGGAACAAATTGTGGCATTGCAGAGCCAGAGAGAGGGAGGCCGACCCAAGCTAAAGCTAAGAAATCTGGCACTGTTCTGTGGAATAATAGGAAGTAATTATGGAGGAGCAGCTTGCAGCAGATTTCCTCCTATTTTTTATACATCGTCTTTTACTGAAGCATTTAAAGTGATTGTTGTGAGTTTTTTTCTTGCAAAGCACGAAGTGAATGGTGTTTGGATTGCAGAGAAACAGCTTTGCTGCTGAAAGGATTCTTATGGTTTTGTTCTCCATTTAGTGTATATGGAACAAAATTTAATCAGAATGATCCTGCCTTGACTGACTAAAAACTTGAAAAAAACAACGAAGATTAAGTTGGGGATTGCGAGTCAAGAGGATAAGCTACAAGGCAAACGGTGCGAGATTCTTTAGATTGAACGAGGTATAAGTAGCTGCGTTTATCACGGAGTTGTCACACAGTTGTTTTGTAGATTCCCAAAAGATTGCAGTACAGTAAAACGGTGTCAAACGCTCTTTACTTAACTCTAGACCGGTTACGAAGGTGATTTTCTTGCTAAAGGCGGTATGTTTCTATAGGGTGACCCAACAGTTAGTGTGGATGTTAGTTTCATTAAATAATATTAACTGAATTCATCATGGCTGATGTTTAAACGTTATCATGAAGATAGGTGTTCTGTGAAAGTTGCGATTCGCAAGACCTGTAATGTTTTTAACAATCAAATCGCCGTTCCGAGTCCGAAATTCTAGCAATGGCTAAGTGTTCCAGAAAATTGGTGAAAACCAAAACATCACCACTACAAGTGTTCAAAATAAGCAAAGCAACTCGCTTCGTCACCGAAGCTAACAATTGACATTTATCGATACATGTTAACTGGCTTTTCCTGACAGAAATTAAATGAATTGAAAATGGGTGCGCTGTGGTCTTAGGAAGACTGCAATACGGAACACACATCTCATCAGACGTTCAACTTATTACGCCTGAAATTCGAAGATCGTATGCAATTTCGCTTAGAGGAGAAGTTCATGCGATTTAACTCTGTTATTTGTATGGGGTTGTTTGAAAAGTAAGGTCTACTTCAACAATCCAAGAACATTTGAACTAACTTGCTGATTTCGCAAAATGTCAACCAAAATCTTGAACTTTGGATGCTGGCCTGTAATCGAAGCAGTGGTAGTCACTTTGTGTTCCATATATAAATGTCATTAACTGAACAAATCAATTAAGGTCAACTATATCGATATATGTATATAAAAATGACTCGTTGTTTGTGTGTGTCCTTTATAGACTCACGAACCGCTCGAAGGATTTTGATGTAATTTTATGAGCGTGTTCTTTATTGTGTCTGGATAAATTTTAACAAAATAATAATTATTCACGATTGATAGTTGTGTTAGAAATTAGATACTAAAAGTGATAAAAGAGAGAATTGTTTCCAAGTAAGCAATAAAAAAAAGGTTATAATTTTAATTATTTAAGAATCAAATTCAATATTACCAAAATCTGAATATTTATAACCTAATCGCAATATAAAATAGCATTGGCACTATATCAAGTTTTAGCTAAGTTGTAAGAGAAAGGCAAATTAATGAAAAATTAATTTTATTACAAAACAATTACATTTAAAAAATTTTAAAAGTATTGGCACCAGCTTGACAAACAATGCCACCAAAAAAGAAGTAGTCTTAGCCAACGCACGCGCGCAACCAAACTGAGATAAGAGCCTGCCAGACAACTAGCACCTTCCCTTAGCGGAGCAACAAAATTGCGTGAGCGGGCTTAACCATGTGGAGAAAAAGGTTAAATCCTTTTTACCCGGGAAGCGGCCTACCCAAACATTGTTTGATTCGAAAAAGTAAACTGGCATAGACGCCTGCCAGATAACGAAACAACGTTCGCCGGATTCCGCCAGTTACTCATAAAAACGTCCGCAGTTTACTCACTATTTACCTCACTCATAGGTACGGTACAAAAACCACTAAAAAATAAATGACAACAACACAACGGACGAGGACCCACAAGTATACCGCACCATTAAGTCTTCGACTACAGGGAACCATGCAGTGCCGGATTTATGGGGCGGCAGCCGGGGCTACAGCCCTGGGCCTCCACAAAACAGGGGACCCACTCTTTCAAATTCCGACGAGTAGTGGATTCGAGTCCCGAAGAATCTCATATCGACCAACTAACTATTGTTGTTAGATATATTGAAGGATCGATGCCAAAAGAAAGATTTATCACCTTTTTACCAAACTGCGCCCATACCGGCGAGGCCAGAGCAAACGCTTTACTAAAATTTTTAGGTGACCATCAAATAGACATTTTAAATTGCCGCGGCCAATACTATGACAATGCTGCAAACATGAGTGGTAAATATCATAAATCATTTATCGGCGTTTATACCATATTGTGCTCATTCTCTCAATTTAGTAGTGTAACAGGAAAAGAGAGCAAAAAGTGTAAAGGTACTACTTGTAAAGTAGGGAGAGATACAGGTTAATACACACAAAGAAATTGTAAAAAGAGGCAGTCGATATATTACATCCGTCGGAGATAGACGTCTCGCGGTAGCTCTGTTGTAACTTTAAAGAATATTGATTAAATAAGAAAAAATAGAAACGAAAAATAGAAATCAGTCTTTTTATTAATTGTAGAAAGTGACGGTTACAGTAGGAAAGGCAGCTGCTAACTCTTGTCCTTCTACTGTTCAATTCTTCGATTTCGTTCAGAATTTATATACGTTGTTCACAGCAAGTACAGAGCGATACCAAATTATGACTGAGAAATTATAGCAGAAGAAAAGCGGACAATTTTACGTTTTAAAAAACCTTAGCGACACTCGTTGGTCTTGTCGAGCTGAAGCTACGAAAGCTATTGTCGATGGTTATTCTAAAATCGAAGGAGCTCTAACCAGCATATCTTCAAGGAGCAAACAGACATCGTGAGGAATGAAGCATCGAACCTTTTACGAAAGATGAGTTGTCTCGAAACCGCTCTATTTGCTATCTTTTGGAACGACATCTCAGAGCGATTCGAAGCGAAAATTATTCTTGAATCTGCAATGCGTGCATTAGAATCATTGCAATCATTCGTTGAATCCAAATGAGACGACTTTGATCAATACGAGAAAGCAGCTAAAGAAAGATGTAGTAGTGACCAATATGTACAATCACGCACCAGAACAAGAAATGTGAGGTTGAATCCACTCCATTATATGAAAGCACAAAACACAAATCTGTCACCAAAAGAGAAATTCAAAGTATCAGGTTTTATCCCAGTTATCGATCAGCTATGTGTTTCTCTTACTGAAAGATTGCATGCATACGGAGCTGTATGTTCGCGATTTGGATTTCTCAATCCCATAGAGAAGATGGATGCTGCAAATGTGCATACTGCAGCAGAGGCATTGGTGAAAGTATACAAAGATGGCTTAGAGCCTAGTCTTGGTAATGAGTTGCTTCAGTTTCTATCTTTGATCAACTTACACAAAAAGGATTATAGAAAAGACCAATCTACCGAGTTATTTTACTAACACATTCTTGAAGATCAAAATTTTAGAGGTGGATTCCCAAACATTAAAATTGCACTCAGCATGTATTTGGTTTTGATGGTGTCTGATTGCACTGGAGAGCGCTCATTTTCAAAAATGAAAATTATAAAAAATAGACTTCGAACTACGATGGGACAAAACCGTCTATCAAAGCTATCCCAACTCAGAATTGAAAGGGATTTACTGCGGGAACTGGATTTCAGCGAAATCATCAAGAATTTTTCGTCAAAAAAAGCTGGCAAGGTTCCATTTGTTAGCGCTTTAATATAATTTCATATAATTCTTGTTTTTATCTATATTTATATATGTGTGTTTGTTGAGATAATTTACTTGGATTCGCAATAAATTATTTAACACTTGACTGAAAAAATTGTTCATTTTATTTGGGGGCCTCCACTCATTTGTTGACCCACGGCCTCAAGACCTCCGAAATCTGGCCCTGGGACCATGCACAGGAGAGCCCTGAGTCTACGGCTACTAGTGACGGATTTCAACTGTAGAAAGATTATCACAAAAAAATTAAGGCGTTAGAGCTTATAGAAGTAGCTGTTGACCGAATGAGGTTATCATCGCAGGGGAGGTCCCACTAGTATCCCGCAGTATTAAGTCTTTTTCTAAGAGAACCTTGCAAACGACAGTATTGAGGCTACAGCCACTTGTGACGGAGTTTAATTGTAAGTCCTCAAAGCTAATCTTAAGCGCGTTGCACTTTTAGTTGAAGATGCAGTTCAAAAATGAATGAGGGTATCAGTTTAGATCCTAGAAATAGTCGAAGCACAAACAACGCTGTTCGTGTACATTAAGCAGCGAAATAAGGATTTCGAATTGAGACCGAAACATGGAATAAGCCAAAAGCTTACTCCAGATCAGATCAACAAATATTCTAAAGCTACAACAGAGATGCTATTCACAGAGATACTAAAGAAGACAGGACAAGAATTAGTAAAAAGCCAGCTCTTACTATAATCAAACAACAATTTGATTGTTGTTGATGAAGAAATTTCTTGACTGGCCACGTTGGGGACTAGGGAGTCGGACAGGAAACGTAATCCCGAAAAGCCACAATACCGAAAATCCAAAATTCCGAAAGAACTAAATCCCGAAAATGAAACTAAAAGTTTTATTGTAGCAACAAAACAATTAGGCAAATTTATTTAACGAAATAAACAAAATAAAAAACTTTAAATAAATAAAACAAAACTAAAACAGTTCAAGTCTTATTAACAAAACCATATCAAAATCGATCCATGATAAAACAATATCTAATACAAGATCATATTGAACGCAATTCCTGTGAGAAAACTTATTTTAGAACGCTCGTTACGTTCCGCGTAAATATTACGATGTTCACTGGCTAACAAAAATCTAGCCGGTCAGGTATGACACTAGCTATATGAGATCAGCACAACTGATTGCACATTGCGAATTGCAAAACATTACAACGCAAAAAATTGCAAAACATTATTACGCCAAATGGAATGGACAAACACTTGTCTATTTTGCATTCCAAATAAAATAAAGAATTCCGGAATCTTTTTTCGGGATTTTGGATTTTCGGGATATTGAATTTTCGGGATTTTGGATTTTCTGTATTTTGGGTTTTCGGGATTTTGGATTTTCGGGATTTCGGTTTTCGGGATTGTGTCCCCAACAATGGACTATGCCGTCGGGCTAACAGCTTTACAACGGGGTTGGGGACACATTCCCGAAAACCAAAATCCCGAAAACCCAATATCCAGAAAATCCAAAATTCCGAAAAAAGAATCCCGAAAACGAAATTCCGAAAAATAATTTGTAAAATGAAAAATTTGCGCAAATTTTTCGTTTTCTATATTATTTTTCGGGATTTCGTTTTCGGAATTCTTTATTTAATTTTGAATGTAAAATAGACAAGTGTTTGTCCATTCCATTTACCGTACTTAATAATGTTTTGCAATTGCTTGCGTTGTAATGTTTTGCAATTCGCAATGTTCATTCAGTTGAGCTGATCTTAAATAGTGTGATAGCTGACCGATAGATTTTTGTTAGACAGTGAACATCGTAATACAAAGTGAGTATCGTGCACGCCTTTATAATTAAAAACTTTATATTATCAGTGACATTTTGTGTTTGAAGTCTTAAGTAAACATAGGGACGGGCTACAGTCCGCTTGGGCGAACTGTTGGATACCCTATTCTTATTCCTATCCCTCATAAGTGGGCGTGACAAAAGTCTAAGTATGGTTGAATTGTTAAAAACGCTCTACATATTTTGTTATATAACATTTAAAGGATTTTATCAAAAAAAACGCTCCCTAGCTCAAACTTGGTTGTTTCAATAAAATTGTTTTATTTAATTGTGGGCGTGCCAGTGGGCGGATTTTGAAAATATTTACACATGAGAATAAAGGGCCCATAGAGAGTATATATTATAAATTTCAGCTCCCTAGCTCAAACTTTGGATTTTCAAAAAAATTGTTTTATTTATTTGTGGGCGTCAGTGGGCAGATTTTGAAAAAATTTTACCCCGAGCAGTTTTCGGAGTCATAGATCATATATAACAGCTTTCTAGCTCAAAATTCGATTTTTTCCAAAATTTTGTTTTTTTGAGTTTGTGGGCGTCTGTGGGCGGATTTCAAAAATTCGTAAACTTGATTATTT
Organism: Portevinia maculata; assembly: GCA_949715645.1. Lineage (NCBI taxonomy): Eukaryota > Metazoa > Arthropoda > Insecta > Diptera > Syrphidae > Portevinia > Portevinia maculata. The sequence continues at coordinate 43,888,697 of OX454527.1, forward strand.
CGGGACCCTAGAGAGTATATGGTTAAAATTTCAGCTCTCTAGGTCCAGTTTAAAGGCCTAATGTTTGCCGACAGACGGACGGACGGACGACGGACGGACAGACATGGCCAGATCGACATTACTATCGATGCTGATCATAAATATAGTAACTTTTAGGGGTCTACGGGCAATATTAAGGTATGTTACAAACTATGCGTCAAAATTAATATACCCTTAGAATAGGGTATAAAAATGAACGTGTCCATCGTGAAAACCAACAAACAGCGTGAGAAACTGCTTATTGACGGCTACAAAAAATACAAGGATACATTTTACTGGGAGTGTGAGTACCGAAAGCGTTCTGAAATAAGTTATCTCAGAATAATTGCGTACAATATGAACTAGAACTTGTATTAAATATTGTTTTGTCATTCATCGTTTTTGATATGTTTTTGTAAGACTTGAACTGTTTTTGTTATGTTTTATTTATTTGAAGTTTTTTATTTTGTTCATTTTGTTAAATAAATTTGCCAAACTTTTTTGTTGGTACAATAAAATTTTTAGTTTCATTTTCGGGAATTTGGTCTTTCGGAATTTTGGATTTTCGGGATTGTGGGTTTTCGGGATTTTAGTTTTTCGGGATTTTGGGCTTTCGGGATTACGTTTTTCGGGATTCTGTCCGACTCCCTTTAAAACGTCCAAAACAATTTAGTTATGGCAGAGACAAAAGCTAGCTTCGGATACGAGCCAACTTGAAATATTTGAAAGGAGCATAATGCCCCAAATATGATGTATCACCTAAAACAATTAAGACACAATAAAACAACGGCCAATTGGCAATATTGTTGAGTAATTTTTCTTGGAATCGCGCCTTTAAGTACCTAGCGATTAGAGAATTAGTTTTCTTTTCCGCAAACTAGAGCTGACAATTAACGCCTATTCTTACCGGAGCAACGAAGCCAGCTTAACTATGCGGAGAAAAAGGGGAAATTTCTTTAACCCAATATTTGTTTACCAGCGGAGATCTTCAAATACAAAGGTGATGTTTTGGTAGATCACCACCAAGTATGTGTGGAGGAAAGTAGGGATGTAACGACTCCAATTCCGATACCGATAAAGCTGCCGATATAATCGGGCAGCCTATGTATCGTGGTCGATATCAAACAGTTAGAAAAGCATGCCAAGCAACGTAGCAACACGGTCGGTGTGACGATAATGGAGTATAAAATTATACACTTCTGGAATATTTTAGTTGCAGAGAATATATTTTTTCCCAAAAAATATTCGCACTTAAAAGCGTTATATTTTTTCTCCTTAGATATGTTAGAAGACAATTAAAATCATAAAAAAAGATCACCCTATCGTTACAAATCCATGCTTTTTGTGTTTACGTTTATGTTCCTAGCGTATGTTGTTTTAAATAACAATTACACTGATCGAACGATGTCACAGTTTAACCTTCATATTTCCCCAGATTTTCAAGTATACATACCGAATTCGACTATTGCCTAAAGATCATTATTCTTACATTATTATTATTGTTACACATAATTTTGAGAACAACAAAAGATTTACATGAAATGAAATAAATACTATAATTTGAAGAATAATGAAAGATTCGCGTTCTATGCATATCCGGCATGTGTCCGTAGCGTGGGAACATCTTTACGATTCGTAACTCGCGCGTGCTTAATTACTTATTTCGTTGGATAGTGAACTAATTGTCGTCGCATATAAGGTCTTATTTAACTTATTTTGTGAACGTCTGAAACCAATCTAAATCCTACTTATCCTCACGTACCAGCGTGGCTTCTGTCCTCGCAGATCGAAAATAGATCATATTTTCATCGACTTTAGGGCGCATATTATAGCATTCATTGACAGGTGCTCTACGGTTGATTGGACTTATTCCGATTCCTGCCAAAACTGATGCCGTTGTGACGTGTGACACTGAAAAACACGCGTCTTCCGCGCTATATCAAACCTGCACAGGATTCCGGCAATGAGATGCTATATCATGGGCTCAGAGCAGGTGACAACACGGAAGACACTATTTTTAACACATCCGTCTAGTCCTGGGGCACGCAGATGATATCGACATCATCCGCCGATCACAGCGTGCCGTAGTGGAGGCTTCATAGCCGTTGAAGAACAGGCGAAATTGGGTTTCAAGGACAAAACCAAATATGTACAGGTACACACTTTCAACAAACAAGCAAGGTTAGGTTAGGTTAGGTTGACGTGGCTGTCAGCAACAGGCCAACACACAAACAAGCAAACATCAGTCGAACATTTCGAGATAGTTCACATACCTGGGAGTAAACATCAACTCCACAGATGATATCTTAGAGAAGATTCGTCAAGGAATTACCCTAGCAAAGCGTTGCCACTTGGGCTTGGCAAAACAAATTTGTCCGAAATTCCTAACACCGAAGACCAATATCTACAAAACACTGTTATTGCCAGTTTTGCTTTATGGCACCGAACACTGGACGATGAGCAGGAAAGCAAAGAAGACATTGGGTTTATTTGAAAGGAAAATATCCCGTCGTATATTTGGACTGTGTGCCAGAAAAGCGAATGGAAGATGCAACCGCGAGCTCTATGAGCTAGGCCAAAATTGATGTACAGTCCGAAAAGCTTAAACACGTCGACTACATTGGGTAGGCCACATCGAACGAATTGACCATAACTTCCTGCATGTCCGGCTTGTATTCCATTGGGACAAACGCTCTCACGTTAGGCCGAAAGAAAGATAATTCTATAGCTAGCCGAGGAATCCGCGATTTCTTGGTCTTTAAGGCGGAAGTTCGGTCTTCCTTGCCTTCTCGAACCAGGGGTCTGGGAGTCGAATATCCTCCTGGCCGAGCTAATGTGGCCGTGCCAATGGAGTCAAGAAAAATGTTCACTTCCTTAAGTTTGTAGAAAGGAAATGATATATTAAGATCACTCAGTTTGAGCAACCTCCATTCACCTGTCTTGTGGGTAGACATGACTAAAGATCTCCACTGTCTTTAAAGTACGATTAAACAAATTGGCCTCAGTGAAAAAAAAGCATCATTAAGCCTGCTGACATTTATTGAGTTCAAACCAGTGGGGATGTAGGTAAATGGGAGGGTTGTGGTCCCTTTAATTCTGTTAATAACTTCGCCATCAATTTAAAAAAGAAGCTATTGTTATAGCTAACTTCGCCTTTGATAACAATAATCGCGATACTTACCGTTGAACAAAATAAAGAGTGCACTTAAATCGCTAAGATAACGATTTGAAAGCAGCTCCTCCAAAGAGATAATTTTCAAAATGTTGTCAGCAACCAAAGAACCCCATCTTCAAACACTTATGGAATAGAGTATGGAATTTTTTAAATCACAATTTACCACTCCCTTTTAACAATTTGATTCGTTTTGAAAGCTTAAGTCTTTTCCACTCTGCAACTGAATGGATGAGCATACATCTGCCTAAGCCCAACCTTCCTTCATAATATAAATAAAAATTGTTTCTCAAAGCTAAGCCCCTTAAACGTAAGACTGCGTCAAAATTAAAAACACAAAGACTTACAATTACACCCAGCTACAGCAATAACAGAGACAATTTATTTCTTCTCATTTCAAGCGCCATTATTACACGCACTCTTCCTTTGTGCTCTTTCAAATGAGATCCTTCACAAAATGCAAATCAACTCATTTCAAGAAATGAAACTCATTACACTAACGCAGTAATCCCCCACCCAACATTTCCCACCTCACTTTTTCATAATATAATCCAACCAAATAAACACATTCCACGTAAATAAATACAAAAACAAAGAAACCCACTTGGTGGAATGGAATGGAAGTAAAACAAAAAACTGTTCATAAAATATAATCAAATTAACTTACCGGCTCTAACTTGCACATCCCTCGATATAATTCGGCCGACATTGTTTGACGCCACACATCTGTAGATTGTGTTATGAATATCCTGCCGATAGGCAGCAGCAGCGAACGGCAATAGCACTAGAGTGCCGTTCCTAAGCACCCGTCGTACACCGTTTATATCGGCCACCGGTGAACCATCCACAGTAACCCAGTCTATCACAGGCTGCGGGCTACCCGACGCCGAACAATCTAGCCATCCACCTGATGAATTTGAGAACTCCAAACGACCGGGTGGTTCCATCACAAAGCCCGGACCCCGCAGATGTGCCTCAAATACTTCGGATAAAATTACATCTGCAAAGAGAAAGAAAAAGCACGACATTAAAGCATTTCGTTTTTCCGTCCAAGTCAAGTGATTCGGTTAACAAATAGAAGCTACTTCATTTCAAGTTTCAAACATACGAGTATCTACCATAAGCTAACGGATATTGACGCAAATGCAATCTGCTGACTGAAATGTATGCTTACAACACAATTATTGTTTTTTTTTAATGCTACCCATCTCTGCTCTCGAGTTTTGTATGAAAATCAAGGAACAATCCAAGTGCATATATGCTTGTGTGGGTGGGCGGCTGTTACGCTACACATATGTGGAAACATAGGACTTTAGAATATGCTACAACTTCTTACAACATCAAGGGTGGAAGCAGAATGACGAGGAAGATGTCGACGATAAAGTTGATGTTGATGATTATTATGTCGACGAAGACAGCTTGTATGAGCATTGCACAGGTCATCGATAAAACGTGGTGGTTCGGTTATATTATTATATCGACGATTGGAAAGTGGGCGACACTTTTATAGCTTCATTTTATATTAATTCCAAAAAAATACTATCATAACCTTACAGTGTAGAGCTTAAACTTATTCAGCCGAATTAATAAACGCAAATTAAAGGTGAATTATCTTTAATCAATTAATTAAATGATAAATCTGAACAACAAACTTTTTTTAAAGTCAATTGACGTTGATAAACACACAATCAACTAACGAGTAATTAAGTTAAAACATAACTGACTGCACTTTGGACAACTGACAGCAAATCTTTGAACCAAATGGGATGTTGAATGTGTCGTTTATTACTTAACGATGTATAGTTTTCATACCATTTATAACTTAACGACAATTAGCTAATGAATGGGCACGATTTTTAATTAATGAGCCGTGAATTAAATTTTAATCCATATTGTAGTTAATTTGTGAATTAGAAGCAAATTAAGTAATTTTTATTAATTCGGCTGGTAGTCCCTTTCGCTCCAATAGAAAAGGAAATAAAAAAACAACGAGACAACTAATTAAACCTTGTTGTTGGTAGGTAAGGCCGAATTATAAGTTACTTACAGACTAATTTATTAACATATTTTTGGAGCCTGCTTAACCTAACCGAATACATAAACATGTCCTTACGCAGGAAACAAATATTTTTTGCATCTATTTATTTATTTTCATCAAATGAGTAAACATTCACTGTTCTCCTTAGATTACATAATACAGAAATAAATACATATCAGCTACCACCAAACAGCTTTTAAATAAATACCTAATGAGCTGAATTTCAAATAAATCGCAGTTATTATTAGCTTAGACATCTAGATATAGGTTCATTATAACCAAAGCTAGCCTTTTTGAGGGGTACATAAAATACATGACGTGCCCTGGACGCAGCATAAAATCCAATTTGTGATAAATCGATATGACAAGAAATTAAATCCCTCACAAACATTATAGATAAGTATTTCCTCCAATTGCGAGTAGGTAGAGGTAAAATTAGTTTACACCTAGTATCATATGAAATCATTTCAATATTCTACCGTCTTACAGACCACTTCGCGGAGCTATCTCTTTCTGAAGTGCAGATTCCTTTCTTCAATGTCAGAAACAAATAGAATGATAAAATTTCAGAAAATTGCACAAATAGTACGGAAAAATCATTGTGATTGTTAATAAAGTGTATATTTAAGTGAAAACAGAAGATATTGAAGAGTAAGTAGTAAAAAAAACAATAAAAACAGTGAATTGTTGTTGTTTGTTTGTATTAATTAGTATAAAATCTTTGTATATTCTCACGGTTTCACCTTTTTTTTGTACACAATTCTTCTATATTGTTAATTTTTTAGTATTCCAAAATAGTGTTTGGATACCTATTTTTAATTCTGAAACTTTTTTTTGTTTAAATTCCCTTTTCATTTTATAAACTTTTTACGAAACATTAGCGCAAAACTAGTCTTCTACCTCTACGCTTTTCCTTCATGCTGCAAGTTTTCTTTTTTTCATTTCCCACTGACGTTGTCGCGAAGTACACTATTCTGACGGAATGAACTTCATAAAATGGATTACAGACAATGCTGCAGTACTCGAGGTGAGATCTAACAAATGCAAAAAACAGGCATTTGAGACTATAAGGATCCTGAAATTCCTTAGGATTTATATAAATCCTAACATTCAGTTGGCTTTAGAAGCTAGAACCGAAGATCCTTTTTTTAATTTTAGTCAGATTTTGACAAAAACTAAGACTTTGACATTTATATATATTTAAGTACAGGCCATTGTTATGGTACCAATTCGATAGTCTATCAAGATCATCTTGTAAGAGTCTACAATCTAACACCAATGTTATTTGACGAAAGATCTTCCAACCATCGGCAAACATCAAACACTAAGGATTAAGAAACATTTCAGGAATTTCATTAATAAACATCAGGAAGAGTAAGGCCAAGATGACTACCCTGGGGTACACCTGAAGTGAAACTTGAACCGATATTGACCGAAAGTCGTTTATGCGTACAAACTGAACACAAGATATGAGGTAACCCTTTTTAACAGATTGGAATTAAATCAAAATGTAATTAGTTACTGCAGCAAGATGGCGTGGTTTACACGATCAAACTGAAATGGGGAGAATAGGTACAAGTTTATCAGACACTAATTTTTCGAAGAGCTTGGGTATAGTTCGAATTTTGAAGATTGGGCGATGTTTGAGATATCATGTGTGGAGCCATAATTAAAGATAGGTGTAATTAAAGATTTTTTCCAACCTTGAAAAAGGTTTTCAATAGAATGATTAAATACTAAATAGAGAGGTAAAGCAAACTAGTAAAAATAGTTACAAAGAATAGTTGACGGAACACCAGGATTTATATCAGATTTTAAAAAGGAAAGTGCTTATTCCACTTCAGAAGAGCAAAATTTGGAAGTTTGGAAGAATTTAATGAAGTGTTCGACAGTGAACTGTCCCTAAAAAAAAAGACCCGGATGAAGTGTAGACCGAGTACTTATTCATATTGGATATAAAGCTCAGATCTTGTAGATCTTATTTTTCCTACTGTTAAGATTTATAACCCTTTTATTGAAGCAAATAGGTATTGTGCCAGTTTTGGCTTTTATTGGAATAAACAATTTTCAAACTTAAGCAACGTTGCTGCCTAAGGGTAGGCCCACACTAAATGAAGCAGAAGCAAACAGGCCAAAAACACCTGTTCATATCCATAATAAAGCCAAACCAAAGCGCTGTTTTTCTTTTACTTGCGCTATTTGTTGTGGGTCATTGATAGTCATGTATTTAACACTGTATTCTTTTAATTTAAAATTGTATATTTCTGTTCAAATTTTAATCAAAAATAACAATCTTCCAACGTCACATATGATTATGCTGCTGGTGCTACATTTCAAAGAAACTTTATAAACGAAATATAAATGCCGATGGTCATCGCTCTCATGCTCCATACAGTTTTTCTTGTTTTGATTTTTTGACTAGTTAATGTGCGAGCTCCCATTTGATTGCATGTATTTATTGCTTTCCTTTGCCCTAACTGTTTTGCCTTGCTTTAGCGTCACTTTGTTTCTTGCTTAAATTGATTTATTGCTTATTTCAATGTACGTTCACATCAAACATTGCACGTATGTAAATGGATACGTGCAATGTTTGATGTTGGGCAATTTTGTTTGCTTTATTCAGTGTCTGCAAACGTATTTTAATGTTTGAACTTAAATATCAGAAATCATCCAAAAACTGTTTTGTTTGTTTCAATCAGTTTTGTTCTATGCAGTGTGGAAGCCCCCTAAGACTTTTGTTAACTAAAGGCCAATATTATATTTAACCAACGACCATACCACGTCGAGTTAATCGGTTCTCGTCAGATCACCGCAATTAAACGACGTTGGGCGCGGTTAGTACGTAGATGGGGGACCGTTTGAGAACAACCGCGTGTCGTTGGCCAGTCCCATCTACAGAGTTGAGGTAGATAATACATACGTGGTATCACAATGGACCTAATTGGTCTAAGTGTGTCGGTTTCTGCCGACAGCCACATAAACCTAACCTAAAGGCCAATATTTGCATTAGGAGATAATGTTTAAGGTTGGTGTAATAGTGGGGGATGATAATTCTCACTCTTTCTCTCAACGCTTTTACCGATGAATCTACGAGTAATTCATCTCAATTTCGTACTGCGTGTACTTCAATGTGTGAATGTGTTAAAACTATCAACGGACAAAAAGCCCTCAGGGCTCTCAGAACACATACCTATTACAAAGTGGATACTTGTCAAACTTGAGGAAGACAAAGAGAAAAATCTAAGCACCCGGTTAACTTTAGAGAGCCTCCGAATTCAACAAAAGATAAAATAAACATAGGGACGGGCTACAGTCCGCTTGGGCGAACTGTTGGATACCCTATTCTTATTCCTATCCCTCATAAGTGGGCGTGACAAAAGTCTAAGTATGGTTGAATTGTTAAGAACGCTCTACATATTTTGTTATATAACATTTAAAGGATTTTATCGAAAAAAACGCTCCCTAGCTCAAACTTGGGTGTTTCAATAAAATTGTTTTATTTAATTGTGGGCGTGTTCAAAAAAAGTTTTTTTTTTAAATTGTGGGCGTGTCAGTGGGCGGACTTTGAAAATATTTACACATGAGCATAAAGGGCCCCTAGAGAGTATATATTATAAATTTCAGCTCCCTAGCTCAAATTTTGGTTTTTCAATAAAATTGTTTTTTTTATTTGAGGGCGTGTCAGTGGGCGGATTTTGAAAATGTTATATCCCGAGCAGTTTTAGGAGCCATAGATCATATATAAAAAATTTCAGCTTTCTAGCTCAAAATTCGATTTTTTCCAAAATTTTGTTTTTTGAGTTTGTGGGCGTGTCTGTGGGCGGATTTGAAAAATTCGTAAACTTGATTATTTCGGGACCCTAGAGAGTATATGTCTAACATTTCAGCTCTCTAGGTCCAGTTTAAAGGCCTAATATATGCCGACAGACGGACGGACATACGCACATGGATAGATCGACATTACCATCGATGCTGATCAGTGATCATAATTATAGTAACTTTTAGGGGTCTACGGGCAATATTAAGGTATGTTACAAACTATGCGTCAAAATTAATATACCCTTAGAATAGGGTATACAAAATGATGAATACCAACAAAGACATGGACGAAATTAAACACAGCTATGCTTTAGCAATAACAAAGACTTTCTGAATCCGAAACTGTGATAACTTTTGCGTTGTGTTGCGATATTCAAAGTGTTGTTTCGATGTTCGGTTTTTTGTTTGTTACTTATCATTGTTTTTTTTTGTAAATTTAAACAAAAAAATCTTAATGTTAAACTTGTAAATCTTGTATTAAATTAAATATTAATTGTTCTCCTGCTTGTGACAGTTTCAATAAAATAAAGCAACCCCCCCCAAGAAGTCAAGAAAACTGACGAAACGTTGGGAAAAAATAAAATAAGTCATTTTATTTTCATTTAAAAACCATATAGACCAAAAAGGCAGACAAATCAAAAAAAAAAATAATACAAAAAACAAACAACTGGTCAACATAAAAACTTTTCAACAAAACGAAGCTATTTCACAACAATTTGTCAAAACCAACCGTCTTTGTGCCTCCGTATAACAAAATGAGAAGAATCTTATATTGTTGGTACTTGATTCTTTACTTATACGCTATTCGCACTGAATCAAAATCCTAGATTTCGCGAAAGCACTCGAAATCAGCCCATAAAAACGCAGATTTCTTGCTTTGGAAGGCGTTGAAAGGCCTGAGAAAACCAATGAAACAAGCCCCAACTATCAAACAGGATAACTGGTCTTTTGCGAAAAATGACAAGGAAAAGGCAAATCTATTTGCTGATCATCTTAAGGAAACATTCCAACCATTTCCTAGACAAACTACAGAAGAAGATTTGACTGTGGTTAAAAAAAAGGGGAACCCAAGACCATAGAACAAATAACACTGCAAGAGTTACAGAACGAAATAAAACACAACTTAAATGGAAACAAAATCACCAGGTTATAAATTGATAACAGGGCAAATATTAAAAGAATTATCTGAAAAAACTATGCGAAAACTATTACATTTAATTAATGCAGCTTTCAGACTTAAGTATGTCCCTAGTCAATGGAAGGTAGCAAAAGTGATAATGATTCTGAAACCGGAAAAATCATCAAATGAAAAGAAATCCTACAGACCGATTTCTTTACTACCAATAATATTCCTCAAGAGACTCAAACCAATAATAGAGGACAGGCATTTAGTCCCAGCCCACTAATTTGGGTTTAGACAGAAACACTCGACTATTCAACAAGTGCATAGAATTGACAGTATTATAGAAAATACACTTGTTCTGAATTGCTTTGCACTTCAGAAATAATTGTTTCAAGAAGAAGTCTTGAACTGATGACGAGAATGATGCCTCGACACAATCAGCCGGCTCTTCCAAATTGAAAAACGCTTAGCATCCAACGAAATGTTACAGAAGGCGTATGTAGACTGTTTAAAGGAATATTTAACACTTGGACACATGAAAGAAGTTTCGACGGATGCTATGCTAACTACAACAGAAGAGCATTACTTTCTTCCACACCATGCAGTGTTAAAGGAGTCAAGTACAACAACGAAACTCCGCGTGGTCTTTGATCCGTCATGCAAAACGTCAAACGGTGAAAAACTTAAAGACCACTTAATGGGCGGGCCACGCCTACAAGCCGATATAATAGACCTTGTCAATTCTCACTCCAACGGCTAAGTTCAATTAAAGAATCATTATAACGTGAGCGTAAGCATTTTTACTATCGTTTCAAGACATCTTTCTTGATCGGCCCATTATGTCGAGGCATCATTCTCGTCATCAGTTATTTCGATTGTTTCAAGACTTCTTCTTTTACCTGTTCCATGTTTTCCCAAGTATCATAAAATCTATTGGTTTTTCTACAAACTTGTCGTAAGCTTTTATTTTCATTATTGTTACCTTCATTCAAAAAAAATTATTAAAACGTTATGTTTATTACGTATTTTCTGGAGAAAATTTAACCGAAAGTCAAAAAATTAGCATGGGCAGGAAAAATGGAACAGGTTAAAAATTGGATATCTTAAGACTGAGTTAAGATATAAAATTTATTTAAATGCAATTACAACGGCTAATATTTCTTCTAAAAATAGAGGCCTAAACGAAATTTCTATCATTAGTACTAACAGCGCAATTACCGTTAACATGGGTCAGGGTACACCCAAGTAAGCCTATTCTTAATCGAAGACTACGATCGTTACGCAACAAGAGAAACAAATTATGGTCAGTTTTCCTTCGAAACAAGTCTTTTTCTGACTATTCCAACTATCTCGGCTCATACCTACAATTCACCCAGGCTTATAACTCCCTCTGTCAAAGACATGTTAACAATGCGCAAGCCAATCTTATAAGCGACCCTAAATCGTTTTTCCAATTCGTTAACTACAAGAAAAAATCCGACGGCTACCACCCCTCCCTCTCTTACGAAAACATATCTTCAAGTGATCCACAAACCATTGCTAATTTGTTTGCCACCTTTTTTAAAAAATCTTTTGCCGACAACTCCTTTGTACCAGATCATTCTTATTTCAACTACCTACTCGAGTACTCCACTGGTCCCTTTCTCTCTCAAACTTTTGAACCTTCTGTAATTGAAAATAAGTTGCAAAAACTTAATTGTGAATATTCACCTGGCCCAGATTGTATTCCCGCTATTTTTCTTAAGAAGTGTTCCCTAGTGCTCTCCTACCCCCTTTCGCACATCGTTAAACTGTCACTATCTCAAGGCGATTTTCCTCAGATATGGAAGTCCTCCTTCATAACGCCGATTCATAAAAAGGGATTAAAAAGTGAAGCTACTAACTATCGCCCGATAGCCAAACTTTCGCATATACCCAAACTCCTAGAAAGCATTTTGTACGAATCCTTAGGCTTTCAATACAAGTCTTTAATTTCCCAAAACCAACATGGCTTTCTAAAAGGTAGATCAACCACCACTAACCTCGTTGAATTCGCATCCTCTGCGCTAACGGCATTAGAAAGTGGTAAAGAAGTCGATGTTATTGCGACTGATTTTAGTAAAGCTTTTGATAAGATATCCCATAAATTAATTCTTTTCAAATTGTCCACCCTTGGTCTCGAACCAATACTGCTGAAATGGACATCATCTTATCTGGAAAACCGTTTATATAATGTTCGCTTCAGGTCCGTCCTATCTGCCCCATTCCTGGCGACCTCTGGTGTACCACAAGGCAGTCACCTAGGTCCACTTCTCTTCATCTTAACTACAAGGTGGCGCAAAAGTCATCATCCTATCGGAAGAAGCTATAATTTTTGCAAATGGCGGCAAATGTAAGTTCTACTTTGACATTTGTGAAGTTAACTATACAGAAAAAACTTAATACACCAATTAACATAATCCAAAAGCAGAACCAAAGTTTTTCATTCATAAAAAAAATTACAGCGAAAGAACATCGGGTGACAACTTTTGCGCCACCTTACAACTTTTGCGCCACCTTGTATAAACGATCTGGAAAGGGTTATTAAACACTCCTCTATCTCTCTCTATGCCGATGACACCAAATTTTTCAAACACATAACTTCATCACAAGACTCCTGCTTGCTACAACAAGATCTAGATAGTTTTTCTATTTGGTGTCTCAAAAACTGCCTAGAGCTCAATGTTGCGAAATGCCAATCCATAACCTTATCACGTAAATACAACAAGTCCCCTCCCCGTCTTTAACTTCTTAATGATCAACCTATACCTATCGTGCAGTCTCTTCGTGACCTTGGCATATTGTACGACCGCGAGCTTAATTTCCGTTCGCACACTGACGAGATAATTCGTAAAGCCAATTCATCCCTTGGGTTCATTAAACGGTGGTCAAAGGAATTCTCTGATCCATACGTGACCAGATCTCTCTACATTACCTTTGTCCGCCCCCTCCTCGAATACGCCAGCCAAACGTGGTCACCCTTTCAACAAGTTCATGTAACCGGAATCGAAAACATACAACGACGTTTTCTTCGATTCGCCCTCCGCGGACTCTCTTGGAACGATCCCCTAATTCTACCTCCCTATCTAGACCGCCTCAAACTTATTAACTTGAATAGCCTTGAAGACCGCAGGGATGCAGCAGACATTCTCTTCATTCATCGCCTCCTCTCCGGGTCTATCGATTGCCCGTCCCTTTACAACTCCATCTCCTTCAATACTAATCCTCGTAATTTAAGACATCCCCGTCTCTTCTATCTACCAACCCACCGCACGTTCTATGGCTCCAACGAACCAATTTCCCGTATGGTACGGAAGGTAAATTCAAACATTTCCGTTTTTGATTTCAACCGCAGCACTCCCTCCATTAAACTTAGCCTCCTTCTTCATAAACCCTAACTTTATCTCTAGCTTGTAAGTATTAGTTTTTAAGTATAGCTATAAGTCTTAGTTTTGTTTTAAGATAGCTTGTATTAAGCCGAATAAATGGGGGCGCATGCCCCCACCAAATTAAATTAATACAAGTACAATTTTTTCCTTAGAATATACCCATAAATCATGCCCAAAAATATTGCCAACGAATTAAGAGACACCCTGTATAGGTAAATTACCAGGCAGGAAATGGTGCGATACGACTCACAAATTTCGGCCTGTTCAAAAGCAGTCCAATGCTCTATTTTGCACATTTTCAATATAGAACATTTCGTAAATTCGGATGATATCCCCTCTAAGCTTTATTTCGAGATACCCTAAACAGTGCTGTATCCCGATAGAGCGGAGTGGCAGAATAATGCATTCATTAATTCATATGACATTGCAATATTCACAGATGGCTCCAAAACTGATGATCGCACGGGGTCCGGAATTTACTCTGCGGAAACAGAGCTAAGCGAATATCTTCCATATATTCCAAACGTTTGCAGTGTCTTCTGGTCAGAGGTTACGGCAGTACTAAAGGCCGATATCCGACCGGGTATAACCTTTTACATTCACAGTCAGGCCGCCCTCAAGGCACTGAAATCATATGTCATCAGATCCGAAATAGTTTGGTATTATCGCGAAATGAATAAGCATCGTGTTAGAATGTGCTGGGTGCCCGGACACTGCGACATAGAGTGCAATGAGCTCGCGGGAGTTGACATAAAATCTCACCTGTGTGTAGTCAAAGTGAAGTTATCGGAAGCGACTATAAGAATGGGTAGTCAAAGATGGATTCACAGAGTAAGGCACAACGTATTTAAGGCTTTGTGGCCCAACTTCAACAAAAGGAAAAAAATCTTTTCCGGACATTGCCTTCAGCACGCCAAAAAATTGGAGCTCTCGGAAACGGACTCGTGCAGATATTTGTGTCACGGAATAAATTAGGCACATACTTTGTGAATGCGAGGGTACCTATGGCTCGATATAGGAGAAGACGCCTGGGCAACTATTTCTTTGTTAGCTTAGCAGAGGTGTCATCCATTGGATGCATTAAATTACGGACTTTTTGTAGGGAAATAAAATGATTTTATGAAGAGGCTTAGGATGATGACAGACGTTATCGTTGGTTCCCCCAGGGATCTCGATGAGACCAATACGGAGCGTATAGTGTTTCTATGGCAGCAATGTTATAGCCCTGACTAACCTTACCTAACCTAATCTTAAATAAAGTTGTACGGTTTTGACAAGAAAGAGCTTTTATGAAGATAATTCAAAATTTTACCCGAATATTAAGGAAACTTCCCAATCAGCGGCACAAGACCTTCTTCTTCTTCAAATAAACAACGAACTTAATGTAATTAACGCCACCCCCATATTAATAAACACCAAATAGCAGCGAGATACCACTAACACATCTGTTAACTTATAATTCTTATTAATAAACTTTAACTGGCATGTGATAACTACCGGATAACTTAACACACCGACTTCGGCGTATAAGAAGCGGCTAACTTCATACATTCCTAGATTCTATTTCATGAATTCTCATATTGAGAAGATGCACACGCATGCGTGAAAACATTGACAGGATGAGAGTGAACTGTCATCCCAGTTATAGTACCATAGTATTTGAACGGAATACACAGAAATGAGTGTCAACTGATGAAATATGACAGATTCACCCAACTTTTGAGTAAAGTTTGTCGAAGTGCTGCCGTGTCTTAAGTGATAAAGAGCGATTAGCTAACACAAGGGAAAATATTTTTGTTAATAAGAAAAGTTATCACATAGACAAGTTCGCTATCCGTGTACCAGCTTAGTCATATTTTAAAGAGAGGGTAGTGCTTTTTAATTAATATGGCTCAAATAAACAATGTGTGGTAAAATCCACCAAGGTAGGTGTCTTTCTTTCTTTCTACACATAATGTCGGAAATGAGCAGTATGTGGTGTAACCGATGTCGTTATAAACGATTTCCACATTTATTTCATGCAAAGTCAAATTAGATTTAAAATGTTTGACAATTTACTCAAGAAATATATAAAACCACAACAAACACTCCAATTACCTATCAGGAGAACAGAGCTTTATAAACCCTTTCACGAAACATGCAACTATGAATTTGATTAGCCATTTCAATAACGTAAAAAATAAGCGCATAGTGACCTAATTCGCAAGTCGCCCATAGTAGTAGACAAACTTAGCAGCCTCCGCATTCTTTTCCATGCTGAGGCAAAAAAAAACATCATACAAGTTGCCAACCCTTCTCGCTATAATAAAACCATCTAACATAATGCACATGAATACGAGTATGTTTATGAACTCGTATGTTGTATTTGACTTATTTTAATAACTTGCTTTACGAGTATTATCTTGCACCGGCGCGGCGCGGCGGAGTAGGTTCACTCTCCCGAGCACAGGAGGAATCCTGACGAACGAAACAATTCATGATGACGAATGACCGTAAAAATGATGTACACATTGTTGCAAATTATTGTGTGTTGTGCTCTACTTCTACTGCTGCACTTCTTGCTTGTCATTACACAAACGCTTCGGCTTCGGGTTGCATCGAGTTGTAGTAGTAGCAATTATACCTTCCAGAAAAGCTCTTACATCCTGCAGCCAGAGCCACCCTTGGCAATTATTGTTTCTTTTGGGGTTTGGGCATTCATTGGTGTTTCTGTACCTAAAGCAATCCATCTATGTGTATACCGCCACTCAAGAGCAGCTCCACACGTTTTAGTCCCCATGCCAAAAGCCAAACACCCCCACAATAAGCCAGCGGTGATGCCGATAGTACCAGCAGTCTAAAAGTGAAGAACTCTTTTCTACGTGTGCTTCCGTTTCCTCTTCCCCATTTTTCCAACATCAATTCCTTTTCCCCGGCAATCCCGTATCCTTCGTCTTCCTCCTTGTATTTGTCTCGTAAATTTCTTCGTGTAGTATGCCGGTTGATGTGTGTTTTAAATTTGCCATTTTGATAGTAGTGTATTTGGTCCCCCTATTTCTTTTTTTACACCCTTCCAGAACTACGCTGGATACGGAGGAATGCCGGGAGCTAGCTGCTGCTCACACTCGACTTTGGTCAGAGTGGAGGAGCTATAAATACTGCAATCGATTGTTGTTTGTGTTTTTTTTTAGCTGCTGAATAAAATCGATGGGGACTTGGATGTTGTTTGTCGGACACAATTGACTTGGGGCGCATGGGAATTGATGGCTCACATCGCGCTTCCAGGTCCCAAGTTAAGTGGAAAGGAAACGGTGGAGAACTTTGCGTATTGTTGGCTCAAGCATTCGATTGGGTTACACAGAGTAAGCATGGAAACGTAATGTACTTTGGCTGAAAGAGAAACGTGGAGTGGAGTCCTTGTGCAAGCCTGCCAAGTGTTTCTTATTTCAGCTTATTTGTGCGCTTATTGACATATTTTTGTGGAACCAACGACTTGCGGAGGACTAGGTATTTACTTGAGGAGTTAGTTGCTGCGGGGTTTTGTTTAAATTTCTATTCGTATTTTGACCACCGTTTGAGCGGTGGGATCCGGGGACTTCGGACCCATCCTAGAGTCCCGGAATGAAATGTCAAGTAAACATTGTCGCTTGCCATAATGGAAGACGACATTCGTGTGATTGAATGAAAATATGTACCGAAGATTGACTGAGTTTTCGCGTGAAACAGGTGTTAAAGGCGGTCTTTTGATAGAGCTGTCAAAATAATTAGGAATTTAAGTTATAAGCTAAGGTAATGTAAATATGTAGTAGCATTCATGTAGGGTAGAATAACACCCAATTCTTGTTTCTGACAGATTGATTGACATTAATGATGTAGGCACCTTTTTGCCGTATATTTTTGCTCTTCTGCGAGTTCATCATAGTTATGTGCTTTTGTCTGAGTATTTTTTTTTTAAATAATGAAATTAATTGATTAACAACACTAATTCCATCCAAATATTATAAAATCTGGTAGTTCGCCACAACTTCAGTAATAATAATAATAATAATAATAATAATTAGTTAGGGTATATTACACTGCGACCTATTGGTCTATTGTGTCCCCTGCTTGTAGCTCTTAGAGGTTCATGCACTCTTTCAGAGCCCCCTCTAGACAAACTTCTTTTATGAAGCGTATCGGGGTGTTCCTCCGATTTATCCTTGGCAGTTTACGGTCCTTAGAGCACAGCAACCAGT
The DNA here is from genome assembly GCA_949715645.1 of Portevinia maculata. NCBI lineage: Eukaryota > Metazoa > Arthropoda > Insecta > Diptera > Syrphidae > Portevinia > Portevinia maculata. The sequence goes on from OX454527.1 coordinate 43,906,488, forward strand.
CCAGTTTCCTTGATGAATCTGAGAATGTGCTGTGGGTCCATGGTGTGTATGTCCTTGTCTGTTATTTGGTCCCTGCCCAAATATCTTATCCTTTTGTGCGCCAGTGCCCCAAAAGATTCTAGTATGTGGTCTGGAGTTTCGGCGGTTTCACTGCAGAATCTGCAGAGCCCGTCCTCTGATATACCGATTTTCCTCAGGTGCTCCTTGAGTCTGCAGTGCCCCGGGAGGAGGCCTCTTAGGATTCTTAGGTTGTTTTTGTTAAGGCTGGCACAAACTTTGAATCTCCTTTGGTTATAATTTCATAAGAGTTTCTTTGATTGCCTCAGACATTGGAGGTTGAGAAAGGTTTTAGCCCTTGTTTCTTCCTCCAGTCTCCTGAACTCTTCGCGTAGAGTGTGTTCTCCTATCCCGCAGAACGGTTCAGGACCTGTGAAGGGTTCCTATGCCCCTTTTCTTGCCAGAGACAACTTCAGTATCAGTCACTGTGAACAACTTGTAGGAAAACAATTTTTTGACATTTGTTAATTTTAATTTGTAGAGTTCGAAGATGCAAAGCAGGACTTGAGGGGCTGAACCTTAAGATTTTGCTGTATCTGCAGTAAAAAGAAATTATAAAAAAAAATTTTAAAAGCAATAATTTTACTATGTTCAAGTTCATACACTAATATACAAAAATAATAAAAATTGAAAAATGTAGCTTATCTTTAGGTGCATATAAAGGGTGTTCAAATTTGACATATCATTTTAAATTGGCCGGCACTTTTTTTTACAGCTATTAGATTACAATGTAATGTTAGATGAGCTAAGTTGCTATTTTGTATTCGCAGTTATAATTGTGAATGCGATTTCTTATTCACAGTGAATGTAAACTGCTAATGTGAACTGCTAATGCGATTTCGAAATGGAGTCATTATTATAGTGGTATATCACATTGTTGCGATTGCGAATGCGATAGCCTCCCTTTCTCACGCAGTAGCAACTTAGCAAGTAAACACCTTATGCTTATAGATATTATACTGCTAATAGCATCCAACGAACCAACTTTAACTTTCTTACCAGCTGCGACTGCGATTGCGATTTCGATATGCAAAATACTATTGCTATGAGACGTTCGCAGGTTCCGCACTTCGAACATTACCTACAAAAAGGGTAGGTAGGTTGCATGGGGTTGAGTAAGAGAGTGACTTGAAACGGGCGATCGATACACCTCTGCTTCATTCTTCTTTACGTTTTTCGTATTAGACAAACATACTTTTTCGTTTGTGTGTGTACTTGACTTTGAAATTAATTTTTTTATTCATTGATAAATATCTACTTACATACTAGACAAAAATGATTAAACCTAACTTAAAATTAACGGGATACTTATTCTTATTTATTGGTCCTTATGCGAACGCTCTAAACTTAACTATATCTTAGAATTATTGCCTTTCGGCTTACGAACTATTTTACGAACTAATCTTACATATATATTCCTCGAGAAAATTTACTAAAACTCGGTTTCATTATTGAGATTTTATATAAAACAAATTACAAACTACCTATTCTACTTACTTAAACTACTTAACGTATTCTAACTATAATTAGGATTCTGAGCACTCGTTACCTTGCGCAACAAGTGGTCAAAATCCCAATTACTTTCCGAGCGCCTGGCAGTCGTCAACGTGCACACGCGCCGCCGTGAGCCCACTGAAGCCTTACAGCGTCAGTCAACTCCCAGAAGCACCACCACACGTTGGCGAGCCCGGCCTCTCCCAAAAACGCCCTAGCTGACTTAATCTAACTTATAAGCTAAGAGGAAGTTACCTAGAGTAACGCACCGTCCTGGGAGGGCATGTTGACCCCTCCCCCCTCAACAAGCCACCAAAATTCGGCGAATTGCTTTTCCGTGTCGAATCTATCCCTCTCCGATATTGCGGTACTAAAACGGAGGAGCTCATGAGCATTGGCGAAGTCCCCGTCATGGAGGAGCCGCTTATCTCTCGCGCTGCGGTAGCGATGGTATAAGACCGGAATACCATCCCTCGTCTGTACCAGCCCTTTTGCATCAATATGGATAAATGCCTCTGGCGGGATAAAGCCAGACCGGAGTGTACTCTCAATGTACATTTCATTGGGGTAGTAAGCCCCAAATATCAGACTATTGTCGCTGGCCATCGCCCTTGCAACGTGCCTTCGAGTGACCTTAATGAGGAAATTGTCAATCCTATTCAACTGAGCCCCATCGTATAGGACCTTGTTGGGATAGTATTTTATATAGTTGGATTTAGGCGTTCGGAACAATCGGAGACAGGTCCTAAGACATTGTCTCTCCAAAACCCGAATCTTTTCCATATAACTAGGCGCTATATTAAACCACAATGGACAGCCATAAGCGATGATCGGCCTTATAAGGGCCACGTAGCAAATGACCTTCACTCTGGACCCAAGTTGACTGCTATGAAACAGTCTCCTTGTCAGAGCATAAGCCCTCTTGGCCCCAGCAAGACAAGCAACTATATGTCTATCGAAATATAGATACTGGTCAAGCCAGATACCTAGATATCTAACTACGCTTCTCACCGCCAATGGCTGCCCATCCTGTCCAATAATGGCCAATTTCTTCCAGTTTTTTCTGGTATCCCTAGAGGCCCCAGCCAATGGAGTTCTGAACAAGATTGTTTCCGTCTTCTGAAAGTTGATTTTCAACTTCCAGTCGTCGCAATATCGCTTAATTTGATCGAAGTCACGCTGCAAAAGGATATTAATGACCTCGATTTTAGGACCTGATCTGTATGCCACCAAATCGTCGGCATACGCTATAGCATGTCTGAGTGAACCTACCAGATCACTCGTGTAAATGTTAAACAGGATCGGAGAATTGACCGCCCCCTGCTGTAAACCGTTTTTAATTTCAAAGACTCTGCTCGAAGTCACGTTGCCACATTTGACAACGAACTTCTTTCCCATAAGCATATTATAAATAACATATAGCAAAGGTTTGTGCATCCCCCGCCTGGTCAACTTGTAGAAAAGTCCCTCTAACCATACGGTGTCGAAAGCCTTCTCAAAATCAACCAGACAAGCACCCGTGCATTGGTTCTTGCATTTATTCCACTGAATGTCGGAAACCAGTTTCGACGCGGCATGAATAGTGTCATGCCTCGCCCTGAAACCAAACTGGTTGTCCGGGATTATGTTATTGTCCTCGACCCACTTTAACAGGGCTCTATTGACAACTTTTTCAAAGACCTTGCTAATATTCGGAAGCAAGCTAATTGACCGGAGATTGGCAGGGTTCGTCCTATCTTTACCTTTTTTCGGGATAGGGTGTACCACAGCTACCTTCCAATGCGCCGGATAATGTGCATTATTCAGCGCATTGTTAAACAGCGTGGTGAAAATATCTACAGCCTCCAGAGGCAGGTGTCTCAATACGACGTTTGGAACACCATCCATCCCCGCCGACTTTTTATTCTTTAGTGACTCGAAGATGCACAGAAGATCATCCTTCGACACGAACAAGTGCGATGCATCTCGGCCATTGGCGACAACTGCATTAGCATGGTTTTCATCAGTGAACACGGTGAATCCGTTATTCTCAGATCGCCAATTCTCAAGTTCGGTGCGCAGATATAAGTGGCTCACCAGAGCCCTATTCTCAATGTCGTGGTTACGGCGAACAGGATTGTTCACCGTATACACGGCCTCGAAACAAGCGCCCAGCAAATCCACTTTCTCCTGTGGGTCCTCGACCACGAAAAAATCGTCGTTTGAAGCGACACTTTCTGGACTTATTCCAGCAGTCAGTACTGTCTGTCTGTTCTCTGCTGTCTGGGAGATTCGAACACAAGGAATATCATTGTGATCTTTCCTCCTGAACAACTTATTTATCTGTCGTTTGTGTGTGTAATGCGGGAATGCATGAACAAATTAAGTTATGACTTGTGATTTGTGAATGTGATGTGACTCAGAGATAGAAGCGAGACAATAGCATTTATCAATAGCAGTTTACTTATAAGTTGATAGCAGGTTGCGAATGCGAATTTTCATTAACAGTGAAAAATTAGCAGGTTGCTATTTTTTGCTCATCTCTCGCCATTACATCGAAGTTTTTTTCAGGTATGAAGTAAATACATTCCCGTTAGCTAAAATGGATCGGTACACTATTGAGCAATGTGTTTTTATTATTAAAACTTATTTTAAATATGGTGAAAGTTTTGCAGAAGTTCAAAGGAAATTTCGTTAAAAATACGGTAGAGAAATGCTCCGTCAAACTGTGCTATTAAACTTATCGTTCATAAATTTGAAGAAACTGGTTCGATTCAATATCAGAGAAGTAAAACTATCATCGTAGTGGTGGTTCGAGTGGAAATATTGCAGCTGTTAGCAGAGGTGTTGCTGAAGAGCCAAGGACGTCAATTCGTCGTCGTTCACAGCCATTAAACCTCAAACCAACAACTTTGATTAACATTTTGCACAAGGATCTGCATGTAAATGCCTACAAAATACAGTTAGCACAATAATTAAATATAACTGACCACGCAGTGCGTCGGCAATTCGTTAATTGGGCCATAGAGAACAACAACAACCAAATGACAACTTTTTCAAGCAAATTCTCTTCACCGATGAGGCTCATTTTGAAATTGGCGGTTATGTCTGTCAATAAACAAAACTGTCACATTTGGGCTGAAGAAAATCATAGAGGATTGTTTTGCAAGGCCAATGAAACCAAAAAAAAGTTAATGTATTGTGTGGATTTTGGTGTGTTGGCGAAATTGGTACATTTTTCCTCGAAGATCATAATAGGAATGCAGTTACTGTGGATTGAGCTCGATATCAAACTATTATTAGAAGCTTTTTGTGGAGTCAATTGAAAGATATTGATGTGCAAAATATGTGGTTTCAACAGGATGTTGCAACATGCCACACAGCAACGAAAACAATCGAGCTTTGGAAAGAGAAGTTTAACAATCGCATAATTTCCCAAAGAACAGACGTGAATTGGCCACCAAGATCATGCACTGGATTTGGTCTTATGTGGTTTCTTGAAGAGTAAAGTTTATGCCGATAAGCCTCAAACTGTTCAACACCTCAAAGACAACATCATCGAACAAATATCACTTATTGAACCATCATTATGCGAAAAAGTGATTCAAAATGTTGGTAAAAGTTTGACAGTCTGCAGAGCTAGTAGAGGAGGTCACTTGGACGACATTCTTTTTCATTATTAACATGAACCAATGTACATTTATTTCCAATAAAAATAAATACAGATTTCACACAATACCTCTAATTTACCTCTAATTTGAACACCCTTTAGTTACAAAAAAAAAAAGCGGCCAAGTGCGAGTCGGACGCCCATGAAGGGTTCCGCGCGAATTATAATTATTATTTACTTAGGCACCTATTACAGATTTATTATTAGAAAATAATGATTCACGGTTTACGCATAAGGTTTATATTTATGAAATTAATTTTTTTTTTTATATTTCAGTTGATTGAATGAAGGTAGGTAGGTAGGTAAATGGATGCCCTTGTGACTGTTGTCACGGCTCACTTAGACCATCAGTTTGGGTCCATTGTGTCCATTGGTGTTGGGATTTCCAAAATTTTGAACCTGCAAATACAAAAAATATGCCGCTGTTAAACAGCTCTGTGATCCGCTTTATTAGAACCACCCGGATCTATATGTAAATCTCAGGAGTTTGTTAAGCTCAATGTCGGTCAGATCCTCCAGCTCCTCAAAAAAGTAGCTGCCAAGAATCTTGAATCTCTTAGTACTAAGGGCAGGGCATTCACATAATAGGTGACGGATAGATTCTGTCTCTTCGACGTCTCTACAGCTCCTGCAGTAATCGTTGTGCGTTATGCCCAGCCGCTCCGCGTGTAGGCCCACCACGCAGTGTCCTGTAAGGACCCCTTGATTGAATGAAAGGTAAATTGCGGTTTACGATTTATGACGTATTTAAAAAAAACTACTTACTAGATCTTGTTCAAACCAATTTTCGGTGGAAGTTTGTGCATGGCACATCATATATTTTTTTTAGTTTTATTATTCTTTTATTTTAGAAGTTTCCGGGGGGAGGGGGGACACATTTTACCACATTGCAAGTGTCTCTCGCGCAAACTATTGAGTTTAGAAAAAATGATATTAGAAACCTCAATATCATGTTTGAAGACCTATCCAAAAAAAATTTGAGTTTCAGTTCTACGTATGGGGAAAACCCAAAATTTATTGTTTTTTTCTATTTTTGTGTGAAAATCTTAATGCGGTTCACAGAATACATCTACTTACCAAGTTTCAACAGTATAGTTCTTATAGTTTCGAAAAAAAGTGCCTGTGACATTCCCGGACAGACAGACAGACAGACATGACGAATCTATAAGGGTTCCGTTTTTTGCCTTTTGGCTACGGAACCCTAAAAAGAGTGCCAGGGTCTTACTTTTTTATGTGTTGTTATAAATTTGAAAATATGTTGACATATTTTTTTCGGGTTTATTTGAGTGCTTGTTTGTATAATCTCTATCGATTTTCAATGTGCAGATTGCTCTAGCTAGAGTAACTTGCAAGGTACAAGGTGGCGCAAAAGTTGTCAGGTGGCGCAAAAGTTGTCACCCGATGTTCTTTCGCTGTAATTTTTTTTATGAATGAAAAACTTTGGTTCTGCTTTTGGATTATGTTATTTGGTGTCTAAAGTTTTTTCTATATCAGTTAACTTCACAAATATCAAAGTAGAATTTACATTTGCCGCCATTTGCAAAAATTATGCTTCTTCCGATAGGAAGATGACTTTTGCGCCACCTTGTATGACCGATATTTTGTGCGAGTCTTCGAAATCGTTACATAACAGCTCAACTGTCTGACTGATGTTGAACCGTCAGAGGAACAGCTGTAAGTGCACAAACGTTAAGGCTACGATAAGTGGAAAGTGTCGTTAGAGCAAGAAGACGTGGTCGTGTCTCGAAACTGACGGCACAGACGTTGAATAGAATTAGCTCGCGTTCAGCAGGATGGACAGAGGACGACTGGGGTGGAGTCGTTTTCACTGATAAGTCTAGGTTTTGCCTGGGCTCCCCGGATGAACATAGCAGAATGTGGAGGTATTCAGGTGGGAGATGCTCTGTGGCAACATTTGGCTAGCGGAAAAATTGCTGGGCAGGTCTGGACAGAAATTTCCATGGGCGGAAAAAACAAACTGTACATCACGGAAGCATCAGTTAACTCTACTCATTACATCAACAATAAACTGATAAATATGTGTTGTCATTCGCACCGTTTATTGCTGATGTAGGACAATGCTAATCGAAACGTCGTCAGGTGCGTTACCGAGTACTTACAAGAAGTTCGAATCGTTGTGTAATGGCTCGGCTTGCGATTAGCGCGGACTTGGATTACATTGAACACATTTGAGACCTGCTAGGGAAGTAGATTATGATCCAGCCTGACACTCAGAAACCTGAGATCTGCTCTGATGAGAGGAACGGGAGAATTTGGCCGACCCAATGGCAACAAATCTTATCCAAGGTATGCCCCGGCAAATAATTGTGATGTTAAATGCCCGGCAGGCAATACTCACTACTAAAGGAACGAGAACTCTTTAAATAAAACAAAAACAAACACAAATTTAAATATTGATGTACAAAGTTTGGGTCCATTTTGTTTAATTGGTATACCCTATTCTAAGGGTATATTAATAATTGACTCATAGTTTGTAATATACCTTAATGTTGTCCGTAGACCCCTAAAAGTTACGATATTCGTGATCAGCACTGATAGTAATGTCGATCTAGCCATGTCCGTCCGTCCGTCCTTCGGCAAAAGTTAGGGCTTTTAACTGTAGCCAGAAAGCAGAAATTTTAACCATATACTTTCCAGGGGCCGGAAATAATCAAGTTTTAGAATTTTCAAAATCTGCCCACTGACACGCCCACAAACTAAAAAAAACTAGTAGGTATATCGAATTTTGAGCTAGAAACCTGAAAATTTTAATATTATGGTCTTTTCAAATAAATCCCCCTTCTCAAGAATTCTCCTATACTGAGATTATTGTCACACCCACTTAGTGAGGCATAGGAATAGGGTATCCAAAAGTTCGCCCAAGCGGACTGTAGCCTTTCTCTATATTTATTATTTATTTATTTATAATTCTTTATTTTTATTTATCTAAGAAAGTTACAATGAAATTCAATAAAGATTACAAGGCGTGCGGAAAAAACTTCGTCTTCTGATTTGACAATTTATATAGGTAATAATGATATTTTTTAATTTATTACAGAGAGTTATATGTATTAAATTACTTTTACTTTTCGATTATTTAAATCGAACACAATGATAATAGGGGTGATTTTGTTTTATTACTTACTCCGTCCTATTGTCCTTTTTTTTGACAAGAATTACTTATTTTTATATAATATAAACAGGTGTAGAAAATTCGTTTTAAGTTCACTTGGAACTTACTTAATTATTGCCAAATCTGAAGGTGCACATCTTTGGATTGTAACTCTGTGTAGTTTTATATTTGTTTGCCCTCTGGTATACACTGGCGATCACTAGGATGAGGCCATACATTTTGCAATTGATTTTCAGTCTTTATACCTGTTGGAAATTTTATACCCGGAAACTTTTACTACCTGGGCACAGGTACATATTATCCCAACAGTTAGTCATAAAATTAAAGGGTAAATAAGAAACGACCGCTGGAATATCCCAAGATCAAATAATGAAATGAATGAAAAGCGTATAAAAACATAGGGGCGGGCTACAGTCCGCTTGGGCGAACTGTTGGATACCCTATTCTTATTCCTATATCTCATAAGTGGGCGTGACAAAAATTTAAAGGATTTTATCGAAAAAACTAAGCTTTTGTAAATAAAAACGCTCCCTAGCTCAAACTTTGGTTTTTCAATAAAATTGTTTTATTTAATTGTGGGCGTGTCAGTAGGCGGATTTAAAAAAAATTTAAGTATGAGCATAAAGGGCACCTAGAGAGTATATACTATAAATTTCAGCTCCCTAGCTCAAACTTTGGACTTTCAAAAATAAAAAAAAAATAATTGTGGGCGTGTCAGTAGGCGGATTTTGAAAATATTTACACATGAGCATAAAGGGCCCCTAGAGAGTATATATTAAAAATTTCAGCTCCCTAGCTCAAATTTTGGTTTTTCAAAAAAAATATTTTATTTAATTGTGGGCGTGTCAGTGGGCAGATTTTGAAAATTTTATGTCCCAAGCAGTTTTATGGGCCAAAGATCATATATAAAAAATTTCAGCTTTCTAGCTCAAAATTCAATTTTTCCCAAAATTTGTTTTATTTAATTGTGGGCGTGTCAGTGGGCGGATTTTGAAAATTTTATGTCCCAATCAGTTTTATGGGCCATAGATCATATATAAAAAATTTCAGCTCTCTAGCTCAAAATTCGATTTTTTCCAAAATTTTGTTTTTTTGAGTTTGTGGGCGTGTCTGTGGGCGGATTTCAAAAATTCTTAAACTTGATTATTTCGGGACCCTAGAGAGTATATGGTTAAAATTTCAGCTCTCTAGGTCCAGTTTAAAGGCCTAATTTTTGCCGACGGACGGACGGACGGACGGACGGACGGACGGACGGACATGGCTAGATCGACATTACTATCGATGCTGATCATAAATATAGTAACCTTTAGGGGTCTACGGGCAATATTAAGGTATGTTACAAACTATGCGTCAAAATTAATATACCCCTAGAATAGGGTATAAAGATGCGACACTAGGATGACTCCACTGCGATTATGTCGTTGCAGGAGTTCGGAAAAACTTTGACAGCGACAGAAAGAGGAAAAATAGATGCTTTCAATGAGTTAGGACTCTCGGGCATATAAATTGTAAGGAGGCTAAATAGAAGTAAGATTTCTGTAAACAGTTATCTTGCGGATCCACAACACTATGGGTAAAATCAAAAAGGACGCACGGCAGAAGCAACACCATTGCGAGAAAAGCGGGTTATTCTACGGCTTGCCTCAAATTCTACTCTACCAGTGACTAAAATACGGGCCAACAGCGAAATAATACGAAAAAGTGGTACTATACAGAAAAGAAAACTTAAGAAGAAACCTGTTTTGAGGCAAGTACATACATAAGGAGCATCGAATGAATTTTGCAAGAGAACATGTCGCTTGGAGCAGTGAATAAAACGCATTGTCCTTTCGGATGAAAAAAAGTTTAACCTTGACGGCCCCGATGGTTACAACTTTTATTTCCATGATCTAAGAAAGGAGAAGCTTATTTTGACAAGACATCACAGCCGTACATCAGGTGTAAGGTCTATGGCACAATCGAGTTGGAGTTTTTGTCCACAACAATGAACGGAAACAACTACAAATGTTTGCTGGAATGGTCATTTCCAAAAGTGAAAAACATTTTCGGACCCCTGTCTTGGATATTCCAACAAGACAATGCCCCTATCCATAGGTTAGGTTAGGTTTATGTGGCTGTCGGCAGAAGCCGACACACTTAGACCAATTTAGGTCCATTGTGATACCACGTATAATTATCTACCTCAACTCTGTAGATGGGACTGGCCAACGACACGCGGTTGTTCTCAAACGGTCCCCCATCTACGTACTAACCGCGCCCAACGTCGTTTAATTACGGTGATCTGATGAGAACCGATTAACTCGACGTGGTATGGTCGTTGGTTGCCCCTATCCATACTTCCAGGGTTGTTAGAAGTTGGATTAAATCAAAAGACGTGGAACTTTTGCCATGGCCGCCCTATTCACCGGACTAAACATAATCGAAAATGTTTATGCAGTCGTTTCTGGTTATCTAGTAAAGTGTATGAAGGCGGCAATTGATAATTTGAAGACAAGGACACTTTAATCGAAGCTATTCGTGATGCCTGGGGCCTATTTCACCAAACTACAAATTACAACCACAAATTTGTACTTGTGAATCACAATTACAAATTTGTAATCTGGTTTTCTGTTTCACCAAATACAAATATAAGAACCCACAAATTTGTGATTAGACAAAAAAAAATTGTAAGAATAAACATGTTGATTACAAGTGTAAAAATTCCTGTTGCATCGGGTTTTTGTGCAATGTGTAATCCACAAGTGTTTTCTCACAAATTTGTGGAATATCGTCGTGCAATCCCGGAATTAAAATGAATGGGCAGAATAAGATTTTTTTTGTCTCCTGGATTAGAGAAAAGAAGGAGGTTTTATTTGGATGAAGTAAACGCGTGGAAAGATATTTTAATTTCATTATCCTCTTAATTCAAAATGGAAAGAATTGGAAATATTTTCGAGATATTGCGTGGCAAAATTAAAAACGGGCTACTCTGGTAGGTACATATACATTTTTTTTTATATTTTAGCTTAAACTTGATAATTTAAAGAAGACTGGTTCTGAAGGTGGCACTAGTCGCATTTTAGCCGATCTCGATATCATTTTTGATATTATCGGTAAAGAATCGCTAACAGTTCAAGGCATAGTTGATGAGTCCTCTTCAGTACCTACTGAAGAGGTACTGAAACCCCAGTGCGCAAACGTGGGGGATATTGAAGGCGAAATAAGGTAAATGCAAATGCTTGTTTCTCACAATTTTTTTTAAAATATATGTACGTATTTTTTAATTCAATCAGACCTCAAGTATCATCAAAAAAGCCCAAGTGCAACAACAAAATGCTAACTGAGCAAGCGGATATTCTTCGATTGAAGAAAAGGAGGCTTCAATTCGAAATTTATAATTTGCAGTTGAATGCCTTGAAAAAGGAACGCGACTTGGGGACTGCAGAGCTGAAGGAGAATATAAAACTGTTAGAAGACAACACTTTAAAATTAAGTGACTACCTACTAAAAATAAAAATAAAATAAATAAACATATATTTCATTTAAAGTTCAAAAGTCTCGTTATTTAATATGATATTTTCTAACGAATTGCTTTAAAAAATATTCTAAGGAAGCCCGGCCATAAAAATTTTCAGCATTTTTAGTATCTGCGTCGTTTGAATCCTCAGTGGTGGTGAACATTTCGATAATATTGACACCCTTGATTCGTGCACACTTCCCGGCCAATTCACATATGCGTTATAAAAGGTATAGTCCGGCCCACATACCAACATAACATTTATGCAGTGCTGTCCATGTCTGTCCACATATGCAGATTCAAACTCGCCAAGGGCATCTATGTTTGTTTAGGTTCCGTCTATATTTGGCCAATATACAACACTTTCAAACAATAAATTAACATTTGCTGCACAAACGCGAGTAACACATCTGCAAACGATCGATTTAGATATCCCATGCATATCTGCTACACCATGGTATTGCCCTCCATTTCCAAGCCTGTGAGAAACTGCTGCCTTGGTGTTAATGCAAAGATTTTTTCAGTCGTGTCGCCTATTTGTGGCCCAATAATTGCAATTATTTGCTCTGACTTGCATGGAGTCAGTCGAAATTTTTCATTAAAATTAAATAACTCCGAAATTACATTTTTTTCTTAAAATTAAAACATGATCGTCACTTTCGCTACTATCGCTACTACTATGCCTTCGTTCCAAAGACATTTTTTCGATTACTTTCAATATGAAACAAAACTTGTAGGAGGAATTACACGTCAATTTGCAAATATTCTCACATACTACACAAATTGTGTAAATAATTTTCTTGGGTGAAACACAAACTCACAAATAAGTCAACTTTTCACAAATTTGTAACTTGTAAATTACAATTATAAATAACTTTTGATGAAACGAAAAGGGAAATATTCCCACAAAATTCCCTTTGTAGAATACAACTACAAATTTGTAATACCCACAGTTTGGTGAAACGACATAAATCAACAAAATCACAAATTTTGTTAAAAAAATGCTTGTAAATACAAATTTGTAGGTTGGTGAAATAGGCCACTGGGCCCAAATTTCTCTAAATTATTTTTTTAAAAAAAAACTGCGATTCTATTCCAAACCGTCTTATAGAGGTCATATGGAAAAATGGCTGGCATACTCATTATTAATGTAGAAAAACCAGGGTTCGTGAAATATCGCTCGCGGACGATAAAATAAGGGTCTTTATCGATGTTCTCACAATCCATAAAAAATAAAGTTCGCAAACGATAAAATGTTCGATCTTTAAAAATATATTTTTCTCTCACGAACGAACTGTATCCTTTTTTTCTGTATCTCTCGTTTGTGAGAGATCGGAAAAAAGAAATTCAGGTAGAATATGGTTCGCTCGCGATAAGGATCCGTAAAGATCCATAAAACAAATCATTCTCTATCAAGCAAGGTTCGCAGAACGATAAAATATGATTCGTTCTCTCATGAAAAGTTCGCGTAAGAATTTGATTTCTGATTCGATCGCGAACCTTATTTTTCGGTTCGTTTAAAACTAAAATTCGTTTTCGCGATCGAATCAAATCTGTTGCGATCTGTAAAATATAGTTCGTTCGCGAATTTATCACGTGCGAACTATTGGAGATCCGTTCGCGAATGGTTCTCATAACAAAAAAAAAGTAATTTTACATGAAAATTATATGTAATATAAGATTTAAGAATGAATTTGCATTCAGTTTAACTAACAAAACATTATTTATTGTTTCTTAGGATAATTTGTTTCTATATTTTGTCCAAAAAAACTGGTAGAGCGCTAAAAGCCCGTTCAACACAGACTTGAGTTGATGGCACTGCCAGCACTACTTGTGCAAGTTTGCTTAGAAGAACCTCTTTGCTGCGCAATGTTTTCCAATGCTCAATTTTCTCTCACAAAGTAAGCAAGTTGATTCGTCAGCTTCTTCATTAAGAGAAACATATTAACTTAACTCAAATGCCTTTATTTTCCCCATTTCAACCAAAATAATTTTATATAATTTGTTTTATGGATCTTTACGGATCCTTATCGCGAGCGAACCATATTCTACCTGAATTTCTTTTTTCCGATCTCTCGCGAACGAGAGATACAGAAAAAAAAGATACAGTTCGTTCGTGAGAGAACTATATCGAATACTAGATCGAACATTTTATCGTTCGCGAACTTTATTTTTTTATGGTTCATGAGAAGATGGATAAAGAACGATAAAGAGCCTTATTTTATCGTTCGCGAACATTGAGAAAAACATAATAAATAAATGTTTTAAAACCATAAAATGTAAACATTTTATTCATTTTTTCCTTTCTTGCGAAGATTTCGCATGGCCTCATCCTAGTGGCGCATCTTTTTATATGCTTTTCAAGTAGTTCATTGTTTGATCTTGGAAAATTCCAGCAGTCGTTTCTTATTTACCCTCTAATTTTATGACTTACTGTTGGGAAAATATGTATTTGTTCACAGGTGGTAAGCGTTTCTGGGTAAAAAATTTCCAACAGGTTTAAAGACTGAAAATCGATTGCAAAATGTATGTCCTTGTGATCGCCAGTGTAAGTATTGGAAGTATTAGTATCGAAAGTTATGTCAATCCAGCCATGTCCGTCCGTACGTCCGCTGTCAATTTATAGGCCCATTAAATTCGAGCTAGAAAGCTGAAATTCGGAACATATACTCTCGCCGAAATAATTAAGTGCAAGAATTTTCCAAACCATATCGAACGCATTTCAATCTCTCACACAAACCAGCAAACTACTACGAACATCCAACTTTTCTTTCAAAACATACTCTAAAACGTTGTTATCCCAATTAATATAATTTCGCACCGAGGGATGTCTGCAGAAGCTACGCTTAAGGCCCTCCAAGGGCAGACAATGACAAAATAGTACTAGTTACTACTCATCCCAAGGGCATAACACATTGTTTATGCTAAGGCATTAATTACTCGACAGTAAGTAAACAATGCAATATGCAACCAATGCAATATAATTGGAATCACTCGTTGGGGGAGCAGCCCTAAGCATTATTATGGTAATAAGTAAGCCCAACCATTACAGTTGTAACATAACAGGAAAACGGATTGCAAGGAAACATTGGCTTCATAGCCCCGAACAATATAGTTCTTGTTACACTATGTCAAACTTCGTTGCAGTTTGATGCTCATGTTTCAAAGTTTGGATGGATATCTTTCAATTTAATTACAAATGCTAGGGACATCGTATTGACATCGACATCATCATTATCAACGCCATCCCCGGTCATAGTGCACATTTCTGATAACTTGAAAACCGTTCCACATAACGCTCTTTCAATTGAAATGCATTGTATATATGTGTTTGTGAGGTTTTGTTTCATGGCGAAAGTTTTATATTCCCAAGAAGACGAAGTTTGGATTAAGCTTAAAAGTTTTATGTCTTCATCCCTTTCCGTGCCGATTTACGATAAATACACGAACATCTTCGGATATGAAGAAAGCAGATAATTCGCTTTGATTTATAAAGCAAAAGTAGTTTAGTTCCCCCAAAAAAAAAACAATTACAATTATGATGATGATAACAGTTGCTCCCGATTTGGATGTTGTCAGAAATCTTATTCAGACAATCAATCAGGCAAAATACGGAAAATCATACCTCCCTCAGGATGTATGGTTCGGGGTAGGTAAGAGTATACAGCGTGCTGTGTAATGGTGTATCTTTATCAATTTATCTCGGCGGGTCCGGGTAGTGATTGCTTTTTTGAGCTGAGCTATCGATAGAATCTCTGGTGAATATCTTCTTATTCGATATTCATTTTGGTCCCGGGAATAACGGCAGATAGAGCAAAAATGTAATCAAAAAGAAAAATGAACATGGTATGTTCATTATCAGATTTCGATTTCATATCATATTCGTCAAATTAAATGAATACATGAAGGAATAATCAAAAAAGCCAGCTTGGGGATATTTTTTTTGTTCGTATTTTTGCTACTTGAGAACTTTATCCTGTTGTAATGGAAAAGGAATATCTTATATGTTTATTCGAAACAGATCCTTTCCGGCTTTGGAATATTGTAAGTGCTACCGGAGGATAGGATATGATTTTCTTTTTTCCTATCATCAAACATACTGATACAGTTATACATTGTCAGTGGATAGCCCTTGGCAATTCGAAGTCTCAATCAACGAAGCATAGAATTATGCTGGATGGAAACTCAATTGAATTCGACAGTTCGAGAGATGGAAGCGGTTTCTTTTAGGCAATGTTAGCATCGATGGAGATGATTAGATAAATGTTTTAGCAGTGGAACTTTGGCTTTGGTAAAAGAGCTTTTCAAATGCACATAAGGGCAGAAGAAAGTCATGGGAACGGAAGGAAAGGGCTTCTAAAAATAACACAGTAAGCGGATTATGACAAAAATGTCTCAACAGAGAGAGGTAGAGATTGCACCCTTCAGTACGAGTATACAGAAAAAGCGAACACCCGGTGGTACCTATGTTTCATTTACATTGGCAGTCTGTTGTTTAAGCTTTTAAGGTCTTATCACTTCCAACAAATGGAAATAGAGGCTTTTGTCTTTAATCCATAATCCAGCGGGCCAGTAGGGAGGCAGTAAAATGGGAGGGTTATGATCCCATTAATCCTGATCATAACTTCTGTTTAGGAAGATGAAAATTCGTTATCTTATAATAAAAATACTAAATAATCATCATCATCATGTCCTACATAGAAACTTCCCAGTAATGCAGCCGATACTATTTCAAACGCGTACTGAAAAATTAACGAATGCTGATTTGTTTGCCAGATGCTTTAAATGGATATAAATTGTTTTGCATCTAATTGTGCCTGAACCACAATAAACGTTCAGTGAAACAAACGTCACATACCTATTTAAATGGCATTCAATATTGCATGACTTGATTTTGTCGAGTTCTAACTTTTTAAGTTATTCGAACCTTCGAGACACCGAATCTTTCGTATGAGGCTACTTTTGAAGATTTAGCTGGTCACTGTGCTTCCTCGACAATGACGTTAATGCCGCTGCTGATATGATTCCAGATATACCTTGCCTCAGCATAAAATTCTTTATAACAGGATAAAGCGTATTAAACCGAATTTAAGCGCGTGGGGTGACTCGGGCAGACGTAGTCTTTCAATCAAATAAGCCGAAATCATCTGAGAAATGAAGTTCAAACTAGCCAGAAATCTAGCCACATTAATCGTGTCAAATTCCCACAATATACCCAACATACTCGTAGCAGCTTCCCCAACCTCGTAGCTACTCCAAATCCAACAGTGTCCGCAAGCAGGAGGGCTGCAGGTCGGCAGTGTGTCCCATACACATCGCACTATTTATGGGAGCTACTTCTGATACTTATGGTAGAATCCGGCGATACCAGGCGAAATTGGTTGGTCTTGAATTAAATACATCTTAATATTTCAAAATGCCAAGTCATGTCTAGTTTTCGAAAAATCTCTCCGATATTGTACGATTATCATATTGATAATTCTTCTTTGGATAGAGTAGCACAAAAGAAAGATTTAGGTGTTATCCTTGATACTAAACTCTCTTTTCTTCCTCATATCGACTACATTATTAGTTTCAACATATTCTTTGTAATGTTGATAATTTTAAGGATCTTGGGGTTTATTTCGATCCCAAACTGGTTTTTGCCAAGCATATCAATTTTATTGTTAATAAATCTAATTCTATGCTGGGCTTCGTAAAAAGGTGGGCGAAAGAATTTAATGACCCATACGTTACTATGTCATTGTACAATTGTTTTGTCCGTCCGATTCTAGAGTATGCTTCACAAGTTTGGACGCCGTTCTACAACATTCATTCAAATCGAATAGAGGCCATTCAACGTAAATTTATTCGATTTGCACTTAGAGGACTTCCATGGGATGATCCTTTTAACCTTCCTCCTTACAGTCAGCGTATTAAGCTTCTTCAAATGTTACCCCTTTCTCAACGAAGGCTTAATAGCGATATCATTTTTTTACAGCAGCTTATATCCGGTCAAATAGATGCACCTGACTTGCTGTCGTCTATTGGCTTTAATTTTCGTGGTGGTGCCCATAATTTGCGCAGTGCTGAACTATTGTTTAGCCCCCATCATAGAACGAATTATGGGAAGCATGAGCCTATTAGTCGCATGAGTAGAATCTATAATCTGATCATGTGATTGACTTGCATGTTAGTAAAATTAAGCTAAAAAATATTTTGCGTAATAATGCTTTAATGTCTTAAATTGTTTGCATTATTTTGTGTCTGTGTTAGTATTTTGTAGGTACATAATTATTGTATTTTTAATTGTTTTGTCCTTACTAACACCTGCACTAAATGATGAGCCTGTGAGAGCACTTTTTGTGCCGGCAATTTCTGCTCGTGATAGTTGCTTGCTTTAAGCACTCCACGACACAGAGCTGATAGTGTAATAAAAAAAAAAATTGTAAACAAATCCAACCAAATGTTAGGATTCATCAAAAGAAATAGTAAGGAATTTACAGATCCGTACACTATAAAGACTCTTTTTAACTCTCTCGTTCGTTCTTTGCTTAAATACTGCAACACAGTTTGGCACCCTTACTACTATAACTCGTGTGTAAGAATCGAAAAAATCCAAAAAAATATTTCAAGATTTATGTTTTATAAACTTCATTGGGGTACTGTTATCGCATCTTACGATACAAGATGTCTCTTATTTGGAATGCAGAGCTTGGCAAATCGACGTGCTTATTTTGCGATAATGTTCATTAGAGATATACTTACATATCATATTAAATGTGCTCAACTTCTAGCACTAATTTCTATTCGTGTACCCACTCATAATTACAGAGATTATGTTCTCTTTTACGAACAATTTCATAGATCTAACTATGGTCGTAATGAACCAGTTTCTCGTTGCATCAGAGAAGCAAATTCAGTCTGCAGTAGGTTAGACTTTTTCAGAATTTGCACTAGAGATACCTTTAAGATTTATGTTTTGAATGTACTTAGATCAACTTGAAGTTCGTATATACTTTTATATTAGCTTTAGTGAATAATTGTTATCTACTAGTCTATAGGAGAAGTTGTTCTTAGATTGATAAATTGATGAAATAAAATAATAAAAAAAAATAAAATAAATGATTACAAGACCAAGTACATGCTATCAACAAACAAACAAACATCTGTCTACAGCATGGGACAAAACGTCACTGTTGTTATTGCTATCAACAGTGACGTTTTGTCCGAGGTAGTTAAGGAGTTCATCTACCTAGGGTAAACATCAACTTCACGAATGACACCTAAGTGGAGATCCGACGAGGAATTACCTTAGAAAACCGCTGCTACTTCGGTTTGGAGTGTAATGTCTCGCGACGCAGTGGCTACGAGACTGGGTTCATTCGCGCAAGCTGGAGCTGGAAATGAAAAAGAGACCTTTGCGGAAGTTGCCCTTGCCTCGGCTATTGCGCCAGTCAGCAGATTCCCGGCAGCAGTGACCTGCTACGTACGGGAGGGACTTTCTAACGAATTGAACGTAAGTTGGCGCTGCGAATCGCAACAATGAAACTATGGTTGTCGTGCTACGAACTCCGGGTAAAGAGTCCACTTTATTAATTACAATTACGGAGTTTATATACAGTTTGTATTGCTGCATATGCTGAAAATATCGAACCCATCATCGAATATTTGTTTTTAATGTTATTGTTAAATGCTGGCTATTACCTCGGTACAAAGTCTTATGCCCGCTTCACACATTATATATTATCCAGCGCTTCAACGATCCCCATCTACACAGATGGCTCCAAGATGGATACTGGCGTTGGCGCGGGTTTCTATTCCGAAACACTCGGAATATCTGGCTCGATCAGACTCCCCGACTACAGCAGCGTCTTCCAAGCTGAGGTTCTGGCGGTGGCAAAAGCCGCTAAACGGGTTGCAATGACGGCAATACCACAAGCTGATATTACCTTCTTCATTGACAGCCAAGCGGCAATAAAATCGATTTCCGCCACAGAAATAAAATCGAAGCTTGTAGTTCGCTGTCGCGAAGAGCTGCGGGCTCTTTGCGCGCAGCACAGTGTAAGACTCTGCTGGGTCCCCGGACACAGTGGTGTCCCGGGAAATGAAAGAGCCGATGAACTGGCAAGAAAAGGATCCTCCCTTGAATTAAGAGAGGCTGACACAACGGTAAAAACCCCACCCTGTTACCTTAAACAGGTGATCGGTGATAAAACGCTGATGACAGCTAACGAAAGATGGAGTGCCCTTGACTCCTGTGTCAATACCAGGAAAATGTGGCCACTATATGACAAGCGAAAGACCGAGAGAATCCTTCAAATGAACAAAAAGTCTTTGTCCTCTCTCACAGGTGTTATCACCGGACACAACATGCTGGGCTACCATGCAAAGAAATTGAAACTCAGCACAGACGAGCTCTGCAGAGGTTGCGGGGACGAGGAGGTGAACGAGGATACCCCTCATTTCCTCTGTCACTGCCCTGCACTCTGTCACATAAGAAACAATGTCCTTGGCAGATATTTCTTCCAGGACTTAGAAGAACTCTCCGGCAAGTCTGTAAACGACTTGCGTAAGTTCATCAGCGCATCGGGATGGTTTGTAAGCCCGCTAGGTTTTTCATAGGTCCCAAGTAAGGGAATCAACCTCCAGGGTATCACAAAGGGTCTACATAGACCTAAGTGTGACGGGAGCAGGACTCTCTTGCCCCGTCAGCCCAGCAACCTAACCTAACCTAACCTATTATCCAGCGCTTGGTAGTATATCATGTGCGCCGCTTGCATCTGTAAGAATGGCTTATATGAAGTTGTAACCTGAGCGATCTGTTTCTCGGTCTGCTTTGTTCCGACCGTCCACAGTAGATATCGGTGAGCAGGCGAGGTATTTTAATTCATTATTATTTCTATTCTGTGCTACCCGATATCTTACTGGGTTGTGGCTTGAATTCAAGTGGAAGGCAATAGCCGCGTGTCTTCCGGGTTCGATGTTCTAGCATATGAGAACTGGGTAAGCAATTAGTTAAGTGGCCACTGGCGTGGTCCCTTCGCACGAGAAGGCAAGGAAGACCGCACCTCTGTTTTAAAGACCAAGCTATGGCGGATGCCAGAGCGCTTGGTCTGGAGAACTGAAGCAGAGTGCCCGGAATCGCAGAGGATGGAATGCTGTAGCGCCTCAGGCAGATAATCTTCACGGGTCGGAAGCCGGTTAAGTAAGTAAGTAAGTTGTTTCATTTCGCCTTAATTGGTGGAAGCGATATTTCCTGTTTTGGGCATTATTTTCTTTTCGAATATTTCGTCCTTTTATTTTGGGCTTTATTGTTCGTTATGAAAACGAGCCCTGACAAGGAAATAACACCCGGAATGATGAAAAGGTTTGATGCTCGAATTGGGCGCTATTTCTGTGCTTTTATTCCGTAGCGCCGTTATGTCACCCAACATTTTGAGGACGTGTTCGTCCAGGCTAGCAAAGTCCCTGCGTTAGCTTTTTTATCTACATCTGATGCCCTTCCGAGGAGATGGAATTTGGACGTTCCGTCCCTGCAAAATGCAAGTTTTCTTCTCCTTCCTCATACCACCCAATTGCACCTACGTCCCTACTTTCAATGATCATGGAAATGCTGATAAGCCATCAGCTTTTGAAAAATCTTTAAAAACGAAAACTCTTTAATGACTTGTAGTTCGGTTTTTTCATTTGTTAACTATCTTTTTCATATTTTTGTGTTCTTAATTTTTTTGTTTTTTTTTAATGAAAAATGTTTACTTTTTGCATAAATGTATTAACTTTTTGGCGCTCACTTCATAATATACTGCCCATATAACAACTTGACAACTTTACAAGATTAATTCTTAATGCCGTAGAAATATTAAAGAAATAAATAAATACTAAATACTGTCTTTCCTTTCCGGATGCAAAATTGAAGTCACTACACAGAGAAGCTCATCTTTTTATACCCTATTCTAGGGGTATATTAATTTTGACGCATAGTTTGTAACATACCTTAATATTGCCCGTAGACCCCTAAAAGTTACTATATTTATTATCAGCATCGATAGTAATGTCGATCTAGCCATGTCCGTCCGTCCGTCCGTCCGTCGGCAAAAATTAGGCCTTTAAACTGGACCTAGAGAGCCATACACTCTCTAAGGTCCCGAAATAATCAAGTTTACGACCTTTTAAAATCCGCCCACAGACACGCCCACAAACTCAAAAAAACAAAATTTTGGAAAAAATCGAATTTTGAGCTAGGAAGCTGAAATTTTTTATATATGATCTATGACTCCTAAAACTGCTCGGGATATAAAATTTTCAAAATCCGCCCACTGCCACGCCCACAAAAAAATAAAACAATTTTATTGAAAAACCAAAATTTGAGCTAGGGAGCTGAAATTTTTAATATATACTCTCTGGGGGCCCTTTAAGCTCATGTATAAATATTTTCAAAATCCGCCCACTGACACGCCCACAAATAAATAAAACAATTTTTTTGAAAATCGAAAGTTTGAGCTAGCGAGCTGAAATTTATAATATATACTCTCTATGGGCCCTTTATGCTCATGTGTAAATATTTTCAAAATCCGCCCACTGGCACGCCCACAATTATTATTTTTTTTTTTTTGAAAATTCAAAGTGAGCTAGGGAGCTGAAATTTATAATATATACTCTCTAGGGGCCCTTTATGCTCATGTGTTAATTTTTTTAAATTCGCCTACTGACACGCCCACAATTAAATAAAACAATTTTATTGAAACACCCAAGTTTGAGCTAGGGAGCGTTTTTTTTTGATAAAATCCTTTAAATGTTATATAACAAAATATGTAGAGCGTTCTTAACAATTCAACCATACTTAGACTTTTGTCACGCCCACTTATGAGGGATAGGAATAAGAATAGGGTATCCAACAGTTCGCCCAAGCGGACTGTAGCCCGTTCCTATGTTTCAATATATATTTAACCATTCGAGAAGTAACCATTTTTTCGCAAATTTTAGATAAAACTGCGAGAATTAAAACACTTACTAAATCAGATAATGTGGGACTTGAAACCACTAAAAACACCCGAGAAAGCATGTTTTTGATCATCCTTCCAATTATCGCACCTTGTCGTTGGACTAATTTGCAATTTATTTTTAATCGGTACATACTTCAAAACTTTATCGTGCGATCCTGTACATTTTTTGGACGCAGATATAAGAATTACTCAAGGCGATACGCGAGACTGAAATGAAGGTCGTTAAGCGGGTATTAGAAAGCCGATTGCGGAAAATAAAACGGCTATCTAATGACCAAAACGAGTTTGTCGTTGACAACCAAGAGATCTGTAATGGGTGGCGCTTAGAAAACGAGGAGTTCGCGAAACCTATGTAGAGTTGATCATGCACATATGAGTATGAGTGAGTAAGGCCAAGAGCAGGAAGCGACTGGACTTCCTTGATATATATTGCAGTCCTTGATTATCCAAAGTGCATCCGGTAATCTTTGCTGACGATCGAGCCAACAAAATCGGTCCCTGCAACGTCAAAAACGCAATGCCAATCAGCGTTCCCAGTTCGTACAGTTCATACAAACGCGAAAGAGAGCCAGGCCTCAAAACTCCTAGATCACACATATGCAACAACACTAGCGTTTGATTGGCCTCAGCGACGAAGTGATACAAAATAGGGATGCTTGCCGTTATTTTCTTAGGTCGAACGCGCGAATCCCATAGGCGGACCAGTATATATGCAGTATCAATCCTGATCATAGCCTTACCGCCATTAAGGAAGAAGAAGACATGGCCTTAAACCTTGCTTTCCCAACCATTTGCTTGTGCGAAGTGGAAGGGACCGACAGTTTTAAGCCAAATCCGAGCGGCAAATTTGAGAAGCTTCTCATGACAATTGATACTCTTGGATGTTTCTCAGACGTTCGTAAAAGATGGGGGGGGGGGGGGGTGCAGCGGAAAAACTTTAAGGTGTTACGTGGCCCCGGTGGGACTTGGACTTAAGACCTTTGGATTAGTAGTCCAACTAACTTTTTTTGATTTTTATTTTAAAAATAAATTTTATTAATTATTATCAAATAATATCAACTTAAATGCTAGACAAAAATGAATAAATCTTACTTAAAACTAACAGAATACTTGTCCTTAAATATTGTTCCTTATGCGTACGCTATAAACTTAACTTCCTTATAATTATTTATTTTCGGCTTAAAAACTCTTTCATGAACTAATCTTACGTATGTATTCATCTTCATAAAATAAACCACAAATTAACCTTCACTACTTAACGTACTTAAGCTAGGTGACAGTCAGCTTGACAAGTAAAAAACGTTTTTGTTTTTGTTTTTCGATTAAAGTCGGCCGTCGGGTCGGCAATTTACAATAATTTTTTTTTTTTATATATAATTTGCTTACGCTAAAGGGATTTTTTTTCTGTTGTTACAGTACCCTTATAATGCTAAGAACACAGTGTAAGCTACTTGGTATTAGAAAGAATAGAGAGATAGGAAAGAAGTGTTTGGGTGCAGTTGTAGGGTTTTTCTCCACGGGTGGTGTCTAAGTTACTTAGGGAGATTACGATTTCATGTATTCGTTATAAAGTAATGGACTTGGCCGGGATTCGAACGCACGACCTTCCATTCCGTAAGCGAATACACTTTACTTTTAAATTCATTTTTATTAATTAGTAGCTTATATCAACTTAAATACTAGACAAAAATGATTAAATCTAACTTAAAATTAACAGGATACTTATTCTAGATTATTGATCCTTATGCGGATGCCCTAAACTTAACTCTATCTTATAATTATTGCCTTTCGGCCTAAAAACTATTTTACGAACTAATCTTACATAATTATGTTTTCATCGAGAAAATTGTTAAGAAAACTCGGAATCTTTATCAAATTTTATATTTTTATATAAAAAAACAAATTACAAACTACCTACTCTACTTACTTAAACTACTTAGCATATTCTAACTATTAAGCGAATACACTACTACTGCACCATTGCCACCCGCATGTAGTCTATAGGAACATATTGGGCACTAGTAGCGCCGGATGGAAACAGTTAGTATAGAAACAAATAAAAACGAAAATACCTTTTCCTTGATCGATTTATTTCTGGTAGTGCGAGTACTACAATACCCGCACAGGTTGGTTGGTTCATTGTGCAAAATCTTGCAAATGAGTAAGTAGTTGATATAAACAACTTTTCAATGAATCGTATAAATGATCCGTCCTTCCAAAAAAGTTATAGTTCCCTATTACATGGGGCCTATTTCACCAAACTACAAATTACAACCACAAATTTGTACTTGTGAATCACAATTACAAATTTGTAATCTGGTTTTCTGTTTCACCAAATACAAATTATGAAACCACAAATTTGTGATTAGACAAAAAAAAATTGTAAGAATAAACATGTTGATTACAAGTGTAAAAATTCCTGTTGCACCGGGTTTTTGTGCAATGTGTAATCCACAAGTGTTTTCTCACAAATTTGTGGAATATCGTCGTGCAATCCCGGAATTAAAATGAATGAGCAAAATAAGATTTTGTTTTGTCTCCTTGATTAGAGAAAAGAAGGAGGTTTTATTTGGATGAAGTAAACGCGTGGAAAGATATTTAATTTCATTATCCTCTTAATTCAAAATGGAAAGGATTGGAAACATTTTAGAGATATTGCGTGGCAAAATTAAAAATGGGCTATTCTGGTAAGTACATAATAGATAGGTAAATATACATTTTTTTTTTTATATTTTAGCTTAAACTTGATAATTCAAAGAAGACTGGTTCTGAAGGTGGCACTAGTCACATTTTAACCGATCTCGATAATATCAGTTTTGATATTATCGGTAAAGAATCGCCAACAGTTCAAGGCATAGTTGATGAGTCCTCTTCAGTACCTACTGAAGAGGTACTGAAACCCCAGTGCGCAAACGTGGGGGATATTGAAGGCGAAATAAGGTAAATGCAAATGCTTGTTTCTCACAATTTTTTTTAAAATATATGTACGTATTTTTTAATTCAATCAGACCTCAAGTATCATCAAAAAAGCCCAAGCGCAACAACAAAATGCTAACTGAGCAAGCGGATATTCTTCGATTGAAGAAAAGGAGGCTGCAATTCGAAATTTATAATTTGCAGTTGAATGCCTTGAAAAAGGAACGCGACTTGGGGACTGCAGAGCTGAAGGCGAATATAAAACTGTTGGAAGTAGAGCTGTGTCAATCGTTCAAATTTAATGATCGAATCGTTCAAGTATTGGTTGAAAAAATGATTCGGTCATTTCAATCAATCATTCAATCAATCGATGACAGATGGGACATGGGAGTATTGTATTGCTCCATTCAATTTCAATACAATCAAAAACCCCAATCATCATTCGTTCAATTTAGTTTCGATAGAGACAGATACATTCAAATGGATTGTAAGAGTAAATACACTCACTAACAACAGCCCAGAAGCGGTATTTTTGTAGAACAAATATGTGTTGGTAAAACGAAATAAGCCGAAATAAATAAAAATATTTTCATTAGTATTGACTCGATGAACGATTGACTTCGGGCATTGTGATTGCAATCAACAATACTTTATTGTGATCGGGTCAAAAAGATCGAATCAATCACGATTGACACAGCTCTAGTTGGAAGACAACACTTTAAAATTAAGTGACTACCTACTAAAAATAAAAATAAAATAAATAAACATATATTTCATTTAAAGTTCAAAAGTCTCGTTATTTAATATGATATTTGCTAACGAATTGATTTAAAAAATATTCTAAGGAAGCCCGGCCATAAAAATTTTCAGCATTTTTAGTATCTGCGTCGTTTGAATCCTCAGTGGTGGTGAACATTTCGATAATATTGACACCCTTGATTCGTGCACACTTCCCGGCCAATTCACATATGCGTTATAAAAGGTATAGTCCGGCCCACATACCAACATAACATTTATGCAGTGCTGTCCAAGTCTGTCCACATATGCAGATTCAAACTCGCCAAGGGCATCTATGTTTGTTTAGGTTCCGTCTATATTTGGCCAATATACAACACTTTCAAACAATAAATTAACATTTGCTGCACAAACGCGAGTAACACATCTGCAAACGATCGATTTAGATATCCAATGCATATCTGCTACACCATGGTATTGCCCTCCATTTCCAAGCCTGTGAGAAACTGCTGCCTTGGTGTTAATGCAAAGATTTTTTCAGTCGTGTCGGCTATTTGTGGCCCAATAATTGCAATTATTTCCTCTGACTTTTTTCGATTACTTTCAATATGAAACAAAACTTGTAGGAGGAATTACACGTCAATTTGCAAATATTCTCACATACTACACAAATTTTGTAAATAATTT
The DNA here is from genome assembly GCA_949715645.1 of Portevinia maculata. Lineage (NCBI taxonomy): Eukaryota > Metazoa > Arthropoda > Insecta > Diptera > Syrphidae > Portevinia > Portevinia maculata. The sequence goes on from OX454527.1 coordinate 43,933,640, forward strand.
TCTTTGGTGAAACACAAACCCACAAATAAGTCAACTTTTCACAAATTTGTAACTTGTAAATTACAATTATAAATAACTTTTGATGAAACGAAAAGGGAAATATTCCCACAAATTTCCCTTTGTAGAATACAACTACAAATTTGTAATACCCACAGTTTGGTGAAACGACATAAATCAACAAAATCACAAATTTTGTTAAAAAAATGCTTGTAAATACAAATTTGTAAGTTGGTGAAATAGGCCACTGGTCTTACTCTATTTACAAAAAATATTTTGAAATCTATGGATAGAATGCAGTCTTCGTTTTAGATTAGGTTAGTTAAATTGCAGGATGGACCTTAAATGTTTATTTTCTGTTCGATGTATTTACACCGATGAAACATACGCTAAATTAACACTTTACCTACGTTTAGTCCATGTGATTGTCCCTGGTATAAACTACTCGTAGGTCATTGACATTTTTCAAAAGTGTCGTTATTCAACTATATTGGACAAAACTGATTTTCTACGTTCACACCATCTATCCAAAACTCATAAAATAGACCAAAGTCATTAGAGACTTTTTTTAAGGTCAAGAAGATAATCCACATTCTGTCAATGAAGAACAGATTTGTCCACCCGGTATAGAAGAAGTTGGTTTAGCTATTAGAAAGGTTAAGAACAATAAGGTCGCCGGCTTTGATGGCTTATAAGCGGAGTTTTGCAAATACGGAGATGATGTTTTAGTTGGGCGCATGCACCAAATCATAAACCAATTTTGGGTGGAAGAAAGCATACCCGATGACATCACTATTAGCTCCATATGTCTTGCAAGAACTTTTGAGGCATATCCGAAACCCATATCAAACGTACTACGTAAACGTCTCAAACCGTTCTGCAATACACAATTCCGCACCTATCAATGGCCTCCACCCTGGCAGTTGGACAATAGCCCAAGTTTTGATACTGAGGAAAATCCTGGAAAATACCACAGAATTTCAAGCCGAGACTCACCATCTTTTCATTGACTTTAAAGCCGCATATAATAGCATTCATCCTGAAGAGCTGTATATGGCGTTGGCCGAATATGGGATCCCGGCAAAACTGATCCAATTGCGTCACGTGACACTTGAAAACACGCGGTGTAATGTGCAGTTTGCACCGGATTTCGGCAAGCAGATGCGCTATCATGAAAAAAAAATATTAGGCATTAACGGCCCATAGAGGGCCCAAAACCTAGCTTCTCCAACTACTTTCTTTGCGAAGTGAAAGGGACCTACAATTTTACGCCGAATCCGAACGGCAAATTTGAGAAGCTTCTCATGACAATTGATACTCTTGGATGTTTGTCAGACGTTCGCAAGGGGTGGGGCAGTGGAAAAAACCTCAAGATGTTACTTGGCCCCGGCGGGAATTGAACCGGGGACCTTTCGATTAATAGTGCGACACACTAACCATTGAGCCACTGTGCCCGACAATGCGCTATCATGTGACTGCTTCAATTTTGTTCTCGATAAAATAGTGCGCATGGAAAGTGTGAACACGGAACGATATCGACATCATCGGCCGTTCCCAACATGTCTTGTTTTACGGCGATTAAAGACCATGCAGAATTGGTTAATCTTGAAGTTAATAAGGACAAGACAAAACACATTCCATCAGCAAACAAACAAAAAAACATTTGCCCATCGCCTAGGACAAAACGTCATAATTGGATAATAATGCTATAGTCAAGAGGATCTTCAGCTCCCAGCCCCAAGGCTCCAGAAGGCAAGGAAGACAGAACCTCCATTTTAATGACCTTACCATCGCGCATGCCAGAGCACTTGGCCTTAACAACTATAAGCAGCGTACCCTGGATCGCATAGGATGGGAGGCTGTAGTGTCTCAGGCAGATACTCTTCTAAGGTCGGGAGCCCATTAAATAAGTAAGTTAAAGAAATTTACTACGTGCACGACAAAGCGTGGAACGCTCCTTTCAATGCCCAGCTTTTCTTTTCCGTACAATTTACAAAGAGTCAACAATTAAAGAGTAGGAGCAACACTTACGAGTACCTGAAAGAATCTCAGGTACTAGTTGCAATTTTCTGAGGTAAGAAATTAAAATACAAAATCCGTATAATGCATCGATAACCGCCATTATTCTATTCGCTTTCTATCCTTGGGTTTTTTTGTCAGCAATGTGATATTGATTTAAGGATCCGAAGCACCCTTATCTTGCTAAAAATATAAAAATGGAATCAAAATCAAGACGGTTTTTTGTTCATTAAAAGGGTCAAGAATGAAAATGGCTTTGGCATCGCACCAAACAGAAATGATACCCATTCCCTATGAATGTCACCACTTATTGTTTGAATAGATGGAAGCATGTGACCGAATGATTATCATCTTTCAACTCAAAAGAAGAATATTTCAATATTTTCTTTGCTTAAAATCTTTGCGTCAAAGTCATAGCAGAAGTTGCAGTAGAGGTACGTAGGTTTCTACAAGGAATTCTTTCTGAAGTGCAACTGAATTCAGTTCTTTCAGAAAAACGAATCCATTATCAAATTTTTCCCAAATTTTAAAAAATTTAACTTGTTAGAGGTCCTATCTAGGAGCTCTTTTAGATTTCCCAATTTTAGCGCTCTGTCAGGAAATATTGACCTTTTCTTCTCGCTCTAACCGGTCCAAATTAGGGTTTTAACTGAAATTCTGAACTTCACATTCATGGCTGTCGTATGATCGGATTGTTTAGAAAAGGCCAACCGATATCAACCTCAACAGCCCATACAATTATTGTTTACAGGGTTAGAAGTTATCTTATATGCCCTTATCTCTGGCTATTACCAAATTCCAAGCCGAGAGCTCTTCAGACTCAAATGTCGTTTTCGAAAATCACAAAAAGTTACGATTATGATCGGTTGCCCCTGATATAAACCAGATAAGAATAACCTTCCACCACATTAGCCCCAAAATTGCTCCTGCAGAAAAGTGACTAAAATGCCAACCTACCGGACGGTAAAAAAGCTCGTTAATTGAGGTCTATTGTGCATGGTTCGTAACCTTATCAACAGTCCTCGTAATAATAGGCGAAAATCTAAAGAATATGCTCAATTATTATCCACACAACCTTCTGAGTATCCGATTACAAAAAATGTCATTCAACTGAGGGCATATACCACCATTCAAACTACAATCCCCCATCACCAAAAAAACACAATAATATCACGCAAATGATTATTACATAGGCACCCGAAGAAAGGGCAATGAAAGAAAAAATCCCCACGAAAATAAAATAACCTCAAATGTTCTCCAATCTTCCAGTCAATTAAACTCAACAAAAATAAGATCGCATCAATACAACTTTGTGTGTTTGGTGCCTTATCACTCCATCGCCAAACCCCAAAATTTAAGCCCATTCACTGTGTGATAAGGTTAAGGACATCGGCACAAACAAATCTCTCATAAATATTCCTTTTCATGAGTATGTAAATTATACTCGGAATTTGAACACTGACATCACCGTTAGCCGTTAGAGCAGCCTTTTTACTGGAAATACCCTGACAATCAAAAACATAATTTCAAAGATGATTGTTATTATTGCTTATCGTCAACCCAGGACATTTTTTATTCTACAATCAGTCCTTGAAATCTGTGTATGCCGAGAAAAAAGTAACATAATAAAAATTCCCATTGGGTGAATAAAAAAAAAAACAACGGAAACCGAATCCAAAATGGTTCATAATTTTTACGTGTTGTCCTTTTTAAGAGCGAAGAACATCGCAAATAAAATACCGGCTTTGGGGAATGAGCGTGGATGGGGATGTGGAAGTAGCGCTGCTATTTACTTTTTGCGGCGGGAGCTTTGAAAATGCTCTTATCCCATCCCACAGAAATTCATCCTTAATATTTTGTAAACAATAAAACTCCCACATTCTCAAGATAAAGCAAACACCATCAAGATTCTTCAAGGAAATTGGAAGACACACTGAAATACACTCACACCCACGCATACAGCTGCATTTTATGGGCTTATTTTGGCAAGAACTATCTTAACACAAAGTCTACCAATACATACCGATATTTGACAAAATCATTATTGCAACTACATGGCAACTTATCCACATGTTTTTGACTGATTGTTTGACAGTAAAACGATGCACAATTTTTTTATTATTTTCACTATATTTCGACTTTTTTTGTTGGTTAATTTTTGTATCCCCTTTTTTTGTATCACACACACGCGCACTTGAAGCGTTTTCTTGGATGAAAAATTGAACCGAAATGGAGAAGAATTTTTGGAAAATTCGACCTCACTTGACCCGAAAAACTTCACACAGTTTTTGAAGGATTTTTATGGATTTTCTTCTATAATTTCAATACAAAATGGATGAAATCCTCTTTTTCTCTTCACGTGCACTTTTCACGACGCAAAACCAAATAAAAGAAACAAAAAAACTCTTGCAAATCGTCAAACGAACGAGGATACAACAAAATTTCTTGTGAGATGAAAACACTTTTTAAATCAAAACACAGAAGAGAAACGCACGTTTTCCGGACGACACAAGGATAAGACGCTGGTGCTGTGTATTTGGTTGGAAAAATTTGGCGGTTTCCTTATGCAAATTAGGTATTCAATGTGCTTTTTCTTAAGTATAGGTGTGTGCTATAGATAGAGGTACATTGACCACGGAATATACAGAATATGGTGGTGCTCCTATCTTTTCCACTGTTTTGTGTGTCAGTGTCGCTTCTGCCTTGACTTTTCTCTTTCAAAAATTCTCTTTCTGTATGGGGCGCTCTATGTTATAACCGCCGTTTTCGTAGCGGCATTTCCAAATGCGTATCCTTCGAACTATCCTCAACAACTGAATCGAAACGAAACTGAGCTAACGAGATATGGTTGTCTTTTCGAGGAAAGTATGATGCAGCCACCCACCCACCGAACAAATTGCATTGTGTTTGGAGGTTTGTCTCGTGCGCCGAATCTACCACAGACAGAATTCGCTTGCTGATGATGGTGTTGGAGATTGAGTATGGTTATGGAAAACACAGGAAAAGGATATGTCTGTCTGATAGGGAAATACAAACGCGCAGTGTATCCCCGCTCCCCCCTTAAATTTCGCAATGGTCTGTCCATTGCTGCCGCTGTAGTGGTGTCATAGCGTGGTGAATTAATAGAAGAGTCATATACATTTGGCCAGTTGGCCACGTTTTTGGCATTGTTTTGGGCCAAATTTCTCTCTCTCTCTCTCATGCTCTCTTCAGACAGTGCGGATGGATGGACCTTTAGTTCGTACCGTGAGCAGCGCGCCGAAAGAAAAGTGCGCCAAAAATAGGTTTTTCTGGAATGTGACGTTTTGTTGGGGTTTCTATTTTTTTTGGGTTCATTGTGTTCTCTTCCTCTTGGCTGCATGTCGACGACAGTGAATGGTATTTTTTGCTGTAAGTGGTTGTGTGGTGGTTTCTTTGAATGAACGAAGGACAGCCGGTCTTCCACCCACTTCGATCGTCATCATAATCATGGTGATGATGACGTGTCTTAGTAGTTACCACTAACCACCATCGGTCGTCATCAAATCTAACACAAAATCGCGTTGCATCTACGACAGTGTGTATGCAGGTCGGCGATTCTATGAGAGAGAACGAATGGGACCACCCTCTGGTAAGCGGTCAGATATCACATCATGGATTATAATAGACCATAAAAGTGGTAGATAAAAAAGAGAATATCACACATCCTTGATAAGGATTTATAAATCGTGTCCTTGTATTTGTGCAAGTGAAATAAATAAAAAAAATCACCGTAGGTATTCATCATCTCTAGAGCGAGCTATTCAGCAGCTGGCGTGTGGAAAAAATCCACCAACGCACACGCGGTTTTAGCTCGTTAATGCATACTCCTGCAGTGAAACTGTGCATTTCGAACCATTTTTGTGTGAGGGGGAGCGACAGATAGAGAGAGAAAAAGGTGGATGGGAAATTAATATGTCAACTTGTTGGGGAGCTGCTCGCACGTCCCACTGGGTCACTTTTCCGGGGATAATTTTCAGTTCAGATTTTGTTCTGCTATTGAATAATCTTTCAAAATGGATTGCATTGGGAAAGGGGTGGGGCGGAGAGTGACAAGCTGTAACATTATGCACATACTTGGATACATCTGTACTGAACAAAGCCAAACTAAATTTCGATTCATAGTCGGTTCGCTTGGTAGGTATGAGTTTCGAGTCCCAAGGCGATGTTTGTTATTTCGCAATGGATTTGTTTCCAGTGAATGAGGCAGTAACAATAGCACTATGTGGCAGCTGGCAGTAATTAGTAGATAAATTAACATTATCTATTGGGGATTCAAAAATATATGTGTTTACGTTGTTGATTGGATACTGCAAGCGCACTAATGACAAAGTAGATATTATCCTTTTTCCACTTTCATGTGCTGCGAATTCTGCGCTTGGTTATCATTTATTAAAGCGAATCATCGATTTGATGGGCTATTAAATGATTTTGCAACAACGCAAGAGTCCGCCGATAAAATTGCAGCACGGGGAAAAAGAGATAATAGAAACGATTTCATTAAAAATTTCATATTTAACTTGAGTTGAGTTGATCAATATTTAAGAGCAATTTGTTTATTTTATACCAGTAGAACTAAAATAGCAGGGCGTTGACGGTATTCAGCAAGATAATTCTACATAATGTCGCCGAATTGTGAATCGCCTGAAGCTTGAGGCACTGTTTGACAATTAAGTAGTCTGCAGCTTGAAGGAAACAGACCAAGGCTTATGTTCAAAATTTGTGCTGGTAGCATGAAGAGTGAAATTGTTATTTTGCAAATCAACTCTTCAAAATCTGCCTAACTGCATCACGAGAATTTTAACCGCTCGTCAGCAAACAATATCCGGAAATGGTAAATTATTTGTTCGCTATGGTTTTGTTTGAGCTCTCAACGAAAGTTAAATATCCAGGTATCACACTAGATAAAAAAGTTACATGGAGCTCTCACCTTACTAAAACTATTTATTTATTTACTTATTTATTGTTTCATCAATTAGAGCTACAAAACTTAATTAGACAACTTAAAAACTATTATAATTATGAACTTAAATCCATTACTATGATTTAAAATATTAATTATTGTAATAGAGAACAGACATTATATGATTCTGAACCCTCTAACCGGCAGTACCGCCTTTAGGCGGGGTTAAGGTAAATCGCTAAAATAGCTATACTTTCAATATTTTTTTCCAAAAATTAGATCTTTTATATCGTAAAATAATTGCTGTATGCGACTTTATAAAATTTACAGCAGTGAATGATAGCAGGGTACCGTTATAATTATTCTCTGAAAAATTGGCACGGATTGGACGCAAAAAATATTTTTGCAACAAGTGAATTTGCTAAGTGTAAAAAAAGAGTTTTCCTGTGTTCCGATTCAAGAGAAAAAATTATCGGTAAGTAGATTTATTATTGTAGAATAGAATCTGTGAAATAAATTTAGAATTTGGATTCAATTCAAACTTTTAACAGCCGCTAATAACACCCTGCCTAAAGGCGGACTTGCCTGGTTGGAGCATAAAATATTTGCTTTATGCGACCATAGAAAATGTTCAGCTTAAATGATAGCAGTGTACCGTTATAGCTAAAAGTGTTTATTTTGCTGTAAACAATAAATTATAATTATAAATAAAATATTATAATATAAAATATTGTATAATAACACAAAATAAAGAAATAAAATAATAAAAAAAAAAAATAAGTTTTCTATGTATTTTCCTTGTTTAAGTACCTGTTTTCAGGCAACTCCGCCTAAAAGCGGGGTAGTCTTTTTCGGCCCAAAGAGGTAAACTATCGATTTTTTGTAAATCTGACCTCAAATTCGGCTTTCTAGCATACAAGTCAGTTAGAATTTTTTCATTAGAAAAAAAATTGCCCGGTTAGAGGGTTAAAAGAATTTCTAGAATAGTTTCCAAAAACATCAATGCGATCAATAACTACATTTAATTCGCTGGTGCAACGCTCAATCGGTTCATTACTGCCATAATTTGTTCTGTGAAACCGACCTCGAAGATGAAAGTTCATACGCAAATTCCTTTCAGGAAAAAAAAGTTAGTCCGCTCAAGTAAACAGGGGCATTTAATGTGGTAATTAATTACATCTCTTATAAACAATATACTGAAATACTTACGTCTATTTTCAAGAGTGAGTATATTAAAGTGAAGGCATCTAGTTAAGTAGGGTGGAGTTTCTATATATTCCACCTAAGCTTTTTAAAAACAAACCTAGTGAAACATTTTTGCACCCTTTCTATCCTGTAGGACTGTTTTGGTAGTAAGGGTTCAGATTATACTACAATAATCTAATACCGATCTTACTAATGCAAAGTATAAAGCCTTCAGTGTGTAAGGATCAGAGAATTCTTTCGCATTACGCCTAATAAAACTAAGCATTCTAAAGGCATTACTTACAATGTAGTCAATATGAGGCTTAAAAGTGAGTTATGAGTCCAACACGACTCCAAGGTCTTTTTTTTGATGTACTTTTTCAAGCTGGACATTATTAATTTGGTAATTGAAGGATATTGGACCAATGCATCTTGCTCAAGTAAGTGTTTGACATTTAGCTACGTTTAAATCTAGAAGGTTGTGTTGACACCAACTAGCTAGGCTGTTAAGATCATCTTGAAGAAGCAAGCAATCTTCAGCAGTTTGAATGCAGTGAAGGATTTTTAAGTCATCAGCGAAAAAAGACAGGTGGAATTACGAATGCGAGACGGAATATCATTAACAAAGAGGACGAAAAGCAATGGTCCAATGTGACTTCCTTGCGGAACACCTGATGTTGCAAAGATAGGCTCCGAAAGACAACCACCAATCTTAACGTATTGAATTCGGTCTCTTAGGTATGACGATATCCAATCTAACAGAGGGAAGTCAAACCCAATACATTTTAATTTTTGGATCAGCACTGTTGGGGCAGAACTATCCTCATATCAGCTTCATCACTTCGTCATCATCATCGCATCGTCATCATCATCACATCGTTATCATCATCTATGTTAAGATCATTTCACTATTGTACATAATATATATATTATACAAGTAACATGTAAACTTATCTCTTCATTCAATATTCAAATCTGGCGCTTCTTTTAGACCATCCGCCATAATTAATGTATTTTTTGAATTCGCCTTAAACTTTAAATATTTGAATTTAACGTTACCTCTCTCTCAAGAATTTGTATAAATACCCTTGCCAAAATAAAGCTTTTAACAATTGTATTCAAAACCCTTAGGGGAAACACTATCGTTTTACTCGTCGTCGTTTCGCTCGCTAAATAGCCAACCCTTTGCCGACCTCGATGCGTCATTGAAATCGTGGTCTTTCGCAAATATTCGCAACCGTTGAAAATCGTTCAACGCATCAGCCAGGATCGTTCTATCCTTCGATAAAAAGGACTCAATAGAGATCCCCGGTTGACGGTCTAGAATCGGTCTGACCGTTCAAGCACATTATGATTTACTCTGTCAAAAGCCTTAGCAAAGTCGGTGAAAGTTATGTCAGTCTGAAAACCGCGTTCAAAGTTTGTTACAATTTTTTCGCAGAGGATTGCTAGGTTTGTGGCTGTGGATCTGCCTTGAACAAAGCCGTGTTGAGAATCGGATATGATTTCCTTGACAAAGAAATGTAATTTATTACACACAATCTTTTCCAAAATCTTGGGAATAACAGATAGCTTACATATAGGCCTATAGTTAGTAACTTCACGCTTGGATCCTGCCTTAAAAATAGGTGATATGTAAGACACGTCCAATCGTTAAGTAAATTGCCAGTCCTAAGGGATATATTAAAAACAGTACATAATGGTAATGCAAGTGATGTAGCACATCCTTTCAAAAAAAATGGGAGAGATCCCATCGGGACCGACACCCTTTTTTACATCCAAACCTGTTAAGGCACTAAAAACATCCGCTGGGCTTAACTGCAGATTTCCTACAGAAACCTGGGGTGGAATCGGCTAATGATGATAGGCGACATTATGATAGTTGATAGTTGATCAATTTCCATGTGACAGCTATTTAGGTGTCGCTTTCATACATTTTTGTTATTTTCATAGGTATGCATCTCGGCTTCAACTCCAAATAAATAAAATGCTTCAGTGAAAAAAGAATATATACATATTAATTAAATTCAAATAAAAAAGTGAAATTGGAAAATTCGTGAAGTGCAATGTTTACTTCATTAGAACTTTTCTACACAAATGAAGAAAATATGAAAATGAGAAATAAAGCAAATATCTTGGAACTTTCAAACCCGATGTAAGAATTCATAGAATTATAAATATTCATTGTTGATTGCTATCATCTATTATTGTTTATTTTAGATTTTTGAAAATCTTTCGCTTATCAAAAGAAGCGTTTGTTTTTGTTTTGGGACTGCTTGATTTACCAACTGGAATAAGGTCAACGCATGTTCCACCCATCTGGCTGAAATTACTACTGCAGTCATTAAAAAAATGCAGTCAGTACTTTGTCCATTTATGATAAAGTTTTTGCCTAAGGACTCAACAAAATCATATTTGAAATATAAATCATGAAAAATAACCACACATCAGCTGCTCGGAATGACAGCGTCGGCAAGAAAGTGACGTTTAAAACTATAAGTGCTGCCAATAATCAATCATTTTTTAGTGATCGCTTTACGCAGAGCAAAGAGGAGTTGATAATCAAAAACGACAATCAAAAAGAACTGAAATCTTGACGAGTAACTCGAGAGGATGGGCAATACACGCATTTGAAGTAATTTGCAAAAAATATGCAAATGGTGGCAGTATCGCTCGATTCCTCTTCAAGATATTGCATACAGTTTGGGAGGCCAATGCATTTTCGCTTATTGTTAATAAAGGTCCAAAAATGTTTACTATTTACTTTGATTTAAGCCTCAGCTGACAATACGTAACTACTGTAGAGAAATTTATTAAGATAATTAAACTCTTTCAGAGACTGCAAGTATTTCAGTTGAAGAAATGAGTTTTTTTTTGTCACGTTTATATAATTTATATGCCTTAATCTAGGATTAGCATTTAACTTTATTCGCTTTTTTGGAACAAACTGCTCCAGTGCATATTTTACACGGTGACTAAAAACTTTGTATGCATGCTCGAGGTTAGTTTCTGTAAGCAAGTTATTCCACGGTATAGCAGTAAAAAACCGATTAATTACATTAAAATTAGAGCGTTTGATATCAAATGTTTGATTACTCGATTTTTTTACATTTTTAATATAATCAAAAAATTTTACTTCTAGAAAAACACTTTTTTGATGAATTATGTTTTCAATGAGTGGAATGTTAACAAGGTCAATAGAAGTATCAAATTCCCTATCAACAAATACCGAATCTAGTTGGCGATTTAGGCTATTACAAAAATGATTTATTTGAACAAGATTAAATTGACTAAAAGGATCTATGACCGCAATTTCTATGTTAGACCTGACATTAAAAGGAACTAGATATTTATCATCTAAGTCAAGTTTCCATTCAACATCTCCTAAATTAAAATCACCCAAACCAGTAATATGATCGCTACTGTTTAAATTACTCAAAAATGATCCCAAATTGGATAAATATAAATTATACATCTCTAGAGAGCTACCCGAGCGAATATAACACACAATTTTATATAAATCCGCATGACTGGTTGAAGATAACTTGATAATTAAAAGATCTACATCAAAAGTAGGCAGATTAATCTTAAATGGAATTTCATTAGCGGATATACGGATTCCAACAGCTACAAGAACTCCACCTCCTCTAGAAAGACCAGTTTTGATATGACAGCGATCCTTACGGAAGACTTCATACTGCTTTTCGTAAAACATTTCTAAATTCTTATGATCATCATTGACCCAAGTTTCAGTGAGAACTGTAATATCATAATCGCGCGCAGAAAAATAAGAATACAATTTATCCAATCTGGTTCTTATACCCCCAGTATTGTGATAATATATACTCAAGTTACTATGTTTTAAGTCGGAAGCAGCTCCGACAACATCAGAATCAACAGCATGATAATATTGGTAAGGCCAGGACCTCATTATGGACCAGCAAAAGCCTACTTGGTAAAAATTGGGGGCACACAGCAACGCAGAGATCAGCACGGGCTAAGCTCAATAAAATACAGAGACTAGCGCTAGCCTGTGTCTGTGCAACTGGTTCAATGAGAACTGCACCAACAGCTGCACTTGAAATTATACTAAGCATCCATCCACTTCACCTAGAACTCATGAAAGAAGCGATGGTAAATGCCTATACGCTCATCACAGAAGATGAATCAAATTCCAACATAGCTCACTCTGCAATCCTACGGGAACTCAGAGAACACAAACTACTTGGAATACACCTAACAGACGACAAATGTCTACCAAGATATAACTTCCGATAGAACTTCAAGGTTACATTCCCAGATCGTCTAAACTGGGAACAGAATAAACCTATATTTGCCAAAGATTCAAATGTATTGTACACAGACGGATCGAAAACAAATGAAGGAGTTGGAGCAGGGGTATACGGCACTCGCACTAAAACGTGCCTATACGCTAGTATGGACACAAGCAGCACCGTATTTCAGGCGGAAATCTACGCAATAGAGCTATGCATTCGAGAGAATCTAAACAGACTACAAAAACAAAAACATCTACATTCTCTCCGATAGCAGAGCGGCCCTACTCGCAATCAACGCCTTTGAAATAACATCAAAACTGGTCTGGGATTGTCACCAACTCTTACAACTACTGGGCACTACAAACAAAGTTCAATTGACACAGTTTATACGAAGTCAAGGAAAAAGCAGACGAACTAGCCAGATCAGGATCCGCATCCCCATTCATGATGCCAAGACCATTCTGCGGGCTACCAATAATACTATAAAAAGTTGTGTTAAAACCTGGCTCGAGGAAAAGAAGCTTCATTTCTGAAGGGGAAAACAAATAGTTCCCACAATTAACCAACGACCATACCACGTCGAGTTAATCGGTTCTCGTCAGATCACCGCAATTAAACGACGTTGGGCGCGGTTAGTACGTAGATGGGGGACCGTTTGAGAACAACCGCGTGTCGTTGGCCAGTCCCATCTACAGAGTTGAGGTAGATAATACATCCGTGGTATCACAATGGACCTAAATTGGTCTAGGTGTGTCCGCTAAACCTAACCTAACCTAACCTAGTTCCCACAAAAAAAACGAAACAACTACTACAACTACCAGATTCGACTAGTCACAGGCTTCCTCACAGGGCACTGCCGTGACAAAAAACACCTGATGACTATGGGCATAGCACAAGACAATACCTGTAGATTGTGCAACGAGGACGTGGAAATAGATGAACATATATGTAGGGTTCTTTCTTCGTTAAATAAAAAAGACACGGTTTAAACGTTATAAAATTCAATCGTTTTATTCACATGATTCTATTTCACAAACTACTGGGCGAAGCGCACTGCAAAACTACTACTACCTGCGGTGGTGGTTGACGACTGACTGCTGTGCTGTCTAGGGTTTTTGGTCGTCGCTCGTTCGTCTGTTCTTCGTTCTGCTCGGTTATTCGCTGTATGTGTGTGTAGTAAGTCGTTAGCGTTTGTCTGTCGATCCTGTCTCTGTATGCCCCAATCCCACATATATTTTGTGAATGCAACTGTTTGATCAAAACGCCACAACGTTTCCTAGGTAAATTCTACCTTGAAGCAGCAGACATAACAGCCAGCTCTCCCAAGGAATTAGCAGCTTTTCTAAAAAAAACTGCGGCATCATATACGAGCTCTAAATGGAGGATATCACAATAGGCCCACAAGCGGCCGCAGTGATCTGGATACAATATACCACCTCCCCCAAAAAATCTAATCCAATCTTTCGCTTTTGTCCTTATATCGAATTTTTGAAGTTGCTCGTTACAATTGTAAGTGGAAAAATGTTAAACGTCTTGGAATACTAAGGGTCTGCTTCACAATGTCAAAGTAAAGTTCTGAGTAGTTACAAAACACTTAAATTACTCTCCGGTTAAATCCTTCCATTAGCCATCCATTCCTCCTAAATGTCTTCTTCTCAACGCTCTTAACAATTCGCCCATACGAACTTGTTTTCGCCGTCCTCTGTTTGGGCGTTTTGACCATACTTTCCATATTTTTTTTGTTTTTTTTTTTTGGAAACCATTGACAAAGTCTCTCAACCTAATGCCACTCCCATTCTGGGGAATAGAAATATGGATAGTCTATCCAACAGTTCGCCCAAGCGGACTGTAGCATTTTAATATGTTTTTAACTTAAATTAATAATCAAATATAGGTATATTTGATTATTAATTTAAGTTAGATTGAAGGCAATGATGAATAAATCAAAAATAGCAATCACAAACTGAACAAGAACTTATTATTATTCGACCGGCTTTACCCAATAACTTTTATTTCCAATTTCAATAATTGTGTCTATTCAGTTGACGCAAAATAAAACTCCATTTTTCCATATTGAATGATATGCAAGGGAATCAGGAAAAAAAGCGGTTCTTTTTGAATTATTCTTTCCGATTTATTTTCTCAACATCATAAGCAAACAGTTTGCATCATCAAATGATATATTACGGCACAAGGTTTTGAAAAAATGGACAACGTAGCTTAGAAAATGTTTGTTCTTATTCAGTTGAAGCGAAGTGTATTTGTATTTCCAAATATTATGTAAGTTTAGACTATGATTTAATTTGTTATACTTATATATCTTCTTTGGCTGCTGATAGAAACCAGGCTATCCACGAACTGCGACAAACCAGATGGAACAGCGGCGAAATCATTTTAAAAATAGCCGCTCAGAGAAGGAGAAATGCCCAGGAAATCCGTACGCCAAAATTCAACAGTCCTCAAGGGCTGCTTCTTGTGGATGACGAACAAATACTATACAGGTGGAAGCAGTATTATGAAGGACTTCTAAATGAACAAATTCCTCGGATATATAGGGTGTTTTTTATGGAGGCATAAAACTTCTGATAGGGATAACTGTCAAACTAGCTGTCATACTAATAAAGTGTGTTTGACTTTTTGTTCAGTATACTTTGGCAAATCACCATGGAAGGGCTTACACCAGAACAACGTTTACTAATCGTGGAAATTTATTTCCAAATTCACGCTCTGTTCGCTAGACTTAACAAACAGCGCGTGCAACCATGACTTTGTTGAGCCAAAAATTTGGTGACCGAATCATCTCAAAAAATGGAACTGTGAGTTGGCCATCTCGTTTGTGTTATTTGACACCTTTGAACTATTTTTTGAGGGGATACGTCAAATCTCTGGTATATGGTCAGCAACGATTGATCACTTCGAAGCCAACATTCGACGCACTATTGACGAAATAAAAGCTGGTATGCTCGAAAAAGTGATGCAAAATTGGACCGGCAGGATGGCGTTCGGCCATATATGCCAGAAATTATTTTTAAACATTAAATGCTAAGAATTTTGTGAGCTAATAAAGCTAACATTTGATCATTCCATGATTCGCATCTCCAAACTGATGAGAGGCGATCCAATGCCTAACCAGTGGAGGGCACGTTTTCTTCTTCCTTTGTTCGAAGGAAAAGGCGATACGCGAGACTGTGATAATTGCCGTTCAAACAAGCTGATTTCACACCATGAAGATCGTTAAGCGGGTATTAGATAGCTGAATGCTGAAAATAATACGGTTATCTGAAGACCAGTATGGTTGTTGCAGGTAATTCAACTACAGATGCAATCCAAAGTATAAGGATCATAGTGATTGCTTCAAGGATTTGCACATGGTGTTGCTTGATTTTGAAAAGACTATTGATAGACAACCAATGGAGTTCCAGAAACTGACGTGCAGATGATTATGGACATGTATGAGGGAGTTAATATAAGAGTAAGATGACCCGCTGGGGTCACCGAGGAGTTCACAATCAAAGTCGGTGTCCACCAGCGAAGCGTCTTAAGCCCCTTTATATTTATTACAGTCCTTGATTATCTGCTTGAAGGAAAAGTGCGTCAGTTATTCTTTGCTGACGATGGAGCCATCATTAGCGAGGATCAAACGTCCCTGCAACGAGCACTTGATGTATGGGTGGAAGTTTTAGAGGGGAATGGGTATTGTACTAGTCCGAAGAAAATAGAGCACTTGTATTGCCTATTCTCTGATCCACTCCGACCTATTCCAGAGATTTATATGAATGGAAGAGTGATTCCCAATTGCGAAAAGTTCAAATATCTGGGATCTATGATCAATAGCGAAGCAAGCTGTGATGAAGACATAAAGGATCGCGTAGGCGTAGGGTGGATAAAATGGCGGGAATGGCCATCTTGTGTAATCGAAAAATACACCCTAAGCTGAAAGGAAAGTTCTCCACCGCAGTTGTGCGCCCAGCACTCACATACGGTTCACAATGTTGGAGAGCGTACAAAAAGTATGAGGGCAAATTAACGAAACCTGAGAAGAAGATGCCTCGCATGAAAGCAGGAGTAACAATAATGATTAAATAAGAAGTTCCAAGATCCGAGGAACCCCTCACGTCAAAGAACCTATCTCGAAAAAAATGGAGCGCGACCGGCTCAGTTGGTACTGTTATGTTCAAAGCAGAGATCCTACGATCCCTTTCAAAAATGCAATATCAATCAAAGTTCCAATACAAATGCAATAATACTAGCATTTGATTGGCCTCAAGGACTCAGGGACGAAGTGATTCAAAATCGGGAGGGAGGAACCCCACAAGTGGAGCAGTAGGGATGCAGTTAAGTATGATGGCTGTGATCCCTATAATCCTGATCATAGCCTCACCGCCATTAAAGGAAGAAGAAGAAGATATTTTATTTGTTTATAATATTCGCCACATAAGCTCAACAGCAAATAAGTTTAACCCAAACGCAAATATATTTAACCCATACGTAATTTTTTTAATTACTTAAGACGTGGAATTGTTTCTAAGCCAGTAACGGTTCATAGTCCACACGGATTCTGCCAGTATTTTTGAATCAACCCACAGCGGAAATCAGACGAAGAACTACACTTGCCAACCGCGGTTTCTTTGGCCTAAGAGGGTAATTGATTAGTAAAGCGTTGTCAAGAAAAAATAAGCAGACTCTATATAAGACCGTCATCATCCCAATCCTGCTCTACGGCGCAGAAGCGTGGACATTAGCAAAAGCGGATGAGGATCTTCTTGGTCGTTTCGAACTCAAAATTCATCGAGTGATTTTCGGTCCTGTTTGCGTTGACGAGCTTTGGAGGAGGAGATTTAACAGCGAACTCTACGAGCTGTACAACGACATCAACCTGGTCAAAAAAGTGCGACTAAGATGGCTAGGAAATGTAGAGCGAATGGACACCAACGCTCCGACCCGAAGAGTCTTCGATTCCAACCCGGAGGGACAACGCAGTAGAGGAAGACCTCGCCTTAAGTGGGGCGTGCAAGTGGAAGGGGATCTCAACCAACTTGGAGTGCGCAACTGGAAGCAGTTATCCAAAGATCGTACTAACTGGAGAGGTATATTGGTTGAGGCCCAGATCCACCCCGGATTGTAGCGCCACCTAAGTAAGTAAGTATTTACAAGCATTGTAATTTCGATATTCACCCATACCTATATGCAAATTTATTGTGAAGCTTTAATTTGTAGCTTGAGGTCTCATTATAATACTATGCAACAAGTCGACAGGGATTTATATTCAAGAAATCTACGGCAGTAGTGCTCCTCGATGTCGAGGGGGCTTTTGATGCTGTTTGGCACGCAGGACTACTTTATAAAATGACCTTGTGTGCATTTCCTATGTATATTATTAAAATAGTTAAATGTATACTTAAATACAGCCAATTGGATGTATGTATTTTCTGTTGAGCTATGAAACTAAGCACCTGCATGTGACGCCGAAACCCGGCCGGTGTATGACTCGAAGAGGTGTCCAGATTTTTAAACCCTTTTTTACCCACTATGCGGGTCACCTAGGAACTGTTCTCGGTTTAACAATTTCATAGCCTATGCGCTTTGAAATACCTGTGAGGCCGAATGCCGGCCGGTGTATGTGTCGAAGAGGTGTCGAGAGTCTTAAACGATATAGATAAGTCCTTAATAAGCATTTGGCAATTTGTGATTTTTATTATGCGATTTTTTGGAATTTTCTAAAAAAATTCTCGAGAGAACACAATATCGTAAGTTTTTTAATAAACTTCTTATCTTAGTTTCCAATTCCAAATCTCTGCCAATTTTTTTTTTAAACTTTTATTGTAGCTGAATTTATATAAATTTTTGTCTTATTTCTAGATAGCGCAATTTACAGAGAAATGGTATTTTCTACCTTACTACTGAAAAACTTAAAATTAAAAATTAAAATTTTTACAATA
This sequence comes from Portevinia maculata, assembly GCA_949715645.1. Classification (NCBI taxonomy): domain Eukaryota; kingdom Metazoa; phylum Arthropoda; class Insecta; order Diptera; family Syrphidae; genus Portevinia; species Portevinia maculata. The sequence continues at coordinate 43,951,978 of OX454527.1, forward strand.
ATATTATCACAGATTCAAAATTGTTTTAGAAGGAAAAGCTACATGAAACACCCTTAATTTAATTATAAATTAAATTTTTCCTGAGGAGAGATAAGAGGGTCCGTGTGATCACAAATAAAGATGTTGTTTACATAATCGATTAAATAAATAAATAAATAAATAAGAAGATAAATAAATAAAAAAGAAGATAAATAAATAAATAAGAAGATAAATAAATAAATAAATAAGAAGACAAATAATTAAATAAATAAATAAATAAATATGAAAAGTATATAAATTAAACATAACACCTTAATTTTTTAAATTTTAAATTAAATTATTATTAGAGCAACTACACAAAACTTTATATCGATCATTTTGAGATTCGAATTTCAACTTTTTCAATTTTTGCTTCTTCATGAAGATCCTCCGTAGAATAGTGCCAGGGAAGATTAAGCATCATTTTTAAAATTTTATTTTGAATAATTTGCAGCCTGCGAATTTGCCTCTGAGCACGTGTTTCACAGATGGGCGAACCATATAGCATTATGCTTTGGAATATTACTTTGAATAATAACAATTTGTTTTCAACATTCAATTTGGACCTACGATTTTTAAATGAATGCCAATAGCCGTGTTTCTTTGCACGCGGATATAGGGATAATTTGAAATTTGCATGTAAAATACAACAACAACTTATCCTATATACGCTAACTTTAGCGGGGATAGCTATCGCCGCTAAGTCAGTTAGCGGGGATAAACAGTGCTTCCAAAACCCATTTTCGTCGTTTCTGATGAACTAATGCGATGAATTTTTCAGGAAATGTCAAAGTTTGACATCCCTCCGACCACTAACACATCCCGCCGAATATTTTGTACGTGATTTTATTATTATTATTTTTTTAAACTTCATTATAAAGGTAATTGAATTTAGCAAATCTGTTAATGAGAAATTGTTTTTCATAATTTTAGAATATGCTTGGCATCAATTTCAATTGGCGGAAGTATATAATTTTCAATTTCAGGATTTTTAAAACAAATTTCTTAACTACAACTTACAGCTGTGTCACGGTGCATGTCATAGGTGCATGTGTGCTGCCAAGTTTTTTTTGATGAATTCTTAAGCGGCGATGGTCGTTTTCTGATGCCATCCCTATATCCGCGTGCAAAGAAACACGACTAATGTTTCCCTCAAATTTTACATACATGAATTAATAAAGCCAAGAGTACAATGGACCATACCGAGTCTGAGTGCCCTGGGATTTGGATTTCCTTTTTTATATACAAAAAAAAAAAAACAAACAAATAAGGCCAATGGCATTTTCAGATACTTGCGGACACCGTGCGGTTCCAAGCAGTGCGGATTCTATTAACATAAACGTTTTTGTATTCGTTCGTACACTACCGCCCGCATGTTATAGATGGTTTTCGCACTGTCTGAAACAGCCTACAGTACCAACATTGCAGGAGAGAAAATATCTTCAATAGCACCTTGTCAAAGTAGATGTTTTATTTGGAACTGAACACATTAACATTTTTTTTTCAATGCATCAATTTAAACGAAAGTTATTCAACGAAGCCCAAGATAAAAGTTTATTACTGTGTCAACTGTCACAACTATCAAAAAAAAATATCTCTTTGTCACCATTTGAGAATGTTCGGACCCCATAGATTAAGGAAATATGGGCTCAGGGACTAATTGCCTTATTTTACTAACCTAGGAGTCTCAGATTCCAATCCCGTCGGGGCCAAGTAACACATAAGGATATATGCACCGCCCAACCAATTGCAAAGGTCGGACCAACATCCAAGAGTATCATGAGAAGCTTTTCGAATGTTCCCTTCAAAATCGGCTTCAAAATGTAGGTTCCTTCCACTTCGCACACGCAAATGATTGGAGAAGCTGTGTTTTTGGCCCTATAAAGGCTATTAATGCCTTTTTATACCCTATTCTAGGGGTATATTAATTTTGACGCATAGTTTGTAACATACCTTAATATTGCCCGTAGACCCCTAAAAGTTACTATATTTATGATCAGCATCGATAGTAATGTCGATCTAGCCATGTCCGTCCGTCCGTCCGTCCGTCGGCAAAAATTAGGCCTTTAAACTGGACCTAGAGAGCTGAAATTTTAACCATATACTCTCTAGGGTCCCGAAATAATCAAGTTTAAGAATTTTTGAAATCCGCCCACAGACACGCCCACAAACTCAAAAAAACAAAATTTTGGAAAAAATCGAATTTTGAGCTAGAGAGCTGAAATTTTTTATATATGATCTATGGCCCATAAAACTGATTGGGACATAAAATTTTCAAAATCCGCCCACTGACACGCCCACAATTAAATAAAACAAATTTTGGGAAAAATTGAATTTTGAGCTAGAAAGCTGAAATTTTTTATATATGATCTATGGCCCATAAAACTGATTGGGACATAAAATTTTCAAAATTCGCCCACTGACGCGCCCACAATTAAATAAAACAAATTTTGGGAAAAATTGAATTTTGAGCTAGAAAGCTGAAATTTTTTATATTATGATCTTTGGCCCATAAAACTGCTTGGGACATCAAATTTTCAAAATCCGCCCACTGACACGCCCACAATTAAATAAAATATTTTTTTTGAAAAACCAAAATTTGAGCTAGGGAGCTGAAATTTTTAATATATACTCTCTAGGGGCCCTTTATGTGTAACATGTGTAAATATTTTCAAAATCCGCCTACTGACACGCCCACAATTATTTATTTTTTTATTTTTGAAAGTCCAAAGTTTGAGCTAGGGAGCTGAAATTTATAGTATATACTCTCTAGGTGCCCTTTATGCTCATACTTAAATTTTTTTTAAATCCGCCTACTGACACGCCCACAATTAAATAAAACAATTTTATTGAAAAACCAAAGTTTGAGCTAGGGAGCGTTTTTATTTACAAAAGCTTAGTTTTTTCGATAAAATCCTTTAAATTTTTGTCACGCCCACTTATGAGATATAGGAATAAGAATAGGGTATCCAACAGTTCGCCCAAACGGACTGTAGCCCGCCCCTATGTTTTATTTATTTTTTAAGGAAATATTCAATTAATGAAAGGTTCCGAACTTATTCGACCAAAATAGATAAATGCAATAGTTCACAACTACTGACCTGTCCATCGTTCTGTATTCCAAAAGAAAATGTTCTTATTAATAGCCTAGTTGGAAAGGTAATACAGTGTAGTGGTCAAAAAAATGTTAGACGTCTATCGAATACTATAGAGTCTTTCCCTACTGTTGGTATTTAAGCGTACCACGCTGTAAGTGTAGGCGATTACTCGCCGCAGCTGAGAGAAAATACTAAGGCAATACTGCCGACTTTAAGTATGTAAACTATTCTTTGTTTTATTCATCCAAAAACCATTCCTTAAATACTATTTACAAAACTGTTATAATTATCTCTTATCCTACTTTTACTTACATTATTAGATATGAATATGAATAAGTATCTTATTCTAAGTTCTGATTGTTTATGCCTTATGCATAGGATCTTATTACTATTGAGTGACATTCAGTTCAATTGAGTGCATGACGCACGAGGTTGTGTGGCACATTGCACTCTATTGAACTTTACATTCTTCGTCACTTTATTATTGTTATGTACAGTGGTGTTGGCAAGTGGGTACACTACAACAGTACACTCTCGATAAAGTGAACTAATAAAAACCAGGCCTGTTCATACGAGCGAGATTGTTCACATTACCGAGCGTGAAAATTTGAAGCCATTCGATAGCACCTATAGCCAACCAGTGTATAGTCTTAAATATTTTTTATGATCTAATGATGTTTTTATTACTTTTCTCAAAAGATACAAAAACAAACAAGATTCATGATCATTTTTTTTTAAAAATATATCTTTAATCAACCAAAACTTACATCACTGCTTGTGAAAATAAAAAGGAGACATTTCAATGCATTTTTTTAAGATAAGGATATAAATACTTGTGTAGTACTAAAAAGGAAAAAGTAATTTTTATTTATAAAAAATAATTTGTAACTTTTGTTTGTTTCTTCCTTAAATTTAAGTCAATTTGCACTGCCTTTCCCTGCAACCGTTTTATGACTAAAATATCTTTGTAATCAACTTCTTTAAATCCTGCCCACTCAAGTATCAAAAGAAAGTATGGCATCTCTCGAAGAAACCGAGTATGTCGGGCTGTCCGGAACTAGTTGGCAGTCCTCTTCATCTTCATTTTCATTTTCCGCTTCCTCAATATCCCATGGTATCTGATCTTCGTTAAAGTCGTTTATATCAATAAATGTGTGAGGAACCTCTACATTGATATGATTGAGCAAATCAACCACATCTTCGGCAACATTTGTGATTGGCTGACTACGAAGAATACTAAGAGGTATATCGTCTTCGTCCTCATAGCTTTCATCGGATCCAAGAATGCTATTCCAGCATTTTTCAATAACAGAAGCAATAACGCTATCCCAAGCTGCTCTTAATAGCAGCTAGTTATAGATTTAACAGCTTCACAAATGTTGTCTGTTTCATGAAACTTACAAAACGCAACACCTTTAAGATATGACAAACAAAATCGTATATTTATCTGCAGCTACAAGCGATAACAGTAAGCTTTTTCTGTAGAAAAGTTTAGTCAGGCGAATAACATTCTGGTCCATAGGTTAAATTAGTGGGGTCACATTTTGGGGTCATGTAAATTACTGTAATGCTTCCATCTGAACTTTGAAGCTCGCTCTCCGGTGGATGACTTGTGGCATTATCCAATTTCTTTTGAGGAAATTTGTAATTTTGGGAAATAACAAATAACTGAACCAGTCTTTAAAAATTGATGCAGTCATCCAAGCTGATTTGGAGCTTTTGTATTGCACAGGTAGCGATATACATATTCTTGAATGGACGAGGGTTTTTGGCTTTGCCGATCACTAGAGGCTTCAGTTTATGCCGACCTGTGGCATTAGTGCATGCCAAAAAGGTTATCCTTTGCTTTTCAGTTTTTGCCCCGGAGCAGTTTTCTCAGCAGATGCCACATAAGTTTTCCCTGGTAGAAGCTTCCAGTGTAGCCCCGACTCATCGGCATTATTTATTTGATCTGGATTGAGGCTTGATTTGCTCGAAACATTGTGCAGCAGCGGGATTTTCTAGCGGCGTTAAAACACATACACATAACATGTTGTTCACTCTACCGAGGTTTGCTTGTAGTCTTTACAAATGTTTTTGTGCTCACTCTATTGGATTGTTCACTGCACCGATTATCACTCTAAAGAGAGTGTACTGTAATAGGAAATAACCTTCCCAGCTATTAGCTGTATTTCTTTGCACGCTGATATAGCGATACATAATTTGAAATTTGCATGTAAAATACAACAACAACTTATCCTATATACGCTAACTTTAGCGGGGATAGCTATCGGCGCTAAGTCCTTTGGCGGGGATAAACAGTGCTTCCAAAATCCATTTTCTTTGTTTCTGATGAATTGTTGCGATGAATTTTTCAGGAAAAGTCAAAGTTTGACATCCCGCCGAAAATTTTATTCGTGATTTTATTATTATTATTTTGCGGCGATGGTCGTTTTTTTATGCCAATCCTATATCCGCGTGCAAAGAAACACAGCTATTGCTACGTCAACGAAGGCACATAATACCCGGTGCATCTTCAACAAATTACTTACACGTCTATAAATTAAGATCCGCATCTTGCATTTGGGCTACGAGACGAGAGATGAGCTAAGTCCCCAATTTTTGTAAGCTGGGCCATGGAACTTGTTCTTTTGTAACTGTCTTCGCACTCATCTACAATACAACTTTTTGTTTCTGATGGTTTCTCCTAATTGGGCCAAGTAATCAACCCCGTTAACGGAGTCTAAGTAACGGAGTTTAAGTAGTCATGTTTCTCTACCTATCTTTAGTTTTACTACTGTTGATGAAGCTGATGTTTTAGAGAGCTTTATCTCAATAAAGTCAAATTCGGTTGGATTTGATGGCATTCACCCGATTTTTGCTAAAGCTATTCTTCCTTACACTCTCAAATCAATAACTCACTTATTCAATACCATCCTTATGACGGGAGTTTTTCCTACTACCTGGAAACGTGCAAAAATTATACCAGTTCCAAAAAAACTGAACGAGTTCCGGCCAATTGCTATTTTACCATTCTTTTCAAAGGTTTTCGAAAAAATCTTAAACTCTCAGATACACAAACATTTGAAATACAACAATCTGCTCTGTGGAAATCAATCTGGCTTTCGTCCTAAGCATAGCTGTACAACAGCAATAATTAATGTGGTTGAAGATATAAGGCAAGCTGTGGACAATGACAATGTAACTTTTCTTGTTCTATTAGATTTCTCCAAAGCATTCGACACAGTAAGCCATAATGTTTTAAATAGTAAGCTAAGGAGAGAATTCAATTTTTCGTCATCTTCTCTGAATCTGATTTCATCTTACCTGAACAACAGATACCAAGCAGTTGCGGTAAACAATTGCATATCGGAATTTCTGCCATTGACTGGGGGCGTTCCGCAAGGCTCAATTCTGGGCCCTCTGTTTTTCACAATGTACATAAACGATCTCCCTCTGTGCACCAAAAGCTCCCTGGTTGATATGTATGCTGATGATGTTCAGGTGCGAAAAAGTTTTCCTTTGGGTCTTGTGGAAAATGCAGCCCACGAAATTAACGAAGATCTCAATAGTATTCTGCACTGGTCGCGATCCAACGGCCTCTGCCTTAATCCTTCCAAATCAAAGTGTTTGGTTATCTCAAGAAGGTCTATCGATACGTTATTCTTTCCCAAATTATACCTTAATAACTCGCCGATTGAATTTGTTGACTCTGCGAAAAATCTTGGCATAACTTTCAACAAGACCCTCTCCTGGAATAACCACATTAGATTGACCGTTGGAAGGGTTTATGGAAGCCTTCGAATGCTATGGGCTAGCCAACGTTTTACACCACTAAAAACGAGAATTATGTTGGCAAAATCATTAATAATACCAATTATGCTCTTCGGTTGTGAAATTTTCAGCAACTGCGATTATGAACATAAAAGAAAATTAAATGTTGCTTATAATTGCGTTACGCGGTATATTTTTGGATTGCGAAGACACGCCCATATCTCTCGCCTCGCTAAGCAAATTAATGGTGTAACTTTTTAAAACCTTCTTAATTTTAGAACATTAGTATTGCTCCACAATATAATGCAAACACGTCAGCCGACGTACCTTTATAATAAAATTTGTCAACCGCGCTCTATTAGATCTTGCAATCTAGTACCAATACGCTGTAAGTACTTAGTATCTAACCGACAGTTCTTTGCGTATGCAGTCCGGTTGTGGAATTCCCTTCCAATTTCCGTCCGATCGATAAGTTGCACGACCCTGTTCCGAGTCAGGCTCAAGCAGTATTTGGAGGCCCTTTGATGATGATGATGAGATTTGTGTAACCTGTGTCCTTTCTTGTTCATTTTAATTTTCCTCTGCTCATATTTACTTTAGTTTGATTTTAAGTTCTTTCTCTTCAATCAAATTATTCATAATGAAGAAAAAAATAATTAAATATTAAATATAGAATTTTTTTTTTTTTTTTAAACTTTGTCACCACTCTAGTTAACACATTAAATTAAAATTACATTGAAGCTTGCGCAATTTTATAAGATCTGTATATCTTAATGTGTAAGGCTATTACTGAAATAAATAAATAAATATGAAATAAATAAATATTAGCATCGGGTACCCGGAAACTTGTTTCCCTATATTAAACGTGGGTAAATCCCTGCGCTGCTGGTGGCACTTATTTTGCCATCATTCCAACTGTCCTGACTGCAACAAACTGAACAAAGTTAATTAACATAATTAGTATCTACGAAATGTGAGCAGGTGTACCTACTCAGGGACATTTTAATCCATTACAATTCGTCTTTCCATCCTACGCGATGCAACACAATGCATTCGTCATTTTGTCATACCGGACAGCAATTAGCCCCAAATGATTAATGATTCCATGGAAGGATTAACCGAATGTTCTTTGTCACGAGAGAGCGAAGGAAAAAACAAAAACTCCGTTGACTACTTCAAAATATAAAAGGATAATTATCTTTTTTCCGCAAAAGTGAATAACTTTATCTTCCGCCCCTCACATCACGTACCTAGGTAAAAACAAAAGCCACCCATGTGCAAGCCAAGAAAAAAGGCTCCTTCCTGCAAAATGTGTGCCTAATCAAAGGGAAAATTCTCCAGCGCGTCAAACCTTAAATAACCCCCCGTCTTGAATATGGATGTGCGTAGCGTATGAATGTGCCACGCGGTTTAATGACACTTTATAGAGAGAGAGACCGCGCAATCCACGTACACTACACACACACACGCATTCAAATCTACCGCATAAATCGTATTTGCAAATTTAAGTAATACCTTAACCATCTCCATCAGGAGTAGCATACCAGTACATGATCCAAGGCGCACACACAGAACAAAGCCAGCAAACAACGTCGCGTCGAGAAAGGCAAGCTCCAATCTTATTACCGTTGTATTTACATAAAATATGAACAGCTTTAGTGGTACGCTTTCTTCAACTTATTCGCACCCATCTCTAGGCGGCTGAAGACGCTTGTTGGTCCTGACAGCAGCGGTGGGTATATTTGTATGGTGTTCTGTTATAGTAATGTTAGCGACGGATGGGTGGAGAAGGTGGAATATCTCACGTCGCTGGTCGGTTAAATTAGAATTTTAATTACCTTTTCTATAATGTATATGAATTTATTTACAAATTCGCCGTGGCATACTTACCCCGTCTGCCACACGAACAAGGCGCTCATGAGACAAAGGATTCCAGCGATAATGAGGACGCCAAGGAACAAGGAAGCCGAAAAGTCATCTTTTACTTGGACTTGGAATTTCGATGTCATGCACTTAGGGTGACAAGGAACACCTTGTCTTCCACACCAACGAAAACGAAAACGAGTTAGGCTGGGACATTGTGTGTGCGAGGCGGGGCGGGCAGATGGTTTCAGGAAATGAGCTTTGCTATTTTGGGAACGAGCAACGCGAAATTAGCACTATTCTTCGTCACCGTGTCGTGAGTAGTAGCGGTGGTACAGGCAATAGAGGTTCTTGGCTGAAGTGAAAACATGAAATCTTTGCCAAAAGAATGCCTTCAGGGTAAGGATGCGACGACTAGAATATTTTGTGCGGTTTCTATGCACGCCGTTTGCATATCAACAAGTTTGTGAGTTATACCACTGTTTTCCACTTCAATAGTCTGTTGCTTGTTTAAGATTTCGCTCGGGTGATGAACGTTTTCCGAACGTTTAGGAAGCATAATTCTACGTAATTAAACATCCTTTGGTTTATACTTATTTGACGAACCCATATACATCTGCGGATTGGTTCGAATTGGTTCGTAAAATAAGAAGTAGAAATGACATATAGGGAAGGGAGCTTACTGTGGCAAAACAATGGGGGTTATTACCGATACTCGTTGAGGATTTACGAGCCTCGATGTTATTCATTCATGATCATTGCCTGTCGAATGGCAACGCAAACTGGGACTGATCTGCCGTTTAATAAGCAGCTTTATCATTGTGAAATTAATACCTGCATTTTTAATTGCCTCATAGACCCTGCCAAGCGTAAAATAAGTTTAGTATTTACCTTACCATTTGATGACAACTTAGTGTGGGTACCGCCCCGAAAATCTATATAGGTACAATAAGGACTTTGAAATGATTCCCTGGCTTGGACAGTCTTTTAAACTAGGCAAAGAAATGACAGTAAACTTTGTTAAACGGCTAAAGCACAAGGCAGTAAAGCCCACATTGGATAACGAAATTGTAGGTTCTGTAGGAGGAATAAGCCGAAAAAAAAGCTTCCGTAAAGTGACTTAGAAATCACGGCTTCATGTCCGAAGCCTCTGACAGTTTGCAGTCGTTGTCCGTTTCAATAACGTGAAGTCTACCCAATTGGGCAGAAAGCGGAAATGTCAAGAGGATCCCTCAATGTTTTTAAAAACCCTGAAGTGGTATTCGGTAGCGTTAGGTTGAAATAGCAGTCGGCCGAAGCCGACACACTTAAACAAATAAAAGGACCATTGTGATACCACATGGATCTATCTTCTTCCTACTCTCGTATCCATCTCCGCGAGGGATGACAGGCAGATTATCATTCTTCACCAGATAATAACCTGACCATACAAGTTTAAAGATGAGGACGATTTCGACCATCTCAATGAGGAATCTGCGCTCATGCCGATGAGTTTTTAAAAAAACATGCCATAGTCTACCTACTCCAAATCAAACAGTGACCCCAAGTAGGGGGGTTGCATGGGGGGCAGCATGGCCCCCCATAGGCATTGCACTGTTTATGGAATCTACTTGCGATTTCGCAACTAATCCCATAAACAGTGCAATGCATATGGGGAGACATGCTGCCCCCCAGCAACCCCCGGCTTGGGGTCACTGTTTGAATTGGAGTAGGTGCAAGGGCAAATTGTTGAAAATAGCACCATTGGAAAGTGTCATAAAGCCAAATTGGCCTTATGACGTTTTTTCAAGGTGTCCTAATACCAAATGCTAGAATTTGGCCTTATGTCACTTCCACAAAGCGACATAAGGCCAAATTTTGAGATTTGGCCTTACGACGCTTGGGGTTATGTCACGGTCACTAGGTCAATACAATTTACCAAAATATGCAATACGATCTTAATTAAAAAATATGGGGACGGGCTACAGTCCGCTTAGGCGAACTGTTGGATTCCCTATTCTTGTTCCTATCCCTCATAAGTGGGCTTGACAAAAGTCAAAGTAAGGTTGAATTGTTAAGAACGCTCTACATATTTTGTTATATAACATTTAATAGATTAAATCGAAAAATAACAACTTTTTTAAAACAAACGCTCCCTAGCTCAAACTTTGGTTTTTTAACAAAATTGTTGTATTTAATTGTGGGCGTGTCAGTTTGCGGATTTAAAAAATATTATAAGTATAAAGGGCACCTAGAGAGTCTTGTAGTGTTCGTCTTCGTAATAAAGTCCCTACTTTTGGTATTTAGAGCGTACCACGCTGTATAGGATAGGCGATTGCTCGCCGCAACTTTTTTGAAATAAAACAGGCAAACTGCCGAATAGAGTTCTATGACAAAACTTATTTTATTCTTCTAATTCTATTCCTTAAATACTATTTACATGACTGTTATACTTACATTCTATCTTACTTCTACTTACCTAGTATGAATGAATACATTGTTCTTAAATTCTATTGGCTATACAATTTGTGTGGGCTCCTATTACTATTGAGTGACGATCAGTGCAATTGAGTGAAATGTGCTACATACATATTATACTGTGTATGATTCATTCAACAAATGCACTTTACATTCTTTGTCACTTGGATTGGGTTGGGGACAGTGGTGTCAACAAGTAGATACACACTACAGTCTATATTATACATTTTTAGTTTCCTAGCTCAAACTTTGACTTTTCAATAAAATTGTTTTATTTAATTGTGGGCGGATTTTAGAAATTTTATCTCCCGAGCAGTTCTAAGAGTCAAAGATCATATATAAAAACTTTCGGCTTTCTAGCTCAAAATTCAATTTTTTGTAAGCGGATTTCAAAAATTCTTAAACTTGATTATTTCGGGCCCCTAGAAAGTATATGGTTAACCCACCAATGGTGACGCAAATTTGACTTTGATCAATGGTGACGCCGCGCCGGTCTCACGCACCGGGGTTTTCAACTGAAGATTTTTCGAAACATGTTAGATACTAATAGTTCATGTTTTTTTTTTAATGTATGCTCTTTGACAATCAAACAAAGATATTTAATCAATTTAAGCTCTTTTATTTCAATAATTAAATTCACAAACATTTTTTATTAGAGCATTAAAAATAACAAAGTTTTTAGTAATACATTTTTTAAAATTAATGCTGCAATACGGCACTACGTGTTCAAGACACAAATATTTTTGACTTTATGGCAAGAGTACTTGGTTTTTCTGTTTTTTTTTTCCATCCATACTTATAGCACCGACCAATTCTTGAAGGACCCGATGTCCCAGATACATTATCTATATGTAAAATACGCGAATAATAAAAAAATATTTGACTTACATACACGGTGACACACGGTCTCACGCACCGGTTAGTAAAAAAAATACACAATGTGGGCTCACTAAGCAGGTTCGACGTGAACTGATAGTGGGGGACGTGCAATGCGGCAGCTACTCGAAATTGCAACAAAAAATATTAACGGAGAATAAAGTTATTCGATTTTTTTAACACACCAGGTCTCACAGACCAATAGGTCACCATTGGCGGGTTGAAATTTCAGCTCTCTAGGTCCAGTTTAAACGCCTAACTTTTGCTGATCATAAATATAGTAACTTTTAGGAGTCTACGGGCAATATTAATATATGTTACAGACTTGGCGCCAAAATTAATATACCCTTAGAATAGGGTATATATTAATAAAAGTTACCAAATTAAGCAATACGGTCTTTTCTTAATCACTTAGACCATTAAGGAACTGAGAGCCGTACCTCTCAGTATAAGACAAAAAGTACGCAACATGTCCTTCCGAAGCTTACATAATTCCATTTAGACTTTGATCCGGACATAATGTCCATGGAAATTATGTCCGCGTCACATTGCACATTACGTCTGTTTGTAAGCAAGACGTAATTACCGTGGACCGTATGGACGTTTCGTATGCCACCCAAACAAAAGATGCAAAAGATTAACTATAAATACAATGATGACTTTTGGGTATATCTATGAATAGTTGAAAACGAAATAACGCCAAATTGCCCTTATTTCAATTTCCTAATTGAAATAAAGCCGAACTCCAAAATTTGGTATTATTTAAAATAAACAATACATATTAGGCCTTAACGGCCCATACAGGGCCTAGAACCTAGCTTCTTCTACCTAGGATCTTCTAAACAGAACCCGCCCGAAGTCTCCAGTATTACGGCGATAATCACCGGGCACTGGCCAATTGGAGACCATGCGGCCAAACTAGGTATCCCATTTAACACCCACTGCCGAAGCTGCGGGAATGTAAATGAAAGAGAAACTCTCTTCCATTTCCTCTGCGAATGTCCGGCACTAGCAAGAGCCAGACTGCGGGCACTGAATCAACCATTCTTCGACGATCTTAGCGCTATATCGGGCAAAGGGATACAGGATCTTATCCGTTTTCTCAACTCCACAGGTTGGATATAGCCACACATCAAATCCTCTACAACCACTACAACATACGTCAAACGAGTCGTGGTAACAAAAAGGCACAACAAGTGCTAATTGGGTTCAAGCCGAACCGCCACCTCTACCTACCTAATCTACCTACCTACCTACCTAGCTTCTCTAACCACTTTCATGCGAAGTGAAGGTGACCAGTGACAGTTTTACACCGAATGCGAACGGCAAATTTGAGAAGCTTTCTCATGAGTCATGACAATTTGATACTTTTGGATGTTTGTCAGATGTTTGCAAAAAAATAAACAATAACAACGCCAAATTTTGATACTTTAAACATATTATTCTCCATTCGAGAACAAAGAGATAGTGTTGTTGTTGTGTATATGTTGTGTATATTTTCAGAAATTTAACATATAGGAAACCCTTGTCATTACACTCAAATTATTATCCAGCTAAATCCCTCATAAATGTAAATTATTTCCACCTTAAGACAGGATGAAATTTGAATCCACTATTTATATGCAGAGATATTACTTTCCATTCACTTTTTAATTAGCATTAATATATTCATTGCCATTCACAGTCTCAGACTTTAGCGCCAAGTGGTTGAACTAACCTTCTCCTTCAAGAACTCCTCGTAACAATTTACATTCAAATCAGTTATTCATTGCAAACTTCGAGTCGGAATGTTTCATCTTGATGTTTATCGTGTGCGTGTAAATGAAAATACTAATTACTTATCTGCAACAGTAAAACCGTTAAGACATGCCGGCCCATACCTTATACCTATCATCCGGCATAAAATGATATAGTGGCCATTATCTAAGTGCCCATAGATGACGGGATAATGTTTTTTTTTTCGTGCGAATATTAAATATTTTAACGATTTTTTTGCAGTAAAAGGAAAAATGTCCTGTCACCATGAAAATAAAAATATGAAATATCGATCCCTAAGATGTCCTTCGGTATATTGAAGAAAAAATTAGACCGAGACGCGACGAAGACTGAAATCTGCGGTCACATTGCATTTCGAAAATAGCACGTAATGCCTTTGCTTGGTCGCTATCTATGTATATTTCATCCGTGTACTCTAAGATGTTGTTCTAGTTTGACCACTACCTACTTCGGAAATAGTTTAAACATACATGTTTTATTGAAGGTATTCCCTGGTCGTCCTGCAAGCCTGCAACAACACTTCATACCAGCAAAAATGTTCTTACCCCTGTCAAAGATATAAAAATGTATCCAGCCAGGCAAAGGGGAGTAAAACAACTTTCGTTTGTTTTGGTTGTAACTGCCCCCGAAACACGACAGCCGCCAAATTCTTTACACACACTCAAGACCAACAGCCTTTCAGCCATTTTACCTGTCTAGCTATGAATAGATTTGGGTATAGTCAACCCGTTTCTGGTTTTATGGGAAAAAAAGACAAGAAGAATTACCTAAGTATTTTCATAAATATGTTCTCATTTCATCCAGCATCCAGCATCCATGGAGGATTCATTTAAGTCCTTCAAAGGGTGATAGTGGCAGCACCACTGGTACACAGAAGACAGTAAAACAGCAAAAGAAGCTGTTAAATATAAAAAGCAAACCCCACGCCATTACAGGTACATTACTCCGTTTAAGAAGATAAATACAAAGGAAGCGCTCCATGTCAGTTTTTCCTTTACCCTGGATCCTGCTGGCTCTGGCGGTTGTGTTGGGATTTTTTTTTGTCAACGTCATTGTTCCCTGGATGGAATATTTTTTATTTAAATTAAAACCAAAGTAAAATATATTGCCACTGCCAGCCGTGTTATAAAACATGCAGATGATTCATATGGACTGAGTATACCTATGTGTAAAAGTAACTGTGTTGTATTCAAAAGATACGAGTATTTTGCACGTCTGTGGAAAATTGTGTACTTAAATGATTCCCATATGGCGGTAAATTGAATCATGGAGAGGGTGCAGCGACAGAGAGCGGACGAATAAAAGGGAAAATTAATTAAGACCAAGCAGTGTTTCCAAAAAGGATATAGGAACATACATACTTGTATATACAAGTGTCCTGCACCAAACTGAACCAAGCCAACCGACAGCAGCAAGGCCAGAGAATAGCATAAATGTCAACTGCCTATGAACTTATGGGGTTCGAACCAATGAATATTTCTTAAACATTACAAAAACAATACCTTTTGGGTGGTGGGCACGACACAATCCTCGCAAGGAGCAGGAGGTGCACATAAAACAACTTAAGAAATTCTTAGAATTGCACGCCGTTGAAATGTTGTTTTTCTCTGCTCATTCTGTAGGCAAAGCCAAAGGAGGTAACCTAATATGTGACACCAAAGTAATGTAGGGCTTCACATACTTTTTGTGTGCTAAAATCATTGAAAAAGGGGACGACAACAACGTTGCTGGTAGTTGGTACGACAGTAGTAATAGCAGCAGTCAGCTATGTATATAAGAAACGATGGTAAATGGAGGCAAACTAACTTCTAGAAAGGGGTCACATTTAAAGTGTGGTTTAACCTTTTGTTAGGAAAGAGGGAACGAGAGGGGAGTTTAAGTTAAACAACTTGGTGTACATTTATAATCAAAGACCACAGCAAATCCTTGAAGGTAAATGAAATGATTTTTCAACGGTCTACACTCTCACACATTTGGACAGATATGCACATCGCGTTACATGAACCTAGTTAGTTCTTCATTACACGGAGATATGAGTTAACACGTGTCCGCGTGCCTTGTTTTCGTAATTTTTTTCAGAGTGTGGCTGATAATAATTGGACATGATGCTTTAATTATTGGATAAAGGAGTAGAAACGTACGTGCTAAAAGAAGACTTACTAAATATTTGATATGGAACATATTTTCTGGTTTAAAAGCAATAATATGGGTGGTCTTTTGTGCGTGTTCTGGAAGACGAAGGGCTCAGATATAGCAAGACGGTAACAGTGGAACAGCAAACAAATTGAAACGAACGATAGGAAAGATTTGTATGATTTCTATGAATGGACGTAAAAATAAATGCATTCGTTTTCTAGCCAATTTTATATTAAATTTCTCAATTATTTGCGAAATATCAGTTTAGTAATTGATTAGTGTCCAAAGCGTTTTTTGGACTTTTAATTCGATTAGATTTTAACTCCACACCGGTCTTTCCGGACTGTGGCAACAACTAATGAGTTCAATACAAATCAATTCAATGCTGATTCCAATCAACAGCGGCAACAACTTAAACAAATGTACCAGATTTTTCAATCAAAGAGAGCTCTTTTCAGTTTATTCGTTCTTTTAGGTATAAGCTTAGGATATAAGCTTAGATTCCACAAAGAAATTAAATACAAGGTGGCGCAAAAGTAATCCTCCTATCAGAAAATGCTATAAATTTTGCGATTGTCAGTTCTGTTTTGACATTTGCAAACCCCGGAGTAGCCGTTCTGCAGAGAATATTGCTGCTGTAGCCGAAGATGTCATGGAAGCGCCGTCGACATCGACCAGACGACGTGCCACGCAAATGGGTATCAGTCGACGGTCTTTACAGCGAATTTTGGTACAAGATTTAAAGATGTTTCCGTACAAAGTCCAGACGGTGCATCAGCTGTTAGCTGCTGACCGCCAATCGCGTCTAACATACGCTCAAGCCATCCTTAATCACCACCAAGAGGAAGATGATTTTTCATCAAAAATAATCATGAGTGATGAGGCCCATTTCCATCTTAGCGGGTACGTAAATAAGCAAAATTTACGCTTCTGGGGCACTGAAAATCCGCGTGTAACCCACGAAGAGCTATTACACCCGCTCAAAGTCACTATATGGTGTGCTGTTTTCGCTGGAGGAGTCATCGGACCTTTTTTCTTCGAAGACGTCGCGGGCCAAACGGTTACTGTGAATGGTGAGCGCTACAGAGCAATGATCAACGAGTTCTTTTTGCCGCAACTTGATGAATTGGGATTGGAAAACATGTGGTTCCAACAGGACGGTGCAACGGCACACACTGCACGTGCCACAACCGATATGCTGAAGGATGCATTTCCCGGCCGCCTAATCTCCAGTTTTGGCGATTTGCACTGGCCAGCAAGATCGCCTGATTTGACCGCTCCAGACTTCTTTTTGTGCGGCTTTTTGAAGTCGCGGGTTTATGTCAACAAGCCTCAGACTCTTGCAGCTCTTAAAGACAATATCCGTCAACAATGTGAGGACCTATCGCCGGAAGTTTTGGCCAAAGTGATGGAAAATGCCATAAAAAGGGCTCAAATGACAATCAACTGTGGCGGCGGCCATTTACATGACATCATATTCTCGACTTGATGTAAAAAAAATTAAAAGACCAAATAAAAATAATCCACAAGAAGAATCAAAGTTTTTAATTTTTTTTTTTAAATTACAGCCAAAAAACATCGGAAGGTTATTTTTGCGCCACCTTGTACAAAAGTCATTCAGCTAATAATCCAAGTGATGACAAATTCAGGATAAATAGAATTATAGCAAATAAGTGATAGCTATGTGGATTAAATTAAATAATTCATTAATTTGAAAACTCATTTTAAAGTAATTATAGGATGTGAAGCGTCAACAATTAGCTACATTTTAAGACGAAGATTGTGTAGATCTTTTCATTTCAACTGGACCATATCACAATTTCTACGTAGGTATTCATTTTACGTATGACTATAACTGGGGTTTACAATTTAGAATCCTGTGGATTTATGATATTGAAATAGAGACTGTGAAACATTCCTTAAATGATTGCCGATATGTTCGCTCTCTAGACAGACGTCAAATCAAAAATGTCAGGACAGCCAATGCAAAGGCACATTGGAAATAACAGTGCGTCTTTTTTTCCTGATCAAAGACAAACATTGTGGAAAACTATTTCAGCTAGAAATGTTCGTATGTTTGCCAGCTAAAGAACACTTCGAAAAGCTCGAAGGTAACGTTTTTGGATTATGGCAGAACCTGGGGAATCTCTCCGAAGATCGTCCACTGGATCTACATAGTGTTGATAAGACCCATTATACTTGTAACATACCCCTCCATAGTATGGTGGACAAAATTCACACAAAAAATCGCAATAGAGAAGCTCAAAAAGGTACAACGGCTTGCGTGCCTTGGTATCTCCGGAGCCTCTCCACATATACATTCAAAAAGTGCCGATCCGCAGTGCAATAAGTCAAATACAGTTAAACGAGATAAGGCTTAACGACCATCCGAAACTTAAGACCCTTCTCGAAGAACTTCCGGAACTTAATATGAACTGCGCGGTCACAGACCGCATTCAAAAAACACTATGCTTCAACAAACGATTCTCCACAGAGATATCTAAGACAGAACCACGGGTTAGTAATAACCCACCTAACAGCCACAACGCAACGGCAGAAAGTGATATACGGATGGTTCTAAAATGGAAACGGGGGTAGGAGCGGGAATATACGGACAAAATAAACTCTTTACGTATAGCGTATTTCAAGCAGAGCTCCACGCCATTCAAGAATGCGCTAGTCACATTTACTCATCTGGCATAAAAGGCGCAATCATCCATATATTCACGAATAGTCAAGCAGCTACAAACGCCCATAGCTCGCACACCATTGACTCGAAATCAGTCATGTACTGCTTCAATGCCTTTCAAACACTCGGGATTAAGAAACAATACCAAATAATGGTGGGTTCGGGGTCATGTAGAGGTAGAGGGTAACGAAAAGGAGGAAGAACTGGCCAGAAAAGGTTCAGAAACACCTTTCATAGGTCCCGAACCCTTCTGCTGCACTCCGAGATCAGAGAAATTCGGCCCTTCAATATTAATGCCAGCAAATGCCTAAATCTAAACAGGCACCTAAACAAAATGAAAATAGCACACTCTCCTGAGTGCCGACTTTGTCTTGAAGAGGATGAGTCAGCTGAACACATTTTATGTGAATGTCCAGCCCTTAATGGAATCAGAAAGAAGATCTTTTTCAGGGAACATATGAGCCCCGAAGACATAAAGAAATCTTCTACTGGTAAAATTATCCGCTTTACACGGAAAGTGGAGGTTCTACTAGTTTAAACTTTTTCTGGCCCATATGGTACAAAAGATCTTTTAGGTCGAAGTGCTTCCCCTTTTAAATCGCCTTGGCAAGCCAGAAGTTTAAAATTAGGAGGTCTTATATTCCAAGGAAAGTTGATTGAAAGTTTGAATCCTAAAGCGGGTTTCCATACTATCATAGGGTCAAAATAAGAGTAGAAATATATACAACTAAAATGGAGGTTGGGTTATGTACGATTAGAAAAGGCAATGATTAACGATTGCTCAGTGTTTTTTTATCACAACACATCAAATGGACTTATTTGTCAACCCAATAGTACCAAGTTGGGTGGTTTTGAAGTAAATGAGGACAAGATTAAGTGCATGCTATCAACAAGCAAACAAACATCTGTGCGCCGCCTTAAACAAAACGTCACCGTTGATAGCTAACCTTTGGTTAAGCGAAGCAAATGGGTTCAAAACTCCTCACTCGAAGGGCAAAATGCATGCTCTATCGAACCATAATCCTACCAGTCCTGCTTTATGGTGCCGAGTGCTGGAAGATAAGTAGAAAAGGGGACCTAATATTGGGTTCTTCTGAAAGAAAAATACTCCGTCGGAGATTTGGACTTGCGTGCGAGGAGGGCGAATGGAGGAGAAGATTGCGTACTGGTTCACAATGTTCTATATCAATTTGTATTGTCACCCTCTTATATAGGTGAATTTCTTATTCAAGCAATTTAATTACATAAATATGGCGAACCTTGGCACTTAGGCGCCAAATTCAAAAGAGGCGTATTTATACCCTATTCTAAGGTTATATTAATTTTGACGCATAGTTTGTAACATACCTTAATATTGCCCGTAGACCCCTCAAAGTTACTATATTTATGATCAGCATCGATAGTAATGTCGATCTAGCCTTTCATCAAAATCGGTCAAGCCGTTTCGGAGGAGTATGAACACTAAAACTGTGACACTCGAATTTTATATATTAGATAACTCCTAAAACTGATCGGGAGATTCTACACACAATTAAATAAAAAAAAATTATTGAAAAACCAACTAGGTAGCTGAAATTAATAATATATACTCCCTAGGTGCCCTCTATGCCCGTGTGTAAATATTTTCAAAATCCGCCTACTGGCACGCCCATGTAGGATGCAGGTCGGCAGAAGTTACCCCAACCGAAACCAGCCAGCTGACTGAAACCAACGCTGCCTCCCCTTCCAATAGCTCGAACAGGAAACAACGGAGGAAGAAGGCCTCAAGCACTACCGTCGGTAGAACTGCGCGCGCACCTTCTGCGTGCCCTTCCACCAGAACACTTCAAGCTGATGTATTTCCAATGATTGGATTTACTCAGATTAACCTTCAACACTCCAAGGCTGCTACTGCACTAATCAGTAAGAAGCTTTCTGTGTTGAATACAAAAGCCCACATAACATCCATACAGGAGCCATGGGTGTGGAAAAAACGCATCTGTGGCCTTGGAGGTGTCCGTGGCACTACGATACTCTGTGACGAGCGGGCCGAGAGACCAAGGGCTTGTCTTGTTGTGTCGAACATTCTCTCAACGACTAAGCTTGGACAATTTTGTGGCCAAGATTTAGTTGCTGCAGCCATTAGATACGAAACGAATGGAGATTGGAAGACCTTCGTCGTGGCGTCAGCTTATCTCCCCTATGATTTGGTAGTGGCTCCACCACCGAGGGCAATTGCTGAACTCATTGACTATTGCGACACCAGGAAGATGGGCCTAGTTATATGCTGTGATGCCAATGCTCAAAACACTGTTTGGGGCAGCAGCAAATGCAACATGCGAGGAAACCATCTCCTGGATTTCATTCTATCATCTGATCTTACTATCAACAATGTTGGCTCGCAACCAACTTTTGTGACGTCAAGAAGACAGGAAGTGATCGACCTAACTTTATCAAATAGATACTTTAAGGCGGTTACTAACTGGAGGGTCTCTTCGGAGGTGTCACTCTCAGACCATAGATATATCGAATTCCAAATCGGATGCGAAGCCATAACTTTGCAGGAGAGGAGGAATCCGAGAAAAACCAACTGGATACGCTTCAGGAAGGAATTAGGGAAAACTCTCAAAACTCCAACCAAACTCAGGACGAGACAAAAGGTAGAGGAAGCTGTTCAAGACCTGAATAGTGCCATTACTAGCTGTTTTGAACTGACATGCCCAGTAAGCAAACCCACTGGCAAAACGCCGGTTCCCTGGTGGAGCTCGGAACTGCAAAGAATTCGTAGAGAAGCTAGAAAGCTTCTAAATAGGTCACTCAAGACTGATTTGGAGACAGACTGGAATCTCTACCGATCGAAGCAGAAGGAATATAAGAGGCTAATTCGGGTATCGAAAAGTGCTTCTTATAAGAATTTCTGCGAAAAGATTGAAACGCTGGGTGAAACTAGTAGGTTGGTTAAAGTTCTGAAAAAGGGCAAACCAGCCAAACTGGACTCACTTAGAAAACTTGATGGTACCTTCACTGAGACGAAAGCGGAAACTCTTACTTATCTGCTGGAGTCTCACTTTCCGGGTAACCAGATTACATTGGTTCACAACCAGCCCCGATTACCGAGACTATGAGTGAGCCAAGACAAACAACTCGGCGTAGCTGGTATATTGCGAAGGCCGTGGTGACGGACGAGGCCATTAAATACGCATTTGCGTCTTTTGACGGCTTCAAGTCGCCTGGTATGAACGGAATATACCCAGCCATGCTGCAACAATGTACAAACCAGCTGCTACCGACTATGAAGAAAATCTTCACCGCTGTCCTAGCACTGGCATACATTCCAACACCCTGGCGTACAGTTAGAGTGGCATTCATACCAAAAATTGGCAGAAGTGACTACTCGCTCGCCAAGAGCTTCAGACCAATCAGTCTGACTTCTTTCTTGCTGAAAAGCTGAAAGCTGGTCGAGCTTCACGTGCGCAAATGTGCTTTGCGATTGCACCCACTATCTCCGATGCAACATGCCTATCAACGCGGAAAATCCTGCGAGACGGCGCTCCAAAATCTAGTTGGTAGAATTGAAGGCGCGCTTGACAGAAAAGAATACGCGATGGGCATTTTCATCGATATTGAGGGTGCTTTTGACAATGCGACTTTTGATAGCATGTGCATCTCCGCCAGATAACACGGAGTAGACGAACCATTGGTGTTGTGGATTAAAGCAATGCTAATGAATAGAACGTTGGTTGCGGATGCGGATTGTGGCCGCTATGTTATGGCGGGGTAAACAGAGGCTGCCCGCAAGGCGGCGTCATGTCTCCACTGCTGTGGTGTATGCTGGTCGACTCTCTGTTGAACGCACTCAACAGTTCTAATATTTACGCTCAGGCGTACGCGGATGATGTTGCCGTGCTTTCTGTTGGATCATGCCTAGCGACTGTATGCGCCAAGGCGCAGGCGGCCCTTGACGTGATCGTCGAATGGTGCACTAGGAATGGGCTCTCGGTCAATCCTCTTAAGACTGAGGTTGTTCTCTTTACGAGAAGGAGGAAGCTGGTCGGGTTGACTCAGCCAGTGCTAAAAGGCGTCACAATCCAACTCTCCAATGAAGCAAAGTATCTGGGGGTCATCCTGGATAGCAAACTTCTTTGGTCCAAACATGTTGAGCTGAAGACTGCCAAGGCGCTGTCTATTTTCTGGCAGTGCAAAGGCATTTTCGGCAAGACATGGGGCTTATCACCGAAAAGAGTCCTATGGATTTATACGGCTATGATAAGACCATTTATAGCATACGCATCGGTTGTTTGGTGGAATAAGCTTTCACGTAAATACGTCACTGCTGCTTTTGCCAAACTCCAAAGGCAGGTATGTCTCGGCTGCACGGGGGCCTTCCCCAGCACGCCTGGGTCCGGCCTAGATGCACTATTGAACCTTCCGCCCCTTGATGTTTACATCATGGGATGTACAATCAAGGCTATCTCACGTCTTACAAGAGGTGGCTTTTGGTATAACTCGCACTGGAGTTTTGATGAACTTGCGCAACGGTTGTCCTTCGACTCCTGTCTTATGGATATGCCGTCTGACGCGATGACACCGGAACTTCGGCTAAAGCGCAAATACGAGGTCGACTTTCCTCGCGTCCAGGACTGGCTCTGGCCGGACTCTGAACCTGGAAGGCAATGCAGTTGAATCTTCACGGATGGCTCCAAAACCGATCAAGGATCTGGTGCTGGTGTCTTCGTGGAGAGCGATAACGTTAGACTTTTGTTTCCGTTAGGCAAATATGCGTCAGTCTTCCAAACAGAGACTTATGCTATCCTAATGACCATGGACTATGCTACGAGGAACAGGTGGAGGGGGCGAAGTATCTGCGTCTGTAGCGACAGTCAGGCTGCGCTTAAGGCCTTACTCAAACCTTAACTACCTCCAAAATAGTACGTGAATGCAAGATATCCCTGAATTCGGTCGGAAGGCTGAATTCACTTAAACTTGTCTGGGTCCCGGGTCATAACGGGATCACGGGAAATGAGATCTCCGATGAACTTGCTAGACAAGGCTCAGAGGGGGATCTCTCAGGACCTGAACCAGCGATCTGTCTGCCTGCCTCCTCTGCCAAGGCTTCTATTGACGGTTGGGTTTCCTATGAACACAATCGCCGTTGGCATGACTATCCAGGGTGCAGACAGACTAAGCAAATGCCCCCGACGTCTTTGGCAAATCCGCGGCATTCTTGTTGTCTCTCAACAGAAAAGACCGCAGACAGACTACTGGCGTTCTTACGGGACACTACGCTTTTGCCATACCTACACCTTAAGGTGCTAGGCCTAAGCGACACCACCAACTGCGAAGCCTGTGGAGAAAGCGACGACGCGGAACATTTCCTCTGTGATTGTCCTGCTTTTGCTCGTATCAGGTGGCAGGTATTTGGTGCGGATATGGTGAGTGTTGTAAACCTAAGCTCCTTATCATTGAAGCGCCTTCTCGTTTTTTCTAAGAAAAACGAGTAAATTCCCACAGTAAAATGTGGTGTGTCTGCCTGGCAGTACAATGGACCAGTATTGAGTCTGAGTGCTCCAGTGCAGAAAGTTTCACACATCCCGACAAAAAAAAAAAAAAAAAAAAAAAAACTGGCACGCCCACAATTTGAAAAAAAAACTTTTTTTGAAAATCCAAAGTTTGAGCTAAGGAGCTGAAATTTATAATATTATAGTCTCTAGGGGCCCTTTATGCTCATGCGTAATTTTTTTTTAAATCCCCCTACTGACACGCCCACAATTAAATAAAACAATTTTATTGGAAAACCAACAATAGTGCCAACGGGATACTGTTCATGACGATCTCGAGATGTAACATGTTGAAAATAATTCTTTAGAATGCACGAACATTTTTTCGATTCAATGACTTTAATTGTGACCTTAGAATGAAACATAAAGAAAGGCTACAGTCCGCTTCGGCAAACTGTGGGATAACCTATTCCTACTCCTGTCCCACAAAACGTGTTGTTGGCAAAAATCTTAGTACCTGTGTCTGTGAGTGAATTGTTGAAGAACATTTTCGGCAGAAGCCCACACACTTAGACTAATTTAGGTCCATTGTGATACCACGTATAATTATCTACCTCAACTCTGTAGATGGGACTGGCCAACGACTCGCGGTTGCTCTCAAACGGTCCCCCATCTACGTACTAACCGCACCCAACGTCGTTTAATTGCGGTGATCTGACGAGAACCGATTACTTTACTTTACTTTTAAATTCATTTTTATTAATTATTAGCTTATATCAACTTAAATACTAGACAAAAATGATTAAATCTAACTTAAAATTAACAGGATACTTGTTCTAGATTATTGATCCTTATGCGGACGCCCTAAACTTAACTCTATCTTATAATTATTGCCTTTCGGCCTAAAAACTATTTTACGAACTAATCTTACATAATTATGTTTTCATCGAGAAAATTGTTAAGAAAACTCGGAATCTTTATCAAATTTTATATTTTTATATAAAAAAACAAATTACAAACTACCTACTCTACTTACTTAAACTACTTAGCATATTCTAACTATAATTAGGATTCTGAGCACTCGTTGCCTGGCGCAACAAGTGGTCAAAATCCCAATTGCTTTCCGAGCGCCTGGCAGTCGTCAACGTGCACACGCGCCGCCGTGAGCCGACTGAAGCCTTACAGCGTCAGTCAACTCCCGGAAGCACCACCACACGTTGGCGAGCCCGGCCTCTCCCAAAAACGCCCTAGCTGACTTAATCTAACTTATAAGCTAAGAGGATGTTACCTAGAGTAACGCACCGTCCTGGGAGGGCATGTTGACCCCTCCCCCCTCAACAAGCCACCAAAATTCGGCGAATTGCTTTTCCGTGTCGAATATATCCCTCTCCGATATTGCGGTACTAAAACGGAGGAGCTCATGAGCATTGGCGACGTCCCCGTCATGGCGGAGCCGCTTATCTCTCGCGCTGCGGTAGCGATGGTATAAGACCGGGATACCATCCCTCGTCTGTACCAGCCCTTTTGAATCAATATGGATAAATGCCTCTGGCGGAATAAAGCCAGACCGGAGCGTACTCTCTATGTACATTTCATTGGGGTAGTAAGCCCCAAATATCAGACTATTGTCGCTGGCCATCGCCCTTGCAACGTGCCTTCGAGTGACCTTAATGAGGAAATTGTCAATCCTATTCAACTGAGCCCCATCGTATAGGACCTTGTTGGGATAGTATTTTATATAGTTGGATTCGGGCGTTCGGAACAACCGGAGACAGGTCCTAAGACATTGTCTCTCCAAAACCCGAATCTTTTCCATATAGCTGGGCGCTATATTGAACCACAATGGACAACCATAAGCGATAATTGGCCTTATAAGGGCCACGTAGCAAATGACCTTCACTTTGGAGTCAAGTTGACTGCTATGAAACAGTCTCCTTGTCAAAGCATAAGCCTTCTTGGCCCCAGCAAGACAAGCAACTATATGTCTATCGAAATACAGATACTGGTCAAGCCAGATACCTAGATATCTAACTACGCTTCTCACCGCCAATGGCTGCCCATTTTGTCCAATAATGGCCAATTTTTTCCAGTTTTTTCTGGTATCCCTAGAGGCCCCAGCCAATGGAGTTCTGAACAAGATTGTTTCCGTCTTCTGAAAGTTGATTTTCAACTTCCAGTCGTCGCAATATCGCTTAATTTGATCGAAGTCACGCTGCAAAAGGATATTAATGACCTCGATTTTCGGACCTGATCTGTATGCCACCAAATCGTCGGCATACGCTATAGCATGTCTGAGTGAACCCACCAGATCACTCGTGTAAATGTTAAACAGGATCGGAGAATTGACCGCCCCCTGCTGTAAACCGTTTTTAATTTCAAAGACTCTGCTCGAAGTCACGTTGCCACATTTGACAACGAACTTCTTTCCCATAAGCATATTATAAATTATATATAGCAAAGGTTTGTGCATCCCCCGCCTGGTCAACTTGTAGAAAAGTCCCTCTAACCATACGGTGTCGAAAGCCTTCTCAAAATCAACCAGACAAGCACCCGTGCATTGGTTTTTGCATTTATTCCACTGAATGTCGGAAACCAGTTTCGACGCGGCATGAATAGTGTCATGCCTCGCCCTGAAACCAAACTGTTTGTCCGGGATTATGTTATTGTCCTCGACCCACTTTAACAGGGCTCTATTGACAACCTTTTCAAAGACCTTGCTAATATTCGGAAGTAAGCTAATTGACCGGAGATTGGCAGGGTTCGTCCTATCTTTACATTTTTTCGGGATAGGGTGTACCACTGCTACCTTCCAATGCGCCGGATAATGTGCATTATTCAGCGCATTGTTAAACAGCGTGGTGAAAATATCTACAGCCTCCAAAGGCAGGTGTCTCAATACGACGTTTGGGACACCATCCATCCCCGCCGACTTTTTATTCTTTAGCGACTCGAAGATGCACAGAAGATCATCCTTCGACACGAACAAGTGCGATGCATCTCGGCCATTGGCGACAAATGCATTAGCATGGTTTTCATCAGTGAACACGGTGAATCCGTTATTCTCAGATCGCCAATTCTCAAGTTCGGTGCGGAGATAGAAGTGGCTCACCAGAGCCCTATTCTCAATGTCGTGGTTACGGCGAACAGGATTGTTCACCGTATACACGGCCTCGAAACAAGCGCCCAGCAAATCCACTTTCTCCTGTGGGTCCTCGACCACGAAAAAATCGTCGTTTGAAGCGACACTTTCTGGACTTATTCCAGCAGTCAGTATTGTCTGTCTGTTCTCTGCTGTCTGGGAGATTCGAACACAAGGAATATCATTGTGATCTTTCCTCCTGAACAACTTATTTATCTGTGGGAACATATTCGGACTACAGGTTTTAATAGCCCGAATTTTATTGCCCCAATACAGACTTACAGATTTTCTGTAATTTTCTTTTATCAGCTGTTTCAGGATTCGGATCTCTGACTTCAGCATCCTTACCTCCGGGTCGTCGCGATCAGTAAATTGCCTGTACAGCCGTTTAAGCCTCGAGAGCAGTCTACTTTTCTGTCGGTATAGTGCGTCGATTGTAGGGTTTCTGTACTTTTCTGTCTGGACGAGAACCGATTAACTCGACGTGGTATGGTCGTTGGTCTGTTTGTATAAGAAGTTGTTAAGAATGACTTTATCTACATACATAACAAGGAAAAGGACTTTTATTTCCATTGAATTGCTCAATACAATTTTTTTTTAAATAGTGGGCGTTTCAGTAAGCGGATTTTAAAATGCGTTACACCTGCTCATTGTGGGACCCCAGCCCTCATTTCGTCGCTCCAAACACGTAGTGGCGTATCTGCATCTTTTTCTCTTGGAATAGAATTTAATAAAAAATTGTAAATGTTTATGAAGAAACAATTTTAACACATTATAATAACTACTTCCTCGAAATAATGGTTAGCTTTGTTGAAAGTTTTCAGTTAAAGCAAAAAAAAAAACATAAGAAATCAATTTTTCGTAAATGAAATGAAATGAAAGATTTTGCACATACGCCACTTCGTGTTTGGAGCGACGATTTGTTCCATTCAGCTTTTAAGCTTGAATTTTAGGGCCTACGAATTGACAACGGACGGACGGACGGACTTGGCTAGATTGAAATAATTTTCGATGCTGATCACAAATATAGTTACTTAATAATTTTTTCAAATAAATGTAAATCGGCATTCATTTTGAAGTCATGACTGAATCAATCATTTTTAGCAATCAGAATGTTGAAGTCAAAAAGAATGCGTTTGGGGCGCTGCAGGGATATTCTTAGTTCGTTCGTGCGGGTGCCTTATGATCGCTCTGTATATATTCATTAAAGCCACTTTGAAGTCACTAGCCCTTACCAAATGCACTCAATTATTTGAAGTCTTCGAAGTTACTGAACAGTTACTTTAATCAACCGGCTCTCGACCCGTAGTTAGTCTTCGGCTGAGACACTGCAGCCTTCCATTATTTGTATTCCCGGTCACGCTGCTTCCAGTTGTCCAGACCAAGCGCTCTGACATCCACGATGAAAAATTAATTTTGTTTTTTGATTCATCGATTTTTGGATTACTAAAAATCTCAGATCGACAGAATAAGGCTCAGATGGCAGGGCCTTCCCACTATATTTAAGTTAGATTTAGTTAGTTTTTATTAGATTAAGTAAGTTCCATATAAAACAAAAAGAAGATATTTCATTGCATACAGGTTTTTACACATTTTCCTAAAGAAAAAAATACAAATGTTCTCCAACAATTTGCGTGACCTACAATTTTACACCGACTCCGAACGGCAAATTTGGGAAGCTTCTTACTACAATGGATTCTCTTTGATCTGTATCAGACTTTCGCAAGAAATGGAGCAGTGAAAAAAAAGTGTTATTTGAACCCGCTATTTGAACCCGTGGCCATTCGATCAGAAGTCCAACGCACTAACCACAGAACACCTGCGCTCCCATCCGCGATGGCTTGATCATTAAAAAGGGGGTTCGGTCTTTCTTGGCAGCTCGATATTTGGGGCCTGGAGGCGAAGATACTCTTCGATGGAGCAGTATTGCTAATTCGCTGGATGTGGCCTAGACAATACAGTCGAAACCGTTTTGCAATCCTTTCGGACTACATCCATATCTTGGTTGAGCTCATAGAGTTCACAATTGTATCTCCTCCATTCGCCCTCCTCGCATAGAGAACCAAATATTCGACGGAGTATTTTTCTTTCGAAAAAGCTCTCCTTTTCCGCTTGTCGTCCAGCACTGGGTGTCAGAAAGCAGAACTGGCAGTACCTATCAGTTTTTTGTAGAGCTTAATCTTGATCCTCCAGGTTAGAAGTTTTTGGGGTTTGAAGGCATTAAAAATTTGTTGGAATTTCAAAACATTTTTTTTTATTTAACTATACTATCATATTTAAGGTAGGTAGGTAGGTAGATGGATGCCCTTGTGACTGTTGTCACGGCTCACTTAGACCATCTGTTTGGGTCCATTGTGTCCATTGCTGTTGGGGTTTCCAAAATGTTGAACCTGCAAATACAAAAGATATGCCGCTGTTAAACAGCTCAGTGATCCGCTTTATTAGAACCACCCGGATCTATATGTAAATCTCAGGAGTTTGTTAAGCTCAATGTCGGTCAGATCCTCCAGCTCCTCAAAAAAGTAGCTGCCAAGAATCTTGAATCTCTTAGTACTAAGGGCAGGGCATTCACATAATAGGTGACGAATAGATTCTGTCTCTTCGACGTCTCTACAGCTCCTGCAGTAATCGTTGTGCGCTATGCCCAGCCGTTCCGCATGTAGGCCCACCACGCAGTGTCCTGTAAGGACCCCTGTCAGTGTGCGTATGTCTCTGCGGTTCAGCCCGATTATGGCCTTAGATTTCCTTTTGTTTACCGCTGGCCAAAGCTCCCTCGTGTGTCTGCATGTTTCAAGGCTGGTCCAACGTTGGTTTGTTCTACTCATGCATTCGGCGTCGATTTTCCGTGACAGTGTACTGAGCGGAGTTTGTAAAGATTTCAGAGCCAGAGATGCATCCATCTCCGATCCGCATCTTGCCAGCTTGTCTGCTTCTTCGTTGCCCGAGATGTCCTTGTGCCCCGGTACCCAGCATAGGGTCACCGAGTTTACGGTTGATATCTCGTCTAGGTGTTTTCTGCACTGTAACACCGTCCTTGATTTAACAACTGCTGACTCCATGGCCATTATGGCCGCTTGGCTGTCAGAGTATATGGTGATCTGCTTATCGGCCAGTTTACGCTTCTTCATCTCCTTAGCGGCTTGAGTGATTGCAGCTGTCTCTGCCTGAAAGACGCTGCATTCATCGTTGATTCTGAAGGACATACCCAGGCCCAGAGTCTCACAGAAGATGCCTGCACCTGTACCCGCATCCATTTTGGATCCGTCGGTATAGATAGATATTTCGCCTTCTTCCGTGACTGTTCTATTGATCCATTCGCTTCTTTCTGGGATTCTGGTAACGAATCCCTTTTTGAAGGCGAAGGTGTGTGGTAGGTAGTCAGTGGATTTTGTTTCTTTCGAGGCTCTCCATCTTGCCTCGACCGATGCGTGTCCGTAGGGCCTGAAAGACCATAATCCCGACTCCCTGAGTCTAACGGCCGTTTTAACCGCTATGCTGCTGCAGTGTATGTCCAGGGGTGTGAGGTTAAGTATTACCTCCATGGCTGCAGTGGGTGTGGTCCTTAGTGACCCTGTTATCCCAATGCAAGCCGTCCTTTGTATCTTAGTAAGGCTTGAGAGATGGCATTTCTTCTCAGTAGCCTTCCACCATACTGCTGCGCCATATGTTAGAATGGGTCTTACCACCGCTGTGTACAGCCAGTGTACCACATGTGGTTTAAATCCCCATGTGTTGCCGAATGTTCTTCTGCAGGCATAAAGTGCCACGTATGCCTTTTTCACCCGGTCTTCTATATTTTCCTTCCAGTTGAGTTTGGAATCTAGTATAACCCCCAAGTATCTTGCCGTCTTGGATACTTGCAGGTGCACTCCATTCATCCTTGATTCAAAGGCCGGTATTGCCCTTTTCCTTGTGAACAGCAGGATTTCTGTCTTGTCTGGGTTTACTCCGAGTCCTTTTTCCGCAACCCATTTGCTGACCAGTAGGAGTGCATAGCTGAGTCGCTCACTGAGGACTGGGTTGAATTTACCCGGGACCAGGATTGCTACATCGTCGGCGTAAGCGCTCACGATAAAGCCTTCCCGCTCTAGTATTTTTAAGAGTTCGTCCATGACTAGGATCCATATGAGCGGAGAGAGGACGCCTCCTTGTGGGGTACCTCTGCTGACTTTCCGTTCTATACAAAGGTCTCCTAGATAGGACTTGATTCGTCGTGTGCCTAGCATTAGTCCAATCCATTCACATAGACTGTTATTGACCCGGGCCCTTCTAAGGCCGCGCAGAATTGCGTCAGCCTCGATATTATTGAAGGCTCCCTCTATGTCTAGGAGCGCACTCAAAGTAAATTCCTTGAATTCCAGGGATCTTTCCACCACGGAAACTACTTTATGTAGTGCGGTGTCTACAGATCTACCTTTGATGTATGCGTGCTGCGATTTAGAAAGGTAATTATCGCTGATCGCTTCTCTGACATGCACATCAATTAGTCTTTCCAGTATTTTTAGCATGAATGATGACAGACTAATAGGTCTGTAGTCCTTTGCTGTGGTGTGGGTAGCTTTCCCTGCTTTAGGGATAAATATTACCCTCACCTCACGCCATGCTTTGGGAACATAGCAAAGCCTTAAGCAGCCCATATAGATGCGTTTCAGTCTTGGGATAGTGGTATCCTTAGCCTTCTGAAGCATTATAGGTCGAATATTATCTATTCCTGGTGCTTTGAAGGGGGCGAATGAGTTGATCGACCATGCTATTTTTCTTTCGTCGATTATTGCGTCGATTGTGTTTTGATCCATTCCCTGCCTCGTGTCATGTGTAACTGTATCGTATACTCTAGGCACGTCGGCGCATCCTGGGAAATGGGTTTCTGTCAAAACGACCAGCGTCTGCTCGTGTGATTCAGTCCAGCTACCGTCGATATTTCTTAGCGAGGATATCGGTATCGGTGCTTTAGCCAGAACTTTTCTGAGTCGCGACGCCTCAGTCGTAGATTCGATCGATTCGCAGAAATTTCTCCATGAGTTCTTCTTGGCGAATCTTATCTCCTTTTTTAGGAGTTTAACGCTCTGCTTGTAGGTCGTCCATTAGATTAGTCCCTCATATTTAATCATATTTAACTAACATAAGGGCAGAGGAAGCATTTCAATCCAAGAAAATTGTCCTATATGCCTTCATGGACGTTGAGGGTGCTTTGAATAACACCGAAAACGACTCGATTGCCAGGGCAGTCAGCAATAAAAGAATCGAATAGTCGACGAATCAATACATCAGAGCCATGTTGGAAAGTCGAATTGTTATTAGCCAGGGGAAGCCCCCAAAGGTGGTATTCGCCCCCTCTTATGGACACTAGTCATCGATAATCTACTAGTCAGTCTACACAGACTAGACTATAACGCTATAACGATTATTATAAATGGTAAGCTTAGCGCATTCATTACCTCGGGCATCCAGAACGCATTGCGACACGTTTCAGTACTATACCCGAGAAGTCTGGTATGGTACACCGACGACGGATCGAAAATGGAATCCGGAGTTGGAGCTGGTGTCTTTGGACCCAATACCAAAGTCTCGATAGGGAATGTGTCCCACAGTATTCATGCCACTGTCGTTCAACACAATGCACTCTTTGACTATGAAAACCTGATACGAGGCCTTGCAAAATCTGGCAAATTACATCAAGATCAAACTCGGACGGGTGGCTGGCCACCAAGGTATAGCGGGCAATGACTTTGCAGACGAGCTTGCCAGAGGGGGATCCGAATCTGCGTTCTTTGGATCAGAACCTTATTGCAGAGTCAATAGAGCTGCTGCCTTAGCGCTTATTAAAGAATGGAAACAACAGCTTCGTCTTAAACATTAGGAATGTGTCACTGGCCAATACAATCGACTAATTAGGCCCTACTCCCATAAGCAAATCCTTACGCTGAATTATGACAATATTAGAAAGCTGGTGGGCTTTTTCACTAGCCAGTGCGGCTTGAGATATCATCTCAACCAAATGAACCTTAGTCCGGAGACAAAACGTAGGCTCTGCATTAGGTCTGTAGGTCTTTCATTAAGGACTTGACAACTTCTTTTTTAAATCAAATGCCAACTACTTAAGATATCTCAAAAAAAATATATGTTGGCTGGAATTACTATCAAAACACTTATGAATGGAATTCGACTTCGTTCATATATCCACCATTGGAACGTATGCAGCGGTCGATACCTTAAACCCAATTTCGAATGATACGGCCGCTATTTCTCGTTCAATGTTGGCTCTGAGCTTCTCTAACGACGCCGGCTTGTTGGCATAGACCAATGATTTAATGTAGCCCCTTAGAAAAAAGTCAAGAGGCATTAAATCACACGATCTCGACCGCCAATAGACGGGTCCGTTTTTCTAGAAAACATGTTCACCGAACTGAGACTTCAATAACTCGATTGTTGCACCCGCTATGTGGCTTGTGGCACCTTCTTATTGGAACCACATATCAATGCCCAATTCATGCAATTGCTCCAAGAAATAACGTTCCAACATGTATCTGTAGCGAATGTCATTTACTATAACATGACGGTCATTTTCATCGACGAAAAAAACGGCAAAATGACGCCACCGGCATGAAAACTGCACCAAACAGTGACTTTTTGCGGATGAAGTGCTGTTTCATGAAGCACATGAGGGTTTTTTTTTTGTTAAAAAGGAATTCCAAATCCTAGAGCACTCTGATTCGGTAACGGTCCATTGTACTACCAGGCAGAATTCCTCCTTTTGGTGTAGAGGCATGTGAATGACTGGCGTATGTTGTTGTTCCCCATGGGGATTGAACCTGCACCGAACGGATAACAAGCCAACACACTAACCTCTACACCGTCGCCACCCACATGAGGGTTCTCAACAGTCCAGTAACTCATATTTTGCTTATTGACGAAGCCGTTTAACCGAAAATGTGCTTCATCGCTGAAGATGATTTTGCGATGAAATTCTTCATTTTCTTCCATCATGCACAGAGCCCGATTCGAGAACGTACGTCGCTTCACATGATCAAGTGGCTTTAGTTCTTGAGTCAGCTTGATCTTGTAAGGGTGTTGTCCAAGACCCTTCGCAAAATTCGACATAATGTGGTCTGAGAGACGCTCAATTCTTGAAAATGCCGTGACTGATTTGGCTGG
This sequence comes from Portevinia maculata, assembly GCA_949715645.1. Lineage (NCBI taxonomy): Eukaryota > Metazoa > Arthropoda > Insecta > Diptera > Syrphidae > Portevinia > Portevinia maculata. The sequence continues at coordinate 43,986,415 of OX454527.1, forward strand.
TTTGCGACGGACCCCTCTACGGCAGCAATATTCTCCACACTTCGGGCAAAAAGTAGTCTCACTGGCACGGCAACATCAAGCAGCGAATATTCTGACTCTTTTCACTAGACTTTGAATTGTTTGTCTACTGGGACGAGGATTACGGCCGAAAATTGGCGTTAACGCTCTTAAAGTTGCGCCCACCGACTCAGAATTTCGGTAGTAAATTTTAATTATTTATAAATCTTGTTCCTTCGTGTTCATCACCATGTTCTTCAAAATGTTGATTTTACTGAATATTTTGACAGTGACAGTTTGGTAATCGGCTTAAGCGTGCGTCCACACTGAAAGTTTGAAGTTGTCGCTAATGAAAAACCCTTTATCTAAGCATATTCTCTTTGAATGTCCGGCTCTCCGTTGGTTGAGACGACGCGTCTTTCACAGGGAGATGCGTTCACGGGCGGAGCTATGAATCTCTGTCACAACGTGTGGTAAAACCAATAGAGGTGAATTTACTGCTTCCAAAACACAATGCTGTCTCCTGTCATTAAAGCAAAACCCAGATACACTGCCATTATCTATGTATGGCACTTGCATCGCTGAAACCGAAAGACTTTCCATTCTCGGTATGTGTGTTAATGACAACCTTCGTTGGAATGACCACATATTCGATGTCGCCAAGCACGCCGCGAAATGTCTAGGCTTCCCTAAGCGTTGTAAGAAATATTTCACCCCTTCTGATCTGGCTACAATTTATAAGGCGTTTATTGGAACTCCCACTGCCCCTATGCAAGTGTTGCTCTGTTTACCTCCCTTGCAGTTCCTTGCTGAGAGTGAGGCCAGAAAATCACTATACCGTATGTGTGTAGTACTTGGACGGCAGGTCAATCTTGGCGATGGGGCCAGAGGTGCTAGGTACAGCGCTCTCTATGACAGCCTACCTGGCCATCGGGGAGGAACACTTGACACTGTGTGCACGAAGCAAGTCTTTGAGCGCCGTTTTCAGGTCATCCTTCCTGAACGGCAGGAAGGGAACAGTGAGGGGTGGAATGGCTTTAGGCCGGGTGATGTCATTGTCTATACGGATGGCTCACTCATTGACGGTAACTCCGGAGCCGGGGTCTACTCTAGAGACTGTCGGATAAATCTATCTGCAGCCGTGGGTAGACAAACATCTGTTTTTCAGGCAGAAATTTTTGCGATTGCCACTGCCGCCAATATCCTGTTAAGGAGAAGGATTAAGGGTAAAACCTTATACATCTGCTCAGATAGCCCAGCCGCTATCAAAGCCTGTTCGGCTGGCTCTCTCAACTCAAAAATAGTTGAGGAAACCATGGTTAAGCTTAACCGTCTGGGAAGATGTAACTCGGTATCACTTGCCTGGGTTCCTGGGCACACAGGTATCCAGGGTAATGAAAGAGCGGATGCTCTGGCCAGGAAGGGCTCTTCAACAGCCTTCATTGGCCCACAACCATCCATAGGATGCTGTTCATACATCCACAAACGTGAAATGGCTGAGGCTTTACGCCAACAACATTCCGAATACTGGCATGACCTGGTCTCATGCAGGTATTCGAAGAAGCTAGTGGACGGTCCAAAAATCAGCAGAGCTAAGTTTTTGCTTGGACTAAATAGGAAAGACTTGAGATCCTTGATTGGTCTCGTCACTGGTTTCAGTCCTCTTAACGAGCACCTAAAAACCATCCACATTAGGAGCTCGGGCCTATGTGAGTGCTGCCTAGAGGCGGATGAAACGGCATCTCACATCTGTGAATGTTATGCTTTCGCCAGAACTAGGCTCAACACTATAGGTAAACAATTCGTCAACGAAGATTAGATGGGGGACATTGAACTTGCTAATATCCTTCGCTTTGCCAAGGCTACTGGCAGGTTCTCCCTCACTGACTCTTACTAATCGCCAATAAGCAGCGAGCGGGCAGCTATGCTGAAGTACAATGGGCCACTAGGTCTAAGTGCTTGTCATCTACTGATGATCCCACTGCACATACAATACAATACAATACAAGGCGTTTATTCGCCCGAAACTCGAGTACAACGCTCATATCTGGTCCGGTGCACCAATAACTTATTTGGAGCTACTTGACAGGATCCAAAAACGCGTGATAAAACTCATTGGCGACTGAGACATCGCGAGATCGATTGACTCTCTTAGTCATCGTCGTAATGTCTCCTGCCTTTCGTTATTTTATCGTTATTTCCACCACAAGTGCTCAAACGAAGTAGCCAGTTGCATTCCTCCCCTTGAACATTTCAACCGCAATACCCGCCATGCAAGGAATGCTCATCAGCTCACCCTCAAGCCTGTGTTCGGATGTACAGTGAAGTTCAAAGAATCTTTCCTCAGCCGTACAATACGAATGTGGAATGCTCTTCCGCGCTCCATTTTTCCTGCACATTATAACCTACACCCCCTTCGGGATAGGGGTCAGAATTTCCGGAGGTAGGCATGCCGGTCATAAGAGGCGACCAAAATCCACCCTCAGTATACCGAGTGCAAAGAGTATACAAAAAAAACGCAATGATTAAAATAAAAAGATCATCAAAAAATCAGCTGAAAGCTCAGAACAAAGCACTTGTTGAATCTCAACTTAAAAAAAAACCAGAAGCCAAATCATACCGCTCAGCTAGCCGCGATTATCATACGGACGAAGAAGAGCGTGTGCGCGAAACGGATTGGATCACTAAGAGGAGACCGAACAAAAAACGGAAAGCCGGCTCCTCACCAGAAGTCGTTGTGCTAAAAGATAGAAAACCCAAAAAGGCAAATGACAACGAAATAGAAACGCTAAGGAAAAAACCTCAAAATAAGGTATACCTTCCACCTCCAATTAACGTTGTCGGAGTTTCAGACTAAAGCAAGCTAAGTAGCCTTCTTAAGGAAATAGCAAAGACCACATTTAAAGTAACATCTCTGAATAATAATGTGTGGAAAATAAATGTAAGCGATCCTGAGAGCTATCGCGCAGTTTCTCGAAAACTGAATACTGAGAAGGTACAATGATACACTTATGAAAACAAGTCTGAAAGGCCACACCGAGTTGTAGCCAGAGGGCTCCACTCTTCGTGCCGCAAAGAAGATGTTTTGCAAGATCTTAAAACTAAAGATTTTAAAATTATCGACGCGGTTAATATACTTAAAAAAGAAAAGCAAAAAACGGAACAAGACGAGGAAATTGTTGTCAAGCGCGAACTTCCGCTATTCATGCTTAGTTTCGAAAAGTCTGAAAACATCGAACAAATATACAACATTAAAACTATCCTAAACATAGTGGTTAAAATTGAACCGATGCGCCAAAGGACTCGTCAGATTCCTCAGTGTAAGCGTTGCCAAGGCTACAATCACACGCACACATATTGCCAAAAAGAGCCGCGTTGCGTAAAATGTGCCGGTAAACATTTATCGAAGGAATGTGCTCTAAGTAGACAAGACCTACCAACATGCATAAATTGCAATGGAAAACATCCGGCAAATTATCGCGGATGCGAAGTAGCTAAAGAATAGGCGCGACAAAATAAAGAAAACTATGCTACCAATCGCAAATAAAACCAAAAACAAACCTGAAAAGGGCAACAATAAAACAGATGAAGGACGAAAAAAGGCTAAAGAAATGGTCAAAATACAACAACCAAGAGAAGGAAAATTGTTTAGAAAAAAGTCGCCGAACGCTGTTCCACAAACATACGCTGAAGCTGCGTTGCAAGGACGCGAACAAACAAATAAACATCTGGTGCAGTCTCCCAAGTTTTCTCTGCAATTTTTGCCAGGCTAGAAAAACTGAGCCAAATTAATAAACGCATGTTTGAAAAACTCGACAAGATCGAAAATCAATTTCGAAGTACACGTGCAATAATATAAATATGACAGACTTAGTTAAATTAGTGACATGGAATGCGAACGGCCTTCTACATAAGCTGGACGAGCTCGAGATATTCATTCATAAATATGATATTGATATTATTGTTTGATTTCGGAAACCCATCTGACGAAAGAATCCAGCACAAACATTAGAGGATACATTGCCTATCACGCATATCACCCTCCAGAAAGGACGAGAGGCGGGGCATCCTTGTTGATCAAAAATACCATTGAACACTCAATTAGTGCAACAATTGAGCTTGACAAACTGCAATTAAACACGGTAAGCGTAAAAATTAAACACATAAAATATGATTTTGCAGCTATATATTGCCCCCCATGTGCAACGATGGAAAGAAACGATTTTATAAGTATCTTTGACTCACTCGGACGAAATTTCGTCATCAGAGGTGACGCAAACATACCTTCTGGGGCTCGAGATGCATCTCAGCAAAAGGTAGAGTTTTTTACGAAGCCGGTATGCAATTGTGGGTTGACTTCCATTCCTCAGGTAAACCGACGTACTGACCCTCGGATACGGCAAAAACACCAAACCTAATCAAAGGGTTGTCGGAAAACTCTATTGTAGTTGAGGAATGCTTTGATCTTTCTTCTGATCATTCACCGGTCATTTTGACAATTAACGGCTGTCTACGAAAAAAGGAAGGTCCGCCCAGACTAACTAACATGAAAACAAACTGGGAATCCTTTAAAAAATACTGTGAAAGTAAAATTGATCTCAAAGTGTCTCTTCGAACACCCCACGACCTTGAAGACAAAGTCGATCAATTTATTAACGTCATACAATGCTCAGCCTGGAAAAATACTCCCCATAAACGGAAAATAACCACAAATTGCGAAATAAAATATCCATTGGACTCAATTGTTAAAGAAGAAAAGGAGAGCGCGCAAAAGATGGCAACAATCTCGCGCTCCACAGGATGAAACCATTCTTAACTGCCTTTGTGTTAAACTTAAGAGAGAAATTCGAGACTTCAAATATCGTGAAATTTCTACATATCTTGGAAGCCTAACTGCCGATAAAAGTACAAATTACTCGCTCTGGAAAGCCATGAAAGGCATTAAAAAACCAAAAACGCAAGCGCCACCCATCAGGAAAATCAATGGAGAATGGGCGAAGAGTGACAAGGAAAAAGCCGAAATATTTGCCGAACATCTGGAAGAAACTTTTAAACCATTTGATGGTCAAGCGTTGCTCGAATTTCCTGTCCTAACCGTGGCACCTGACAATTATAGAATAAAAAGTGCATCGCTACCCGAACTACTCTTCGAAATAGAGAAACTAAAATTAAGCAAAGCTCCTGGATATGATTTAATCACAGGGCAGGTTCTTAAAGAGTTACCTAGGAAAGCTTTAATCAAGTTTGACTATCTTATAAATGCATCGTTCAGGTTATTGTACGTTCCACGACAATTGAAGGAAGCTGAAGTTATAATGGTTCCAAAGCCCGGTAAACCACTAAATGACAAAAAATCATATAGGCCAATATCGCTCCTACCGATAATGTCGAAGGTATTCGAAAAACTTTTGTTAAAGCGCCTACATCCGATTATCGAAGAACGTCGATTAATACCTGATCACCAATTCGGATTCAGGACTAAGCATTCTACAATCGACCAAGTGTACAGAACAACCAAAGTAATTGAAAAAGCCCTAGAGGAGAAAAAAACATGTTCTAGTGTTTTTCTCGGCGTCTGTCAGGCCTTTGATAAAGTATGGCATACGGGCTTGAAACATAAGCTAAGACAAGCTTTTCCGAAACTGATATCCTTAATTGTTACTTATCAGACAGACCCTTTCGTGTAAAACTACTGAACTCTGAATTTAAAGAAATCGCGGCAGGAGTTCCCCAAGGAAGCCCGATCCTATTTCGAATATACACTAGTGATATTCCGCAAGAAGAAGGCACAACAGTAGCCCCGTTTGCAAACGATACAGCTATATTTGCGGTCAGTAATACCGTTGAATCAGCAACTAATAAACTCCAACGTTCTATTGACAAATTTTGTGATTGGACAAAGACTCGGCGTATTGCTCTCAACGAGGCCAAATCAACGCACGTGAATTTTACTTATAGAAATGTAGACAACTTACCCATTTTCATTGATTCGGTACGAATTCCGTACGCAAACGAGGCAAAATATTTGGGAATGACACTCGATGCGAAATTAAAATGGAAAGCGCACGTCAAGAAGAAACGCGAAGAGCTCGCCATTCGATGTAAACAAATGCACTGGCTGCTTGGTAGAATTTCCCAACTCAGCCTGCAGAACAAGCTGCTTTTATACAAGCAAGTACTAAAACCGGTTTTGACATACGGTATACAACTTTGGGGTTGTACCAAATCCAGTAATATCAAAATTTCAAAACAAAGTGCTAAGAAAAATAGTAAATGCACCATGGTTTATCAGAAACACTGATATCCACAGAGACCTAAGTATGGCTACCGTCAAAGATGAAATAAAACATTTTGCCCGCAAACAACAGACACGCCTTCACGGTCATTGCAATAACACCATGCTACAAATTGGAGACGATACTAACCTAGTGCGCCGATTACAAAAGATAAAACCATTTGAATTAGCGAAATAAGATGTAACCGCGTGCTTATGGCGGTATTCGCAGATGCCTCCACAGGGAAAATGCCTGCCAAACGCGTATTTAACAGTTTAAATAAAACTACTAGATAGGAATAACCTAGTTGTAGTAGGAAGGTTTCGAAGGGAGGTGGTTTTTGTTTTCTTTTCTTAAGTGAAATAGAGTCGCATTTACGATTTTCCACCTACCCCTATTATTCGTCCGAGCCTAGTTCTGGTTCCAAGTCTCGTGCTTTTAACCAGGATAGGTAACTCTCAGCTTGCTGAGAGTAACGGTAATATTACTATGGCTTGGGAGTAATATTAGAAACTCTATAAAAAAAAAAAATTATGACCTACAAACATTCAAAACCAACGTGCATCGGCATCTCTCCTTTTCCTCTCACCATAATTTCCTTAACGCCCGCGCTGTGTAGCTAATACATTATAAGGGTCCGAACAAATCCATTTAGTGCGCGCTTATTATAAAAAAAAAACATATTGGGTTTCACTAGCGAGGTCACTCGTCTTCTAGGCTAAGGCAACCCTTTGACACAAAAGATCTTTCAGGTCGCAGTGTCAGTCAATAGGGCAAGGGTTTTCAATAAAAAATAAAAAATCATATTTAACCATGTATAATATTGTGGGCGTGCGGCTCAGTGGTTATTGTGTTGGACTTCTAATCGAAATGTCTTCGGTTCAAATCCCGCCGGGGCCAAGCGGCATCTATTGTTTTTTCCTCTGCCCATCTCTTGCGAACGTTGGACAAACATCGAAGAGTATCAATTTTCATGAGAAGCTTTTCGAATTTGCCATTCGAATTGGGCTAAAATTCTAGGTCCCTTCCTTTTTGCACAAGCAAATGCATTCGAAAGCTAGGTTTAGGTCCTGTAACCCTACAACAAATGCCTAGTATTTAATTTCTTATACTATCAAATATGTGTCGTTGAGTGCTTAAAGCAAGCAATTATCACGCGCAGAAAATAAGTGCAAATATATCTATATATCATTATGTATTATTAGACATATAGGAAATATATGGCGAGCCCCACAGGCGACCCAGTATGAATGCAGTGAATTGGGGGAGATATGCTCCCTTTAGTCCGTATTATCACCTGTGCCGTGCAGGGACGGGCTACGAATATCACTGCAGTTTTCTGTGGTGCTGGTCTACTTTTCATTCATTATTCTCGAAAAACCCTTTCCTCCACTGGGACTCGAACCTAGACCAGCGTCTTCTCAGTCAAGCACACTAAGCACTCCGCCATTGAAACCACCCTGAACTGTTTTTGATTGTTTATCGATCATTGTTCATTCAACCATTTAAAGTTAATTGATGGAACCTAGGCCAATGTGAATTGATGGAAAGCTTGACAGGACGACATCCGTCTAGCTATTTTTAAAAGGAAAAATAAGATCGCTTCCTGGCGCAATTCCCAAATCTGTTTAACATCTGACGACAATACGCCTTAAAGGTATGATTAATCACTCTTAGTGTAGCTAACAATGTTATAGGGCCATAGTCTTGCAGTTGTCTGATATTCGCCCTACACTGTACCGTTTGCTCTTTCTCAAAGTAGCTTACATGAAATGTTCGCATCATAATCAGGGCTGTAAAAAAGGGGAACGAAAAAAGATTCAACATAAGTTAAGTATATTAGCTATTCAGCTATGGCTGTACATAAAATACAAACTTTAGTTAACAAGCCAAGGTTCAGCAAAGAATCGGAAGGGACGACATCACACCTCGATGGCAAAACGTTTTGCAGTTTGCATAGCTACTGAGGTTATGATTAACCAGGGTGAGAAGAGAGAAGGAATGAAATGTTTTCCTGTGGCGCACCCGCTTGCCTTTCTGGCGCTACCTGTGCGAGCTTAAAATATTTTTACTCCAGAATATGTATGTGCACGCCCACCTCGGGTGGTGGCGGTGGGTGTCATTTATTTCGTTTTCACTTTATTTTGTAATCTTGTAATCTTCACCATGCTTCTCCATTCCACCTTGTCCTTTTTTGGCACTTTATCTTCATTTTGATGTTTCATCTGGAGAAAAAAATAATTCAATTTTCACCGAACAATGTTTGCTCTTGAAATGATCCTAATATACGCCACCGCAACAACACAACAAGCATCTACGAGAAGCGTCGTCGTCAGTCGTCTTCGGCGCCCATAACAAAACTTGTAGTAAGGGCTTAGATACATAACTCAGGTAGGAGTTATAGAAGCGACAATAACCAACGACACGTACGAGTATATACTACATTCGCAAGGTTACGAAAAATTGTTGTTAAGACGGGTGTGTGCGGAAGAATTTGTGGGTGACGGAGTTGTACCTACTATACAAGAAATTCATTCCTTCTCAACCCATTGTTTGGTAGTGATCTCACTCTTTGCCTTTCGTCCTGTCTCTTTCTGGTTATGACATATGAGTGTTTGAATTCAATTTCGGGGACAATAATAAAAGCTATGTATTGACTTAATGGCAAAACTATATGCGCAAGGAATAAAATTGAAAAGAATATACGATATTGTCCTCCTCGAGCCTCAAGGCGAGGTGCTGCGTGTGTGGCAATGAAGTGATTCCAGCAGTGTGAGAAGAAAAATTGTGATATTACCTTGGGAAATAATCAAAAAATGTAAATTAGGAAACGGTTTGAAGGAATCACTTATCTGCAGCCCTTTTTGATGGTAAAAAAAAAGGTTTCAGGAACCGACTCATGATGATCACTGCAGCACTAAAAATAAAATGTCGAATCCTAAGACCACAAATTATAGTTCTGCGTAATACTTTTTGAGTCACATTCTCTAGAAATAGAAGGAAATTGAATTTACAAGTAAAATGAGAGTCCGCATACGTGAAGACATTTGAATGTGAGAATCCATAAAAACGAAATGGATTTGCGGATTGGCATTTATCATGGAGAGTTCCATAATGCACGGTGCAAATCCAGGGGTATTTAAAGCCGATGAAAACAGCAACGACATATTGTATTGTATTGTATTGTAAGTGCAGTGGGGTCATCAGTAGATGACAAGCACTTAGACCTAGTGGTCCATTATACTTCAGCATAGGTAGCTGCCCGCTCGCTGCTTATTGGCGATTAGTAATAGAGTCAGTGAGTGAGAACCTGCCAGTGGCCTTGGCAAAACGAAGGATATTAGCAAGTTCTATATCCCCCATCTCATCTTCGTTGACGAATTGTTTACCTATAGTGCTGAGCCTGGTTATGGCGAAGGCAGGACATTCACAGATGAAGTGAGATGCCGATTCATCCGCCTTTAGCCCTTTGGATCGTGGGACATAGAGCAAAGGTGTTTTTATAGCTTGGATGTTCCATCCGGATCGAAAGGGTTAAGCAGCACTCACATAGGCCCGAGCTCCTAATGTGGATGGTCTTTAGGTGCTCGGAAGCCGAATCTCTGCACTTGAACTCCCTTCACAGAAAAATAATACGAAATGTTAGGCCCTTTCTCATTAAAATCTATTTATAGGTATGCCTTGTAGATAATGCTTCTCACAACGAATACATGACATTGGAATATGAGGATATGTAATGTAAATATATACGTTGCCTTACATATAAATCCAGCTTTCGGACATTATTTTCTGCGACTATTGTTCCCGATTTCGTTCTGCTGAAAGCATTCACACTTTTCAGTTTTAATGCTCCTTTCTTGTGCTGAAGATGGGAATTGAACGCTGCCTCCTTGTACGGTTCTCATTGTGTGCCCATACGCTTTTGGATTCGGGCGCTGTCCGAATATTTCGGGTGGTGAGATCTGTCAATCGAGACGACGGCGCGGCGTGGGCATAGGTAGGGCGTTCAATATATTCTCGGTATCGATATGAAGGAAAATGCGAATTCAATTTAAATTGTCTTTATTTTTCAATGTAATTTCCCCTAACATCAATCAATTTGTTACATCTTGAGATAAGCTTTTTTAAACCCTCAAAAAAATAAATTGCAAAATACCCATTTATTGCCGACTTGAGTTTTTCATCATCCGAAAATCTTTTTCCACGAAGACATTTTTTCAAATCCGGAAACAGGAAATAATCACTAGGGGCAAGGTCTGGACTATAGAGTGGGTGTTGGATTTCTTCGAAACCACAATCTCGCGCAGCAGCCTTTTAAACTCGCGCCGTGTGAACAGGAGCGTTGTCATGAAGAAGCAACACACCCGCTGCGAGTTTACCCCGTCTTTTCTTTTTAATTTCCTCCCACAAATTATGCAAAGTGGAAGCGTAGGATGTGGCGTTGATGGTTTCACCTTTTTTTGTACTCAATGAGCAAGATTCCCTTTGAGTCCCAAAAAACTGTGGCCATGAGCTTCCCGGCAGACGGAGTGACTTTGAACTTCTTCGGGTGGTCTGTTCCTTTTTTATGCCACTGCATGGACTCTTGTTTGCTTTCAGGCTCATAGTGGTGGACCCATGTTTCGTCCCCAGTAACAATTCGATCCATAACACCGTCCGCGTTCTCACTACACATCTCCAAAAGCTCTCTACAGCATGCGATTCTCACTTTTTTCTGAGGCGCTGTGAGCATTCGTGGCACCCACCTTGTACTGACCTTTGAAAGGTTAAGATGGTCATGAAGAATGGTGTGAATGGTACCAATTGAAAGCTTGGTGATCTCTGCCATCATTTTCACCTTTATTCGGGCATCCTCAAGAACAAGTTTTTCGACTTCTTTGATGCTTTCTCCCGTACAAGCAGTAGCCGGGGCGCCGGAGCGGGGGTCGTCTTCAATGCTCTCTCTGCCTCTCTTGAACTCACTTGACCACTTTTGCACAGTTGATAATGAAGGTGCGGAACCCTGGTAAACAGCCACCATCTCTTCATGAATAGTTTTTTGACTTTTTCCTTGCTTAGTGAGAAATTTAATTACAGCGCGATGCTGAATTTTCACCATCATCGTCTCAGTTGCCATTATGATTCTGTTTAACTAAAGATAAAACGCGAATTAATAATCACATTTATATGAAATTTTACATGAATGCACTAAAACAATAGTATTACTTGATAAATAAGTCAATTTATATATACAACCACAGCTTCACCCCGATGCCGAGAATATATTGAACGCCCCGTAACTGTGTGCTGCCGACTGATGGTAAAGATAGGACGAACCCCGCCAATCTCCGGTCGATTAGTCTGCTTCCGTATATTAGCAAGGTCTTTGAAAAGGTTGTCAATAGAGCTCTGTTGAAGTGCGTCAAGGGCAATAACATAATTCCGAACAACCAGTTTGGTTTCAGTGCGGGGATGACACTATTCATGCCGCGTCGAAATTGGTTTCCGACATTCAGTGGGATAAATGCAATAGCCAATGCACGGGCGCTGGTCCGGTTGATTTTAGATTTACATTTAGATATATTAATCCATTGAATTCATGTTACAAACATAGGGACGGGCTACAGTCCGCTTGGGCGAACTGTTGGATATCCTATTCTTATTCCTATCCCTCATAAGTGGGCGTGACAAAAGTCTAAGTATGGTTGAATTGTTAAGAACGCTCTGCATATTTTGTTATATAACATTTAAAGGATTTTATCAAAAAAAACGCTACCTAGCTCAAACTTGGGTGTTTCAATAAAATTGTTTTATTTAATTGTGGGCGTGTCAGTAGGCGGATTTAAAAAAAATTAACACATGAGCATAAAGGTTCCCTAGAGAGTATATATTATAAATTTCCGTCCCCTAGCTCAAACTTTGAATTTTCAAAAAAGTTTTTTTTTTCAAATTATGGGCGTGTCAGTGGGCGGATTTTGAAAATATTTACACATGAGCATAAAGGGCCCCCTAGAGAGTATATATTATAAATTTCAGCTCCCTAGCTCAAATTTTGGTTTTTCAATAAAATTGTTTTATTTTTTTGTGGGCGTGTCAGTTGGCGGATTTTGAAAGTTTTATATCCCGAGCAGTTTTAGGAGTCATAGATCATATAAAAAAAATTTCAGCTTTCTAGCAGAAAATTCGATTTTTTCCAAAATTTTGTTTTTTTGAGTTTGTGAGCGTTGTGGGCGGATTTCAAAAATTCGTAAACTTGATTATTTCGGGACCCTAGAGAGTATATGGTTAAAATTTCAGCTCTCTAGGCCCAGTCTAAAGGCCTAATTTTTGCCGACGGACGGACAAGGCTAGATCTACATTACTATCGATGCTGATCATAAATATAGTAACTTTTGGGGGTCTACGGGCAATATTAAGGTATGTTACAAACTATGCGTCAAAATTAATATACCCTTAGAATAGGGTATAAAGAAAAGAAAAGCACGCAGTGCGATAAAAAGCTTAGCAAAGGAGGAAAATAGTATATGAGGGGGATGACAGGAAAGGTAACGTCGATGCACTAGAACATATCTGCGTTGTATTGAAAAATGTGTGTCGCGAAAGTGTTGTTACCATAAGATCGCTTGATGTGTAGGGGTAACGAATTCCACAGTTGAATGGCATGAACAAAAAATTGCCGTGAAGTGACCAAATACTTATGACTAGGTGGGATTAATTGCATAGCTCTGTGGGTTCGTAGCGTTGAAAGGAACTGTTTATTTTATTTAGTTAAAATTTAGTTAAAAAAAATGGGTTCTGGAAAGACTATGACAGCGACAGAAAGAGGAAAAATAGATGTTTTCAAGGAGTTAGGACTCTCAGGCAGAGTAAACAGTTATCTTGCGGATCCACAACACTATGGGAAAAATCAAAGAAGACGCACGGCAGAAGCAACAACATTGCGAGAAAAGCTGGTTATTCTACGGCTTGCCCCAAATTCTACTGTACCAGTGACTAAAATAAGGGCCAACAGCCAGCATAGAAGGATAATATGAAAAAGTGGTACTACAGAGAAGAAAACTTAAAAAGAAACCTGTTTCGACGGAAGTACATAAGGAGTATCGAATGAATTATCCAAAAGAACATGTCGCTTGAAGCAGTAAATGGAAACGCGTTGTCTTTTGGAACGAACAAAAATTTAACCTTGACAGCCCCGATGGTTACAACTTTTATTTCCATGATCTAAGAAAGGAGGAGCTTATTTTGGCAAGACATCACAGCCGTACATCAGGTGTAATGGTGTGGGGAGCTATTAGGTACCCACTATGGCACAATCGAGTTGGAGTTTTTGTCCACAACAATGAACGGAAACAATTTCAAATGTTTGCTGGGACGGTCATTTCCAAAAGTAAAAAACATTTTCGGACCCCTGTCTTGGATATTCCGACAAGACAATGCCCCTATCCACACTTCCAGGGTTGTTAGAAGTTGGATTCAATCAGAAGACGTGGAACTTTTGCAATGACCGCCCTATTCACCGGACTTAAACATAATCGAAAATGTTTGGGCATGGTTATCTCATAAAGTGTATGAAGGCGGCAGACAATTTGAAGACAAGGACACTTTAATCGAAGCTATTCGTGATGCCTGGGCCCGAATTTCTCTTAAGTATTTAAAAAAAAAACTGTATGATTCTATTCCAAACCGTCTTATAGAGGTCTTATAAAAAATGGCTGGCATACTCATTATTAATGTTGGAAAAATTAATAAATAAATGTGTAAACATTTTATTCATTTGTTCCTTTCTTTCGAAGATTTTGCATGTGACCTCATCCTAGTGGCGCATCTTTTTATACTCGTATGCCTTCCAAGTAGTTCATTGTTTGATCTGGTGAAATTTAAGCGGTCGTTTCTTAGTTCCCCTTTAATTTTATGACTTCCTCTTGGGAAAATATGTACCTGTTCGCAGGTAGTAAAAGTTTTCGGCTATAAAATTTCAAACAGGTATAAAGACTGAAAATCGATTGCAAAATGTATGGCCTCATCCAGTGTATGTTGGTACGATTGATACTGCTTTGTTCGTAGAGTAGCGCTGAAATCTGATGCAGGTTTTCGATTCATGAGTTACAATAGATTTGTAGTTGAGTTGAACATTAGTAGAAATGATAGAAAAACTAACTCTATTTAAATTATAATATAGTAGGTACCTACTACCTACTATCAAAAATATATATGTATGTATTTGTAAACACACACTTAAATAGACAGTGCCGTTGCCGTGCAACCTTACGAAACCAATGTCAACTCGACGCACCTTCAAGACCTCTGTGGTCGACTATACGGCGAGTATCTATTCCGAACATACTTTACGAACATACTCCTCTCACTTTGGTGTTCTGGTTTATATAAAACATCTAACATTATTTCCTGAAAAAATTCAAAACACTAAAAATGGCAAAATTATCAATTCTAGTTGAATGAAAATGTTAAATTTTGTTTATTAATACAAATTCTTGCTAATTTTGGGCTGGCACGGATCTATTTGTAAACGGAACAATGATTTTTTCTACAAATTATTCTGACAGCTCCAAGCTGTTTTCGTAGTATAAGAGTACCAAATTTCAAATATAAAAACTAGGCTGCTGCGGATGGTTTAGGTGGGAATTCCTACTTCACTATGGATAGCTTTCCCAACAAAACAGGGTTACTGTTGCACACAATGGGGCCTTAAGAGTTTATGTGTTTGTACAGCAAACATTTTCTTCCCCTTAGTCGAACGCGCTTCAAATACAACTTCAATTGGCCTGTCATGAAAAAAAAATACTGATTTTTTTTCATGTTCATCCACCCGATGGATCGGTTAACGTTCGCAATTTATTGTTGCCTCTATACCATTCGATTGGGATTCCTATCACCTTGCTAGCACCATCAACCAGCAAGTCACACTTTTCCTCAGCAACACCTTAATAGAGCCATTCCAGTGAGGCGTCTCAGAAGATGCCAGACGTATGTATGTCATCAAACGGAATAATGGTCGAGAAAAAGACGCACAAGTTCTTACAAACTACCGTTCAATTCGCATCATTCTCTCCTTATAATAAACATTTTCCGCTACATGGAAGGAAAATAATTAATGTGAATTCCTTTCCATGTTCAAACGGAAAAGGAAAATAACTCATTTCTCATGAAATCACTCTCCCCATGGAATCTATTAAACAAATGAAACATCTTCCAAGAAACTCTCATCGACATTATGTCCGAATGACTTGGCATTTATATTATGTAGGTAGGTATATAGGGAGCTACTTCAATGCCGATACCGATGCCACCCACCGGGATATCTCATTGGTACATCATTAATAAAAATCGCATGATGTACGCTGAAGTTGATGATTTTTAGATCTGCGTTCTTCCACTTACCATGCCGAAAATGTCCTTTGTTTTTGTTTCGATACATCATCGAATTGTTTTGACGACATACTCTTCTTGGTCCCGCTTCTCTAGTCAAAAATCTTAAACAAAAGCCTACGAGTGTAGGAAATACATTATAAAAAAAATATTAATGATTCCACATATCCTTAAAAGATCACAATCACAAGGCAAGCAGCATACGCCAACGCCCGCCCTGAAGCACAGTCTGCCTTGCTTATACAGTACGTACATTCGTAACGTACTCTTGAAAGCGATATCATAATTATTGCCATAGTGCCTCCTTTTTTTGTTGTTGTTGTTGTTGTTTTTGTTGTCCTGCCTGACTAATATGTCTAAAAGGATAGATTCATTTGTGACGTGTTTGTTTGGATGTGTACGACTCCGTTTATCCAGCTCGCCTGCAGGGATTCGTCGTTCATGTGTGTGTATTTGAAGCATTTTAAGGACTTTTCGTCTTCTTTTGTTTTTTGCATTGGGGGATGTGTTTTCTTTATAATGTCCTTCAAGTGCTTGGTTCCGTCATGTGTAAATAATGTCGTTGTTGTTTTACACATAGCAGTGTTGCTCTCTGCTCCATATTAGAGTGAGGACGAGTCAACCCGAATCCCTTCGCCTGCCATACGCCATCAGGATTCGTTTTGTGTGTCGAGGATAGCCGTCATACAAGCACCCGCGATGATGGCATCCTCTTCGGTTGGAGATTTAAATTTCAAGAAGGAGAGATAAGAATCTTTACAAACAGGTCATACAAATGTGCGCCATCCTGTGCGAAAGGGTAGGCTTGAAAGTGCACATACCATCCTTCACGAGTCGCCTCTTTTTGAATGGATTTAAACAAACTTCGAAAAAAAATACAGGATATGACGGGTGACGACCGTAGATTCGGTTTCATCTCTAATGAAAGTGTTTTACCTATATCACCGACATAGCCGGCTACAAATCTGCTGAACTGAACTCCCTTACTCGCCCAGGAGAGTAAAAGGATAACACACACAATCGACATGATATTTGCGTTAAATAAAACGGTGCATAGGTTAGGTACTCGTCGTAGCAGGAATCGTATTCTTGCCCGTAAGTCGCGTTTTAATGATGAAAAAACGGAGTGGAATCCTCAGTCTCTGATGCTCACATGAGTGAGGAATGTTCAGCAGCATCTGAAGTCAGTCGCCTTCGTCGTCAAAGGGTACGACATGTTTTAAGTTTCAGGGTGGCTACCGCCCACCACCGCACTTACTTGTGCCTTGGAGCAGGTGGAAGGAACAACCGCCACGTGAATGATGAATTCGAGTCTTTCGTTTTTTATTTAAGTGGTCCGGAAACGAAGGCTATTAAAGTGGAACACGACCTCGGTTAAGTGTGCATCTTGGGTTAAGAGCACAGAAGGGGTCAGTTGTTACGTATTTTGTGCGTTTTGTGTTTACAGTTGCAAATAAATGCAAACGACAGAAAGAATGACATGTGGTAAATTATTTTTATGATTTTGTGTTGCCGGTTCCTAAAAGCGTTCGGCTTTATGATAAAATTAATGAGTGCACCGAGCTCTTCATACGAAAACGACGGTAATTGTGGTTATAATTGCATTTCATTTGATTCAACATTGAAACGAACAGAAATATTGTTGTCAAGAGAATGCCGTGCGCTTAGTTGCAACTTCTGTGCTGTTTTTATGGGAAAAAAAATCAATATGTTACCTACGCGATTGTTTGAAATAACATACCTATACTATTACGGTTTCGATATTTTGGGGAATTTTGAAATAAAACTAGGTAGGTAGGTACTATAAAAAACTATGGGAGGGATTTATCATGTTGTGGTTTCTGTATTTGACATCTAGCATGAGAGCTTAACGAGGAAGGTTGCCAGTTTAATACGTTACAGAATAGAGCGATATGTTGTACTGTCACATTCACAGCTGTACGATCCCAAGAAATAAAGTGAAAAACTGAGCTTTAGACTGTAGGCACTTTTAAAAGTGCATTACAGTCCCAGTTCCCAATTAAAATACAATGGGGAATGGGGAATGTGAAGGTGTAGTTTTCAAAGTGGAGCTCTCATGTGAATGGTCCATAACTTAAGTGACAATACGTCCTGATTTCGGCGGGACAGTAGCAGTAAGCAGTCTGTCCCGCTGTCACCACCGCGTGCCAAAATGTCCCGCTTTAGCAAGTAGACCAAAATATGTTATTACAGACAAACCTCGGCTTACCTACATATTCCATCAAAGTCGGAATACGATGACTTCATTAAAAATGGAGTGGCTAAATTACAAGAAACTGACGCTGGCGTTGTTCAGGAAATGAAAACTGCTGCGGTAGAATTTTATAAAAATAGCAAAGAATACTTGGATCAGTGGAGCCAGTTCAATGCAGAACTAGAAGTTGTTTAATGGGCGAATTTAAAAAAAGTCCTTAAGTGGGAAGAAGTACAAAATGTGACCAATCTGCTGATTACACAAGGATTTCTTAGCATCGACCAAGACACGGATGTGTTCTATGAGTTTTCGCTTATTTCTAACTATGTAAGAAATGCAAAAATATCAATCTGGAACACCGAGAATGTTGATACTGAAGACCGCTGGGTAGAGTTGTTAACACATTTCCGCAATAACAATCTCAACTGTACGAATTTTTCAATAATTATTAGGGTGTATCGCTTTAGTATGAAAATAATTTTTTTTTTACCAAATCGCGGAGCCGCGATTCAAAAGTTGTATCCATGAACATATTAACTATATCCGAAATATTTTTTTTGAATTGAAGTATGTTTAATACTGCCCCAAGTCACTTGAAGTTTTAACCTATTAAATATTGATTTACATATTTAGCATTTTTCAATATGATTTTTTTTCAGTTCCATATAGCTCCGATCTACTTATTATTAATATTTAAACTTATTAATAAGCAACCTGTATTTCCTTCCTGGCCGGGGATCTCCCGTTTATAAAAAAAAACAAATAATTTTACTAGCCGATGATTTTTCGTACAAAATTTGAATATTTATTGGTTTTAGTACTCGGCGTCGGCAGTGTTATTATATCAGAGTGATTTTGTTTTCAGTTTAATTAAGAAATGTCTCTGTCTCTGTCTACTCTGCCAGTGTTTGACCACGGACAAGATATTAGGCCCTACATGTTGCCGACTTACGAAGATATTATACGATGTTACTTGTGTTTAAGCCGAAATAGTGAGACTCAATATAAAAACTTAGCTACTAAAACATGAGAAAATATCTGCGAAAAGTTATTGAACCTTTGGGAGAAAGCGTCGATTCCTACTATCGAACATCGTTCAGTCATTAAGGAAGATAAAACAGTAGGGTAAGTGTACTAGTATCCGGACACGTAACGATTTTCTGATCTTTGACTTTAATTCATTTTCGTAGAATGAAAGCTACCGCCAGGAGTTTTAGTGTTTCTAAAAGTGTAGATACGAGGATTTTCTAGTAATGTAGCATTCACACAATTATGTAATTTTGTGTTAGTATATTTAAAAAAAAAACAAATTTCAAAAAAGTTCGATTTGCATTAGTATCCGGACGGCAAATTAAGTTTCCGGACAATTTTTTTTTAGTATCCGGACACGAAAATTTTGCATGGAGATTTATGCCCTTTTTAATTTTAAAAAAATGAAACATTGTTAAAAAACAAAAAAAAACTATATAAATATTGGTGCATAATTGGTACATATTAACTACTTCATTCAGCTAGTGCTAAAAGGCGTCACAATCCAACTCTCCAATGAAGCAAAGTATCTGGGAGTCATCCTGGATAGCAAACTTCTTTGGTCCAAGCATGTTGAGCTGAAGACTGCCAATGCGCTGTCGGTTTTCTGGCAGTGCAACGGCATTTTCGACAAGACATGGGGCTTATCACCGAAAAGAGTCCTATAGATTTACACGGCTATGATAAGACCATTTATAGCATACGCATCGGTTGTTTGGTGGAATAAGCTTTCGCGTAAATACGTTACTGCTGCTTTCGCCAAACTCCAAACGAAGGTAAGTCTCGGCTGCACGGGGGCCTTCCCCAGCACGCCTGGCTCCGGCCTGGATGCATTATTGAACCTCCCGCCCCTTGATGTTTACATCATGGGTTGCACAATCAAAGCTATCTCACGTTTAAAAAGAGGTGGCTTTTGGTATAACTCGCACTGGAGTTTTGATGAACTTGCGCAACGGTTGTCTTTCGTCTCCTGTCTTATGGATATGCCGTCCGATACAATGGCACCGGAACTTCAGCTGAAGCGCAACTACGAAGTCGACTTTCCTCGTGTTCAGGACTGGCTCTGGCCAGACTCTGAGCCTGGAAAGGAATGCTGTCGAATCTTAACGGATGGCTCCAAAACGGATCAAGGATCTGGTGCTGGTGTTTTCATTGAGAGCGACAACATTAGAGTTTTCTTCTCGTTAGTCAAACATGCGTCAGTCTTCCAAACGGAGACTTATGCTATCTTAATGGCCATGGACTATGTTGCGAGGAACAGGTGGAGGGCGCGAAGTATCTGCGTCTGTAGCGAGAGTTAGGCTGCGCTTAAGGCCTTGCTCAACCCTTTAACCACCTCCAAAATAGTTCGTGAATGCAAGATGAGTGCTGTAAACCTAGGCTCCTCATCATTGAAAACGAGTAAATTCTCACAGTAAAATGTGGTGTGTCTGCCTGGTAGTACAATGGACCAGTATTGAGTCTGAGTGCTCCAGCGTAGAAAGTCTCGCACTCAGACAAAAAAAAAACTACTAAAGGTTTATAAAAAAATATATATTCAGTTGGTATGCACTCATTGGCATTATTGATAAACAAAAGTGATCAAAAAATATATCAATTAATATAAAGTACAAAAATTATTCAATTATTAATTAATATTATTGATTAAGTTATTAAAATTAGGGGATAAAATTAGTAATTAGCATAAGGAAACGTAGGTTGTAGGTTCAAAAAAAACATGTTAAAAGAAATGATTAAAAAAACATTAAATTCATTATTAATAAAAACTAATTAAATAGGAATTCAGTTCGAAGTATGTATATGATACTTAGATAATAAAATGTATTTTTAAAAACAAAATAAGTAGGAATTAAGTTCGAAGTACTTATAATATACTTAGATAAATATAAATAAACTTAACATAGTAACATCAGCTAAGTTGATATTCATTATAAATTATTAGGTACCTAGGTACCTTAATGGGAAGTAGAATACTTGTTGGTAGGTAGGTAATTTATCAAAACCTTAATCGAAGCAAAAAAACGTTAATGCGTTTTAAAATGTGACAATTTCGACTTTTGGCTAAGATCAAGTGCAATGTGTACCAGCAAAGATTACTATGTAGGTAGGTCTAAAATACCTACTTATTGAGTTTTAGCTTGCAAGTAGGTAGAAGGTTTGGTACCTACTTATGTCAATTTTAATTTGTTATGCTTATAACCAAAGTAAATGAATTTAAAAAAAATGTACTTGCCGTGCTTCTGGATGTGTTTTTAACACCTAGCTTGAAATGTAAGGCCTATGATACCTAAACGGGCAGACGGACGGATGTGGCTTATTCGATTCAATCGGCGCGACCATATGCCGACAAGGCCTTGGGTGACTACGGTCATTATTTCTCTATGTTTCAAACTATGCATCAAACCTACTAAGTATACCCTTTATCCTATGGATGTGGTATACAAATACGTGGAATAGATACAAAATGAAGTCGTCTGGATACTAAATCTTATATTTCAGTATCCGGACAGACGTGTTCTTGGTTACAAAATCCTGTCCGGGTACTGAAAATCTACAAGAAAATTGCAGTTCTCTTTCTTTATATCATAGAGAATATACGTAGCTATTATTTTGGGGCTTTAAAAAGGGAGTATTAAATTTTGCTCTTATTTTCAGTCTCCGGACAGTTTGTCCGGGAACTGATAATGCTTTTCAATTTAAGTTTTAGTATCCGGACACCGAAAAAAAGACAAAAAATTAAGTTTTTTCGATATTTTCTTTAAAATAATTGAAGTTTGATGTTTAATGTCAATATATACTTCGTGAATAACTTACTTTCTTCAAACGCCCGCACTATTTTTTTTGCACATAAAATTGCAACACAGCCGACCTTCTAGATATCCAACCCTCAACAAACGCGTAACACTAGACAGTTGATTTATTTGAAACTTTGTGTGTATTCGTATGACATGTTAGAGATTGCATTTTTGTTGATGTTTCAGCCTGTTTATGTGCGATTTGCCTATTAATCTCAAATAAACAACGAAGTGTCCGAACAGTAACGCTGTTCGGATACTAGTACACTTACCCTACCATGATACGAGTAATTACTGAAATTTACTCAACGATATAAATCAAGAAAAGGTTTCGATTCATATCAAAACCGCATTCAATTGTTTAGGGATGACGCGAAATCTCTTTTCGATATAGCAGCTTGTAAATGCGAAAAGTTTGATTCATGGAAATGTGAAAAACAACTGAAAGTACCAAAATTAGAGAGATCTTTTTTGATTGACCAACGGAATGAACGAAAAATGGGTATTGAAAACACGAACGAACATTAGAACTTCCATGAAAAATATGAGGAAAATAATGAGAGAAAGAAAGTATGAAAGCGGAGAAGAAAAATACACAATTGAAACTAACTCGTCTAATGATATGCAGTTATGTTTAAACTTTCTTCTTCTTCTGAAGGATCATATGAAAATCAAATTCAAGAAGAGCTGTCTTTAGAACTCGAACCATCAACTTCTTTGGAAGAGCTGTCTCAAGACAGAGCTCAGAAGAAATTAAAAAAGTTGTCGAAGACTTCTGTCGCTCACGCAGTTGACAGATACGGTATTTCAAATAGAGCTGCTGCCGCTTTCGTATCCGCAGCGCTTCAAGACGTAGGACTTATAACAAAAGAGGACACAAGTAATGTAATCGATCGAAGCAAGATAAGACGAGCCCGTGATAAGCAAAGAAGTATTCTAATGAATAAACCATTATTACTCCAAGAAGCTTTTGGGCTATATTTTGATGGACGCAAGGACAAAACCCTCACTATTCCTCCAGAAGAAAAATTGTTTACGAGGAACATATAAGTTTAGTCAAAGAGCCAAGCTCCGAATACATCGGACACATTTCCGTATCAAGTGGAAGAGCAACCATAGTAGAAATACAGTAAGAAAATAAAAAAAACTTTTTACATGATAAAAGTGTAGACTGCGATAACTTGCTTGTAGTAGGTTATGACGGAACTGCTGCCAACACAGGATCTAAGAGAGGTGTAATACGATGCTTGGAACAACAATTACAAAGACCATTACAGTGGCTCATGTGTCAACTACTTGAACTTACTTTGATTGATTGATATTTGGTTAGGGTATATTACACTGCGACCTATTGGTCTATTGTGTCCCCTTGCTTGTGCCTCGGAGAGGTGCCGATACAAACTTTGAATCTCTTTTGGTTGTAATTTCCTAAGAGTTTCTTTGCTTGCCTCAGACCTTGGAGGTTGAGAAAGGTTTTGGCAGTTGTTTCTTCCTCCAGTCTCCTGAGCTCTTCGCGTATAGTGTGTTCTCCTATCCCGCAGAATGGTTCAGGTCCTATGAAGGGTTCCTCTACCCCTTTTCTTGCCAGAGAGTCCGCTGCCTCATTGCCCGTAATGCCAACATGGCCAGGCACCCAGCAGATGGAGATTCTGTTATTCTTGCCTAGTCTATTCAGTCCTTGTAGGCATTCCCACACGAGTTTTGACTTGATAACGTAGGCGTCAAGAGCCTTTATAGCTGCTTGGCTGTCAGACATTATGCTTTGTTGCAATTTCTATAGTTTTTCTCGAGGTTGATTCGAACGCACCTGTCTATGGCACAAATTTCTGCCTGGAAGATGCTGGTACATTTGCCCATGGATTCGTAGTGCTTAGTTCCCGGCCCAAACACTCCTGCACCAGTTCCCTCCTCAGTCCTCGAGCCGTCCGTATACCACTTTGTTGTGTGGTTACTCAGTCCATAAGTTATGGATTCGTTGCTCCAGTTCTCCTTATTGCTGAGCTTTATCTGGAAATTCTTCTCGAAGTTGAATTTCCTGATGCTATCGTCCCTAGCTATGCCAAGAAGTGGGAGTTTTTTGAGTAAGTCACCGTGTTCTTTCGAACCGATGCATTTCCCTCTCCCAATTCCCTCCTTTGCCATCCTAAGGATTGTTTTGTCTGCCTCGTTTGTCACCATGATGTGTAGAGGAGTCAGTTCCAATAACACCTCCATGGCTGCGGTTGGGCAGCTACGCATTGCTCCGGTAATGCATAGGCACGCCAGTCTTTGCACTTTGCCGAGTGTCTCTCGCGTTGTGACTAGACTGGTTCGTTTCGCCCATGCTACCGCTCCGTATGTGATCATTGGTCTCACGATTGCAGTGTACATCCATCGCAGGATGCTTGGGCTGCATCCCCATGCCTTCCCCGCTAGGCTCCTACATATCATGAGAGCGCGGGTGGCCTTCTTGGATATCTCCTCTGTATGTTTTCGCCAGAGGAGTTTACTATCTAGATGGAGTCCTAGATATTTTACTTCTTTGACTGGTATCAGTATCGTGCCTGATAGGTTTATGTCCTTAAGTCTTTGAAGTTGTCTTTTCCTTGTGAATGGTACTATCGTTGTTTTCGCTGGATTGATGTTAAGTCCGACATTATGGCACCATTCCTTGGTTACCCCTTTTGTATGATATCTCCAAGGGTTTCTTCGAACTTTCCCCTGGCAATCAATACAATGTCATCGGCGTACGCCTGACAGTTGATGCCATGGTTGGTTAATTTTTCCAGCAGTTCGTCTACAACTAGGCTCCACATTAAGGGTGATAGTACCCCTCCTTGTGGACATCCTCTCGTTGTGTTTACTCTGATGGTTCCAGATGGTGTTTGAGTCTCTGCTGATCTAGTGCTCAGCAGCTCACACATCCAGTTGGATACTGTACTGTTAACTCCTTTCCTATCCAGGGATCGTTTGATCGCATCATGTGAGGTGTTGTCAAATGCTCCCTCTATGTCTAGGAAAGCGCACAGTACTATTTCTTTTGCCTCCAGGGCACTTCGAATTATCTCCGTCAGCTGATATAGGGCGGTCTCTGTTGATCTGCCCGCTCTGTATGCATGCTGACGATTATGTAAGGGGGATGTGTTCAGAACACCTTCCCTTAAATAGTTGTCTACAGCCTTTTCTGTCATCTTCAGAAGAAATGACGTAAGGCTAATGGGTCTGTACGATTTTGGCTGTGTGGGGTCTTTTTTCCCCGCTTTTGGTATAAACACAACCCTTGCTCGTCTCCATTGCATTGGTATGTGGCCCAAGGCAATACTGCTCCTTGTTATCTTTAGCAGGTGTGGTATTAGTACCCTTTGCCCTTCTTGAAGAAGGGCGGGTATAATGCCGTCCACTCCGGCAGATTTGAAAGGCTGAAAGGAATTTATTGCCCATTTCAGCCGTCCATCAGAACAGATGGTTGATGTTGTTTCCCAGTCTTCCCTCCGAAGTCTGATTGAAGTGGTATTGATTCCTGGCTCAGTACTAGGCGAGCTGCCAGCAAAGTGAGTTTCTAGAAGCAATAGTGCCCTTTGATCCTCATCTTCCGTGAACTCGCCATCTGGTTTCTTCAGAGACATCGGCACCCCTCCTGACTTCGCAAGAGCTTTGTGTAGCCTTGCCGCAGTAGGGGTGCTGAACTTACTTTGCGGCTTTGGTCCTACGACTGGACCACGCAGCTTTATAGGACCAATAGGAAACGATTTAAAGGATTGCGAGAGTCTACCTTTAGTGGCCTTTAAAGCAATTAGTTGCAACCTTTCAAATAAATCAAATGCAAAGGATCTAAGAGCTGACCAATTATATCTATTCGAAATCTGCTGCGCTATCACTGCAATGACAGCCTATCTAAAACGAACCCCGGGAAAATTGTTCATTCCAGATGACTCACCACGGCTAACCGAATTCTGAGGATATATGTCTCAACGATTTCTCCAACAGAAAACCTGTTACATCTTGTTGATTTCATTTTAAAAGTCTACGCACCGATGTGGTTTTCGATCAAAACGAAGTCGAGTTGCATTTATGGAGCGAAACATTTGCATACAACTATTGTCCTTTCACGTCATTTGCCAGATCACCTTAAATCTGTTGTAGATCCTGTGATTCAAAGTAATGGATTCTTAGGGCATGCAGAAATATATTTTACTGGCGATGTTGGCAGACAATCGAAAAGCAATTCAAGTGTTAGCCTTGCGAAGGATACTAAAATCTAGGGATTCGACAGATTCGGTGAGAGTTTTTAGAGTACCTGAATTTAATTTTAATGCTGAAGATTATATTGACATCATTGCTTGGAACAATGTAATAGTCACCGAGCCACCATTGCTGAAAAAATTAAACACTAATGTCATTTAGGAATGCATACAATCGCCGGGAAAAGTTGATTTACTGATTTTGCCCCTTGTAAACAAATATATGTTTCACACTCAAGCTACTGAAAGGTGTGTCAAAATTGTTACCGAGGCGGTATTATAAGAACAGATGGATTCATAAGAACACGACTTGAATCTCGCAAAATAATGCCTGTTTATACCCTATTCTAAGGGTATATTAATTTTGACGCATAGTTTGTAACATACCTTAATATTGCCCGTAGACCCCTAAAAGTTACTATATTGTTACATCCAGGCTAGGATTCGAAAAGATAAAACGTAATTCTATTTAATTAATCTTTATTAGTTCTCTATCAATGTCTTTTACTTCTTGATTATTATTCTAATAATTCACTTATTTAATTCAACTATTCACTTTCACAATTAATCACTTTAAATACACAAACACTTTTCTCTTACTGGATACTTATACTTTTTCTCTATACTTTTCACTACTGTCATCTATCGTACTTCTTTATCGCGGTTCACAACTAGAATGTCTTGGGTGCTCCTGCGACATCTATTTATATCTCCTAGTGACACCTCTCGAAATTTCCAGATTCGTTGAGAAGGTTCGTTAAGTTCAGAAGGTTCGAGAACAACATACCAAGTTATACCACAGCTACTCAAACTGCTATTCCAATGCTGCCAAAATCGGTAATATGGCCACTTTCTACTAGATGGCGTAGTTGACTAATTAATGCTGAATGACACAGTTCAAGCAAACATGCAACAATATTTATGATCAGCATCGATAGTAATGTTGATCTAGCCATGTCCGTCCGTCCGTCCGTCGGCAAAAATCAGGCCTTTAAACTGGGCCTAGAGAGCTGAAATTTTAACCATATACTCTCTAGGGTCCCGAAATAATCAAGTTTACGAATTTTTGAAATCCGCCCACAGACACGCCCACAAACTCAAAAAAACAAA
Organism: Portevinia maculata; assembly: GCA_949715645.1. Lineage (NCBI taxonomy): Eukaryota > Metazoa > Arthropoda > Insecta > Diptera > Syrphidae > Portevinia > Portevinia maculata. The sequence continues at coordinate 44,013,422 of OX454527.1, forward strand.
ATTTTGGAAAAAATCGAATTTTGAGCTAGGAAGCTGAAATTTTTTATATATGATCTATGACTCCTAAAACTGCTCGGGATATAAAATTTTCAAAAACCGCCCTCTGACACGCCCACAATTTAAAATCAACTTTTTTTGCAAATCCAAAGTTTGAGCTTACTTACTTACTTAGAGTGGCGCTACAGTCCGGGGTGGACCTGGGCCTCAACCAACAAGCGTCTCCAGCCAGCACGATCTTTGGCCAGCTGTCTCCAGTTTCGCACGCTAAGTTGGTTAAGGTCCCCTTCCACTTGCGTGCGCCACCTGATTCGCAGTCTTCCTCTACTGCGCCGTCCCTTGGGTGTGGATTCGAAGGTCTTCCGGGCCGGAGCATTCACGTCCATTCGCTCTACACGACCCAGCCACCTCAGTCGTTGGACCTTCACTCTTCTGGCTAAGTCGATGTCGGTGTACAGCGCGTACAGTTCGTCGTTGAATCTCCTCCTCCATTCACCATCTATGCAGACGGGACCAAAAATTACCCGAAGAATTTTCCTCTCAAAACGACCAAGAGTGACCTCATCCGCTTTTGTTAGAGTCCATGCCTCTGCACCATAGAGAAGGACTGGGATTATTAAGGTCTTATAAAGGGTCACTTTAGTTGTTCGAGAGAGGGCTTTGTTATTCAATTGCTTTCTTAGCCAAAAGAAACAGCGATTGGCAAGAGTTATTCTTCGTTTAATCTCAGCGCTGGTGTCATTGCCTTCATTGCGGAGCCTAGGTAGACACCTCAAAGTTATATCTGTCTATAGTGACATTCTGTCCGAGACGTCGGTGTTGGGTGTCCTTTCTTGATGACAGCATATACTTTGTCTTGCCCTCATTGATCGCCAAACCCATCTTCGCCGCCTCCGTCTCAATACTCACGAACGCGCCAGTGACATCCCGCTGTGGTCTGCCGATTATGTCGATATCGTCGGCGTAGGCGAGTAGATGGACGGACTTTGGAAAGATTGTGTCTCTGGTGTTAGCATTTGAGTTTTGCACTATTCTTTCAAGGACGATGTTGAAGAAGTCACATGACAGCGAATCGCCTTGTCTAAATCCTTTTTTGACATCGAAGGTCTCGGTGAGTTCTTTACCAACCTTTATGGAGCAGCGTGCATTCTCCATCGTCATCCTGCACAAACGGACGAGTTTGGCACGGATGCCAAAACTAGACATTGCTATATATAGCTCGTCTCTATAAATGCTGTCATAGGCGGCCTTAAAATCGATGAAAAGGTGGTGGGTATCGATTTGGACTTCCTGGGTTTAAAAAGTGAGGTGGTTGGGTGTGTGTGAATCTGGTAGGCGCTGATTGGCATCAACCTGGCGGTGCCCGGCGCAGGGTCATAAGTCCACAGGCCAAAAGTCCACAAATCAATTGTGAACTTATAACCCACCTAGGTGGGTCAAAAGTCCACACCATTTCGGGTCATAATTCCATAATCTGAAAAAGGAAGTGGGCCATAAGTCCACAATTATTCTTATGACTTAATGGATAAATATAAATAGAAAAACATCGGAATATTAAACAGTTTATTTATGTAGTTGATTGCATAGTATTTAAATAGTATGGGTCTAATTCATAATAGTAAAAAAATATTAAATAAAGATAAAATGAAAATTTGATTCAGGTTTTGAAAATTAAAGGAAACTCTCTTAAAAAAAAACAAAAGAAAAACAAAAATTAATTAAAAAAATTAAACAAACAACTTACAAAAATACTTTTGAGCTATTAACAACTATTTGCCTACAGAAAGGGCATAAGATTTCGTTTCAGTTTCGTTTGGCTGATTGCACTACATTATTGAAACAATCTTCACAAATTTTTAAATGATTGCAAGTCTGAAGGAGTATGTCTCGTGGGTTTTGAAAGCAAATTCCACAAATAAGTTCGTTGCCCGAAGTTTGGACTTCGTCTTCAAGCTCGTTTTCTTCTCTTTCACCTTCGTCTTCTGTCAAATTTTCGCATTCATCAATAAATGCATGTGAATCTGTCTTATTGCTATAAATCGTTGCCAATTGATTTATTAATTCGGTTTTAATTTTGTTTTAAAAACTTCACTTCTCTCAAAAACGCCCTTACCGATTTTAATATGTGTTGGTATTTCAAATACTTGAAGTAAAGGTCAGAAAACTCAGTTTAAATCAAAAGAGTAAAGCAACGGTACTCTCAAAACACGGCCATAAGTTAAAAACAGGTAACTTACTTACTTAACGCCTGAGACAATACAGCTTTCCATCCTCTGCGATCCCGGGCAAGCTGCTTCCACTTCTCCAGACGACCAAACTTTCTGGCATCCGCGATTGTTTGGTCTTTAAAACGGTGGTTCGGTCTTCCTTTCCTTCTCGGACCTGGGAGCTAGCAGTCGAAGATCCTCTTGGCTAGAGCATTATTGTCTATTCGGTCAATGTGGCCGAGCCAACGTAGTCGACGTGATTTAGCTTTTTGGACTATATCCACATCTTGGTAAGGATCATAGAGTTCGCGGTTGTATCTTTTCCTCCATTTTCGCCCTCCCGCATACAGAACAATTATCCGACGGAGTATTTTTCTTTCAAATGAATGCAATATTAGCACCCCTTTTCTACTTATCGTCCAGCTTTCGGCAGCAAAAGGCAGGACTGACAGGATTAAGATAAGAGGAGTTTTGAACCCATTTGTTTCGCCAAACCGAAGTAGCAGCGGTTTCCTAAGAAAATTCTTCGTCGGATCTTTGATGTTTACTCCAAGGTAGGTGTGCTATTTAACTACCTCGAAGTTATTGCAATAAACAGTGATGTTTTGTTCTAGGCAGTGGACAGATGTTTGTTTTACGATTAATGGTTTTTTATGTGATACCACACAATTTTTCCTGGTTTTAATTTTTGTTTTCCGTCAATTCCTTTATTTTGTTTTGAATGAATAACCTTACATTCCTTACCACGTTAAGTGGACGGCTGGAGTTACAGCGCTGTTTCACGGTTAGCCACAACCGATCATCAGACTCCTTCTGTGGTGCTGGTCTGTCTTTTTCCTTCATTTTATCCCGAAATTCCATTTCTTCTTTAGAATTAGAGAAAACTTAGAAAGAAAAAACAAGAATGAATAACATAATATACTTACAGGAGCAAAGTTTGTCCAAGAAAATTGAAATAAAAACTGGATAAACTCGTGGCTTCAATGGCACAGTGCATGAGTGATTGCCTGACAGTCGTTCCGATTCTCCCGCAGAGACAGGACGGCTAGTTAGTTACGGAAGATTTAAAGCGAAAAAGTGCGATATAGTGGTGATTAATCAAATAGAAACCTATTAGTCGATTAGCTCAGTAGACCGAGTGTCTGACTCAGGCGCCGGAGGCGCAGGTTCGATTCCCGGCAAAGTGTTAACTTTTTTTTTTTTTTTTTTATTTAAAAGCTATTGATAGAGACAAACTAAAGTGTAAAGGAAAACAAAAACAAAAGGTGCGTACGGTGTATGGCGATGGACCCCGGAAAGTCGGAGGTCCCGCGTACGGGTGTGGGTGTGCCGTTGCGACACGTGGTGCAAACACGTGAGCCGGCAAAAAAATCGTTGTCAGTAACAACTGCAACAACAACCAGAGCAACAACAACAACAAAAACAGCAGCAATATTAGCAGCAGCAGGAACAACAGCTGCAGCAGCAACAATAACAGCAGCAGGGTGTATGCCAAGGGCAACAGCTGCAAGCAACCCAAAAATGGCAACAACAACAATGGGCCGGTCGTTGCCCAGGCGAGTTTTCGCGCAGGCAATACCAGCAACGACATCAAAAACAACAACATCATTAGCAACAGCTAAAATAGTAGCTGGAAAAGCTGCTACGATACCGCAACTGAAAGTTGCTACTGAAGCTGTGTCAGCAGTAGCTGTAGTCAGTGAGGAGTTCAGGAGGGTGGAGAAGAGGCGACGGAAATTAAAACCGAAGCCGAATCTTTCTGCCAAGAGAAGGGCGAACTTGGCAGGCACTAGCGTGGCTTCATCGGCCGCTGGAAGCGATGAAGACGCTGAGAACTCGAGCTCTTACGAGGCTGAAGGAGGAGGGGGCCGGTATGTCGGAGAGGGAAACTCCTTCAAGGACCTACCGGTCGATGATGAGGTCACCGTCCAAATGGACGAAGAAGAAGATGAGGAGGCGCAGCTGGACAAGCTTATAAAAGAGTTGCTGGAGAAGCGCAACCAGTTGCGCCTAAAGAAAACGCAGCAGCAGCAACAACAAGCTATGTTAAAGCAGCAGGTGCAGCAACAGCTGCATTTGAAGCAGCAACAAAGACAACAACAACACCAACAGCAACAACATCAGCAGCAACAACAAAGACAACATCAGCAACAAAACCTGCAATCAGAGCAGCAACCGCAGCAACCGCAGATACAGGTGCAGCAACAACAGCAGCAGCAACAAAAAAAACAGCGGAAGTCAAGGATTCCACCCATAAATGTGAGTAACTTTGATATTATAGATAGTATTAGGCTATGTAAGTTAATTACAAAAGACTTTCATGTCAAAAGGCTATCTGCCAACAACCACATAATTATATGTGATAAAATAGAGGAGTACCATAGGGTGCGCACCGCCCTGGGAGAGGTTAAGACCGAGTACTTCACGTACACCCCAAGGGAGCAAAAGCTAAAAACCGTGGTATTAAAGGGAATTGATCCCTCAATTAAAACGGAGGAACTTGAAAGAGAGCTTAAGAATTTTGAAAGCGATGACCTCAAGTTCGTGGGGGTCAAGCCGTTTTCTTCAGCTGTGGCATTACATTTACATTTTGGTTTTTATTGAACTTTTATATATACAATTTGGCTTAATTCTAGTTAACAATACGGTAATGAATAATTAATATTTAAATGTGTTGGCTCAACAACAGGGGCCCAACGGTATAAAATGATTTTGTTTTATAATTATATTTACATATTTTGTTCTTGTTTTCTCAGATTCATACTCGAGGTATGCATCGTTGTCTGGGTTGACCTCAGGGTGTTCAAATCCGGGTGTCGATGTTATTGTGGTGGTTGAGAGGGTTGGTCATCTTGGTATTATCCTCGATGGTGGGTTGTCTCGGTCGATTCGTAGAAGGGAATAGTTGCCCTGTCGGTGTCTCTTGGGAAAAGATCCTCGTTAAGCAAAGCTAGTACGTGAAGGTACCGATGCTCTGAGATGTGTTGAACGTCCGCTATTCTTCGGACTAGTGGGTTTGGATGGCTGGAGGTATTCCCAAGTAGTTTTTGGAAAAGTGTGACCATGTACTTTTCCAGTGGTGTGATGCTGGCTTCTTCGTAGAGTCTTGAACTTCTTACGTTTTTCTTCCGGATTGGATCGTAATGGAGTCCTGTGCAGATCCTTAAGAGTTTTCTCTCAAAAACGCCCAGCTTCTTCATATATGTTTTTGATATGGTGTACCAAATGGGAAAACCGTAAGTTACTACCGGCCTGATGAGCTGTTTGTACAGCAGCAGTTTGGTCTTTTTACTAAGTCCGTTCTGCTTCTTCATCAATGGGTAGATGCGGTGAAATGCGAAGGCAGCCTTCCTGAGGATAGAGTTCAGGTGTGGGTTGAACTTGAATCGTTCGTTGAAGTTGACTCCCAGATACTTGATGTTGTTGGCGGTTGAAAGTGATGATCCGTCAGGTAACTTCAGGATGATATTTCGACAGTTGGTGGCTGACCTAACTCTGGTTCTTCCGGTAACAGGTCTTCTAATGCAGATCAATTCGGATTTGGCCGTGTTGATTCGTATGCCCCATTTTTGGTAGTAGTGGAAAAGCTTCGTGATGTGGGCTTCCACTCTTCGCACCGCTATTTTTGGGGACATCGAGCTGCTGTATGTGGCGGAGTCGTCTGCGAAAAGGCAGCTGTTGGTTCTATCTTCGAGCTGGGGCTGGTCGGAAGTAAAGATGTTGAAGAGTAGTGGACCTAGCTTTGACCCCTGGGCGACACCGGCTCTGATGCATTTGGTTTGTGATTGGCTGTCTTCTATTTGCACGAAAAAGGACCTGGAGTGAAGAAAACTAAAGATTATGTTAATGAGAGGGATAGGAAATCTTAGCTGTTTTAATTTGTAAATAAGTCCTTGGATCCAAACAGAATCGAATGCCTTCTCCACATCTAGGAAGCACGCGACAGTAACTTGGTGGTTGTTAAGAGCCTTCGTGACATCATGGTGAAACTTCATTAGTGGGTGCAGTGTAGAGTGTTTTTCGCGGAATCCAAATTGTATGTCCGGTATAACGTGTAACTGGCTGCAGACATCTTTCACTCTCCGCAGTATGAGTTCCTCAAGTATTTTGCTTATACTGCAAAGGAGCGATATCGGTCTGTATCCTGTGATGTTGTTGCGGTCGGCTTTCTTTGGAATGGCTATTATTTTAGCGGTCTTCCATTTTTTGGGAAAGTATGAATTGTTGAGGCAATTATTCATCACTATAGCCAGCAGGATCATGATGGTTTGTGGCAGCTTCTTTAGGACGAAATTGGATATTTTGTCCGGTCCGGTTGATTTCTTGGAGTGACTGCTGTGAATAATGTCAGCGATTTCCTCTGGCGTTGATAAGGCATCATTTTCCATGGGGTCGTCGGCTGTATTCGCTTCACTAAATGTAGTATTTACGGCTCTCATTCCTTCGACGCTTCTGACTGCGGCATCGACTTCTGAAATGAATGCGGGGTCGTTCGGAGGCGACGGGTTGAAGTTGCCTTCGAAGTATTGAGCTAACGCTTCTGCCTTTTCATCTGCGGTGGTGGCGGTTCCTGGATTGGTGTTTAGGATGTCTGGCATTTTTGGACCTTTCCCTATAATGCGGTTGATCTGCTTGAAGGTATCTGGGCCGGGCTTGATGTCCTGCAGCCTCTTTTGCATCTGAACATCATTGTAGTGTTGTACTGCATTCTTGAACATGATCTTGGTGCAGTTCAGTTCACTGGAAACGGCCTGATAGTCGCTGTTGATCGTATTCCATTCTCGGTAGCGGATTCTTTGGAGTCGTTTCCTAAGGCGCTGTCTGTGGTGGTACAAATTCTGGATGTGGACTGGAAGATGACTGAATCTATCTTTGGATGTCTTCGGCTTCTTCTGCATATCAAGAGCACCGTTAACTGCATTCTGGAAGTCTTCGATAGCAGCATCTATCTCATCATTTGAAAGATTTCTTGTCGCTGAGGGTACAACTACGTTGTTTTCGACTTCTCTCTGAAATTGCTCAACATCCAGTTCTTTGAAGTTAATGTAGTCACCGCCTGGTTGCTCATTTGTGAAGATGGGTTGATGAAGCTTGATGATTAGCTGCACCGCTTCATGATCAGAGTCGCTGGCAAGTGTCTTGCACTCGAAATTCTGGATCTCTGGGAGGATGTTTACCAGGTTCGAAGTCACCATGAAGAAGTCCAGAAGTGATGGGGTCCTGGGATAGGTCGGTCTTGGCTGGGATATTACAACGAGGGAGTGGTTGTCGCAGTTGTCTTCCATCCAGTTGACTATTGCTGCGCCTTCAGTGCTATTGACAGTATCCCCCCAGGTTTGATGCCTTGCATTGAAGTCTCCTCCTATAATCCCGAATGTGTGTTGGGTTAGATGTCCGTTCAATATTTGCAGATCGTGCTGGATGTCTACAGTGTTAGCGTTACACTTATTGTAGATGCTGAAGATGGCCAGAGTTTCGGATGGAGTCGTTCGGATGACTATTCCAGTAGCTTCGAATGATGTGAGTCCAGGAATGCCGAATTGGGTAATTGTAGCTTTGTTGATGGTCTTTCTGACGAAGATGCCTGTCCCGCGTTTGCCTTCCACTTTGTTTGTTTTGAAGAAATTGTAGTCCTTTAGATCCATCTTATTGCGGTTGGTCAGCATGGTTTCACTGATGAGAGCAAAGTCCGGGCTGTTGGACTTCATGAACAGATGGAACGCCGTCCTTCTGTAGAGGCTGTATAACGAGTTAACGTTATAAGCAATTACACGTAGTTTCCTTATGTGCTGCATAATTGGAATAAGAAAGTGGCCAATGCCACGGACTTGTTTTCTTCGCTCATTGTGGAGTAGTTGGGAGGGACAGCATTACGAGCCTTCTTCATTATGGTGGTTAAATCAGATCCGAAAACTCGATGGACTTCTTCGCTGAGGTTTATATTTCCGGTTTTGGGCTGGTTCTTGCGAACTGGATCTTGGATCTTCTTGAGTGTGTCCTTAGTCGGTGGTTGCGGCTGCTTTGTTGGTGTCTTGGGTTGGTTCGGCTTCGGTTGAACTTGCTTTAAGCCCATCCTGGCCATTGCAGCGAAGCTTACTGCTGGTTTCGTCAGGGTACAGGCAGATTTTGCTGCGAATTCCTGTTGCGCTTTCCTGTGTGAAGACTGTTTCTCTTTGTCGGCCAGTTTCAGCTTATACTGTGGACATCCCTTGTAGTTCGCCGGGTGACCAGTGGCTTTGCAGTTTGCACAATAAACTTCGGGATCCGCTGATTCCTTCCGCTTGCACTCTCCTGGTTGATGTTCCAGTTTGCATTTTACGCAAACGTATGCCATGCCGCAATTAGTGGCGACGTGTCCGAAGCGCTGACAGTTCTTGCACTGGACGATGTCATTGTTCTTTAGGCGCTCCCAATGAACCCGTTGGTTTAGGAGAAGTGTCTTCCTGTAAACTTCGGTGACGTCAAATGCCTTGCTGATTTCAACAACGAAGCAGTTGAATGCCTTGCCTTTTGCTCTCGGTGATTTGAAGATTGAAACCTTCAGTACGGGGACCCCTTCAGCTTTGAGTTCCTCTTCAACCTCGGCAGTGCTGTAGGAGTAGTGGATTCCCTTCAGCAACATTAACGTCCTCCGATCTTCTCGTGGAGTATACGAGTGATGTTGAATCTTTCTTGACTTCAGGAATGTCCGGATGGCTTCAAACCCGTCTCTAGTGTTGGCGTTAATGACTGTCTTGGTTGTGTTTATGTTTTTGAGTGTAAACTCAATTTTCGAGCCCTTAGCGAATCTGCTGATTTCGGCGATGTTTCCGGAGAAGCAAATGATTGGTGGCATTCCTGATTTTTTCTTTGGTGGTGGTGTTGATTGAGTAGCCGGTGTTGCTAATTGTGTTGCTTGAGTAGCTGTTGTTGTTGGTTGTGTTGCTTGAGTTGGTTGATGAGTTGCTGTTGTTGTTGATGGATGAGTTGCTGTTGTTGTTGATGGATGAGTTGTTGTTGTTGTTGGTGGATGAGCTGCTGGTGCGGCTGCAGGTGGTATAGCAGCTGGTGTTGCAGCTGGCTGTTTGACCTCAGTTTTCGATTTCTTTGTTGATGGATTGGCCGATTTCCTAGTCCGTTTTTGTCCGGGAATAGGTGACGATCCGGAGCTTCCTTTGCTATCATCCTCGGTGTTGCTGGTAAGATTTCCTTCGCCATTGTCGGATGATGAGTCGATAGCGTTGGTCTCCATCTCGTCGTCGGTCGTTCCATCACTCGATTCGCTTTCCCCGCTATCGGAGAATTCTTCTTCTTCTTCCTCTTGTTCTTCTTGGGTTTCTTCCTCTGGTACCTGTTCGGAGAATTGCTCGAGCATCTTGCGAACTCTACCTCCGTAGCTTGGTCCCAGGTCGTCCTTGATTTGCTTTAAAAGCGATTCAAGGGCAGCGAGAGCTGACTCAGGTGTGAGTCGTCTACCTGCCATCTTTACACTTTTATTGCTGGTTTTTTTTGTTTTCTTTGTTTTGGTGGTTTATGACCTTTTTTGGGTCACTTAATCACACTGACAGGTAATATTTTGAAGAAAACTTTTACTCGCCAGTATGACCAGGTACAAAAAAGATGTTTCTTTTCAATTATTTAGATTTATCCGCGCACAACCGTTCGATGCTATGCGTGACAGATGAGCTGAAGTGACTGAGGATGAATGATGAATGATGCCCTCAGCTGTGGCAAGGGGTGGTAACCGTTACTTACCATTCTTTTTAGTGCAGCTCACTCCCGACAGCAAAATTGACAGGCTGCGAAATATCCGCTACCTGTACTATCATGCTGTAAGATGGGAGAAAATAAAAAGGTCGGATCGCATACTTCAATGTATGCGCTGCCAAAGGTTCGGGCACGCCGCAGCTAACTGCAACATGCAGTTCAGATGCGTAAAGTGCGACAAGGACCACAAACATGGTGAATGTTCTCTTGGCAAGGAGAGAGTTGAAGACCGGAGTGTCCTCTCTTGTGTGCTCTGCAGGGACTCTGGGCATCCCGCCAACTTCAGGGGTTGCCCAAAGTACCAGGAGCTGAAAAAGCGAGTCCAGGCCCGCAGACAGCAGTCGGAAGACGATAGGCGTCAAAAGAGTCGCTCGTTCTCGAATTTTGTGGCACCCAACGTGTCCTTTGCCCAAATGGCAGCTGGACCGGGTCAAGCCCACATGACATCAAACCAACCAAAGGTAGCCCAAAAGGCACCAGAGGTGGATCTGGACTTAAAATCGATCCTTCTGTCTCTGCACGGAAAGATCGATAAGTTCCAGAAACAATTAAACGAACAAGCGGCCCGAATTGACTTTATCTATTCGGAGCTGTTTGTGGGGTCTGGTGTGCCATAAATCTAATGGCTGCGCTGGATGAGGGAAACTTAAAGATCCTTGCTGTGAATGTTAATTCACTAGTCAGGATCGAGAAAAGAACGTCACTTGCCAATTTGTTGAAAACCGAAAACCCGGATGTGCTTTTGGTTAGCGAAACTAAGCTAAATCAGAAGCACAAATTGGGATACAAAAATTATCATGTAATAAGAAGAGACCGGCCTCACTCCACTCAAGGAGGTGGGGTTGGAATCTTAATTCGAAAAGGCCTGCGCCATAGGGTTATATATAGCGGGGACGTGCGTAGGTTCCAGTTGTTGGAAGCATGCATTATATGCATTCCTCTCCATAGCCGAAGGAGAGTGTATGTGGTGTCACTTTACGCACCTGCAGCACCTCCACCCAACCAATTTATGACAGAGCTCGAGACACTTTTTCGTAGTCTGCAGCTGAACTCGGAGGAGAATTATTACTTCTTGGCCGGAGATATTAATGCCAAACATGCGGCATGGGGAAATGTTACTGCAAATCCCAGGGGCAACCAGTTTCACGACTGGTGGCGCCTCAATATGATTGAGTACAAACTCGAGTTGTACGCGACGGATATCCCTTCTTTCCCAAGAAGCGGTGCTTTCCTGGACTTGGCCTTAACGGACGCAAGACTTCAACTGACAACCATAGACCAATACACGCGGAACTGTTTGCGTGCGTTTGAGTACGATAGTGACCACTACGGACTCGCCGCCGCAATACGGATCCCGAACGAGCAAACGCTGCTGGAGGAGTACGAAGCAGTGTGTTCATTCGATTATCGGAGGGCACAATGGTCGCGCTTCTCCAGATTGTTAAAGCGAGATATACGTTCGAGTGGGATCGACCCACCGACAAACAGCAACATGACAAATGGACGACGCCATCAAACGAACTATGGAACGAACTATTCCTCGGGTAGGACGTTCCGACGACGACCAGACAGAAAAGTACAGAAACCCTACAATCGACGCACTATACCGACAGAAAAGTAGACTGCTCTCGAGGCTTAAACGGCTGTACAGGCAATTTACTGATCGCGACGACCCGGAGGTAAGGATGCTGAAGTCAGAGATCCGAATCCTGAAACAGCTGATAAAAGAAAATTACAGAAAATCTGTAAGTCTGTATTGGGGCAATAAAATTCGGGCTATTAAAACCTGTAGTCCGAATATGTTCCCACAGATAAATAAGTTGTTCAGGAGGAAAGATCACAATGATATTCCTTGTGTTCGAATCTCCCAGACAGCAGAGAACAGACAGACAATACTGACTGCTGGAATAAGTCCAGAAAGTGTCGCTTCAAACGACGATTTTTTCGTGGTCGAGGACCCACAGGAGAAAGTGGATTTGCTGGGCGCTTGTTTCGAGGCCGTGTATACGGTGAACAATCCTGTTCGCCGTAACCACGACATTGAGAATAGGGCTCTGGTGAGCCACTTCTATCTCCGCACCGAACTTGAGAATTGGCGATCTGAGAATAACGGATTCACCGTGTTCACTGATGAAAACCATGCTAATGCAGTTGTCGCCAATGGCCGAGATGCATCGCACTTGTTCGTGTCGAAGGATGATCTTCTGTGCATCTTCGAGTCGCTAAAGAATAAAAAGTCGGCGGGGATGGATGGTGTCCCAAACGTCGTATTGAGACACCTGCCTTTGGAGGCTGTAGATATTTTCACCACGCTGTTTAACAATGCGCTGAATAATGCACATTATCCGGCGCATTGGAAGGTAGCTGTGGTACACCCTATCCCGAAAAAATGTAAAGATAGGACGAACCCTGCCAATCTCCGGTCAATTAGCTTACTTCCGAATATTAGCAACGTCTTTGAAAAGGTTGTCAATAGAGCCCTGTTAAAGTGGGTCGAGGACAATAACGTAATCCCGGACAACCAGTTTGGTTTCAGGGCGAGGCATGACACTATTCATGCCGCGTCGAAACTGGTTTCCGACATTCAGTGGAATAAATGCAAGAGCCAATGCACGGGTGCTTGTCTGGTTGATTTTGAGAAGGCTTTCGACACCGTATGGTTAGAGGGACTTTTCTACAAATTGACCAGGCGGGGGATGCACAAACCTTTGCTATATGTAATTTATAATATGCTTATAGGAAAGAACTTCGTTGTCAAATGTGGCAACGTGACTTCGAGCAGAATCTTTGAAATTAAAAACGGTTTACAGCAGGGGGCGGTCAATTCTCCGATCCTGTTTAACATTTACACGAGTGATCTGGTGGGTTCACTCAGACATGCTATAGCGTATGCCGACGATTTGGTGGCATACAGATCAGGTCCTAAAATCGAGGTCATTAATATCCTTTTGCAGCGTGACTTCGATCAAATTAAGCGATATTGCGACGACTGGAAATTGAAAATCAGCTTTCAGAAAACGGAAACAATCTTGTTCAGAACTCCATTGGCTGGGGCCTCTAGGGATACCAGAAAAAACTGGAAGAAATTGGCCATTATTGGACAAAATGGGCAGCCATTGGCGGTGAGAAGCGTAGTTAGATATCTGGGTATCTGGCTTGACCAGTATCTGTATTTCGATAGACATATAGCTGCTTGTCTTGCTGGGGCCAAGAAGGCTTATGCTCTGACAAGGAGACTGTTTCATAGCAGTCAACTTGACTGCAGAGTGAAGGTCATTTGCTACGTGGCCCTTATAAGGCCGATTATCGCTTATGGTTGTCCATTGTGGTTCAATATAGCGCCTAGCTATATGGAAAAGATTCGGGTTTTGGAGAGACAATGTCTTAGGACCTGTCTCCGGTTGTTCCGAACGCCTGAATCCAACTATATAAAATACTATCCCAACAAGGTCCTATACGATGGGGCTCAGTTGAATAGGATTGACAATTTCCTTATTAAGGTGACTCGAAGGCACGTTGCAAGGGCGATGGCCAGCGACAATAGCATAGAGAGTACGCTCCGGTCTGGCTTTATCTCGCCGGAGGCATTTATCCATATTGATGCAAAAGGGCTGTTACAGACGAGGGATGGTATCCCGGTATTATACCACCGCTACCGCAGCGCGAGAGATAAGCGGCTCATCCGCGGCGAGGGCATCGCCAATGCTCATGAGCTCCTCCGTTTTAGTACCGCAATATCGGAAAGGGATCAATTCGACACGGAAAAGCAATTCGCCGAGTTTTGGTGGCTTGTTGAGGGGGGAGTGGTCAACATGCCCTCCCAGGACGGTGCGTTACTCTAGGTAACATCCTTTTAGCTTATAAGTTAGATTAAGTTAGCTAGGGCGTTTTTGGGAGAGGCCGGGCTCGCCAACGTGTGGTGGTGCTTCCGGGAGTTGACTGACGCTGTAAGGCCTCAGTCGGCTCACGGCGGCGCGTGTGCACGTTGACGACTGCCAGGCACCCGGAAAGCAATTAGGATTTTGACCACTTGTTGCGCAAGGCAACGAGTGTTCAGAATCCTAATTATAGTTAGAATATGTTAGGTAGTTTAAGTAAGTAGAATAGGTAGTTTGTAATTTGTTTTATATAAAAATATAAAATTTAAATAATGATGCCGAGTTTTATTTAATTTTCTCGAGGAACACATATGTAAGATTAGTTCGTAAAATTGTTTTTAGGCCGAAAGGCAATAATTATAAGATATAGTTAAGTTTAGGGCGTCCGCATAAGGATCAATAATCTAGAATAAGTATCCTGTTAATTTTAAGTTAGATTTAATCATTTTTGTCTAGTATGTAAGTTGATATAAGCTAATAATTAATAAAAATGAATTTAAAAGTCAAAAAGAGTGATTGCCTGAGAAGACGCTGGTCTAGGTTCGAATCCCAGTGGAAGAAATGGAATTTCGGGAAAAAGACAGACCAGCACCACAGAAGGAGTCTGATGATCGGTTGTGCCTAACCGTGAAACAGCGCTGTAACTCAAGCCGTCCACTTAACGTGGTAAGGAATGTAAGGTTATTCATTCAAAACGAAATAGATGTTTGTTTGTTTGTTGATAGCATGTATTTAGTTTTGTGCTCATTTACTTAAGGCCAACCAATTTCGTCTGTTCTTCAATCGCCGAAAAGCATCGAATACGGCACGCTGGAAATAGCCGATGATGTTGATATCGTCCGTATACCCCAGTATTTGGACGGCTCTGTTGAAAATAGTGACTTCCGTGTTTACAAGACAAGGCAGAACAAGGTTGAAAAAGTCACCATCAGAGCCGGCAGCCTTATTATTCTATAACTTTCTTATAGCTTATGATGTTTGCCTTTCGAAAACATTAGACAATCAGGGTAGGACGCTAATCGGTCTGTAATCAGTAGGGTGAGGTAGGGCTGAATTCTTTTGCAATGGACGAAACTCGCGCAATTTTTCAATAGTCTGGAAAAGTTGAGTTTATAATAAACCAGTTGATAACTGGTAGTAGTAAGTAAGTAGGAGTAGTTAAAATCTTGGGTGAGGTGGTTTATGATTGCTGGTAAAATGAGTTTGACAAAATGTATTTTGGCACACTGTTCTCTCCCATGGAGTTAGACTTAATAATTAGGATTGAAGATGAAAGTCAACTGACTTAATACTATTGCATTGATCGAAGAATATTTGTATTCATCATCAAAATGATGAATTCGCACTTGGCTAATTAGGTAATCAAAGAGATTAATGTTCAGTCTAATTCCATTTTCAATCGTAATTCCATAGCTTCCTGGATTGACGATTTAATGCCATTATCCTGATCCTTAAGCACTTGTTTTTATACCCTATTCTAAGGGTATATTCATTTTGACGCATAGTTTGTAACATACCTTAATATTGCCCGTAGACCCCTAAAAGTTAATATATTTATGATCAGCATCGATAGTAATGTCGATCTAGCCATGTCCGTCCGTCCGACCGTCCGTCTGTCGGCAAAAATTAGACCTTTAAACTGGGCCTAGAGAGCTGAAATTTTAACCATATACTTTCTGGGGTCCCGAAATAATCAAGTTTACGAATTTTTGAAATCCGCCCACAAACTCAAAAAAAAACAAATTTTTCGAAAAAATCGAATTATGAGCTAGAAAACTGAAATTTTGTATATATGATCTATTACTCCTAAAACTGCTCGGGAGAAAAAAATGTCTAAAATCCGCCCACAGACACGCCCACAATTAAATAAAACAATTTTATTGAATCGTCAAAGTTTGAGCTAGGGAGCTGACATTTATTATATATACTTTCTATGGGCCCTTTATGCTCATGTCTAAATATTTTTAACCTTCCGTCGTTCGCAACTGATCTGACTGATCAGCTGCTTAAGATTTGCGTGCCATTCCACAGTTTTTGGCGCAAAAAATGCGAACTTTTTATTACCTTCATATTTGTGCATTCCCCACTTAAAAAAAACAATTCAGTTGGTGATTAAACGACTGGAAGTAAAGTCTGTGAGCATTTTGATCTGACAAGCATTATCTTTTACTTCTGTAAGCATTGCTTTTGGTCCGTTATTTTATATTTCTTTGTGTAATTTTTTCTGCATTTATTTTTTTGGTTTCTATATTAGTTTTTGGGGATATTGTGATTTTTAAATTTTTTCTATCAAGAATTGAATATGGCATACAAAAAAAAACATATAATCTTGAAAACCCTGAGCACGTAGCTGAGTTTCTCAGGCTGTTAGAAGACGATGAAATCGACCCTATTGAAGATTTTGGTGAAAGAAGCAGTGGTGAGAGTGACACTGAAGACTCTATAGAAACCCGAGAGGAAGATTCTGAAACAGAGTAGGATGATGACGAAGAAGATGAGAGTGATGTGGAGATGGAGTTGAACAATAATAAAAACTGTTTTACGGGAAAAGATAAGTTAACAAAGTGGTTTCATGTCCCAAATTCAAGTTGGGTACGAGCTCGAGCTCATAACCTTATCAGGCATTTACCTATTGAGTGTTGGAGCTGTTTCTTCAGTGATGATATCTTGAACGGTGCTGTTACATTTACAAACCAGTATATAGAAGTAATAAGCCTGCGCTGTGGTTTCCACTATAAGGGTACTGTGTCACTACAGAAAAAAGAAATCCCTTTAGTGCACGCAAAATTTTATAAAAAAAAGAAGTAATAAGCGAAAGATTCGATCGGGAAAAGGATGCTAAGCTCTTAGACAAAATTGAGTTGAAGGCTTACATAGGACTCTTATATTTAGCAGGAGTATATAAAAGCAACAGACAGGGTCTCGAAGACCTTTGGGGAACAAATGGTGATGGTTTTGAGAAATTCGGCTTAGTTATGAACATAAAGAGGTTTAAATTTATAACACGATGTCTGAACATGATGCCTTACACGAGAAGAAAGAAAAAATAATAATTTCATTATTATTTATATTTGAATTTACTTTTATTTTCAATAAATTAAAAAAATATATATACTATAACAGACTCAATTTTCAACGATAATAATAGATTTTTATTTTACTTCTCGTTCGCTCTTCTTTTTCGTTAGTCTTCTTCCAAAAAAAAACTCAAAAACTCCATTTTACAATGATACACTGAACTTTCATTAAAAACTAAAGGCGCATGCAGATGCATATATCTCTCACAATCCAAGGGCATATGCACATGCATATCGCTTACAACTCGGCCGTTCTGACAAGGAACTCGACTTCATTTTACGTTAAAATCATTATCAAATTTTAGGATACATAGGTGTTATATCTAATTTCAGAAGTGTTGCTTTAGGGGCCTCAGTCATATAATCAAGGGATGGTTTTAACCATAATTTTAATTTTGATGCTTCAAGTACACCGTCGTAAGGTAATTGAGTTATTTGACACCCATCAATGTCTCGAATGACATAACGATCATTGGGTAAACATTTATGAATGACATATGGACCTCGGAATCGCTGAATAAGTTTTTTGTTTGTGCCTATTGTAGTGTCTACATTCTTGATTACGACATAATTACCCACTGCAAAGGTCCTTGCAGGTCTATGATGCGATGCGAATTGTCTAGCGCTTGCTTCTTGTGCTTTACAAATGTTTTGATATGCTTCTTCCCTCACTTTCGGCAGGTCAATCTCAGACGTATCATCAATTTCATCAAGGTATTCCGTAAGTTCATCAACCATGGGGCCACGTTGCTCAACACCGAACAGAAGTACCGAAGGGCTCTTTTTCGTGGAAGATTGGACGGAATTATTTAGAGCATATTCTATTTTAGGGAGCTGGCTTACCCAGTCTGAATGGCTAAGTGGTTCGGAAAGTTTACTTAGCATAGGGCTTAGGACACGATTAATGCGTTCAATTTGGCCATTTGCACGTGGTGAAGCCGTAACATCGGGGAGCTCGGATTGATTGGTTGAAGAAGTGGCACTTGTTGATCCAGTTTTGCCTGAAGTTGTGATGGCGGATCGTACAGCAGTTGACACATTTCGATTGGCCGCAGATACTGAAGGTCGCAAGCGTTTGCGTTCATAACGTTCCACGTTTTGCTTCAGTTCAGCAATGGTGGATGCTGAATACAATAAACTGGCATTCGCGGATGTATCCCCGATGCCTTCAATGATAAAATCGACAAGTTCGGCTTCGGGTATGTTCGACCGCATTGCAATTTCTTGCATTTCGATAATGTAGCGATGAATTTTCTCATCAGACTTCAAACGGCGTCTGCTCAACTGAGCATACACTTCTTGTACAGTGCGTCTTCTGCCAAACTCTCGCATAAGTGCAGATTTCAATTCGGAATATTGAAAAGCGGAAATCGTGCGTACAAAGATTTTTGCAGTTCCCTCAAGCATACGGCGGCAGGCGACAAAGCGTAAGCGTTCATCAAACTGAAGAATTGTGCAAGCATCTTCTAAATCCTCAAACCATTTTTGGACTTCGTAAAAGTTGTCGGCAGAAAATTTCGGCACCATGGATTCAATTGCACTGACGTCAGCTAATCGGTTTTGCTGCAGGTTTGGCTGAAGTGTTTGCCGTGAAAGTGCCTCAATTTCGTTTTGCAGCAACAAAAAATCACGTTGTTTGCGTAATCGCTGCAGTTGTTGATCAATGGTTTCATCGGTGGCCAACGTTGGTGGTCCAGCGGGTGCATTAGCGGCATCTGTTTCAGAAGATATTGCATCAGTGGCGGTAGAAGACACGTTGACCGCCTCCATATGTTAGTTATGCACCTTTTCCTCAGTGTCGGATATATCAGACAGGTCGGCAGTGGTACCAGCTGACGGTAGCTGGAAATATAAGCCTTTAATTTGCTTCATTGTTGCAGTCGGTGGCACGATAATTTCTGCAGATTGTAATGCCATGAGCATCATTTCCTTTGTCACGATCACCATTTTGTATTTCGTCGAATTGTCCGCAATTTCGGCAGGAATCGATAAAATATCGGTTTGTTTACTTTTAATTTTAATTGTTTTATTGGTATATCCCACTTCTGAGTTATAACAGACTCAATTTTCAACGATAATAATAGATTTTTATTTTACTTCTCGTTCGCTCTTCTTTTTCGTTAGTCTTCTTCCATAAAAAAACTCAAAAACTCCATTTTACAATGATACACTGAACTCTCCTTAAAAACTAAAGGCGCATGCAGATGCATATATCTCTCACAATCCAAGGGCATATGCACATGCATATCGCTTACAATACCTAAAAAAGCGTTGTTTTTTTGCGGAAAATATTTGTTTATAAAAGCTTTTATTTCTACAGTGAAACATCAAACAAAGCTATTAATAACTTGGAAAACTACTTATGGATCTGTCAGGCACATTACGCCCGTTCATGTCCATATTACTGTTACGCCCGACGGAAGGTTAAAGTCCGCCCACTGACACGCCCACAATTTAAAAAGTGGTCTGGATGACCCGCAAGGTCAACACGACTAACTTCCCAGTGGGATCAATATGATTTACATGTATACGAAATAACGGGGCACAATATAATAATGATTTGCTCAATGACAAATGACAATAAATACATATTACAAAAACGTGGTATGGGTGCGACCCGAAAGGTCCACACTACTAACTTCCCAGTGGGATCAATATGATTTATGCGATTAGTGGGAAATTTTGAAATGTGGTTAACCATAAGATATGGTTAAGAATTATTTAATATTAAAAAATGCTCTTTAATATTGTTAATGGAAATTAAATGTTGTTAATAACACCAAAGGGTTATATACATACATTATAATAATGCAACCATTGTTATGAACACGGAGACCTGTAAATTTATATTTATGCGAAATAACGGAGCACAATGTAATAATGATTTGCTCAATAACAAATGACAATAAATAGTACAAATAAAGGCAAATTATTTTAGTTATTTCCCATGTCAATATCATTTTTGGTTCTCCAGATAATCGTGGCGATAGATAATTCCGAACGCACATACGTACATACGCACATACGTACATACGCACATACGTACATACAGACATCTCTATAAAAACGTTGAATTTGGATTCTGGTGACCTTGAAACATGGAGATATGTCAAAATCCGCGATTCACAAAATCGGCCCCATTACAAGAACTTCCACTGGGAAGTTAATAAAACAATTTTATTGAAAATCCAAAGTTTGAGCTAGGGAGCGGTCCTTTAAATATTATGTAACAAAATATATAGAGCGTTCTTAACAATTCAGCCATACTTAGACTTGTGTCACGCCCAATTATGAGGGATAGGAATAAGAATAGGGTATCCAACAGTTCGCCCAAGCGGACTGTAGCCAGTCCCTATGTTTTTTTTTCAATATTATAGAAAGAGATAAATATTTGGGAGTTTCACATCTAAAAATCAAGTGAAGTAAATTCGTTGAACTGTATGATAAAGTAATGTTTTGAATTTCTTGTTAACATTGTAGTACTAAACTTTACTTTGCACAGCTTATGAATTTTTCTCTCACCTACAAAATTTCAGCTCGTTAAACATCGAAAGTTCTCGTTCCATTTCTGGAGAAACTTTGAAACATTATTTCCATCAGTGCTGGTTTGTTGATTTGAATTTCAATTTACTTTCTTGATGCTTACAATCTTCGTTGTAGAAAGCCATGGCGATTTCCTCCTTTTGTACATACGCATGCTATTACCATAAGCCAAAGTAAGAACCAGTTTAAATTCCCCACAAATAACCCATAAACCCAAACCGTTCCATCAGCATTTTACCTGCTCCTCACAAATCCTTGACTATATACTTTCATGAATTTAAAAAAAAAATACTTTCTTGTTGAAAGTAAAATATCTACAATTTTTCCTCCTGGCTAACGCAGCCACATCGACCATTCATTCGGGCATAAGTTAAGCAATTCTCAACAACCACATTCACCTTTGATTTGGTTCGACCTCACTTCAATCGACAACAATGGCCAAATTGGAATATCTTTCAATTCACCCTTCAGTTCGTGGACAAAGGTCTTACAAAGTAACTTCAAAGTCAAGTGGAACTGCTGCGGATATCGATATGACTGATCGCAGTATACAGCCAACCACCAAATACTAACCAAACCGTTCAGTCAGGCAGCCACTCAAGAAAAATCTCCTTTTGACAAACTATATAATACACAAGCAGTACTTTCTTTCAAAAAGAAACGCCGTCACACAAACGCAATCACATTGACGTTTTAATAAGAATTTCCACTCCGCCATGGTTTGTAAGGAGGAAGTTCAAATCATTGAATTCTTTTCGCCACTGCTAACTGAATACGAAATGAAGGCTGCTTGGCATTCATGACGACGACGAGTGGTGCTGCTTCTTCTATCTCCTACTTTGCGTGCGTGGAAATATCGTCCACGCCACCACCCAACCATTAATTCCCCATTTATATCAGAGAAGTATTATTTTCTTTGCACTGGAAATTCTTTGCCATTCCTTGCGTAGCCCAACTATTGTTTATGGTGTTCGGCCCAGGAATCCCAGGAAGGATACAAAAACAGTACGATGTTCGGTATGCTGTAAATGCTGACAGGCTTCGCATTCCCCACCTTTTTTGCTGAGATTTTATTCCGATTCCCCATTCCACCCTCGGAATCCATGCGAATCGGTAGACCTTCAGGATTTCTGGTGGAAAGAGTAATCTATGACCTGCTGTGGGTGGATAATATTTTAGGAGACCCCACATGTGGGTGATTATTAAATGTGTGCGGTTTCTGACTCTGACATGGGTTTCTGTCGTCTTCGTTGCTATGACTGGGTCCTGTGGGATCAGTGGCTGTGTATTTCGTTACAACAATAATTATATTAATTATTGCACATGTGGCAACACTTGGTAGGGGAAATACGAGTAGTACGATGGTGTGGCAAATTCTTGAAGGTGGCGATGGCGGCATTACGTATTCCACTCGAGGGTAATTCCACCTTGAATGGCTTGTTAGTGGCATATTGTTACCGTGGCATAATGGAATTTCTTATTCCGTAATGTCACAGCATGCGAATGCCGTTACGGTGATTTACTCAAGTTCTAGGATAACTTTATCCGTAATGAACGTGTCGCATACCGCATCGCAGATATGATGGAGTTAGGGGATAAATGGAAAATTCTCTACGAATGGCGTTTCCCCTTGAAGTGATCTAGCTACTATAGCTCTGACTCGGCTCTGGGTGCCAAATGGATTCCAAAATTGCAGATGTGATGCCTTCTGTTTTTACTTCGAAGCAGCTCATAACAAAGCAAATTAACTTGAGCAATCTTGATAGTTTCGAAAAGTACTTATTCCATAAAATACCTTTTATGTGAGTTAATGTGCAAGAAGAAGTTACACATTACCTCCTTATGGGTTTATGAAATGTAATGTTTGTGTCTAACTATATATAAATATGTTATATGCGGATATGAATTGTTCCCTAAATTTTCATTACCTAAACTAATGTCCATCAAGGGCGATTGCTCAACGTTTGTAGTAAGAAACAGGCAGGAGGTAATAGATGTCACGTTATCCTCTAACGCGGAGGGTACCTATCTTTGAAGATTAATAGACGAATCATTTTTATCGGATCGCCGTTGGATTCGCTTGCAATTAGACTAACAATGTAGGGATTTTAATATCTTTAGGAGCCCAAGCAACGCGAATTGGGATACATACACTCATAAGGTTCAGCAGAGCCTGGGTAATTGTCTGCGTCATTAATGAGGTTGACGCAGCTACAGAGCTCCTCTGTAACGCGTTAAATAAGGCGTTTGAAAAATGATTCGAGTACTTAAATCGTCAGTACAAGAGAAAAACCTCCAAGCAATTTTGAATGTGATTTTTTTTGCCGGGGTGCGAGACTTTCTACATTGGAGCACTCAGACTCAATACTAGTCCATTGTACTGCCAGGAAAACATACAACTTTAACCAACAATTTCTAGGCGCTTCAATGATTAGGAGCTTAGGTTTACAGCACTCACCACATCAGCACTAAATAGATGCCACCTGATACTAGCAAAAGCAGGACAATCACAAAGGAAATGTTCCGCAGTATCATCGCTTTCTCCACAGGCTTCACAGTTGGGGGTATCGCGTAAGCTTAGCACCTTAAGATGCTTGGAAAAGCGAAATGGGCCGTAAGAACGCCAGAGACAACAAGAATGCCGCAGATTTTGTACAGGCTTCTAGCAGAATATTCGTTTAGTCTGTCTGCACCCTGCAGAGCCTTGCCATCTGCGATTGTGTTCATAGGAAACCCAACCGTCAATGAAAATGAGATCGAGGACGCAGGCAGACATAACGCCGGTTCAGGTCCTGAGAAGTCATCGTCTGAGCCCTGTCTAGCAAGTTCGTCGCAGATCTTATTTCCTGTGATCCCATTATGCCCGGACCCAGACAAGTCTAAGTGAATTTAGCATTTCGGCCGAATCTAGAGATATCTTGCATCCAAGAATTTTGGAGGTGGGCCTTACACTCAGCTTGACTGTAGCAACAGATGCAGATACTCCGCCCCCCACATGTTCCTCACAACGTAGTTCATATCCATTAGGATAGCATAGTCTAATGTTCTCGCTCTCCATGAAGACACCAGCACCAGATCTTTGATCGGTTTCAGAGCCATTCGTTGAGATTCGACTGCACTCTTTTCCAGGCTTAGAATCTGGCCAGATTCAGTCCTAAACATGAGAAAAGTCGACTTTGTAATTGTGCATCAGCCAAAGTTCCAGGGTCATTGCATCAGACAGCATATCCATAAGACAGAAGTCTAAGGACAACCGTCGCGCAAGTTCATCAAAACTCCATTGCGAGTTATACCAGAAGCCACCTCTTCTTAAACGTGAGATAGCTTTGATTGTGCAACCCATGCTGTAAACATCAAGGGGCGGGGTGTTCAATAATGCCTCTAGGCCGGAGCCAGGCGTGCTCTGGAAGGCCCGGTACTGTCAGAAACGGACAAAGCCTTCAGCTCAACATCATTGTACCAAAGAAGTTTGCTATCCAGAATGACTCCCAGCTTCATTGGATTGTTGGATTTTGACGCCTTTTAGCACTGTCTGAGTCAACCCGATCAGCTTCCCTCTTCTCGTAAAGAGAGCAACCTTAGTTGTGAGAGGATTGACCAAGAGCCCATTTTTCGTGGTTAGTGTATTGGATTTCTTATCAGACGGTCTCCGGTTCAAGTCTCGCCTTGGCCAAGTAACACATAAAGTTTTTTTCCACTGCCTCACCTTTTTCGAACATCTGACAAAGATCCAAGACTATCAATTGTCATGAGAAGCTTCTCAAATTTGCAGTTCGGATTCGGCTTAAAATTGACTTCCCTTCCACTTCGCACTAGCAAATGGTTGTAGAAGCTGATTTTAGGCCTATTTATTTCTTTTATGACATTTCTTGATACAGAATGTGCCTTTAACATCTTCGAAGGGTCAGCGATCAAAAGCTAAACGTTGAACAGGCTATACAAAAGCCTTAGCACAAGGAGTATCAGTTCAACAATAGGGAACAGTACTGTTAGAAAATCAGTAACTAGTGGCACTCCACAGGGGAGAGTCATGTCCCTCTACTATGGGTTATCGATGATATTCTACAATTAGTGAAATTATGGAGGCTGCCTTAAAAACTCTCAGTAAATGGGCCAAAGACTGTGGGCTTAACGTCAACCCAGAAGGCACAGAATACTGAATTGTTATTGTTTTTTTGTGCGCGCTGGCTTTGGTTGAGGATGAGGAGGCTGAAGTGTGTGATCTGGCGCAATTATGACTAGAAAACCAGAGACAACGTTAAGAAGAGACTTTAAAAGGTACATCGGAAGCAACTCTTACGCCAGGCCTCGAGGCTCAGGTCGGGCCAAAGTAACTTCTGCAAAGGATGACCGATATTTGGCGCTTGAACGCCTTCGAAATCGTCGCCAAACAGCGATTGAGCTGTCTCACTGGTAACGAACCATTAGAGGGACAGCTGTAATTGCAGCGATTAACGGAAAGTGGTCTGAGATCAAGAAGACCTGCTCGTGCACCGGCTCGCGGTACAGCATAAGCGACGTCCAATGGAATTTGCTCGTATTCACCTGGATGGGACAGTGGCCGAGTGGGGTAGAGTAATTTGCACCAATGAGTCCAGGTATCGCCTGCGCTCGCCAGATGGGCGTAGGAGAGTGTGGAGACGATCAGGTGACTCTTCGGAAATGAGAAAATTTCCGGGTAGGTTACGTCAAGTATCCCTGCAATTCTAACGAGCTTGACAGTAAAGTCCAGGACCTCATCTTTGCCCCTAACGAAGCGGTGTCTACTTCCTAGACTGGTGGACCTCAGAAGCTCCAATTTTACCAGCTATAGTAACTTGAGCAGGTCACAAGCACAGCTAACTAATTGTCCAAGGCTGATTACTAAGGACAAGCTTCTTTGGGCGATACAAGGCTTCAAGCCCTTCAAGTCTACAGTACCAGACGGCATAATTACTGCCGAACTGCAAGTGTTTTCAGATATCATCTTGCCAGCGATTGAGATGATTCTGATGAGCTATGAGAAGTGGAAATGGTTTTCATACCCAAGGCTGGTAAATACTCCGATGTTAGTCCAAAAAACCTCAGACCTATTAGTCTAACATTATTCCTCCTTAAAAAGCTGAAGCGACTGATTATGATATTTTTCTTCGCACCAACATAAATACGCAACTTCTGTGTGCGGCAAGTCGGTAGAAACCGCCAATCACTCTTTGGTACGCACTATCGAAAACTCCCTTCATCGCAAGTCGGAGTACACAACGGTTGCTTTCCTTGACATAGAAGGCGCCTAAAAGATCGTGAATACGAGTACATCTACAATCGCAAATGCATTGATAGAACTGAATATGGATAGATTGGTGAGTTGATCAGTCTAACGTTCATAAGTCGGATTATCAACTCAAAACTATACGAAACATCTGCCAGAAGGATGGTCAGCAGAGGTACACCGAAAGGTGGTGATACCAATCTTATATTGCCTGCTGGACCGCCTTTAATAAAGTCATAAATCGTGATAAGCTGTTCAAAGTCAAACGTACAGCTTGTCTGTTCATTAGCGGAGCACTTCGAACGGGTGCCTGTTCCACGGTCGGCTTAAAAGCTTCCTCATAGTGGATCAATGAGGATATTAGCCACCCCAACATTCTGCACTCATTTGGGTCTATATCAAGAATCATAGCTTAACCTATCGCTACATACAAACTTATGTTTAAGCTATTCGCAATCGAGAGAACAAACCTTAAGTAGGCAAGTGGTACTACATGTCTAGCGATTAAGCAGATGTGGCCAAAGCTGAACCTGTGACGCTCTATGTGTCTAATCTTAGTAAACCGACTGCACATTTTTCTTATTATAGCTGTCATTATAGGGAACTTTCCATAGGCAATCACGCATCAAGGCTTGGCGTTTATTCAAACGACTTCTGCAGCAGCTGCATGGACGAAGAGAAGGGCGAGACTACACTTCGCTTTCTTGGTACATGTTCTACTCCCTCCCATAAAAGAAATCTCTTTCTTGGAGCCTTCTTGGCTAACACTGGCGTTGGAAGTCTATTGCGCTTCATTAAGATCTCTATATGGTTAGAAGGGTAGAGGGAGAAACTTTATAGATCCACGTGGTATCATAATGTGCCTCACATTGGTCTAATTGTGTTGGCTGTAGCTAACAACCACCTCAACCTAAACTAACCTATCTAAATGGGTGCTTTGCAAAGGACAAGACATTCCTTTTTATGCAATTGGTTTTTCATTCAAAATAAAAAAAAAATTTAGTGCAGTCGGATTTTAAAAAACTTTACACTTGATTATTTCCGGCTCTTGGAGAATACATGTTCCATGCTGCAGCTCTAATTAAAAGGCCTCAAAATTAATGACAGAGGGACGGAAGGGCGGAACATGGCTAGATCAAAATAACTTAAGATGCTGATCACGAATATAGTAACTTTAAGGGGTCTACGATCAATATTAAGGCATGTCACAAACTATAGCAGTCCAAATTAAAACCCTTCGGAAAGGGTATAAACAAGAACTTGTTTCTGATTTTGCAAGCATGGCACCACCAATTTCACAGTTGCGCTAGGTCAAGGCCGTAGCCAGACAATTATTTCGGGGTGGGTTATATTTATTCCATACATCAATCAGTGTGTACCTTTCTGAATGGTAGATATAATAAATAAAATTAATACAGCGCATTTTAGCCGATAATCGACCAAACACGATTTTTATTTGGGATTATGGTACTATACTATGTATAAGGCATAAAGTGCCTTGGTGCAAAAAAAAATTGAGGTAACAATTAAACATGACATTACGATGATAGGGAAGTAGAAAAAAATGTGTTGGAAAATTCTGTTCGTCCGTCTGCCTGTTTGCAAATCTGCAGCCCAAGCGGATGGGCCGATTTGCAAACTTGGTTCATAGTGTTTTTTAGAAGTTTGGCACCAGATGTTGTTGAAATTGGATTTTTAGCTCTAAAACAATGGTATATGTCATATAACGGTTTGTTAAAACTTTATTTTTCTAAAAACGGCCTTAACGATTTAGATAAAACAGTCTATCTGTTGGTAAGAATGGATTTTGTGAGATTTATCTTAAAACGGTATTTCCTATAGAACCGATTTTTTAACATCAGAATTTCTCGCTTACAACAATACCGATTTCAATTAAATTCAAAATTTAGGAAGGCTTTTATGATCAAATTCATACATAACTTTTTTGGTTTTTTGAATATGAAACGGGTATATTGAATTTTTACAGATTTCCTTGTATTGAAATACTTAAAAAATTGCAAAATATTTTTCAACAATTCAAAAAAACTGCTTTAACGATTTTCAATATTTTTTGCTAATAAAATTGCATACTTACTTTTTCCAAGAAAACTCTCAAACAAATTTGAAAAACTAAAGGATTTTTCCAATATTTTTTTAAATAATTTTTTATTAGGTACATATCATCATTCTTTAAGATTTTATTATTACAAAAAGTATTACATAACATGCAGGTAGGAATCATTTTTATAAAATTAAATTTAATCTTCTGGCCTTCTGCGCTGCAAATATATCTAATACCCTGTTTCCACCGACGTGTTTAAGGCGAAGTGTTTAGTAAAACACGAAAGGCGTTTCCACCGACCCTTACGTGTTTAAGTTTGACAGTTCCATCATCTTTGACATTAGGCATCAAATTTTCAATATCATATGTATAAAAGTGCGACAAGAAAATTATAAACAACGAAAATGAGTTAAATGCATTGGATATTGTTTCCATTTACCAACTTAAAGCCAAAAATGATATAAACATTTTGTTATCTGCAGATTGCAGCATCTCCTACCTAGGCATTTGACTATATCGCACAAAATGAATAGTTGGAAAAAAAAACGAGTCTGGACCAGTGGCGGACTAAGCCTGTTAGAGGCCCGGGGCGGCAAAGCTGAATGAGGCCCCCCAGCTTAAAAAAAAAATTTAGTTTTACAAGCTTTTATTCAGTTCACATTTGTATGTATAAATGAGTGTTTATGTTTATTTCGTTAAAATCTGGCAAGTGAAATTTAAATTGGAATTAAATTATTAAGGCTAAATAAACATACATACCTACAATATGAAATGGATATGGGTGAGGAAAATAAAATACGAATCGATCGACAAAAAAAAATTAGATAAAATATTTTTTTTTTTTATTTATTTATTTATTTATTTTCTTCATAACTTAAAGCTATTATAAACAAATTTTCTTCAGAAGGTATATAGCGGAAAATAATGGTTCCATAACTTAAAAAATAATGTGGAATGACACAGCGATTTAATTAACAAATAAATAAGATGTGGGGGATACATCGGTTACAAAATATAGTTCATGAACTTCATTAAAAAATTCAAGAAAAGATAAAATACAATTAATAAATAAAAGGGAACAATTTAAATTTAAATATAACAAATAAAAAATTCGTAAGATAAAAACTGGCAGTAAACTTAGACATTGATTTTTGCTGTTAGCAGATTACTTTTTAAAAATAATTTAAGGACGTCATAATTTATAGTAAATAACCAGTCTTTAACCTTTTTTAAATACAAATTGAAATGTATGTCTGTCCGGGCAGAGAATGATAACTTATTAAACATTAAAAGTGTAAAGAAACCAAACCACTCAAAACAATAAAGCCTCCACCAATTATAGTGCTCTGTATTACGAAGTACGAAGGCTTATTGAATATTTTAGAGGAAAATAAAATAAAAGCTAATACAGCTCTCCTAAATAGCAATGATGTTAAAATTAATGTGGATAACGAAGAATCCTACAGAAACTTAACAAAATTGCTAAGCCAGAAAAAAGTTCAAGGGTACTTTTTTGAAAATAAACAAACAAGACCAATAAAGGTTGTTGCAGAGAAACTACACTACTCATGCACACCTGAACGCATTGCAAATGACCTAATAAAAAAAACCTCAAAATACTTGAAGTTGTCAACATGCTTAAGTACAAGAGTAAAGCACCGCTCCCGATGTTCATGCTTACTTTTGAGCAAGATGAAGACATCAAAAAAATTTATGAAATTAAAGATATCTTAGGAATGAAAGTTCAAATTCATCCTTTGCGGAAATCAAAGCTGCGAAATGCGCAAATGCGAAAAATAAGTACTGTTAGCGATTGGCACATTGACAAGATGCATGCTATTTATACGAAGACAAGAGAAAAGTGTACTTCTACTGGGAATATTGCCGCTTTGCTTGAAAAATTCCTTTAGTACTTTAAAAACGTACAGGTGTCTCATTGGTAGAATACGGAGTTTTTTTTAATAAGGGCCTGCTTTGATAAAAACGAGTTTTGTTACAAATAATCCTGATTAAATGTTTCTGAGCTATTAACAGTGGTCTAAAAGAGCGACTATAAGAACCGCCCCTACTTGCGATACCATATTGCAACATAGAGTGAGCAAGGCCGTAATAAATTGATTTTAGAACTTTTTTAGAGCAAATTTTGCTTTAACAAATACATTTTGCGCGTTACTAGTAACATATGTTTTTTGATGGTGAGGATATGATCTTTCCAATTCAAATTTTGATCAATTCATACTCCAAGGTATTTATAGTGATGAACTGATTCAATTCTAAAACAATTATTTGAGCAGGGTGAACTACTTACAAAATTTGATTTTGCGCAACTATATACAGGTAGGCAGCATTTATAACAATCAAATGCATGGAAGCATAAACTAAAATCTTTTAAAACATTATTTGATATTTTGAATGAGATACGTTTTGTTTTCTCGCTAATCATCAGCTTATGTTCCTTATAAATCAAAGATAGTTTTTTTTATTTTTTGTAGCGTGTTATATGTGTTTTCGTGCCTTCAATTTACTGAACTCCTCAATAATTTCTGTGAAATCGATTTCTTTGGAAATTTGTCTTCCTATTGAAAGCACGGCTAGATTAACCATTCGCTCTTGGTTCATTGTAGATCGAAGATAATTTTTAATTAGTTTAAGTTTCGAAAAACTCCTCTCGCATGATACAACCGAGATGCAAATGGTCAAGAAGTACTGAAGTATAAGCGATATACAGGGTATATTTTTATTTTATTATAAATTGAAGGATTTGGGGGCCCCCCAAGAGCGGAGGCCCGGGGCGAGCCGCCCCTTCCGCCCCCTGGTTAGTCCGCCACTGGTCTGGACTAAGGTGATTGTCGTTTAAATTTACACGTACCTAAATAAAGTTATAAATAAGAATGCGTTATTTGCAAATACATTCAAAATCGAAAGAGATGAAGCGGAAAATGATGATGTATTTTTTAAAGAAAACTTCCGTATGTCCCGAGCAAATTTTGATAAAATATGCCACAAATTAAGAGGCATGGAAAAGCAAGCTACAAATTATCGTAAAGCGATACCCTTAAGAAAGAGGGTTGCAATCGCACTCTATACTGTTGGATCTTCAGCTGAGTACCGAAGTATTGCAAACCTTTTTGGAGTCGGGAAAGCAACAGTTTTCAACATTTTGAAAATGTTCTGCCAGGAAGTGTGGATTGTGCTACGTCCAATATACATGACAGATTACCCACTTACCGAAGCAGCAATAGTGGAGAATGTCAATGCGCTCCAAAAGTTGGACTTCCCTCAGTGCTTCGGGGCTATCGGTAAGTAAATTGGTATATTAAAATTTAGTTAAAAAAAGTTATCTCAATGTATTTTACGATGGCTGTCATATCGAGGTTAGCCCTAGATCTGAAGTCGCTGTTGATTACTACAATTATAAGGGTTGGTATTCTACTGTACTATTTGCTGCAGTTGATTACCGGTAAGTATTACATTATTACCTAACCTAACCTATCACATGAAGTCAACATTGACGTGAGTGCGATGAGGAAGCATCAACACTGTCTACCTTATTAACCCATTAACCTAAGTTAACAATAAAAAACAAAATAAAAAAAATTGTCCAGATACAGGGCTTAAACCTAGCTTCTCCAAACATTTGCTTGTACAACGTGGAATTGAGCTCATGACAATTGTAAGACTTTCGCAAGATGTCAGTGGAAACAAATGTTAAAATGCAATGCACTAACCACAACCCAATCACTGTACTCATATATGAAGAAACAATTTGTTTTATAATCCACGGCATTAAATTAAGTTAGGTTGTGGCTCCACCTAACAGGCAGCACCTTATAGAAAAACTACATATAATCTGAATATAGGCTCAATTGACCTATTGGTATAGAAGTGATATTTTGACGACACATGCCGGGATCGCACCTAACTAGCTAAATCGGTCGAGTAGTTGAGCTGTAATCATGCCTCACACATAGGCACAAGGGGTTTTATATACATAATATAAATAAAATACCCGTGCAGCGAATTGCTAAGAATAAGTCCTTACCAGGACCGATTTACCGTATCAGTCCATACATCACTCAATGGCGACGTATTGGCATAAGATATCAATAGCAGTAAACCAATTGTTAAATAGCAGGAAAATTGCAAGTTAGAAATTTAATATATTCCATGTTTTACCAAATTCCAATCGGAAAATAGGACCCAGAGCTAGACTTTGGAAAGAGCTCACAAGCAAATGTAACACAAAAGGTCCAATATTAGGTACTCGTAAATCAAATCAATAAAACACCATTTCTTTGCGATTTTGCAGTGTACTCGTATTTCCAAATATAGATACTATGTGAATGCAAGATCTCTCTGAATATTGGTATTAGAATACGATTTTAATTACTATTTACTCGTATCTAATCTAGATACAGATTTCTATACATCAATGTCGGTAGTCCAGGACGATGCAACGATTCACAAATTTTTTAAAGTTCATCTATTAAGTTGCAGCACCAAAATCCAATACTTCAAAGGTTGTCAAAAAGAATATGTGGTGTAGACGTTCCTGTCTTATTGATTGCAGATTCAGCTTTCAAATTTTCGGATAGAGTAATGAAGTTTTATCCGTTTAGTGCCGTTGCACCGGCAGAACAAAAAAACTTTAACTATGCCCTATCCAAATGTCGAAGGGTGGTAGAAAACGCCTTTGGTCAGTTGAAGGCCAGATTTAGAAGAATTGGGAAAGGATTGGAAAACCACATAGACAACACCTCCTTAATTATAAAGTCTTGTTGTGTACTTCACAACTTTTTAAACGTTCACAACGATGACATTAATATCCAATGGATGCAAAATGTGGATGAAACCACGTCCAGACATAGAGAGCAGCCGGAACATACATCGTCTATCAGCGACAACAATCCCACAGCAGTTAATATACGAAATGCGATAACCAGATACTTGTGTAAAAACAAATTTATTTTCAAACCAACTTTTTTTTCTTTTTATTTTTTATTTTTTAAGTGCAATCAAATCAGTTTGAAACTGATCTGACGAGCTTACAAATCTTTCCAGAACTGCATTGCGTTCTCTTTCTATTTCAATGTGTTCCTGATCCGTATTTTGTATTTCCTTTATTTGATTTTTAATACGGTTTTCCGATGCACGGAAATCAGCTGCATAAGGACTAATTGATTTCCTTTTCTGTATCCTTGCAGCTCTTGAAGTAGATGGAACAGACGTCTCTGGATTCCCAATTGATTCCGAAATGTCGGAGGCTGAAGAAGTGGGAAATATGCGCGGTGATGTTGGTGGTATGTCCGACATCGACATTTCAGTTGAATTGTAATCTAGACATAAAAATAAAAAATAAGCAATATGCACTAATATGTGTGCTATCAAAGCACTTGTTTTTGTTTACCTATTCAATGCTGTCTTCAACGACAGACTCCAGGTTATTAATCCTTAGCTGCCGAAGGATAGCATGCAGTCTGTGGTACAGCTTCCATTCCGACGGCGAACCTACCAATGGGCCGACTAGCTGTTTTTCCTTTCTAGAAGGTAACGATATAAAAAATATGAATAACGGTTACAACAAATTTGCTCAAAAAGGGATCTACCTGTATCTACTGGTAAGATTATGTATTTTAACCCTTATCTCGTCAGGAGAAAACAAAGAATTCCTGCGTTGGAAGGAATTCGCCATCTCCTTATAAATATGATTATTTTTTCGGTTTCCCCGCAATTCCTGAAACTTTTCTTCCCAAAGTTCCAGGAGAAACATTTCGGTCACTTCGGACCAGGAAGTTCTTTTTTTTGTTGTTTTTCCATACCTGCCCAGAATAAAATAATTTTTGATTGTATGTACTTAATAAAAATATCAAAAACTCACCGAAAAACACGAAGAAAATAATTAGGAAATTAAATTTGAAATAATTTTTTTGACAGTTTCTTTTTTTTTTGCTGAATAAAGTGCTGAAGTTAACAACAGGTATGTTTGATTTTATTTGTGTATGTTCGATTTTATTTTGTGCGTATTTGCGATGGCAGATACGTAATTAAAATTTAAACACGTATAAATCACGTAAATATTAATTACGAAAATGTATGATAAATCACGTAATTTATGAGATGATTTAGCTAAATCAAGTTGATCTAGCTAAATCACGTTGGTGGGAACATGGTATAAAATTTAGTCGGTGTCAATCTCAATTTGTCGATGAATTGACATTAACGCCAATCCTGTTAATCTTTCTTCACCGGTAGAATTTCTTAGATAAGTTTCTAGACGTTTCGTTGTCGAAAATGTTCTTTATGGTGTACATGTTGAAACCTAGGCTAGGAAACAGATCCTTATTGCATTCCCCAAGAGCCGATTGCACTCTTTGAACGCTCTGTATCTTTTTGTGTATGGCATTTTTTCTTCCATAGCGTAAATTCAGCTTTTAAAATGTCCCAATCCAAAAAAGATTTATACAATTTGAAGTTTTCTTCGTTTTTGCCAAGGATCGATGTAATCAAAATGCATAAAGAGGAAAGTATGGTTATGGTTTTCAAATCTCATTTTTAGCTGACTTAAAAAGTCATTTAAAAGAGGAATCATTATACTTATCATAAAATAGGTTTCAGGGTCTGTCTGGGCTGCTGCCTTGACGCAATTCGTGGAATTTTAAGTTGTTCATCCACAACATTTACTAAGTTTTGTGCAGTCTCAAAAATTGTTTTGAATTACGGAATGATATTTTCGCGTATTCCTTGGAATGTGTTTGTTATTAATTCCACATGTTTCAATCCAGACACTAAGTCGCATGAAGGTGATTGTAAGATCTTACAAAGTGGCAATGTATATGTAAACAAAACACTCAAACAACACAAACTTACTTCAAAATCACTAGCTGAAATAGATCTTAAAAAGCAACTCGCCTTCGATGACGTATCAGAGTCCTTATTACTACACAAGTGTTCTAATGCATCAATTATCGCTTTAAAAATTTCCTTAAACCTCATCAACCCATCATGGTTTTCCACCCAGCGTGTTTCACACATTGCTGTTAAATGTTTCCATTTATTTTAAAGATAATTTTGTTCAATCATTTCCCGCAACAAATGTGTGCGCTTTGCATATAAATTAAAAAAAAATTCCAAAGGATTTTATGGTACCAATAGTGTGCGAATAGGCTGAATTTGACAAGAATGCCCTAAAGCCAGGATTAGAGAGTGTGCGTTACAATGGACGTATAAGCCTTCTGGATGAGACTCGCGTACTACAGCTTGAACTCCGTTTAAACTGCCTTTCATAGCAAAAGCACCATCGTACCCTTGTCCAATCAAGTTTCTGTAATTTATGCCCATGTTTTAAAGTGCAGACAGAATTGTTCTGGCTAAATATTTTCCAGTGGTGTTTTCTACGTGAATAAATGACAAAAAATCTTCACGAAAGATAAAAATTTCGTCGATAGACGCATCGAACACAAATTGACATCTGCTCCTTCATCAGCTAGAACTGCTGAATTGATAGTTTGAACTATTTTTTTCTGAACGATTTCCCCACACGCAGCAATTAATTCGTATTGAATATAAAATTACCGTGTAGGAAAAATTTCGTCATGGGGGTTAGACCCCTCCCCCCCCCCACCTCATACATTTTTTTTTAAATAATTAATAGAAAATTTGGCCCAGGAATCACGAACAGTTTCGATTAAAGTGTCCTTGTCTTCAAATTGTCTGCCGCCTTCAGACACTTTACGAGATAATCATGTCCAAACATTTGCGATTATTTTTAAGTCCGGTGAATGGCAGCTATGGCAAAAGTTTCACGTCTTCTGATTGAATCCAACTTCTAAGAACCCTGAAAGTGTGGATAGGGGCATTGTCGAAGACAGGGGTCCGAAAATGTTTTTCGCTTTTGGAAATGACCGTTCCAGCAAACATTTGTAGTTGTTTCCGTTCATTGTTGTGGACAAAAACTTCAACTCGATTGTGGGTAATAGCTCCCCACACCATTGCACCTGATGTACCGCTGTGATGTCTTGCCTAAATAAGCTCCTACCATAGATAATAAAGTTACAAGATCGTTTGCAAGATCGATTGAGACGTAAAACAAAACAAAGGGTTGAAGCAAAACGAAATATGAAAAAAATGTGTATATATCGAAGTTACAACACACTGTAGGACTATACAACTTCAAATGGTTTCATACCAAATTGATGCAACAACACTTAGGTTTGAGAATTTTATTGTCGTTGAAAAAGTGGTAATTTTTAGGGTTCCGTAGCCAAATGGAAAAAAAACGGAACTCTTATAGATTCGTCATGTCTGTCTGTCTGTCTGTCCGGGAATGTCACAGCCACTTTTTTCCGAAACTATAAGAGCTATACTGTTGAAACTTGGTAAGTAGATGTATTCTGTGAACCGCATTAAGATTTTCACACAAAAATAGAAAAAAAAAAACAATAAATTTTGAGGGGAACCCCAACTTAGAACTGAAACTCAAAAGTTTTGTTTTCATCAAACCCATACGTGTGGGATATCTATGAATAGGTCTTCAAAAATGATATTGAGGTTTCTAATATCATTTTTTTCTAAACTGAACAGTTTGCGCGAGAGACACTTCCAAAGTGGTAAAATAGCCCCCCACCGTAACTTCTAAAATAAGAGAATGATAAAACTAAAAAAAATATATGATCTACATTACCATGCAAACTTCCACCGAAAATTGGTTTGAACGAGATCTGGTAAGTAGTTTTTTTTAAATACGTCATAAATCGTTAACCGCAATTTACCTTTCATTCAATAAACTCAAATATAAAAAAAAAAATTAATTTCATAAACATAAACCTTATGCGTAAAGCGTGAACTATTATTTTCTAATAATAAATCTGTAAATATGTCTTAAAGTTTGATATAATAATACTTATCGAGACTTTTTTAGAAGAAAAAATGGAAGATGATTTCCGTAAATATTTTAAAGATTTTAACTTAAAATTTGTTCCAGCAATTAGGTCAAATGTACATGGAAGAGCGAGCGGGGGTATTCTTTGTGGAGTGAAATTTAAATACAACTATTTCGTTGATGTCAAACGTATGAGAGATAGGCTTGTTGTTGAAATTTTAAACAGTCAATTTAAATTAAATATTGTACCTGTCTACCTCAATTGCAATAACTGGCAAAACGATTTCGACAATTTACGTGGCTTTCTTAACGATTCTTCCTTGGAAAATATTATTATAATCGGTGATTTTAATGCTCGAATTGGTAATTTTCAAAACTCTCCTGCTTATAGTTTATTTACTTCATTCAGCACAAAAAGAAATTCGAAAGATCAAACCTTCAATAGGGAAGGTAGGCTTCTGACGGAATTACTTATGGATTTCGGGTTGTATGTGCTGAATGGGGTAGCAAATGGTGATGTGAGCGGCGAACTGACGTTTATTAGCAGCCAAGGTCAATCGGTCAAAGACCTTTGTGCGATCTCGGGAGATTGGTTGAACGTGGTTGATGATCTGCAGGTGCCCATAGCCAGTTTCTCAGCGCACTTACCACTAGATGTAAAATTCCATCTCGTTGAGAATACCCGTCAGAGAATCCCAGTAAGTCTCCCCAAACTTAAGTGGGTCGAAAGTAGAGTTTATCGGTACAAAAATCTTTTGAATCACCATTGTAATGCTCTCCCACTGCAACCTGAGAGCGACATTGATATGATTGGTGACTGTTAATTCAAAGTCTGACGTCTAATTTTGAGCTTTATTCAGTTATGCAATATATGTAATGTACAATTGCAGTTTCGGTAAACGAAAACCCAAAGCTAAAATTTCCTGAAGGGAATTTTAAATTAATACAATGATAAAATAAATGATGAGTTAATATAATAATCCATTACGAGAAATAATATCTTACATTTAGTATGAAACTAAGAATTATTAATGCTTCTAATAAAAATTCAATATGTTGGCTGTGTCCAGGTCGACTGTCAAAGGAAATGCAAAATGGTTGTAGTTGAGTGGCTTTACGCTCCACTGTTTTGCGCCATCTGTTGCCCGTTTCCACCGATGCTGCCAGGTCTCTCAACAGTGACAGTATTACAAGGGTAATCCACGCTTCGGCTCCTCCTGTGAACAACACCCCTTCGTTCACTCCTAAAAGCAAATGGTTCCATAGAGAATGTAGCAACTTACGAAAACTCTCTTTTAAGCTCTTGAAACTTTTTAGAGCTACAAACTCTTTTGCCTTCAAATCGTTGTACCTGCGCGCCAATAAGGAATTTAAACAGTTATGCTATCAGAAAAAAACTAGTTACCTCAAAAGTCTTGCAACTAGGTTACAACAGTCCAAAAACTCAAAAGAATTCTGGAATAATGTTCAGGAATTGGGAGGGCGCATTCGATCTGTGAAGATTTCTGTCGAATCTGATACGTTAGCTGCTCATTTTAAAACACTGCTATAAGCGGAGGAGGGTCTTCACAGTTTTAGCTTTGCATTACCAAACACAATGGTATCTGAACTTGACTGCCCGATTTCCTTAGGAGAACTTAAAGCTTCCTTGCAGGCTATGAAAAACAACAAAGCTCCGGGGTGCGATGGTATTCCAATTGAATTTTTTAAAAACGGAACAGACCAACTCGAGACTTATATTGTGGATTTTTTTCAATTTAATATACAACAGCGCTTGTGTACCAACGTGCTTTACCAAAGCGCTTATTTTTCCTATTTTCAAAAAAAGGTGATGTGAGTCGACCAGAAAACTACAGAGGCATCTCTATTCTCAATTCTCTAAGAAAGATTTTTGCTTCGATCTTATACACAAGACTTTCCAGGTGGATAGAGGATAATAATCGCCTCAGCATGTATCAAGCTGGTTTTCGGGCTGGTTTTTCCACCGTTGATCATATTTTCGCGCTGACTAGCATCGCTAGAAAATATATTGAAAAAAACAAGAAACTTTTTGTGTGCTTTGTAGATTTTAAAGCAGCGTTTGATACAGTTAACAGGCAAGCTTTAATTTATAAACTGGCATCCCTTGGAGTGTCAAGAAAGTTCTTAATGTTGTATGCTAAATTTCTTTCGTCATCTTGCGCAGCTGTCCGAATTTTTTGAGAAATCTGCAGACGTCCCTCAGGGCTGCATATTAAGCCCAATTTTATTCGCGTTGTACATTTATGCAATATCTGATATTCTTCAGGGTGGCGTTAATTTTGCGGGCAATCACATAAAAGTACTTCTGTACGCTGATGACCTAGTGTTACTGGCGGAAAATCCTTCTTCTATGCAACTGCAAATTAATAGATTGCAAACCTACTGTAAAACTTGGGATCTCCATATCAACGTCGCAAAAACCAAGGTCATGGTATTTGAGAACCGGCAGAGGAGACGTCCTGGGGTAGGAACTTGGCGCCTTAACAACGAACAAATTGAGTTAGTTCGTGAGTTCAAGCACCTGGGTGTTTTGTTGTCGTATAATCTAAACTTTAACAAGCATGCCAGAGAAAAAGTATCGAAGCCAAACTGGCACTCAACATGATATGGCCAAAGTTCTTCGCCAATCAAAACATTGACCTTTCTTCGAAGTATCAAGTGTTTAACGCCACAGTTAATACTTGTATGTGCTATGGTGTGCAGGCCTTTGGTGTGAGCCCCCTCGAAGAATTTGAGGCAGTCCAAAGATTCTTTTTCAAGCGTCTATTCCGGCTACCAAATGCGACTCCGACCTACGCTATTCATGTAGAGTCAGGTTTGCCTCCCATCTACGTGCGAAACTTAAAAGCTCATTCTGATTATTTAACCAGAGTGGTAATGAGAAGCGGGAATAATCTTTCCAAGACTATCTTAATAAGATTGCTACAAACCAATGCTTCTCCATTTAAGGATGGAACCAGCTAGCGATATCTCTCGAACTGAATGTCTCCTTTACTTTAACTAATGTTAACGACTGGCAAAGGCTTTTTGCAATGATCATTGCTAAAGAGGATGACAAATTATACGATCAGCACCTAATTAGAGCATCATCCTCAGCTTCAAGGTTAATCTATAGGAACCTAAACCATCATTTGCTATCTCACGAAAGTTATTTCAATATACATTTTTCATCGAAAGTTATAAGCACCATTTTTAGAGCGAGAGCAGAATTAATAAATTTGAATTCCATGCCACACAGAACAGATCTTGAGGAAATGTGCAATCTATGCAACATGAGAGTGCCTGAAAATATTCACCACTTCATTGCGGAATGCCCTATTTTACAAGAGATTCGTCGACTATACTTCCGAGTAAGCAAACTGTCCGTAAATGGTCTGTACGATATACTAAACGGAGCTAGGGGGTGGCATGTTTTGTAAAAATACTGCAATCATGCTCTGTTATATCGTAATAGCTTTTAAAAGTTCAAGCTAAAATCCACTTTTGCCGTTCTTCTTAAGTTATTGCTTTAATAATCCAAAATTTTTTTTTTATGTTTCAAATCATTTAAAATTGCTAATTATTTTTTATTTTTTTTTTGGTGTTCTTAATCACTTCAAAATTATAAATCTTTATGTTGCAAATCATCAAAATTGTTGTAGACCCCCTTCGCTGATCCATTCCATTCCTTTAATCTAGTTTTATACTTAGATACTGATGTACAAATTGCATTTATTTTTTTTTTGTTTTATTTTATATAAATATATTTTTTTTTTTCATCTTTTCTGTCGACTAATTGTTAAAGACATAACGAATTAATCTTTTATGCTTAAACCCAAAATCTTGTGTTGTAAATAAGTATTTCTTTCTTTTTCAATTTTCCTTTTCAATTTAACTTCTATGTAATAATTTCTTTAATATCTATGAAATGTCATTTCCGGCAGACGGCTATTTCTGTCATGCTCGTGTTCTCAAACACAATCTATTATACATATATTTCATGAAAT
Source organism: Portevinia maculata (assembly GCA_949715645.1). Classification (NCBI taxonomy): domain Eukaryota; kingdom Metazoa; phylum Arthropoda; class Insecta; order Diptera; family Syrphidae; genus Portevinia; species Portevinia maculata. The sequence continues at coordinate 44,054,065 of OX454527.1, forward strand.
AAAGATAAAAATAAAAAAAAAATCTTTAAAAATCTTAAATCTGTAAGGTGCCTAAATAATAATTGTAATTTGCGCGGAACTCTTCATGGGCGAGTCCGACTCGCACTTGTCGCTTTTTTTTACTCCTCATGCGATATCTATGTAACTTTATTATCTATGCTCCTTCTTTCTTAGATCATGGAAATAAAACATGTTCTCTTGCAGAATTCATTCGATGCTCCTTTTGTACTTGCCTCAAACCGGGTTTCTTCTCTGTATAGTACTACTTTTTCGTATTATCCTTCGGACCGTTGCTATGCTGGCTGATACTTCGCTGTTGGCCCTTATTTTAGTCACTGGTAGAGTAGAATTTGAGGCAAGAAGTGATTTTTCCCATAGTGTTGTGGATCAGCAAGATAACTGTTTACAACAGTCTTATTTCTATTTAGCCTCCTTGCAATTTCTCGGCCGGAGAGTCCTAACTCCATGAAAGCATCTATTTTTCCTCTTTCTGTCGCTGTCAAAGTCTTTCCGGACACACATTTTTTTGTAACTAAATAAAAACAGTTCTTTTTAACGCTTTTTTAAATATTCCTAACAAAACTTTGAAAAAAATTGCTGATGTGAACTCCTGCAACGAAATATTCGCGACGGCCTCATCCTAGTGGCACATCTTTTTATACGCTTTTCAAGTAGTTCATTGTTTGATCTTGGCAAATTCTACCGGTCGTTCTTATTTACCCTTTATGTTTATGACTTACTGTTGGGAAAATATGTAGCAAAAGTAGTAAAATTTTCCGGGTATAAAATTTCTAACAGGTATACAGATTGAAAATCGATTGCAAAATCTATGGGCTTATCCTTGTGATCGCCAGTGTATGTCAGAAGAATGTCCTTCAACCAGCGCGAACTTAAATAAAAAATAAAAACTACTCTCCCCAATCGCAATAACCATTCCCAATTGTCCGAGTTACCTGATGTTCAACAATTCGTATAAATCTAATATGAATCGGCTCTCCACCATTTCTCACCTCACTATTCAGTATTGACTAAATATTTATCATTGTAAACCGCTTTGAGCAGAATATCTGAGCAACATTAATTGCAAAAATAAACGCACACTTACATTTAGATGCACACTTAAACGCCAAAGACACAACAATTACTCGCACCAATTGCAACACCCAGATCCAAAGAGTCTTGCTCCTTGTGAATTCGGAAGAATGTGCCGATGACGACGACGAGGATGACACCATGAGGAGGACATTTGCGTCGACAACGACGACAACTACCGAAGACGAAGCCGGGCGACACTAAGAAGGGGCAGAAGCTATTGGTACTGTAGCGCAATCCAAATTAATTCCACCCTCGTTTGTAACTTTGATGGGAAACGAATTCAATTTACTTTTTATCACGAGCAGAAAGATAAACATTTACCTTCAAGGGTCTTTGGGGTTAGGTTAGGGCGACGCGACGGTAGCGACATCGACGACGATGTCATAGGATATTCTCTGTTTGGGTAAGCTGTAAGCCGACTTCCCGCTCAATCTGCTTCTGTGGTGCGTCTTCGGAAATGATTATCTCAAATTTGTTTGAATTACAGAGCTGCTAACGAATTTCGCCTGAGCGACTTCACACGTTAAATTAACTTTGAGTCCTTGGAATTGGTGTGTGCACTTTTTTGGTGTGTGTCGTTTCCCTTCTGTTTATTTACGACAACAACCGTGATTACGTTCTGGGGTAAGAACAACTCGTCGAAAACGGTTATTGTGGTTTTGTGACACAATCTTTAATCAAATTGGAGGGAAATCCCGATTTTCAGATATATGTATATATGTATCTAAGTAGGTGAAACAATGACAGTGGTAGGCTTTGTTTAAAACGCTTTGGCTCCGCAGCAACGGTTAAAGGTAATAACCTGGAAGGGATTTGGGGGCTTTAAGTTTGGGAGATTATCTTCTCATCGGTGATTGTTCTTACATTTGACATTAGGCAATTAGGTGAGCTGAGTATTTGCCTACGTATGTTCCACGCTGATGATAGAAAAAGATACAATGGAGACAACAACAACGACGACGCCTTTGTAGGAAATCACTGAGATGGCAAAACAAGGGGTTGTGGTTCAATTCGAAAAACTTACTGCTAAACGGTATCCTAATGATGTTTGCGGAAATGATATTAATCCCAAATTATGTTGGATTAATGCCAAATTTTGTGTTTGCCAAAGGATTAAACAAAAAACACGTTGCAATGCACAAGTATCATGGGGCTTATTATTTTTTATCACAAAGGGTCTACATTGACCTAAGTGTGAGGGGAGCAGGATTCTCTTGCCCCGTCAACCCAGTAACCTAACCTTTGGGGGATTATTAAACTTGCTGTTTGGAAAGCGAGTACCTATACTTTCGAGCAATAAACGAGCTCTTATCAAAACATAATACTCGTAAGTCACACAATTCTCAGTGGCGGTTTCGGCCTCAATTTCTAATAAAATTTTAAGATCGCGGTAGAAAGTTAGCTTTCGCGTAAACACATTTGTTACCATCTAATTACCTACTTTACAGTTTCCAGCAGCGCGCGTAGTCTCTGCTTGATACACTGCAGCATTTCATCGTCGGCGATCTCAGGTACGCTACTTTCATTTTTCCAGACCAAGAACTCTGTCATCAACGATGGCTTGGTCCTTAAAACGTCGTTTCGTACTTAGGGGCTTGAAGTCGACGAATCTCAGCGCTGGAGCATTATTGTCTTTTCGTTCAGTGCGGCCAAGCAAATGAAGTCGGCGTGTTTAAGCTTTCTGGAATAAATTCACATCTTAGTACAGCACATCCTTGCACCATATATCCGAAGAAGTACAGGGTGGCGCACGAATCGTGCTACAAAAACAATGCGTAATAACTTTTTTTCTGTGTGAGTAATCGGGTTTTTTTTGGCAGGTTACTATTTAGAATTATTAAAATGAATGATTCGGTATCGCGAAAAGAGGATTTGGATAGTGCAGAGGTACCATGATTTGCAGTCCTTTATTTTCGTCCAAAGGGAATTTAGGCGGCAGTTTGGCGGCACTCCCCCGAGTAGATGCACCATTTTGAGGCTGGTAAACATGTTGCCGAATCTGGAAGCATCGCACGAAGACCGTACCATCGAGATATCTATGTTCGGGTTCAAGACACAATCGCGGCTGTAGCATCGTCAATTCAGGCAAATTCAAGCGTTTCGACTCGAAACTTCTCGGCGCAAATTGGAGTTAGCAGGCCGTCATTACAATGGATAATTCATGATCCTAACAGGCCTAATCACGGGGCACTGCAGACTGAGGAAAATGGGTATATCAGAGGACGGGCTCTGCAGATTCTGCAGTGAAACCGCCGAAACTCCAGACCACGTACTGGAATGCTGTGAGCACTGGGCCACAAAATGATAAGATATTTAGGCAGGCACCAAATAACAGACAAGGACATACAAACCATGGACCCACAACACATTCTCAGATTCATCAAGGAAACTGGACCGGACGCTGTGCTCTAAAGAGTGTGACCTGCCAAGGATAAATCAGATCAATGCCCCGATACGCTTCATACAGATGTATGTCAAGGGGGCTCTGAAAGTGGACACGAACCTCTCCGAGGTACAAGCAGGGGACACAATAGACCAATAGGTCGCAGTGCGATATACCCTAACTAATTTATTATTATTATTATAATTCATGATGACTTAAGCTTGTTTCCGCACAATGTCTAAATTGAAAGCAAGTTAAACCCTCTGGATGTGCCTATTCGCCTGGAATTTTGCAAAAAATGATTAAAATGACCGAAGAAGACAACAGCTTGATAAATTGCTTGTTTATGGCTGATGAGGCGCATTTTGATCTAAACGGCATTGTCAATAAGCAAAATTGCCGCATATGGAGTTAATCTAATCCAGAAATACTCCATGGGACGGTACCGCACCCAGAACGAGCCACTGTGTGGTGCGCAGTTTCATCAAGTTGCATTGTGGGGCCATAGGTACTTCTTTGAAGAAAACGGTGTAACAGTAACTGTCAATGGGACCGTTATTTAAAGATGTTGAAGAAGTTTTTTTACCCAGAACTGCGCCGAAGAAGTACCGTTTCAACAGCATTTGATTCCAGCCAGATGGAGTGACTGCACACATAGCAGTGTTTTTTTTTTGTTCCCAAACAAATAATATCAAGAAACTCTACTTTCCGCTGGTCCTCAAGATCATCTGACCTGACTGCACCAGACAATCTGTTACGGGGTTATGTCAAGCAAGGGGTTTTTTTTTGTCGTATATACTTGGATGAGCATGGAGGTCATTTATGGTCTATCATCTTCAAAAGCAATTAATTATATAAAATAAAATTGAATTTTCTATGCAATAAAAAAAAATTAATGAAATACATTGACTAAAAAAAGTTATTTTAATTTCTTATTGTAGAACAATTGGTGCGCCACCCTGTATTTTTGTTCTTCTTCCGGATATGGGCAGATTTGTTTCGCCAAACCAAAGGTTGTGAGAGTTGATGTTTACTCTGAGGTAGGTGAACTCCCATCTTCCTCAAATTTGGTGCTAAGAACAGTGCGTTTAATCCAGGTTATAGCTGATGGTCTTATGTCAATCGTCTCAAGGTCAACCAATTCGGTTCTTCAACCGCCGAGAAAGCATTAACGCGGAATGCCGGGAGCGACTGATGACGTTGATATCATCCGGGTAGCCCAGTTATTGCCGGATCTGATGAATAAAGTGCCTTTCCTGTTGACACCTGCCCTACGCACTATCTGTTGTAAAAAAACTAAAAAATGAGTGTGGTTAAGACCACACGACTGAAGTAAAACTTCTTTCGCTCCATCTAATTTAAATTGTGGGCGTGTCAGGGGGCGAATTTTGAAAATACTTACACATGAGCATCAAGGGCGCCTGGAGAGTCTATATTATAAATTTCAGCTCCCTAGCTCAAACTTTGGTTTTTTGCCGTCCGATCTGAAAATCTGACGATGACGGTGACGCTCTATATTTCCAACTAATGAACTGCGATTCATGGGTAAATTCCATCTGTCGGCAACTGTTCTCCTTTGAACCGGTTTGGATAGATGATGAGCTTAGTATTGCCCTCTATTGAGGAGATTCAAGCTTTTTTACCCATTCCACGAACTTTTCTGCCGAAAGGTTGAAACAAAAGAGTGTATCGCATTCACCAGGTTACTCCCCAAGTCAAGCGTGCGTAAAGAAGTTTTACTTCAATAATTTCTCGTTTTTCCCAAATTGAATTTTTGTAATAATGTTGAAATGAAAATGTATAATATTATACAATAAATTTGCTTACTTTTGCTGTAAAAATCAAAACAAAGAATTATTAGAAATTAAAAAAAAGGTGTGAGCCACGCTGCACTCACGGTATAGTTGATGTGTAAACATGTAGGCACAGTTGTGCGTTAGCTACCTTATTTGTTATCTTGCAGGTTGTGTAACTAAGCTCGTTAGGTTGCCAAAGTTAGTTGCGGATGACAACTAAAAGTTGGTTAGTTTTTAGCTGTAGCTTTTTAGTTGCCTAGGTAATAACTAATAACTAAACCAAAATTTTTTATTTTGCTATAATGTGTGGCATACGCCTACACCCTAAACCCGAAAAACTATTTCTTTTTCTTTCGGTAAATTTTAAATTTAACTGCTGCTCCCCTTTTCCGAAACTCATACCGGAAATTCGTACCAACCTTTCCATAAAATCTGCACAATAAGCTGCCAGTGCCACTGAACTTTCAACGTTCAACGCACAGGAATCAACCATTTTTATTAGCGATTATTGCACGCTTGTTCTTTTTGCATCCCGACAGTCATCGCGATAAGTTTAGTAAAAGCAAGTTTTTTTTTCCGACCACATATTGGAAAAGACAATATGCTTATATTCTGAACGCGTATTGAGTCGAAGGTAAGAGTTGAATCTCGTTCTGAGTATTCATATTTTCATTTTGTTAAAAAAATAAAAGAAATTACGATTCTGTCCATAGGATGAATATTACTCTTACACCTATCCCATCACTTACCCGCCTGTCAGCTATTGATGCCCTAATGCCTCGTGGTTCGATAATCCACTATGATTCAAAGCATTGATAAATAATCTTCATAAAAATTAAAAGGTATGGTAAAATTCAATTAGACAGTGTCAAGTGATTAATTGTAACCTTTATCTGTCGTCCCCAGAAATTGCGGACGCCCATCATAAAAGTTCGGTAGTGTTTTCTTGCCCACATCCACAAGTTAACCGATCAGGAGCGTCCGCAACATTTTTTTCTACGTTTTCTCGCCAATAATATTGCGATCAAGTTGATCCAACGCAAGCACGTGCACAATAAACATAAAAGCTGTTTGAGGGCTTACTCTTACCCTAATGCAGAGAACGTCCACACACGTAAGACAACTCCTCGCCAATACTGCAACCGCGGACAGGTGTCAAGCGTCCCACACCACCGTAGAAGGCATCCAAAATCGAAATAAACAACCCTTTTAGGATTACTCTGATAAGAGAATCCGCAAATCTGAGCCACAATAAAACCCAACAAAATAAAATAAAAAAAAAAGGTCATAATAATCCATCATAATTAGTGAAAATTACATACGATGTGTTGCATTATGCACATATGTATTTGTATAAAGTGCTTTCCACTTATCTTGATTAAATCTAACGTAATATCTATTTTCCAGTGCAAAATTCACATGTGTTAATTAAAGTATTAAAATCTAGTCTAGTATTAAAATTTAGTAACAAATAATCATACCCTTCATACCCATATCGATATTCTTAAGTTTTGCCAACATCGCGCGAAACTCAAACCAATAAAAAAAAAACAAATTAAAATTTCACCCATAAGCCGTAATAGCAACGAAGGAAACATGTGGCCACATATTTCATCGTCCGGAAAACCGTGAGTATGTACTTACCAAAATATCATGAATCATAATATTGTATAAAATTTCGGTGGCAAACCTTAAAATATTATTTACATCCTTACAAATTTGAAATTATTACCCTATATTAAATCGAACTTTAGTATTTAAAGAATACTATACTTTTTGTTTTCCAAAATATTTAATTTACCTCTTTAGTAGTTTACGTTTAATTAATTCAATCTACTGTAAACAAAGTGAATTAGCATTAATTGAACTTACAGATATAAATTACATATTTGATTATTTATGTGCATACAACATTTTCTATATTTTCATTTAATAAAAGTACATGTAACCCACACATACACACAAACCTTATGTTAGACCTTTAATATGATTTCGATTCGGAAGTAAACTATCGGTTATTAGGGCTGTGATTGAGTAGATACGTGTGGGGGGGGCATCTTTTGGGACTATCCTCGAAAGATATGGATGCAGGATAGTCATGGTGCACCTTGAATTCGCACAGGTGCATAGGGGCAGGGCAAGTCCAAAATGTTTCGCAACACCTGAAACATCGTCAGCTTTGTTCGCTCTTATTCGCTTTTATTCAGATTTTATCTTGATTCTCGCTTGAATCACTGCCTCTTCTTTTCTCTCTCTCCTCAACTTTACCCCCACATCATTTTTAGGCACGACAAAATATGTGTGTATAGGAAGACAGCAAGATCCCACCCCACCGTCGAGCTAACTCCGCGCATCCGCAAGCGTGCCTATAGCTGTCATGGGACTTAGGTCAACCACCACTTACAACCCCACCTACCTGTACATCACATTGGCGCCCAGCATCGTGTGGCCGGTAGCATAGATTGCGATCAACATCCCCTATGTCATAACACGGGTATATACCAAGTTGAACCGCGACATACATTGCACCCCCTCACTTAGACTATTGATTACATGCTAATCATATTGATGTCAACAAATGCAAAGTACAAACAATGTACCATCTCCATCTAAGTACATCAGTATAAGACATACTTTGCACTCAAGCTTTCTTGCGTAGGCTTTAACCTTTTCTCTATCCCCTTCTCAAGTAAACAATTTTAATTTAAAGAAAAATTAATCAAGGAGTCCGATAGCTGACTTAAAAGTAATTTAAGCATCGTTGCACTTGACAAATTTTCTTTTGACTTTTGTGTAGGAAGTACACCTATGAGTCCATAAATCGTGATCGTGTCAAAAGATGCGATTAACATAGATTATGATGCCATAGGATGTCACCCACAACATATGTTTGTCTGAGTCGTTAACCTTTTTGCTTATCAAAGAAAAATAAGAATTTGATAACAGGTCTGATTGTCCAGAGAAACATATTAAGTCAAGTTTGTTTACCCACCTTTCTCTCTTTTCTCAACACTTTTCCATTAACAAGAACGAATACAGCTGACTGACCCTCACATGTAGAAACCAATCACAGCCTTATAACGAATCATATCAATAATTTCTCAATTAATTTCTTCTTCCTAAAATAAATCTCTTTCGTCATAAACACCGGTACAAATTCCTGTCGTTTATCGATTCTCTCCAATCTCAGCGATGAGTAATCCTAGGAATAGCTCCATTAACGGAGCAATACCCAAACAAAAGAAAGTAAATCAACATAAGAATATTGTTACCCGCTCTCAGAATACATATGACCTACGTCACATGAATACCCCGGACCAACGGAATTCGGATATTGACAACAATACTCATCCCGTTCGACACTCTCCTATATCGATTGTTGACAATTCGATAAAAACTCCAAACATGTCTCTTAATAGAAGACAGAGCGAGCATTTTGATAATGCACAAATGAATCTCTCTCAGCACACAGTGAATTCAGTGCTTACAAACACTACAGTTAGGCCAATGACTACGACAACAGTAGCAAGTGTCACGATCACTAGCCCAAACATGTCAACATCAATCGCAAGAGGAGATTCCGCAAATCAGTCTGTTAGTAATGAGTTTGTTCTTGGTGACATTATTCCAAATGTTGCAGGCGCAAATATCAGAAATGCCGCTAGCAACATTTTAACAGCTGAACCAATAACAAATCTAGGTCACTCAACTCAGTTCGTCTCGAGTAATTCAACGAGGATGAAGCAACTCGACGACCACATTAAAGACGTGGTATCCTCAGCATTGGGTCAGTTAATACCCGATTTAATCAAAGGCAGTGTGCAGAAGGCAATGTCAGATTTTAACAATAATACTCGAAGAACAGCAGATGAAAACGATATTCCCAATTTTTTCAATCCTTTGAATGACGAAGCCTTTTCAAATTACAATTCTAACCAAAGCGGTATGTTCGATAGGACGCATTCCAACAACAGAACTATTCATCCAAACGAAGCTCAGTCTCTTCAACTAGATCGATGGGGAGTTAAATTCGATGGCACATCAAAAGGGATGTCCATCGAGGACTTTGTATTTAGGGTTGAAGTGTTGAAAAATAACAACGACTGTTCTTGGAATGCTGTCATCAAACAATTTCACCATCTTTTAACTGGTAGTGCTCAGGACTGGTATTGGCAGTATCTTCGAAGTAATCCACGAGGAGATTGGTCGACACTAAGGCAAGCTTTGTTTAAACAGTTTCGGAGTCATGAAAATGATTTCGAAATTATCAAGCAACTCATGGACAGGAAGCAGATGCCACATGAGAACTTCGAAGAGTACTACAATTCCGTAATCCAGTTGAAAAGCCAACTCAAAATACCTATGAGGGAAAGAGATTTGATAACAATCGTGCGAACAAACATCAACACTAAGCTGATGAATTTTATTTATCCAATGCGGATTCACAGTTTAGATCATTTCCGTGATGAATGTAGAAAGGTAGAGCGGATGTTGCAATCGAGATTTCCCCCTCAAAATCGCCAAAACTTTCAATATAGGGCAGTCCATGAAATCGATACCATGACAAATAACGTCAACTTAAGTGATGACGAATATGACATTTCAGCCGTTTCAGGTGCTCATTCATCACAGTTGGTAAATAAGTCTTCTTCATCTTCTAAGATACTTATGTGCTTCAATTGCAAAAAGTTAGGGCACCTGTTTATTAACTGTCGCTCACCCATTAATAAGTTGTTCTGTTACCGGTGTGGTACCGATGGAGTGACTGTCGTATCCTGTACGAAGTGCAACCCCAGTCGGGAAAACTTCAAACCGAACTTGACCATACCCGGGGAGTCTCGTTCGACTCAAACGCTCCCGGAGTTACAAAAGTAGATGCTTCTACAAATACAATATCTGACGTACCAAACCCTAATTGCGACTTTAAAATTATTTCTAACCCAGCTAATTCCTTACATTTCCATATGTCCAAACAAGCTGATTTTCGAAACCAACCTTATGAGGAAAGACTGAGGAGATATACGGCACTGCGATCAAAAATTTTTAATTTAAGTGAAATTAATTTCTCTGATAATTCGCGCAAATTGAAAAAGCTTCGTTCACGACACAAGAAGCGAACATTTTATAAATCAATGATCAGCAGCTGCGTGTTAAATTCGAAATCTGATCCAAGACCGTACGCTACCATCGAAATAAATGGCATAGAAACCTCAGGCCTCTTAGACAGTGGAGCAACTGTTTCCTGTCTAGGAAGCGATTGTATGTCGTTTGTTCAAAAGTTAAACGCACCTGTCATTAACTTCACGTCCGCCATCAAAACAGCTGATGGCAAACCACAGTCAATCGTGGGTCGTATAAAAGCAGAGGTAGTGTATGGTGGGAAAAGAGAACTTTTGGATTTTTATCTCATTCCTTCGCTGGCTCAGCCACTGTATCTCGGTATAGATTTTTGGCAGAAATTTCAAATCGCGCCTAACATCATTAGCGAAATTACTGAGTTACCAAATACCGAAAGCACTTCAAGCCAACAAGAAATACCAATACATTGCCTAAATAAGGCCGAACAGTCAATGCTACAGAATGCGATAAGCAGGTTTCCTTCATTCTCTCAACTTGGGTTGGGTAAAACATCCGTTGAAATGCACATCATCGACACCAATGATGCCGAGCCTGTGAAACAGAGGCATTACCCTGTTTCTCCGCCAATACAGGAACTAATTTACAAGGAATTGGATCGCATGATTTCTTTGGGGGTAATTGAAGAGAGTTCTAGTTCATGGAGTTCGCCCATTGTTTTAATCCGGAAACCGGGTAAAAACCGGTTATGTCTAGACTCTCGGAAAGTCAACGCACTCACAAAGAGGGATGCGTATCCTCTCCCTCATATCGAAGGATTGCTAAGCCGTCTTCAGGACACGCACTACATTAGTAGTGTCGACCTTAAAGATGCGTTTTGGCAAATTCCTTTGGAGGAAAAATCCAGAGAGAAAACAGCCTTCACTGTGCCAGGGCGACCACTCTATCAATTCACCGTCATGCCTTTTGGACTGTGTAATGCGGCCCAAAGGATGTGTCGGTTAATGGACAGAGTGATCCCAAGTGCACTTAGAGAACAAGTTTTCGTCTATCTGGATGACCTCTTGATTATTTCGAAGGATTTTGAAACGCACATTACCATCCTGAATAAAGTTGCGGATTGCTTAAAAGAAGCAAATCTAACTATTAATGTAGAGAAGTCGCATTTCTGTTTTAAGGAGCTTAGGTATCTAGGTTATATCGTTGGCCAAGGTCACATAAAACCTGATCCTAATAAGGTTGCCTCTATCAAAGACTTTCCTCTGCCATCTTCGCAAAAACACGTCCGACGATTTTTAGGATTGTGTGGATGGTACAGGAGGTTCATCAGGAACTTTGCTGCGATAGCAAGCCCTTTGACGGACAGCCTAAAAAAAGGTATAGCTTTTGCTATGACTCCAGATGCGATTACCTCATTTCAATCTTTAAAAACAGCACTTGTCTCTGCTCCATTGTTAAGCAATCCCGATTTTAAAAAGCCCTTCACTATTCAGTGTGATGCTTCTAGTTACGGAATAGGCGGCGTGCTTTATCAACTTGATGAAGAAGAAAACGAGAAGCCAATTGCGTTCTTCTCAGAAAAGTTAAACGCCTGTCAACGTAATTATAGCGTCACTGAGCAGGAATGCTACGCGGCGGTGCAAGCGGTGAAAAAATTTAGACCATACATCGAAGGATCACTTTTCACAATTGTGACAGACCACGCGAGCCTAAAATGGCTCATGGGTTTGAAAGACCTCAGTGGTAGATTAGCTCGTTGGTCGCTTAAGCTCCAAGCGTTTACCTTCGAAATAAAACACACGAAAGGGTCACAGAACATCGTCCCCGATACACTGTCACGAGCATTTGCTGACGAAATTGCCATGGACGCTCCAGCTCAATCATTTGTGGATTTGAGTTCTACTGAATTCTGCTCACCCGACTATCTGACTTTGATTTCGACTATTGCGAGTAATCCCAATAACTTCCCGGATATAAAAGTGGTTGACAACAAGTATGTCTACAAACGGAACTTTGCGAACTGTGATTCGCTGAGTACAGAATTCGAATGGAAGCTGTGGATACCCACAGGGTTGACGCAGCTTCTCATAGAAAATTCTCACACACCGCCTAGTTGTGCCCACGGAGGGATGATGAAAACTTTAGATCGAATCAAACGATGGTATTATTGGCCGAATATGACACACCAAGTACGCTCCTTTGTTAAAAACTGTCCCGTTTGCAAGAAAACTAAAGCACCCAACAACATTTTGAGACCTCCAATGGGAACTCAACAACAGTTGGATAAACCCTTCCAAAAACTCTACATTGATTTCATGGGTCCTTATCCAAGAACCAAGAATGGTAACTCTTTCATTTTTGTGGTGTTGGATGGGTTCTCAAAATGTGTTTTTCTGCAGGCGATGCACAAAGCAAACGTACGGTTGGTTATAGAGTTTTTGGAAAAAAAGGTTTTCAGTCAATACGGAGTTCCAGAGTTTGTGCATAGCGACAACGGGAAGCAGTTCGTTGCCAAGGAATTCCAGTGCTTTCTTTCAAAATATGGTTGTAAACACATTCGAAATGCTGTGTACTCCCCACAAGCAAATGCTTCTGAACGCGTAAACCAGTCGATCCTATCGGCAATTCGGAGCTACATAAAACAAGACCAGCGAGAGTGGGATCAGCACCTCTTTGAAATTCAGCAAGCACTGTGGACTTCTGTGCATCAATCGACAGGAATGACGCCATATTTCATTCTATTTGGTCGTCATATGATTACGCATGCCAGTTCATATGAACTGCTCAGAAAGATACATGCATTAAACGAAAGTGAGATCCGTTGCATACCAAACCACAACAGACTAGAACTAATAAGGCAACAAGTCAAAGAAAACCTGAAACTAGCTTTTACCAGAAACGAGAAGTCGTATAATCTTCGAAGTTCCAACCGCACATTTCAGACAGGCGAAGAAGTATATCGCAGGAATTTCATCCTGAGCGATGCGTCGAAGAATCTTAATGCGAAGCTGTCGGACAAGTTTGTTAAGTGCAGAATTACAAAACAAATTGGTAACTCGATTTTCGAAGTTGAAAATTTAGATGGAAAAAAGATAGGGGTTTATCATGCAAAAGACTTAAGAAAGTAACATCTGCGTTTGTCGGTAAATATAGAGGATTCCAGGGTCATGGGTCGAGTCAGTAGGTACGTGTTTAGGTCTCCGGTTCTCATGTCTTTTCGAATCAAATGTTGAGACGAAAATGCATGATTTTGTGGCATACGCCTACACCCTAAACCCGAAAAACTATTTCTTTTTCTTTCGGTAAATTTTAAATTTAACTGCTGCTCCCCTTTTCCGAAACTCATACCGGAAATTCGTACCAACCTTTCCATAAAATCTGCACAATAAGCTGCCAGTGCCACTGAACTTTCAACGTTCAACGCACAGGAATCAACCATTTTTATTAGCGATTATTGCACGCTTGTTCTTTTTGCATCCCGACAGTCATCGCGATAAGTTTAGTAAAAGCAAGTTTTTTTTTCCGACCACATATTGGAAAAGACAATATGCTTATATTCTGAACGCGTATTGAGTCGAAGGTAAGAGTTGAATCTCGTTCTGAGTATTCATATTTTCATTTTGTTAAAAAAATAAAAGAAATTACGATTCTGTCCATAGGATGAATATTACTCTTACACCTATCCCATCACTTACCCGCCTGTCAGCTATTGATGCCCTAATGCCTCGTGGTTCGATAATCCACTATGATTCAAAGCATTGATAAATAATCTTCATAAAAATTAAAAGGTATGGTAAAATTCAATTAGACAGTGTCAAGTGATTAATTGTAACCTTTATCTGTCGTCCCCAGAAATTGCGGACGCCCATCATAAAAGTTCGGTAGTGTTTTCTTGCCCACATCCACAAGTTAACCGATCAGGAGCGTCCGCAACATTTTTTTCTACGTTTTCTCGCCAATAATATTGCGATCAAGTTGATCCAACGCAAGCACGTGCACAATAAACATAAAAGCTGTTTGAGGGCTTACTCTTACCCTAATGCAGAGAACGTCCACACACGTAAGACAACTCCTCGCCAATACTGCAACCGCGGACAGGTGTCAAGCGTCCCACACCACCGTAGAAGGCATCCAAAATCGAAATAAACAACCCTTTTAGGATTACTCTGATAAGAGAATCCGCAAATCTGAGCCACAATAAAACCCAACAAAATAAAATAAAAAAAAAAGGTCATAATAATCCATCATAATTAGTGAAAATTACATACGATGTGTTGCATTATGCACATATGTATTTGTATAAAGTGCTTTCCACTTATCTTGATTAAATCTAACGTAATATCTATTTTCCAGTGCAAAATTCACATGTGTTAATTAAAGTATTAAAATCTAGTCTAGTATTAAAATTTAGTAACAAATAATCATACCCTTCATACCCATATCGATATTCTTAAGTTTTGCCAACATCGCGCGAAACTCAAACCAATAAAAAAAAAACAAATTAAAATTTCACCCATAAGCCGTAATAGCAACGAAGGAAACATGTGGCCACATATTTCATCGTCCGGAAAACCGTGAGTATGTACTTACCAAAATATCATGAATCATAATATTGTATAAAATTTCGGTGGCAAACCTTAAAATATTATTTACATCCTTACAAATTTGAAATTATTACCCTATATTAAATCGAACTTTAGTATTTAAAGAATACTATACTTTTTGTTTTCCAAAATATTTAATTTACCTCTTTAGTAGTTTACGTTTAATTAATTCAATCTACTGTAAACAAAGTGAATTAGCATTAATTG
Source organism: Portevinia maculata (assembly GCA_949715645.1). NCBI lineage: Eukaryota > Metazoa > Arthropoda > Insecta > Diptera > Syrphidae > Portevinia > Portevinia maculata. Next base: position 44,069,226 of record OX454527.1, read on the forward strand.
AACTTACAGATATAAATTACATATTTGATTATTTATGTGCATACAACATTTTCTATATTTTCATTTAATAAAAGTACATGTAACCCACACATACACACAAACCTTATGTTAGACCTTTAATATGATTTCGATTCGGAAGTAAACTATCGGTTATTAGGGCTGTGATTGAGTAGATACGTGTGGGGGGGGCATCTTTTGGGACTATCCTCGCAAGATATGGATGCAGGATAGTCATGGTGCACCTTGAATTCGCACAGGTGCATAGGGGCAGGGCAAGTCCAAAATGTTTCGCAACACCTGAAACATCGTCAGCTTTGTTCGCTCTTATTCGCTTTTATTCAGATTTTATCTTGATTCTCGCTTGAATCACTGCCTCTTCTTTTCTCTCTCTCCTCAACTTTACCCCCACATCATTTTTAGGCACGACAAAATATGTGTGTATAGGAAGACAGCAAGATCCCACCCCACCGTCGAGCTAACTCCGCGCATCCGCAAGCGTGCCTATAGCTGTCATGGGACTTAGGTCAACCACCACTTACAACCCCACCTACCTGTACATCACAAATGGTGATAATTTATTGGGATTTATTATGCATATTGCGTTTAAAATAAAAATTGATTGAATGTCCCTTTTATTTTACATCAGGTTATTTTACAAAGAGGTCCTTGGAGCCACAATAATTAAACCCGAAAAAGGATATTTTCCAAAAATGTCTTTAGAAACGGCACGGTATATATGAGGTCAATGTTATTTGAATGAGGGGTGCTTGGAACAACAAACATTTTGGTAAAATATCCTTTTTTCGACTTTTAAGGAGCTTTTTGTTGTTGCAAGGACCTCTTAGTCAAATAACATTGAACACAGATATACCGTGTGGATTCTAAGGCCATTTTGGAAAAATGTCCCTTCTTCGACTTTTATGGACCTTTTTTGTTGTTGCAAGGACCTCTTAGTCAAATAACATTGAACACAGATATACCGTGTGGATTCTAAGGGCATTTTGGAAAAATAACCTTTCTTCGACTTTTAAGGACCTTTTTTGTTGTTACAAGGACCTCTTAGTCAAATAACATTGAATACAGATATACCGTGTGGCTTCTAAGGGCATTTTGGAAAAATACCCTTTCTTCGACTTTTAAGGATCTTTTTTGTTGTTGCAAGGACCTCTTAGTCAAATAACATTGAACACAGATATACCGTGTGGATTCTAGGGGCATTTTGGAAAAATATCCTTTCTTCGACTTTTAAGGACCTTTTTTGTTGTTGCAAGGACCTCTTAGTCAAATAACATTGAACACAGATATACAGTGTGGATTCTAAGGGCATTTTGGAAAAATATCCTTTCTTCGACTTTTAAGGACCTTTTTTGTTGTTGCAAGGACCTCTTAGTCAAATAACATTGAACACAGATATACCGTGTGGATTCTAAGGGCATTTTGGAAAAATATCCTTTCTTCGACTTTTAAGGACCTTTTTTGTTGTTACAAGGACCTCTTAGTCAAATAACATTGAATACAGATATACCGTGTGGATTCTAAGGGCATTTTGGAAAAATATCCATTCTTCGACTTTTAAGGACCTTTTTCGTTGTTGCAAGGACCTCTTAGTCAAATAACATTGAACACAGCTATACCGTGAGGATTCTAGGGGCATTTTGGAAAAATATCCTTTCTTCGACTTTTAAGGACCTTTTTTGTTGCTGCAAGGACCTCTTAGTCAAATAACATTGAACACAGATATACCGTGTGGATTCTAACGGCATTTTGGAAAAATAACCTCTCTTCGACTTTTAAGGACCTTTTCTGTTGTTGCAAGGACCTCTTAGTCAAATAACATTGAACACAGATATACCGTGTGGATTCTAACGGCATTTTGGAAAAATATCCTTTCTTCGACTTTTAAGGACCTTTTTTGTTGTTGCAAGGACCTCTTAGTCAAATAACATTGAACACAGATCGGTATATCTGTTTTCTAGGGGAATTTTGGAAAAATATCCTTTCTTCGACTTTTAAGGACCTTTTTTGTTGTTGCAAGGACCTCTTAGTCAAATAACATTGAACACAGATATACCGTGTGGATTCTAAGGGCATTTTGGAAAAATATCCTTTCTTCGACTTTTAAGGACCTTTTTTGTTGTTGCAAGGACCTCTTAGTCAAATAACATTGAACACAGCTATACCGTGAGGATTCTAGGGGCATTTTGGAAAAATATTCTTTCTTCGACTTTTAAGGTCCTTTTTTGTTGCTGCAAGGACCTCTTAGTCAAATAACATTGAACACAGATATACCGTGTGGATTCTAAGGGCATTTTGGAAAAATAACCTCTCTTCGACTTTTAAGGACCTTTTCTGTTGTTGCAAGGACCTCTTAGTCAAATAACATTGAACACAGATATACCGTGTGGATTCTAACGGCATTTTGGAAAAATATCCTTTCTTCGACTTTTAAGGACCTTTTTTGTTGTTGCAAGGACCTCTTAGTCAAATAACATTGAACACAGATCGGTATATCTGTTTTCTAGGGGAATTTTGGAAAAATATCCTTTCTTCGACTTTTAAGGACCTTTTTTGTTGTTGCAAGGACCTCTTAGTCAAATAACATTGAACACAGATATACCGTGTGGATTCTAAGGGCATTTTGGAAAAATATCCTTTCTTCGACTTTTAAGGACCTTTTTTGTTGTTGCAAGGACCTCTTAGTCAAATAACATTGAACACAGATATACCGTGTGGATTCTAAGGGCATTTTGGAAAAATATTCTTTCTTCGACTTTTAAGGACCTTTTTTGTTGTTGCAAGGACCTTTCAATTATTCAAAACAAATCTACTTCCACACAACTTCCCCGTGTTTCGTAAGGACATAATAATCTCTCAAATTGAATATAATTAAAACTGGAAAATGTATAACGAAATAAGAAATCTTCTTCAGACATTTTTTCACAAAGTCCCATCACTGATTAGTAATACAAAGTCCCACCACTGAAGTCTACGTTTGTCTACACTTCCGTTACACCGTAATGTCTACACTGCGCCAGAAGTCTACATTGGTCTACACTTCCGTCTCGCAGGAAGCCTACATTGGTCTACACTTCCGTGTCGCATTCACCAGCTTACCCCCAAGTCAAGCGTGCGTAAAGAAGTTTTACTTCAACAAGATTGAAGAAGTCAGATTGCAGGTTTGTAATAGCTCGGAGGAGACGCTTTTATATTTCACATTGCACCTCGTGTTTTTCGGCATCATCCGACGTAGCTGGAGCAATTTTGACGAGATGCGGAATTCGATCGTCGCCATGTAGAATTCCGGACAGTAAAGGCCATATTCCTTTCTTTAATCACAAAGCTATGATCTTGACTAAACGGATCAAAACCCTTTCGCTTGACTGCATCCCTGCAGGTTGACCTCAAACAGCATCGGCAGGCCTCCCGATTTTGTATCACTTCATCACTGATTAGGCCAATCAAATGCTGATGTTGTTGCATTTGTGTCATACAGGAATTTAAGGCCTGCGTGTCCTTAGCGATTGTATGAAAACGTTGATTGAAATTGTCTTTCTGACGGGGTTCGTATGATCACTTTTTTTAAAATGACAGTACCTGCTGCCCAATGTCTGGAATAGGTCGAAGTGGCTCAGACAATGGGCAGCACAGATATTCTGTCTTTTTCGGACTAATACGCTATCCATTCCTCTCCAAAACATCCACTTATATATCAAGTGCTCGTTGCGGGGACGTTTGATCCTCCATCGCCCGCAAAGAACAACCACTGCACTTTGGAGTCCGTCACTTTTCCTTCAAGCGGATAAAATCAATCAAGGACTGAAGTATATATCAAGGGGCTTAAGATGCTTCCTTTGGTGGGTTATTGCTTACCCATGCTTCTCTATTTGGGATCTCTGGTAAGAACCCTTTATTAAAGCATTAAGTACCTATGTCAAGTTTTGCAAGTTCAGCGAGTAGGGTTATTGATTCCGGATCACTACGCCTTATCTCATTTTGCTGTATTAAACTTACTGTGCACCGCGAATCACCATTTTATGTGAGTATATGCGGAGAGGTGTTACAGCTATTATTGCCTGTATTGCAGCTGTGTTCAGGTTCGTATGGCCCCGGAAATACCTAGGCATGCAAGTCGTTGTACCTTTTTGAGCTTTGCGATTTATATTTTTTGTTTGCCTTTAGTCCACCATACTATAGAACAACGATTCCCAAAGTGTGCTCCGCGGAAAAATAAAAAAAAAGAAATAACAAAATTTCATTACACTAGTGACGTGACTAGTTAATTTCGTGCTTCTGAACCTGTCATTTTGATCGCAGCAATCGAATTTGAAATGCTCATTTAAAAGAAATCAATACATACAAACATACAAAAAATAATTCGTGTAAAAAGATGTGGTATGGGTAAGGTGACCTTACGTCCCGCTTTTAGTGGGAAAGTCCCGCTTTTAAGCAGTCTGTCCCGCTGTCCCCAGCGCGTACCAAAATGTCCCGCTTTAGCAAATACACCAAAATATGTTATTAGAGGCGAACCTCGACTTACCTACATATTCCATCAAAGTCGGAATACGATAACTTCATTAAAAATGGAATCAAACGTAACAAAGTAAGCGATTATCACGAAAAAGAAAAGCTGTTCCCAAAAGTTTAATCAGCATTACAACAAAATTATACAAACTTCTGTTCAAGTCCGGACTCCTTTATAAAATCATTATGGAAAAAAAATTGTATCTTACGATTGAAGTTGTATGTGGATGGGGTGGAAAACCTAATGTGCATGTGTATAGCCGATTTCAAAACAACGGTCACCTGCTCAGAGAGAGGATTAAATGAGTAAATGTGATATCTATTTTACTGCAATTCAAACAAAAAACTAAATTTTTACTTAATTTCACAAGCGTCCCGCTTTGACATAAAAAAAATATGGTCACGTTAGGTATGGGATGAAAATATCAACATTATGGGAATCCCCGACAAATGAAAATTATGAAAGAGACGTTTCCAGAGACAACCGTATCCGCTAACGCTAACTAATATTCGTACTGGGATGACGTTTCTCTGGTTAGCGGAAATATTTCTGCTAACCAGAAAGACTTCATCCCAGTATAAATTTCAATTAGCGTTTAACAGCACCCCCAGTAGTTACTAAAGAGTCAGCAACTGGCAGGTACATAATATGTCCAAACAAAACCACATGTTTATGTAATAATGAGAAAGTTTCTTACTTCCATTGACGAATGGTAATGTTGGAAAACGCCCTCTGGATTGTGGTAGACGAATTCGGATATAGACATCGCTAGCTGTCATCCACAAAAAAATACATATATCTTGCGTGAAATCTTTGGGTAAACATTTAATTTAACATTTCCTCATTTATTCTTTTGCTATTTTCTTAGAGGTAAGTGGGCTTTGTGTATATTATTAGTGTATATATCTATATTATGTTTGAATGACAGGTGATTGAGAATGAATAATAAAGAGGAACTAGTCAAAGAAATCAAAATTTCGTTGTACGATGTAGTGCAGTATTTTGATGGAATGAGAAGGAATGAGTAAATTTTGGGTATGCACTTGCACCTGCAAGGCCGGTGAAGGAAACAAGTGCAAACACATAGCTGCATGCCTGATTCGGATAATTAGGTTAATATGTATATTCTTTCGTATACATAATTCCCATTTGATGTCAATATAATATTTTTTTTTGTTTAGAGAACCGAGGCTAGAGATGATTAGCTGTATTTCTCACTTTTCTGTATTGATTTTTTTATGATTTATGATTTTTTAATTTAAGTTTCTACAAAAACACTTAATCACAGTGACAAATATATGCAACTGGCTGTGGGCTGTCAAAATCTATATCTATATCCACATTCTTCTATTGCTCACCAGGGGTTTTCCGGTTGTCAATGGTGATCAGTGCGGTAGAAAAAAAAACAGTACGATTCATATTTAAATCTTGGATTTGCTGAGACAAGTGACAACAAACCCCAATGCGCAATTTGCGGCAAAGTGTTGCCGAATAGTGCGATGTTTCCAGCAAAAATGAAACGTCATTTTGAGGGGATTCATCCAGGTTGCAAAAGCAAACCGACTGATTTCTTTAAAAGGAGGTATGGTGAACTTACAAAATCTCAGACAATTATTACGAACCACTCAAAGACAGTGAACGAAAACGCGTTGATGGCGTCCTATTTAGTGAGTTTCCGAGTTGCGCAAACTGGCGAAGCCCATACAATCGCTGAAAACGTAAGTACATTGTTGACTGTATGTTGGGTGAAAAGCCCAAAAAATTAGTTGACACCGTTCCTTTGTCAAATAACACAATATGACGAAGAATAGGAGACTTAGCAGATAATGTCAAAGCTACTTTACTTTCGCGAATAAAAGTCACAAAATTTGCGCTGCAAATGGATGAATCAACGGATGTGGCAGGGTTGGCCATTTTAATAGTATTTGTGCGCTACCAATACCTACAGTCCTTTCAAGTACAAGGTGGCGCAAAAGTAATCCTCCTATCAGAAAATGCTATAAATTTTGCGATTGGCCCCTAATGTCAGTTCTGTTTTGACATTTGTGTAGTAAACACATGCGAAATACACGTTAATAAACAATGTTACGCTACACTGCTCCAGAACGCGGAATATTGGTGACTATTTATTTGAGCAATAATCGGTCGGTGACTTTGGCACAACGTGAATTTCGTCGCAGATTTCCTACCCGTCTAACGCCTACTGGTGAAACACTGCGACGTTTAGCCGCTCGCCTCGAAGAGACTGGCACAACACGAGATGCTGCCAGGCGTGGCAGACCCCAGAGTAGCCGTTCTGCAGAGAATATTGCTGCTGTAGACGAAGATGTCTTGGAAGCGCCGTCGACATCGACCAGACGACGTGCCACGCAAATGGGTATCAGTCGACGGTCTTTACAGCGAATTTTGGTACAGGATTTGAAGATGTTTCCGTACAAAGACGGTGCATCAGCTGTTAGCTGCTGACCACCAATCGCGTCTAACATACGCTCAAGCCATCCTTAATCACCACCAAGAGGAAGATGATTTTTCATCAAAAATAATCATGAGTGATGAGGCCCATTTCCATCTTAGCGGGTACGTAAATAAGCAAAATTTACGCTTCTGGGGCACTGAAAATCCGCGTGTAACCCACGAAGAGCCATTACACCCGCTCAAAGTCACTGTATGGTGTGCTGTTTTCGCTGGAGGAGTCATCGGACCTTTTTTCTTCGAAGACGTCGCGGGCCAAACGGTTACTGTGAATGGTGAGCGCTACAGAGCAATGATCAACGAGTTCTTTTTGCCGCAACTTGATGAATTGGGATTGGAAAACATGTGGTTCCAACAGGACGGTGCAACGGCACACACTGCACGTGCCACAACCGATATGCTGAAGGTATGCATTTCCCAGGCGCCTAATCTCCCGTTTTGGCGATTTGCATTGGCCAGCAAGATCGCCTGATTTGACCGCTCCAGACTTCTTTTTGTGGGGCTTTTTGAAGTCGCGGGTTTATGTCAATAAGCCTCAGACTCTTGCAGCTCTTAAAGACAATATCCGTCAACAATGTGAGGACCTATCGCCGGAAGTTTTGGCCAAAGTGATGGAAAATGCCATAAAAAGGGCTCAAATGACAATCAAGTGTGGCGGCGGCCATTTACATGACATCATATTCTCGACTTGATGTAAAAAAAATTAAAAGACCAAATAAAAATAATCCACAAGAAGTATCAAAGTTTTTATTTTTTTTTTTAAATTACAGCCAAAAAACATCGGAAGGTTATTTTTGCGCCACCTTGTAGATCTGCTTTTCTGCAAGCCGTTGAAAACTACAACAACTGGTGCTGAAATTTTTAAATTAATAGACAATTTCTTCATTGTCAATGATATCCCATGGGTTAACACCGCCATGCCCTTGCAATGAAAAGAATCTCACTCTGCTTAAAAGAGGTCTAAGACGAAAGCGTGAAAATAATTAACTTTATTAAATCACGACCTAAGAATACAAGGCTATTCAAAGTATTGTGCGATGAAATGGTTCTTCAACATACGTCTTTACTTCTTCACGCAGAAGTAAAGTGGCTTTCTCGCGGCAAAACACAGACGCGGCTTTTCGAAATGAGGGCTGAAGTCAGAACCTTTCTAATTAACGACAGCTTTGATTTGGGCGACAGATTGTGTAATGAGGGTTGACCCTTGAAGTTATCGTATCTAGCCGACATTTGTCGGAGGGCAAGGCAATTCAGTTATTGATTTTTGTGCTGTTAACAACGACTGGACTGGGAAAATTAAAAAATTTGAGGTACAATACAAAACTTTTTCGGATCACATGCCAATCGTGGTTGAAGTTGATGGTGAAACACTCTCATATCACAAAAACCTGCCCCTGCTACCAAGACTTAAATGGAAATCCGAAAAAACAAATACCTACCACAGATTATTAGACAGCCTGCTCTCAGCAAATAATTCGATACCAGAAGAAACAGAAACACTCGCAAACCAAATAACTTGTTATAAAGGGTGATTTTTTAAGAGCTTGAGAACTTTTTTTAAAAAAAAAACGCATAAAATTTGCAAAATCTCATCGATTCTTTATTTGAAACGTTAGATTGGTCCATGACATTTACTTTTTGAAGATAATTTCATTTAAATGTTGACCGCGGCTGCGTCTTAGGTGGTCCATTCGGAAAGTCCAATTTTGGGTAACTTTTTCGAGCATTTCGGCCGGAATAGCCCGAATTTCTTCGGAAATGTTGTCTTCCAAAGCTGGAATAGTTGCTGGCTTATTTGTGTAGACTTTAGACTTGACGTAGCCCCACAAAAAATAGTCTAAAGGCGTCAAATCGCATGATCTTGGTGGCCAACTTACCGGTCCATTCCTTGAGATGAATTGTTCTCCGAAGTTTTCCCTCAAAATGGCCATAGAATCGCGAGCTGTGTGGCATGTAGCGCCATCTTGTTGAAACCACATGTCAACCAAGTTCAGTTCTTCGATTTTTGGCAACAAAAAGTTTGTTAGCATTGAACGATAGCGATCGCCATTCACCGTAACGTTGCGTCCAACAGCATCTTTGAAAAAATACGGTCCAATGATTCCACCAGCGTACAAACCACACCAAACAGTGCATTTTTTGGGATGCATGGGCAGTTCTTGAACGGCTTCTGGTTGCTCTTCACTCCAAATGCGGCAATTGTGCTTATTTACGTAGCCATTCAACCAGAAATGAGCCTCATCGCTGAACAAAATTTGTCGATAAAAAAGCGGATTTTCTGCCAACTTTTCTAGGGCCCATTCACTGAAAATTCAAGCGTTGCTCGTTAGTAAGTCTATTCATGATGAAATGTCAAAGCATACTGAGCATCTTTCTCTTTGACACCATGTCTGAAATCCCGCGTGATCTGTCAAATACTAATGCATGAAAATCCTAACCTTAAAAAAATCACCCTTTATAAGAAGTGCTGCATCAAACAACATTTCAAATATAAGGTCACCATTTAAACAAAAATGGTTTGATAAAGAATGCATAAATGCTAGGAAGAAATCATTTGCCCTTTTGCGTGTCTGGAGAACTTGCAATGACCCTGATGTTAAAAAGTGGTATAACCAAGTGAATACCCACTACAAAAATCTATGCCTAGCTAAGAAAACTGACTTCGATAATCAGCAAGCTCTCTTACTTAGTCAAACCAAGTCTTCGAAGGACTTCTGGAGAATAGCAAGGGAGATTAATGGTACAGTTTATCAAATAGGTACAGGAGTATCTGCTGACGATCTATCCATATATTTTAAACATCTTCTACTGGATAACTCAAACCTTTCTTTCTCGTATGCGGACCCCCTCATTTTCGACGATTCCCTAGATGGTGAGGTAACAACTGACGAAATTAATAATGTTATCATGAAATCCAAAAATGGAAAGGCGCCAGGCGAAGATGGGATTCCATACGAATTCTACAAAAATGCTAGTCCAACATTAATCAACTATTTGAAAGTTCTCTTCAACAGTGTGTTCTCGAGCGCAGACATCCCTTCATTGTTTAAGAAGTCCGTAATATTCCCCATCCACAAAAAGGGTTCACTAGAAAACGTAGAAAACTACAGGGGAATCTCATTCATGAATGTGTCAGCCAAGATAATTTGTGGCATACTTGTAGGACGATTAGAAAAATGGGTAGATGAAAAAAATATTCTGACAGAGCGTCAAGCTGGATTCAGAAAAAACTTTTCAACCGTTGACCAAATATTCACATTATCTGCGATTATAAGAGCCTTTCAAGCCAGAAACAAGAAAATGTACAGCTTTTTTGTAGATTTCAAGGCAGCTTTTGATCTTGTTAGCCGAAGTGCACTCTTCTATAAACTGTCTCAGTTGGGTATCTCTACAAAATTTCTTAAGACCATTAAAAAAATGTATGCCGAAACAAGTGCAGCAGTCTGGGATGGAAAGGATTTCTCAGAATGGTTTAAAACACAGACTGGTGTAAAGCAAGGATGTCCTCTTAGTGCCTTATTGTTTTCTCTATTTATAAACGACATAGAAAAAGATTTGCCTGGTGGAGTACGAATTGCTAATACCGTGGTCAATGTCTTGCTATATGCCGATGATCTTGTTCTACTCTCTGAATCTCCTGAAAATCTCCAATTGATGATAAATCGTCTAGCCAGCTACTGCAAAAAATGGGGACTAACCATCAACACCGAAAAATTTAAAATTATGGTCTTTTCCCGTTCATCACGAGTGCAAAATGGAAATAGATGGTTTTATAATGGAAGCCGATTAGAGATTGTGAAGGAACTCAAATATTTAGGAGTGAAACTGAACCCAACCCTAGAATTTGGTAAACATCTAACGGATAAAGCCAAGTCTTCCCAAAGCTTAGTGAATCTATCATGGAAAAATGTTTTTGCAAATAAGCGGATTCTCCTCTCAACGAAATACAGAATATTTGATTCAGTTGTTAAATCAACTCTTTGTTACGCCTCTCAAGTTTGGGGATCAGACGAGTACGAAGTAATCGAGAAATTCCACAGGAACTTCTTGAAAAAATTATTCAACTTACCAATGAAATCGCCGAACTACACAATCTATTTGGAAACGGGTTTTCCAATGCTTTTTACAAGCACTCTCAAATCGCAAGCGGATTACATCATTAAAATAGGTTCGTATCCAGACTCCCGAATAACCAAAAAAATGCTATCTTATGAATTAAGAAACAAGGACTGGTGGGCGTCAAGATGGTTAAGAATTGGAAACGCGTGTGGAGAAACTATTTCATTCGATCTAAACAACCTGGACAACTTAAAGAACCAACTTTATCGAATAATAAATAAAAATGAAGATGCTATTCGTGTGCGATTTAGAGAAAGCTCGTGAATCAGATAGCAGAGTATTGTATTCTCACCTGAACTTCAATCTAAAGGATAAGAACTATTTCAATGACTCACTCAACTATAGTGAAATATCTCTTATTTTCAAAACAAGGTGTGAGTTGATTGGTTTAAATGGCAGCCCATATAATTGAAGCTTCAACCAGTTTTGTAATATTTGCAACTTAAAAGCGAAAGAAGACTGCTTTCACATTATTAGTGTTTGTCCAATCTACAAACCACAGAGACTAGCTTACTTCGGAAAAAAATTCCTTACCATGCAGGAGACAATACAAATTCTGAACGAGTGTGATTGGAAAAAGTTATTTTATTATATTAAACCCATCTACAAATACAGGTCGCTATTAATAACAGAGTATTATGATTGATTAAGTTTATTAAAAAAGTAACTATATTGTTAAAGTTACAAATGTAGGTACATGTATAAGCATTTTGCTAACCAAGCTGACGGCTAAGCCATAGCTTTAAAATTCATTCTAACTTGTAACTTATGTAATAAGAAAATATTAAATAAATGAATTTCTTACTTACTTACTACTTACTTTTAAAAAAAAATAAATGATTTGAGTGTATCACTTCAAGGAAAGACAATAACTGTTTGCGATGCCAGTGATAAGTTGGAAGCATTTAAACAGAAAATCAAGTTTTGGGCGAAATCTTTAAAAACTTGAAACCTAGACAGTTTCCCAATAGTCAGCGAATGTAAAGAGGAAATAGATTTGGGTATTCCTGAAGACATTTTAAATGAGTTTCATGTTCACCTGCTAAATTTGCTCGAAAGCTTCCACAGCAAATTTTCCGGAAGAATACCACTCATATATTAAAGAAAATGTGTGGGTTGCAGACCCATACTCTGCCGCGTTGGAAAAGCCAGCTTCTCTGACATCGTTGCAGTTTGAGTGCTTGATTGATTTGACATCAGATTCTTCTATAAAGGCAAATTTTGAAACGAAGAAGTCTTTATCAGAATTCTGGTGTATGTTGAAGGACGAATTCAAAATGTTGTCAGATAAAGCCAAAATAATTCTTCTGCTGTTTGCAACAACATACATCTGCGAATCAGGATTCTCCGCTTACGTTGGAACCAAAACAAAATATAGATCCCACCTCGATGCAGAGTCAGATATTCGGTTGCAGTTGTCTCCAATTCAACCAGATATACCAGCATTATGCTAAATCAAACAGGCACATTATTCTCACTAGAAGAAACTTTCTGAGCTTTTTATTCAAATACAATCTAATATATAAAATTCGAGTGTCACAGTTTTAGTGTTTATACTCCTCCGAAACGGCTTGACCGATTTTGATGAAATTTTATATGTATATTCCGTAGGTATGAGAATAGGTTTATAACTAATTTTTATACCCCAAGTGTTAAGGGTAGCTCAAACTAAAAAATTTTTTTTCATTTTTTGGACAAATTTTTTTTGGTTATTTTTTTATGATGTGGCATTACAAGATACATTCAGTCCTAAATGTTTACCCTCCTACCACCAACCCCTATTAAATTATATTTTTAATAAATATTGAAGGTACAGTATTGCTGTATTAACTGTACTTTCAATATTTATGAAAAATATATTATCGATCGGAGTAGTGACGTTTACAATTCCGTCCATCTTAAAAACGGTCACTGCGTATATTTTACGAACGAGACAGCGATTGACCGAGCTATAAATCCACCAAAAACTACACTTACCGAATTTTTTGAATTGTGTAATCGTGCGGATGCTTTTGGTGCCTTTGCACGGGTTGACGCATGTCCCGGTTTATTCAAATCAAACGCCTTGGGGCGAGTATTTACAGTTAATCCAAGGCAGACCGAGTGCTTTTATCTTCGACTGCTGTTGGTTAATATCACCGGCCCGTTGTCATTTCAAGATATACGTAAAGTCGATGGACATCAGCATCCAACGTATAAAGATGCATGCCTTGGACTCGGCTTGCTGGAAGACGACAACCAGTGGGAATGTATGCTTGCTGAAGCAGCATTAAACTGTTCAGCAAAACAAATTCGTCTACTATTCGCTATAGTATTAACTACATGTTTCCCGGCCCGAATTGAAACGTTATGGGATAATCAGAAAGATTCGATGACTGATGATATACTGTATCAACATTGCACACGTTGCAACGATCTAACGTTAGCATTCAGCGATGTTATGTACAATGAAGCACTGATTGCCATTGAGGATCATTGCATTATTATTGCCAACTTGCCACTCAGTCATTTCGGTATGCCTTCGCCAAATCGAAATGCATCCGATTTATTAAACACTGACATAAATCGTGAACTTCAATAAAATTGTTACTCGCAAATCGCAATGAATGAGGAACAAAGAAACATTTATGAGCGCATTATTCTCGCAGTTTCGGCAGGACAAGGTGGATTCTTTTTTTTTTATGCACCAGGTGGAACTAGCAAAACATTTCTTATTTCGCTAATTCTCGCTGAAATACAATCAAATAATGGCATCGCGCTGGCCGTTGCATCATCTGGCATTACGGCAACTTTATTGGATGGAGGCAGAACAGCTCATTCAGTATTTAAGCTGCCGCTAAATATTCAAAACAACCCAGACGCATTTAGACAATCGTCTATGGCCACAGTGTTGAAACAGTATAAAATTATCATGTGGGATGAATGCACTATGACCCACAAACATTCGCTTGAGGCGTTGAACTGGACATTGAAAGTTATAAAAAACAATGACAAATTATTTGGCGGAACTCTGTTACTCCTTTCAGGTGATTTCAGACAAACACTTCCCGTCATTGCACGTTCAACGTACGCTTATGAGATCAATGCTTGCTTGAAATCATCTTCACTGTGGCCTAATGTTGAAAAAGTTCAACTAAAAGTAAATATGCGCGTCCTAATGCTTCAAGATCCATCTGCTGAAACATTCTCAAAACAACTGTTAGATATCGGCGATGGCAAAGTTACTAAGAATGAGACTGGATGCATAAAATTACCGGACGATTTCTGCACAATCATTGATTCGCAAGATGTTCTCATTAACCTAATATTTCCCGATATACACACACAATACAATCATCATGAGTGGCTGTCAGAAAGGGAGATTTTAGCAGCAAAAAATGTGGACGTCAACGAATTGAACCTCAAGATATAACAGTTATTGCCAGGTAATTTGGTGACATATAAATACGTTGATGCAGTTTGCGATGCCATTGAAGCTACAAATTTTCCAACAGAGTTTTTAAACTCATTGGATTAACCAGGCATGCCACCGCATAATTTAGTACTCAAAGTTGAACTCCGGTTCTTTTGCTTCGTAATTTGAACCCGCCACGGCTTTGCAACGGCACGCGATTAGTCATTAACAAATTAATGAATAACGTTATCGAAGCCACTATTTTAAATGGCAAATTCAGGGGTGATGTGCCAATTCCATTTAAAAGCATTCAGTTCCCCATTAGATTGGCATTTGCAATGACTATTAATAAGTCTCAAGGCCAAACAATGTCTGTTTGTGGCTTAGATTTGGCCACACCATGTTTTTCACACGGTCAATTACCTATATGTGGCATGCTCTCGAGTGGGCAAACCATCCAGTTTATTATTGTGTTAGCTAAAGATGGATTGACAAAAAATATTGTACATTCCATTGCACTAAGAGATTAATATTGTTGACTAATATTTTCCGAATTCGTTGTACAGTAATGTCTCGCTAATCCGAATCAATTATTGCAAGGGGGTATTCGGATTATCGAAAAATTCGGACTAATGAGTACAAGACGGGAACAGGAAAAAATTGCTTATTTAACGAAAATAATCTTTATTTACTACAGCTTAAAGCTAAAATTCAGTTCAAAGACATTATGTACGTTTGTAAAAACGAAAATAACTTAGGAACAAATTTAAAAAAAAAATCATAAATTAGCTAGATATTTTTCATCTGTGTATTTTTAAACAACAATTTAATATCATATGATTTACGCTTAAACTGCTTATGTTATTTTAATCGCAAAATCAGTGATAAATGTTTGTTCTTTTGCTTTTGCAATGTCATCAAAGCCTTTTGTTTGTGATTTTGCAGAGCTAATATGTCTGAAGCGGAGGCTTCGTTCTCCAACGCCCATTTTGTAGAAACAGCTAAAGCTGTGATTGCATCTTCATGCTTTGTCTTCTCTTGATGCTCGTGTACTGCCTCTTCTTCGTCGTTTTCTACAATTGTGCTATCCTGGATGTTGTCCTCGTTCAGCCAATCGATAACTTAATTAGCACTATGAATTCCACACATACCTTCGATAGTTACTGTAAAATTTGCCATTTCAGAATTTGATATACCGTTTGGTTGACCCATTATTCGAGCCAGCGGAATATCGCGCTCAACGTCCCACTCATCTGACTCAGTGAAAGGTGGCAAGACTTTCCAGCAATTTTTAATCATTTCCTGTGACAACCCCCAGCTTACGCATTTAACCCTAACCTCAAAATGCTTCTCTTATTGCGTTTAATATCAGATATTGTGGACGCGCCAACACCGTAGTCCCTAGCTAGGGACTTTCCTCAAACACCAC
Source organism: Portevinia maculata (assembly GCA_949715645.1). Lineage (NCBI taxonomy): Eukaryota > Metazoa > Arthropoda > Insecta > Diptera > Syrphidae > Portevinia > Portevinia maculata. The sequence continues at coordinate 44,085,162 of OX454527.1, forward strand.
TTTCAATTTGTTTAACAATTTGACATTTTTGTTTTAATGTTAGCGTTATGTGCAACCTTTTATTCGCCATTTCCAAACAAAATTAAATAAACGAAACAATAAAAAACTTAGAAACTTCTGTTACCACTTTAAATAAACTTCTGAGCACGTGCTAAACCGACAGAAATAAGATCCTACTGCTACCAAAGGAGCGAAGGAAGAACGAAAAATGCGTAAATACCTACATACTCGTACATCGATAACTACCGGGTCGCAAAGCGACAAGATTACCGTTAAAACTAAAATTACTGTGAAAACCAAAGCGTTTGTATGTTTTTAGTAGGAATTCGGATTACAGCGTACACGAATTGGGGCTGATTCGGACTGTAGAGTACATAATGAGGAAAAATATTGATTCGGATTAGCGCGATATTCGGATTAACGGTGATTCGGATTAGCGAGACATTACTGTATATGTACTTAATTAAAAAAAAAAGTTACAATAAAATAAAAAAAATAGTATTTGGTGTGTTGTTATTTTCACATTCCGTCATCATTCTCAACGCTCCATGCCTCTTCCACTCATATACCACACACGCACACACTTACAATAAAAAACATATATTTTCATAATCTAGAAATAATTCATATGGCAAAACAACGTTTGCCGGGTCAGCTAGTTATGTATATATAATTTTATAATATTATTGAATTCCTTATGTTTTTTAATTAACATTGTTCTTGTTTTCTTCGTAGAAGTTACTTGTTTTATCTACTTGAATTTAATAAAATATAAAAAAAAAAACAGTTGTTTCATTTTCTACACATCGCACCCTCGCTCAAATAGTGTCATAAGTCAAAAAATCATTTTTTCGAGAAAAAAACATTCAAATGTTTGGGCCGCGCCGTTACTTTTGCATTACATTACAGTGAAATATTTCTGTCATCTAGGGATGAAAAATAAATATGACACTTTTTGAGATGAGAGTTTGAAGTATGGGGGACGTAATGGTGCAATAAATTGATTTTCTAATTCTTTTGAGTTATGACACTATTTGAGCGGAGGTGCGACATACACAACTGCGAAAAATAGCATAAGTGCAACAAAGTGCTCCGCGAGGTATTTTTCACCTAAAAAGTGCTCCGCGACTAAAAAAGATTGGGAGCCGCTGCTATAGAAGAATATGTTATAATGGGCCTGATCATTATTGTAGATATCCAGTGGGTGATCTTTGGAGAGGTACTCCAGGTTCTGCCTTATATGCGGCGGCAACCCCATAAATCTCTGGTAGCTTTTTTAATTTTGTTGTCAACGTGAGAGTTCCAATTTAGTCTTCTGCCTGGGATAACTCCATGATATGTGACTTCTCCGGATTACTCGACAATCATGTAGTTAATTGAAATTTGACGTAGGATTAAATGTCTGATTTTGGTGTAAGGAACTATGATAACCTTGCTGGGATTGATGGAAAGATTTTTCCTGGTGCACCAGTCTAGGTCTGTCTCAAGCCCGTTTTGCATACGTTTTGTGACTTCGTTTCCATCGTTGCCCCTAATGATAATGAGTTTTTCATCGCCGTATCCAATTGTATAGAAGCCTGAATTGCTCATTTTATGGAGCAGGTCTCCAATCGCCAATGACCACAGAAGTGGTGCTAGCACTCCGCCCCACCAGCAGACACAAAGAAGGAGGTAAACCCCCGTGGTGGACCTTCACGATAGCTTCTCTACGCAGAGATAGCAGGAGTAAGTTTAACAAGGCCAAGTCTTCAAGAATCCCAGATGACTGGGATAGTTATAAAGACAGTCTTAAAAACTACAAAAAGGAAGTTAAGAGAGCACAGCGAGAGTCGTGGAAATCTTTCTGTGAGAACATAGAAAAAACAAGCGACTCCAGTCGGCTGCGTAAGATCCTCTCAAAATCTCCACAAATACCTAGCGTCATACAAAACCAAGCAGGAGTGTGGACCTCAACCAGCGAGGAGACCTTAGGCCTACTACTGGATACCCACTTCCCAGGCAACAAAGTAGAGGTAAATCACCCTACACAGCACCATCACAGGGTCCAAATGGTTCCGGAGCATATTGCTGACAATCGCAAACTAGCGTGGGCGATTAACAGCTTCCTCCCATATAAATCACCTGGACTAGATGGAATCACACCCATAGAGCTACAGAAGAGTATTGAGACTCTCACACCTTGGCTACTGGTGATTTTCAATAGCTGCCTAAAACTCAGTTTTACGCCCACAGTTTGGAAAACGGTAAAAGTGGTCTTTATACCAAAATGCGGTAATGCTTCACACTGTTCTCCAAAAGACTTCAGACCTATCAGTCTAACTTCATTCCTCCTGAAAACGTTGGAAAGACTTGTAGATTACTACATACGCTCAAACCTGGAAAAAAATTCCCTTTCGAGGTGTCAACACGCCTACCGAAAAGGCTTTTCAGTAGAAACAGCACTTCATTCGCTAGTCAGCACTATCGAAAAATCGCTGTATCACAAAGAATACACGATGGTATCCTTTCTGGATATAGAAGGGGCTTTCAACAATGTCAATACAGAAGCCGTCACGAACGCACTCCTCAGACTAAAGGTGGATAACTGGCTCTGCACCTGGATAAAGAACATGCTAGACAGCAGGCTGATCCAGGCGGAGCTTGGCAGCTGTCTGACCAGGAGGTCAGTGTACAGGGGCGCACCACAAGGAGGAGTGCACTCACCGCTACTATGGATCTTAGTAGTCAACGAGGTCATCTCCAACCTAGAGGAGGATGGATGCAAAGTGACGGCCTACGCGGACGACATTGCCATTGCCATAACGGGGAAATTCCCCCACACGATCAGAGACCTAATGGAATCGTCTCTCAGGAAACTTTCCTCCTGGTCCATTAAGGTCGGGCTCAATGTTAACCCATCCAAAACCGAACTGAGTTTATTTACAAGGAAAATTAAGGTTCAGGAGATAACGCCAACTACGCTCAACAACGAACCACTAAAATTTTCCAGCCGAGCTAAATACCTGGGAACGATCCTAGATAGCAAACTCAGTTGGAAACCAAACATCCAAGACCGCATAAGGAAGGCTACGATCGCCATTTACACCTGTAAAAAGGCCTTAGGCTCCAGATGGGGTTTACAGCCTAAGATAACACACTGGCTGTACACGGCGGTCGTCAGGCCTATCCTCACTTACGGTATCATAGCATGGTGGCCTGCAATATCGCAGCAATGCCGCGCAAGCGCCCTAGAACGAATACAGAGGGCAGCCTGCATATGCATCACGGGAGCCTTAAGATCCACACCAACGGCAGCCTTAACGACTTTTTTAAACCTCCTCCCCATTGATATCTATGGGAAGCTGGTGGCCACTAAGGCGGCCCTGAGATTAAGAGAATCCAATTCATGGCAAAGTTCACACATCGGGCACAGCAACATCCTAATTGCCCACAAGATTCCCAACAATACGGATTATCTAATCCCAACACTTGATTTCAGTAATAAATACAAGACGGCCACCCCAGACCGAGCCAGCTGGGAAGGCTGTCGTATTGTAAACAATAACGCCATAGAAATATACACCGACGGGTCAAAGACAGCCGACGGCACGGGGGCGGGCGTGTTTTCGGACAACCCTGCGCTCAACGTCGTACTACGACTGCCTGACCACTGCAGTGTATTTCAGGCAGAAGTCACGGCTATCCGCGAAGCAGCACGCAGACTCTCTATGAGCCTGATAGATGAAAAATTATCGTGATCTACATAGACAGTCAGTCAGCGATTAAAGCCTTAGAATCACCAACAACAAGTTGGTAAAACAATGCCGCGAATCTCTTAACGAGATCTCGGTCAGATGTAACACTTCCCTGTGCTGGGTACCCGGTCACAGTGATATTCCAGGCAACTGCAAGGCGGACGAGTTAGCCAGACGGGGTTCCGCACAAGAACTCTCCGACAACAGAGAGTCACCGGCGGTACCCATTCAGACACTGAAACTCAAACTTCTAGATAATGCGTTAATAGAAGCAAACAACAGGTGGAATAGCATCAGTACATGTGTGTCCTCAAAGCAAAGAGGAAGAAACCACCACCCATCTCCTGTGCAACTGCCCGCACTAGCCAATTCAAGGAAACAAATCCTCGGCAACTATTTCCTCGATGATCTAAGTGATCTCAGTGAGACAGACATTGGCTGTATCAGCAAATTCGTCACTAGGTCCAAATGGTTAAACTGAACTGGAGGACAGATTGGACGATGACTTGAGCCCCTCCCGCTCCCCTCCCGCAGATCACCACAAACCGATTCCCCTGCAATGGAAAAGAGATCTCACTGAAGTTAGATTGTATCAGTCACTTCAGTCAGAACTCCTCTCCGAGGGCGAGACAGTAACCCGGCGGATCGACTGAAACGGTCTCCCCCGGCCTTGCTGCCTTCCCGCTATGCAGACACAACGGGAACAGAATTGAGGTTAGAGTGTAACAGTCACCACACTCTGCTTCTCTCCCATGCCTCAAAACCTGCACCACAAACCCCCGAACTCAGTCATCATAATTCCAAATCGACTATCAAGGCAACCCGTCCCTGCTCCCTTTCCCGCGGAATGGTGTAACTTGAGGCTCGTACTGCAACAGTCGCCACAAGCCCCCCCCCCCCCCCCCCCCCACCCCCCTATATTTCCGTGGTGCAATGCATTTGATATGGAATAATATCAAGCATTGTGCGATCTCTTTCCACCGATTTTGATATCTGTTGTAAGTTTAAACAGAGCGTAGACATGCTGTTGACCAAGCATTCTCTGATGTGAACGTCAATAATCCTTTAGATTGTTTTCAGAAAAAACGGTGTCAAGCTTATGGGACACGCCAAGTGTTGGATATATAGCCCCAGTTGAAACTGAACCTAAATAAGGCAATCATGGTAGGTATCAAGGATTCCATACCTCATTGGATAAGGGCAGGAAAGTTAGCATCTGCGCCTGGTTGAATGGTTTGAATGAGTTTATGGCCCACTTAACCTTATCCGGACTGAATAGTTTTCCGGATAAGCTGTTAGTTCTGCTGAAGTTCCTGCGAGATGAAATTAAACCTCTGCTGTATGGTCTTTTGATATGTCCATTGTAAAGGACCCCAGGACCTGAAACAATATTTTCAGAGTTTCTTCACGCTCGCGTGTGATTGTACCATCTGGTTTGATTAATAACCCCATGAGGTTTGATTTATCATTTGAAAATGCGTTATAGAGGTGTGCCACTGCCACAGCTTTCACGCAAAGAGGCCCTTTTAGAACTTCGCAACTCTTGGTGATATATGATCAGCAGGTATTTGTATTATTACCATGCGCCGGTGCATTTTGCTTTTTTAAAAAGCTTTCTCACTCTCTTCCGAATAGTATCTATGTTATCGTTCCACCATGTTACGTATCTTTTGACGCGTGCGCTTAACCTTGCAACAACTTTTGAAGGAAGGTGGAATAATGTCGTTTAACTGAAGCATTGTGCATATGCATATCCATCCTCCATATTGCGATTAAACAACGCCAAACCTTCCTGTGAAGTTGTTACACGATTGCGTTTGTGGTCGACTGTGAGCAAACGCGGCACCCATCTTGCGGAAAGCTTTCTCATGCCCAAGTGATCATTCAAAATTGAAACCACTGAGCCATGCGAGATCCCTACGGCTTCCACAATCTCTCGCACTTTCAATCTTCGGTCGGCCAACACCATATCGTGAATTTTTTCGATTGTTTCGGGTGTAGAGACCTCAACTGGGCGTCCAGGACGTTCGGCATCTTCAGTGCTTGTACGGCCACAACGAAATTCAGTAAACCACTTTTTTACCATTGAAATCGATGGTGCAGAGTCCCCATAGTATTTTTCAAGCTTAGCCTTGGTCTCGGTAATGGTTTTTTTTCGCAAGAAATAATGCTTAATAAGCACACGAAATTCACTTTTTTCCATTTTCTCCTCAAATTAGTGAGTAGTCTGATAAAAATAGCTGTCAAACACAAACTAACTGACGCAGCAAGTTTAAATTTTGACAGGAGTCAACTGACAGATGCCTGTTGACAGGAGCAGTGTTGCCGTTTCAGTAAAGAGGTCAGAAATTCAAAAAGTCACGGACTTATTGACCCGCCCTCGTAGTAAGTCTTTTGTCATATCGGACTGGCGCGAGTTCGGTTTCGCACCTTAATTTGAGTCTGATGTGCATGTGATCCGCTAAAGATGCCTCTGTGATATTTGGAATAAATGGAGATGAGAGAGTATTTCCTAAAAGTTATTCTCTTGTAGAGTTTCCAAAAGTGGGTTTACCCCTATATAAGAGAGGGTTTTTACTACATATAGATATTCTAAAAGTGACTCACCTCTTTAGTTGGTATATCGGCTAACCCAAACCCAATTGTGTGCATTGGTGTCGCAACCGATGATAAGATGTACCTGATGATCATCGCAAGACTGGACAAGTTCTTTTTTTGGGAAGGGACGCACTTTTCCAATATATCCGGCAAAGTACGCCAATGGGCACGCAAATTTATGCAGCTCTCGGTCATCGGCATCGACAGGGTGTTCTAAGACATCCGTAGTTGATGATGCATTTTTAGACGCATCATTCTCTATTTCTGTTGTTTTTTTAATCAACTTTGATTTCTTTCATTATTCGGGATGTAAAGTCACCCGTGATCTACCCGTATAACAGAAGGAAGGCTTTCTTGAAGTCGTAGGTTGCCTGGTACTTGAAGTTCGCAAACTAGCAGCTAGACTTCTTCTTAGCCATGCATCCTTCGGATTTGCTGTTCCACATTAAGATAAGAGATTTATTTAACGAGGCTTACTCCGCGTATTTATAACGAGGTTACATGCCTGTATCCCCATTTGGTATAACGCTCCTCCTTTATCAGGGCCTAAGATCGGCAGCTCACTTAAGACTCAATTGCTTATAAGCTTCGCTGGCGGTGGAGTTTCAAATCAGGTTAATAGAACAATCATTAACAGTCCACAGTAATTTCGGAGTCGAGTGACTGGTCCAGTCGAGCCCCGAGCACGTCATTAAATTTCATGCGAAAAGGGGGGCGGAAAGGGTCTGCCCCACCGTTGAGTTATTGGGTAGGAACTGTGTTTGAGGGCGGGCGTCTGTAGCAAGCGGACCCTCGGTGCTACGCGCATCCCGGGGGTTAGCGCAGCTTGGAGTGACTGTTACAATACGAACCGCAAGCTTACGCTGGTCTGCGGGAAAGGAGCAGGGAGGGGCTCTAGCCACAGCCTAATCCGTCCTCTAGATTAGTTCAACCATTTGGACCTTGTCACGAATTTTCTGATACAGCAAATATTTGTCTCACTGAGATCGCTTAGATCCTCGAGGAAATAATAATCGCCAAGAATTTGTTTCCTTGAGTTGGCTATTGCGGGGCAATTACACAGCTTCTGCAGAAGTCGCTTGAGGGTTCTCCCAATCTGGTGGCGTGTCTGCCTAAAAGGCAGTTGCTAGTGATTTCTCCGATTACAGAGCTGATAGTTTTCCTGCTAATGGAGAGAAGTTTGGATGTTCTTTTTGCCTCGTATTTAGTCCAAATTTGAGGACGCACATGTACTGATGCTATATGATATATTGGCAATAAATGCTTCGCCTTTTCTTTGTCTAGATGTTACCATTTGAAGACACTTTGTTTTGTTATTTTTGTGTCTCCTAGTCTCAAAAAAATTGTCAGGCGACGGTGTTACTGGGCGATAGCCTCTCCCAGGATCATTTTGCAATCTTTGACCGGACGCATCACGAAATGTGCTAAAAAATGGTAGTCAATCTAAGTTCTAAATTCATTTTTGTATACCCTATTCTAAGGGTATTTTAATTTTGACGCATAGTTCGTACCATACCTTAATATTGCCCGTAAACCCAAAAGTTACTATATTTATGATCAGCATCGATAGTAATGTCGATCTAGCCATGTCCGTCCGTCCGTCCGTCCGTCGGCAAAAATTAGGCCTTTAAACTGGACCTAGGGAGATGAAATTTTAACCACATACTCTCTAGGGTCCCGAAATAATCAACTTTACGAATTTTTGGAATCCGCCCACAGACACGCCCACAATTAAATAAAACAATTATATTGAAAGTTTGAGCTAGGGAGCGTTTTTTTACAAAAGCTTCGTTTTTGTTTGATAAAATCCTTTAAATGTTATAAATATAACAAAATATGTAGAGCGTTCTTAACAATTCAACCATACTTAGATTTTTGTCACGCCCACTTATGAGGGATAGGAATAAGAATAGGGTATCCAACAGTTCGCCCAAGCGGACTGTAGCCCGCCCCTATGTTTTTTTTTTATAATTTGCGTGCGCTAAAGGGATTTCTTTTTTCTGTAGTACACAGTACCCTTATAGTGGAAACCACAGCGCAGGCATTTTTGTTTTGTTTCTGTAAGTAGCTCCCAGCAAATGATTCATTGCCTATTTCTGGGTGATACGAGTACTTACTGTATGAAAGAATAGAAGGATAGGAAAGAAGTTTAGTGCGATGGGATGTTTTTTTCAACAGGTGGCTCCTAAATTGCTTTAGGGAGATCTGTTTTTGTTGTGTGTATTCAATTTATAAAAATCATGGCCCTGGTCGGGATTCCAACGCACGACCTACCAATCACCTAGTGAATACACTACCATCGCACCATTGCCACCTGCCTAAGATAAGACAGAATGGCTTGCACAGGATAAGGATTTCTTCACCCGGCGATTCCTGGTCTTCGTTGAACTCCCCAACATGTCCGTTTCAATTTCCGCCAACAAAGCAAAGCTCCTTCTTTGGGATGTTCTTGATGAGCTTGTGAAAATCCAGCCAGAATGCATCCCCATTTGCCCTCATCCGACTTGGCGAGCATATGCGCTGATAATATCAAATATTTACCAATTATTAGCGTTCATTTAAAACTTACCCAATTTAAATGAGAAAAGTAATAAAAATATGCAATAATAAATCTTTATTAGAAAAAATAGAGACAGAGTTCAGGATGTATCCTAAACAAAATAAGTCCTAAGCCCTTTTATCATCGTATACGGACTTAACCCACACGTAAATCACTTTCAAACTTCATAATGTATACAATTTTTACCCCACTTAGCCCATTCTCGCTTAGTACAAAAAGAAGCAAAATATAAAAAAAAAAACCGAAAGACTGGAGAGATAAACTTTACGATGCAACTTTAAAGCACGTACACCAGCCACAGCAATAGCAAGTAACAACAATCCTTTGTCCCGTTTCGTTCTTTAGTCTTCAATCTAAATGCTATGGCACAACATCAGGCAGAGCGTAGATGTAACTCGTCGAGTCGTCGACAAATCCTTGCCCCCGGTGGTGTTAGAGCAAAAACTTTTTGCGAATAAGCCATTATTCAAACCGATTTGCGAAATTCGGAACATACTCTACCAGACAAAATCTTATAAATACACCCGAACGCGCACTTGTACGTGCACCCGTGTAAACATGTATTCTACTGGCCGTGTAGCCGTCGAAGGATGTAGGATAAACTGTACACTGTACACATCTATATCCATATAAGAATACAATTATTACATGAATATTCCAAGGATGCAATGTTTCTTCATCCATCCACTGCGATCACATCGTCGTATTCGTTGCGTTGTTGGTGTCGTCATTTGGTGGTAGGTACTTCTTTATTTGTTGCGTTTCGATTCAACGCCCTTAACTGTTTACTAGTAGATTTGTTTACAATACTAAGATAAAATTATCCTGTCGGATGGGTGACTGGATTGAAGGAAATAAGTAAGCCAACAACAAAATGAAATCAGAAAAAACTCGCAAACTACATCGTCGCGTCGTCGTCGTACTCATACTTTGAAAGTAGCTATGAATGAATTTAGGAAATTCCAAAAAAGTTGAGTACCCTTCCAGGATCTACGCATAAAGGGTTAATCCATAATCTATGTCTACGTCTGTAGGGCTGTTGCCTTAAACGCCCGAAGTGGGTGCACACATAATTGTGATTTAATCGATTCGATTATGGAGTGGGAAAATTATATTTAAATTGTTTTAAGAAACTATAGCCAGATGATGTGTAAAGGACATAAAAAAAAGCACGTGTTTGAGTCAAACCATAAATTAAACATTAAGTGCCATCCAGAAGGTCCACTCGATCAAAAACTATTTCTATCGAAATATGTACATACCATGAACGAAAAAATTGTTCACCAACGTACTAACGTAACTGCGTACATACACACATACATAGTTAATAAAGACGAACTAAAAGGTGTTGACGCTGCGGCAACTCAAAGTTTTGGTGTTTAGCACGCTTGGTCGAAAAACAGTGGCTAATCAAGTTGTCACTTGTCACTTTTTAAAAGTGACTTAAATTTAATAAATAGGCCCCAAAGTTTAATTTGTAAAAGGTTTCTGACTTAAATTGATACGCGAAATATGAAAATATTCCGCTAAAAAACGTGGGGTGGAATCGGCTTAGATGATTAATTGTTATAGGTGACAGTTAATTAAGAGACAATTAACAAATTTCGTCACAAGTGCAGGTATCTTCAGCAGTACGGCCACTTTGTTGTCTCTTTGCTAATTATCACCTCAGAGACAATTTGAAAATTAACGATGTTCGTAATCCCGTTGTTTTTTTCAGAGACATGACAGCTGTCATATCTGACATCCAGGGGTGCAACCGTTTCATTACCTGGTTCTGTTTTTCTTGGGCGCTATCGGTGTAATCTAATATGCATTTCTCCCTAGTATCTTCGGGTATCTGCATACGAAGAATACTGTCGTATGAGATGTTACAGGGATCAGATCCCAAAATCGGACCCTGCACTGTTTCAGCGATAAATTCAGCTTCCTCTCAAACGGTTTAACAACCATATTTTTTTTAATGCAGCAGATGAGAAACGGAACGAAGTGCGTTGGAATCTCTAATTGAAGTCATCACTTCAGACAACATAGGTGCAAAAATCGATCATACAGGCACACGAATCGACCAAACGTAATAACTTTTTTTCTGCGTGAGTCATCGGCTTATTTTTTTTTTATTTGGCAGGTTACTATTCAGATTTATTAAAATTAATGCTTGGAATACCAAAAAGAGGGTTTGGATAGTACAGTGGTACCATGCTTTGCAGTCCTTCATTCCCGTCCAAAGGGAATTTGTCATAAGCCCAAATCTCGAAATTTGGCCTTATGTCGCTTTGTGAAAGCGGCATAAAGCCAAATTTTCGAATTTGGTACCTTAACATTTTATGATAATTCAAGAACCGAACCTCGCATTGCACACCTCGCATTGCACTGTTTATGGAATCTACTTGCGATTTCGCAACTAATCCCATAAACAGTGCAATGCATATGGTGGGCATGCTGCCCCCCTGCAACCCCTCTGCTTGGGGTCACTGTTTGATTTGGAGTAGGTTAGGTTAGGTAGGTGGGCTGGCATAGTGCCACACTTAGGTCAATTCTGACCCATTGTGATGCTCATCGGGGGAGGAGGGTAGTCCCTTACTCATTTTTAACCCTGTCTATAAACAGCTGAGATTTGGAGTAGGTGCAAGGGCAAGGTGTTGAAAACAGCACCAATATGGAAAGTGTCATAAAGCCAAATTGGCCTTATGACACTTTTTCAAGGTGTCATAATACCAAATGCTAGAATTTGGCCGTATGACGCTTGGGGTTATGTCACGACCATTATCAGGCTGGTTAACATGTTTGCCGAATCTGGAAGCGTCGCACGAAGACCATACCATCGAGATCCCTATGTTCGCGTTCAAGACACAATCGCGACTGTAGCATCGTCCATTCAGGCAAATCCAAGCGTTTCGACTTGAAACTTATCGGCGCAAATTGAAGTTAGCAGACGGTCATTACAAAGGATCATTCATAATAACTAACTTGTTTCCGTACAAAGTCCAAATTGAAAACAAGTTAAACCCTCAGGATTCGCCTATTCGCCTGGAATTTTGGCAGAAAATGATTGAAATGACCGAAGAAGACAACAGCTTGATAAATTGCTTGTTTATGTCTGATGAAGCCTATTTTGATAAACGGCAATGTCAATAAGCAAAATTGCCATATATGGAGTGAATCTAATCCAGAAATACCCCATGAGGCGGTACTGCGCCCAAAACGAGTGACTGTGTGGTGCGCAGTTTCATCAAGGGGCCATAACTCTTTGAAGGAAACGGTGTAACAGAAACTCTCAATGGGGACCGTTATTTAAAGATGTTGAAGGAATTTTTTTCACAGCATTTGATTTCAGCAAGATGGAGCAACTGCACACATGGCCAGACCTCTAACGAAAATTCCCAAGCAAATTAATATCCAGAAACTCCACTTTCCGCTGGCCCCTAAGGTCAGCTGACCTGACTGCACCAGACTTTTTTTATGGGGTTATGTCAAGCAAAACAAAACGAAACCAAGGAATTTGACTGAATTGAAGCAGTCCATTAAAACAATAATTGAGGCGATCCCGACTTCAACTCTTCAGGCCGCAATGAATAATTTCTGATCAGGTGTCGCATATGCGTGGATGAGCATGGAGGTCATTTACGGTCTATAATCTTCTTCAAAAACAATTAGTTATATAAAATAAAATTGAATTTTCTATGCAATAAAAATAAATAAATGAAATACATTGAATAAAAAAAAAGTTATTTGAATTTCTTATCGTAACACAATTGGTGCGCCACCCTGTATAACTCTTCGAGAGCGGATAGTTTAATTTTCAATTGATTTTGAGAAGATGCATGTGTGTGCGTGTGTGTGCGTGGCGTTAATCGAAGCGTATTGACCGCAATATGATCTGAAAATAAATTAAACTGAATTCGGTTCAGCCTTTTTTTGGTTTTTTGTTATCCCTTGTGACCCGGAACTTACACCCCTATCGTGGAATCCGTCGGATCTGAGATTCACTTCACTTATTCGATTCACGTGAACAGAAAATTGCTATCGTGGGATCCGTCGGATACTCTCCCTTACCGACCACTATTGGTGATTAGGAAATTCAATTGTGGCAGTTCCTTTCAAACACATTTGTTCTGTAAAAATTAAATTAATGTTCATTCACATTACCGACATGTGGATGTTTCACGTCTGCGGATTACACGATGCAAATTGTTCACTATTAGCGGATCGTTCCCCCCGACGGATTCCACGATAGGGGTTAGTCAGTGAACTTACATCAACAATTCGTTGTGGTGTTCTATTCAAATGACTTTCCTTCAGTAAGTTTATTGAACTAAAAATAATAACGTTATTATAGAACAGTGTCTATGCTTCAACCGAGCCTAATCCCTAATCCCTTGTTTTTTTTTACCGGAATTGGTATATCCCAACTTCCCGCTGAGATGAATTATTAAATAACTCTATATAGTTCTAGCAAAAAACTTCCCAAAATTTACAAAATTGTCTTTACTGGTCGCCGGGGGCACTGCATCATATGTTTCCCATCCGCTGCGAAATTTAGACTTTTTTCATTCTTCTCTCGTAAATCACAACCACAGATGAGCTACAAGCGATAGTCGATTTCTACATCCCCCACCCCCTAAAACCCGCAAATGGGCGGTGCCTTATCCTCTCTCGAAATCCCTATCGGTGAATATATGAAATTAGCATTACCTCACGTTTATTTGCAATTGTGCTGTCCAGAGATGGCTGAAACGCTATTGCTCTTGGGAACGAAAAAATGGATTTAGTACATCCACTATGCCTCTTGCGAACGTCTGACAAACATCCAAGAGTATCAATTGTCATGAGAAGCTTCTCAAATTTGCCGTTCGGATTCGGCTTAAAATTGTAGGTCCCTTCCACTTCCCAAAGAAAGTGGTTGGAGAAGCTAGGTTTTAGGCCCTGTATAGGCCGTTAATGCCTAATATTTATTTATTTATTTTTTACATTCACTATGGATTTTGGTAATAAAGTAAGGTAGATTTCTCTAACATCTCTGCTCTTTACTCTTAAATTGCATTTGCTCCTAACTTCAAAATAAAAATACTGCAAAAATAATACAAAACTAAGAATGGGCACGTAAGCCTCTACATTGATTTCTATGCAAAAACCAATACACAAACGTTTAAAAGCCATTTTAAAACTGTAGGGGTGGTTGTTCCCCCAATGAAAGAGGTGTGGGTTAACTTGTAATATTTTATTACTAAATAAAGAAAACTTAGATTTTGTTTGTTATATACAAAAATTAAGTGGACTTCCAATCAACTTAGAACACTTAATTACCGACTACGGTAAGAAGCTCTGGAATTGGCCAAAGCTAGCTTGCCAGTGCCGCACAAACCCTTCTAGGTAGTCCCCTTAAAGTGGCTTGTTCGAGTGTTCAGAGTTGAATCGCCTAAGCTGCATTTCGGCGGGACTTATATACTGCCGAAGTGAAGCTTTTACAGAAAATATATGCAAGCTTTTGATTCAGATCGTGTTTTTTAAAAAGTTCAACTTAACGAAAGCTTTTATTTCATTGTATTTATAGGGTGATGCACCCGAGTTCGGCAAATTATTTTATATTTTAAAATTTATTAATTCAGAAAATTTGATAAAAATAAGAAAATAACATTATCGTTAAAGAACTAAAGAAAAATAATATAAAAGAAGTAAAAATAATATAAAAAAAGTTATGCTGCTTCATTCTCCCCCTTTGACACTAATGTCGCCTCGACGTTGTGTCAATACTCAAGCTGCGATCTTTGGTCGGCCTCTCTTCCTTAGGGTCATGAGCGGTTGTTGATTATTGTTTCCGTGATAGAGAGTGATGTCAGATGCATGATATACTCCTAGTGGAATGTCAGGTGCGTCGCCTCTGGCTACCTCGTAGCTCCTGGAGCCCAATTTTTTTGTTACGATGTATGGGCCATCCCTCTTTGGCACAAATTTTGCAGTGATGCCTTTTCCTGCGTTGCTTAAGATATGAGTAGTAATCATAACTTTACTACCAATACCTATAGCTGGTTGACGTCTTTTACCTTTGTCTGCATATATTTTGTTTCTGTCTTGTTGTGTATTTTCGGCTTCTTTTGCGTTTTTCAATGTATTGGCGAGAGATTTCAAATACGGAGTGATTTGCGGTATAAAATTTTCGGACTCCGCAATAGTTTTCAAATCGGTTTGTACATCATCCAGGGTACGAAGCTCCCGACCAAATGTCAGAAAGGCTGCAGTGTAACCAGTGCTTTACATAACGCGGAATTCATTGCAAATCTAATGGCCGCGAGTTTACTTGACCAAGTGGAATGATCTGCCTGCACAAGTATCGAAATTTGCGTCTTCAAATCTCTATTTTTCCTTTCTACGGGGTTGGCTTGAGGATGGTAGACTGGTGTAAATGTCTGCTGTATACCAAGGCAGAAGGTAAGTTTCTGCATTATAGCTGATACAAACTGTACTCCATTGTCACTTATCAAGCGCCGGGGCAGCCCAAATCGTAGGAACACCTCCTCTGTTAAGACCTTTGCACAGGTCTCGGCTGTGGCTTCCTTTAGTTTAAACAGTTCTACCCATCTGCTAGCGAAGTCTTCTACGATGAAGATCCATTGATACCCATCGTCGGTTATAGGTAGTGGTCCAAACAAGTCTTTGGCGATAATTTCGAAGCGTTGACTGCTGGGCACCGTTTGGAGTAGACCTGCTGGCTTCAAATTATTCACCTTGTAGCGTTGACATTCGATACACTTTTTAATATGGCGAGCTATATCAGATCGCATTCCTGGCCAGAAGTATCTGCCGGCGATTCTCGCTATGGTGCGCTCTATTCCGTAGTGGCCCGCGGTGGGATCATCATGGTACATCTCAAGAACGTGTGGTCGCTCATTTTCCGGAATTACAAGCTGGGCATCATCATTATCAGCATCGCTGTCATTATAACAATATAATACGCCATCGTTTAGCACATATCCTCGTTTAGTCCATCGGATCAGGTCCTCATCGTTAGACTCCAGGGAATTGATGATAGCTTTAAGATTTGGGTCCAAAAGTTGGGATTCACGAAGTTCCTTAGATCCTTTGCGTGGCATATCAACCTGGAACGAGCAGATTTTACAGTCTTCATTATGCTCCTCATTACATGGTGGTCTTGACAATGTATCTGCTATGACATTTGTACGTCCGGGTTTATACTCAATCCGAATGTTAAACGGTTGTAGCTGAAGAGCCCATCTAGCTAGCCTTCCCGTCGGTGACTTTAATGTCATAAGCCATTTTAACGGCTGATGGTCCGTTATAAGAGTTACTTCCGACCCTTCTATGTATCCTCTAAATTTCATGGTTGCCCACACAATCGCTAAGGCTTCGCGTTCCGTAGTGGAGTAGTTACTTTCTGCGTTGCTCAAAAGTCTACTTGCATATTCTATGGGGTGCTCTTGAGGACCCTCCCCCTGAAGCAAAACTGCCCCGAGTGCGTAGCTGCTGGCATCAGTTTTAAGGAAAAAAGGCATTTTCATATCCACCTGCTGTAAGATCGGAGCCGTAGTCAAGAGCTCCTTTAGTTTTTTGAAAGCTTTACGTTGTGCTTCATTCCATGACCAAGGTACGTTCTTCTTTGTAAGTTGACTGAGTGGTTTTGATATATCCGCAAAGTTAGGTATAAACCGTCTATACCAAGAACAAGTTTGGAGAAAAGACAATACCTGTTTCACGTTACGTGGCTCTGGGCGATTCTTAATGGCTGATACCTTTTCTGGATCCGTACTTATACCACTGGGACCGAGAACATGTCCCAGATACTGAACCTTAGTGCAACAGAATCGGCATTTTCCTTGATTAACGCGTAGTTTGAATTTTTGTAGTCTTTCAAAAACTTTTTTAAGATCTTCCAAATGCTGGTCAAAAGTAGCCGAACAAATAATTATGTCGTCCAAGTAAGCCACGATAAGAATATCTCCAAGACCTGAGCGAAATCTGTCGATCAGTCGTTGGAATGTTGCAGGTGCGTTCCTTAATCCGAAAGGCATACATCTAAATTGGTATATGCCAAAAGGGGTCACAAATGCTGTTTTTATTTGGTCTTCTTCGTGAACTCCTATTTGCCAATATCCAGCTTGGAGATCCAGTGTCGATTTAAACTTAGTACTTTTTGCTTCATGTAATAAGTCATCAATTCTAGGCATTGGGTATCTATCTGGTACAGTGACCGAATTCAACTGTCGATAATCAATGCAAATTCGGACCCCTCCGTCCTTTTTGGGAACCATTACCACTGGAGCAGACCAGGGTGATTCAGACTCGTCAATAATTCCAAGATCAAGCATTTGTTTTATTTCGGTTTTGAGTTGGTCTTTTTTAACTGGAGAAAGTCTATATGGTGGGAGAGAGACTGGATCACTATTTCCTGTATTGATGCGATGAATTGCGAATGGAGTTACATCTTTCTGTGGATAGAATACTTCAGCATTTTCTTCCAATATCTTTTCCAATTCCTTTCTTTCAGGAGCGTCGAGGTCGAATCCATCAGAAGTTTGTAGAAACTGTATTTCAGTTGAATATATAGGCAAAAAATAGGTTTCTTCGGACTTCTTTTCAATTGAGTTATCCTTCTTATTAGCACTAAAGAGGTTTCGTGTACTTGGTCGTTCGGGGGTTATCTCATTCGGTCGTAAGGCATCGCTAAATATAGCCTGGATGGAGTGTGGGGAATAATCGTTGTTACGCGTTGGTGTTGAGGCAATTGGACTGATCTGCTCGCGCTGTCGTAGCCAATAATTAAACTTTGAAACTTCCTTTCCAACGTCCGGGGAGGTCTCAATACGTCTTTTTTTTGTGGTAGCTAAATCCGGGACTTTTGGTTGAACATCTTCAATGTGGTTACAGGCTATCTGCATGCTGTTTACATCAATGGGCATTGATGTCATGAAATCGAATTTGGTTTTTGGATCATCATCAAAATGCCAGTATCTTTGTCCCATGTTGAGTACTATTCCCGCTTGTTGCATAAAGTCCGCGCCAATCAGGGTGCGATTCTTCGTGGCATTTGGAAGGGAAATAAATCGGATCCGGCGTTCTCTTCGACCGATTACGATATTGCATATTGTGGAGAGCACCATTTGCTCCGTTGTTTTACCATCAGCTAGGGTAACGTCAGCTTTCACCTTTTGAAACACGCACCTATTCTTTGTAAGCAGCTTCTTCAAACTAGCGCTTGCAATACTCGTGCGTGCTGCGGAGTCTAAATATGCTTCACCTGTGAGTCCGAACAGTCCAATGTGGGCAATAGGCACGTCTCTCCCGATCAATGTGGTGGAAATCAAGTTAAAGTCCAGGTAGTTGGGGCTCTCCTTCTTCACATTCTTTGTGCAGTTTGCGCAATTAGCTCGCTGGACACCCGGGGCGCCGCAACCATAACAAGCAAATGTCGGCTTTATGGCCTGATGGGTGACGTTTTCCTGCAGACTCTTTTTTTTTAAAGCATTGCTCTGTTGTGTGCCCCCGCCTTCTGCAAAAAGTGCAGCGTTTATCGGACTTATCTCCCAATTTTGTTTCTGTTTTATTAATTTTAACTGGGGCTGGATTATTCTTTTCTGCGATCACCAGCTCCGCTTCTCTTCCTAGTTGAAGCAACTTCGCATATGAGTCAACAGCTTCTCGAGAGACTCGTTCTCTGATCTTTTGATTTAGTAGACCATAGATCATGTTAATTTGCATGTCCTCCTTGACGTTGTCCTCAAGTTGGGCAAACAAAACTCTTTTTTTACAAGCAAAACTGTCTATCGGCTCGTTTTCCTGCTGTTTTGTTTCCATTATTTCCAGGAACACTCTCCACGCGGGCTTGGGGGGGGGAGAAAACTTCTCGCAGAAGTTTTACGAAGTCAGCAAATATTGCTATTCTTCCTTTTGCTCCAATCCACCAGGATGCAGCGTAATCCTCCAGTAGCATTGGCATAGCCTTGATGGTGTCCTCGTCACTAATTTTTTCTAGTTCCTTGAACGTTGTGATGGCAGCGATGAATTCTTCCACTTTTGTGGCATCTCTGTCTCCTCGAAATCTGGCCGTGCAGGTTGTGAATGAGCCGCCTCGGTTGTTGTTTGTGGACAGTACCGTCAGGAATTGTCTAAACTGCTCCGGAGAAAAGTTAGCCATTGTATTCAGTCCCGCCAATCGTTCACTTCGACGTATATTTGCTTTTGCGATCTGTTCGCTTTCCTTATTCATAGACAAGTCCACTAGTTGGGCGCCAATTGTAGGGGTGGTTGTTCCCCCAATGAAAGAGGTGTGGGTTAACTTGTAATATTTTATTACTAAATAAAGAAAACTTAGATTTTGTTTGTTATATACAAAAATTAAGTGGACTTCCAATCAACTTAGAACACTTAATTACCGACTACGGTAAGAAGCTCTGGAATTGGCCAAAGCTAGCTTGCCAGTGCCGCACAAACCCTTCTAGGTAGTCCCCTTAAAGTGGCTTGTTCGAGTGTTCAGAGTTGAATCGCCTAAGCTGCATTTCGGCGGGACTTATATACTGCCGAAGTGAAGCTTTTACAGAAAATATATGCAAGCTTTTGATTCAGATCGTGTTTTTTAAAAAGTTCAACTTAACGAAAGCTTTTATTTCATTGTATTTATAGGGTGATGCACCCGAGTTCGGCAAATTATTTTATATTTTAAAATTTATTAATTCAGAAAATTTGATAAAAATAAGAAAATAACATTATCGTTAAAGAACTAAAGAAAAATAATATAAAAGAAGTAAAAATAATATAAAAAAAGTTATGCTGCTTCAAAACTGTTTTTTTCATTCGAGGGCAATTGAGAGACTATCTCTTATAGATCATCTGTGACCACAGCCTTTTAATCGTGAATGAACGCTGTAAAATTCGCATAGATGGCTGATGGCAAATAAGGGTTGGGGACACAATCCCGAAAACCGAAATCCCGAAAATCCAAAATCCCTAAAACCCAAAATGCAGAAAATCCAAAATCCCGAAAATCCAATATCCCGAAAATCCAAAATCCCGAAAAAAGAATCCCGAAAACGAAATCCCCAAAAATTACATAAAATGAAAAATTTGCGCAAATTGTTCATTTTATATAATTTTTCGGGATTCTTTATTTTATTTTGAATGTAAAATAGACAAGTGTTTGTCCATTCCATTTAGCGTAATAATGTTTTGCAATTTTTTGCGTTGTAATGTTTTGCAATTCGCAATGTGCATTCAGTTGTGCTGATCTCATATAGCTAGTGTGATAGCTGACCGACTTCATTTTTGTTAGCCAGTGAACATCGTAATATTTACGCGGAACGTAACGAGCGTTCTGAAATAAGTTTTCTCACAGGAATTGCCTTCAATATGAACTTGTATTAGATATTGTTTTGTCATGGATCGTTTTTGATATGTTTTTGTTAATAAGACTTGAACTGTTTTTGTTTTGTTTTATTTATTTAAAATTTTTTATTTTGTTTATTTCGTTAAATAAATTTGCCTAATTTTTGTGTTGCTCCAATAAAACTTGTAGTTTCATTTTCGGGATTTTAGTCTTTCGGAATTTCAGGATTGTGGGTTTTCGGGATTTGAGGTTTTCGGGATTTTGGGCTTTCGGGATTACGTTTTTCGGGATTTTGTCCGACTCCCGGCAAATAATCCACTAAAAATGGTAAAATACAGCATGGGATGTAATGTTAGCGCTATGCGAACACTGAGTAGGATATATGTAGCCCAGACGGTGTGAAGGGGACAAACAGACTGAAAAATGGATCTAAGAATTTCTTGAGAAATTTATCTAATCTAATTTGTTCTGCTGGCAATCCGTACATTAAAATAACAGATGGGTATATTCATTTAGTTTTTTTTTCCAGAGAGCAAGTAAAGTGTTCAAAATGTATACCTCTTTAAAGATAACATCAATCAAAGATTTTGAAGTCATCTATTCAATAATGGAAGCGTGCACGTGTCAAAATCGTAAAAAGATCACTCCTGGATCACACAAATGCAATAACACCAGCATATGAATGTCCTCAATGATCAAATGATCGGAAACCAGGAAGCCCCCAATTTTTATTGAGGTCAGGAGGGATGCAGTAAAGTGGGAGGGATTTGACCCCCCTTAATGCTGATCATAAAGGAAGAAGAAGCCTCGTTGTGTGTGTGTGTCCTTTATAGACTCACGAACCGCTGCTCGAAGGATTTTGATGTTGTTTTAGGAGTGTGTTTTTTATGGTGTCTGGTTTAATCTTAACAAAGCTATGTTTATTTACGATTGACAATGGTGTTAGAAATTATCAAAATGTGAACAAGGACGCTGTGATACACGAGAGAATTGTTTCCAAGTAAGCAATAAAACAAGAATAAAAAAAAATATATATCATTTAAATATTTTTAAATTCATCGCTCTTAGCAGCTGAAGATACGACCGCAATAAATATTATAAATAATAATATTCAAAAGAGTTAAATCCCTTTAACCCGCCCAAACGCTATTCGATTCAAAAAAGGAAACTAAGGTGCATGCCAGACAACTAGCACCCAGCGCTGTCGAAAGTGATACTATAGTATCTTTTTGATACTATTTCAAACTCGTTGATACTGTGATACCCAAAACTCGATAATGATACCCATTGAAAATGTATGTATTTTATAGTAACCTGATGTAAAAAATAAACTAACCTAAATATTTATTTGATTTCAAATTTAAATTGTCAGCATTCTATTCTATTACTGATTTGCACTTCGGCAGGTACTTCAATAAAAAAATTGCACATCCCCACATAATAACATTTTCTTCGCTCTGCTACAATGGTGTAAGGCTTCTCTCACTTCACAGCCCTTTACTTCATTGACCAAAAGAGAAACATCAACATATAAAGTTATTTTTTTTCTTAGAAATGAAGAGTGCACACGGCTTTATAACCCTTTGTTTATGCCGTAGTAAGAAAAAGACAATCATATTTAAAGTTGCAAGGAGCAGTTGGAAAGGAGCAGCAACCAACTCATCTGTAAAATTTGGTCGGATGAAAGCATGCCCGACGAATGGAGCCTCAGCATCGTGTGCCCCATCCACAAGAAAGGAGATACTCTGAACTGAGCCAACTACAGATACAGAGGAATAAGTCTCCTGAATGTCGCGTATAAGATCTTGTCGGTTGTATTGTGTGAACGCCTAAAACCTTTCGCCAATAACCTGATCGGCCCTTTTCAGTGGGGTTTTAGGCCACGAAAGTCAACCATCGACAAAATGTTCACACTCCGACAGATCTTGGAAAAAACCCAGGGATTTCAGATCGATACACACCATCTATTCATCGACTTTAAAGTCGCCTATGATAGCGTATAGGGACGAATTATACAAAGCCATGTCACGTTTTGCCGTCCCCGCCAAACTCGTCCATTTGAGCAGGATGACGATGGAGAAATCTCGCTGCTCGAAATAGGTTTGAGACAAGGCGACGCGCTGTCATGCACTTTCTTTAACATCGTTCTTGAAGCATTTCTACAGAACTCACAAGCCAACACCAGAGGTACAATTTTTCAAAAGTCCGTTCAACTATCGTACTTGCCTATGCTGATGATATTGACATTATTGGGAGAACGCTGCGAGATGTCAGCGGCGCATTTGCAGGCATCGAAACGGAGGCGGCGAATATGGGTCTGGCTGTTAATGAGGACAAAACGAAGTATATGCTGTCAACGAGAAAGGACTCTCAACATCGGCGACCCGGACAAAACGGCAGATCCAACTTCGAAGTAGTTAAAGACTTTGTCTACCTGGGCTCCACTATCACTTCGCAAAATGACATCGGCGCAGAGATCAAGCGAAGAATCACTCTTGCCAATCGCTGTTTCTTCGGACTGAGAAGGCATCTAAGAAGTAAAGCCCTGTCTCATAGAACCAAGGAGATATTATATAAGACCTTATTCATCCCGGTCCTGCTGTATGGTGCAGAAGCAGGGGCCCTGTCAAAAGCGGACGAAAACCTTCTGCGATGATTGGTCCAGTTTGTGACGATGGAGTGTGGAGAAGAAGATTCAACGACGAACTATACAGCGGCGCTGTCCTGGTCAAAAAGCTAAAAATACAACGGCTGAGATGGCTGGGACACGTGGAGCGTATGGACAACAACGCACCAGCCCGACGAGTCTTCGAATCCACCCCTGAGGGTCAACGAAGCAGAAGAAGACCCGACTTTAGGTGGCGCACACAATTGGAGAACGACCTCAATCAACTTGGTGTGCGTAACTGGAGGCAGCTAGTGCGGCAGCGAGCTGGTTGGAGGGGCTTGTTAGTTGAGGCCGTGATCCACCCCGGACTGTAGGCGCCACCAAAAGTAAGCATTTGATTTGCCTCTATTATGAAGTGTTCCAAAACCGGGTAGCCTGCCAATATTCATTGAGGCCGAACCGGGGAACCAAAAGTAATAGGCGGATCAGTGGGAATGCAGTGGAGTGGGAGGATAATTAACATTTTAACCCTGAACATAGCTTCGCCCCTAAGGAAGGAGAAATTCGAAACGTGCTACGGTAGCTCGTTCGAATGTCGATTAAATAAGTTTCCAACCGACTAGTGCCTCTATACAGCCATAGAGATTATACTGGCAAGAAGTTTCAGCTGTTTTTAATCTGAACACAGTTGATGTGTGGGTATATTTTAAAATTTAGGTCTTTGTCACAAAGCCTATTTCAACAACTAAACAAAAAATATAAAGTTCGATGAAAGAAAAACCGATCAAAGGAAATCCGGTGCTTAATTTCAGTCTGAGATAATATTTGAACTCAGTATCCTTGTGCTTAACCTTAGCTCCCAAAAAACGTCTCTTTATCGTCTTTCTTCACGACGAAGTTATGATCTGTATTCGAGGGGTCAAAGCCCTTCAACTTTACTGCTTCCCAGCGGTACGCTTGGGTGGTTCGCCGCAAAACTTCAAAAAGTATCGGCAGGATTCTGAAATACAGAAACTGCGAGTCAATCATTATATACCCTATTCTAATCTGGCGCGAAGTTTGTAACATACCTACCTAAATATTGCCCGTAGACCCCTAAAAGTTACTATATTTATGATCAGCATGTCCGTCCGTCCGTCTATCGACAAAAATTAGGCTTTTAAACTGGACCTAGGGAGAAAGCTGAGATTTTTTTTTATATCATCTTTCACTCCTAAAATAGCTCAGGAGATAAAATTTCTAAAATCCGCACACAATTAAATAAAACAATTTTATTGAAAAGCCAAAGTTTGAGCTAGTGAGCTGAAATTTATAATATAGACTCTGGTTGGGGACATAATCCCGAAAACCAAAATCCCGAAAATCCAAAATCCGGAAAATCCAAAATCCCGAAAACCCAAAATCCAGAAAATCCAAAATCCCGAAAAGCCAAAATCCCGAAAAGCCAAAATCCCGAAAAAAGAATCCCGAAAACGAAATCCCGGAAAATTATATAAAATGAAAAATTTGCGCAAATTTTTCATTTTATATAATTTTTCGGGATTTCGTTTGCGGGATCCTTTATTTAATTTTGAATGAAATAGACAAGTGTTTGTCCATTCCATTTACCGTAATAATGTTTTGCAATGTTTGCGTTGTAATGTTTTGCAATTTGCAATGTGCATTCAGTTGAGATGATCTCAAATAGTGTGATAGCTGACCGACTAGATTTTTGTAAGACAGTGAACAACGTAATACAAAGTGAGTATCGTGCATGCCTTTATAATTAAGAACTTTATATTATCAGTGACAATGAATGTGTCCATCGTGAAAACCAACAACCAGCATGAGAAACTGCTTATTGACGGCTACAAAAAATACAAGGATACATTTTACTGGTAGTGTGAGCAGCGAAAGCGTTCTGAAATAAGTTATATCTGTTTATACCCTATTCTAAGGGTATATTAATTTTGACGCATAGTTTATAACATAAAGTAATATTGCCGTAGACCCCTAAAAGTTACTATATTTATGATCAGCATCGATATTAATGTCGATCTAGCCATGTCCGTCTGTCCGTCCGTCCGTCCGTCCGTCGGCAAAAATTAGGCCTTTAAACTGGACCTAGAAAGCTGAAATTTTAACCATATACTCTCTAGGGTCCCAAAATAATCAAGTTTACGAATTTTTGAAATCCGCCCACAAACTCAAAAAAACAAAATTTTGGAAAAAATTGAATTTTGAGCTAGAAAGCTGAAATTTTTTATATATGATCTATGACTCCTAAAACTGCTGGGGATTTTTTTCAAAATCCGCCCACTAACACGCCCACAAATAAATAAAACAATTTTTTTTGAAAATCGAAGTTTTTTTTATTTTGTTTATTTTGTTAAATAAATTTACCAAATTTTGTTGTTGCTACAACAAAACTTTTAGTTTCATTTTCGGGATTTTGGTCTTTCGGAATTTTGGATTTTCGGGATTGTGGGTTTTCGGGATTTTAGTTTTTCGGGATTGTGGCTTTTCGGGATTTTGGATTTTCGGGATTTTGGGCTTTCGGGATTACGTTTTTCGGGATTCTGTTCGACTCCCTATAGACTCTCTAGGTGCCCTGTATACTTATGTTTATATATTTTTTTAAATCCGCTTACCGACACGCCCACAAATAAATAAAACAATTTTATTGAAAAACCAAAGTTTTAGCTAGGGAGCGTTTTTTTACAAAAGCTTGGTTTTTTCGGTTAAATTCCTTAAATGTTATATAAAATATATGTAGAGCGTTCTTACCAATTCAACCTAGCTTAGACTTTTGTCACGCCCACTTATGAGGGATATGAATAAGAATAGGGTATCCAACAGTTCGCCCAAGCAGACCCGTCCCTATGTTTTTCATTTCATTTCATTTAATATTTTTTTAAACATGATACTACAAGTTTTAAAATCTTAAGATTAAGTTTCTACATAAATTCACATTCATTAAATTAGATACTTAATCTTAAGATTTCAAATCTTGTAGTATCATTAAAAAATTAATAAATAAAATGAAATGAAAATTACTCCCAGTTTCGGATCACTTTGTCAATCAAATGCTGGTGGTGTTGCGTTTGCGCGATAAATTAGTTTATAGACCTGCCTATTTTTCTAACGGTTTCGTCACATGCATGCTCCTTTTTTTGTATTTTGCTTGATTTCTTTTACAATGCCGGTGATATGCAGCCATGTCAACCCACGGGAAAGGCGCTACATCCATACCTACGAACAACCGAAACAATCGAGTTAATTTTTAATGATAATGGACCCTTATAATATCTGAGAAGATATCAATATTAATGTACGAGTATTAACGCATTTTTTGAATAATAACTTTGAATTAAATAGTAGCTTTCCATGTAAAAAGCTGGTTTTCTTATGAAGCTTCCTGTCCCTTGTGGCGCTTCAATTTCAGAATTTAAAATTGAAAAACAGCAACAACTACACAACTCCAGATGTTACCTGCATGGATTATGATAATAAACGGAAGAAAATTCTAAGGAGGTATGTAGGTAGCCACAAAATAGCGAAACCCTCCATTATCGTAGTCCCCCTCTGCGCTTCATAAATGCATTAACACCTAAATCAGGACCCGGGCCACGTAAAATTAAATTTAATATCTTTAAAGTGCCATTTCGTTATCGAATACATAGTGCATACATTTAAGGATCGTGTGTGCCAAAATGTTGTCCACACAGAGCGATATTTTAAAATTATGTATGCGCAAAAAATACGCCCGTGTCATAAATAACGAACATAATAATTGCACCTGTGCACCACCAAAATGGACGAATCGAATGATGAAAGGAATTTAATTCTCACATGACCTACTTTGCCATGCTACGCTGTCGTCCATACACAGCACAACAAACACAAAAACAGATTCTATGGTTTCTGATGCAAACAAAAATGTATGACCGTGTACACGTGTGTTCGCCATAACAAAATATGCCTGGCTCACCATAGCCAAGGACTAACTCACCCGAGAAAAGAACAATGGAGTGGAGCCGCAGCAAAACAAGAGGTCCATCTAACCACGGACAACAAATTCGTCCTGCCTAATGCTAATACGCATACCGCACACTGCCACATCAAAAATCGTATTTTTGTGCGTGTCCTGAAAATAATTTTAATGCAAATGCAAACCCATGTAAAACGCTTATAGTAAATCGATGGCAATTTGCACTCGTATGCGTGTGGATGGGAGTGCCACAGCCGCCCACAATCATCAACAAAAACAAGTGCATTTGCATTCGAATGAATATTGTAGTAAGCCATGAAGGATGCAGCAACCCGAGGCGCCGCAGAGTATTTGTGTTTCTGTCCGAGTGAGAGAGAGAAAATCCACACCACGTATTCGTCCACAACATCCAAACACTAGGCCCGGTGTGTACTTTGTTGAATTTCTATATGTGTAGTGTCCAGCTGAAGTCCTCTTTCGCTAAAGTTAAAATCCATCCAGCCAACGCCCCTCTTAATACGATATTTAAAAGCAAGCGAATTGTGTATAAATTGCACACAAGGAAAGCACCCATTCCTGACGCATCCACCACATCGCAGCGGAGCAGCATCACATACCAACAGCAGCAGCCAATTCATCCGGGCTCGGCCGCACAACATATCCGTAGATTCGGATGCGCTCCATCATCGACCTGCTGCGATACTGCTGCTGCTATTTGCTCATTGCGTATCATAACATAACTTTTGGGTGCGGGCATGGGCCTTGTCTCGAAATTTCTGGGAAATTGCTGCATTTACGCATGTAGGTCAATATTGATTCTTTTACTCAAACTATAATCACATATGCTCCATTAATGGTCAGTCGAACGCATGGAGTTCTTCTCCTCCTCCGCCCCGGCACCACATCATCCATTCTTCGGTCATTGCATGGGCAGGGCTTTCTCTCGCTCGCACGCTCTTTGGGTGTTCAATGTTCATCCATCATCGTCAACGACAGCGGCAGCATCATCGTCACAAACACCTTTTCAGTAAAAACCGAACCGAAATCAGGTGACGAAATCGTCCACCTTTTGTTGTGGCTAAGCGCAACGAAGTGAAAAAAAGAATGCACAAAACCGATGCACGATGATTTCCACTTCCCACCTGATCCGGATTTTATAGAATAGATTTTTTTAGAGGTAATTGCACAAAAATTAAGTAAATATTTTAGTCCTGCAAGTAGTTTCAGTATGTCCTTTCCAAGGCAATTCGGCGTATGTGGCATGTCGATGTCCGTTTAATTTAATTGGACAATTACATGGCATCAAACGAAGTGAAATGTGTTCATCGGGTTTGGGCTCGTCGGGCTTTGTATGGTGTATAAGACCTCCAGCACTTTGTGTTGTGGTTAGAGGGCTGAATGTGTGCCGATGGAGGCATTTATGTGTCAGCCTGTTATTAGTGAATTATGCAGGACAAGAGACAAGAGTGTGCATCCATCGAAGTGAGGGGTGAAATTGGTAATCTGCGTATATAGGTTGGGATTTATGGTGAAATTCTAGTGTAGATTTGTTGCGCGGTTATATGTACCATCAGCAATTGTTAAGGATTATGTGACTGAGTGAAACATGTATGTGTTTGTGTGTGCTTTTAAAGAGCAACTACTCAAATGAATGGCTTAATTCCAGGGATTTCACTAAAATTTTCCGATAATTTGTGCTCGGCTTCTGTACACTTTCGGAAAAGGGATTTACATGGAATATGATAGGTATCCAGTGAAATTCAGAGAAGCTACATGGACATTTTACGAAAACTCTTTAAAATTTGATCCACCTTACATTGAGTGTGAACGTAAGTCAAATACATAATACCAAGTTTGTAGTAATGGAATGGGTACAAGATAGAAGGGTCCTTCTCTTCTGTGGTTTGAGGTCCTTTAAGCGAACAGTGCATTAGACTCGTTCTTAGAAGTATTTTCCTCTTTTTATAATATACGTGCCTAAAGGTTTTTTTAGTTCCCTTAAGGAAATAGGAATAACGAAGAGAGCGGAGAAACGTTGGTGCACGTTGGTCTTAAATGTTTGTAAATTATAATTGGTGGGAAAAACAGAGCAGATAAGATTTTCCCACATTCGTGTTGCACGGCTTAGGAAGAACTCCTTATTTGTGTTTTACTAGGTTAGGTTAGGTAGACGTGGCTGTCAGCAAAAGCCAACACACTTAGACCAATGATAGGTCCATTGTGGTACCACACAGATCTGGGGATTACCCTCACTGCTCGTTGAGCCAGTAGGAGCTTCTTATGAAGCGCAAAAGACTTCTAGCGCCAGTGCTGGCTAAGTCGCTTGTGTCATTGAACAAGAAGTCCCCTAGATGGAGATTTCTTCTATGGGAGAGCGCAGGACACGTGCAGAGAAGGTGAAGTACAGTCTCCTCCTCCTCCTCGTCCATGCAGCTTCTGCAGAAGTCATTTGAGCACACACCGAGTCTGGATGCGTGCCTGCCTATTAAGCAGTGACCTGTGATAACACCTATAGTGGAGCTAATATGCAGTCGGTTTAATGAGATTAGACACTTAGAGCGTCGCAGATCCAGCTTTGGCCAGATCCGCTTAGTCGCTAGACATGTATTGCTACTCGTCCATCTAGATTTGTTCTCTCGATTGCGGATAGCTTAAACAAGAGTTTACAAGTAGCGATTGGTATACCTAGGGAACCTTTATCAGGTAAAGGAGGTAATGTGGTTCCTTTTTTGGCGACATCATCTGCCCTGGAATGTCCCTATGCCCCGGCACCCAACAGAGGTGAATATTGAACTGCTCTGCCATCTCCGAAAGAGATGATCGGCAGTCTTGGGCTATGATGGAATTTGAAGAGACTGAGTCCAGGGACTTATTCGCGGCCTGACTATCCGAGAAGATACGGATATCCTTTGAGGATATCACATTCCTCTTCAGCCACGTCAGGGCTTCTTTTATCGCCAAAATTTCCGCCTGGAACACGCTACAGTAATCAGGAAGACGGAAAGAGAGGCTAAGATTTAGCTTTTCTGAGAAGACTCCACCACCTACCCCATCGCTAGTTTTTGATCCATCGGTGTAAAAGTGGATCGATTTATCATTCGCAAATGCATCATTATCCCAGAATGATCTGGAAGGAATGGTGATTTGGAAGTTTTTTCCGAACTGCAAACGGGGTATGGTGTAGTCTATGTTTCTGGGTAGAGACTTAAAGTAGTCTAGAATAATGGAGTGGCCAATATTGTTATTGGTCCACTGCGAGGTAGCTTTTAAGCGGACAGCGGAACATGCCGCTGTTTGCATGCTAAATATATCAAGGGGTATCAGGTGTAGCAGAATGTCCAGAGCAGCGGAGGGGGTAGTTCGGAGTGCTCCGCTAATGCATAGACACGCTGAACGCTGGACTTTGCCCAGCTTGTCGCGGTTAATAGCTTTTTCTAGAGCAGAGTTACGGGGTAAGTAAGAATTGGTCTTACCACCGATGTATATAGCCAGTGCGTAATGCGGGGTTGTAAACCCCACTTGTTTCCAATGGCTTTTTTACAAGAGAAAAGTGCTACTGTAGCTTTCTTGACTCTTTCTTGTATATTGGGTTTCTAGCTTAACTTCCTATCGAAGATTAGACCCAAAAATTTTGCTTCGTCAGAGAAAGTTAAGCTTGTACCGCTAATAGAGGGAGGGTCAATATATGGGATTTTATATTTCCTGGAAAAGAGGACAAGCTCGGTTTTGTGGGGGTTAACGCCCAGTCCGCACCGATTAGCCCATCTCGTTAGCTTGTTAAGAGCGTTTTGCAGGAGTTCCTTTATGGTGTTGAGGTGTTTCCCAGAGACGGCAATAGCAACATCATCCGCATAGGCAATCACTCTGCAGCCCTCCCCTTCCAGGTTTATCAGTAGTTTCTTCACCACCAAGTTCCAGAGAAGGGGAGAAAGAAGACCGCCTTGCGGCGTCCCTCGACTGACAGACCTCCTAGCAGATGTTACGCCCAGTTTTGAATTGATAATCCGACTATTTAGCAGTAGATTGATCAATTCACCAAGCGAGCTATCCACATTCAGTTCTGCCAGTGCGTTTGCGATTGCAGATGTGTTAACGTTGTTAAAGGCGCCTTCTATGTCAAGGAAAGCAACCATGGTATACTCCTTGTGATGGAGGGAGTATTCGATTGTGCGTACTAAGGAATGAAGAGCGGTTTCCACCGACTTTCCCTTACAGTACGCATGCTGAGCTGTAAACAGCAATTGCGGGTTTATGTGCATACGGAGGTGGATATCAATCAATCGCTCCAGCGTTTTGAGGAGGAATGAAGATAGACTAATAGGTCTGAGGTCCTTTGGACTGACAAGGGAATATTTGCCAGCCTTGTGTATAAAAAACACTTTTACTTCTCTCCAAGCCCGGGGGATATGTACCAGATTTAGACAGCTTATCATGATCATCTCCAGCACAGGCAGGATGATATCCGCTGACATTTGTAGTTCGGCAGGTATTATGCCGTCTGGTCCTGCAGACTTGAAGGGTTTGAAGCTTTGTAGCACCCAAGTCAGCTTGTCCCTAGTTATCAGACCGTGAGGGTAAGTTACCTGTGCATAAGACCTGTTAAGGCTATAATTGCCGGTAATATTGGAGCTACTTGGAAAGTGAGTATCAAGTAGCAGATTGAGCGATTCTTCGCTAGATGTCGTCCAAGAGCCGTCTGCCTTCTTAAGGCAGCTAGGCATAGTAGGATTTGAAGCAAGGATTTTTCTTAGCCTAGATGCCTCAGAGAATTCTTCTATTTTTCCATCCCAGCTCAGTGGACCACCACTGAGGCTTCTTTTTCCCCCTAGGTTGTACTAGGGGACACGATGCAGACATTGCTTCGTTAAAGGCCAGAGTTAGCTCATCGACTTTTTGTCGAGGTCGTTGGAGTTACAGGGGGGACTTAAGAGTTCCGAGTTAACACGTTTGTATAGAGTTTCTCTGTATAATGGCCAGTTAGTTTTCCGAGGATTGCGGAAGGTAGGTTGGCATGGAGGATCAACGTTAAGGTTGAATAAAAGATATCGGTGATCAGAGAACGAATGATCAGCCGATACTTTCCAACCCGTTATCATGTCGTTGATGGTATCGGAGACAAGAGTAATATCAAGGACTTCTTGTCGGTTTTTGGTAATGAATGTGGGTTCATTACCTAGGTTACAGACAATGAGGTTAGTACTTAAAAGATATTCAAAAAGTGACTCACCTCTGTTGTTAATATCTGAGCTGCCCCATACGGTGTGATGAGCGTTAGCATGACAACCGATTATGAGTTAAGCTTTCTGCCTCCTTGCTTTATCGACCAGCCTCTCTAGGTTATCACCAGGGAGAGGCCCCACGTGATCGTGGGCGAGATAAGCTGATGCCAACCAGAATGATCTGCCTGCAGTCTCCAGTCTTGCCACAGTCATATCTCGATCGCTGAAATTAGGGAGTAAATAAGCATTAATGTTACTTTTCACTAGTATGCATGATCTGGGTTTACCTTTATCAGTCACATACACTGGGTAGTATCCGGGAGTCCTGAGTCCTCGAATCTGGTTGTGTACAATCCAGGGTTCTTGGATCAAGACGATGTCTTCTGCGCCATTGGCTAGACGAAGAATGAGTGCGGCCGAAGCCTTAATGGAGTGTTGGAGGTTAATCTGTACTAAATGCAGCATTTTCGCTACAATCAGGCAGAGATACATCCACCACGGTGTTGTTCAGGCCTTCCAATTCCGAGGATGAGCTGAGAAGCTCGTCTTCACTCAGAAGAACCTTGTCTAGAGAATCAGTCTCCATATCTGACAGGACGTCGGAAGTGGATGGTGATATTTTGGGCAAAGAGGGTTCATCATCCTCCAGCGAGGGGAAGGAGATTGAAGCTCCAGGATCTGAGACTGCGATCATAGAGTCCGAGGGAGGAGGAGGAGGAGGGGGTAGATTACCCGCATCCATTTCGTCCTTTTTATAGACCCGCATTTTGACATCGTCCCATGCGAATCTAATCATGTAGTCGTTCTTGGCCAGAGGAGCCAAGGTTCCTTGGTTGGTTACAATCACGACACATCTGTAATCGCCCTTCAGCTCTTCCAGTTTGGTAACCTTCCAGTTGTGGGTCGGAAGTGAAGGGTTGCTCAATTGCAGGACTTCCAGGATGCCCTCAGGGGTGGATGGATCCGCAGTGATAAAGATGCGAGATCTTGGTCGGCAGGGGATGTCTTCCCTCGCAACAACCTCGAGCTTTGCGCCAGACCACACCTCTCCAAGCCTGCTTATTGCAAGCTTGTAGAGATCGGCCGATCTTTGGTTATCACACGCGACCAGTTTGATGTGACCTTGATGCCACCCGCCTTCATGCGTAAGCGGAAGAGGTCCGGGATGTTTCCTTATGAAGGTGGAGAAGGAGCGCGAAAGCGCTCTCTTAATCATATCCCACTTCTCCTGGTTGATGGACCCGTCAATGTCGTTGCGATCGATGACTGCGACCACAATCTTGTCTTTCAAGATGTCACTGAAAGACCTGAGAGGTGTGATGGTGGGAGAGGTGCCGGTGTTGTGAACTCTCTGCCTCTTGGGAACCGAGCTGGTTCCTTCCACTGACCTCTGGCGTTTTATCGACGGGTCGCAGGACTTAAGGATCAACGGATTGTCAACGCTTTTGCCGACTTTTGCAGGAGGACCATGAGTAGCCACAGTCCGTCCTACAGTCAGCTTAGAAGCGTTGACAGCAGACGTTGTTGTCTTGTTAGGGCCGGCAGAGGGGGGACCATGAGTCACAGTCCTCTCCCTGTCGGAGAGGGATTTATTGAGCGCGCAACCACTAGTGGAGGGACCATGTGTATCCACAGTCCTACTACTAATTGGTGCCAGGTGAGCTTTGCCGGTAGACAGCAAGGTCGCCGTGCTACCGTCCGGTATAGAAGGAGAACCGGCCGTAAATTTTTTTGTTTGTTTTGTTTTATTTTTGTTCATGATAGATCCCACGAGTAGCGGAGAAAAGAGGTCCATCTGCACAGAGATCCGCATTGTGCAGATAAGGCTAGTTAATCCGGAGCCAGGTATCCGCCAGGTATCCGGATACTCCGTGAGCGACTGAGCTATTTGATGACTGGGCCCTCAGCCAGGTTGACTCTCGGCACGGGTCGTATTACACCTCAGTCCAGCCCAGGTGGTAAAGGAGGGGAAAGGGGAAGGACGTTTTGTCCTGTGAAGGTCACACAGTAGCGCACGTACACGTACTTAACTTGCGCCTTGAAAAGAAAAAGAGGAGAGGGGACGTAGAGTCCGGGTCAGTACTTGGTTGACGCTCGTCAGCAGCCTGTCTGTCATGGGTGGCCCTTAGACAGCAGAGCCTGTTTAACCTGCGCCGTAAGCCTTCGCACCGGTACCATCGAATGCAATGATGGTACACACGGCAAGGTGACTGACCCCGCGAAGGTGTTTTACTAAACATCCGCAAAAATAGAATCAAGGCTGAACAGATACACACTCCCGTTTTTTATACCCTATTCTAGGGGTATATTAATTTTGACGCATAGTTTGTAACATACCTTAATATTGCCCGTAGACCCCTAAAAGTTACTATATTTATGATCAGCATCGATAGTAATGTCGATCTAGCCATGTCCGTCCGTCCGTCCGTCCGTCCGTCCGTCCGTCCGTCCGTCCGTCCGTCCGTCGGCAAAAATTAGGCCTTTAAACTGGACCTAGAGAGCTGAAATTTTAACCATATACTCTCTAGGGTCCCGAAATAATCAAGTTTACGAATTTTTGAAATCCGCCCACAGACACGCCCACAAACTCAAAAAAACAAAATTTTGGAAAAAATCGAATTTTGAGCTAGGAAGCTGAAATTTTTTATATATGATCTATGACTCCTAAAACTGCTCGGGATATAAAATTTTCAAAATCCGCCCACTGCCACGCCCACAAAAAAATAAAACAATTTTATTGAAAAACCAAAATTTGAGCTAGGGAGCTGAAATTTTTAATATATACTCTCTAGGGGCCCTTTAAGCTCATGTATAAATATTTTCAAAATCCGCCCACTGACACGCCCACAAATAAATAAAACAATTTTTTTGAAAATCCAAAGTTTGAGCTAGGGAGCTGAAATTTATAATATATACTCTCTAGGGGCCCTTTAAGCTCATGTATATATATTTTCAAAATCCGCCCACTGACACGCCCACAAATAAATAAAACAATTTTTTTGAAAATCCAAAGTTTGAGCTAGGTAGCTGAAATTTATAATATATACTCTCTAGGGGCCCTTTAAGCTCATGTATAAATATTTTCAAAATCCGCCCACTGACACGCCCACAAATAAATAAATCAATTTTTTTGAAAATCCAAAGTTTGAGCTAGGGAGCTGAAATTTATAATATATACTCTCTAGGGGCCCTTTATGCTCATGTGTTAGTTTTTTTTTAAATCCGCCTACTGACACGCCCACAATTAAATAAAACAATTTTATTGAAGCACCCAAGTTTGAGCTAGGGAGCGTTTTTTTTGATAAAATCCTTTAAATGTTATATAACAAAATATATAGAGCGTTCTTAACAATTTAACCATACTTAGACTTTTGTCACGCCCACTTATGAGGGATAGGAATAAGAATAGGGTATCCAACAGTTCGCCCAAGCGGACTGTAGCCCGTCCCTATGTTTTTTTATAATTACGCTAAAGAGGCTTTGATTTGTCTGCATATGTACTGTACCTTTATAGTGTTAACACAGCGGTCGCATTTTTTGTTGAACAGAAGCAGCACCTTGTATTGCATGATTTTAGGTGCTACTTACTATTCGAAAGAATAGGAGGATTGGAAAGAGGTTTTGGTGTTTTGTAGTATTTGTTCTCCACGGGTGGCGCCTAAATTGCTTAGGGAGATCTCTATTTCTGTGAATTCAATTAAAAATCATGGCCCTGGCCGGGATTCGAGTGCACGACCTGCCAGGGAGGGTTTCAGTTAGTGAAAACACTACCATCGCACCAATTCTACCCGCAAGATTTTATGGCGCGTTGCTGTTGAAATGTTGTTCTATGGGTGAGTGAAATGAAGCTGCCTTTTTGGCATATCGATAAAATAAAACAACGATAGGCAGAAGACATTACGACGATGACTTAGGCTGAGAACATAGTGAAGCTGCGAGCAAAGCAAAAAGGCGTACATATAGAGTTTTAACTGGTCGCTGTGCTTCCTCGACAGGCACGTGGATACTGCTGCTGATATGATCACAAACATATTTCACCTGGGCATGAAGTCTTTTATCCCTAACAGGATAAAAAGTATCAAACCCAAGGTTAACGCATGGTGTTACTCGAGCTGCGAAGAGGCTATCAGGTGAAAAGAGGTAGGCTTTCGGCTATTCAAAACCAACCCATCTGAGGAAAGCTGTAAAAAGTTTAAACGAGCCAGAAATGACAGCAAATTCGCCTATGACCAAAAGTTGAGGCAAAAAATACTTCAAAATCCCACGGGTAGTAAAAACTTTTGGTCATTTGTTAAAAACATCAACAATTCGGCCTCATCATCTATCCCGACACTCATTTACAATGACATTCCAGCTGTCAGCTCTATAGATAAGAAACAAAACAAACAAACAAAAAACAGACTCAGCAGAATGCGGGGACAGACCGCAGACGAAGTCATTGGTCGGATGGAGCAGGACATCCATGACGACCGCCTGGCACATGATAGACCCGGAACAAGTCGAGAGGAAGGCTCTAAACTGGTGCAACCCAGCACCAGTCAAAGAACCATCATCACCTCACGACAAGCCACGGGGGTGCCAAAAGGCCCGGGAAGAAGCCCGGTAGCACAGACAGGTGCATGCAGTGGGGATGGGAGCCAAATCCTAATCCCCTCTCTGTCCGAAAAAGTATTGATGGAGGGAACTAGGGCAGCGGGAACGAGCATAGCTCAAGTACCAGCCCTGAAACCCCCGGGAACAATACCGGAAGGAAGAGGACTAAGCCAGCCTTACCTCCACCTGGGAAACCAGGTGCGAGGGACTACCCTCTGCGAAGGGGACTTAGTGGTGCTGGCACAAAATGGTACCTCCACTACCTCAATAAAGGCTTCGGGCCTGAGGAAGCCAAAAGGAGGGCTGAGGAGCATTGGGCCAAGCCCGAAAGTACAGAAGTGGCGTCGGGGAAAAGGGGGAATAACAACATCATCACCCCCCCCCCCTCCCCCACAACAAATAAAGCCAAAAAGCAGAAGGTAGATGAAGGTACCGAGAGGGCCACGGGAAAGCCTGCAAAAGCGAGCGCCACCGTGGTTGGTCGAAGCTATGCTACGGCGGTGAAAACCTTCCCGGCTAGCGGTAGACACGACACAGGTGCGATTGCTGAGCAGGTTGCTGTTCGCCCGGTGAAATATCCGCAGGAGATCCTCAGCAACCCAGACCTCACGGCACTTGAAGACGCCATTGTGGTGGAAATGGCCTTGGGATGGGAGCATAGGCTCAAATTTCAGGGCATACATTTCAAACACGGAATGCTCTTAGTTGACTGCGAGACTCCGCAGACAGCTGAGTGGCTAAAAGCAGTAGCCCCAAAGCTGGGGAAATGGAAGGGGATATGCCTCATGGCATGCAGTGGGATAGCTATACCACGGTCCTACTCCATAACGATCTTCCTTCCACGCAGTGCAGAACTAGAAGCTAAAACCTCCTTGGCACTGCTGGAAGCACAGAATGTGGGACTTAACGTCCAGGCGTGGAAGGTTCTCAACTGTCGAAAAGAGGGAACCGGGCAGGTACTGGCTCTTGGCATCGACCGAGAAGCCGCCTCGGCGACTATATCTAGGATGTTTACCTGCCAAAGCCTAGGGCTAGTACTGATCCAGGAGCCATGGATCCTGAAAGGACAAGTCAAAGGATTGGCGAGCAAGGATGCAAAGGTAATATGGGACACTCGGGCCGAGAAACCGAGAGCTTGCATTCTAATAAACAATAAATATAAATTTATTCTACTTTCAGAATACGCGACACGAGATCTGGTGCCAATTCAGGTACATCTGGATGTTGAAGAATGTCACTGCACCATTGTCATCGCATCGGCGTATTGTACAGGGGATGAGCCGGTTGTATCATCCCAAATGCAGCGACTGGTGGAGCATTGCAACGAGTTCCGCATGCCACTCCTTATAGGGTGCGATGCAAATGCCCACAACATTATATGGGGGAGCACCGACACTAACATCAGGGGTGAGTACCTACTAGAATTCATTATGAGTTCGTCACTTGACATTATAAACGTGGGAAATACCCCCACTTTTGTAAGTATGGTCAGGGAGGAAGTACTTGACCTTAAATTAATTAGCAACTGGAGAGTATCTAGTGAGCCGTCATTGTCTGACCATCGAATAATAGTATTCGACTTGGACAGCACAAGTATCACGAGAAATCCAGTAAGAAACCCAAGGAAAACCAATTGGGAAACCTATAGAACTGCTCTAGAGAGCAATCTGGGGCGCCTTGTTTTAAGGAAGGCTCCGGGCCACCCCCTAGAGCTAGAGAGCGCAGTGGAAGACATAACAAACGCCATCATTTCTGCGTTCGAAAGCGCAGCGGAGATTGGCAAAGCTACCAAATGGCACTTACTACATATAATAAGGAAATCAGAAAAGCTAAAAGAAATAGCTTCAGGAAATTCTGTGAGACAATCACCAGTACTCCTACTGCGGCAAGGCTACACAAAGCTCTTGCGAAGTCAGGAGGAGTGCCGATGTCTCTGAAGAAACCAGATGGCGAGTTCACGGAAGATGAGGATCAAAGGGCACTATTGCTACTAGAAACTCACTTTACTGGCAGCTCGCCTAGTACTGAGCCAGGAATCAATACCACTTCAATCAGACCTTGGAGGGAAGACTGGTAAAGAACATCAACCATCTGTTCTGAGGGACGACTGAAATGGGCAATAAATTCCTTTCAGCCTTTTAAATCTGCCGGAGTGGACGACATTATACCCGCCCTACTACAAGAAGAGGAAGGGCACGATGAACTAATACCACACCTGCGAAAAATAACAAGGAGCAGTATTACCTTGGGCCACATACCAATGCAATGGAGACGAGCAAGGGTTGTGTTTACAAAAGCGGGGAAAAAGACCCCAGACAGCCAAAATCGTACAGGCCCATCAGCCTTACGTCATTTCTTCTGAAGATGACAGAAAAGGTTGTGGACAATTATTTAAGGGAAGATGTACTGAACACATCCCCCTTACATCATCGTCAGCATGCATACAGAACGGCCAGATCAACAGAGACCGCCCTATATCAGCTGACGGAGATAATTCAAAGTGCCTTGGAAGCAAAAGAAATAGTACTGTG
This sequence comes from Portevinia maculata, assembly GCA_949715645.1. Taxonomy (NCBI): domain Eukaryota; kingdom Metazoa; phylum Arthropoda; class Insecta; order Diptera; family Syrphidae; genus Portevinia; species Portevinia maculata. The sequence goes on from OX454527.1 coordinate 44,124,310, forward strand.
CGCTTTCCTAGACATAGAGGGAGCATTTGACAACACCTCACATGAGGCGATTAAACGATCCCCGGATAGGAAAGGAGTTAACAGTACAGTATCCAACTGGATGTGTGAGCTGCTGCGCACCAGATCAGCAGAGACTCTAACACCATCTGGAACCATCAGAGTAAACACAACAAGAGAATGTCCACAAGGAGGGGTACTATCACCCTTTATGTGGAGCCTAGCTGTAGACGAACTGCTGGAAAAATTAACCAACCTCGGCATCAACTGTCAGGCGTACGCCGATGACATTGTATTGATTGCCAGAGGCAAGTTCGAAGAAACCCTTGGGGACATCATACAAAGGGGGCTTAAAGTAACCAAGGAATGGTGCCATACTGTCGGACTTAACATCAATCCGGCGAAAACAACGATAGTACCATTCACAAGGAAAAGACAACTTCAAAGACTTAAAGACATTAGCCTATCAGGCACGACACTGATACCAGTCAAAGAAGTAAAATAACTAGGACTCCATCTAGATAGTAAACTCCTCTGGCGAAAACATACAGAGGAGATATCCAAGAAGGCCACCCGCGCTCTCATGATATGTAGGAGCCTAGCGGGGAAGGCAGGGGATGCAGCCCAAATATCCTGCGATGGATGTACACTGCAATCGTGAGACCAATGATCGCATACGGAGCAGTAGCATGGGCGAAACGAACCAGTCTAGCCACAACAAGAGAAACACTGGGCAAAGTGCAAAGACTGGCGTGCCTGTGCATTACCGGAGCAATGCGTAGCTGCCCAACCGCAGCCATGGAGGTCTTATTGGAATTGACCCCTATACACATCATGGTGATGAACGAGGCAGACAAAACAATCCTTAGGATGGCAAAGGAGGGAATTGGGAGAGGGAAATGCATCGGTTCGAAAGAACACGGTGACTTACTCAAAAAACTCCCACTTCTTGGCATACCTAGGGACGACAGCATCAGGAAATTCAACTTCGAGAAGAATTTCCAGATAAAGCTCAGCAATAAGGAGAACTGGAGCAATGAATCCATAATTTATGGACTGAGCAACCACACAACAAAGTGGTAGACGGCTCGAGGACCGAGGAGGGAACTGGTGCAGGAGTGTTTGGGCCAGGAACTAAGCACTACGAATCCATGGGCAAATGTACCAGCATCTTCCAGGCAGAAATATGTGGCATAGACAGGTGCGTTCGAATCAACCTCGAGAAAAACTACAGAAATTGCAACATAGCAATAATGTCTGACAGCCAAGCAGCTATAAAGGCTCTTGACGCCTACGTTATCAAGTCAAAACTTGTGTGGGAATGCCTACACGGACTGAATAGATTAGGCAAGAATAACAGAATTTCCATCTGCTGGGTACCTGGCCATGTTGGTATTACAGGCAATGAGGCAGCGGACTCTCTGGCAAGAAAAGGGGCAGAGGAACCCTTTATAGGACCTGAACCGTTCTGCAGGATAGGAGAACACACTATACGCGAAGAGTTCAGGAGACTGGAGGAAGAAACAAGGGCCAAAACCTTTCTCAACCTCCAAGGTCTAAGGCAAGCAAAGAAACTCTTAGGAAATCACAACCAAAAAATATTCAAAGCTTGTATTGGCCTTAACAAAAACAACCTAAGAATCCTAACAGGCCTCCTCACGGGGCACTGCAGACTCAAGGAGCACCTGAGGAAAATGGGCATATCGGAGGACGGGCTCTGCAGATTCTGCAGTGAAACCGCCGAAACTCCAGACCACATACTGGAATCCTGTGGGGCACTGGCCCACAAAAGGATGAAATATTTGGGCAGGCACCAAATAACAGACAAGGACATACAAACCATGGACCCACAGCTCATTCTCAGATTCATTAAAGAAACTGGACTGGACGCTGTGCTCTAAGGAGTGTGACCTGCCAAGGATAAAACAGAGCAATGCCTCGACACGCTTCCCTAAGAAGTATCTAGAGAGGGCTCTGAAAGAGGGCATGAACCTCTCCGAGGCACAAGCAAGGGGACACAATAGACCAATAGGTCGCAGTGTAATATACCCTAACTAAATATTATTATCATTATTATTGATAAGGCCAATATGCTTACTGCTCACTTTGCAGTCAGCTCAACGCTCCCAGATTGTGCTTTGTCTCCCCCTGTACTCGAGCGCTTAGAATAGGTACTCCATGGGACCAATCTACTTCCGCACTCGTACAGTGGCTAGAGTACTTGGAGATCTTGACATACACAAATCCGCTGGTCCAGATGGTATTTGGTTGTTACTTTTAATCCAATCCATTCCTGATGACAGTACCTTCAGCTTCTCATATTCATTTCTTGAATCACGCCCCTCATCTCCGGGTGTGGAACTGGAACGGCAACGTATGTTAAGCTCTTTAAATTCCAATCTTAACAGCATAACTCAGTGGGAATGAAAACATATTCGATGTCGATTCCTTAAGCGCTGCAAGAAATATTTCACCCCGAAACGTTTGTCCACCTGAAACTTGAGTACAACGCTCATATCTGGTCCGGTGCACCAATAACTTATTTGGAGCTACTTGACAGGATCCAAAAACGCGCGATAAAACTCATTAACGACCGAGACATCGCAAGATCGTTGTCATCGTCGTAATGTCTCCTGATTTTCGTAGTGGAAATAACGATATATATTTCCACCATAAGTGCTCAAACGAAATAGCCAGTTGCATTCCTCCCCTTGACCATTTCAACCGCAATACCCGCCATTCAAGAAATGCTCATCAGTTCACCCTCAAGCCTGTGTTTGGACGTGCAGTGAAGTTCAAAGAATCTTTCCTCAGCCGTACAAACGAATGTGGAATATTCTTCCACGCTTTGTTTTTCCTTTACATTATAACCTACAAAAATTCAAAACCAACGTGCATCGGCATCTCTTCTTTTCTTCTCACCCTAATTCCCTTAACGCCCGCGCTGTTTAGCCATTACATTATAAGGGTCCCAACAAATCCCTTTAGTGCGTGCATATTACAATTAATAAATAAATGTTAGTGCATCCGCAATAATTAAATGAAACCCAACAGCGAATGAAAGTCATGGAACGAAGGTAGACATAATGCCGGTTCAGGTCCTGAAAAGTCTTCCCCTGAGCCTTGTCAAGCAAGTTCATCGGAGATTTCATTTCCTGTGATCTCGTTATAACCCGGGACACAGACAAGTCTAAGAAAATTCCTACTTCCGACCGAATTCAGAGAGATCTTGTATTCAAGAACTTTCCTTGATCGGTTTTGAAACCATTCGTGAAGATTCGACTGTATTACTTTCCAGGCTCAGAATCTGGTCTGAGCCAGTCCTGAACACGAGGAAAGTCGACTTCGTAAGTGCGCATCAGCCGAACTTCCGTTGTCATTGCAACGAACGGCATCTATAAGGCAGGTCGAAGGACAGCCGCCTGGCAAGTTCATCATTACTCCAGTGCAAGTTATACCAAAAGCCACCTCTTCTTAAATGTGAGATAGCTTTGATTGTGCGACCCATAATGTAAACATCAAGTTGCGGGAGGTTTTAAAAAGCATCTAGGCCGGAGCCAGGCTCGATGGGGAAGGCCCCCGTGCAGTCAAAAGTCTTCAGCTTAACATGCTTGGGCCTAAGAAGTTTGCTATCCAAGATGACTCCCAAATATTTGGCTTCATCATAGAGTTGAGTCAACCCGATCAGCTTCCTCTTTCTCGAAAAAAAACAACCTCAGTTTTGAAAGGATTGACTGGAAGCCCATTCCTAGTGCACCATTCGTCGATGACGTCTATGGCCATTTGCGCTTTGACGCAGACAGTCGCTAGCCATTATCCAACGGAAAGTACGGCAACAAAATCCGTGCACGCCTAAGCCTAGACGTTAGAGCGGTCAACAGACAGTCGATCAGCATTCACTACAGCAGTGGAGATATAACTCCGCCTTGCGGACAGTCTCGGTTTACCCCCGCCATCACATAACGGCCACAATCCGCATACGCAACCAACGTTTTCTATTGACTAGCATTGCTTTAATCCACACCACCAATGGCAGAGCTACACATGCTGTCAAAAGTCGTATTTTCAAAAGCACCCTCAATATCGATGAAAATGCCCATCGCGTATTCTTTCTTGTCAAGCGCGTTCTCAATTCTTCAACTAGATTTTGGAGCGCAGTCTCGCAAGATTTTCCGCGTTGATAGGCATCTGAGATAGGTGGTGCAATAGCAAAGCAGTTTGTGCACAAGCAAATGAATTATTTCTCATTGATGGTCATTGTAAAGTGAACCTCCAATAAGAAAGGACGTTTAATAAGAAGTAACTAGAAAAATATGGACTAGTTCCGTTAATTTGTATCGGCTGTTATCGATCAGAAGTGGGATATGTTACGCCGAGAAAAATACATTTTGGAAAAGGAATTATGCTGCAAGAACGTGAATTGATGGACATACATCAATTGTAGGCTAGTACCAGGATATTGCGCAGCTTAAATCAAGTGATTTGACAGTATCAAAGAAAATTCATGGGCAGTTCAACGATCGGTAAGCGGGTATCTTAGGCCAATGAATGATGATCGACCTACGACTAGTGGACAATTATTCCGAGATACTCGTCTAACAATTCCGATGCGGAGTTCAGTTACCTGTAATAGGTTCAGGGCTACCAAGCGTATGATAATTATGCTACATGTAAGACAATCGTAGGTTGTGTATGATGTAAGATTGGAAATCATTATCATACGCCAAATGTATGATAGTTTTCATATTTTTTAAAAAAAATCTTTTTACTAAGGTAACAATAAGAAATGACTACTGGCTTTTCTAAAATAGTCATTTGGCATCATATGAAATCTAGTACTTTCGTTTTTGTCAGCAACTCAGAGTCTTCACACATCTATCACACACAGACACTCACTCTATTTCAGCGCAAAAACATTGTGTATTTGTTCATTCGTTGCTTTGAAAAATAATTTTTAGATTTACCGTTAATCGTTCTGTCAACTGTCATAACAATTGTAATGTAACTGCATTAAGCAATCAAATCATCGAAAATTAAAAATAAAATAAAGTCGTCTCAAACCAATAAGTGACAGTGAAAAATAATTTTTTGTTGTAGTGCTATTTGGAATTGTAAGTATTTACATAAATGATATATTTTCAAAACTGTTTTTTTTTTTTAATTTAAATACATATAAACGGCCTTACATTAAGGACGTGATAACTTAATTTTTAAATAAAATGCAAACTACTTGAGACAGTGCCGGATCCAAGGGGGGGGGGGGGGGGTATCGGGTCCGGACCTGAATCTGAAATGCTGGTATTCTGTCGCCGAAAATTTGCATATTCTATTTTACGATTCGAAAATCCAAAAAAGATTGTAATGTGCAAATAAATGATTTCTCGTATTTTGTCATGCATAATATTATTATTCAATTCATGTTACTAAAACATCAATAGTGCGAAATCTAGAGAAAATCTCAATCGTTTTTAAAATTCCGCGGTTTTTTGAAGAATTCTTGCAGAATTTCGTCTTCCGTTAGTCCAATTTCAGGATGGATACTCAGAGAAGCGAGTCCATTCAGGCGCTCCCGTCCTATTGTACTTCTAAGATAGTTTTTTATTCTTCTTAGGGTCGAAAACGATCGTTCTGGAGCTGCTGTTGTTACGGGTAACACTGCCAATACTCGTAAGATCGTGTTCACGTTTTTGAAACATTTTTCATTGATAACCTAAAAAATAACGTAACCATTGAAAGTTAAGTATTCGATGGGTTATAGAAACTGATTCTGGAAGTAAAAATTCCGATCTGAAGTTACTCACTGATAGTGCATTTTGAATATCTTGATCAAAGATCCGTTGCCTCCACATTCTGATCTCTGAGATAAAATTCCTTTCTGAACAGTCCAATATTTCGTCATAAAACTTATAAAGATCTGCGCATTTTTCCTGATCAAATTCCTGCTTGGAAGGAAATAGTTGTCCGAAACTGTGGAAGATCGATTTGTGTTTTTCGAACCGACTTTGGAGATGAAAAATGTAAGTATCAAGGAATGGAATGTAGAAGGCAATTCTGTAAAAATCTTCGACATTTTGTGTTTCAACGTTGCAACGGTTTTTCTGTTGACTGCAACGACGAGGCAATTTCATATTAAGAACAGATTTCAGCTACATTGTCGTAAATGGTACAAAAATTTGAATCAACGTTTTCCCGCTTTTCCTTGATATCATTCTTATAGATCTTGATTTTTCGTCTGCAATTCCCGACTCAGAGGCAAGACGATAGAATTGATCGATTCCATTATATAACAGAAGATTTGAAATTCGATTGTCAAAATCGCGGTCAAAAGCTGAGAAGCCTTTTGTGAAGTCAAAATGTCTTCCTTTAAAATGCTTTGTCTCTTCGGCCAGTGTAAAAATGCTTCTATTGCTCCGATAGTTCCTATCGCATTTTTAATACCCGAAACTCCGCAAGCGGCATTGATGGCCAAACTGAAGCCATGCGCGGCACAATGAAAGTAGATTGCAAGAGGAAAATGAGACCTGATATGGGCTTGTACTCCGTTTACTTCGCCACTCATAATTGGTGCATGTATATATTTGTGTATCAAAAAATTATCGACACTGTGTTGCGAAGTAGATGTTCCGAATTAAAATTGTTTGCATTGGTAACCGTGTGTCCACACAAGCGGCACTATCGTAGTTTCATGCAAAATGTATCAAAAGAATGAGAAAATGAGGTTAAGTTAGGTCATGACAGTATAAATTTTATGGACCCCCCCCCCCCTTAGTCGAGATCCTAGATCCGCCACTGACTTGAGATATCTCAAAAAAATTGTTATTGGCTTAAATTACTATCAAAACATTAACGAATGAAATTCGACTTCGTTCATATGTCCACCACGGGAACGTAAGCAGCGGTTGAACCCAATTCTCGATGACTCGGCCGCACATTTCGACCAATACGGCCGCTTTTTCTCGTTCAATATTGGCTCTGAGATCCTCTAACGGCTTGTTGGCATAGACCAATGATTCAATGTAGCCCCATGAAAAAAAGTCTAGAGGCGTTAAATCTCACGATCTCGGCGGCCAATAGACGGGTCCGTTTCTCGAGATAAAACGTTCACCGAACTGAGACTTCAATGAACCACATATCACTGACATCCAATTCATGCAATTGCTCAAATAAATAACGTTCCAACATGTCTCTGTAGCGTGACGGTAATTTTCATGGACGAAAAAAAACCGCCATCCGCGTCAAAACGGCACCAAACAGTGACAGAGCGGATGAAGTACTGTTTCATCAAGCACGTGAGGGTTCTCACCTATCCAATAATGCAGATTTTGCTTATTGACGAAGCCATTTAACCAAAAATGTGCTTCATCGCTGAAGATGATTTTGCAATGAAACTCTTCATTTTCTTTTATTATGTCCAGAGCCCAATTCGAGAACGTACGTGGCTTCATATGATCAAGTGGCTTTAGTTCTTGAATCAGCTTGATCTTGTAAGGGTGAAGGCCAAGATCCTTTCGTAAAATTCGCCATAATGTGGTCTGGGAGAGGCCCTATTCTTGAGAACTCAGTGAAACGTAGTCGTAATTTTTTCACTAGACTGTGAATTGCTTGTCTACTGGGACGAGAATTACGGCCGAAAATTGGCGTTAACGCTCCTAAAGTTGCGACCACCGACTCGGAATTTCGGTAGTAAATTTTTATTATTTGTAAACGTTGTTCCTTCGTGTACTTCACCATGAAGAAAATGTTAATTTCACTGAATATTTTGACATTGACAGTTCGGTAATCGGTGATTTTTTCTTGTTGAGTTATTGTAAACGGGAATGGTCGGTCACACTGAAAGTTTGAAGTTGTCAAATCGCTAATGAAAGACCCTTAATTTGTGTAGAATTTAGATACTGCAAATATGGAGCTGGAGCAAATTCAGACGGACGCGGAATCAGAATTCCTTGGTTATTTAAAAAAACATATGTAAAATTCACCAAACATACAAATTTAATGCATATGCATATGTAAATTCGTTTTAGTTTTTATACCCTATTCTAAGGGTATATTAATTTTGCCGCATAGTTTGTAACATACCTTAATATTGCCCGTAGACCCCTAAAATTTACTATATTTATGATCTGCATCGATAGTAATGTCGTAATAGCCATGTCCGTCCGTCCGTCCGTCCGTCCGTCGGCAAAAAGCAGGCCTTTAAACTGGGCCTAGAGAGCTGAAATTTTAACCATATACTCTCTAGGGTCCCGAAATAATCAAGTTTACGAATTTTTGAAACCCGCCCCCAGACTCAAAAAAACAAAATTTTGGAAAAAATCGAATTTTGAGCTAGAAATCTGAAATTTTTTTTATATGATCTATGACTCCTAAAACTGCTCGGGATATAAAATTTTCAAAATCCGCCCACTGACCCGCCCACAAATAAATAAAACAATTTTATTGAAAAACCAAAATTTGAGCTAGGGAGCTGAAATTTATAATATATACTCTCTATGAGCCCTTTAAGCTGTAAATATTTTGAAAATCCGCCTACTGACACGCCCACAATTTAAAAAAAAACTTTTTTTGAAAATCCAAAGTTTTAGCTAGAGAGCTGAATTTTATAATACTCTCTAGGGGGCCCTTTATGCTCATGTGTAAATATTTTCAAAATCCGCCCACTGACACGCCCACAATTTAAAAAAAAAACTTTTTTTGAAAATTCAAAGTTTGAGCTATGGAGCGGCAATTTATAATATATACTCTCTAGGGGCCCTTTATGATCATGTGTTAATTTTTTTTAAATCCGCCTACTGATACGCCCACTATTAAATAAAACAATTTTATTGAAATACCCGAGTTTGAGCTAGGGAGCGTTTTTTTTCGATAAAATCCTTTAAATGTTATATAACAAAATATGTAGAGCGTTCTTAACAATTCAACCATACTTAGACTTTTGTCACGCCCACTTATGAGGGTTAGGAATAAGAATAGGGTATCCAACAGTTCGCCCAAGCGGACTGTAGCCCGATCCTATGTTTATACCTGATCTTTGACTCCTAAAACTGCTCGGGAGATACCTAAAATCCGCTCACTGACACGCCCACAATTAAATAAAACAATTTTATTGAAAAGTCAAAGTTTGAGCAAGGGAGCGTTTTTTTTAATAAAAAGCTTCGTTTTTTCGATTAAATCCTTTAAATGTTATATAACAAAATATGTAGAGCGTTCTTAACAATTCAACCATACTTAGACTTTTGTCACGCCCACTTATGACGGATAGGAATAAGAATAGGGTATCCAACAGTTCAGCCAAGCGGACTGTTGCCCGTCCCTATGTTTCTATGTATATTTGTTTATATTTCAATGTATTTTTTTTTTTAATTCATAAAAAATTACTATTAACTAAATAAGATTTTTTGACATTCATTGGAACTGCCAGATAGCAACGAATTTTTTTTTTGGTAGTTTATGGACGCATCCCTTTAAAAACGAGACAATTCCTTGAGTAGCGTATGATAATTTTCTCTCTGGTAGGATAGAAACCAGCAAATTGTATGATAACTCGCTCTCAAGAATATGGCAGCACTGAATAGGTTTAACAAGAATGGACACTATTCCAGGCAATGCATGCAGGGAACATAGATGCTAAGTTCAACGAGGACGCCGAAGGAATCACGATGGACGAGTTTGTACCGTCGATACGGTTGTTCAACATGCGTTGGCAGTCAAATATTGCCGTTTAACATTAGATAGATGACAATAGATATAGGTATATAGCGTTTATTTATTATTACTCATTCCCTCCAGTTAAAAAGGACATTTAACAAAGACTAACTTAAAAGATACTGACTTTCGTTAATTTGTATCGGCTGTTATTATAGGTCTGTTCGCGAACTAATATGCAAACGTAAATTTATATAAACTTTCGTGCAAAACTACACAAACGCGTTCGCGTACTGAGAAAAAGATGAACGAAAGAAAAATGTACTTTCGTTCATTTTTCTTCACGCAGAATTTCAGCTGGTAAAAAAATGAAAACTGTCAAATGATGAAATCCTATTAGTTTGCAGCAAAAAAAACAGCGGTTGCTTCCTTTCAAGCCAAACTTTGACGTTTTTCATCTTTTTACACAAAAGCGTTCGCGTACTTTTCTTAGAAATGAGAAGATTCTCTCTCGATTTTGGAGATTTGACAGTTTTCATTTTTCTACACTTAAACTACGGGAACGGACCTTATATTAATGATCTTAAAATATACCGGCCATCTGTTAAACTAAATTTTCATTACGACCGAAATGAGCTAATTTGGAAATTCACTGAAAAAGTGTTTTCATCTCAGTTTTGCGCATTTGGCTTGACAGCTTGCAAATTTGTCTTTTTCATGCATTAATAACACAATCCGCTGAAAGTTGTTAAAGCTATTTGCACTGTCCCGAATTCTGCGATGTATTTTTTTTCTTTTATAAAATTTGCTTCCGCTGTATGCTGGTTCAGTTCTTCGCCTTAGGCTGCGGCCATGCATTGAGCTACCGAGCGATTGAGCGACATCTTGAGAATTTGACGTCTTTACTCAAGAACTGTTCCATTATTGTATTCAAGTTCAATTTTGTTTGAATTCATTTGCAACCTAATTTCCTGAAAATTTGAAATGGGAACCTCTAATCAATGCTTTTGTATACATATAAAGGGTTTATCATTAGCGACTTGACAACTTCAAACTTTCAGTGTGAACGCACCCTTAAACCTAACACCAAACTGTCAATGTCAAAATATTCAGTAAAGTCAACATTTTTATCATGGAGAAGTACAAATAATTAAAATTTACTTTCGAAATTTCGTGTCGGTGGTCGCAACCTTAGGAGCGTTAACGCCAATTCTTGGCCCTAATTCTCGCCACAGTAGTTGAGCAATTCATAGTCTAGTGAAAAAATTTGAGTCAGAATATTCGCTGCTTGATGTTGCCCTGCCAGTGAGACTAGGTTTTGCTCGAAGTGTAAAAAATATTCCTGCCGTAGAGGCGTCCGTCGCAAATCAGCCAAATCAGTCAATTTCACGGCGTTCTCAAGAATTGGGCCTGTCCCAAACCACATTATGGCGAATTTTGCATCTTTTGCATAATCTTGGCCTACACCATTACAAGATCAAGCGGACTCATGGACTAAAGCCACTTGATCATATGAAGCGACGTACGTTCTTGAATTGGGCTCTGGACATTATGAAAGAAAATGAAGAATTTCATCGCAAAATCATCTTCAGCGATGAAGCGCATTTTTGGTTAATAAGCAAAATATGCGTTGCTGGACAGATGAGAACCATCATGTGCTTCATCCGCAAAATATAGCGGTCGAAATGTGCGGCCGAGTTTTCCAAAATTGGGTTCAACGTATCGACCGCTGCTATGTTCCATGATGGACATATGAACGAAGTCGAATTCCATTCATAACTGTTTTAGTTTTAGTTTTCTTTGCTCAATAGTCATTCAAGCCAATAAAATTTTGTTTGAGATATCTAAAGTAGTTTGCATTTTATTTAAAAATGAAGTTGTCAAGTCTTTAATGAAAGACCCTTTATATTGAAAAAATCGAAATTAGACCTAAAAACCTGAAAATTGGAATATATACTATCTACTCTTCAAAATGCAAATACATGCAATTATTAAAATTTTTAATTGCGTTTATCATAAAGTAATGATGAACTTAACCCTTTTGATCCGGATGGGACATCCAAGGTATAAAAACACCTTTGTTCTATGTCCCATCCGGATCGAAAGGGTAAAAATGGGGTGTTTCACTTCGAACGTTTTCCAACAAGGCGTAAAACGCATTCACTTCACCGACTAGTGAATCTTTCACCTCGTAAGTATTCTACTATGGCAAGTATTGAATTTAAATTAATCGTTACCCCCGGCGTTTTCTACGATAAGGATACATGTTTTATTTGTGATCTCACCCTTATATATTCATTAGGATTAGCTGCAAGAATCTCTCTCTCTCTCTCTCTCTCTCTCTCTCTCTCTCTCTCTCTCTCTCTAACCTCGTGCAAGAGAAAGCATACATGAGACATGACCATCCATTTCGACCGTAAATCTAAAACGTGAATAGGGTTAATGTAGATGCATTTAATTATTGAAAAAACCACACTACCGATTTTAGTTAGCGAACTACCTTACCACCTACGTTTGATATTCACTGGTGTCAGATTTAGCCACAAGCCACTATCTCAAGTCTCAACTTCTCCGCATGCGGCTACTACATCCGTTTCGTGTCGTCATCGCAACATCATTTGTGAAAAAAATTCAGCGGTAGTGCAGTAACGCCATTAATTCTCGGCAAACAATTCCCGAAATTTTTCACAATTAAATCTCTAATACATTTAAATCAAATAAAACTTCAGTACATACTAATTTGTAACTTACTTGACGAATTAACTGCGCTAAAAAGTGAGTTATTTTAAATAAAGAAAAGTACTGTATGTACAAAATGGAGTAGACGATGCCAAGATGAAAAATCAAATTTCGCATACATATATGTATGTATGTAAAAGAACAAATTGAATAATTTTTGTTTTTTCTTTTAGAAAAAGTGTAAAATAATGGTTCGTGGTGGTCGAGGATATAGCAGTCGAGGCGGTGGCCGGGGCAGCTCGTACCGTTCGTCCGGCTCAACTTACACCCGCATAGGAGGCTCTTCGCGGAAATCAGACTTTAATGACAGTAGCTATAGAGGAGGTGGCGGAAATTCCCGGTACACTTCAGGCGGCTACAATAGTTATGATTCAAGGAATCGCGATAAGTTCCAGCCGCGTTATGACAATCGCCATGACGGCAAAAGGTCTTATCGGGTAAGTAAAATTATGTGCGGAAAGTGTATATACATACTACAAGGACAGAGGTGTTAATTTTGTAAGGCTTCGCCGGTTTCTTTCTTTTCAATTAACGCCCTCCCCCTACGTCTCAAATATATCGATACACACTTGAAAAAACCACTACTTTGACAGCAAATAATTAAAAAAAAACATGATAGAGTGACCGCCATAGCATTAACATTAAGGTTTGCAAAATTAATTTGAACTCTAAAATGTCTGATTTGTCTCACAAAAAGTGTACCGCCATTTTAAAAAAAAAAAAAAAATGTTGTGTCCAGACGCTGTGATGATGATGACCCAAATTGATTGAGTGGTTTAATGCGCAGGTCCAAAGCTTGCCTATCTGACAAAAAAAAAATTTGGTATAAGTGCACAAAATATGTATGCAACCTCAACATTAGTTGCATACATATTTTGTGCAGAACACAATCTATATTTTCATCAAATTTTTCAATAAAAGTATACTTTGAGTATACTTTTTTTTGCCTCCAAATTGGTGACGGGTGGACATGAATAGTTCGATTCGATATCGTCAAACTGCTCTCAGATTGAATGCACCCTTAGGCTAGAGTATAGCAATTGTCACATCGTGCAACAAAGTTTCATAGTCAAGCATTGTTTATTTATTCTCAAAAAGCTGTTGCATTGTATGTAATCGTTTATTTAGTATAATTGTCCATTCGGTTAATGTGGCTGAACTTTATCCACATTTTGGTTCGGCTCTTAGAGTGCGTGGCTGAGTTTTCTCCTCGTCTTCTTCGCACACAACTAAATACGAAGTAGGTATTTTCCTTTCAAAGCAACCCAGGACCAGCTCACCGTTCTTTGCTCATTGTCCCGCAAAGGGCGCCATAAAACAGAACTGGCAATATGGAACTTGCACTTGGTCTTCAATTTTTTTTCCCAAACTAACGTAGCAACGGTCTCCTTTTTATCACGAGACAGGTGGATGGTTTCGATGAGATCCCAGATTCGGAACTCTACACGTAGAACTCATCATAATAAATCTAAAGATCTATTCTAGGATTTGCCAAAAACATTTAGGGTCTGTCTCACAATGTAAAAGTAAAGTTCTGAGTAGGTAGTTACCCAACACTTAAATTACTCTTTTTGCGAATAGTGTGTTTCACATCCATCCTCCTCATTTTGTTCTGGGAACAACCATCGCTGTAACGTCTCCGCCTATGTAATGGCAAAGTTTTATTAACACTTGTAAAAATACCACCGCATCACATAAAATAATACATATACAGAAAGGCTCTACTTGTGGTCATCTCCCTTAAACTGTCACATTTTCAGGAACCAACTTCTAATTACAATTTCCCATACAAAATACGTTCCAGTGAACATACTACTTACTAAAGGGGCTCCCGACCCATATAGAGTCTGACTGAGGCACTGAGACTTTATATCCTCCGCGATCCCGGACACGCTGCTTCCAGTTGCTCAGAACAAGCGCTCTGGCATCCGCGATGACTTGGCCGTTAAACCCACTTGGGGGCTGGGAGTCGCAGATCGCCTTCGCTGGAGCATTATTGTCCATTCGCTCGATGTGGCCGAGCCAATGTAGGCGACGTATTTTAGCTTTTTGACTACATCTACATCTTGGTACAGCTCATAGAGTTTGCGGTTATATCTTCTCCTCCAAAGGGTTTCATTTGTCTGTGTGTTTTCCGGCGTCACTCGACACAACTGGATCAGTTGCCGGGATCCCGAATTCAGGTAGAGATCCTGACGATGAATGTCATCATATGCGGCTTTAAAGGCGATGGGAAGATGGTGGGTCTCGACTTGAAATTTATTGGTCTTTACAAGGATTTGCTTAGTGTAAAGCTATTGTCGATCTGCCGGGCCGGAAGCCACACGGGTATGTGGTGATTAGTGTGTTGCAGAATGACTTCAGACAATTCACACAGTACGTTGGATAGGATCTTATATGCGACATTTAGCAGGGATATGCCTCGATTTTCCATTCATCCGGCATGCCTACTTCCACCCATACTTGGTCGATGATTTGATGCATGCGCCTTGCCAAAACATCAAAAAACATAGAGACGGGCTACAGTCCGCTTGGGCGAACTGTTGGATACCCTATTCTTATTCCTATCCCTCATAAGTGGGCGTGACAAAAGCCTAAGTATGGTTGAATTGTTAAGAACGCTCTACATATTTTGTTATATAACATTTGAAGGATTTTATCAAAAAAAAACGCTCCCTAGCTCAAACTTGGGTGTTTCAATAAAATTGTTTTATTTAATTGTGGGCGTGTCAGTAGGCGGATTTAAAAAAAATTAACATATGAGCATAAAGGGCCCCTAGAGAGTATATATTATAAATTTCAGCTCTCTAGCTCAAACTTTGGATTTTCAAAAAAAATTGTTTTATTTATTTGTGGGCGTGTCAGTGGGCGGATTTTGAAAATTTTTATCCCGAGCAGTTTTAGGAGTCATAGATCATATATAAAAAAATTTAGCTTTCTACCTCAAAATTCGATTTTTTCCAAAATTTTGTTGTTTTGGGCGTGTCTGTGGGCGGATTTCAAATATTCGTAAACTTGATTATTTCGGGACCATAGAGAGTATATGGTTAAAATTTCAGCTCTCTAGGTTCAGTTTAAAGGCCTAATTTTTGCCGACGGACGGACGGACGGACATGGCTAGATCGACATTACTATCGATACTGATCATAAATATAGTAACTTTTAGGGGTCTACGGGCAATATTAAGGTATGTTACAAACTATGCGTCAAAATTAATATACCCTTAGAATAGGGTATAAAAACTCGGCTGGTAAATCATTAGAGCCGGCAGCCTTTTGTTCTTAAGCTTTTTTTTTTTGCAGCTGTGCTAACCTCTTCAATACTAGGTGGTGGAACCGGTTCTTCGTTAACTGGACGTGGGTACTCTTCTTGCCCTCTCAATCTCTCTTCATGATGCCCATTTAACAGCTGCTGGGAATCCTGCTTAAACACATTTACTATTCCTGTGCTTCGGTGACTAAGTTTCCTTCTATGTTTCGAAGAGCCTGGATTCCGGTCTTAAAGCCAGCAGCCAGTTGCTTGGCCTATTTATAAAACCGCTGGATGTTGTTTCGATCGCGAGACTCCTCGATCTCGTTGAGCTGAGATATTGCGTATGCCTCTTCTTTCTACGCAGGATCTTTTCTCCCTTCTCCTCGCTAGATACTCTTCCTTTGCAGCCCTAGTTTTGCGTTGCATCGTTTTTTACATGTGCACGTTCTGTTACCATTTTCGGTGAGCGCACTCATCATCATACCACGGGCTCTTTCTCTGGGGAGGCTGGTAACCTACGGTATTCTCGACTACCTCTTTAATGATGTCGCGATACCGGTTCCACATATTGAACTGGTCTGTGAGTGGTGAGTGCTCAGCGTAAAATCTTTCGCTCAGACTCTCTGTGTAGACTCTGGCTACTCCAGTGGTGTTAAGACGCTCAACGTCGAATTTCTTTATCTGCGCGGTTCGCGGCTTCTTCTCGTTGGACAGTCCAGTTCTGAATATAGCCGCAACAAGAAAATGGTCTGAGTCAATGTTTGCCTCTCGGAACATGTGCACGTTCAAGATATTGATGCAAATTTAGACGATTAGCACATCTTCGATTTGGTTGGCGTTTTGACCATCTGGGTGGAGAGCGCCAGGTTGCTTTATGGATGCGCCGTCTTGGGAATCTTGTACTACTAGTTTTGTTGTACTCTTTTTAAATCGTGGACTGACCGGGATTTGAACGGGCTACCTTCCAATCAGTAAGTAAATAAAGTGAATATTTGGAATCTCTGTTAAGAACCGTTTGTTAAAGCATTAAGTCTTATAATGGCGGTCTGTGACCGCGCAATTCGTGTCAAGTTCCGGAAGTTCATCGAATATGGTTAATATGGGATTCCCAGAGTTATTTGACTTGCTGTGTTGTTTTTCTACTTTCGTTATAATTTGTTCGCAGTCATTTATCCCGTTTACATGAGAGATTCAATCTGAATTGAATTCTATGTAATGGCAGATTGAAGGATTCACTCAATCCGATCATGCCAAGTTCCGGAAGTTCAGCGAATATGGTTTTAATTTCTAGGTGGCCACTAAGCCTTACCTCATTAAGCTGTTTTAAACTTGCTGCGCTGCGAATCTCCAACCTGTTAGTATATGTGGAGAGATGTTGGCCCTATTATTGCTTCTATATCAGCTGTTGGGCAAGTTTGCATGGGCCCGGAGATACCTAGTCCTGCAAGCCGTTGTAACCTTTTGACCTTTGCGATTTATATTTTTTGTGTGGCTTTAGTCTGTCATGCTATAGAAGCACATGTTACAATGGGCCTGATCATTATTGTATAGATCCAGTGGGAGATCTTTGAAGAGATATACCCCAGGTTCTGGCATACATGCTTCAGCACCCCCACCAAGCTCTGGTAGCTTTTGTAATTTTGTTGGTAATATGAGAGTTCCAATTTTAGCTTTCTATCTAGGATTACCGCAAGGTATTTGACTTATCTGAATACTCAAGGATCGTGTTCAATCCAAGTCAGTCATGCACTGTTTTAATACCCTCCAAACATTCGGCTTAAGGAACAAAGTTATGTGGGTTCCGGGCCACGAAGGTGTTGACGGTTGTTTAGACTCGTTTGTCTAAATGTATGTGTATCAAGCACATTAACTTGATACCCCTTTGGTGTAGTGAATTACGAACTACTGATGTCTGATTAAACACTGACTCGTTCTGATCGATTTATTGACTCTTTTATACCTCTAATTAGCTTACTCTATACCTTAATAATATTACGACTACTACCTAATAAATGCATGCTATGCATTGTCAGCACCTTAATTTATTACCATAGACATCTGGGTCAACCAAGATGTGGTTTTTGCTGCCTTATCAGCATGTTGCGTGCGTTGACTTGCCCTGGGTGTTGTTGTGGTCGGAACAGCTGAGTCGGTAGATTTTATGTTCTGTGGGTTTGAACAACGTTAATGAAAAGGTCGACAAATTGGCCAGGAAGGGGTCAGAAACACCATTCACAGGCACTCCTAGGTCAGCAGCAATGAAATGTATCTTTTATTGGGAGAACATCCTAGGTCGTAGACAGGCCAAACGAGCCATTCGGTCCTCCAATAACAATTCCAACAGATGTCTTAATCTAAGTAGGCATGATATCGAAAACTGAGTAGGTCTTATCTTACTGGTCACCACGGCTTACGATAGCACCTAAACAAAATGAAAATAGTCTACTCTCCAGAGTGCAGGCTGAACAGCTGAAACAACTGAACACATATTATGCAAATATCCAGCCCTCTACGGAATTAGAAAACAACTGAATTCCGAAGATATAAAGAAGTCCTCTGCTGGTTAACTTGTCTGCTTTAAAAGGAAAGTAAAAATTCTACTATCCTAAATATTTATTGCCCCCTACGCCACAAAAGATCTTTTTGGTTGAAGTCGCTTTTTCATCGCCTTGGCGTGCGAGAACCTTTAAAAAGATAAATAAAAAGAAAAAAACTAAATACACTACTACTGCACCGTCATTGCCACCCGCAACGCTATGTATTGTATCTGCAGCGACCATTGTGGCCAGTCAATATGGCATTCCCATAGTTATAAGCCTTGCTGTGTTGTTTTCATCCCACTCTTTTAAACGAAAATCCGCCTCGAAAACTAATTCAGTTTCAATTCGATTTTTTGGTTCGGTGATGTAAACGTACTAATTGTGTTCTCACATCCATATATTCACGAACAGTCAAGCAGCTATTAAAGCCCTTAGCTCACACACAATTGACTCCAAATCAGTCTTACACTGCGTCAATACCCTCCAGAAAGTCATCCACAGAAACAAAACCAAACTGCGGTGGATTCCTGGCCATGGGGGTTTTGAAGTAAATGAAAAAGGTGACGAACTAGCCAGAGGTGGTTCAGAAACCTCTTTCACATGACCTGAACCCTTCTGCTACACACCTTAATCAGCTACTAATTTAGCTATAAACATAGGGACGGGCTACAGTCCGCTTGGGCGAACTGTTGGATACCCTATTCTTATTCCTATCCCTCATATGTGGGCGTGACAAAAGTCTAAGTATGGTTGAATTGTTAAGAACGCTCTACATATTTTGTTATATAACATTTAAAGGATTTTATCAAAAAAAAAACGCTCCCTAGCTCAAACTTGGGTGCTTAAATAAAATTGTTTTATTTAATTGTGGGCGTGTCAGTAGGCGGATTTAAAAAAAATTAACACATGAGAATAAAGGGCCCCTAGAGAGTACATATAAATTTCAGCTCCCTAGCTCAAACTTTGGATTTTCAAAAATTAATATACCCTTAGAATAGGGTATAAAAAAATTATTTTATTTATTTGTGGGCGTGTCAGTGGGCGGATTTTGAAAATTTTTTATCCCGAGCAGTTTTAGGAGTCATAGATCATATATAAAAAATTTCAGCTTTCTAGCTCAAAATTCGATTTTTTCCAAAATTTTGTTTTTTTGAGTTTGTGGGCGTGTCTGTGGGCGGATTTCAAAAATTCGTAAATTTGATTATTTCGGGACCCTAGAGAGTATATGGTTAAAATTTCAGCTCTCTAGGTCCAGTTTAAAGGCCTAATTTTTGCCGACGGACGGACGGACATGGCTAGATCGAAATTACTATCGTTGCTGATCATAAATATAGTAACTTTTAGGGGTCTACGGGCAATATTAAGGTATGTTACAAACTATGCGTCAAAATTAATATACCCTTAGAATAGGGTATAAAAAGCTGGGAAAACACTCCAGGTCTAAGACAGGCCAAACGAGCCATCCAGCCCTTTAAAAACAATGCCAGCAGGATTCTCAACCTACGTAGGCGTGATATCAAAAACCTAATAGGCTACCTCACAGGTCACCTCAGTTTACGATACCACCTTAACGATGACGAAACCACGGAGCACATATTGTGCGAATGCCCAGCCCTCTGCGGAATCAGAAAGAGGATCTTCTTCAAAGAACTCTTAAGTAATGAAGATTTGAAGAAATCCCCTGCTGGAAGCATTGTTACCTTTTCCAGAAAATTGGAAAACACACTAGCCTAAAATTTTCTCCGACCTATGGTGCAATAGATCTTTCCAGGTCGACGTGCCGTTTTTCTTCGATTAGGCGGGTCAGGAGCTTTAAAATAAACAAAAAATTGTGTGTTTGTTTGTCGACAGAAGCACAGTGTAGAATGCTACACTAAAAGTGGTGAACTGATAAGGAAAATGTATCTGTTCGTACTTAAGCAAAAAGATTTGCGTTTTATAACCACAGCCCAACAGAGAAGAGGTTGATTGTGCAATGTAAATTTTATTATTCATTTGTGTTGCCCAAAAAATGTATAAAATCCCGTCAAAAATACAAACATTTGAAAAAGATATTTGATATTAAATGAATTAATCATATGTTTCCAATAACCGGACAAAATTGTGCCAAAAATGAGTGTCCGCTTATTGGGGTTTTCACTATATATAATAATTATATTTTCTCCCTCTTTCAGGATAATTCCCGGGATCGTTCCGATGATCGCAAACGTCCGCGCCAAGAGGTAAGCATCTACGTTTCATTCACTTCTCATCCATTCCCCAATATTACAATCCACAACATAATCTTATAATTTGATTTTAGCTCAGAAAAGCATAAACAATTTTTTTTAAATTAACTTTATTTTGATGTTTACACAAATAGAATATAAAAAAAGGTATAATTAGAGAAAACAACTCTGAAAATGCTTTGATTGAGCAAAAAAGTGAAAAGGATCCTTGCGCATCCTTAACTTTATTGAGTTTTATCTAGCAAGAGTTTGTAAGCAAAATAACAATGCCAAACAGCATCAAGTAATCCGATAAAAAAAAAACTGATTGAGACAGACTGACAAACGCAGAACGCATCAGTCCCAAAATGTAGAGCTCGTAAAGCGTTTGAAGCCTTTTTCAAGTCATGTTTCTGTATGTTGTAATTCCAAATGTATCCTCTTAAAACGCTGCTCAACCGCACTAACTCGGAACGAGCGCATAACAGCACGCTGTATGTGAAATGCAAATGCATCGCCTGCACACTTTATCAAGGCAGTTTTCCACACACATTTAGGAGTCGAATAGTCTCAATAAATACCGATTGGAGGTGTGCGCTCGCGTGCTTATAGTTAATGTATAAGCATCCTCTCTATTAGAAAATTATCTATCTATCTCATGCAAAAAAAAAAGTGCGAAACCGAATGAAAATCAAAACAAACAAACATTTGCTCCTCCCCTTTGTCACGCAGGACTCAAGGCTAAATTCAAGCTACACATCAACGTCATCGTATCGCAACCGCACAAGTCGCAATCGTGCCAGTTCGCCGAATGGCAACTACAATCCACGAGGACCGTCCTCGTCTTACCGCCAGCGAGAGGACTCTGCCAGTAGACGGCATGCACCGGTCAATGATTCGATGGGGCCCCCAAAACGACCCATACGCAGCAGCTATGTGGTGCGTCCACGCGGTAGTGGCACAGCCAGTCGTGCGCGCGGCGCTCACAGCGCTTCTGGAACCGCCCGAGGGGGCATGCGCGTAATACGCAAAGAAGCATCGGACATTCGAATCATGCGAAGGAAACTACTTCTGGCCCGGCAAAGAGATCGTGCGCGATTGATTAAAATCGCCCGACTAACGAGGTAAACATAAAAACAAAATTCCGAAAATTTAACAAAAACATTTCTAGTCACACGTGCGAAGTCCGCTGAAGAGCAAAAACTAAACAATGACCACACCACCAATAACAGGTCATCAGTGCATGCGAGTTGTCTCCCCCATAAAGGCGGCGTTCATCTCAATTGTCCGCACCGAAAGTGGTGGTTGAAACTTAAAAGCCTTTAAGCTTTAGCACACAAATTTAATAAAACAAAAAAAAATATTTTCGATTATATGTGCGCGCTGCTTCGCCCCAAACGAAGGACACGCGCATGACACTAGTTTATGTATTTGTGAGTTTAGATTGTGCTCACTTCTAGTTCTTTCTAGATATGAATTTTTCTCGCAAAAAAAATCCAAAATTTGTTTCTCATTTCAATGTGTGTATCCTATTACTTAGTTCATTGCGCAAACGCAAAGGTCCTCGTTCGTCTGAGAGCCCAAGCGGGCACAAGTCGCGCAGTAGCGACAAAAAATCAGACAACGATGATGAAGACGAGGAGGAGGACGAAGAGATGGAGGATGAGGAGGACGAGGTCGACGAGGTCGATGAAGACGCCGACGAGGAGGAGTCTGGCAAAGCGAAAGAGAAACGCGTGCAAAAGAAAAGCTCCAAGTCATCTGTTGCAAAGAAAGATGGCGAAGGTGATGCAGACGCCGACGATGCGGGTAAGGATGGTGAGGAGTCAGATAAGGATGATGAGAATGAGGATGAAAAGTCCATCAAAAAGGAGGATAGAGATGCAATGGATGATGATGATGCCGCAGATGGAGATGAGGATGACGACAAAACCAAGGAAGGTAAGAATACGTCGTTAGCCAAGAGCACCGATGGTGCTGTTGATGACGTTAAGGAGGGTAAGGACGCATCGAAAGAGAAGAAGGACAAGGAGCGAAAGGAAGACAGCACCAAGGAAAGTCGTCGCAAGCGCAACAGCATTAGTCCACCGCGCCGGATGCCGTACATCAAGCTGACGTGTGTTCATTGTCGACTGAATTGTATTACATTCAAGGTGAGTGCATTTTTGTATTTCCTATTCATTTTAAGGGCTGCTGTTCAAGTGAAAGGCTGAAACACCCAGGAACTGAGATTATTTTAGCAAAATGTGTTCCCTATTTCAATCTCTTTTAAATCAGAAAGCATGCACCAACATCAACTAGAACAGATGCCATACATTCGAACTCTCCAACTGCCCTACTATCTGATCTCTATTTTATATGAATTCTTAATCCGTTCCCGTAGGAGTACACCAGCCATTTGTATTCACGAATGCACAAGGTGGCAATGCGACGAGTGGCCATTCGCCAGCGTGTTACCCTGGCTCGTATGCGTACCCAACAACGCAATGCGCAGCGTGACATTGAGGAGAAATCCAAAGAAGACTTAGACGAGGTGAAGCCACAGTTCTGTTTACTATGCCGTCTGAACTATCGCCAGCCGAAGGCAAAGCATCAGTTATCCGAACACCACAAGGACATGAAGAAATTCTTGATGCCGTACTGCCAGACCTGCCGCCTGGCATTCAAGAGCCCCATGCTCTATGAGGCGCATCGTTGCTCCTTGGAACACATTAGGGTATTTAAAATTTTCATGTCGGCACGGCTAATATACTGATATTTCTTTATTTTAGCGCAAGGCACGCAGCACTGAGGCTAACAGCGACGTCAGTGGCGACGAAGAGAAGGAAGTCGATCTGAAGAACTTTATGACTGTTGACTCGGTTGGTGAGATTGACGATTTAGATGATGAGGATCTGGAGAATCACTTGAACGATGATCCAAACTTGACCAACAAGGAGAAAGTGCCAGTTGGTTCGCAGTTCATTAAGAAGGTTGAAGCGTTCTACTGTGAACTCTGTCGAACCTACAACGGCGTCAAGGAGAACGAAGAGAGCTACATTAAACAGCACTGCGGCTCGCGCAGTCATTTGAAGGCATTCTTGCGCCACCGTGAAGATGAGAGTCTCCAAGCTAAGGCGGAGCGTGCCGAAAAGAAGGACCACAAGAAAAAGGAAGAAGCAGCAGCTGATACCGAGATAAAGGTTGATGCCGCTGAAGAAGCTGACGCTGAGGTTGAGGCTGACGCTGAGGCTGAGGAGGTGGGCGAAGACAAGTTGTGGGAAGATGTCGACAAAGACTTGGGTGATCTGCTGCGTGAAGTCGGTCCCGTCGAGCACGATGAGGAGGAAGAAGAAGAGGAGGATGAGTCTGTCTTAAATATCGACATTGAGAGGTAAGTTATAATGACGCCTGCACATCTGTTCATTGGTACAAATGAGTTCTCCTTTTAGTGAGAAATCCAAACCGATCAAGGAAGTGAACGGCAAGAAAGAGGAAACGACACCTGTCGCAGCCGCTCCCGTTGTTGAAGTGGAGAAACCGAAAAAAGAAGCAGCTAGCCCCGTCGTAAAGGTAAAGAAGGAGAAACTTGAAACAAAAGCTTCCGTCAAATCAACTCCGGCCGCCAAGGAAAAGGACAAGAAGCCAGAAGTTGCTGCCGCAGAGTGAATGTCCCGCTAACTGTATTTTTTTTAAATAAATGTATAATAACGTTGCTTAAGGAAACGTATAGTCTTACTATTAATAGATATAAATACACAACCTGAACCCTTCTGCTAATAATGGAGGTTAATCGACTTTTTTATTTTATTTAGTTGCCAAAAAATGCATGTTGCCGACTGCACAACTACTTTGTCAACAAAATATAGAGTACGAACAGTTGTGGTAAGTGTAACAGTTTGTTTTCTCTTCCACACCAAATTAGAAGTGCGTTTTATTGGCTATTATGTCAGGCTAATGGTATTCATTTTGCTGTCCTCTCACTTTTCTATCATGCGCACAAATACACATTTATGTTGCCACATGAACTATTAGTTCGATTTTCCGTTCACCATCAGTAGATGGTCGGTAGCAGATATGAACTTTTAAAATTCACAATAAAGGGCATGTTGCCAATTGGGGAGTGCAGCATTTCAATATGATTTATGTGCGTCCATTAATGTGCTTGACTTCAAAGGAAAAAATATTTTAATTGAATTTAGATGTTTTTTTTTTTTTGGAAACTTTCCAAAGGTAATGATGTATGTACATATGTATCTGTGGCATAATATTGTATGTACCGAAACTGGGTGGGGCCTATAAACTTAAAGGATAGTTTTACTGAGAAGTGAAAGCTTCCATGCAAACATTTGCCAAAAGGTTGACTTGGTGGAATGAGGGGTGCATCTTAGATATTGCTGGAAACAGGGAATCTTACCTCGTCATTGTAATGATATAACCATATTTATTGACAGCCATAAAAGAATATATGCTGTCAGAAACAACTTAATCATAGTTTCTGGGGACAGGCAAATAGCCATCAATGAGATGGCTGACGAACTGACTAAAAAAAGATGTGCAATAGATCAACCCACCTATGAAATCACAGAGATCAAGTGGCTTACAAGATGTGAATAAAATCCGCAACATATTGACCATAATATAATGTTTTTGTTCTGATCAG
The DNA here is from genome assembly GCA_949715645.1 of Portevinia maculata. Lineage (NCBI taxonomy): Eukaryota > Metazoa > Arthropoda > Insecta > Diptera > Syrphidae > Portevinia > Portevinia maculata. Next base: position 44,149,329 of record OX454527.1, read on the forward strand.
TTGACTATTCTAAAAATGGTAGGGTGGGGTATAACACGCAGTATATATCCTTCTTCCTTTAATGTCGGTGAGGCTATGATCAGGATTAAAGTACTTCCGATTTTGAATCACTTCGTCGCTGAGGCCGATGTAATGCAACACCACTGCATTTGTGTTCCAGGAGTTTTTACTCCTGCCTCTCTTTGCGTTTGTACGGAAACGTTGATTGATATTGTCATTTTGACAGGGTTCGTAGTATCTCTCCTTTGAACATGAAAGTACCAACTCAGCAGGTCACGGTCCATTTTTTTCGGGATTGGTTCTTTGGCGTGAAGACTTCCTCGGATCTTAGAACTTCTTATTCGATCAATCCAATCTTTGTTACTCCGGTTGTCATGCGAAGTATCTTCATCTCAACTGCCTTTAATTTGGCCTCATACTTTTTGTACACTGTCCAACATTGTGAACCATGTGTGAGCGCCGGGCGCACAACTACGGTGTAGATGTAGAGCCTTCTTATCCGTCCTACCTACTGAAATTATTTCACAATAAATCCAAACAAGTTTTCTTCACTTTCACGTTTGATTTAAGCCTATTTGTATAGGTAGATTGGTTTATATAATTATAGAAAAAAAAATTCAAATGTTGAGATCACATCTTTCGTGTTAGGAGAGCAAATCTGGAAATCCTCTTTTTCTTTAATGAAAGATGAAAATCCGAATTGCTCTTTGGAGCAGAAAAGCAAATCTTTTCTTCAATAAAAAGCACCATTAGAATAGTAGTAAAACCACAATTGGTTCCCTAATCCCTATCCCATTTGCTCCCTTAGCTCTGTGTTTGACTCCTCTCAGTTCAACACCAGATCTGTCGAGAAACAAATAAGGCGCTTTTCTTCGACTTATTTATTATGAATGGGTGCATTCAATATGCCACAGCTTAACTTATGGCGTTTTTTCATTGAAGAAAAGATTTGCTCAAAAGAGCAATTTTTTTTCGGCTTTGCGTTGCTCATTGAAGAAAGAGAATAATTCTAGATTTGCCCCTAACACGAATGATGCAATTTCAAATCTTTGATAGATTTGCTCTATAATTTACCAATGCATACAAAAAGACTTGCGACAAATGTCAAAGTGAGGAAAACGTGGTTTAGATTTATTGTGAAATAATTTGCCAATACTAGAATAGTTCATAACAAAGAGCAATTCTTTCGATTATCAATGAAAAACGCTATTAAGGTTGACCGCTGATTGGCGGAAATGGCTAAAATTAAAGAGCAATTTTTGACAAGTGCGTTATAGGGAGCTTAGCCAAGAAATTCTGCCTGCAACGAAAGGCAATCGCGAAAAGTCAAAGGCATCCTCCATAAACAAGCGATAATTTTACGCCGTGGTTGTACTTTTTCTAACTTTGGTTTGTTTTGTTAAAAAATTGAGTATAGAATTCACGAAAACTACGAATTTGAGGTGATAAAGATCTAAAAAATACAACAATCCAACGCCTTATAAATCCACTACAGAAACTAATCTCATTCTTTTAACATAATTAATCGTTATTGCCGTATATGATGCTATAAAAATAGAAGAAAACGTATGTTTTGTTTGAGCACTGATTCAATTTGTTAAGTCAGAATTGTTTGATAGAAGCTCACCAGCTTCCTTATACCATTGAATAACTACAAATAGAAACGGCACCGAAGCAAACATCCGCTACGCGGTTCATACGTCGCTGTAATCGCTTGTGCTGGTTTGTGAAATGGATTGGATAAAAATAAAAATGTATAATATCCCAACAAAAATATCCCTCAAGGAATGCCGGATGGGTAATTTTTTGTTATTAACCAGTTTAAGGTAGGATATTCCATACTTATCGTTGCTGTCGTTACGCTTCGATTGTTTTTATTTCCTTGTTACTTTTGGAATTTTTGTTAGATTTGAAGATGTTGTTTTCATGTTCATTGCGATTATAAAAATCAAATACATTATGCATATGTAGCTACGAGGGCGGGTCAATAAGTCCGTGACTTTTTGAATTTCTGACCTCTTTACTGAAACGGCAACACTGCTCCTGTCAACAGGCATCTGTCAGTTGACTCCTGTCAAAATTTAAACTTGCTGCGTCAGTTAGTTTGTGTTTGACAGCTATTTTTATCAGACTACTCACTAATTTGAGGAGAAAATGGAAAAAAGTGAATTTCGTGTGCTTAGTAAGCATTATTTCTTGCGAAAAAAAACCATTACCGAGACCAAGGCTAAGCTTGAAAAATACTATGGGGACTCTGCACCATCGATTTCAATGGTAAAAAAGTGGTTTACTGAATTTCGTTGTGGCCGTACAAGCACTGAAGATGCCGAACGTCCTGGACGCCCAGTTGAGGTCTCTACACCCGAAACAATCGAAAAAATTCACGATATGGTGTTGGCCGACCGAAGATTGAAAGTGCGAGAGATTGTGGAAGCCATAGGGATCTCGCATGGCTCAGTGGTTTCAATTGAATGATCACTTGGGCATGAGAAAGCTGTCCGCAAGATGGGTGCCGCGTTTGCTCACAGTCGACCACAAACGCAATCGTGTAACAACTTCACAGGAAGGTTTGGCGTTATTTAATCGCAATATGGAGGAGTTTTTGCGCCGTTTTTTAACCGTGGACGAAACATGGATCCATCACAACACACCAGAGACCAAACAACAGTCAAAACAGTGGGTTTCTAGGGGTGAATCGGCGCCAAAGAAGGCCAAGGTGGGTTTGTCAGCCAATAAAGTTATGGCGACTGTTTTTTGGGATGCACGCGGGATAATCCACATTGACTACCTTCAAAAGGGAAGAACAATCAATGGGGAATATTATGCCAACTTATTGTACCGATTCAATGACGATTTGAAAAAAAACCGACCTCATTTGGCCAAGAAAAAAGTTCTTTTCCACCAAGACAATGCAAGGGTGCACACATGTGCAGTTGCCATGGCAAAAAACCATGAATTGGGCTATGAATTTCTCCCTCATCCACCCTATTCTCCAGATTTGGCTCCAAGCGACTACTTCTTGTTCCCAAACCTGAAGAAATGGCTTGGTGGAAAAAGATTTGACTCCAATGATGAAGTCATCTCGCAAATAAAGGCCTATTTTGAGGACCTCGACAAATCATTTTTTTTGGAAGGGATAAAAAAATTGGAGAAGCGTTGGACAAAGTTTATAGAGCTCAAGGGAGACTACGATGAAAAATAAAAAAAAAATTTTATCAAAAAATCTGTGTTTTATTCCAAAAGACACGGACTTATTGACCCGCCCTCGTATCATAATGATTGCAGAAATGAATAATTATAGCTACATAGATATTATTTTGTTTTTCAAAGTATGTAATGAAGGTGCATAGGTAAGGTATGATATGTATGAGCTGAGAACCTTTTCTGATAATTGTGCTTTTATTTTTGTATAATAAAGGTACAATTTTTAATTTTATTTCGATAGGTAGGTATTTAAAAAATAAATAAAATAATAAATACAAAGTTCAAATTCATTGATATAATTCGAAGAAACGCATACAAATAAAACAACACTATTAACAAATATGTATGCACAGTTCTAATAGGTAACACTGTTATATATGATTAAGTATTTATATCAAATTTTTTTAGTTTTCTTTTCGTACATTTTGCCTTGGAGTTAATTACATTTATTTTCGCACATAAAAGACCCACATGGTGTGCTTGATCAATTCTTGATTGTGCTCTTCAATGGAACATGGAATTTTGTTTTGAATGAATAACCTTACAGTCCTTACCACGTTAAGTGGACGGCTGGAGTTACAGCGCTGTTTTACGGTTAGCCACAACCGATCATCAGACTCCTTCTGTGGTGCTGGTCTGTCTTTTTCCTTCATTTTATCCCGAAATTCTATTTCTTCCACTGGGATTCGAACCTAGCCCAGCGTCTTCTCAGGCGAGCACTCATGCACTGTGCCATTGAAGCCACGAGTTTATCCAGTTTTTATTTCAATTTTCTTGGACAAACTTTGCTCATGTAAGTATATTATGTTATTCATTCTGGTTTTTTCTTTCTATGTTTTCTCTTATTCTATTAAAATTAAAACCAGGAAAAATCGTGTGGTATCACATAAAAACCCATTAATCGGAACATGGAAGCTCAATTAGGTTCCTACAAAAGTTTAAAAGAGTATTGAGGACATTTTGTTCGAAGCATAGAGTTTCAAAACGTTCCTCAAAACACTTTATAATTCATTCAATTAACTCGACAAAATGTGTAGTAGGAATGACTAAACCATCATTAATAGTATCCTCATATTGACGAGCTTCAATAAGACCCTCGGCTTTTGTAGGGGACTCATTTTGACCCTCTTTGCACATAATACTCTACTCCGTCAGGAAGCTGTGAACTCCTTGATAAGGAAGTGGCTGTCTGTAGAAGTGATTTATTTCGAAAGGATAACCCTTCTATCAGTAAGGAGTCGCAAACATCTCGCCAGCATTTCAATAAAGTTCCTGGTATGAATTGCTCTCTTAAAGTAGTAGCACCGCCTTTTGTGGTATTTTTGTCACGGCTGGAATATGGTACCAAAAGTAGCGACATTATTGATTATATTGTTAGCAAAGGCATCGATACCAGTAACATAAAATGCCACTGCCTGACAGCGAATAACCTGCCAGGCCGGGTGTCCTCATCTTTTAAGCTGTTATCGCCTCAACCAACTGGAAATTTACTGGTGAATCTAAGTTTTTGGCCGAAGGATATGCTTGTGAAGGAATTTGTGAGCAGGCCTAACATCAAGAAAGCTCAACCAAAAAACTTTCCAAAAAACTGAGAACCACTGACGTAACTCCCTCAACCTTCAACCTTTATTACCAAAATACTGGGGGTCTTCGTACTAAATTGCGTGATGTCTTACTTTTCTCCTCATCTTGTCAATATGATGTAATTGTTTTTACCGAGACCTGGCTCACTGGTGACCATCATAATGAAGAAATGTTCAGCAAGGACCTCTACGAAGTTTATCGCAAAAACCGTTGTCCCATTCTTACCAACTGTGAAAGGGGTGGAGGAGTAATAGTTTCCGTGCGGAAATCATTGAGCAGTGACGAAGTAGTTATACCTCCAATTGATTTTGAGGTGGACCAAGTAGCAGTTAAGATCAAATGTATTCCGGGTAAAGAAATTATTCTTATTGTAAGTTATATACCACCAAGGAGTTCTTATTTATTATATAAAGCGCATATCCATAATTGTTCTTTAATTTTAAATAATTTAGATGATCATCAGCATGTCATCCTACTTGGAGACTTTAACTTGCCTAATTTAATTTGGTCTTTTGATTACGAAGAGTCCATACTTGTTCCTCTTAACGTAAACTTTGATTATGAGCGTGAAGTTGTTGATACGCTTGCCCAGTTAGATCTTAGGCAGATAAATCATTTTGCCAATGAGTTTAATAATGTTCTAGATTTGGTTTTTGTAGATTCTGAGCTAAGCCTGGCCAGGCGGGTGGCAATGGTGCAGTAGTAGTGTATTCGCTTACGGAATGGAAGGTCGTGCGTTCGAATCCCGGCCAAGTCCATTACTTTATACCGAATACATGAAATCGTAATCTCCCTAAGTAACTTAGACACCACCCGTGGAGAAAAACCCTACAGCTGCACCCAAACACTTCATTCCTATCTCTCTATTCTTTCTAATACCAAGTAGCTTACACTGTGTTCTTAGCATTATAAGGGTACTGTAACAACAGAAAAAAATCCCTTTAGCGTAAGCAAATTATAAAAAAAAAAAAAAAAAAAAAGTACTCGTATTAATATCAGTAACTCTATGATTCCACTTTTTCCTAATTCTGTTTTTCATGTAGCTTTATCTATCCAATTCGAATTTTACGACTATTTTCGACCGGGTCCTTATCAATATCTATAAGTATAATTATGCTAAAGCCAATTTCAATAGCATCTCTAACTATTTAGATAGTATTGATTGGTTGGTTCTTTTAAATAATGACAATCTAAATAATTCTTTTTATTTATTTATTGAAACAGTTAAAGTGGCAATCGATATGTTTACACCTAAAGTAAGGGTTGTATCGGGTGCTAAACCTATCCGGTTCAATAATAGAATCGTGAATTTAAATAATAGGAAAAATAAAGTCTATAAGCAGTTCCGAAAAAGAGGCAATGATCCTGATCTTTTGTTAGTTTATCGGAGGCTACAAAAAGAATTTGATGTTTTAAACAAGTTTCTTTACAGACAGTATGTTCTTTCTCTAGAATCTAATTTAAAGACTAATAGTAATCGTTTTTGGAGCTTTATCAATAGCAAAAAGCAATCTAGCGGTATTCCTTACTGTATGCGTCATAATGATGTATCATCTTCCGACCTTTTAACTATTTGTAATATGTTTGGTAACCACTTTCAGTCTGTATATTCAAGAGGTATTACTCCACATATAAATTCAAGTGATACGAGTAGCTTAGTGTCAGGTAATTATTTAAATGTTGGTAATCTAGAGTGCTCAATACACGAAGTTCAAATTGCTCTTTCTTTATTAAAACTAGATAAAAATCCTGGTTTCGAGGGCATCCCGCCAATTTTACTTCAAAAGTGTTCTTATGCGTTTTCCGTGCCTTTATGTTTAGTGTTTAACTTGTCTCTGCAGACTGGTCATTTTTTGGGAGTTTGGAAGAACTCGTTTATAACACCAATTTATAAATCTGGATCAAAGCAGGATATTACTAATTATCGTCCAATATGCAAAATTTCGACCATACTCAAGTTATTTGAAAAACTTATTTATGAGAAACTTACACCTCTCTTAAAGAGATTTATCTCTCCGTTTCAACATGGTTTTGTGGCTTGTAGATCTACCACTACAAATCTCTCAGTCTTTTGTCACACTGTCTTGAAAGACCTTGAGAAAGGGTTACAGTGTGATGTGATTTATACTGACTTTGCTAAGGCGTTTGACAGCGTTAATCACAATACATTGATGTCCAAACTAAACAGGTTTGGTTTTCACTCCAATTTTCTAGAGTGGATTCGCTCATATCTTACAGATCGTATTCAGTATGTTCGTATTAAGGACGTTCTTTCATCACCAGTGTATGTAACGTCTGGAGTACCTCAGGGAAGACATTTGGGTCCTTTGCTTTTCCTCCTATTTATTAATGAAATTCCTGATTTGTTTCTGCATTCCCAATGTTTAATGTTTGCCGACGATTTAAAATTGTTCCGACCTATTAAGTCTGAGCATGATTGCATTCTTTTGCAGGAAGACCTTGAGAGACTTTCTATGTGGTGTCATAACAATGACCTTCGACTCAATGTCTCCAAATGTCAAAGCCTATCCTTTTGTCGTAACCTCTCCCCAGTTTCATTTACGTACGTGATCGATAATTCCTCATTGTCCATTATCTCCTCTAAGAAAGACCTAGGAGTCATATTTGACAAAAAACTAAATTTCTGCCAGCATATTGACTTCTTGGTTGCTAAAGGCAATTCAATGTTGGGTTTTATATTGCGGAATTCCAAAGACTTTCATGATCCACTTACTCTCAAATGACTATTCTTTGCATTTGTCAGGTCTAATCTCGAATACTGTAGTATAGTATGGAATCCATGTTATGAAGTACATTCCAATAGAATTGAGAAGATCCAAAAACGTTTAACTAGGGTTACTATGCGTAAATTACGCTGGAATATTGAAATGCCTTCGTATGAGACAAGATGCAAATTATTTGGTATTTTGCCTCTTTTCAGGCGTAGGCAATATTTTTCACTTATGTTTATTCACGATTTAATAAACAACCATATCGATTGCCCTTTTCTTGTATCATTAATTGGTTTCTATGCTCCATCAAGAGTACTTAGAAATCGTTTATTGTTTTATATTCCATATCATAGAGTTAATTACGGTTGTAATGAACCAATTACCAGATGCCTTAAAGAATGCAATAAGCATAGCAGTCTATTCGAGTTTGATTTGAGTAGAGACTCGTTTAAAAATAAATTAATCTTGGCGTTAGGCTTTGGTGGTAGAATTTAAGAATTTAAGTATTGAAATTGTATTAAGTAATCTAGTGGAACAGTAGATGTTTTCAGTTGATGAAATAAATGAAAATAAAAATAAAAAATAAAAAATAAAAAAATAAATAATTTGCATGTTTTACAATGGGTTTTCTTTAAAATGGCATGAGAATTATATCCCGAAAAATAATGTGTTGTCATATCTTTCATAGTTGGAACTGTCTCTGATATTGTTAAATTCTCCACATCAAAATCGTCATACTCGCAAGCATTGGAATCTTCATTGAATTCGGTGTCGCCATGACAGATAATATTAACATCACCTATGTAATATGATGGATACACAAACTAAGACACATATTAAGACAAAAACTATGACGCAAACATTCTTACTTTGCAATACCGGAACTATCTTCGATGCTAGTGCATCATCTTCATATACTACATCTGTAATTATATAACTATCATCCGGATCGAAGAACTCTATAATTATATTCAATACTTCATAGATTACAATTCCAGATGCCAATCGTGGCAAGTAGAACAACAACTCAAAGTTCACACAAGGGCTTCCCCCAGCTACAGACGATGGAATTGTAATTACTATCCATCCACACAATTTTCAAACGAAGGTGCAAGCGATGAGATTATGGTTCCGCTTCACCTTGAGCCGCGTTGTGCATGGTGTCAAATTGTGCAGGCGGATGGCAAATTTGAAACACTTATGTTTTTGAGAACTACTGCTGCAACAAGCATTTTATTTTATAGTATTAGTGAATAGGTGTAAATAATTAGAATAAGAATTTTGTATAAATACGTTAAGAAAGACGCAATAAATTTAATCTTAAACTGGACACAGTGAATGTCTCATCTTAATTTTCAGGTCGGCTCTTTAGAAAAAACAACACTAAGGCTTTTCAGCCATCCAATTCCACTAGGCTTGAGCTAACCTTTCAATAAGCCCCATAGATTTGTAGGCGAGGTAGACTTTTAGTAAACATACATCACATGTATTACACTTTCATTTGTGTAAAATACACCCAACATATTCGACCACGTGAGACCGCTATTGGCTATATTGCTGACCGTTTTCGCAAAACAAGTGTGTTTAAGAACTTAATAACTAATTGCAGAATGTATTCTCTCGATTGAGCACAAAAAAATGGTTGCTTAATAAAATTACATGTGTTCTGTTAAAAATCAAAGTTTAAACTGGATTACAAAAAAAAAACACTATATCTCTAAACGACAAATACGTACCAGCCAGAGGAATGTGCTTTCCTCCAATCGTGATCATTTGTTATTTACAATGTTCAAGTGACTTAAAAACTTAGTTAACTAATTGCGGAATGTATTTTCTCAGTTGAATACAAATAAACCACTCAATGAAATGTCCTGTCTTTTGTTCAAAATTAAAGTTAATACTGTCTTAAAAAAGAAGCCTATATCAGTTTAAATATATAGTTCTGAACTAGTAACAAATTTGGAAAATATATGCAATGTAATGGCTTCACACTCTAAGGCCATGTTTCAAGCCCATCAAAAGAATACAAATTATGAAATACTAGCTGTCCCGAGCTCGCTTTGCTTCGCCAGTCTGCCACTTCTCAAATTTAAAACAATATATAAAATACGTCGAGAGTATCCCTACTCATTATAATGGATATACTCTGAGTGTGACTCCCTCTCAATCTAATTTCCACTTCATACCCTATCTTTCTCAATCCCATGGCCATGCGCCATAAAAAAACAACACAAACTGCAAAAGGTGCATAAAAAAAGAAAGAAACATAGGGGCGGGCTACAGTCCGCTTGGGCGAACTGTTGGATACCCTATTCTTATTCCTATATCTCATAAGTGGGCGTGACAAAAATTTAAAGGATTTTATCGAAAAAACTAAGCTTTTGTAAATAAAAACGCTCCCTAGCTCAAACTTTGGTTTTTCAATAAAATTGTTTTATTTAATTGTGGGCGTGTCAGTAGGCGGATTTAAAAAAAATTTAAGTATGAGCATAAAGGGCACCTAGAGAGTATATACTATAAATTTCAGCTCCCTAGCTCAAATTTGGACTTTCAAAAATAAAAAAAAAAAAATTGTGGGCGTGTCAGTAGGCGGATTTTGAAAATATTTACACATGAGCATAAAGGGCCCCTAGAGAGTATATATTAAAAATTTCAGCTCCCTAGCTCAAATTTTGGTTTTTCAAAAAAAATATTTTATTTAATTGTGGGCGTGTCAGTGGGCGGATTTTGAAAATTTTATGTCCCAAGCAGTTTTATGGGCCAAAGATCATATATAAAAAATTTCAGCTTTCTAGCTCAAAATTCAATTTTTCCCAAAATTTGTTTTATTTAATTGTGGGCGTGTCAGTGGGCGGATTTTGAAAATTTTATGTCCCAATCAGTTTTATGGGCCATAGATCATATATAAAAAATTTCAGCTCTCTAGCTCAAAATTCGATTTTTTCCAAAATTTTGTTTTTTTTGAGTTTGTGGGCGTGTCTGTGGGCGGATTTCAAAAATTCTTAAACTTGATTATTTCGGGACCCTAGAGAGTATATGGTTAAAATTTCAGCTGTCTAGGTCCAGTTTAAAGGCCTAATTTTTGCCGACGGACGGACGGACGGACGGACGGACATGGCTAGATCGACATTACTATCGATGCTGATCATAAATATAGTAACTTTTAGGGGTCTACGGGCAATATTAAGGTATGTTACAAACTATGCGTCAAAATTAATATACCCCTAGAATAGGGTATAAAAAGCACATTGCACAAAAGGTACAGGTAGAGAAACAGATTTGTGCCGCACACACACACACAAATTTTCCTTCATTCAACGGTGGGAAAATCCAACGATCTAGCTTCAATCGAAAATTTTACTTTTTTGAATTGTATAAAATTTATAGTTTAATGCTTACTGTTCCACTTCAGGATAACCTACAAAGATTTATATCTTAATCTTAATCTTAATCTTTGTACATAATTGAACCTTATATTAAAAAAAATCCTATTTCATTTGGATGAGTCATTCCAAAGCTAGGAGCTAGAAAGCATTCGAGAGTTACAACTTTTCTTAGATATCAGCTTAGATCACCGCTTCTGGACAGCGGATGAAGCATTTTCCCGCGGTAAGAAGTAGCATATGTCCATTCTCAGGCTCTAGACTATCTGTGTACCAAATTTCATTTAAATCGGTTCAGTAGTTTTGGCGTTAAATCGAGACAGACAGACAGACAGAGTTACTTTCGCATTTATAATATTAATATGGATAATAAAATAAATAAAAACTAAAGTTTCAATAGATTCTTATCCAATCGATACAAATCAATATTATTTTTTGTTGCTCCTGAAAAGTTAATGCTATTAATTTTACCTAATGCACGATTAAGCTGGTATATGCATACACTAAGTTAATACAAATTTTCGCCGCAATGAAGGTCCGTATGTCGCTTCAAAATGAGCGGTGTCCACTTCTATTTGTAGTTATTCAATGCTTATACTTTTCTTATATAATAAAAGATTTCGCTTATAAAAGTAAGTCCTGCGAAACTGAAATTCTAGCTGCAGTTTAATAGAGTATCTGGCAGCCGTCTTCCTGATGCAGCTTGGCAGGTGCCTGTCGCACATGCTGAATAAGTACAGCGTGTTCTTTTATCTTCTATATATGAACCTTAACTTTAAAATGCAAAAATACTGGAAAACAATGGCGTTTCTTAGCCTTCGCGTAGGCTAAAAACGTTGTTTGCAAATGAATGATAAATGTTATGACTTGTGACCCAGTATATTGAGTGCAGAAGTGTGGGCACGTTTCTCCACAAAACTCTATCGCATTTCCCTTCCTCCATTATTGAAAAAATCAAAATCTGCCAAGATCTTTAGAGCTCAGGTGCTCACCCGCAACTCTAGAACATTGAAAACACAGTAACAGAATGAAACCTGTTGGCGTGCTGCTCTATTTGTAATATGTTTGGTAACCACTTTCAGTCTGTATATTCAAGAGGTATTACTCCACATATAAATTCAAGTGATACGAGTAGCTTAGTGTCAGGTAATTATTTAAATGTTGGTAATCTAGAGTGCTCAATACACGAAGTTCAAATTGCTCTTTCTTTATTAAAACTAGATAAAAATCCTGGTTTCGAGGGCATCCCGCCAATTTTACTTCAAAAGTGTTCTTATGCGTTTTCCGTGCCTTTATGTTTAGTGTTTAACTTGTCTCTGCAGACTGGTCATTTTTTGGGAGTTTGGAAGAACTCGTTTATAACACCAATTTATAAATCTGGATCAAAGCAGGATATTACTAATTATCGTCCAATATGCAAAATTTCGACCATACTCAAGTTATTTGAAAAACTTATTTATGAGAAACTTACACCTCTCTTAAAGAGATTTATCTCTCCGTTTCAACATGGTTTTGTGGCTTGTAGATCTACCACTACAAATCTCTCAGTCTTTTGTCACACTGTCTTGAAAGACCTTGAGAAAGGGTTACAGTGTGATGTGATTTATACTGACTTTGCTAAGGCGTTTGACAGCGTTAATCACAATACATTGATGTCCAAACTAAACAGGTTTGGTTTTCACTCCAATTTTCTAGAGTGGATTCGCTCATATCTTACAGATCGTATTCAGTATGTTCGTATTAAGGACGTTCTTTCATCACCAGTGTATGTAACGTCTGGAGTACCTCAGGGAAGACATTTGGGTCCTTTGCTTTTCCTCCTATTTATTAATGAAATTCCTGATTTGTTTCTGCATTCCCAATGTTTAATGTTTGCCGACGATTTAAAATTGTTCCGACCTATTAAGTCTGAGCATGATTGCATTCTTTTGCAGGAAGACCTTGAGAGACTTTCTATGTGGTGTCATAACAATGACCTTCGACTCAATGTCTCCAAATGTCAAAGCCTATCCTTTTGTCGTAACCTCTCCCCAGTTTCATTTACGTACGTGATCGATAATTCCTCATTGTCCATTATCTCCTCTAAGAAAGACCTAGGAGTCATATTTGACAAAAAACTAAATTTCTGCCAGCATATTGACTTCTTGGTTGCTAAAGGCAATTCAATGTTGGGTTTTATATTGCGGAATTCCAAAGACTTTCATGATCCACTTACTCTCAAATGACTATTCTTTGCATTTGTCAGGTCTAATCTCGAATACTGTAGTATAGTATGGAATCCATGTTATGAAGTACATTCCAATAGAATTGAGAAGATCCAAAAACGTTTAACTAGGGTTACTATGCGTAAATTACGCTGGAATATTGAAATGCCTTCGTATGAGACAAGATGCAAATTATTTGGTATTTTGCCTCTTTTCAGGCGTAGGCAATATTTTTCACTTATGTTTATTCACGATTTAATAAACAACCATATCGATTGCCCTTTTCTTGTATCATTAATTGGTTTCTATGCTCCATCAAGAGTACTTAGAAATCGTTTATTGTTTTATATTCCATATCATAGAGTTAATTACGGTTGTAATGAACCAATTACCAGATGCCTTAAAGAATGCAATAAGCATAGCAGTCTATTCGAGTTTGATTTGAGTAGAGACTCGTTTAAAAATAAATTAATCTTGGCGTTAGGCTTTGGTGGTAGAATTTAAGAATTTAAGTATTGAAATTGTATTAAGTAATCTAGTGGAACAGTAGATGTTTTCAGTTGATGAAATAAATGAAAATAAAAATAAAAAATAAAAAATAAAAAAATAAATAATTTGCATGTTTTACAATGGGTTTTCTTTAAAATGGCATGAGAATTATATCCCGAAAAATAATGTGTTGTCATATCTTTCATAGTTGGAACTGTCTCTGATATTGTTAAATTCTCCACATCAAAATCGTCATACTCGCAAGCATTGGAATCTTCATTGAATTCGGTGTCGCCATGACAGATAATATTAACATCACCTATGTAATATGATGGATACACAAACTAAGACACATATTAAGACAAAAACTATGACGCAAACATTCTTACTTTGCAATACCGGAACTATCTTCGATGCTAGTGCATCATCTTCATATACTACATCTGTAATTATATAACTATCATCCGGATCGAAGAACTCTATAATTATATTCAATACTTCATAGATTACAATTCCAGATGCCAATCGTGGCAAGTAGAACAACAACTCAAAGTTCACACAAGGGCTTCCCCCAGCTACAGACGATGGAATTGTAATTACTATCCATCCACACAATTTTCAAACGAAGGTGCAAGCGATGAGATTATGGTTCCGCTTCACCTTGAGCCGCGTTGTGCATGGTGTCAAATTGTGCAGGCGGATGGCAAATTTGAAACACTTATGTTTTTGAGAACTACTGCTGCAACAAGCATTTTATTTTATAGTATTAGTGAATAGGTGTAAATAATTAGAATAAGAATTTTGTATAAATACGTTAAGAAAGACGCAATAAATTTAATCTTAAACTGGACACAGTGAATGTCTCATCTTAATTTTCAGGTCGGCTCTTTAGAAAAAACAACACTAAGGCTTTTCAGCCATCCAATTCCACTAGGCTTGAGCTAACCTTTCAATAAGCCCCATAGATTTGTAGGCGAGGTAGACTTTTAGTAAACATACATCACATGTATTACACTTTCATTTGTGTAAAATACACCCAACATATTCGACCACGTGAGACCGCTATTGGCTATATTGCTGACCGTTTTCGCAAAACAAGTGTGTTTAAGAACTTAATAACTAATTGCAGAATGTATTCTCTCGATTGAGCACAAAAAAATGGTTGCTTAATAAAATTACATGTGTTCTGTTAAAAATCAAAGTTTAAACTGGATTACAAAAAAAAAACACTATATCTCTAAACGACAAATACGTACCAGCCAGAGGAATGTGCTTTCCTCCAATCGTGATCATTTGTTATTTACAATGTTCAAGTGACTTAAAAACTTAGTTAACTAATTGCGGAATGTATTTTCTCAGTTGAATACAAATAAACCACTCAATGAAATGTCCTGTCTTTTGTTCAAAATTAAAGTTAATACTGTCTTAAAAAAGAAGCCTATATCAGTTTAAATATATAGTTCTGAACTAGTAACAAATTTGGAAAATATATGCAATGTAATGGCTTCACACTCTAAGGCCATGTTTCAAGCCCATCAAAAGAATACAAATTATGAAATACTAGCTGTCCCGAGCTCGCTTTGCTTCGCCAGTCTGCCACTTCTCAAATTTAAAACAATATATAAAATACGTCGAGAGTATCCCTACTCATTATAATGGATATACTCTGAGTGTGACTCCCTCTCAATCTAATTTCCACTTCATACCCTATCTTTCTCAATCCCATGGCCATGCGCCATAAAAAAACAACACAAACTGCAAAAGGTGCATAAAAAAAGAAAGAAACATAGGGGCGGGCTACAGTCCGCTTGGGCGAACTGTTGGATACCCTATTCTTATTCCTATATCTCATAAGTGGGCGTGACAAAAATTTAAAGGATTTTATCGAAAAAACTAAGCTTTTGTAAATAAAAACGCTCCCTAGCTCAAACTTTGGTTTTTCAATAAAATTGTTTTATTTAATTGTGGGCGTGTCAGTAGGCGGATTTAAAAAAAATTTAAGTATGAGCATAAAGGGCACCTAGAGAGTATATACTATAAATTTCAGCTCCCTAGCTCAAATTTGGACTTTCAAAAATAAAAAAAAAAAAATTGTGGGCGTGTCAGTAGGCGGATTTTGAAAATATTTACACATGAGCATAAAGGGCCCCTAGAGAGTATATATTAAAAATTTCAGCTCCCTAGCTCAAATTTTGGTTTTTCAAAAAAAATATTTTATTTAATTGTGGGCGTGTCAGTGGGCGGATTTTGAAAATTTTATGTCCCAAGCAGTTTTATGGGCCAAAGATCATATATAAAAAATTTCAGCTTTCTAGCTCAAAATTCAATTTTTCCCAAAATTTGTTTTATTTAATTGTGGGCGTGTCAGTGGGCGGATTTTGAAAATTTTATGTCCCAATCAGTTTTATGGGCCATAGATCATATATAAAAAATTTCAGCTCTCTAGCTCAAAATTCGATTTTTTCCAAAATTTTGTTTTTTTTGAGTTTGTGGGCGTGTCTGTGGGCGGATTTCAAAAATTCTTAAACTTGATTATTTCGGGACCCTAGAGAGTATATGGTTAAAATTTCAGCTGTCTAGGTCCAGTTTAAAGGCCTAATTTTTGCCGACGGACGGACGGACGGACGGACGGACATGGCTAGATCGACATTACTATCGATGCTGATCATAAATATAGTAACTTTTAGGGGTCTACGGGCAATATTAAGGTATGTTACAAACTATGCGTCAAAATTAATATACCCCTAGAATAGGGTATAAAAAGCACATTGCACAAAAGGTACAGGTAGAGAAACAGATTTGTGCCGCACACACACACACAAATTTTCCTTCATTCAACGGTGGGAAAATCCAACGATCTAGCTTCAATCGAAAATTTTACTTTTTTGAATTGTATAAAATTTATAGTTTAATGCTTACTGTTCCACTTCAGGATAACCTACAAAGATTTATATCTTAATCTTAATCTTAATCTTTGTACATAATTGAACCTTATATTAAAAAAAATCCTATTTCATTTGGATGAGTCATTCCAAAGCTAGGAGCTAGAAAGCATTCGAGAGTTACAACTTTTCTTAGATATCAGCTTAGATCACCGCTTCTGGACAGCGGATGAAGCATTTTCCCGCGGTAAGAAGTAGCATATGTCCATTCTCAGGCTCTAGACTATCTGTGTACCAAATTTCATTTAAATCGGTTCAGTAGTTTTGGCGTTAAATCGAGACAGACAGACAGACAGAGTTACTTTCGCATTTATAATATTAATATGGATAATAAAATAAATAAAAACTAAAGTTTCAATAGATTCTTATCCAATCGATACAAATCAATATTATTTTTTGTTGCTCCTGAAAAGTTAATGCTATTAATTTTACCTAATGCACGATTAAGCTGGTATATGCATACACTAAGTTAATACAAATTTTCGCCGCAATGAAGGTCCGTATGTCGCTTCAAAATGAGCGGTGTCCACTTCTATTTGTAGTTATTCAATGCTTATACTTTTCTTATATAATAAAAGATTTCGCTTATAAAAGTAAGTCCTGCGAAACTGAAATTCTAGCTGCAGTTTAATAGAGTATCTGGCAGCCGTCTTCCTGATGCAGCTTGGCAGGTGCCTGTCGCACATGCTGAATAAGTACAGCGTGTTCTTTTATCTTCTATATATGAACCTTAACTTTAAAATGCAAAAATACTGGAAAACAATGGCGTTTCTTAGCCTTCGCGTAGGCTAAAAACGTTGTTTGCAAATGAATGATAAATGTTATGACTTGTGACCCAGTATATTGAGTGCAGAAGTGTGGGCACGTTTCTCCACAAAACTCTATCGCATTTCCCTTCCTCCATTATTGAAAAAATCAAAATCTGCCAAGATCTTTAGAGCTCAGGTGCTCACCCGCAACTCTAGAACATTGAAAACACAGTAACAGAATGAAACCTGTTACAACACTAATGACTAGCTCATATATGCATGTATTGTTCCCAGATACCACAGCATCCAACTGTCGTTTGCGAGCTCCCCTCATTCTTTCACAATTATGTAATCACGAGCGGCACCAATTACCCATAGTGTTGCACTGCAGCATCAGTAAAGCATTTCTGGTTTCTGCAATTGGCGTGCTGCTCTATGGTCACCGTGGCCAGGAATTGGTGGTTGTGCAGCTGTTGGCACATGTAGGCACTATTATGTTGGCGCTTTTGGCCTTTAGAATAATTGTCGTCTTCCAACGTCTTTCTTCATTGTTTGCGATATAAATCGAATATTGTCTAGGTATCGATTCGTGCCTCGCTCAGTAGTGGATACATATACCAAGACATTTCGCAGTGACATGATCATTATGTATTACATAGATACAATTAAATTATTTATTCTTCAAATATATCAGTGGTAAACTGTGAAAAGCGTTCGCATTCGCATCACTATTCGGACTCTGGGGGATACACTTTCACTTTTACGCATCATTTTCTTCTCATCATTCATATGGTTATGATTATGAAGTGCTTTGGCAGGTATCGGGAGAAAAAAAATCTGATTTACATCTTAAAGATATTTTTCTCGGGATTTATTGCTGCATTGTTCGCTAATAGATCCTATTGCTAACGATTAGCTTTAAGCGGTTTTTGTAACCGCCTTTTTAGTTTTACTATCTTCGTTTAGTTTTTTCCGTTGACTTCATCGCCGTCATAGAAGGTACCAGTGTTTCTGTATATATTGACGTATGTGTTGCTGAGAGTCTGTAAATGCCAAGGTAATTCATCTCAGTAGAGCTTCAGCTAATGTTTTCTTCTTCGTTAAAGTCGTCCGATGTAAGTGCAGTTTTTATGTCTGCTGAAATAAGAGTATGCATATTTTTGCCCCAAGCGATGATGTACGAGTTTTTAAAACAAAAACCTTGGCGTAGAGTAGGGAAAGCGAAGTTCAAGACAATTTTTTTTTATCTGAAGGTTGATTTCCCGAAATAGTCACCTCCTTATGGCATATTGAAATGCATTAATGCAGTTATTATCTTACAATCTGCGATGGTAAAGTACAATAAATGGGATGTAGCTCTCACTTTTCCTAGATCTCTCATATTTATTGGTTTTTTTTCCATAGACATACATTCCAATATGATGTTTCCGTTGTATGTAGGGAGCATTGTTCCTCCCTGACCTTTTAATTGTTTTCTTACTTTCAACTAAACGAAAGACGATCCTATGTCTTGCGAAAACACTCGAGGCATATACCTGCCCAATGTCGTATAATTTTAAGGTCATATTTAACATACCGTGTGATCTTCTGAATCTGTACTGCAATACACAAATCGATACGTACAAACGTGTTTTCCTGCCCGGCAGATCGACAATAGACCAAATTTGTACACTTAGGAGAATCCTGGAAAAGATCAACGAAATTCAAGTCGATACTCATCAACTGTACACTTTAAAGCCTCATACGACAGCATTCATCGTCAGGCGCTATTCATGACGGCTAAATTCGGCACCCTGGCTAACCTGATCCAGCTTTTTCGCATGACGCAGGAAACCACGCGGTGGAAAGCTTGTTCTGGAGCAGATAATGTGCAGGCCAAATTTCCACACGAACGGCACTCTCTTCAATAGAGCCTTGCATTTAGTGGGGCACGCGGATGATATTAGGCGTGCCATAGTAAAGATAGGTCTTGAAGTTAACGAGGACAAGACCAAGAACATTCTATCAACAAAAAGCAGCATCTATCTCGGCGTAAACGGGGTAGAGGAGGGGGGGGGGGGGGGGGCGAGACTCCTGCACACGAGCTACTCGTCGTTGTTGAAACGCATTGGATGCAATGTACGAAATTCATACGCTTATATTAAAAAAATCAGTAGATATGTATAAATTCATTACGAAAATACTCCAGAAAAAAATCGTTTGTGGATTATTAGGCGGAAAGGAATCTTCGATGTAGGACGAATCTTGTATGTGTCTGATGAGTCGTTCTGTGTGCAGAAGGGAGAAGGCATATGCTGGCTCTGTGAACTTGACAGCAATAACAAATGCTGGCCAACGCGTTCAAATACTCGTAACTAGTCGTAAGGGACCCAGCCCATAGAATCCGTTGCATCCGTTGGTCCGACGGATTCGTCGGCGTTAAAGTACTTAACGGAAGGAACCGTCCCACAGAATCCATCGCCAACTCTGTCCTACGATTTTAAGCCATTTCAAACCAATCAGCGGTACAGTAGTTCTCTCTCATTTTCCAATTTTTCGGCCAATGTATGTGTCTCTCTCAATTGTGTAATACGTGAAGTTCAACTCGAGAATGTGTGAACTTTAATTTTTGAATGTGTGCATATAGGTATCGTCGGACAGAAAAGTAGGAAGTTAACCTACTTACACCGTCTACGTTCACGGATACATTGGTCATGGGCCACATTAATAGAGAATGCGTGTATTTTATACTGCTCTCCGTTGAATCAACGGATTGTATGGGTTGGACCCTAAAGTTAACTTGCAGGCGAGATGTGTTGCCTTAGAACTTGAACTTGCCCAATCTCGAAACCAAATCAAACAAAGTGGGCGGTCACTTTAATTCAGCAAAGACCACGACTTTCAAACAGCATTTTTCGCAACTTTCTATCTTTCAAAAGCATTGTTTTGGTCTAAGGTGACAACGAGCATGGTGTTGCAAACAGATTTGTGCGAAACATCTTAGCGATGTTTATTTCTTCAATATGGCCACAGACACAGATGTCAATTAGTTCAGCTAACATAATATAACCCAAACAAACGATTTGCAACGATCTCAGCAATGTCAAAGTCGAAGAGTATTATTTATAAGCCGCACCTATACCAAGCCATAACAGAAATGAGTGAGTAATAAACTTTGATTATAAGTAATAGCTGAACAAAAAAAGAAATCAATATCAGCAGTTGCTATTATGTATTTCCATGGACCCGGTTCACTGATTTTTATAATCAGGTTTCACTGTTGGCGCTATAATTGAATAACGCAACACCATTTTGCCAAACAGGATCGCGAAAATTCACCCTACTCCTTCAGTGTATTATTATCGTCATTATCTGGTCATGAAAACAATAGCACTTGACTTTATTTAATAGTCTCCATGGTTGTAAAAGAGAATAATCCACTTTCTTTGCCGTTGGTTTTGGAATGGGGTTTTAACAGTTCTTCACACACCGTTATCACTACTCCAATAGCAACTGCAAGCAGATCAACGACATGAAATGTATCTAGCTAAATGCCAACAATGATTATTATTATTAGACTGCACATGCTTATAACATTATGTCGTAAAAGAAACGAGAAAAAATAAAAAAAGTAAAAAAAACGTCACCAAACCAACAGCACAATGCGGAAAGTGCAATCTAATTGAGTAACACTCAATCATCAAATAAACGAACAATTGTGCTGCATTTCAGTTCGCTTCCATATCTTTTGGTTGATAATGGCAAGTCTTGGGAGAAAACGGACAGTTTGCCATTTCAGAAAAACACATCTCGATGTACGGTTTTAAATGTTCCCTTTTATTTTCATTTTCCGCGATGAAATTCATTTTCCGTCTTTTGATAAACGAAAGTGATAGGTTGCACATCGCTGATAATTTCAATTAGAAATGGGAATTACCAACGCATCTGTCGTAGGATTTGTGACATTTGGATTACGCATTGAAATGACAGGAAATTGCAAAATTAGATGTTCTTCGTAAATTCAAAAAGTATTAATTGTTAAGAACCGAAATACCTTATATGGAAGAAGTTTTGATGTTGCATACGTATATTTTCTGTCAATAATTTAATATTTCAATGATTTAGAAGAACTTTAGTAGAAAGTATACAGAATACATAGACAAACAGTAAATTAACTACTCAAAGTCTTTTTACGTATGTATAATCTCCCAAACTAGGGAATTTTAACCAAAATCCTGTTCTCGTTCGCAAAAATTTGGTAGTTTTCCGTCAAAGAGAATATATCCCTACACTGCGAACATGTAGGTGATGCCAACGTCTTACTAAATTATTTTTTCATAATACATACATATCTTCAATCTCTAAAAGAATTTTTCCTGAAGTCATCTCAAAATTCAATAATGTACTTGAAGTTACTTGAAAAGTTAGGGAACAGGCCTAATTATGGGAACATTTCAAACACTTATTTGTCACTAGTTTCGTCACCGATTTCGCTCAAGAATTTAGATACCCTCGTTTCATTTAACCCAAAATGGACAAGGCATTAATTCGATCTGTCTTTGTACATTTCGTCACAATTTTTGTTTAGTTTCTTAACAATGACTCACAATTTAATGTTTGCGTCAAAATGGCCCAAAAAGTAGACGATTGCGATTACAAAAACGTAATGCAAAGTGTGCTCAAAGTTTCAAGATTACGATATTTCAAGCGGTTTTCAAGAAATTAACAAAACATTTTTGTGCTCGGTCGCATATTGCGGTCAGACAGAAGTTCCTTACTAAACTGGCTATGTTTGAATTTTGTTTCAATGAAGGAAACAAAAACAATTTGAGCACCGAATCGTAAGTGACAGCTATGAACGTATAAATTCTGAGCAACTAGCCATTTCCGAAAAAGAAATAGACATGGAGTTTAAATTATTCACGTTCCTTAAAATTACCTTTTGCTTGCGTAATTTGTTTCACCAGAAATTTGTCATTGGTACCTACGCGCCACTAACTTTTACTTTCATTGCATATCGGCTTTATTAACACGTCTTCTTCCTTTATTAACTTTCTTCTGCTTTTTAACACATTAATTACAAAAACTGTTAACCAGCAAACTATTTCAAGTAAATTTTAGAAAAGACGGGAAACCTGCGACGTAGTCAAGGTCGAACCCTAATCAAGATACTAAAATGGCAGAAGAATACAAATAGCATTGAATTTGTCTATTATTTCTAAAGTACGCAGTAAAACATTTTATGTCTCCTTTTAAAATCATAAAAAAGGCAATTTGTATCTTGAATTCAATTTGAAGCTTAATTATTTGTACTAATAAAAATGTACGTAGGTAGGTACATGCAAACATATGTACATGGGTGAGAGCTGCCTTTCGGTGTGGTTGCGATTGGTCGGAATGCAGTTAAACGTTCGTTTTAATTATAGAGTTTCACAGAATTGTGAATTGAATGAGCGAAGTTTCGATACCAGTGTAATGTAACTGTCGTCGTTTTCTTTAACCGTGTGGCAATATTGTGCAGGCTTGGCAGTATTTTTCTGCAAACATAAGAATGTGTAGGTAGTATACATAAAGGGTTTTTCAATACGAGCGCTACAAAAGTTTTTTTAAATAAAACAAAAACGGTTTTGGATATCAATGAAATTCTTTATTCCTGTGAAAGTACGTTCGATGCCATTATGTATGGAACTCGATTTCTTTTGCATGTCCGCCACGGGCACGCTTGCAGAAGTCCACACGCTGAATCCAATTTTCGACGGTTTTCAAGCGTAAATCGGCCGATACTGCTGCAATTTCACGTTCGATATTAGTACGAAGTTCATCAATCGTCGCTGGCTTGTTGGCATAGACTATAGACTTGACGTTGCCCCACAGGAAATAGTCTAACGGCGTCAAATCGCACGACCGAGGCGGCCAAGCGACTGGACCATTTCGTGAGATAACACGGTTTCCGAACTTGGTTTCCAATAAATTAATAATAAATAATAAATTTTAATAATTTTAACTGGTTGTTGGCTCGTATATCTTTCCATCATGAAATGGCAAACCTTACTGAAGAGAAATATTAAAAGAGCGGCAAGAAATTCGGCGTCGTTTGCTGCCCCTGTCGCTCTACTTTTGTAGCGTTCCTGTTGAAAAACCCTTTATTTCAGCGTTCTGCTGCAAAACAGCTCATTGTACTCGTATCTTAATCTTCATATATTCGGTGTATTGCTTTTCCGTATCAAATTTATCAATCTCCGCTATTGCGGCTCTAAAACGGCGGAGCTCATGAGCATTGGCGATGTCCCCGGCGTGAATGGCCAACTTATCTCTCGCGTTGCGATAGCGGTGGTATAATACCGGGATACCATCCCTCGTCTGGCCAACCCTTTTGCATCAATATCCATAATTGACTCAGGGGGATAAAGCCAGACCGCACTCAGAAAACATATTGGTAAATTAGCTCAATTTTTCGGTATAATGCAACCATAATTATAGGCGTTTTCGTGACTGCTACTTTTTATTGTTACAAAACCGAAAAAAAATATTGGATTTCCGACAATACTTTATTGGTACTGAAAAGTTGTATAGGTATATTATTTCAATTCAATTCCATTCAATCAAACCCGATAGCTACAAACTATAGCAAAAATACGTAAATATTGTTTAAATATTACCTATTGTTAGTATATACCTGCTAGTTAGTATACCTGCTTATTATAATTATAGGTTTTTTTCCAATACATATTGTATTCTTTGCAATTAACTATAGGTGGAACGTCAATTTTGCATAGGAAAACATCGTTTTTCGCTTTTCCTATATGTAATTCTAAAAAAAATATTGGCAGATATCCTAATTTTTATAGTGATTTTACAAATAATTATTGAAATATTACAGAAATTATTGTTTAATCTATATATATAAAAGAAAGTGTCCGAAGCGATGTAACTCGAGATTGGCCGAACCGATTTTGATGATTTATACTTTGTTGGAAAGGTATTTTCTCAGCACGGGTTTTAGAAGAAAAAAAATCTAAATTTCAAAATGGCTTATTTTGACCACCCAGCGTGTTACGACAGGTTTTTTTCGATTTTTTTTAAATTTTTTTTTTTATTTTGTATTTATTTATTTTGGCAACAACCAAGTAAAGAATCACATTTGAATGTAACATATCGTATCACAATTGAACTGTCAGATAGACACGCAACGTAACGCCATCTATTATCGATCAATGGAGAAGCCAATTTTGTTTCATGTTTGGTGGCGCTGCCGGATTCGGATTTCTTCATTGCGATTTTGTGAGTTTTTGTGAATTAAAATTGATATGAGAATATATCTATATCTATTTATATATATATGTATATAAAAATCAATCCATATTTGCGTTTGTTGCCGGTGTTTGGCCAAACGCGTTAACCGATACCAATGAAATTTTTTTTTAAAGAAAGGTGACGTCTATACGAAGGATGTTATGTATGTGCGATGTCTGTATCTGCATCGGTGTGTAAATTATGTGGTTCTTAAAAAAGAAAAAAAAATTGACAATGTATTTATACACTGTGTGTTTCATTAGTAGGTATCATGTGCTTTGAAAAAAAAAAACAAATTTAAGTGAAATAATAAAAAGTTTTTTTGTGTAATATTTTCTATATATAAAAATCAATCCATATTTGTGTTTGTTGCCGGTGTTTGGCCAAACGCGTTAACCGATTCCAATGAAATTTTTGTCCATGAAAGGCGACGTCTTCACGAAGGTTGTTATGTTTGGCTATATCTGCATCGGAGTGTGAGATATGGGCATTTGAGTGAGTACACATGCATATGTGCGTATGCGTGTAAATTACGACGCAGATACAGAGACCGTACAGACGTCACTAATTTTGTTATCCGAACAAGCATATGAAAGAGGGAGACCACACGAACGTTTCAAGCTTATTGTGGAATTTGTGCGAACTTTCATTCTTGAGATATCGTGTGTTCAATATTTTATTCAAATAACTCTTATTGAAATTTTTTGCATTTTTTTGTGAATCGGACATCGGAAAGTTGCTTTTCCCAACATTGATAACAATCGGTGTGGAAGTGAATGAAAAGTGATTCAATTGAAGTTTTTTATTTTCGCTTTGTTGTTTGATTCGCAGAAGTAAGGTGACATAGGCGCCTGCCAGACAACAAGCACCTACCCTAAACGGAACAACGAAGTTGTGTGAGCGGCCAAAGCCATGCGGAGAAAAACGTGCAGTCCCTTTCACCGGTTGAGCTCAAATCAGGCAATCTTCGGTATTGGCCTGAGAGTGTTTCTGTGAACTTTGGTCAAAATCGGTCTTCTTTTTTTAGGCGCAGCAACATACGCCGCATACGCCTTGTCAACGTGCCTTCGAGTGGAAATTGTCAATCCTATTCAACTGAGTCCCATCGTTTAGGACCTTGTGGGATAGTATTTTATATTTTTTTCTTTTTTAAACTCCTGACCCGCCTAGGCGAAGAAAAACGGAACGTCGACCTGAATGGATCTATTGTACCATAGGTCAGAGAAGATGTTAGGCTAATGCGTTTTCCACTTTTCTAGAAAAGGTAATAATGCTCCTAGCAGCGGATTTCTTCAAATCTTCATTGCTTAAAAGTTCTTTAAAGAAGACCCTCTTTCTGATTCCGCAGAGGGCTGGGCATTCGCCCTTTAATTTTAATTTTGTTAAGATGGTATCGTAAACCGTGGTGACCTGTGAGGTAGCCTATTAGGTTTTTAATATCATGGCATTGTTTTTTAAAGGGCTGGGTGGCTCGTTTGGCCTGTCTTAGACCTGGAGTGTTTTCCCAGTGTGAGATACATTTTGAGTGTTCCCAGCTTTTTATTGCTAGATTGGTAGCTGAACTAGGTGTGTAGCAGAAGGGTTCAGGTCCTGTGAAAGGGGTTTCTGAACCACCTCTGCCTAGTTTGTGAGCTCTTTCATTTCCTTCAAAACCACCATGGCCAGGAATTCACCACAGTTTGGTTTTGTTTCTTTGGCTGACTTTTTGGAGGGTATCAGTGGCGTAGCGAGGGGGGGCAAGGGGGGCACAGTCCCCGGGGCGGCAGGTGCCCTGGGTCGGCGGGTTTATTTCTTTAAATATGTACAAATAAATTAACAAAAAGGATTCTTTTTTCAGTCCAAAGAATTAATTTACTAAGTTTAACAGCATTAACAATGCTTTACAGTAAGTAATCAGATATTCCTTGTGTTGCTTAACAACAAAATCCAATGAACGCTGCTCCCTAGTGCAAGTAGGCAACTACATTTTAATGACAACCCTTTACAGTACACACAAATTATAACACAGTACACGACCTCAGCATTCGAAAATACTCTTTTTCTCTGTTCTCGCTAGCAGTTGCGTGTACCTATGCGTTGCGTATGCAACTGTAAGCGGTGTATTGGAGTGAAGTTCGTGAGAATAAGTTATTTTGTTTTTTCTTTTTTTATTTTTTATATTTCTTTTATTTTTATGTCCTAATTTTAGGTATCATTTTAAATTTTGAATGAAAGACATACATTGTGTGAAATCTGTATTTATATTTATTGGAAATTAATATACATTGATTGCGGTTAATAATGAAAAAAAGGTCGTCCAAGTGAGGTCCTCTCCCAGCTCGACAGACTGTCAACCTTTTACCACTTTTTTCGCAGAAACCAAAAAAATTACTGTATGGTGTGGATGGCTTAATTGGTCCATTTGTCTTCGACGATGAAAAAAGCAATGCAGGTACTGTGGATGGAGCTCCTATATCAAGCGATGATTAGAAACTTTTTGTGGAGCCAATTGGAAAATATTGATGTGCAGGATATGTGGTTTCAATAGGATGGTGCAACATGCCACACAGCAACGAACTCAATCGATCTTTTGAAAGAGAATTTTAACAACCGCATAATTTCCCGAAGAACTGATGTGAATTGGCCACCAAGATTGATTAATAACCGGAACCAATGTATAATAATTTCCAATAAAAATCTCTAACAGATATTTTGACTGTTGACAATTCAGATTCTAAAGTACGAGTAGTACGAGCACTCAACAAAGATATTCTGTTATCTGAAGTTAATCCTTCAAACAGGTATGCCACCTTCCTTCAGCTTCACGTCCTTGTCCTTTTATTGGAAATACAAATGATGCTGTACCTGAACAGATTCCTACAACTTCTCAATCTGTAACGACATATATGTAGTTGTCAATAGTTATGGTTCCGACTCTGGCTCTGTCTCTGCTTCTAACATTGAACACATTGACAATGAGACCGATAAAGCATTGGAATCAGCTAAAAATTGAGATGATATGGGAAACTGGCCTAATAATATAGATGAAAATATGAGATTGCTACAGATTTTCCTTATAGAAAAACGAGATGAATTGGTAGACAGTGCTCTTACGTATGCTAAAAATATATGTGAAAAATTTGGAATTTTAATCCCAGGAAAAAAAAATCATATTTTTGGAGACGGAAATATAGATGCTGCTTTATCCTATGAAAATGAACTGCGGCGAGAATTGTTTTCTTCCTTAGACAGGTTCAGTGCTGAAATACAGCAATGATTTCAACAGCTATGAAATTTGGCGACAAAGTTCGACTTTCTCACCCCAGCCAAACTCTTAGATAAAAACTATGAAAACAATTCAGATGTTGCACCTCATGAGGACGATATTGATAAGGATGAATTTGAGAACGAACGCTTACGGTTAAGAGCAATTATATCTTCTATAGGCAAAACAAATGAACTCGCCAATAAAAGCCCACTTGAACTATTAAAATATATATTACAGTTTAGACTGGAAGTTAGTTTGCCTAACATACCAATAATGCTTTGTCTTTTTCTCACAATTACAATAAGTAAAGCCGGCCGGCTGTAAGAGGAGTTTCTCAAAATTGAAGCTTATTAAAAATTATTTAAGGTCCACAATGAGGGCTCTAAGGCTATATAATCTGGATCATAGCTATAGAGCAGGAAATCACAGAGACCATCGATACTGAAAGAATAATAAGAGATTTTGTCCTGATGAAAAGTAGGAAAATAAAATTTTAAAGAAATTTTCTGCAAATGAATAAAAAAGTACATATGCACCTACCTATATAACTTGTTTCCCTTTGACTAAAAACTAAATTAAATGCTTTCACCCTTTCATTTAAAAGTTATTTTTTTAAACAAATTTTAGTTATGAAATTATTTATTTATTTATTAATGAATTTAATTGAATGTACATAATTAATTTAATGCAATATAATTTAATGTAATTAAATTAAAAAAATTCAAAAGCTAAAGAAAAAAATAAATAAATGGAAAATAAATTACAAATAATAATCGAATCCGGTTTTTCTGACGAATTTTAATTTAGATAATTATAGTTTAATGGGAATTACCGTTGTTTATTTGATATCCTGAGGTTAGTAATTTTTAACCGCTTAGAGATTGGGAAATCCGAAAGTAACCAATATGGACTTGCTAGAAAGTAGTACGCACAACAGTAGTTGACAAAATTTTGAAGAGAAATTTTACCAGGTTTATTGGCATTCATAATGTGTAGGAATAACTGGTTGAAACCGCAGACAAAGCTTTTTTTTTGTTTTGGTGTGTGAAAAATTTAATAGGGGCGGCATAAATTGGGTCTGCCCCGGGCGGCCCCAAACCACGCTACGCCACTGGAGGGTATTAAAGCAGTGTAGAGGAGTATATAGTATATAACAACCGGAGACATGCCCTAAGACATTGTGTGTCCAAAACCCGAATCTTTTCCATATAACTAGGCGCAATATTAAACCACAATGGAAATCCGTAAGCGATGATCGGTCTTATTAGACCCACGTAGCATATGACCTACACTCTGGAGTCAAGTTGACTGCTATGAAATAGTCTCCTTGTCAGCGCATAAGCCTTCTTAGCCCTAGCAAGGTAAGCAACTATATGTATATCGAAATATAGATACTGGTTAAGCCAGATATCAAACTACGCTTCTCACCGCCAATGGCTTCCCATTTTGTCTAATAATAGCCAATTTGTTCGCGTTTTTTTCTGGTATCCCTAAAGCCAAGATTATTTCCGTCTTCTGAAAGTTGACTTTCAACTTCCAGTCGCCGCAATATCCCTTAATTTGATCGAAGTCACGCTACAAAAGAATTCCAATGACCTCGCTTTTAGGACCTCATCTGTACGCTACCAAAACGTCGGAACACGCTATAGCATGTAGAGTGAACCTACGAGATCACTCGTGTAAATGTTAAACAGGATCGAAGAATTCACCACCCCTTGCTGTAAACCATTTTTAATTTCAAAGACTCTGCTCGAAGTCACGTTCCCACATTTGACAACGTTTTTTGTTCCCATAAGCAAATTATAAATTACATATAGCAAAGGTTTGCCTAGTAAAATTGTAGAAAAGTCCCTCTAACCATACCGTGTCGAAAGCCTTCTAAAAATCAACCAGACAAGCACCCGTGCAATGGTTCTTGCATTTATTCCACTGAATGTCGGAAACAAATTTCGAAACGGGATGAATAGTATCATGCCCTGTCCTGAAATCAAACTGGTTATCCGGAATTACGTTATTGTCCTTGACCTACTTCAACAGGGCTCTAGATAATAATAATAATGCTACAACTGCACTAGCATGGTTCTCATCATTGAATACGGTGACCCGTTATTCTCAGATCGCCTATTCTGTTGTTCGGTGCGCAGATAGAAGTGGCTCACCAGAGCTCTATTCTCAATGTCGTGGTTATGGCGAATAGGCTTGTTCACCGTATAAACGGCCTCGAAACAAGCGCCCAGCAAATCCACTTTCCCCTGTGGGTCCTCGACCACGAGGCAGTCATTTCTGTCTGTCTGTTCTCTGTTGTTTGGGAGATTCGGACACAAGGAATATCATTGCGATCCTTCCTTCTGAACAACTTATTTATCTATATGGAATAAGTGCTAATACACTTCTCGTAATCTACTGTCCTAAGCTGTACAAAGTGCAGTTCGATATTGTTTGTTGTTTAAGGCGCAGCTCGCTTCAATCCTGGCATATAACTGCCGCAGTAAGTATAAAGAGTCAAGAATAAGTGATTTTTATTCTATCATTACTCGCTATTTATACAAAAATTCTTAAAACTAATATTTACACGTCTTGCTTGTTTGGATCGCATGTTTCTTATATGTACATACATTATTTTAACCAACATCAATACTCCCCATTCATTGCCCTAGTACCGGCACCGGCACTTCAACCACGAGTTCTTATTCTTGGGTGAAAGGTATGCTTAATATACGCTTGTTTGGTCGTCTATTTTGATTCTCAAACTTTGGCGAACATTCCCCAAATTATTCAACTGATTCTGATTGTCGTTTACTAATTTTGTGTATGTATAAGTTCGAAAGGCAGTGCCCAAAATGCGTTTGACATTTTTATCGAACTTGCACCGCCTGCCTTACAGTTTCAAAACCGTAAAGCAAAATTGTATGCTGAGCCTTACAGGAAGTAGGATGTTTGCTAAGGTATCATGAACAAACTTTCCATAATGCTTGGTCCCATCCCATATGGTGCAATTGCATCAGATACAAACTTTCGAATATTTTTTGACTGCATCAATCAACCAAATTATAGACAACGTAACTGCACTGCTACTCTGCAACTACTGCTTTTAAAAAAAACCTTTCACAAGGAAAATTACCAGGTGTACCACTCCAATCAGCTACTATTGGTAATCATTTCAATCGACAAAAGCAAAAGTACTTGTTGTAAACATTTTCATGATAAGTATCTAAATAAATACATCTCATGGGCGCGAGAACTTACGTGAGACACCAAATTCTCGTGTAAAAAGTTTTTTGCTACAACTTTCGTAATCATGCAAACAGACATACACCATGTCTGTGCTGAAAATACCCATGCATTTGTGGATTAATCTCATGCAACCAAGCCCGATTTAATAGCATCCAAACAATGTTGTTATGATACAAAATGACATGAATTTGCATTTGTACCTCGGCTAAGTGAATGGGGGTCAATTAACTCACCTGGGTAGGTAATATCATCCGGCCGAACTGGACTGCCGCAAATAAATAATCACCTTTACCTGAAATGCGATTGTAATAATTAAGACCGTATTTCTAGATTAATTACCGCATGATTGTTAGATTGAGAAAACGACTGGAAATGCTGATAAATGTTGCAGACATCCAAAGTTGCGGACACCGCGACGGTTAAGCCATTTGCTCGATAGAATCAAAAGTCTATCTTTACGAACTAACAAATATTTTTTTTGTGTAATTAGAACAAAAAGTGATGGTAATTACTTAGCAATCCGTGACTGAATTAATAATTCATGCAGTTTAACGATTTATATTTCCAATCGCTAGTTAAAGATGAAAGAGGTCAATCCAACAGACTAAACTATGCAGATTGATGGAAAAATGATCACAAATACATTTCCTCGGGGAAATGATGCTAATAAATTACGGAAGTGGAATACCTAGGTACCAACAAAAACAGAAGAAAAAATCCAACAATTTATAGACGAACACATTATTCCGCAAATAAGATTTACATTAAGTCACAGACATTAGAAATGTTTCGGTTTCGAGGCATCAAATGTAAAAATAATGCATCGACAACCAGCACCCAACCACACAATGATAATTATTAGTTTACATAATAATTTTTGTATTATTCTGTGGGCATGTATTGTTTTGGATTGGGTTGATCCATTGTGCGGTTCAAGATGCATGATAACCAGCGGATAAGAGTTTTCATTATAACGATGCGTTATTTAATTAGCTGTAAAAAATAATTGCTAGTGGATGGTTGTGAAAAAATGTTATTCATAATTTTTTGTTTTATAAGAAAATATTCATTGGGTTAATCATTATATAAAAAAGCTGAATGGTGTATTGTGTGCAAGAAGATGCAGCATCATGGTTGACATGCATTTTTTCCATTGAAAACAAAAATAAATTCCCATGCAGTGAGTCTTATTATTTGGCCAAAATAAAAAATAATTTTATTTGACTTCTCTTTAATGTTTTGGTGTATTTGTTCATGGCATGCAGTGCAGCCGAAATCTTCCTCATAGAGCGTATGCTAAAAATATGTTAGGGTGCTGTATGAGGTGGGTACGAATTCAACCTCATTTATAACCTGTTGGACTTATTGCGTTACTTGCCTCTGACATTCAGCTAAGGTATCGTAGGAATTCCAGCGTTGCGTACGTTTCGGCTCGTTTAGTTTGTCATAACAGTTACGAGTATTAAGTTAAACTGGTTTACCCGGTGTTAGTTTTGTGACCTAACATACTTAGTGGTAATGAGAGCGAAAGTATAAGAGCTAATGCGTAATCACTATCTTCATCAATTAGCGTCTTTTTGGCCTATATCCTATTCCTGAGGTAGCCTTGTATTTCAGGGACTACGACACAGCAGAAACATGGTTGGTCACCTTTATATTTATTGTTGGTTTAAAGCAACTTGAGTAGTTAAAAAAAATTATATTTATTAACGCCTTTTATGTGGCTTGCATTGGCTCGCTTTTTCACAATTCGTGGCTTATTTTTAGGATACTAGTAGGTACTTGAGCATGATGCAAGATTAGTAGGCCCAATTAATCCATTCCAGGATTATTTCAGGTAACTAATCCACACCACTACACGCTTCACAGCTTCGCGGGACTAGTTACTTTCTCCGGTTAAACGCTCCTCGTCGTCGTTCTTCTCTCTTAGACGCTCGATTCTCCTTAGGACACTGACCATAAACTGGTTTACTTCGCTCCATGTTTACTCTGAGCGAATCATTTCGGCAACTATTTCAATTGGGTCTGGCATGTGTCTATCCATTCTTCTATAACGTGCGCATTGGGAAATGACTTGTTCTGCATCTTCTTCCCAGTTTGAATAGCATGAGCAAATTGGTGACGGTTACTCTGCAAATATTTGTAAATGTTCTATTTGCGCTCCTCTATTCTCCCACAAAGGTATATTTGGAAAAAATTGGTGGTCGACCATCATATGTTGGCCTTTACCCTTTTTTATGTTTGAAAACAATACCTGATTTCTTTGCGCTAGCTAACTCTTATAGATCAAAAGGTTATACCCGTCTCAAACTCCTGATTACATTGTCATTATTTAAAAGTTCTGTTATTTCTGTATTTACATGGTTGAGGAAGCCTACTTCTGTGGCTTTGAGCAACTTTCTTAACTTTATCTTCAAATAGTTCAACATTTAGATCTTTATGCAGATCGGCATTGCGTATGTACCAAGGTGCATTAATTATGTTCCTTAGTACTTTATTTTGGAAAACCTGAATTTGTTGTAACTTTTTTTGGCATGTGCACGCCCACAACTGTAGCCCGTAGGTCCATACTGGTTTCAGAACTTGCGTGTATAGTAATAACTTATTGTAGTTGCACAGGGATGAGTATCTCCCAATAATACATAATACATTTTACTGTACCGAATGTTAAACTCAACTTTGTTTTCTTTACGTGCGTTTTCCAACGCAGTTTAGCGTCTAGAGTCATGCCTAGATATTTGGCTGTGTTTGAATATTCCACTACTTTGTTATTAATGTAGACTGGAATGTGTGGTACGTTTTTATACGTAAAATTAATATGGACTCATTTAAGGTCATTTAATCTAATCTGCCATTTCTTAGTCCATTCTGAAATATTGTTTATTGTTGTTTGAAGCTTTTTGTTGCTATTTCGACAGTTGCTCCCACAGCAAGGACAACTGTGTCATCTGCAAAAGTAGCTATGGTGGTTTCTTCACTTTCAGGCAGATCGCTAGTGAAAGGTAGGTATAGAACTGGACCTAGCAAACTGCCTTGCGGTACACCAGCTTTAATCTCTTTTAATGTTGAGTACTCTGTATCTTGTTTAATTCTGAAGAATTTATCTGATATATAAGACTCCAGAATGGTCGCGTACTGCTTCGGCAGTAGCTTTTGTAATTTTGGTATCAGTCCTTTGTGCCAGATTTTATCGAAAGCTTGTGCTGATGCTTTATTACATAAAATTTTTAGACTTAATTTTCATGTAAAACAATTCAATAATTTCTGTTTAAAAGAAAATTCAAGGTTTCTATAAATAATTGGTACTCTGATATTTATAACATTTCAGCAGGTGTACCTCAGGGATCGGTGCTTGGTCCAATATTGTATACTATTTTCACTTACGATTTCCCATGTTTAACTAACTGCGAAAAATCAATTTTTGCCGATGACACCTGTATCTTCTCATCAGATTCAGTTGGTTTCAACATTGAAACAAACTTGCAATATGCACTGAATGTGATACAAGATTACTTTTTCGACTGGAAGATTAGAATAAATGCTTCAAAGACACAGGTTATCTTTTTCACACGGAAAAGAAAAGCCTGTTTCCTGGTGAGTAACAATCTTCAAGTAAATGGTGTAAACACTGAATGGCGTTCAAGTGCTAAATATGAGTCCATCTTGATAAAACTTTGGCATGCATGTAC
The DNA here is from genome assembly GCA_949715645.1 of Portevinia maculata. Taxonomy (NCBI): domain Eukaryota; kingdom Metazoa; phylum Arthropoda; class Insecta; order Diptera; family Syrphidae; genus Portevinia; species Portevinia maculata. Next base: position 44,184,058 of record OX454527.1, read on the forward strand.
AAGAGGTAATTAAAAGAATTAATATAACCACTAAAACTCTTTATCCCTTTATAAATCGGAAGTCAAAACTTAGCAATGAAAACAAGCTGCTCATTTTCAAAGTAGTGTTCCAAGCAATTATGTTTTATGGTTCACCGGCATGGGGTAACTCTGCAGCTAGTCATATTAGCAGACTCCATGTAGCTCAAAACAAGCTTTTGAAAATGATCCTTAAGCTTCCATGGTTTTTTTCAACAGCTGAACTTCACGCTATTTCAAATATGGAAATGGTATCAACTTGAATTGCCAATTTAATGAGCGTTATCTTATATCTTGCTTATCTTCAGATAACCCTCTAATTTCAAACCTAGCTTTATAGTTATAGTACTATTAATTAAAATACAACTTATTATTTGATATTAAATTTAGTTATTTTTTTTTTTAATTTATTTATTTATGCATAAACATATATTACATTCATTCATTTGTTTCCCTTTGTTATTCAGTTATTTATTTATTTATTTACTTTAATGTCAATTACAATCATTTTCTGTTTGTTTTTTATATGTAAAATTTAAAGTTTGGTCTGAAAAAGGTCCTGCTCCCTTCTTCTCTTCACTCTACGTTATATATTATTATTTTTGTTTTTCCTAATGAAGGTTTTTTCTGTAGCTTTTCCTTCAAATACTTTTTTAATTAGTTCTTTTTCTTTATTTAAATATTTAATAGATTATCAGTAGTAAGGTAGATTTATACCATAACTCTGTAAATTGTGCAATACGAAAATAATGTGTAAATATTCTGCTACAATAAATACAATACAATAAAAAAAAAATACTGTAGAGCACATATTTTTCTCTTCAAATGCTTTTTCGATTTTATCTGTGATTCTATGCACCTGATCAATAATATAGAGTGCTTATTTCTAAATCCAAATTGGTGAATTGGGACTAGCGTTTTTTCATCCATTATTTTTTGTAAACGTTTTACCACCACTTTTTCGAATAACTTGGACAACATTGGTACTCGTAGAATAGATATTGGGCGATATGAGGTAACTTCGTTAGGTGGTTCGCCTGCTTTAGGTATCATTATTACCTCCGCGACTTTCCCCATGCTTGGCACATATCTTAATTTAAATGCAGCATTTATAAGCTGCGCTAGTTTTTTTTAAACATTTTCGTGGAAATTGTTTCGAAATTTCTCCTGTAACCCTCGGCCTTTTTTATATGTATGCTTTCTTTAATTTCTTTGGCAAGTTCTTTAGCTGTTACCGACCAAATAGGTCTTCCAGAGCGAGAAGTCGGTACAAAAGGGTTTTTCAATAAGAGCGCTACAAAAGTTTTTAAAGAAAACAAAAACGGTTTTGGATATCAATGAAATTCTTTATTCCTGTGAAAGTACGTTCGATGCCATTATGTATGGAACTCGATTTCTTTTGCATGGCCACCACGGGCACGCTTGCAGAAGTCCAGACGCTGAACCCAATTTTCGACGGTTTTCAAACACAAATCGGCCGATACTGCTGCAATTTCACGTTCGATATTCGTATGAAGTTCATCAATCGTCGCCGGCTTGTTGGCATAGACCATAGACTTGACGTAGCCCCACAGGAAATAGTCTAACGGCGTCAAATCGCACGACCGAGGCGGCCAAGCGACTGGACCATTTCGTGAGATAGCACGATTTCCAAACTTGGTTTCCAATAAATCGATTGTGGCATTCGATGTGTGGCTTGTGGCGCCGTCCTGTTGGAACTACATGTCCTCGTATATCTTTCCACCATGAAATGGCAAACCTTACTGAAGAGAAATGTCAAAAGAGCGGCAAGAAATTCGGCGTCGTTTGCTGTCCCTGTCGCTCTACTTTTGTAGCGCTCTTATTGAAAAACCCTTTAGCATCATTTGTAGGACTTGTGAGGTAAGTTTTCAAAGACTCATTATTGAATTCTCTTACAGATTTTCGGAGCTTATAATTTAAGTTGTTCAGTGTGGTCTTGTCGCTTGGCGCCCTTGTCTGTTGCCAGCGTTTTCTAGCTTTCCTCTTTTCTGTAATAATTTCACATATTTCAGGATGATAGAAGTTTTGTTTTATCTTATTTGTTGTTTTGGGAGTTGCTGCCCACGCAGCTTTTTGTATACTGAGCGTCAATATTTGGACTGCTTCTTCTAGTTGATCTTCTGCTTGAATAGCTGGTGATAGTTGGATACTTTCTTCCAACTTCTGTCTGAGGTAGTTCCAATCAGTCAGTCTATTAACTAGTTTTGGGCTATGGTATTTTATTATTATTTTATCGCCAAGCGTTTAAAGTATAAAGAAATGATCTGATTGAAGATCAGAACCTTCCTCTATGCTTATTTGATTTGATGATACGAGTATATTTCTGGATAGAAAGAAGTCGACAAGATCTGGGGTTTTATTCCTATCTGTTGGCCAATAGGTAGGTCTTCCCGTTGATTGATATTTTGCGCCATCTTCTTTAATTGCCTCACATAATATAACGGTGTTTAATCCTCTCTCAAAATGTTCTATTGGTGAATATATGCGAATCAATAAAAGTGAATTTAGCACCCATTGAATTTTATTAGTTCTGTCAGCAATTGATAGTCAAATAAATATGATAAGAGAGTTGTGGTGGTTTTCATTTGATAGAAATTGGTAAATACACGTTGATTTCTGTAGCAATTTGCTCTTACTTTGTATCTGCTTTTCTCTAAAATTTATAAATAACATTTTATACTGCTCCGTCCAAATTTATGTTTTACGTTTCTCAAAGTTCCTGGTTTTGTTTTTGTGTTGAGATGGAGGGGTGTGTTTGCTGAGTACTGTGGTAGGTCTTGGATAACAAATGACGAATGGAACTAATGGAAATAAGCAACTTGGTATTACACAGCATCGAAATTGTTGCAAATGTATGCTAATCTTTTTAACTGATTCATTTGACATATGTTATAATCATTTCTATGTTAATATATAGCATCTAAATTGTTGCATATGTATGGTAATCTTTTTTTACTGAATTATTTGACTTATATAAATATCATTTCTTTGTTAATTATTTTTATTTTGTTTGAAAATTATTTTGTTCGTATAATTTGCTGACCTTGAACGAACAAAACACCAAATAAAAGCCATGTCACTTTTAATGCATTTATGAACAGAACATGGCTTATTTTACTATTCCAAGAGCAGGATAATAAATAGGTTTATGAATCTGTAACAATAAGTTGAAGTTTTTGGTACGAAAAAATAGGTTTACCTAAAGTATGTTTTAAAGTTATCGGTGTAGCTTAAGTGACAAGATGTTTTAAGAAATAAATATTAAATATTTTTGGAGCTCTGGCCACAATAAAAAATAATATTGAATTACAAATAACTTTAAAACTGCTTAAGTTGATTGACGCGTGAAACACAATCACGCTTTGGAGCGTCGTGTTGAGAGTTAAATAAAGTTGAACTTTTTTTTTTTTTAACCCTGGCCCAAGGGCCGACACTGCGACCTAAAAGATCTTTTGTGTCACAAGGTTTACTTACACCAAGCGACTGACTTCCCTAATGAAACTCAGCACGTCTTTGGTGATAGAGTTGCGAAGCTCCACCAGTGATAACAACTCTCTGTGGAGAAGGCGTCGTCTCAGCCAGTGCAGAGCCGGACATTCACAGAGTATGTGTTCTGAGGTTACGTCTTCGTCCATGCAGAATATACATTCTGACGTTGGACTAAGGTTTATTTTGTTCAGATGATATCTCAGACCGCAGTGGCCAGTGAGAAAGCCAACCAGCAATCTAATGTTTTCCTTATTTAGTGTAAGGATTTCCTTATAGGAGTAGGGCTTAATCAAGCGTTTGGACTGTCTCAGACCAGGGGAGCTTTCCCAAAGTTTAAGGCGGGTCTGTTGCTCCCAATCTTTGATAAGCCCTAGAGCAGTGGTCCAGTTGACACTGCAGTACGGTTCGGGACCGACGAAAGCGGCTTCAGAACCGGCTCTGGCGAGTTCATCTGCGGATTCATTCCCTACAAAACCTCGATGGCCAGGCACCCATCCGAGTTTAACTTTGTTGTTTTTGGCTAGCTTTTGTAAGGCGCAGCAGCAGTTTCTTACAGTCAGAGAGTCTATTGTATTGGACGACAGAGCCTGAAGTGCCGCCTGACTGTCTGAAAAGATATGTATCTTTGCGCCCTTAATTCCTTTGTTGGAGTTTAAGATAGCGCAGATCTCAATGGCATGTATTTCCGCCTGGAACACTGTGGGGCAGATCCCCATAGGTATCGAGACCCTGGTGTTGGGTCCAAAGACACCAGCACCAACTCCAGACTCCATTTTTGATCCGTCGGTGTACCATACCAGACTTTTTGGGTCCACAGCTGGAACTCCCGAGACCCATTTAGAACGGTCTAGTATTTCTACCTCAAATAGTTTATCGAAACTATATTCCCTTACCATTACGTCAGCGATGGTGTAAAACATGTCCAAGTTTTGGATTGAGTTCAGTATTTTCAGATGACCCGCATGGTCATTTGAGTTATACTTGTACTCAAGCTGAAGCTTGATGGCGCATCTAGCAACCGTCTTCTGAATGAATACTTGTAACGGTGACAGTCCAATAATGGCTTCAAGTGCTACCGTAGGACATGTGCGCATGGCTCCAGTTATTCCCAGACAGGCAACACGTTGTAGCTTTTGGAGCCTGTTAGCCGTAGTACGTTTAAGTACTTTTGGCCACCACACGATGGAGGCGTACGTGATGATGGGTCTTACCATCATGGTGTACAGCCAGTGTATCATTCTGGGGTTAAGACCCCAGGTTCTGCCGTATAGGCGTCTACAGGCCCACATGGCTCTTGTGGCACGCTCAGTGGCGGCCTTTACGTGTGAGCTCCAATTAAGTTTCCTATCCAGGATGTCTCCCAGATATTTGACCTCATTGGAGTAACTCAAAGGTGTACCACTTACGGTGATAGGTTCAAAGTTAACGAATCTTTTTCGCGTAAAAGGTACCAGAATGGTTTTAAGAGGGTTGATGGAAAGTCCTTCCTTAATACACCATTCTGAGACATGTAGCAACGCTTTTTGCATGCTATCAGTAATGGTTGCGCTACGCTTACCATTAATAACAATCGCCAGGTCATCAGCATAACCAATGGCGTTAAAGCCTAGTCTATGTAGACTGACCAGTAGATTGTCGATGATAAGTGACCATAAGAGGGGAGAGAGTACTCCTCCTTGGGGACAGCCATTGGCTGCCGTCACAGACACCGATTTACCTCCAGATGAGGAGGTGATAATTCGACTTTCCAACATGGCTCTGATCCATTGGTTCGTCGATACTTCGATACCTTTATTACTGATCGCCCTGGCAATCGAGTTGTATCCGATATTATCGAACCGAATCGAAGTTGAACCTTAGGAAATCAGTGAAACAAGTGACAAAACATGTCTTAGCAATTGATTATTTTTTGCAGATTTTGTCAATGTAACGACGAGAATTATAGTTCAATAGAACATAGCTTTAAAACAGCGTGCAACACAATAACTAATCAATCATTGTAAGTCATAAGTTCAAAATCATTTTCACCGATCATATTTATTTATTTTATTTATTCATGAAATGCTTATACACAGTAAGACATATTGTCTTATTATTGTTATACAATATAACAATATGAAAGCCTAGCTCAGACAGTTTTGTGTTTAAAAATATTTTGAAGGAATTTATACAATATACAATATTAGAAAGAGGACAAATATAAAGTTTATAAAAAATTAGAAAGAAAGAAAGTAAAACGAAAAAGAAAACGAAAAAATCCATTATTTTGGGTAGGTTATTCCGAAAAATGAAGTCGAATTCTGTCCTTTATTATCGCAGCATCATTCACTTCTTTAATAAAGCGTGGTAGAGAATTCCACAGGCGGATTGAGTAGACAAAAAATTGTCGCTCGGATGTTAGCGAGGCATATCGCGGGTGAGTTAGCATTCGCGACCTTTGCGAGGATGCCGCGTCAATAATTTCAAAGAGATATTGCGGTTGATGGTTTAAAAGGATTTTTGAGAGTTAAGTCAGGGCACGATACTTAAGGAAGTTGTCGAAGGTCATGTTGAGGAGACGTTTTGAAAAATTAGATACATGGTCATATCTGCGTAAGCCATAAATATAGCGTGTTAAACTATTAAATGCGACATTAAATTTCCTTTTGCTCACAGAGTCACAATTGGAGTATATTTCGCAACCATAGATCAAGGTTGGTATGACCAGCGTTTTCGCCAGTAACATACGCACTCTTATGGGGGTGTAGGATTGTGTCGCCCACAAAGTTCGAAGAATGCCATATGTTTTACCCACAACTGTATTAATATGGTTGTTCCAGGTTAAGGTGCGGTTAAACACCACTCCAAGATTTTTAGCAGTGTCGACATACGTGACTGCAGTGTTGTGCAAGATCACTGGGGGAAAATATGAAAGGTCAACAATTTTTTGGATATCACGAGTGACATACTCTTCTTGAGGTTTAATAAAAGGCCATGTTGCTGAGACCAACATGCAATGTCTTCGAGATCTTCGTTAACACAGCTTAACCCATTTTCTATGAGCCCGAGTGGACAACTGAAATACATTTGAACGTTGTCTGCATACATATGAATTGAACAGTTTTTAGCTATAGACGGTAGCTCATTAACATAAAGGGAGAACAGAAGGGGGCCCAGGATTGAGCCTTGTGGGACGCCACGCGATGTTGGAAGGAGTTCAGACAAATAATTGTTTAACTGAACTGCCTGCATTCGATTTATGAGGTAGGAGAACAGAAGTTTTACTGCACAGGATGAGAAATTAAAGTGTCGAAGAAGTTTTCCACATAGGACAGAGTGGTCAACCATATCAAACGCCTTGGAAAAATCTAAAAGGATTAGAAAATTGATGTGATCTTTGTCCAGGGCTTGTCGCAAATCCTCCGTAACTCTTAATAACGCTGTAATACAGCTATGACCTTTGCGAAAACCGGATTGCTTGGATGTTAATAGATTTAAAGAGCAGAGATGTGTGGTTATTTGATTTTGCAAGATTCTTTCGAACACTTTAGACAGAAACGGTAAGATTGCAATAGGCCTGAACTCATCGCCCTTTGAATTTTTAGCAATTGGTAATATCTTGGCTAATTTCCATTGCACAGGGTATACACCAGTTGTAAGAATGGAATTGAAAATATGATTTACAAAGGGTAGAACGTAGGGTAATATTATCTTAAGAAAAGTGGGGTGAATCTCATCAAGTCCAACAGCGTTTGATTAAATCGAGAGTATACTTGCAACCACATCGGTCTGATCTACTGATCTAAAGGTAAACATTGAATTTTGAGTGTGATTTGTTGCAAGAGCCTCTGTAGGGTTAGCATTTACTAATGGGGTTGCAGGAAGAGAAACGAATTTCCTATTGAGTTCATTACAGTCCATACCGTCAACAGTGCTATTTCTGCCTTGAGCAACTCCTATTTGACGAAGATTTTTCCACAGTTCTCGTCCGCTCAGTGATGGGTTTAGTCGATTGGAGTATAATTGACGTTTTGCAGTGCGAATTGCCATTACAACTTGGTTCCGAAGTAAGCGGTACAGGGAGAGATGCTCGCTTAAGCGAAAACGTTTCCAGCGGTTATATGCTTGGTCCCGATCAAGCATGAGCGAGCGAATCTGATACGAGAACCATGGTTTTATCAGGGGTGTGCAATTTCTTATTTTCAAAGGCACATGGCTATCGAAAAGATTAAGAATACGATCATTTAAAAAATGAATTTGTTCATCAGGTGTGGGCAAATAGTAAATTGTTTCCCAGTTTATGCTTCTAACATGTTCTTCCAAAAGAGCATAGTCAATGTGTCTAAAGTCCCTGTATTGCATTGTTTGAACTACTGAGTTAATTTTATAGTCAAAAGTCATATATATTAAATCATGTTTTGAAAAGGCAGGAGCCGAAAGCTGATCATAAAGTGTGACCTTATTCAAATCGCTTACCCAGAATAAGTCCAGTAACGTTGGGAGGTGATTCGAGAAGTGAGTAGCGTGACTGGTATTAACTGGACGTAAATTAAAAGTACTCATTGCATCGATCAAGGATTGGTCTACTAAAATGTTACTATTGAAATGGCCACACACTATTATGCTGGGACTTAATAAGGACATTTCCTGTTATAATAGGCGAAATATCAATATATCTATTTGGTCTATACACATTACCCCATATGGCCTGCATATATAATGTCATGGATATTGACGAACGTACCTACTTGCTACTGATTAAGGGGCACAGTGCGGACAAAATTAAACTACTCGTATTTTCGCCTATGCTGGGATCTATATTTAAGTTTTTAACTATTATTTCTCTTAAAAAAAATCATTTATAAGATTTAAAGCATTAATTTATATAATTTGTATTCTAGTTTTTACTTTATAACTAATTCACCACTCAACGAAGAAGTTTGCAGGTAGGTACTTTATTATAATTTTACAAATCCACCTCGAAACGAAGGTGGTTTGTTAAAACAGGATCATTTTGATAAAATAAAGAATCAAGCAATATTTATAAATCATTAACTTTTCTAACGTTTGATATCGAGTATTCAATGTATAAAAAACAGTAACAAATTTTGAATATTTATCTGTAATTTTTAGGAAATACAGGTCTTTGAAAATAAAGTGTCACTTATCCCTATCACGGATGCTAGAAAGCCTAGTCTCGACTACTGAAAACAAGGTGCCTGGGGTTTGAAGGGGATAAAAGGGATGCTACGCGAAGGATGACGTTTAGGGCCGCCCTGTATTCAAATACAGCACGCACGAGGCCAATAATAGAGACTTGGTTAGTTGCAACATAAGTTTAACACAAACGTTCCAGACGCTGCCACAACGAATCCTGTGGGTTGATGAAGAGTGGTCTCGCGTTTAAAACTAAACAATCAAAATGAATGGGATTAGCCCAAATGCTAAAGATTGCATAAAACGAGTTTTATTATATTCCCTCTTTTGAGTAGAGTTACCCAACGTATTTATTACACATATATATTATATTGGTCTGGACCTTTTTCTTCTGTGTTAAAAAAATCGCCTCAATGTCAGACAAAGTTGGAACATTCGACTGAAATATGGAATGACAGCTATATTTAGACAAAAATGCTCCTAGCAAACGGTGTGCTTGGCAAGAGCCACAGGTGGCACGCCCATTGCTTAACACTGCTGAGATTGGATTAGGTAGTTAAGAAATGTAACTACTGCTTTAAAGCCACTGTTCTCAAACCTAAATTTAAGTCACAATTTCATACAATAAACACATAAAAAACAAACCTTCATTTGGGAGCTTCAATTCACTTATGCACAATGGCATAAATAAAAAGATGAAACAATGAAGTAATTATTTACATGAAGACAAAAATCACATGGATTTTCTGCACGACATCACCAAGTTCCACACCAATAGGCAATAGCCTCAACTCGGCTTAGATCAGCTGGAGACATAAAACCGATTTGCAACACTTTCATACATCGATTCAATCCTTTGTTCTGTGACTATTTTGGGTTTCCCAGTAACAACTGAGGCGAATCCGGAACATGACCAATAATAAACGCTCATATCTACTCTTGAACATTGTGTATTACTTTCATTGTGCACAATTAATGTTGCATGTCTAAATAAACAAATTATGGAATTTCCTTTCATATCTTTGTTTCAAAGTGATTCTCCACTTCCGTGTGTAAAATTCAGTTTCAACTTTAAGAACGTCAGTTAAAAACACCTTAATCTACTCAAACAATACAATTTTCCTCAGTTCATTTGTACCAAACGATTCGAAATAGGAAAACTCGCAAAATGAAAATCAAACAAACAATAAATCATTTAAATTTTTCCGCTTACTGAATTCCGCCACCCAATTTGTGCTCACTTTCAATCCAGACCGTGATTTGCTCTGAAAAGATCGTTTCAAGTAGGTATCCACCACCTGGTGGCTTCTTACTCCGGCTAAATGCATTATTTAATATTCACAAAAGGCCTTCAGAATCCCAACGATATGCTCGTGATGGTGACTGTTAACAGATTGCAGGAAATGAAGGAGCACTTACAGCACAATGACAGAAATACGGACCGAAATAATGAGAGCATCGGATCAATGATCGAGTTTTTATTACCAGAATCCGCAAAGACAAAAGCGGATTTCACGAAACCCTGGCATGATGTTATGTCATTAATTATAACTGAGGTATTACGATACTCGTACAAAATGGAAGATGAATTAGAAGAGCCAACTAGATGTGTAAAATACAGTTACACAAACGTCAGTGATTCATGGTCATTATGACAATGTTTATATTAACGGCAGCTTAATGGATGATAAAAGGTGTAAAAGGGGCTAACGTGGATGGTCTGTAACCTTAGAGTTTACTAGCTAATAAGAGAACATTGATATGCATTATAATGTACTTGAGAAGACATTTCAATGGTTTGTTTTTTTTTGGCGGGGGGGGGGGGGAATAAGTTGGGCGATGGGCGAAACTGGGCTCTGTGAAATTACCACCCAAGGCCTGAAGTGTAATTATGTTGTCGCAATTGCATGAGCCACCATCGAAGGAGACTTGCGTTAGATTTACTACTGCAAAAGCACATTTTTATACCGTAGAAGCATTTTCGATAATGGTGGGAAAACAGAACTGAGTGAACTGAGCAAACGCTCAGGCAACCAACGCGTAATTTTCAACAAAATAAGTGTTGTCGGAAAATAAATTTACGAATACATAATGTAGGTCAATACCTTCATATGGGCCACAATGAGCTAGATCTGAGTACTTTATTCTTAACTTGTACTTTCATTTACTTTATATAATCCTGTATCTTTCATTAATTTCGATTTAAAACCGAATTGAAATACCTAACTATATTTTGGAATTTCGAGTTCAAGTTGACCTGGAAATATCTTGTTATAAAATAAGGTTCTTTACAAATTGCTGCCTTTTATTAAAACACGAACGAACTGTTGGATACAGTATTCCTATCCCCCATGAAGCGGGCGCGGCAAAAATCTAAGTATATAATATTTCGTTATACATAACTGTTTGATTTTTCGATAAAACGATTACTTTAAATTATGGGCGTATTAGTGGGCGAAACTTGACACATGAGCATTCAGGGCGCCTACAGATGATAAATTCCATATTTCAGTTTTCTAGCTTCAATTTTGATGGATATGTTTTTTTTAGATTGTGTCAGTAAGTGGATTAAATAAATTCGTACGCTTTATTATTAGAGTATATGTTTGTAAATATTTCTTTTTTTTTTACAATAAGCGCGCACTATAGGGATTTGTTGGGACCCTTATAATGTATTAGCTACACAGCGCGGGCGTTAAGGAAATTAGGGTGAGACGAAAAGGAGAGATGCCGATGCACGTTGGTTTTGAATGCTTGTGGTTATAATGTGTAGGAAAAATGGAGCGGGGAAGAGCATTCCACATTCGTGTTGTACGGCTGAGGAAAGATTCTTTGAACTTCACTGTACGTCCGAACACAGGCTTGAGGGTGAACTGATCAGCATTCCTTGCATGACGGGTATTGCGGTTGAAATGTTCAAGGGGAGGAATGCAACTGGCAATTTCGTTTGAGCACTTATGGTGGAAATAACGATAAAACAACGAAAGGCAGGAGACCTTACGACGATGACTAAGAGAGTCAATCGATCTCGCGATGTCTCGGTCGCCAATGAGTTTTATCGCGCGTTGTTGGATCCTGTCAAGTAACTCCAAATAAGTTATTGGTGCACCGGACCAGATGTGAGCGTTGTACTCAAGTTTCGGGCGAATAAACGCCTTATAAATTGTAGCCAGATCAGAAGGGGTGAAATATTTCTTATAACGCTTAAGGAAGCCTAGACATTTCGCGGCATTCTTGGCGACACCGAATATGTGGTCATTCCAACGAAGGTTGTCATTAACACACATACCGAGAATGGAAAGTCTTTCGGTTTCAGCGATGCAAGTGCCATTGATAGATAATGGCAGTGTGTGTGGGTTTTGCTTTATTGACAGGAGACAGCATTGTGTTTTGGAAGCATTAAATTCCACTCTATTGATTTTACCCCACTGAGTTATGCTGTTAAGATCGGAATTTAATGAGCTTAACATACGTTGCCGTTCCAGTTACACACCCGAAGATGAGGGGCGTGACCCAAGAAACGAATATGAGAAGCTGAGGATACTATCATCAGCAAAGGAATGGATTGGATTAGAAGTAACAGACAGTAGATCATTTATAAAAATGAGAAAGAGAGTCGGGGACAGAACAGAGCCTTGGGGGACAACAGCATTTATTTGGTGAGTTGCAGACTTGAAGCCGTCCAAAACAACTTGAATTGAACGGTCCGAAGAGTATCATCGATTCCAAATGCACGCATTTTGGACAAGAGAGCTTGATGCCAAACTCTGTCAAATGCCTTTGAAATATCAAGCGCAACAATCTTACTTACACCACCCTGATGAAGAGATTGGTTCCACTTTTCGGTTAGATATGTCATCAAATCACCAGTGGACCTGTTTCTGCGAAAACCATACTGCCGGTCATTAAGCAGTTTTCGCGATTCAAGATATTTCATTAGCTGACGGTTTATCAGCGTTTCCATGACCTTAGAAAGAAGGGGCGTAAGTGCAATTGGTCGGTAGGAGGAGGGAGAAGAAGATTCGCCTTTTTTTGGTACAGCCTGGACAAATGCTGTTTTCCATCTTCCCGGGAAGAGTCCTGAAGAATAGGACAGATGGAAAAGCTTACGCAATAGTTTTGCCAGCGAAGAAGAACACTTCTTCTGAACGATAGGGGAAATACCATCTGGACCAGCGGATTTGTGAACGTCAAGATCTTGAAGTACTCTAGCCACTGTACGAGTGCGAAAGTGGATTGGTCCCATAGAGAATTCTACGCGCTCGAGTACAGGGGGAGACAAAGAACAGCGACCAGTTAAAACTCTTAAAGAAACCGTTTAGTTTTTCCCAATTGGCTTTCTCGTACTGCCATACGGTTCTTTTAGGAGTTTGTTCTTTAACTATGTGGTTGGAGTACGAAAAATTTGCTGATATGATACAATGGTCTGACGAACCTAGAGGCGATAATACGTTCAAAGCGTATTTATCAGGGTGAGAGGTAAGAAACAAGTCCAATGTGTTGGCAGTTTGGCTGCTAATGTCCGGTATTCGTGTCGGCTTATTTACAAGCTGAGTCAGGTTATTTACCTCAGCAAAGATCTCGACGTACCTTCATTCGGGTGTTGTCTAACCAGAATGTCGAAGCCAGCTTGAATTGTGTATATTGAAATCGCCCGCAATAACGATTTCAGAACGAGGATGAAGGGTCACAATTCTTGTAATAGAATCAGACACGGCATCAAACTCATTATAAGTTGAATGTCTGTCCAAGTTATGGGGCTTCTGTAAATAAAACAGTAGTGTATTAATTGCCTACGGACATGGAGTTTTAGCCAAATGAAATTAAATTCTGGGTTGGGACATTGGCCATATTGGGGCTGAAGTTGGTAGGATACGTCACTACGTATATAAACGGCGATACCGCGATGGGGAAAGAATAAAGTCACTAAGTTGTACCCAGGTAGACTAAACTCTGTTAAATCAGAGCCAACGCTAACCTGAGTTTCACTAAGTGCCAAAACAGCTGGTTTGTTGTGAAAAACATGGGCGTATAATGAAAAAAAAATTTTTCTCAACCCACGAATGTAGCTGACATCCACAACGAAATTCCTACACATTACAAAAAACAAACATACAAAAAACACAACTCCGACGCTAACTTAGCATAGCAAGCATATATTGCCACAGGACGTACGGACATGGCTATATCGACATTACTATCAACGCTGATCACAAGTACGGTAATTTGAGGTGGTGTACCGGATATAAGCAGTCAAACCGCCAGCACACCGGACTTGTTTCTTACCTCTAACCCAGAAAAATTAGCTATAAACGTATTACCGCCTTAAGGTTCGTCAGCACATTGTGTCATATCAGCGACTTTCTCGTACTCCAACCACAAAGTTAAAGAACAAACTCCTAAAAGAACCATATGGGATACGAGAAAGCCAGTTGGGAAAAACGAAACTCTTTAAGAGTTTTAACTGATCGCAGTGCTTCCTCGACAGCAACGTGGGTGCTGCTGCAGATATGATAACAAACATAATTTTACCGTTTTTGAAATGCTTTATCCCTAACCGGATAAAAAGTATCAAACCCAAGGAAAATGCGTGCTGTTACTCAAGCTGCAAAGAGTCTATCAAGTTAATAGAGGTAAGCTTTCGGTCATAAAAGGCCAATCCATTTGAGGAAAATCCAAATTAAACGAGAAAGAACTTAATGCAATGCCCTTTTTAATCGTGCTCTCCTACAACCAAAACCGAGGCAAAAAATACTACAAAGTCCCACGGGTAGTGAAAACTTTTACTCGTTTGATAAAAACATCAAGAATTCGGCCTCGTCATCTATCCCGACACCCATTTACAATGACATTCCAGCTGTTAGCTCTCTAGACAAAGCCAACGCCCACAGAATGTGTTTCATCTCCCCCTGTACTCGATTGCGTATAGAATACTCCATGACCCCAATCCAATTTCTAATTCGTACAGTGGCTAGAGTCCTTCAAGATCTTGACATACACAAATCCGCTGGTCCACATGGTACTCGTATTTCATCTATCGTTCTGAAGAGGTGTTCTTCTACGCTGGCAAAACCACTGCGTAAGCTTTTCTATCTGTCCTATTCTTTAGGGCTCTTTCCGAAAATATGAAAAACAGCATTTTACCAGCCTGACCCAAAAAAAAGGCGAATATTTTTCTCCCTTCTCCTACAATTTATGAAATAGCTTATGAAATATCGTGAATTCAAAAAACTTTTTACGCAGCTACAGGTCCACTGGCGATTTGGTGACATATCTAACCAAAAAGTGGAACCGATCTCTTCACCATGGTAGTCAAAGTAAGATCGTTGCGCTTAATATTTCAATTTGAAAGATTTCGGCATCAAGTTTTCTTCTTAAAAAGGTGTACATTTGGGATCAATGATACTCTTCTTCAGTTAGACATATAGTTGCTTGTCTTGCTGGGGCCAAGAAGGCTTATGCTCTGACAAGGAGACTGTTTCATAGCAGTCAACTTGACTCCAGAGTGAAGGTCATTTGCTACGTGGCCCTTATAAGGCCGATCATCGCTTATGGTTGTCCATTATGGTTTAATATAGCGCTTAGCTATATGGAAAAGATTCGGGTTTTGGAGAGACAATGTCTTAGGACCTGTCTCCGGTTGTTCCGAACGCCTGAATCCAACTATATAAAATACTATCCCAACAAAGGTCCTATACGATGGGGCTCAGTTGAAAAGGATTGACAATTTCCTCATTAAGGTGACTCGAAGGCACGTTGCAAGGGCGATGGCCAGCGACAATAGTCTGATATTTGGGGCTTACTACCCCAATGAAATGTACATAGAGAGTACGCTCCGGTCTGGCTTTATCCCGCCAGAGGCATTTATCCATATTGACGCAAAAGGGCTGGTACAGACGAGGCATGGTATCCCGGTATAATACCACCGCTACCGCAGTGCGAGAGATAAGCGGCTCATCCGCGGCGAGGACGTCGCCAATGCTCATGAGCTCCTCCGTTTTAGTACCGCAATAGCGGAGTGGGATAAATTCGATACGGAAAAGCAATTTGCGAATTTTGGTGGCTTTTTGAGGGTGGAGGGTTCAACATGCCCTCCCAAGACGGTGCGTTACTCTAGGTAACATCCTCTTAGTTTGTAAGATAGACTAAGTTAGCTAGGGCGTTTCTGGGAGGGGCCGGGCTCGCCAACTTATGGTGGTGCTTCCGGGAGGTGATTGATTCTGTAAGGCATCAGTCAGCTCACGGCGGCGCGTGTGCACGTTGACGACTGCCAGGCGCTCGGAAAGCAATTGGGATTTTGACCACTTGTTTCGTAATGCAACGAGTGCTCAGAATCCTAATTATAGTTAGAATATGTTAAGTAGTTTAAGTAAGTAGAGTAGGTAGTTTGTAATTTGTTTTTTTATATAAAAATATAAAATTTGATAAAGATGCCGAGTTTTCTTAAAAATTTTCTCGATGAAAACATAATATGTAAGATTAGTTCCTAAAATAGTTTTTAGGCCGAAAGGCAATAATTATAAGATAGAGTTAAGTTTAGGGCGTCCGCATAAGGATCAATAATCTAGAATAAGTATCCTATTAATTTTAAGTTAGATTTAATCATTTTTGTCTAGTATTTAAGTTGATATAAGCTAATAATTAATAAAAATTAATTTAAAACTAAAAAAAAAAAGCGTGTGAACAGGGGGTTATAACCGGTTGTAGCGCTCTTGGGTGGGCTTAGGTTCAACCCGCGTAACTCTATATTTTTTTCTTTTTTTTGTTTGTTGAATTTTTTTTGGTGACGGTAATCCGAGGTGATTGATGATTAAATTGTGAATTATTTGGTATAAATCTTGGTTTTGTTTTGTTTTGGTTCAGTTGAGTCAGGTTGGGAGGCAGACGTGTCCTTACCGCAGACCCTTCGGTTGTCGCGGTTCAAACGGGGGAGTTCCCTTGAGCGCTGGGATAATCGCGTGGCGCCCAGTATTAAAATTTATCCACGACCCTACTCCACCGGGATTGGTCGGCTCCTGGTGCTCAAGGACGCGGAATTGGAGACGTAACAAGCTATAAACGCCATTAGCTCGTATACCGTTGACTCCAAATCAGTCATGTACTGCTTCGACACTCTTCAAATACTCGGATTAAGAAACAAGACCAAATTATGGTGAGTTCCGGCTCATGTCGGGGTAGAAGGAAACGAAACTGGCCAGAAAAGGTTCAGAAACACCGTTCATAGGTCCCAAGCGCTTCTGCTGCACTCCTAGACCAGTAGCTATTGCAGCAATAAAAAGCTGGGTACACAGAAAATGTATCTATCTTTGGAAAAATATCCCAGGTCTAAGACACGCCAAACGAGCCATTCGGCCCTTCAATAATAATGCCACCAAATGCCTAAACCTAAGCAGGCATGATATCAAAAACTTAGTAGGGTACCTTACTGGTCACCATGGTTTAAGAAATCATCTAAACAAAATGAAAATAGCAGATTCTCCTGAGTGCCGACTTTGCCTTGAAGAGGACGAGTCAGCTGAACACATTTAATGTGAATGTCCGGACTTTAATGGAATTAGAAAGAAGATCTTTTGCAGGGAACATATGAGCCCCGAAGACATAAAGAATTCTTCTACTGGTAAAATTGTCCGATTTACACGGAAAGTGGGAATCCCACTAGTTTCAACTTTTTCTGGCCAATACGGTACAAAAGATCTTTTAGGTCGAAGTGCCTCCCCCTATTATATCGCCTTGGCGAGCCAGAAGTTAAAAAAAAAATTCTAACTCAACCCTCAAAAAAACCTACAATCCAGGGATTTGAATTTAAACTATTACTGTTGTTACTATCTGTTTAGTACAATAGTCACGTGACCTCCGTTACGTTTGCATTCTTTGGGCACCATCCCAATGCGATCGTTCGTATGACCTGTCTCGTAATTGTTGTGTGTAGGTACATACACGCATCTGTACACGGAGGACGCTATTCGACCCCTGATTGTTGATCTTCGCTACTTCTTTAACGGCAAGGTTATATCTGATATAGAGGGATCACATGCTCCCCGATTTTGGATCAATAAAGCCAATCAAATACTGGTGTTATTGCGTTTGTGTGATCCAAGGCACACAGGCGTTTTGCGTTTTGATACGTATATGCTCCTGTTTATACCCTATTCTAAGGGTATATTAATTTTGACGCATAGTTTGTAACATACCTTACTATTGCCTGTAGACCCCTAAAAGTTACTATATTTATGATCAGCATCGATAGTAATGTCGATCTAGCCATGTCCGTCCGTCCGTCCGTCCGTCTGTCGGCAAAAAAATAGGCCTTTAAACTGGGCCTAGAGAGCTGAAATTTTAGCCATATACTCTCTAGGGTCCCGAAATAATCAAGTTTACGAATTTTTGAAATCCGCCCACAGACACGCCCACAAACTCAAAAAAAAACAAATTTTGGAAAAAATCGAATTTTGAGCTAGAAAGCTGAAATTTTTTATATATGATCTATGACTCCTAAAACTGGCCGGGATATAAAATTTTCAAAATCCACCCACTGACACGCCCACAATTAAATAAAACAATTTTATTGAAAAACCAAAATTTGAGCTAGGGCCCTTTAAGCTCATGTGTAAATATTTTCAAAATCCGCCCACTGACACGCCCACAATTTAAAATCAACTTTTTTTGCAAATCCAAAGTTTGAGCTAGGGAGCTGAAATTTATAATACAAGGTGGCGCAAAAGTCATCACCCAGTGGCGTTCACCAATCCGACTGAAAACTACATAGGATAGATGTCAAACGTCGTGGATCATTTAGAACATTGGCACACAGAATTGCCTAAGGCACACCCAAGGGCTGAAAACCCTTCGGAAGATGCTATAATTTTTGCAAATAGCGGCAAATGTCAATTTTACTTTGACATTTGTGAAGTAAACAGATGACAACTTTTGCGCCACCTTGTATATACTCTCTAGGGCCCCCTTATGTGCTTATGTGTTAATATTTTCAAAATCCGCCTACTGACACGCCCACAATTTTTTTTTTTGAAAATTCAAAGTTTGAGCTAGGGAGCTAATTTATAATATATACTCTCTAGAGAGAGTAAGACTTTTGTCACACCCACTTATGAATGATAGGAATAAGAATAGGGTATCCAAGTGTTCGCTCAAGCGGACTGTAGCCCGTCCCTATGTTTTTGATTTGTAGTTCTATCTGTCTTTTACGACACTGGTGATATCCAGTCGTTTCAAACCCCAAATTTTAATGCACACTTGAGAACAGATTCAAAATATTAAACATAGCGCTAGTCTCATTACCTCAAAAATGTACTTTATTTGATGTTTTCCCCTGGTCGCATTTTACGACAAGCTATGTTTTTTCGAGGAACGCTGCAGCGATATTCTTAGACCATCCCTGCACGAAAAAATACCTGACCTTCTCAAATTTAACATTTCACACCGGCGTAAAATTATTGGTCCTTTCATTTGTGCAAAAATATAACTTTGTACACATAAATCGTTAAAGACGCTTTCTTTAAGGCTCTATATAGTGCGTTATTTATTACCTAATAACTATTGACTATCGAATCCGAATGGTTAGAGAAACTATGCAGTACGCCTAGAAGTCCTACCTAGAAGTACGGACTGTTTGCGTCCAAAATAGTATAAATTAAAACAACACATATAACGAAAGTATGAACTTGGTATCTGTATCCACAGAGCGCATCGTTAGCGACAACACGGAGCATTAAGCACTGAGCCAACGTTTCCGAAGCTACAAATAATAATCAAAAGGAGTACAGTTTTCGGCATGAAATTAGTTAAGATAAGTCTACTAAGACAAGACAACCTTTCATCTTTCCCTCCCACTCCAGCACACTGCTTCTAACTCACCAGGCCAAGCGATTCGAAATCCATGATGGCTTGATCTTTGAAATTGTTTTCAATGCAGTCTAGAAACTGTGGGCTATAACACATATCAAAACTCAAACCACCAACTGCAGAAAATCGTCAACATAAATGTTAAGGTCGTCTTGTTTCACCGCTTGTCAATTGCTAACTAAGCTCTTTTTCAAAGCATTTCAGCTATCTGTTCATGTGACCCCGTAGGGTTTCACAAGTCCAAATAAACGCGGTAATTTACAACTTCTCTCCTCATCGAAGAGCATTCCAACATGCGATGGATTACGTCTTCAACGAGAGGCAACGAGATCAGAAAACAAAATTTAACAGTAGTTCGTTTTTTTTTTATTTTTCCTCCTCTAAAGCCAATTAAACACCTACCATGATGCCATTTTGGTCTGCCTGCAAAATTGTATAGTATCGCACTCGCACAGCCGTACAAAAACCTATGCTTACATTATGTCATTATGCATTCGACCAGACGAAGATATTTCAAATATGAATCTCTAACTAGTTAAGCAGAAAGAATACCCCGAATATTGCGTCCATCTATTTTTTTTTTGAAATCAAAACTAGAGCTCCTACTCGACCCGTCCACATTAATCTTTATTTTCTGAATCTTCATTGAAAATTCGACCGTCCGTTGCGATGACGGATAATACATGAACACGGTTTGGTGACCATACAATACCCCAAAACAAAAAAAAATATAATGGAAACTTAAACACAAGTCGCACAATGCCTACCTCTTCACTTCCGTGGATAAAGTGGATGGAACTCCATCAGGCACTGCACCACAACTATAGATGGCCTTTCTCTTTCCATAGAGAAACAAAAAAAAGCATAGAAAAAAACAAAAAAAACAACCAGGGAAAACACATACTAAATCTAACGGAAAGGTCTCATAGATGGTGAGTTTTTATAAATGCCAGTGCAAGATAGATTCATTCCACAGAATCGTGTTTGGAGCCAGCCACATAGAGTATCCGTCCTCTCTTGGCATGTTGTCTTAAATCCGGAAAATTTATACCATTGAACGTTACGTGAATTGTTAAAATCGCCTATTGGCGCCAATCGTGTTTAAACGAGTGTTTTTTCTAGCTTGTTAATTATAAATTATTAATTAGTGTGGATAATATATTCAGCGACTACCGACAATCCTTTAAGGATATTATGCAATAGGGATTACAAAAAAAACCAAAGAAAATGTGTATAGTTTTCTCAAACTAAATTTTTTGAAGGATTAATTACTTGTAAAGGAAACGTTATAACAATCAGAACTTGTCTTCAACCATAACGCATTGGAATTGAATGTGCAGAATGAATTCAACGCTACTCGTATGCTGCCTCCTTATAGGTAAGTTCAAAATTCAAAATCAAATCGTCGTCATAAATCAGGATATCACTTTCAATAAAGATATATGTACATTAATTTAAAAATAAACTATTTTGAAGTGATTTTAAAGAAAACGAAATAATGTTGCATACAAGAAGAACAACTTATAGGCACTATCGGACTTTAAGGAAAACCGCTTAAAATTGTTTTTTTTTTTTTAAAAACTTTAGTTTAAATTTAGACCAAAAGAATAATTCAGATATCTGCAAAATATTTGAGACGCATTCACAGGTTAAAGGAAAAGAATCTAACATTGCAAAACAAACTTCGCTTCGGTTTATATTCGAGGGAATAGTTCCTGTTTGCTAAAATATAGAATAATCTCTGCAATACTTACACGGACCTAAGTTTTACATTATTCAATTGGAACCAATTTCTTAATTTATTTACAAAATAGAAACGTATATTGAAGTTGCATGATGCATTTAATTTTTGTATCGCTGATATCGAAAGGATTTCCATCCTAGTTATGTGTGTTAATGAAAACCTCCATTTGAGATGGTATTCGATTTCACATTTTCGATATCACCAAAAATACTGCGGAATGTCTAAGACTCTTTTATCGAAAAAAAAAATGTTTCAGCCAAATTAATGAGGTCCTTGTCTCGTTCACATGTCTAGTGTACAAATAACAAAACCTCTTGGTGTTCGCAAAACCGTTGACAGTAAGGAGGAAAGTTGATTATCCCATGGAAGTGGATTCATCTATGTATGTGATCAGTTTCCCTCAACGACTTACTAAAATGATCCGGATATAATATTTCTTGCATCAAGTGAATCAGGAATCGGTTTTTTTTTTGAATTAACATAACATTAACGTATATAGTCAATATAGTGTAGAACAAAGATTTGTATAAAACTCAATGTACCTGTGTATATTTGTATCTATGCTATGGATTTCGAAACCACCGAATTGATTGAGTGTATTTCTGAAGTTTGATCAAAATCGGTTCTGCAGTTTACCCGCACTACCGTACTTCATTGTTTTACGCTTTATGTAATCTTATACATTAATATAGGGAAAGGCTATGTTGGATACCCTATTCCTCTTCCTATTTCCCATAAAGAGAGTGTGTCAAAATTCTGAGTATGGGTGAATTGTGAAGAAGGATATGGTCCACATATTTTATTATACATAACTATTTTGTACGTTTTTTAAAGGGTTTTATGCAAAAAAAAACAAAAGTTTTTGTAGGTAAACGCCCCTAAAAGTGGGCATGGCAGCAAACTTTCCACGAAGGAACTGTTCAAAACGACTTTGCGAAGAATAGGACTTTCATTTCCAATGATTTCTTCAATAAAAGGTTGTTTTAAATAGTGGGCGTATCAGACAGCGGATTTCAAAAATCCTAACACACGAGCATTTCAGGCCCCTAGAGACAATATATTCAAAATTTCAGCTAAGTTCGATTTTTTTTGAGAAAATCGAGTGTAACATAAAAATTCTTGCACTTGATTATTTCGGGCCCCTAGAGAGTATACGTTCCACATTTCAGCTTTGAAGCTCGAGGTTTAGGCCCTATTTTTTACCGTCGAACGGAAGGACATGACTTGATCGACATTACTATAGATGCTGATCACAAATATAAGCCGTGTTTCTTTGCACGCGGATATAGGGATAATTTTCAATTTGCATGTACAATACAACAACAACTTATCCTATATACGCTAACTTTAGCGGGGATAGCTATCGCCGCTAAGTCATTTAGCGGGGATAAACAGTGCTTCCAAAACCCATTTTCTTCGTTTTTGATGAATCGAAGCGATGAATTTTTCAGGAAATGTCAAAGTTTGACATCCCGCCGACCACTAACGCATCCCGCCGAATATTTTGTTCGGGATTTTATTATTATTTTTTTTCAAAATTTAGTAAATCTGTGAATGCAAAACTTTTTTTTATAATTTTAGAATATGTTTGACATTAATTTCAACTGTGGGAAATTAATATTTTTGAATTTCACGATTTTCAATACAAATTTCTTAATTCAACTTACAGCTGTTTCACCAATAAACGTCATAGGTGCATGTGTGCTGCCAAATTTTTTTTGATGAATTCTTAAGCGGCGATGGTCGTTTTCTGATGCCATGCCTATATCCGCGTGCAAAGAAACACGGCTATAGTAAGTTTTAGGGGTCTACGGGGTTTGTTACAAACTACGAGTCAAAATTAATATACCCTTAGAATAGGGTATACAAATTAAGGTTTGTGTGGTCGTCTTCATCGTTCATCCGATTAAGTAGAATCTTTGTACAGTTGTTGTTGATACTTATGCGAAAGTTCCTGGTATAGGTACTACCACCAACGTATAAAGGTGGTGCGCTAATGTTTGTGTGTTTGTATCCTATGCGTTCTCGCTTCGTTAATCCGATTGAGTTGAGAATTTGTACAGCTGTTGTTGGCACTTGCGTGAAAGAGTCTTGTAAAGTGTCATAAACGTGCAATAGGTGGCGTGCATGTCGTATCGGACAATTTTCGTCACCCTCATCCTGCAAGTGCGCATCGTTTATCCGATTGAGTTGACAGATAGATGGATAGATATTTATTTTCTCTTTCTTTATAGTTAAATATTTTCTTGGTACTTTCGCAAAAATTTGTATAATGTAGTACGACTAGCACTTTCCTGTAGCGGGTAGGCGCAGAAATGCACGCCGGCTACGCGCTAAAGTGTTGTAATTCAGATTTTAAGATAACAGAAAAAAAACTATTTTACTACTAATGTAAGCTAAGGCGAAACAACATTCGAAGAGCTCCGCTAGTTTGAAATAAAACTCAAAATCTGATGGGCGGAGGCTTTTTAAATAGTTCTTCCAAGTCCCATTAAGTCTATTTCTTAGCGACATAAGCTCTCTAGTATACCAGGGGTGAAACGTATTCACGAAACGCACATTCATAGATAATTTGATACGATTGACTTTACTCTTCAGTCATTCATCAAAGAGTAAAAAGAACATACTGCATCTTCAATTACTTAATCACTTTTCTGAAAATCAGTGCGAGTGCTAACGTTCGTGACTATAGTTGGCAACGAACATCGGTCAGAACACTTCTTCCAAGCGTCTTCAAGTCGTTAAGATGACGATCGTTTCTATACGATGATGAATCTTGATTGAGGATTTCCGTGTCTAAAATGCAAGAATGAAGCCATGCATTCGCCAAGGAGAATATGACATATGAGAGGGCTTGGCTTTAGTGTACATAATTTAAAAATTTGTGAGAAACAGTTTATTTAAACAATTTTAAAAGTGTCGTCTTTCTTTTTTATTGTTTATTGATTCATCTAAGCCAAAAAAGCCTTCACGTCGAAGAACCTTTCTCAAAGAAAATGGAGCCCAACCGGTTCAGTTGGTATTGTCGTGTTAACGAGAGAGATTCTACGAACGTCATTAAAAACGCATTATCAATCAACGCTAACCAGGCCTAAAAACTATTAGATCACAAAAATGCAACAACACGAGCATTCGAATTGCCTCAGTGACGAAGTGATTCGAAATCGAGAGGCCTGTCGATACTTTTCGAGGTCGAACCGGCAGTGAGTTGTCAGGGTTAAGATCATTTTAGTCCAGATCGTAACCTCGTCGTTAAAGAACGAAGAATTGGCTCACCTATAACGTAAATACAAATTCATCCAGCATTTATCTTTGGTGGGGAGAGAAAAGTCGGAGACATGGGTCGCTAAAATTTAGCACAAGCGGCAAGTGAAACAGAAAAAAAGACTAAATTCGAAATCTCCTGTTCTTTCCAAATTTTTAAAAGTTAGAATATAAACGCTTCTCAATTCTGCGGAGTGAAACATTAAATTCTTTCATGCAAAAAGTTCATGTATAAATATGACTCCGGAACACACATGTTGTCGGGTAATCTGTCTTTCTTTTCACTTCAAGGACTGCTTCCGGCAAGTACTTTTATTGGTAGCACTATACGATTTACTATTTCTCTAATAATAACCGTTTTTAGTTGAACATTCTAAATATTTTGTCGTATATAGCCCGATATATGTATTCAGGTTTACTTAAAAAAAATCTTTAACAATTCCTATTTGAATAAGAAATAATTGGCTATAATTCTCTATTTTCTACGTTTGTAGCCGCTGCATGGCATATCCTATAATGATATGTTTTGTACATCTCGTGTTTCCACTCAGTTTTTACAACAAATTTCCAAGCAGAGAGTGAAGTGCATACTGACACAAATACAATTTAATGTGTGCCCATAACGCAGTACTGTGATTCTTACAGTCGCAGTATTAACCGTTAATTAAAAAGTGCGACTAGTGAAGATTTATGTTCTTAAGCTTTTGTGAGAAGTTTTATTTTTTAGCGAATAATTAATAATAAAACGGGTTGAGAACCAATTTTCTTAGACATTTAATTATACTATTCACATTTTATAAAAATTTGAGCTTAAATATTCTACATCAACAAAGAAATATAAAAACATAGGGACGGGCTACAGTCCGCTTCGGCGAACTGTTGGATACCCTATTCTTATTCCTATCCCTCATAAGTGGGCGTGACAAAAGTCTAAGTATGGTTGAATTGTTAAGAACGCTCTACATATTTTGTTATATAACATTTAAAGGATTTTATAAAAAAACATAGGGACGGGCTACAGTCCGCTTGGGCGAACTGTTGGATACCCTATTCTTATTCCTATCCCTCATAAGTGGGCGTGACAAAAGTCTAAGTATGGTTGAATTGTTAAGAACGCTCTACATATTGTGTGCGCTCTAAGGATTTTATCAAAAAAACGCTCCCTAGCTCAAACTTGGGTGTTTCAATAAAATTGTTTTATTTAATTGTGGGCGTGTCAGTGGGCGGATTTAAAAAAAATTAACACATGAGCATAAAGGGCCCCTAGAGAGTATATATTATAAATTTCAGCTCCCTAGCTCACTTTGAATTTTCACAAAAAAAAAAAAAATAAATTGTGGGCACGCCCACAGTGGGCGGATTTTGAAAATATTTACACATGAGCATAAAGCGCCCATAGAGAGTATATATTAAAAATTTCAGCTCCCTAGCTCAAACTTTGGATTTTCAAAAAATTGTTTTATTTATTTGTGGGCGTGTCAGTGGGCGAATTTTGAAAAAGTGGGCGGATTTTGAAAATTTTTTATCCCGAGCAGTTTTAGGAGTCATAGATCATATATAAAAAATTTAAGCTTTCTAGCTCAAAATTCGATTTTTTCCAAAATTTAGTTTTTTTGAGTTTGTGGGTGTGTCTGTGGGCGGATTTCAAAAATTCGTAAACTTGATTATTTCGGGACCCTAGAGAGTATATGGTTAAAATTTCAGCTCCTTAGGTCCAGTTTAAAGGCCTAATTTTTGCCGACGGACGGACGGACGGACATGGCTAGATCGACATTACTATCGATGCTGATCATAAATATAGTAACTTTTAGGGGTCTACCGGCAATATTATGGTATGTTACAAACTATGCGTCAAAATTAATATACCCCTAGAATAGGGTATAAAAAAGTGGTCTGGGTGCGACCCGCAAGGGCCACACGACTAACTTCACAGTGGCATCAATATGATTTATGCGATTAGTGGTAAATTTTGAAATGTGGATAACCATAAGATATGGTTAAGAATTATTTAATATTAAAAAATGCTCTTTAATATTGTTCATGGAAATTAAATGTTGTTAATAACAGCGAAGTATGATATATATTAATGCAACCATTGTTATGAACACGGAGCCCTGTAAATTTACATGTATACGAAATAACGAAGCACAATGTAATATTGATTTGCTCAATGACAAATGACAATAAATAGTACAAATAAAGGCAAATTATTTTAGTTACTTATTTATTGACAAAACATAGGGGCGGGCTACAGTCCGCTTGGGCGAACTGTTGGATACCCTATTCTTATTCCTATATCTCATAAGTGGGCGTGACAAAAATTTAAAGGATTTTATCGAAAAAACTAAGCTTTCTTAAATAAAAACGCTCCCTAGCTCAAACTTTGGTTTTTCAATAAAATTGTTTTATTTAATTGTGGGCGTGTCAGTAGGCGGATTTAAAAAAAATTTAAGTATGAGCATAAAGGGCACCTAGAGAGTATATACTATAAATTTCAGCTCCCTAGCTCAAACTTTGGACTTTCAAAAATAAAAAAAAAATAATTGTGGGCGTGTCAGTAGGCGGATTTTGAAAATATTTACACATGAGCATAAAGGGCCCCTAGAGAGTATATATTAAAAATTTCAGCTCCCTAGCTCAAATTTTGGTTTTTCAAAAAAAATATTTTATTTAATTGTGGGCGTGTCAGTGGACGGATTTTGAAAATATTTATACATGAGCTTAAAGGGCCCCTAGAGAGTATATATTATAAATTTCAGATCCCTAGCTCAAACTTTGGATTTTCAAAAAAATTGTTTTATTTATTTGTGGGCGTGTCAGTGGGCGGATTTTGAAAATATT
Organism: Portevinia maculata; assembly: GCA_949715645.1. Classification (NCBI taxonomy): domain Eukaryota; kingdom Metazoa; phylum Arthropoda; class Insecta; order Diptera; family Syrphidae; genus Portevinia; species Portevinia maculata. The sequence continues at coordinate 44,211,431 of OX454527.1, forward strand.
TATACATGAGCTTAAAGGGCCCCTAGAGAGTATATATTAAAAATTTCAGCTCCCTAGCTCAAACTTTGGATTTTCAAAAAAATTGTTTTATTTGTCAGTGGGCGGATTTTGAAAATATTTATACATGAGCTTAAAGGGCCCCTAGAGAGTATATATTATAAATTTCAGATCCCTAGCTCAAACTTTGGATTTTCAAAAAAATTGTTTTATTTATTTGTGGGCGTGTCAGTGGGCGGATTTTGAAAATATTTATACATGAGCTTAAAGGGCCCCTAGAGAGTATATATTAAAAATTTCAGCTCCCTAGCTGAAATTTTGGTTTTTCAATAAAATTGTTTTATTTTTTTGTGGGCGTGGCAGTGGGCGGATTTTGAAAATTTTATATCCCGAGCAGTTTTAGGAGTTATAGATCATATATAAAAAATTTCAGCTTCCTAGCTCAAAATTCGATTTTTTCCAAAATTTTGTTTTTTTGAGTTTGTGGGCGTGTCTGTGGGCGGATTTCAAAAATTCGTAAACTTGATTATTTCGGGACCCTAGAGAGTATATGGTTAAAATGTCAGCTCTCTAGGTACAGTTTAAAGGCCTAATTTTTGCCGACGGACGGACGGACGGACGGACGGACGGACATGGCTAGATCGACATTACTATCGATGCTGATCATAAATATAGTAACTTTTAGGGGTCTACGGGCAATATTAAGGTATGTTACAAACTATGCGTCAAAATTAATATACCCCTAGAATAGGGTATAAAAAACGCTCCCTAGCTCAAACTTGGGTGTTTCAATGAAATTGTTTTATTTAATTGTGGGCGTGTCAGTAGGCGGATTTAAAAAAAAATAACACATGAGCATAAAGGGCCCATAGAGAGTATATATTATAAATTTCAGCTCCCTAGCTCAAACTTTGGATTTTCAAAAAAGTTGTTTTATTTATTTGTGGACGTGTCAGTGGGAGGATTTTGAAATTTTTTTATCCCGAGCAGTTTTAGGAGTCATAGATCATATATAAAAATGTCAGCTTTCTAGCTCAAAATTCGATTTTTTCCAAAATTTTGTTTTTTGAGTTTGTGGGCGTGTCTGTGGGCGGATTTCAAAAATTCGTAAACTTGATTATTTCGGGACCCTAGAGAGTATATGGTTAAAATGTCAGCTCTCTAGGTACAGTTTAAAGGCCTAATTTTTGCCGACGGACGGACGGACGGACGGACGGACGGACATGGCTAGATCGACATTACTATCGATGCTGATCATAAATATAGTAACTTTTAGGGGTCTACGGGCAATATTAAGGTATGTTACAAACTATGCGTCAAAATTAATATACCCTTAGAATAGGGTATAAATACTAGCTGTCCCGTGCTCGCTTTGCTTCGCCAGTCTGCCACTTCTCAAATTTAAAACAAAATACTTGCTGATAAGAACTGATAAAGAAAACGTCGAGAGTGTCCCTACACATTATATGGATACACTCTGAGTGTGACTCCCCGTCAATCTCATTTGCGTGTCATACCCTATCTTTCTCAATCCCGCCCATGCGCCATAAAAAAATAACACAAACTGGCTAAGGGTCCATAAAAAAAAGAAAGAAAAAGCACATTGCACAAAAGGTACAGGTAAAAAAAACAGATTTGTGCCGCACACACACACAAATTTTCCTCCAGTGAACGCTGGGAAAATCCAACGATCTAGCTTCAATCGAACATTTTACTTTTTTGTATTGTATACAATGTATAGTTTAATGCTTATTGTACAACTTTATGATAACCTACAAAGATGATTTATATCTTAAAATATTTGTACATAATTGAACTCTATATAAAAAAACATCCTATTTCATTTGGATGAGTCATTCCAAAGCTAGGAGCTAGAAAGCATCCGAGAGTTTCAACTTTTCTTAGATATTAGCTTAGATCTCCGCTTCTGGACAGCGGATGAAGCATTTTCCCGCGTTAAAAAGTAGCCTATGCCCATTCTCAGGCTCTAGACTATCTGTGTACCAAATTTCATTTAAATCGGTTCAGTAGTTTTGGCGTTAAAGCGAGACAGACAGACAGAGCGACAGAGTTACTTTCGCATTTATAATATTAGTATGGAAGTATGGATATATGATATATCAATCAACAAAAAAAGTTCAAAATTGTAATGGGTTCAAAAATTATCTCTGAAGGAGAAATTTTAAAATGGATAAGCAATTATGATGAGAGTGAGGATGAATGTGAAGGTGGCAATGATTTGGACGATGCTGATTTTGATATCGAGTCCCAAAGTTTAACAAGATTAAGAAATGAAAAACCACTACGTCGAGTTAATCGGTTCTCGTCAGATCACCGTAATTAAACGACGTTGGGCGCGGTTAGTACGTAGATGGGGGACCGTTTGAGAACAACCGCGTGTCGTTGGCCAGTCCCATCTACAGAGTTGAGGTAGATAATACATACGTGGTATCACAATGGACCTAAATTGGTCTAAGTGTGTCGGCTTCTGCCGACAGCCACATAAACCTAACCTAACCTAAGAAATGAAAAGCCAGAAGATTCAAATGCTGTCGAATGAAGATCTCGAGGTCCAGGAAGATGTTGATTTTGATAATGAGCTCTTTGACATTGAGTCCGTACCAAAGGTAATTGCAGAAGATAATAACCGTAGTGACTACACGACCTTTAGCAACTAAAGAACTCATTTATACATTAACAGGCTCCCGACCCGTGAAGAGTCTCTGTCTGAGATACTACAGCCTTCTATCCTCTGTGATCCCGGACACGCTGCTTCAGGTTGTCGATACCAAGTGCTCTGGCATCCGCGATGGCTTGGTTTTTAAAACGAAGGCTTTGTCCTTCTTGCTTTCACGAAGAAACGGGGCTAGGAATAGAAGACCCTCTTGGCTGGAGCATAATTGTCCATTCGCTCAATGTGGCCGCGCCAATGTATTGGGCATGATTAAGCTTTTTGAACTACATGTACATCTTTGTAAAGCTCATAGAGTTCGCGGTTATATATTCTCCACAATCCCCTTTCCTCGCATATAAGACTAAATATGCTATGGTGTATCTGTCTTTCAAAAGAATCCAATATTAGCTCCCGTTGCTACTTATCGTCCAGCACTCGGCACCATAAAGCAGCACTGGCAGGATTAACATTAAGGTTTGATAGTGCATGCATTTCGTCCTTAACAGCGGTTTCCTAAAGTAATTCTTCGTCAGATCGGCACAAAGCTGTCATTCTTGAAGCTGATGTTTACAAAAATTAAATGAAAAAATATTGCCCTTAGACGATTTCAAGATATCGGTTGCGGAAACACTCTGTCGCTTAAAGCTGTTCGGTCAAAAACAAACTGCAGCACATGTTCCGTCAAACCAAGTTAGACTAGATAGCCTTAACCATGGTGCATGCCTCAACGTTTAACGTGCAAACTGCCTACCTTGCTGTGGAAAGCTAACATTTGCCAAATGTTCAAATTGCGAAACAGCGCTTTGCTCCAATTAAGACAGAAATTTCCTCGTGCTTGGAAAACCCCAATTTTATTTACTTGTTGATATGTTTCTTTGAAATAATTGAATTAAAATTTTTAGCTTATTTTTAGTTATGTATTTTGTTTCAACCGATATGGAGTGGAAAAATAAAACTTATTTTGAGAAAAGAAAAAGTGTGCTTTAATTGCATGATATTTATATATCATATATCGGGCAATATCTCAACAACGGCTCAATATTTTAACAAATCATTATCATTTTCGTAATCAGGGCAATGCAATGCATGGCGAAATATCTTGTTTTAAGAAAAAAATATACAGTTTAGGGTTAAAATAAGACTCTGCTGTTTATCACGGTACAAAATATATTTATTTTATTATATCCCTTTAACCTTTCATACACAATGAATCTGACATTTGAATTTCATAACATATCTCTTATGTTATATTTAGTATTTTGTTTGTTGTGAAATTAGCTTCGATAAGTGTTATAAACATTACATCAATTATAAAATAAAAAACTCAATTACAAATAAGAAAACAAATCGTCAACAAATCTGTTAAAGGTCAATTTTCCAACACTTCTCTAGAAACTACCACATAATATCAACTATTTGGTTTGTTTAACATCACAACTGCATTATGCTATCGCACTGGAACAAAGAATTGAATAATAGCGCATCGGGCAGAGTTTAATGCCTTTCGTGGAATGGCACACCCCAATCATGAAAGGAACGTACGGAGAATAAATGAATGATCGGCGAGCCACCGAATATGTTACTAATTTCAAAAAGCCAAGTTCCACAAAAGCACAAAGAGTTACCGCAAGAGTTAATGTTTATTCCCTGGCAATCATTGCACACAACACTGAACCTGTTGCTGGAACAAGTCGGCCACAACCGCACATTCCATATCTACTGTCATCATTACTTTTTTAAAGGCATTTTAAAGTAATTTGTAAAGAGTATAAGCGTTAAATAATGTTTACTTTCCCTTTTTGCAGGCATCCTCAGTACATACGGCCTCGAGAAAAAAGAACAGCAATCCAAAGTCCCTGCGGATGGCGAAACAAAAAACCAAGCATCCGTAACCAAGGATAAGCGACAAATTGGCTCGCATGACACTGCTGCGTATGCCAATGAAAAATCCGACGATCCCGAACGGCCACAGGAGACTATTTACGGTGCTAGACCAGGCAATTTTCTAATCCGTCCATTATCGTCACAAGAACAGGAATTGCGCAACTACCAGCCAACCAGTAGGCCACAGAGTCAGCAGTTACAAGCGATAGGACCACAACTGGAGCAAAGTCAAGAGGTAAGAAACTGTTGCATCTCAATTTTGTCCGGTTTCCGGTTCCGGTTTCTAGTTTTTTTTTCACTTTTGATGAATTTATCTCATTACAAACTGGAGCTCTCTTCCTTTTAAAGATTGCCAGACCATGGAGTCATGTACGCATCTCAAAGTGCATCTGATTAATCTACTCATGCTACATAAGTAGCTGTATTTGCATATTTTACCTTTATTAAATAATTTGTGTTTCGCTTAGTATTCAAGAAACATCACCGGTGAAATAGAGATTTGAGCTGTTTGTATTGTGAAAGTGAAATGACAAAAGGTTAATGCGGTGCCACTCGCTATTTTGAAATAAAAGTGACTAATGTAAGAAAAAAAGATTATTCAAGAGGTCGTTTTCGTGACTTGAAGTTCACGTTTCTTCTTCGATTACCGCATCAGAGCGGGGTGGATTAACCACTGGAATTCTCCGCTCCATTGCCATCAACATGAAGTGCTAACGGATGTTTGTATCTTTATCCGCGGTTTTTACCTCTGATTAACCGATTTTTACGAATATCTATAGGAACATATTTTTTTTGTAAGAATTAAAATATTAAAACCAAAGTGGAGAATACATTTATCGGAAGGTGAACTCTCGTTATGGAATGAAGATACATATCTCTCAAGTGCTATTGCGAAATACCAGCACTTACCAAATTTAATGCAAATTATAGTTGTTTAATGATTACCGTGTGAATTTGGTAGGAGGTCAAATTCATGAAAAATTAACTCAGCTGTTCTTGGGTTTAATAATAACAAAGACAAAAGAATAAATGAGTACCGACTTGCACTCGGTCGTATACTCATTATTTTTCAATGGCTTGACTAAAAGCTGTGAAATTTTATAATCTTTTGTATTATTGCAAATTTGATTTTGACAAACTTGAGCCTGATATCTGACGCAATTCTACTTATATCATTTAGATGGTGTTTTCATCAATCCCAAGGGCATTAGTTTTTCTTGCCAAGAATGTTTATCTTATTTCACAGCTTCATAAGTTATTACCTGTGTAGTTTAAGCAACAACACAAAATTGCCACGGCATGCCATTGGTTTAGGTTAGGTCTTACATTTATGGATTTAAGTATGTCCTATTACATACTTGGAATATGTGGCATTGCCGTCTTGGAGAAATTCAAATAGGTACTTACTAATAACGTCAATACACTCAAGTAATTTGAAATTAATATAGAGCTTACTGTTGTTAACTTCGTGAATGTTTCGCTCGAATAATATTATAAGGCGCGTCTTATTGAGAAGTGTATACGCAGCTAAGCAAAATTGTACACGTTGAACAATAACAAGGTCAGCATAAGAGTGAAGATAAAGTCTTAGAAATCTGGAATGAAATGACACCCAAGACACCCCGAACCTTAGCTTAGATTTGCAATGTCTAAGCTGAGGTGCTGAAATTAAATATATTTATTTCCCCGCAACCATCCACACTCATTCGCTTACACAGGATAAATTCTAGAAAAGCAAATTGATTTGGAAAGCAAAAATTAGATTAATAAAAATTCGAGACTTGCTTTTGTGAACATACGTCTAAAACACATTTTAATTTCACCGAAGTTGAATTTAAGTTGGGCATTGTGTATGATTCCATGTGAATTCCAAATTAAAGTTGGATATAAAAATGGGCATATATCGTTTTATTGGAACTTCAATTGCTGAGCTTTATATAAGTTCCCAATAAGAAGCGTCTTTAGTCACTTGACTCAAGAATAAAATTAAAAATTACAGCTCACTTCTTCTCTTCCTTTATAGCGAAGTTACGATCAGAATTATAGGGATCGCAACCCTCCCCTTTATGGCCTCCCTACTGGCCCGCTGTGTGATTCGCCGGTTCGACCTCAGGCAGGCTTCCCGGTTTTGTGAAGCCAATCAAATGCATTTGCATGATTCCAGCCTGCCATTTTCACGATTTAGACGCGTGCATGCTGCTTTTTTTGATCTTTGTTTGATCGTCCTTTTACGACACCGGTGATATCTAGCTACGTCAACCCACGGATTTGTATGCACACTTGCTGAAGAATTTAAAATAAACGCGTCGCTAGGCTCACCTAGATGCTAAAATAGCCTAGATGTGATTTGTCTCCTTAGGTTAGGTTAGGTATGTGGATTGATGATGCACTCAGGTCAGTGTTGACCCATTGTGATGCCCATAGGGGGTCCACGTGTGTCGCGTTGTGGTGTCTTTCTTGTCTCGTCGGTAATGTCAATCATATCCTCTCCAGCCATCCGGTTTTTGCTGAGAACCTGAAAAGTTTGGAAAGAGGGATTTCGGATAGTTCCGTTAGGCTGTGGGAAAAAATAGTTTCCTAAAGTTATTTTTCTTAATTGACTGAGGCCTGGACAGTGGCACAGAAAGTGGAGGGTGTCCTCGTGTGCCTCCTCATCACCACAGCCCCTACAAAGGCCGTCCTCAGTAAGACGCATTTTCAGTCTATGGTTCCCCAGTAGGTTGTGTCCAATGAGTATTCCCACCAACATCGAAACAGATTTAATGTTTTTGGAGATCTTGTGGGTTCTGGCTTAATCATAGTCTGGCCACATTTCCTTGGATGTTTCGCAGGTAGGAAGGGTGTTCCACCTGTTTTTGGCGATTTGCAGTTGTTTCTGCCCCACCCGTGCTTTGAGGTCACACAATGGCGGTTTAACAAACTGGTCCGCCTGTTCACAACTCATTGTAGAGCCCTTTCTTGTCAGTTCATCAGCAATTTCATTACCCTGAATGCCCCTATGACCGGGGACCCAGCATAGCTTTACATTATGTTGACCGTCAAGAACCCTCAGCTCTTCGCGGCACCGTTTCACAAGCTTAGATTTTATCTCGACAGCAGGGATTGCTTAAATTGCAGCTTGGCTATCAATGAAAATTGTAATATCATCACATGATATCGCTCCCATTGAGGCTAATTTGGCTGCCTCTACCACAGCCAATGTCTACGCCTGGAAGACGCTGCTGTGATCAGCGAGTCGAAATGTGCTTTTTAGCTTTAATGTTTCTTAAAACACTCCAGCTCCAACGCCTATGTCCATTTTTGAGCCATCTGTGTAAATGGATATGGATTCGGCTGCATGTTCGTTTCTCTCCCATTCCTCTCTACTAGGAAGAATGCAGGAGAATGGTCTATGGAAGTCAAGGTGCGGCAGCATGGAATCAGTAGATAGAGTTGAGCCCAAGTATTTACTCAGAATCTGTGCGTGACCCGTTGAGTTCTTTTTCCAGCAGTTTAGCTGGCTGATCCGAAGGGCGCTTCTCGTCGCCGATTCTTGCATGTATAGGTCCAAAGGAAGCAGGTTGAGGATGATTTCCAGCCCCGCCGTTGGGGTGGTTCTCATTGCACTGGTCGTGCCTACACACGCCATCCTTTGTACCTTTGTCATGTTTTTCAAGTGGGTGACTTTATTTGTGGATTGCCACCAAAGAAGTCCTCCGTATATCCATAAAATATTCTTGGGGTTAGGACCCCAGTTTTTCCCGAACATTCGACTACAGGTATAGAAAGCTATTGTGGCCTTTTTTATGCGTTCAACACATTTAATTTCCAATTGAGTTTAATGTCGAGTATGACACCCAAGTATTTGGCGCACTCGGATAGTTTGAGGGTTATCCCATCGATACCCGGTAGGTTGAATCTTGGTATTGCTCGTTTGTTGTAAAACCAGTTCAGTTTTTTGGGGGTTAATACCTAGCCCACATTGTTTTGCCCACTCGTTAAGAGTTTCAAGAGCACGTTCAAGTAGCTAACTAATGGTGGGCAGGAACTTTGCTCTTACAAGTATTACTACGTCGTCTGCGTAAGCAATAACTTTTACCCCACTGTATTGTAGCTTTATGAGTATCTCGTTAATGACCAGTACCCACAACAGAGGTGAGATAACCCCTCTTTGTGGTGTGCCTCTGGATGCGATAACTTTGAGGTGTGTATTCCCAAGCTTCGAATTTATTTTCCTATCACTAAGCATGTTTTCTATGAATTTAATTAGAGCATGATTTACGTTAGTCTTTTCCAAGTTCCTTTTCACCGCGCTTGTCTCTACATTGTTGAAGGCTAATTCAATGTCGAGGAATGCAGCTAGTGTGTATCCTTTTTCGTGTATAGATTTGACGATGCTAACGACATCATGCAGGGCTAAGCTTATCACGAATGTAGATATCAATTAGCTTTTCAAAGGTCTTTAGTACGAATGATGTAAGACTTATGGGTCTAAAATCTTTCGCAGTTGTATGGCTGGGTTTGCCGGCTTTGGGGATAAAAACTACTTTTACCTCTCGCCAGCACATTGGTACATAACACCGTTTCAAACTGTGAAGATACAGTTTGTGAAGATATGGTATTACAACACACTTCGATTGCTGAAGTATGATCGGAATACTACCATCAATCCCTGGGGATTTATATGCGAAAAGGAGTCAATTGCCCAATTGATTCTTTCCTTGCTAATTAATTCATCCAGTACTGTTGTTACTCAATGTGAACTGGTCGTTTCCAGAACTTCATTGGAATGCGAATCACAGCCTGGAAAATGGGTTTCCAGTAAATATTGCAGTGATTCATGATTGGATTGTGTCCAGTCTCCATTCCGGAGCTTAAGAAAGCCTGGAATGGCCGGTTGCTTAGCAAGTAATTTCCTAAGTCTGGTTGACTCTGTTGTGGTCTCTATACCGCAGAGGTTGCGCCAGGAGTTTCGTTTGGCATTTGTTTGTCTATTTAGTCGCCTTTTACGACAAGCGCTGGTTTTTGGGGGCGGTCTAGTGATTTTCTTCACCCATCCCTGCAATGAAAATTACAGCTGACAATCAATTTATAAAAAAAAAAAATTCTAAAAATATTTGGATATCAACCAAAAATATTTGGATTTGGCACCTGTAGCCAAAACGCTCAAAGGACGTCTCTGTTTACATAACTACTAGAAAAGTCATTCAATTCTCCATGCAAATGTCTGTAGACCCATTTGTGTAACCGAAAACAGGTATTACTTTCAAATTGATACCGTTTCCATGATGATGTATGAATCAAACAATAACATTTCCCAATAATAATTTATTAGTACCAATGGGTCACATTTCTTTTGGAAAATTATTTTGGTCGTGTCGAAAATGGCTCAATTCCATTTTGTATTTTTTTTAATCATTACTGGGTACTTTTCCCAAAGTTAAGTTTCAAAACATCGCACTTTCAGTTGTTATTTTCAAAATGGGACATTTCCGAAGTCTTAGTTGCTACAAATAACAAATTTAGTGTTATAAAATATTTTTCAGTAATGTTTCAGTAAACAAAGCATTATACAAAACATATATAATAATGTTGCTTTGACTCGTTGAATGGTTTACACGTCTTACGTTATTGGCGTTTTTCAAGGTTTTTCCAATTCCAATGCGCCCTTTTGATTCCAATAGATGCATACTGTAAGAAAAATGCGTCTAACTAGAGTTGGCATATCCGATTTATATATGTACAAGAGTTTCCTGACAATGGCCACATTACGCATCGACTACAATCCACTTAATTTCGGGTAAAGTATATTATTCTCCTAGAGACGAACACACATACGTTACTGCCAAGCGGCTGTGACAATTTCCGTTTCACATCGTTTCAGTTATTAATTACACGGAGCACCTTCCCCGCCTACATTGTGGTGCAATATCCCGCACTAAACATTCGCATTCATCAGCCATGACAGTCATAAGACAGAAATGAAATCACATTGTTTTGGCCAGCTCCCTTGCAATGCAATTACTATTACCTAACTCCGTGTAGTTGCTGTTTCGTATTTTTAGTTTTCATCACATATATTATATGTATGTATCTGAATCGATGAGAAAAGATTCCCATGAAACGAGAAGAAATACTTCACCATGCATTATGTATTTTGTAATTATTTGGGTTTTGCAATGCGTGATACTTTCTTCCCACACATTGTTTGCAGATATTATACTTGTACATAGTTCTTTGATTTTTCCTTACTCTGTCGCCATGTTAAATCCATAAAAAACGTAACTTTTTGTTTTTATTTTCATAGATTCAGCACTTTGCCTATCTGCAAGACATCAGCCGGAATCACCAAGCCAAGGCGTTAGCAGAGAGCAAATCACGCGTGATTCCGAAAAAACCTTCGGCTTCGCAATTACAACAGCAATATGCCGCTGAAGAACAGTATGCACAACAATTGCAGGCACAAGCTCAGTCACAGCCTCAGTATAGTTCTGGAAGTAGTCAATTTCGTCCATCGACGTATATTCCTGAGCAGCAACAACATCAGCTCCAACAACAACAACAACAACAACAACAACAACAACAACCACAACAGCAGCAGTCACAATACCAATCACTTCAAGAGGAACATTTGTTAAAGCTCATTGAAGAGGAACTTCAAGTGCGAGCTTTACAAGAAGCTCAAGCAAGAGCTTCATATCCCAAATCTGATTTACAAAACAGACCCATTGGAGTAGAAAGACAAGGTTTGAGCAGCCACCGTTCTAAAATCGAAGAAATCCCAAATTATGCCGAATACAGTCAACTGCAACAAGCGGGTCCCCAAGGTGGTCAATATCTGTCAAATTCTGGGCAACCACCGCAGCATGTACGGGCCCAACCTCAACAGCAACAAGTTAATTTTTATCATGGTCCTTCGGCTGTCAGCTACAGAACACTTCCAAATCACCCACTCGCAGACTCATCGCTTGAGAAAGAAATAGAAAAATTGCTGGCTTCCAATAGACCAACGGGCTACCGCCAATCCCAGCCACCCGCCGGAATAGCAAGTCGATCGCCATTCCTACAACAAAAGTCCTATTCAACCACAGCCTCCCCGACAACTACAATAGGCCAGGCAAGTCAGTATTCATTCGCCCCTTCTGTTGTACAATACAGTGGCTTCCAACCATCACCAACAGATCCAGCCTACCAAGAACAGCAGCAACAGAAGAAATACGTGCCAACGGCATATTCTACGTCGCAGCCGCAATACGTCATCGAAGCATCCCCCAGCCCAACGAAACCAAGTAAATCTTCATCATCCAGTGGCCAGTATCGCATCAAACAACAAAGCCAAAAGTCAAAGCACCAAGCCAAGCAAAACCTTGGACCAGTTCAGTTTTACTACAGTGATCCCACCCAGCAACAACACCAACCGACACAACCATCGCAACAACCACCAGAATACCACCAACAATACTCTCATCCGATACCAGCTCCTTCACAGTCCAGCATCTTCGTCTCCCAAAGCACCGGAGTGCAATCTTCTCCAAAGCCAAAACTGCAGGGAGGCCCTAAGCTCGCGCTGCCACCCCAAAATGGCAAGCCCATCACTCAGGCTGAATTCCAGGCTCTTGTCGACGCTGGGTATCCAGTACAAGCAGTACACGTCCCAGTTCCAGTACCATATGAGCAATACATCAAACAACACCCCGAATATCAGGGAGAACATGTCCAAATCCCTCATCGTCATGTGCAACGTGGTGCCGATGCGGGCTCCGGAAGCGGCGGATCAATCACTTACTTAAGACCACTCCAACATGAGCGACAGCAACAACAGCCACGCCATCCAAGAGAACAGACCGAAGAAGTTGTTGCTGGCAAGAATCCTTCGTCGTAATTGAAGGGGAGTGCACATCTTCCCCTAGTGCTGTACCAACTTAGTGTTTGGAGTTTAGCTTAACTTGTTATTTATATTTTATATACAACAAACTGGACATTTCCTAGGTTTTATCCTTTAGCCATTAAGTTTTAAGGACATCAATCGAAAGTAAAGATTTATTTTTCTGTTAGAAATTAAGTTAAAATAAAGACATATACCTACAAACATTAGGTAACGGTTTTTTCTGAACCAGGTTGGGAAAATGTTCACTTAACAATGACAGGTTGTTCAGCTTCAATAGTTGGTGGTCCAGCTTCGGTCATCTTTTCCTTAATTTGGTCCACATTCAATTCCTTCGCAGCGCATATATCCTTCAGAAGTTCTACAAACTCATCGTAGTCTAATCGCCATTTTCTGGACAAAAAATAATTTCATAAAAATCTTCATTGCACGTATTTTAAACGGAACTTGAATTTCATCCACGCCATTCCGGTATCCGTTAAGCTAAATACGGTCTTTAAAAGTTCCGATTTTTGCAACCAAATATCGATTTGTGTCAGCAAAATGCCATCGTAGACTTCGTTGTCAATATCAAGTGGGTCACTTTTGTAATTTGCATAAATTTTAAATAGTTCTTCGAATGTTTTGGGTATAACTACGTTTTCATCGTCGGCCATTTTAGAATTTGATTTGTTATTTATTTATAGGACAAAATTAAAATAAGTATTAATACAAAAATATTTTTATGACATTTTGCTTTTATAAGCCCAATAACTTTTTCTATGTATATAATCTATAGGTATGTATGTATGTACTTTTTATGCTAATCGTATCATGCAGGGTCGTTCCCTTATTTATACGAGTATCATACATAATATATGTACCTATCCGATGTTTTTTGTCCGGGTAAGAGAAAAAAAGATAAAGAGATTAGATAACGTCTTCTTCTTCCTTAAAGGCGTAGCGATGATCAGATTAAAACTTCACTGCATTCCTTCTGGTACACTTATGGGGTTCGGCGGTTGGACCTCAACGAATATTGGCAGTCCTCCCGGTTTCGGATCACTTTATCACTGAGGCCAATTAAATCCTCATATTGAATTTGTGTGAACCTGGAGCAAGGTTGATTCGGTACCAGTACATAGTACCGATATCAGTACTAATTACAGTATGTACTCACAATAGGGTATCGATACCCATCGATTATCCAATCAAATGTATCGATACCTACTCCTATCGAAACGAATACTTTCTTCAATAGTTGTGTAATGGATCTCTATAAGTCAATATCGGAATTAATTTAAAAAATATTTATAATACATAAAATACGACTACCTTACGATTATGAGAATGAAAGTCACTCCCGAAACAATATCGTCTGGCGTCAATCGACAAACGGAATGAGATCCCAGGCGTACGTAAGCAAAGAAATATTTTTATTTCATTCATGATATTTCTCACTCTCACTTCACGAATAGTAACGTTACTTACATTTGAAACGATGATTTTGTGAAAGAAAAAAGAGGAAACCCAGAGCGAGAGATTGAAAATTGCGGAAGTAGAAAAGGGAGAACCTGACCATGGACATTTCCTATATTCTTATATACAACTCTATAAGAGTTGCTTGGATCGAACCAAAAGGATATCGATATCGATACTAATTCTTGTTTCGAATCAAAAGTATCGAGTAAGTACTTGTATAGACTTGGATTTAACCAGGAGATTTTAGGCCTGACTCTTTACGATTTCGACACGTATATATACGTATATAATAAGAGCATATATGCTCTTATTATTGAAAATTAATTGATCTTCCTTTAACGACACCGGTGATCTCCAGTCGTGTGGGCCAGATTCAGGATGTTAAATGTGTTGCTAGGCTCACATGAATGATAAAATAGCCTAGCTGTTCTTTTCCCTTTGGTCGCTTTTTGCCAAACGCGGTGTTTTGGGTGGTGCTGCAGTGATATTCATAGCCGTTCTTGCACAGGCGAGGCTTATGAAAGCTATGCCTTAAAAAAACACGAAGCAATATAGGGGCCCATCCCGATCCCTGGGTCAACCACCTAAAAATGTCTTCAACATCGTAAATCGCTTTTATACCCTATCTACGGATATACTAATTTTGACTCCTGCATCCTTGCTAATAAACCTGTCTGAGCGCGTGCTTAACATAGCTCATTACCTAAACTGTCCTAACGCAGGAAAACATGATTTATAAATATTTGCAAACGTTGTCTAAGGCTTTCGTAACCTTAGCGGCATTTAGGATAGCCGTTAGCCGACGACAATTTTATTTCATTCCCTCAACGTTGAGAACTTCAAAGTGTCAAAAACTATTTATCAAATGCAATACACTTTGTGCCTCGGTATAACAAAATGTAGAACGTAACGTAACCCTAAGGCATTGTTGCTTAAGTTTGTTTATTAATACTGTTACATCCAGGCTAAGGTTAGAAAAGATAAAATTGTATTCTGTTCAATTAATCTTTATTATGACGATATTGATTTTAAAATTAGTTTTCGACTTTCCAAAGCATGTGTGGAACATTTGTTGAATTTGTTTTGGTTGATATTCGGAACAAAAAACCAAAGAAAGCAAACCCGTCAGTTCTTGAAATCAAGTGCTTACGTCGATACGATTTAATCTTTCCAAATCTTACGTACAATACAAAATTTATATTTACTCGTAATGCGTTTTCTCACTTTTTCGCATACACGCACATGGTAGAGAGAAACAACCTGTTTTATGTATCCAGGGTTGTGAATCAAACGCAATTTGAACAAAAATTTCCCTAAAAATTTACATAGGTGAAATCAAAGACTATTTGATGGTCAGATAAGTTAAATTGAAAAGGACTTTTGCTTAAAGTCCCTTCAGTGTGTTTTTATAAAATCGGTCAAAACAACGGTAATAATAGAAAATACTTACATCCGAATTAATAAACGCAAATTAGGTTTGAGCTACCTTTCATCAATGGGTTAAATGAGAAATCTTTTTAATAAACATTTTTTGAAGTTGCATGACGTGAAGTTTACTAATTTATCGAAATGACAACATTTTTTAGTGAGGTATTTAACCAAAAAATGCTATTTTGGATATGGAAATGCGATCTAGGAAGCGGAAGTTACTTGTACAAAATACGATTTAATCCAATAACTCAACCAATTTTGCCTAATGGTAATAGATTCCGTAATAGATTTCCGGTTTTTTCCGATTAGCTAAAGCATGAACATATTATATTTTTTATTAATATTTTGGCCCATATTTTAGTTAATTTATGAATTAGAGGCAAATTAAGTAATTTTTCTATAAATACGGCTGTTAATTTCAAGTATTAATATTAGCTTATACTAATATATGGTGCTAAATTCGTCTATTTTAGTGTCCATCTTGCATTATGAAGTAGATGCAATGTATGAATATGCACCTGTGTACACAGATAATCAAATTTTGTACAATTCTCAAATACTATTCTCTACTTTCTACTCGCACAAATTTTTTTTAGTGGCGTGAGAAGAGAAGTCATTTAATTTCATTCGATTTTCATAAAATTGAGTTGTAAAATGTCTTAAAAGCGAACAAATTTGTCAAATGAATAAGCCGCTAAATATAGTTTGTATATTTGAGTATGGAGAGCAAAATAACCTTGATATCGGTAACAGCGACCCATCGCGTATAACGATCAAATTCGTTGGCCCCATTATTATAAACGCTGCATTCCGACACGAAAAGCGCAATCTTTGAAAAACAAAAAGACCTGCGCCCGAAGACTGATGCATGTGAGTTTGGCATTACAGCTTGAGATATCGAGCATGATTTCGAGTATCGAGTTCGATTGTTTGGCCTTTCCTTGTCAGTGATCAGTTGACGTGTATTTTTTCCTCTGATAGGAGTCAAGCAATCGTATGGTAAATAACGCTTTTCTTCAAAGAATTCACAAGTAGTAGAAATGGAATACATTTTTAATCTTAATTTTAATAATTTAATAATTTTAATAAATGCCAATGTTGCCCGATTCCGAAAGAAAAAAGTCCCCGGAGCTGAACCTTGGAAAGAGCTCACAAGAAAATTTAAAGCAAAAGGTCCACTAGTAAATATGTAAAAGCGATGAATTATCATTTCTATGCACAATTTTACAGTATGTTTCTAAATATAAACACTGAAATAATTTAGCAAGTCCAAATAAAAAAAAATAAATATCAGAAGAAAAGTGGCATTTCTTCCTCCAATTACAAATTGTACTAGAATTATCCTAGGAGGATTCGAAATTGTGCTCGATTCGTGAGGCACATCCGAATGTGTTTATTTGATTATTCGATAACAAATGGAATCCACTCACGTGCTCACTGTTGTGGTGATTCGGTCCCTGAATTAACAACAGTTTCGGATTCACGATGAAGAGAATTACATGACCAATCTGAACTGATTATATGGCGACAAATGAGTCCATACTTAAAACCATTTAGAATACTGGAGCATGAAGATGAAACAAATGCCGCTGACACTGCAGGCAATAAACTAATGAAATGACCAATCTGCCCGAAGAATGCATAGGTTATGCTGGTATGATACTACATTTTCTACGATTTGTTTCCTCATTGTTAATGCATTTAGAAGAGCACCAAAAATGTTGCATATACAATTACATACAATATTTGTGAGTTTGTAGAAAATAGTCAAAAAATGAAATCAGTGAGGAATCATTTCCACCGGTCAGCAAATGTTATGGAGAATGAACTGATATCAGGTCTATTCTATCCCAACTGATATCTATCAGACCTAACGAATATACCAATTATATACCATGTCGCAAGACGGGTAACTGATAAGACCATGGTGATGTTATCTTAAGATACTAGGTGAGCATACCCGAAATGGTAAGAATAATGTTGAAATACTGAACCGGGAGAAATATTGGTGGCTTGATTGGGCTGAGGCTAGTATATGACCAGGCCAAACTAGGCCATGCCCTGTAATTTTTGATCCATGGATTATTAGTTTACTTAAAACCTCAGATCGATAGAATAAAGACCACATGCTAGGAGCTTACCCCTATATTTAAGTTCGATTTAGCCTTTGAGTGAGTAAGATTTTTTGGTAAGTTTAATAAAAAAAAGAAGATATTTCATCATTAATATAATAAGTTCTATATAAAAAAAATAAAAAAAAATCATTTCATTGTATACAGGTTTTTACACATATTCCTAAAGATCAATATAAAAAAAAAATAATAAAATAAAAATGTTCTTGAGAGACATAAATATGATATAATATTATAAATATTAACAAAAACAAAAATACATCAAGTACTGAGTACCATAAAGGCCATATGAAAAATAAAACTAACAAAAAGCATAAATTTATCTAAACTAAAAAATAAAATTTAATATTGTTTTAACTACACTTAATAAACTCAAAACAAAAAGACAAAAATGGAAAAACTTCAATGACATCTTAGGTCTGAGGTCAAGAGCAATATTTTATAAAATGCAATATAGCATTCTATAAAAATTGGTCTGAATAGTATTCTATGCAAAATTGCATTCTAAATATTGCAGTTCGTACCATTCTATGGATAGTATTCTATAGGCTGTCATTTTTATGAAGTGCTTTACTCTGTCACATTTCCTTAATTGGAATAGTAAGCTATGAAATTCCCACCGTACATTTTACGGTATTCTATGTCTTTAGTTTTATGAAAAGTGACAGATGGTAGGCTATTTATTGCTCGTGGAGACGCGGTGTAAGCGCAGTCTTCTAACCACTGAAATTTTTTCTTCCACTGTTGTTTTCCGCTGTCAAATATACCAAAAATGTAAAAAATTGATTTGCAGTCGCAAGTCATGTAAAAGTAAATACCGGGCTGGATTGTTTTCCTTGACAAAAAACAAAAATTATATTTAATTATCCCAAAATGAAAGTGGAGAAAGTAGAAAAACCCGAGATCACACGTCCATTCAAACTATAAGTACTTTTCAACTCAATGAATTCCGCCTCCATTAATACTTTTCTGGTTTATTTTTTCTCACCAACACAGCTCATCAAATCGTAAGCTTGACCGGAATCAGCTTCGAGCGCAAAAGTATAATAGTAAGTTTTTTCACTTTGATTCGTACATTCTTAAACCATATTTTTTGTTAGGGCTTCGTTGAGCTAACGATTGTTCCGGCCAAGGAGAATCTTCACATAATCCGCTTGAACTCTCAACAATGCCGAATCTATCGCGTAGTACTGAACGATGTTTGCGAAGCCAAATTTGTCTACTTTGATCCGTTTATGAATGTTTGTCAAACGGACACTAAAACGTAAGAAAAGCATGTAACAAATAATTCATAATTTACCGTGAATCTTTTGCAGCCGTTCGCTGGAAGCCTTTTCGAAGCACCATCTCTCTGGAGCTCACAAAACAAATCCCGATGTGAACGCCGGAGAACTCATAATTGAGGTCCCACCGGAGGGCTATCACATGATCCAAGAGGGGCGTGGTCTTCGCATTGGTATCGAGTTTTCCATTGAAAATCCGCAGGGCGGTATCCACTTTGTGATTCCACCGGAAATCGAAGGACAACCGCCAACACCCAACTCTGCCCACATGTTCACGTATGGCCACGAGAATTCCACCCGTCTGTGGTTCCCTTGTGTGGATAGTTTCGCTGACCCATGCACATGGAAGCTGGAATTTACTGTGGACAAGCAACTAACTGCTGTATCATGTGGCGAGTTAATTGAAGTCGTCATGACTCCCGACTTAAGGCGGAAAACATTTCACTACTCGCTGACCACGCCGGTAAGTGCTCCAAACATAGCTCTAGCCATTGGACCCTTTGAGATCTACGTGGATCCACACATGCATGAGGTGACGCATTTCTGTCTGCCGCAACTAATGCCGCTGCTAAAGAACTCCGTACGGTACATGCACGAGGCATTCGAATTCTTCGAGGAGACCTTGTCCACTCGTTATCCCTTCTCGTGCTACAAGCAAGTGTTTGTAGACGAGACGGATGTAAACATTGCCGCGTACGCCACTTTGAGCATCGTATCTACGCATCTCCTCCATTCGATTGCGATAATTGATCAGACTTACGCAACCCGCACAGCCATGACCAAAGCAATAGCAGAGCAATTCTTCGGGTGCTTCATTACCACGCAGAAATGGTCCGATACCTGGCTAGCGAAGGGCATCGCTGAGTATTTGTGCGGCTTGTACTCGAAGAAATGCTTCGGCAACAATGAGTACCGCGAGTGGATTCAGAAAGAACTGGCCGCTGTAGTTCGATACGAAGAGCAGTACGGTGGCATCATCTTAGATTGCAGTCAACCACCAGCACCCCTTCCAGTTTCCACATCAAATCCCGCCAACGTAGCAAATAAATCTCAGGAGATTCATCACTACTTCCCCATCAAGAGTTTGCACACAGTCTCGCCGAAGTACGTGGAAGCAATGCGGCGCAAGGCCCACTTGGTCATTCGCATGTTGGAGGACCGCATTGGTCAAGAGCTCCTGCTACAGGTTTTCAATAAGCAGCTTGCCTTGGCCACAAATGCAGCAGGTACCAAGATCGGCAACGGACTGTGGCACCACCTTCTCATTTCGACGAATATCTTCATCAAGGCGATTTTCACGGTAACTGGCAAGGACATGTCTGTCTTCATGGATCAGTGGGTGCGCACCGGAGGTCATGCAAAGTTTTCGCTCACTTCAGTATTCAATCGAAAGCGAAATACAATTGAGCTGGAGGTTCGACAGGACTCTGTAAACCAAAAGGGGGTGAAAAAGTACAACGGGCCACTGTTGGTACAGTTGCAAGAGTTGGATGGAACCTTCAAGCACACGCTACAGATAGAAAACACTGTGGTGCGGGCTGACATAACGTGTCACTCGAAGAGCCGGCGAAACAAGAAGAAAAAGATTCCCCTCTGCACCGGAGAAGAGGTTGACATGGATTTGTCTGCGATGGACGATTCGCCAGTGTTGTGGATTCGTCTCGACCCTGAGATGATTCTGCTAAGGGACCTGAACATTGAACAACCAGATTTTCAGTGGCAATTTCAACTAAGGCACGAGAGAGATGTTACTGCACAGTTTGAAGCGATTGCGGCGCTAGAGAAGTATCCAACATCGGCAACTAGACGTGCCCTTACCGATTCCATTGAGAATGAGCGGTGTTTCTATAAGGTCCGCTGTGAAGCTGCTCATTGCTTAACTAAAGTAAGTTGGAGAATTTATTTTTGTCTCATCAGATTTTGATTTCAACTTTTTTTTTAAGGTGGCAAATGCCATGGTTACTTCGTGGAATGGTCCACCGGCGATGCTTAATATATTTCGAAAGTTCTTTGGTTCATTCAGCGCGCCGCACATTATTAAACAGAATAACTTCTCAAATTTTCAACATTATTTTCTACAGAAGACAATTCCAGTCGCAATGTCAGGTAAGTTGGTGAACATTTTCAGTTGACCGAGTTTGCAGATTAAGCCTGCCGCAAGTTGTGACTCGGCCAGAGAACATCGCTTGGTGCAGACTCTTGGTTCCCAAGACTTGCATCAAGCACCACCCTCACATTTAACATTTACTATTTCTGAAGATAGTACGGCCAAACACCAAGGTTCCTTTTTTATTCTAGGTCTTCGAACATCCCATGGAATCTGCCCACCGGAAGTGATTCGCTTCCTCTTAGACCTGTTCAAATACAATGACAACTCGAGGAATCACTATTCCGATAACTACTACCGAGCTGCTCTGGTTGACGCGCTTGGTAACTCCATCACCCCAGTGGTATCCGTTGTGCTTCGGGGTGCGCCAATTACATCAGAAAATTTGTCTGCTGATGCCAAGTAAGTTTTGGAATCATACAATTTCAACTTAAACCAAACCCAAACCTGATTCCAGGGTGGTGCTCGAGGAGGTGACTCGACTTTTAAACCTTGAAAAACACCTTCCCTCCTATAAGTACACAGTATCGGTGTCGTGTCTCAAAGTCATTAGAAAACTCCAGAAGTGTGGTCACCTACCATCATTGCCCAAGATTTATCGCTGCTATGCTGCGTACGGCCAGTATATTGACGTCCGCATAGCGGCCATGGAATGCTTGGTTGATTTTGTTAAAGTGGATGGTCGATGGGAGGATCTCGATCATCTAATAACACTTCTGGAAACAGATGCAGATCCGGCCGCACGCCATGCATTGGCACGTCTCCTAATAGAAAACCCTCCATTCACCAAAATGCAGAGAAGTCGCCTAGACAAACCAGAACTTGTCGAGCGCATTTGGCGTAACATGAAGTATGCACCAGTCCTAATCCCTAAATGAAAAGTCTCATGAATTGTATTTCCTACAGCAACAATCTCTCGCATGACACAAAGCTCCGGTGTGACATGGTAGATCTGTACTACGCTTTGTATGGCACCAAGAAACCAGTTAGTTTGCAATCAGCCGATGCAACTTCCATGTTCAAAGAATTCGTTAAGGAATCTGCACCAAAACAACATCCATCTAACCAAGACGCTAAACCATTCGAAAGAGAGACACCACGTGAACCTCTAGAACCAGTGAGTGCCGTTAAGAGAACTGCATCCGAAGCATTTGACGATACTCTTATCAAGTTAGAGCAAGATGAGGTTAAAATTGAACCATTTGATATGGATGCTGTCGATGTTAAAGCGTGCATAACGGCGGAGACCAGCTTATATGCTAATGATCCTAAGCGACTGAAAAGTGAGTACTTTTCCGATAATTCCATATCACTACCCAGTACGGTTCAAACTCATGGCCCAGTTGGGTTTGAACCCGGAATGTTTAAGCAAGAAGATGACAGCAAATCCAAATCTGATAATTCGTCAAAGGTAAGGCGTGCTGGTTAAAATATTTTGCGCCATCAATTGCAATAATACTCGGTAATTTCAGGCAAAAAGGAAGAAAAAGGACAAGAAGAAACACAAGCACAAACACAAGCATAAGCACAACAAGGACAAGGATCGCGAGAAAAGGGAAAAGAAAGATCCAAGTATATCTCGTATTCAAGCTAAGGAAGAAACCCCGGAGACTCTAAGTTCTGGCGACAGTTCAAGCAACAGCAATACGCCACTTAATTATACGTAAGATCTAGGAGGTTTTTATTCCTTCAAGATAAGATGCATTATAAATATAATTATCTTTAATTTTAGGAACTATTTTTAAAAAAGTAAACATAGCGAAGAGAACTCAACTTACGAAAATGGTGTTTTTGTTTAATTAATTTGGTAATTTTGTTATGACAAAATGTACAATTTTTGCGGCTTGGGTGAAGGAGTTTCTCTGCATTTTGGCATAGAAACAATTATAATTCCGCGAGTTTCCATGTTAAAACAGCCCTTGCCGAATCCTTATTTGTGTTGCGCATTGGCATCGAAATTTGTGCCGTGATGCCGCATCGATGGGCATTTTGTTCGCGTTTTCGAATTTACCCACTGAACTAAACAACAACAAATTCAGCGCTATCGTGGTATCCGTGTCGAAATTTGTTTCATGTGACGAGTGTTCGGAACATTTCTCCGTCAAAACGTAACGCACACCGGTTCATCTTGATAATATTCGATTTTTGCGTCACCGCATGCCGATTTTTCTCTGATTGTCTCCGACAACTATTCCGCGCTGTACATTTATATAAATTAAGTCTCTGAATGGATTTGCGTTGCGGTTATATGCTTATATTTCAGAAGTTATATTAATCTTGCCTTTATTTCTTTTTGACATACGACGGGAATATTTACATTTTTGAGCATCCGAAACACTTATTAACGTAGGAATCAAACGGTCGACTCTTACGCTGGACTTTTACTGCGGGCTATAAGACTATTAAGATAAATCGTATAACTTTCTAGCCTTTTCACACACTATCAGTCTTTCATCTTCTACCGAAATCATATGGTTATGCTGGAGACAGGATTATGACTGGTATTAAGTAAGACACGAAGGGGTCTATAACGCTCGTTCGCTAGTTGAACAGTTCGCGTACGTAAGGTAACTTCGTTAACGAAAAATTCGCTGACCCTATTACAGTTACCGAATAAATTCATTCACCTTGAAATCACTGCTAACAAAACAAAAATAAATAAATAAATGATAGCAAAACAAACTATTTTGGTTTTTAATTCACTAAAATTATTTATTTTTCGAGAAACAAAATGTACTTTCTTCGAACACAAAGCAAGGCAAGGTATAAGGGAATTTTCCAATCCCAGAGAACTTCCAAATCAGTTTTAGGTATCGCCAAATTAACACATTCCTTGCAGAATTACATCATTCAAATCTTTTAGATTTGTCTCCAACTTCGCACTAAACGAAGACGCAATTAGATATTAAAAGCAACGTTCATTGGCATCTCTCCCTATTTTCTAACGTTATTTTCCTTAACGCCCACGCCGTGTAGCGGTTACATTATAAGGGTATTCAAAAATCCCTTTAGTGCGAGTACTATAAAAAAAATGCGTCAGACCAAATTAAAGATAAATTTTCATCCGTTAGCACTTCTTCAATAAAGTCGGCTTGCGCGCTGTGTTTTTCTGCTGACGGATGCTACCAAAATAGAGTAGAAAATGATGGTGATCTGGGCCTCGCGCAACCAACTGTCTCTGGTTTTCAGTGAAGTTCTCAACATTTTTGAATCTGGAATAAGCAGTGGACGATAATAGATATCCGGGATCTTCGCATGATGCATTAATTTGGAATTCAAGTGAATTGAGGGAGATACTTGAGAGATGGTACAGAAATGGTGAACGATCCACAATGTATTTAGGAAAGTATTCTTAACTTTCTCAAAATAAATACAAATAACAAAAAATATGTTAGATTAACTGATTCCACAAACCAGCTTTTGCATTTGATTGGTATTAGTCCTCTTCATTCTGCATATTACAATTTTGTGAACACGCATTGGTGAATACTCAAATTTTGGAATTTAGTTGGTTCATTTTGTGTTTTTCCAAAATCGCGCAAAAACACTCAATAAACTTACGAAAATGTAAATTCGCGTACAAGATGTTTTAAACAGATTTCTCTCTATGTATTTCCGGAACCAACTATCAAGTGTCAGCTTTTGCAATGTTTCGCCCCGCAGCAACAATTTTTAACCTGAATTCAAATAGGATTATCTTTCCAAGTGTTATATTTAAACACATTAAAACTAGTCGCGTTCAAAATCAGAATCACGACTCGGAAAGTATCAAGTCTTCAATGGAATGTGTTGATTTATTTGGGTAATCCAGGCATATTTAGACCTGCCTGTGATTTTTGCGATTTCAACGTTGTTTGATCTTCCTTTTACGACCCCGGTGATCCAGGGTTGTCAACCCATTGATACTTACTTTACTTAACGGGCTCGACCCGTGAAGTCTCTACAGCCTTCCATTCTCTGCGATCCCGGGCACGCTTCTTCCAGTTCTCCAGACCAACCGCTCTGTCATCCGCGATGGCTTGGTCTTTAAAACCGAGGTTCGGTCTTCCTTGCCCCCTCGAACCAGGAGCTGGAGCATTATTTTCCATTTGAAGTCGACGTGATTTAGCTTTTTTGACTGCTTCAACATTTTGGTACAGCTCCATTCGCCCTCCTCGCACACAGAAACAAATATCCGATTTTTCCTTTCAAGTATTTTCCTTTCAAAAGAACCAAATTTTAGCTCCCCTTTTCTTTTTTTCGTCCAGCACTCGTTCATCATAAAGCAGGACTGGTCGGATTAAGGTTCGATAGAGCATGCATTTTCTCCTTCGACCGAGGAGTTTTGAACCCATTTGTTACGCTAAACCGCAAAAGCAGCGGTTTCCCAAGGGAATTCTCCGCCGGATCTCAACTAAGGTGTCATTCGTGGAGTTGATGTTTACTCCTTGATAGATAAACTTCTTAACTACCTCGAAGTAATTGCTAATAATAACTGTTTGGAAAAATTCGGAAGAGCTGCTTCCAAACTGCACATTATACCGCGTGTTTTCAAGTGTCATGCGACACAATTGGATCAGTTTTGCCGGGATTCAGAATTCGGCCATCGCTACGTAGAGCGTCTGACGATGAATGCTATCATATGCGACTTCAAAGTCGATGAAAAGGTGGTGGGTCTTTTCCAGGATTTGGCTTAGTGTAAAGATTTGGTCTATTGTCGATCTGCCGGGCCGTAAGTCACACTGGTACGTGCCGATTAGTGTGTTGCAGAACGGCTTCAGACATTCACACAGTACGTTGGATGAATCTTATGTGCGATATTTAGCAGGGATATGCCTCGATAGCTCTTGCAGGACATAGGATCTTTGAAGATTTTTGAAGATGGAGCATATGGAGCTGATGGTCCAGTCATCGGGCATGCATTTGAATAGCTCCGCTGGTAAACCACCATCAGAGCCGGCGGCCTTATTGTTCTTTAGCTTTCGTTCCGGTCTTGAAGCCAGCAGCCAGTTGCTTGGCTTTCTTGCCAAATTTCCGGATTGTTTCTATCGCGAGACTTTCGATTTCCTTGAACTGGGAGACTGCGTACGCCCTCTTCTTTCAACCGACTGATATACATACACAATAGTTGCTTCAGGCAGACGGCAGTATTGCCATGTCCTCATTCTTAAGTATACCAATTTGTAAACTTTATGATGGCAAAAATAAAGAATCTATCTAATCTAATCTAATCTACATACACAATTGTGACACAACTTTAATAAGATGTTAAGATGAAGCTCGTAGAAACCGCATTTGTGGTCGCCTCATTTTTGGGCGGAGAGAATACATGTGTCGTCAAGAGACATGCAATCACCACTTAATGTGTTCGCCTCACGCGGACTTAACTGTAGCTGTTATAGAACACGTTTTAACTCTTCTGGGGTCTAAGACGGGTGACTGTTAACAATATCGGGCTCCGTCCCTCTCTCTATTGCTCTCTTTGGAACTTCTTCAGTCTTTTATGTCTTGGGGGAAAAAAATGGTGCTAACCTTCTGATCGCTCATCATTATATTTTCGGCAATTTTACCTTAAGTGATGACGCCGATGCTGGTTTGCGTCGTTAGTTCCCATACTGGTGAGAGTTTTGTGAGCTCTTATTCTCATTTATATTTTTGTCTTAGATGATTCCAACACCGTCACTCGTAGTCATTCAGAGTCTGATGCATCCCGTACTTCTCTTATCGAAGTGCCTATGCATAGATCTCGTATCCATAGAGGAGTATGACATAATTAATCTACATCAGCTCATGGTCATAATTACATAGCTCACTGCATCCTTGTCTCTAATGACTTCGGAACCGCTTTGGAAATTGTCGATAGCCGGAATCTTCATCGTTAGACCCCTTCCTAAAAGCAGCTGTTGTAAATGTTACGTAAAAGTTTGGGCAATCGATTTCAACGCTTCCCCCGATATTCCGTCAGGACGGGGGGGTCTTTTGTTTTGAAGACTTTCGCCCCTAAGCTCAATTCTACCTCACTTAAATCTGAAACTTTCCGCCGTTGTGCCTCCTCTCTGGTCAGATATTAGGCTTATATTGGTGTACGTAACTTTGATTTGCATTTTTATAAGGAGTTCTTTTAATTGCGGTAAGTTCAAGACATCTTGCCTAAGTTAGTATCCACTATTCAAGCTGACACACGCACTCTTTGAATATTTGCAAGACGTTGGTCGCCAGTATTTTGGTCGAGCCACAGCGGTAACTTCGATACAAGTGAGGAGGACGCGGCATGCTTGAGGTTGCTCGGCTCAGCCCTTCGAACGGGGTGCACTATTAATATTATTTCACCCAGAAAAATGCTGCCTCATTATAAAAAAGACGAAATTATGTAATAAAACCTTATTCGTATACAAAACAGATAATATTTGTAAGTTTATTCAATTTATTTACATTATTCATATTATAAGGTATAAGTTCAATATTAATCATAATAATATTTATTTACTTGATTTTTCTGCTTTACTTATTTGTGTTCCTTCTTCTGTAATGAATAACTAATACAGTAGTACAAGAACTATTACATAACTGTTTTGTCTTCCGAACCGCCACTAAATATAATATTTGTATGTACCTTATGAAAATATTTCATGCATTTAACCATTTTCTAATGTATTGTATCCGAAAGTTTACTTGTTTTATATGCGTAAATAGAAGAGAATATTAAACAGGCGAACATAAATTATAAAACCGAAGTAACCAACATTTGTTTGTTTGTTATGCAGTGTCGCATTCGCATCCCTATCACTAATGATAGACTGATTAGATTAACAAGGTAAAAGAAAGGAAGAAAACAAACATATTAAAATAAATTCGATAACCGAAATCGCCACACAACCAAATGACCAGAAGAAGAAAAGTCTCATCCACGTCTAAACGTTTCGCATCCAATCTTGTGGCAGTGGCTGAAAACAATCACCATCCACAGCAACACAAAACAGTTTCATTTATTTATTGCAAAAGCTACTAAATTATAACAAAAACACATGCACTGTACGGCTGAGATATTCCTTTGATTTACTTAAACGTTTTTATCACCTCGAAGAACAAGTATTTGTAAAAAAAAACTTTCTGAAAAAATGTGTAATTTATGTATACGTTTACTACAAACAGTTGCTGCTTTTTCTTTTTTTTATCGAATTTTGGGTTTCGTAATATCAAAAAAAAAAGGAATGATAAAAAAAATGGTTAAATGTCTTACATCGGCCCGTCTATGGCACTAACTTTAAGGCGGAAATAGTAGACCGCTCGAGCGAATAAAAATGACGCAACTAAGAAAGCGCCAATATAGGCAACGAATATACCTCCATGCTCCTGAAATGAACACACATCAGTGATAGTAGTTAATATTGAACTCACCACTCACTTTGGCATATTTATATGTTACAACGGTGACTACGATACCGGCAATGAGAAAGACCAAGCCAAGAATAGAGAAAATAATACCACGGCCACAGGCAAATTTGGATCCAACAGATGAAACCTTTCGGCAATGGGGACAACGTGCCAGTGCATTGGTAAATGTATTAAACTGCAAATGAAAAAAACAACAATATGTACGGGGAAAACTCATTCACCGCCACCTTAAACTTACTAAAAATGTGTCCGAACAATGACCACAAGTAACACGACACATGCCAGGCATTGCAGGCACAGGCGGTGTTACTGGACTGGGTGCCAAGTTGATTATCCTTTTGCAATTTGGTCTTGGGCATGCAATCCGCTGCGATGAGCTCTTACAAATCAATAGACAGTTACATGGACAGCGAACGTACTTCTTGCCGGGGGGAGCATTACGAATGGGCTGCAAGCAAAATGTAAGTAAAACGAGTGGATGCAATTTTGATTACTTACAGTTGCCTCATTGCACAGTCCGCATTTGACGACATGCTGCTCCCGTTTTGTGGTTATGTCGATCATATTTTGGCAAACGCGACATGTGACCATCGGCACACCACCACTAGCCGCCT
Organism: Portevinia maculata; assembly: GCA_949715645.1. Lineage (NCBI taxonomy): Eukaryota > Metazoa > Arthropoda > Insecta > Diptera > Syrphidae > Portevinia > Portevinia maculata. The sequence continues at coordinate 44,240,252 of OX454527.1, forward strand.
GTTGGTATGGCGGGGGTAACTCATCCGGGCCAATAGAGGAGACAACAGCCTGTGCCACACCACCTGTTGAATACAAATCGTAAATGTAAATTAAACCGCGCATATAATTTAAACACATCATTCATCATTACACTTATCTGGTGTGTCTGTTAAAATGCAGTTCTCAACTTTATTTTCCGCATTTTTTCATTCATTCATTCCTCCCACTAAACGTCACAACTGATGACGATCACTTAAGTGCACCGTACACCTGTGATTCAAGGCCTGTAGCTTTACATTTCTTTGGAATGTCGGCGGACACCCTATCGATATGTGATCATGAATTTTCAAATTGACTATTTATTGCTGTTGCAGATCATCAAAATTCGTTAAATTTTGTCGTTTAGTTTTTTCTTTATTTGGCACAAATGGAATGGACTTACAAATTTTCACCGATTCCTTGCGGCAAATTTAAAAGCTTCTCATGACAATCTTGAATTTTTTTCGCAAGAGGTGGGCCAGTGAAAATTACTCATTTTGTGTTCCTGATGTATTCGCTCAGCTGTCCAGGCATTTATGCTCCCATAGGAGATAAGAACATCTTCACTACATAGTATAAAACAAAGTCGCTTCCCGCTGTTTGTCTGTCCCTATGTATGCTTAGATCTTTAAAACTACGGAACGGATTTTGATGCGGTTTTTTTTATAGATAGAGTGATTCAAGAGGAAGGTTTATATGTATAAAACATGCATAATATAGTCGAGACACACTGATAATTTTAGAGGTTTCTAATGTGATGTCGTAAATAAACACATTTTTCTGCGCTTACATTGCAAATGCTGGCTGAACCCTACGAGATAGATCAAAATAATGTACTACAGTATTGTACACCTTAAAAAGGTCTATAAAAAAGTCTGCGATGGTATATGTCTATCTCTCAGATAACCCACAATAACCATTTTTTATCCTTTACTTTTTACGAGAAATAATGGCTTATTTGCGAAGCGATTTTAAGCAATACAACATTAATCCTTATCCAATTAATTACCTTAAATACATTGTGCATTTAATATAAATCAATATGTCACCAGTCAACAAAAAAAACACTTTTTGCGTGTAACATGAAAACTTTTGTCTAATTATGTTTATTACAGTTATAAGAATAATAAAAATAAAGTTAGAATGATTCCAATACGAACAGATTTTTTGTAATTTGACTTTATTGAATTTTAGAAGTGTTCAGTTTTTAGCAACAAATCGACGTTATTCCCTTATACTGCAACAGAAATATAAATGTAGCTTTATGATTTTCTGCTATATTTTGCTTCAGGGATATCTCGTTTTAATGTCCAACAGTAATCCGCTAGCATACGTGGACTCTATGTCTTTCTATGGTAGAATACTTAATTTTACTTTTTGTTTTAATTGTAATACCTTTTGTATCAGTGACAAACTTGTCATTGCAGATGCTTTTAACTGCTATTTTACTAACATTGCCACCAGTTTGCAACCATGGGCTGTCCAACCTTCTTGTCGTATTTGCTCGACGACTGGTTGCTTTGCTGAACCAAATTTCTGTAATAGTTTTAGATTTGAAGCCATAACTCCACTTGAGGTTTTAAAAGTTATCGGTACCCTAAAAACCACTAACTCATGTGGTGCTGATGGTATCTCTAATATATTGGTCAAAAATGTTGCTTGTTTGGTAATGGATGTTCTGTCACACATTTTTAATCGGTGCATATTCGAAGGGGTTTTTCCTTATGAGATCAAGGATGCGGTTGTAGTACCATTATTTAAAAAGGGTTCTGCTGTGGATGTATGTGTTAAAGATAAAACGCAATAAAAGACACGAACGACTTACTGTTCTGAATTCAATAATTTTATTCTTGTTTAACTCCTAGCATACATGTGTCCTACTTGACAGACAGAATAGAAGAGAGCCCAAGATACTTCACAAATAAGTATAAAAGTAGTTATTGTTATACATCGAGGATATATAAGCTTAGTGTTGCCAGATGTGTACAATATTCTTACTACTGCTTAAGAGTAAACAAATATATTATGACTATATAACATTTCTCCCCTTTTAGTATTCTGTTCCTTAAAAGTAACATGGAGTTTACAACAAATAGAAAATTAAATCCATTGGATAATTAACTTTACATAATTTATTTTTTTTCCCAATCTGGGAGAACTTCTTACTTTTTTGTATATTTTCCTTGAACGTTTATATAATTTATCCGATTTTAAATTTGAGGGTTCATCTTCTGAAACGATTTCCTTGTGATCGACTTCCTTTACAATTTCTTGCGATCTTATGGATTTTGAAGTTAAGGTTATAGAAGGATGATATATATCTTCTAAACAAGATTTCCTTAGTTCCGAAAACTGTACTATCCGTCTGCAGTTATTATTATAAATAATTTCAAAAACACAAGGGCTGATAATTTTACATATAATAGCAGGAATCCATTTAGCTACTAACAAATTTGAATTGCAATACATTATCTTTTCTCCCCTTTTGAAATTTGGTAATTTCGTATTTACTTTAGACTTTGTACATTTATCCTCTTTAGATTCCATACATTTCTTTTCTACTGTATAACAAGAAGTTGGATCAGTTAACAGATTAATAATTGTTCTCGGTTTAAAATTAAAAATAGCTTCCGAAGGTGATAGTTTTGTCACCGATGTTGGAGTGTGTCGATAAGATGTTAAGAACTGTAGCAATTTCCCGGTTGGTGATAACTTTTTATATTTGTTATCCCACAAAAACTTTTTAAAAACTAGTTTTACTTCCGCCACACCTCTTTCAGCCAAGCCATTGCTTTGTGGATGATAGGGTGGTGACTTACTAATTACAATGCCATTTTGTTATAATAAATAAATAAGAAAAGCTTGTTTTAAGTTTTTCTATAACAACTTCCGCTGTTGATTTTGTAAGTGGATAGACATCCATCCATTTACTGAAGGAATCAACTAATATCATGTATTCAAAATTACTAAAATAAAACAAATCAATATGAATACGCTCAAACATATACGTGGTCCTTGGCCACGAGATTGTTTCAGATTTATTTGCATTTCGTGTTTGCTGACATATCATGCACTTGTTCACAAAATTTTCTATTTCCTTATCTAAATTTTTGAAATAAAACTGACTTCGAGCTACTTGCTTGATTCGCGTCATACCTATATGATCGCTGTGTATTAAAACAAGAACTTCATGCTGACAAGTTTTAGGGACAACCAACTTGTTGCCGTAATAGAGGCACTGGTTTTCTACTGAAAGGCTATTTTGTTTAGCATAAAAAGAAAGCACCTCTGCAGAAGCAATTTTTGACTTCGGAGGCCAACCTTGAGACACATAATCGATGACTTTTTTAAGATCGGGGCATTTCATCGATTGGCTACGAATAATACTAAGATTCATTGGAGCATTTTCAGATAAGTTAAAGGAATTTATCAAAGTATCTTCAATATCCGATGGCTCCTGGAGAGGCAATCTTGACAAAGCATCGGCGTGTGTCATTTGCTGAGCCTTTTTGTAAACTATCTCATACATTGTCATACATTGACAAAATGACAGCCCAGCGCTGTAACCTGGCTGCAGCTACAGCAGGGGTACTTTTATTTATTTCCCGAAGAGGTTGGTGATCGCTATGGATAGTGAATTGGTTCCCATAAATGTACTTGTGGAACTTACGCACGGCGAAAATTATAGCGAGAGCTTCTCGATGTAATTGTGAGTAATTACGTTCCGCAGGACTTAAAGTACACGAAGCGAACATAATTGGACGTTCTACCCTATTAATAAGATGCGACATTACCGCTCCAAGGCCATAAGGAGATGCATCTGCGGAGATGATGATATATGTCTTAGGGTCGTATAATTCAAGAATGCTATTGTCCAACAACCATAATTTACTTTTTTGAAAAATTTGCTCGCAATCGGACGACCAAACAAATGGGGTATTCTTTTTTAAAAGGTGATATAACTTCTGTAGTTTATTCGACAAATTAGGGATAAATTTCCCGTAATAATTTAAGAGTCCGAGATATGACTGTAGCTCGGTCAGATTTTTAGGACTAGGAGCGTTGACTACGGCGTCAATTTTACGCTTACTAGGACTTATCCGGTTGTAAGAAATACAATGACCTAAATATTCTACCTCTTCTGCAAAAAATACGCATTTTTTTAGATTGACTTGAACGTTGTGATCGTTTAATTAATTAAATTGTTCTTACATTCTTCTTTTGAGACCCCAGTAACAAATATATCATCTATATACCCAAAAGCATTTTTGATGTTTTTTATGACACGATCAATGACGCTCTGGAAAATTGCTTTTGCAGAAGAAACACCCAATGGTAGCCGATTACATACATAGAGACCTTTGATCGTATTAATGACCAGGTATTTTTTCGTAGCCGGCGTAACCTCTAACTGTTGAAATGCACCTGTCAAGTCTATGACACAAAAAAATCTGGCATTCGCTAGTTGTGCAAAGATATCTTCACAAATTGTTAGAGGGTAGTGTTCCATCTGAACATATTTGTTAATGGTTCTCTTAAAATCCACGCAAATCCTGATGGAACCATCTGGCTTAGGTACCACGACTATAGGACTTGCATTATCTGCATATTGAATAGGTGAGATGATACCTGATTGGCATAACCTCTCTAACTCAAACTCGACTTTTGACCTTAACTGAAAAGGAACCGTATAGGCTTAGTGAAAAAGTGGTATATATTGCGGGGTTACCCGTATCTCCGCTGTAAAACCGACTATCGGCTTTGTTAAATCGTTTTGGAAGACACGCGGAAATTTACTTTTAATCTCCGAAACATTTTAATGTAATACAGAACTGTCACGCGTAACAAGCTTATTCTCATTTTCGCCCTGCTTTGACATGACTGGACGACCATTCCCCTCCCGAGATACCCTTGGCCCTAAATGACTTACTTGACAGTTTTGCGGAACCGACGAATTACCGCAAATAATTAAATTCCTCCAATTTGTTGTGAGCTTATCAAACCAAGGGCGTCCCATTATGGGTATAAAATCGTGTTGACAATTGACCACTGATAACTCTAGCTGTTTTTTTTCCAACACTCCAACATTCGACCACTCCACCATAACTTCACAAACTCCTATACATTCCAACGTATGACCCGTGACTGCTTGCAAATTAATTGAACATTTTTTAAGGGGTATATGAGTTAATAATTTAGAGTAATCTACGTAACTTATTATAGATTGACATGCTCCAGTGTCCACCTCCATTTGTATCTCGTTGCCATCAATTTTGACAGCACTGATGAGACGACTGCAACTGCCCTCAGACAAATTGAAAATGTTGTTGATTCTTGATGGACTGCACTCTCTATCGCTCCCTTCATTTATACTTTTTATCTGCCTTGCTCCCCCCGACTTCTTACAAAATTTTGCAAAATGACCTCGACCCCTGCATAGGTAGCACGTTATTTCCTTAGCTGGACATTTGAAACGGTGATGATTACCACATTGATGGCACTTTGCGGTTGACTGGATACACGTGTTCGACTGACTGTTTGGACGGAACCTGGTGTGGGTAGCATGCGGAGACTGCGAGTTGTGACTATTGTACGATCTGGACTGGTGCTGACTCATTTTACTTTTGACGATGTTCACGTGGTTAGGCTTAAGAATTTGCTGGTCCTCGGCAATGAGTTCGAATTTAATGGCTTTTTCGGTGACACTTTCAAACCTCGCATCGTCATCTTCGAGCAACTTCTCTTCTCTTGGATTTTGGCATTGTAGACACCAAATATGATCGCCTGATCAACAAACGATTCAAACTTACAGTCTCTCGATAGAAGTTTTAGCGCGACAATATAATCTTTTATGGATTCTCCCGCCATCTTACTACGCTGATAAAACTTGAACCTTTCTGCTATGACGAATTTCCTTGGCGCATATAATTTCCGGAGCACTAACACTAGTTCATCGTACGATTTTGTATTTGGGTTGACAGGAGCCAATACTGTTTTCAGGGTTTTGGTATGCTTCCGAACCAATTAGGGTTATGAAAACGGACGTCTTTTTCCCTTCAACGACTTCGTTGCACTTCAGATACTCTCCCAAACGATCGATGTTTCCATAGACCCGAGCAAGTGGTTCATCTCTCTGCTTGCAGAAACGATTGACTGGACTGGGCCACTGCACGATGGTTTTATTTCTTGTAGAAATGGTTTCTGGCTTTCCCCTTCTGAATCTGACATAAAATGTAGGGCGGATTTTTTCTCTTACTTTTATCCTCGTCGCCAATGTTAAAGTTAATACGCAATAAAAGACACGAACGACTTACTGTTCTGAATTCAATAATTTTATTCCTGGTTAACTCCTAGCAGACATGTGTCCTACTTGACAGACAGAATAGAAGAGAGCCCAAGATACTTCACAAATAAGTATAAAAGTAATTATTGTTATACATCGAGGATATATACTCTTAGTGGTGCCAGATGTGTACAATATTCTTACTACTGCCTAAGAGTAAACAAATATATTATGACTATATAACAGTAGCTGTGTTTAATGAAAAAAAGATCAGAACAGAACAGATCAGATCAGCACACATGAGCGAAAACTGTCAGATCAAGTGAGAACAAAAAAGTACAACTTCATGTGACAGCTCTCATATCAGCTGTTGAATTCCAATATGAATAAATCTAAATGAAAAGTGAGATTCAAAGTTGCTTTTGATAAATAAAACAAAATGAATACTTCAGACTTTTTAATAGTCCAGATGTTGGAAGATTCTGGCAGTTAGTAGCATCTTGTTAAGTTCGTCGGATATTACAACATCGGATACGAGCAATAGCGAATTTCATGCCAAACAATCAAATCAGCTGACATCAGTGGCATTTGACATCTTCAATTTGACACTTTTCACGCAGTTGCCCTTCCTCAAAAGGAGGTGCAGAAAATCCTGTACTTTTCTGATCTTAACTGAGCTGGACAGCGTCATGGAACACAAAGTGACAGAATGTAAAACATTTTGGGGCAAGATTTTTGCTCATGGAACACAAAATCCTGTACTTTTCTGATCTTTTCTGTACTTTTCTGTGCTCAGGTTCATTAAACACACCTAGTATGTATCTCACGAAAACTCAGTTTTTTAAACCAACACAGTTTGGTTTTCAAAAGGGCAAATCAACCGAAGATGCACTTTTGCAGTTTTGTAGCAATATAATATCAAACCTCGATAGTAAAAAGTGTACTGCTGGATTATTTATTGATATCACAAAAGCGTTTGATATGGTCGTTCACCGCATTCTACTAGAAAACTTGAAAAAGCAGGAATTCGTGGCTTCATGTTGGATTGGTTTAGATCTTACCTTAAAAATAGGTCACAAAGAGTGAAGGTTGATGATGTAAACAGTGATCCAATGATTATCAACTTAGGGGTACCCCAAGGTTCTGTCCTAGGTCCGATCCTGCAGATGCAGATGATGTAGGTTTCGCATATGGTTCGGCTAGTCGCCTTGATCTGGTTTCCGACATAAATTGGGACCTTAGCCTTTTTTAGAATTTGGTTTTCAAAGCATAACTTGGTTATAAACCCCAAGACTAAGATTATGATTTTTAGTTTTGTCGTCTCTACTTGATTTTAATGTGAATGTTTACTTTCACGCTTCCGAATGCAAAAGATTTAAACTAGATTGTTGCAACTGTCGGCCTGGTTCTTCTTCTCCTAATTTTGATAGCAGCCTATGCTGCAGTGATAAATGTTTCCCCGTAGAGAAAGTTAATAAATTCAAATACCTGGGTCTTACTATTGATTCAAGATTGAGCTTCTCGAATCATGTAGAAGTCTTAATTGATCTTGATGCATTCAAAAAAAAATTTGTTTTGTTTTGAGACTGTTTAAACCCATTTTATAAAGTAACGAATTTTTTTGATTTTTAAGGGTCACCCCACCCACACATAACTTTTTTGAAATGCTTAAAATGTAAATTGTAATGGCATTCATTACTATTCTTTTTACATAAGTAAAAAAATACAGAATATCGAATGAATTTCATATTTTAATTGAATTGTAATTATTGTTCATATTGAATTACATATATATATAGGAATTTATGAAATAATAAATCTAATCTAAATCTAAGACAAAAATAACAATCAGATGAGTGGTTCGTTGGTTCAGTCCATAATATAGGTATTGCAAAAGGCATAGATCGATATTTTCTCGCCCATCCAGTAAGAAGACCTACACATGTAGTACAACAGATGTGTGGAACCCACGCTTTGTCTTGATATCCGATTGCAAAGCCGAAATACTGTTCATATAGCTTAGTTACCAATGGTGTACTTCGCTGAGTTTTAAAAGCCGCCACAAATGTAGCAAAACTTGTCGGGATAATTTTTACACTTTCTTGAAATTATTTAAGAATCACTTAATACAAAAAACAGAAAAACACACGACGCTCTTTAGATAAAAAAAAAACTTTAGAATGCGACAATGTAACAAAAACGGTTTTTTCAGTTTTGTAGAGAGTAGCTGTAACATAAAAACGAGACCTGATGGAATCAAAATAAATATGGCGATTAAAATTTTGTTGACTAGTGATATTTTCGAAGATACTACAGATTTATTTAGAATGCAGGGACATAGTAGTTGCTGCGGTACCGGCCGGAGGGCCTTCGCGTCGGCGCAGCAGCGATTGCACGCGTTTATCGGAGCTCTGTAGCGAGGAAAATAACAATACTTAATAAAAACGTGATTTTCAGCGCGACAACGTGTTATACACCCGAATTGATGAGGAAGCGGGTGGTATGTTGGTAAAGCACTTTATTCAATAAATCTCAAATTTAAGACTAACTAACGTATTCGAAGTTTGGTGGCATGGCATGCACACGATGAAAAAAAACCAGAAATCCTCGAGTCAGCACAATTTATATCGCGTTGGGCCGCTCGTAGAGGATGTTTACAAAAGTGTCATATTACGCTTTAGTGGACGTTAGACATTCGACTAAACGACTAAGCAACGTCGCGTTATCTGCAATGGCACGCGTTTGCTGGTAAAACCATTAAAAACACTAAATAGAGTGCACAATACTCACCGGATGTGGTACCGGAGAAGATGTATTGATTCGCCGAATTCCTCTGATACCATCGGATTTACCGTTCCAATTTAAACGCTAACAATTTCCGGTAAAGATATCTTTTGCAATGACCATTAATAAATCGCAGGGTCAAACTTTCAACGTTGCAGTCTTAGATTTGAGCGTTGAGAGTTTTCCATATGGCCAATTATATGTCGCTCTTTCAAAAGTAACCTCTAAAGAAAACATGTTTGTATTGTCTCATGACAAAAAAGCTGTGAACGTTGTATATAAAGACATTCTGTAGTATATTTAGTATCAGCATTGCACCCGTGCGAAGCCGGGGCGGGTCGCTAGTTATAAATAAATAAATAAAAACTAAAAGCCAGACAACAATATTAAATTCGATAAATTTGAGAATTATATGCATGAGTGGTGTTGTGCTGACTAATGCACAGAATATAACCTGGCCATCCATTGCCAGATAATAATAACACTGCCGACTCGGATTGAAAATCATTTGGTTAATGTTAATAAAGCTGACTCAGGGTACTAACAAATTGTTGGTGGTAGATGTATTTTCGACACAAACGAAAATACAGATCCTGACGAAGAACTTGCTTTCAAGACTGAGGGAAGTTAGTAGGGTATCGTGTTTTATAGTTAAGTACATATTTAGTATTTGCTTATTTCTTTAACCTACCTAACATGTTTGATAAAAAAGTAAATTAAAAAAAGCAGAAAAAAGTAAATAAAAGTAAGTTGAAAAATAAACCAAAAAACTTTTTTTTATAACGTACACGCATTAAAGGGATGTAAGTACCCTTTTAATGTTATAGTTACAGAGCGCAGCCGTTAAGGAATTTAGGATTAGAAGATAGGGGGAGATGCCGATGTACGTCGATTTTGAATGTTTGTAGATTATAATGTGAAGGAAAAATGGAGGGTGGAAAAGCATTCCACATCCGTGTTGTCGGCTAAGGAAAGTTTCTTTTTGCCTTTTTGACAGAGTTCGTAGAATCTCCTCTTTCAACGTGACAGTACCAACTGAGCCGGTCGTGCTTCATTTTCTTGAAGATAGGTTCTTTGACGTAGGCTTCATCGGATTTTGGAACTTATTTTTGGATCAAGCTTTGTTACTTCTGCTGTCATGCGAAGCATTTTCATCCCAGCTGCCGTTTAATTGCCTCATACTTTTCTATGCTGTCCAACATTGTGAACCGTACGTTAGCGCCAGGCGCACAACAGCGGTGTAGAGCCTTCCTTTCAGCTTGGGGATAATTTGTAATCACTTGATCCACCCTACGCTTATACGATTCTTAATGTCGTCATCACAGGTTGGTCCCTTTGGACCAAAGATCTTAGATATTTGAACATTTCGCACTTGGGAATCACTCGTCCATTCATACAAATGTCTGGAATAGATAAGAGAACGGGTAGCATAAGTATTCTGTTTTTTCGGACTTATATGATACCCATCCCCCTCCAAAACGTCCACACGTATATCAGGTGCTCGTTGCAGGGACGTTTGATCCTCACTTATGATGGCTCCATCGCCAAAGACTAACTGAAGCACTTTTGAGTTTTTCCGTCACTTTTCCTTCTAGCAGATAATCCATAATGATAAACAAAGTTTTATTTTTCGATAAACATAAATAAATGTTAGGCATTAAGGACCCATACAGGGCTTAAAACCATTTGCTTACGCGAAGTGGAATGGACCTACAATTTTAAGCCGAATCCGAATGTCAAATTTGAGAAACTTCTTATGACAATGGACACTCTTGGATGTTTGTCAGACGTTCGCAAGATTTGGGGCAGTGGAATAAACTTAGTTTTTTTTAGATGTTAGCTGGGGCAACCAGCTGGATTTAAACCTGTGACCTTAAGATTAGTAGTCCCACACACCAACCTCTGCGCCACTGCGCCCACTTTTATTGTTCGATATTTTATAAAATTTACAAAAAAAAAACAGTAGAAATGGTCTCCTAGGGTGATTCTTCGTCGGATCTCTACTAAGATATCATTTGTGGAGTTGATGCTTACCTTAAGGTAGCTAAACTCGCTTACTACCTCGAAGCTGCTGCTATCAACAGTGACGTTTTGTCCTAGTCGGTGGTCAGATGTTTGTTTGTTTGTTTATTGAAAACAAGTATGTACTTTGTTTTGTCCTGGTTGACTAAAACTCCAACCGATTATGCCTGTTCTTCAATCGCCATAAAAGTTTCTAACATGGCACGCTAAGATTCGATGATGATGTAAATACCGTCTGCGTATTTCAGTAGTTAGACGGATCTGTTGAATTTGGTTCTTGCCGTGTCGATGCATGCCCTGCGCACTATCTGCTCCAGAACTAGATTAAGAGAGATCAAATGACAGCGCATCTCCTTGCCGGAATTCAGTGTACGTTCGGAATAGTTCGGAAAAGCTGTTTCCATACTGCACATTGCACCACGTGTTTTTCAGCGTCACGCGACGCAACTGTATCAGTTTTGCCTTGATCCCATATTCGGCCTCCTGATGATAAATGCTATCATCAAAATCGATGAAAAGACAGTACACTGGATAAAAAGTTATATGCGTCGTCAGTTCTTGCAAGACATAAGATCGCCTTTTTTGTAGATGGGGTATATGGAGCCGATAGTCTAGTCATCGGGCATGCGGCGTATGCCTCCACAATGTTGCTTATAACACAAATCTCGAGCCGTTCTGCAACACCGATGTGGCCTTCAACCCGGCAGATCAACCATAGGTATACCAAAGTTTCACACAGATCCTGAAAAAGACTAAGGAATTTCAAGTCGAGACTCACCACCTTTTTATCAACTCAAAAGCTGCTGTGAAAGCATTCATCGTCAGGAGCTTTTCATCACGATGCCCGATTGCGCGTCATGTCGCAATGCATGTGATTGTATTTGATTGGAGAATCAGTCCGATATATCAATTGGAACTTATATTTCGAATGGAAACTTTCCGATTGCATACAAATCGGAGAAATTTTCCATCCCAACTCGCAAGTGTGCACGAAAAGCATTATCTTCAACCAAATCCGTCAACCTGCTGGGGTACGCGGACGATATCGACATCATAATTTTACGGCGATTGAAGAACAGGAAAAATTGGTAGGTTAAACAAAGTTTATGCTGTCAACAAACCAACATGGATCTGTCCACTAACTAGGATAGAAGCAACTTACCTACCTATCTCGGAGTAAATATCCACTCCACAAACGTAACTTTAGTTGAGATCCAAAGAATTTCCCTATGAAACCGATTCGCCAAAACGAATGGTTTCAAAACTCCTAACCCGGACGACCAACCACAAAACAATTCTATTTATGACTTTTAAAATCAAAATTCAATCAAAGGATGAAGGTAGTTTTGCAGTAATAATCTTTACAATCAGTTTCTTTTTACTCTATATGAGCCCTAGGCTGCCGATCATTTCCTAATGAGATGCCGGAGATGTTCAATATTCAACAATTGGTTTTGGAAAAGAGACATTTCAGGGAACTGTATGGCTCATGAACAACTTTTCCTTAATCATTCAACCAACACAGACATCAGAAGTCTCTTACGCTTCATCAGCAGCTCTAATAAGTAGGGAGAAAACTATCCCAGATGCAGATGGTACCACTAAGAATCTTATATTGGTTTTTGTGTGTCGGCTCCTGCTGACGGCATCTTCCATCTAACCTAACCCAACTATGGCTGTTAGACGATGAGCAAGAAAGGAGGGCTGGTCGCCTTTTTCAAGAAAGGAGTAAAAATTCTTTTCCGTCGCTCGTGTAGCTTTGCCAAACCCCGCCCTAGGCGAAATAAATAGGTATGTGTGTGTATGTAGCCATCCAATACTTAACTACCACGTGTGGTTTCCATTCTGTAATTCACTTAAGAAGTGCTGGGGCAAGCTTGCATATCATTATGTTTAAATAATTAACTTCATCCTTACACGCTTCATGAGATCAGTTTAAGATTTCACTCTCACAATTCGTACATATTTTCCTTGAGTTGTTTTTTTTTGTAACATGATAGCGATAGAATAGAAGAAACGACTCATGACGGGTATGCTTTCGTTTATGGGATTTTTCAAGCTGTTTTGCTTTGCTTTATCGCTGAATACACATATAAACATAAAGAAATTAGTTGAATGAGGGCAAAACCAAAGTTGGGCATCGATTGGAACCGATTTACCAGGTCACTGAACCCTAACCTGCTTCAATTAATTAAACAAAAACACAAGTACTACCTTTTTTGTAATAGATATTCATGGTGGGCCACTTTACTAACCGATTCAGAGGCTACTCTGGTTAGGACTGATTAATGCACCCTCCTGACATCGTCACATTTTTTGAGCTCAGATGATTGCAATATTTATGTCAATGTTGCTAAAAAAAAATCTAATAATCATCTCATCCCACACAATGAGGCTCTTGTTTTATAATCACTTTTATAATCAGTCTATTTTTATTTTGTTCCCACCCCTGACGGAATGGGGAAAACTCGATAAGAAGGCATTGAAATGGATATGTCATCAGCATCACTGTTATCAGAAACCATTGGGTCTCAGTACAAATTATAGCATTAATGAACAATATAAACAGCTAAGTATGATGCATGGGCTAGTGAACCCCACACGCGGACCAGTAGGGATGCAGTGAAGGGGGATGGTTATGATCCCTTTAGTCCAGATCATAACCTCACCGTTAAAGAAAAAAAAGAGGAAGACACAGACAATAGCCTGCATTGAGTAAAATAAATAAAAGTTCCATGACGATGAGTCATATAGTGATGAAGGCAATGTCAAAACAACGCAAAATCACCTACCAATTTGCAACATCTTGATGGAACGATGGAATACGATATTGCTGATAACATGAATCTATCTGCTCGTACAAACAAACGCCTTGTGCATACCAAATCGTTTTGTTTCGATCTCTAAAGACGGCAAATCGCGACTGCCATTAGTACCTATGTACTGCCATTATTGTAGCTAATTAGAAAGTAAATGGGCGAAGAAACTTAAAGGGCTTCATCGATAAAAGTTCAATAACCAGTTGAATTCGATGTTACTCTTTGCAATAGAGTATCGGTCTCAACTCAATGGGCAAAGTAAATCAAAAAATGAAGAAAAAAAAAGAGAGAAGAAAAACTATTTTTAACACGAACCTGCATTTGCATCCTCCGTTGCAGCGGTGGACCCTTCGCCGGTAGTGTACATTTCACCAGATTCATACTGCTTCGGCAGCAAAGTCTGCTTTTCAGCATCAGCCATTATTTCGTGTTCAATACTTGTATAAACTTTTCCAATTCAAAAGAACTAATGCGAGTTCCAAAATTTGACGATTTTTATGCAGTAACAATGGCGAATTGGTTTGAGTTTTTTTTTTCTTTGTGAAGTATCCTCCCTACAACGATCCAGAGATTGGAGTGTTTTTATTTGCTCGCTTAGTCTTTGTGCGTACAATAACCGGCCTTGAAAAATAACGAAATATTATTGCTGTCCAAATGGTGAAGGAATTAAAAAATTGAAATGTTTTTTTTAATGTTAGTTGCATGAAAATTGGAAAGAAAAATACACCTTTTCCATCCAATTACTTGTGAAATGGAAGAAAAAACGAAAAGCACTAACAACACGAATAAAATGAAATAAACAAATGTCAGAAGGTGTAATGAGACATCTAGGAGTGAATGGGGAAAGTTAAGGCTAATGTTGCATTGTGCTTTACTTGGATTTAAAGCAGGTAGTGTTCAGTCAAATACATCATGCAAATCTGAGCGAAATTAAGGGAAAATAATGGCGTTACCAAAACATACAAATAGCCCTGTGTCAAACGTCAAAATTCAAATTTGGAAATAATCTCAGTAGGTAGGACAGACCCTGTGTGTAAACCCCACCCTCACCAATACTAGAATAGTCAACTGAACAGAACCAACACATGTTTCATTGTAAGGGGCATATTTCAAATGATCTAATGACCTAATGACCACACACGACCATGATGATTTGACAGATAAATTTGACCGAATTGCACGTAGAGGAATCGGATAATGCAACCATATCGAAGTGAAATAATATAAAATGAAAACACTATGTTTCTTTATTATTTTTAATTATTTTAAATATTATCAGAAGAGAAATAATATAAAATGAGAACACTTTGTTTCTTTATTATTATTAATTAGTTTGAATTTAATCAGGAGTTATTTTTATATGCGCGTCTCGGAGCAATAGTTTTTTCTTCATGCGCTATACAAAGATAGCAATTTCTTTTAACATTTTATTGTCCAAAATGTCCAAAATGGAAATAAACTACCCAAGCAATATATGTGCCACCGAAGCAAAAACCCAGCAAAAAATTGACAGAAAAGCAAATATTAATGATGATTTTTATGTGTGCTTTAGTCTGGCTACAGAAAAAGGGCGTTCACGGTCTACTAAAAAAATAGCAATTTTAGTAGCCCTGTTGCACCAGATCGTGAAGTTTGATTGTTTTTTTTCTTTCCGACGCCAGCAATATTACAAGTATATTATTGTTCACTGATTTTACTTCCAAAGATAGGTTTTGTTTTTAACAATTAAATTTTCCACAGAAGGGAGCAAAAATATAAATAAATTATTGTTTGAGAAATTCATTTTGCGTTGAAGCAAGCAGAAACAAGATTATTTTGTTTCATTTTATTCTTTCCGCCGGAAGCACAATTACGTATATTATTGTTCACTAATTTTATTTTCAACAGAACAATATAAAACGCAGGTATTTATTGTTGAAATAATTTGGGCTCCACAAAAGCAAAAACGCGTCGAAATGTTTATCGAGAAACTTCAAAGTGAGAAATGTCTAATATTTTAGTGCAAGTGCAAGTAGAGGTGAATCGTGCTTCGAAATCTAGATTTGCGAAAACTGATCTAGATAAAAAAGAATCTACTTTTTGCTAATAATGCAAAATGAAAACTGATCTGAGATCAAAAAAATGTATCTTGGTAAAAAAAAAAAACATTTTTTTCCCCCATTGGAAAACGACATTAGATTTAAATTTTTTTAAACACAATCCTATTAGTTCTTTGTGAATAGGTAGACAAAGAACTAATAGGATTGTGTCTACGTTAGTTGGTATGAGCGAATCTAGCTCTTTTCCGAATTCATTCGCTCATTTTCGTACTCCCATAAATGTCAGAATGTCTTGTTAATAAAAGAAAAAATGAATACCAAAAATAGCAGCATTTTCTTATCGCAAAGATCTGATCCGCTTCGGATTTGCATTTAAAAATACATGTACTTCAACAATAACACAAGATCCAACGAGATTCGCTGATTTGATGTTGTTATAGTATTAATGTGACATTTGACAGCCCACTTGTTTTTCTTTGTAGACAAGCATTAATATTATTATTATTATTATTTAAGAACAGCTACTATGTCCATAAGATGTTATTGTCTTAAAGAATTGTCCTTTCCACAAGAGAGCAACATCCACATAAATAAAAATTACATGCTATTCGTTGGCAAGTACCTACTTAAGAACGGAAATACCGAGTTGGGTCTCTTTTTCTTTACATGTTCGTAGGTCATTAAAAAGTTGCCAGGAAAATTGGAAAATTCGAAAAAAAACTGAAAATGTTTTTTTCCATAGACAATAATTATAGTCTGCATCAAAATGTTTATCAAGAAACTGAAAATTGACAAATGACTAATGTTTTAAGTGCAAGTACGTGGTACGCTTGCGTCGATACCGAGGTTTGCAAAAAGTGAATCAAGATCTTGAGAAAGGTTGATTTTCACTCCAAATGGAAAGCAAAAATTTATCTGAGATCAAAAAAGGTTGAATTTTTGCCCAATGGAAAACAACATAAGGTTAAGTTAGGTTATTGAAAAGGCATACTGAATGCGGCCATTTGCTATTCAATTTCAAGACATCTGGCAATGATATTTCCATGGCATTTTATCCCAAACAACATACACGAAGTTTTAAAGATTTTCTTTTTGATTTAAATTTACGTGTTGAGACTTGAGAGTCCGATTAAAGTCAATTACCAAATATTTACTTAATTAATCTGGTGAGTTTCCATTAGTCTCAATTACAGTCATACTATCAATAATGGTTATGTGCGTCGTAGTCCACGCATTTTCTATCAAAAATGCGATGATTTCATTTCTCCTTGATTTTCACTATCTGTCAGTAAAAACAAAAAAATAATATATTTTCACCTCCGAATATGATAATCACCTGTTAATAAACAATAATTTATTTATGAAAACTAATCGAAATAGTGCTCCATCGCATTGGTATAGACATCCGACCGTCCTTAGGCACAGATTCCAAATTTTCTTTTACAAATGGACTCACCGCCGATGTTCAATAGTGTCGAAGACGAATGCAGATACTGGAAAGAAAGGGCGAAGCTTTACCATAAAGAGTAAGAAGCGAACTTTTTCCACTTACCTTAGGAAAAACATTCAAACTTTGAATCACTTCGCAGATGGACAGATGTTAAGCAAGAGTACGATGAATACGTTGAACAGTCCAGGCAAATGGAAGCAGAAATGGATGCAACGTTGGAGCAAAAACAGAATGCCATCAAAGATCTCAGATTAAAAGTAACAAATTTGGAAACAGAAAATGAGTCTCTCAGAGTAAGTGGCAAACGATGTGTGGTGTTTTTGCTTCGATTGCGTAATATCCTCTTGTTCCTTTGCCGAATAGGTGAAACTAGATTCTCATATGATTGAGTCTTCGAATATCGAAAAACAATTGGATACAGTAAAAATCGAACGAGATTCAATGAAGCAGTACCTGCGACAATTGGAACAGAAAAACGACGATCTCGAGCGTGCTCACCGAATACTAAACGAGAGTATAGCCGATTTCGAAGCAATGCTTGACAAGGCATACGAAAAGAATGCCCTTCTCGAAATGGAAGTGGACGAGAAAGAGATGCTACAGGAGAAGCTGCAAAGGCTGATGGATGAAACACGAGGTGAGTTTATTACTTTTAAAAAAAATTAAATCAATTTTGTTTCAAATCAAGTGGTTAGGTGAATGAACTGGAAATGGGACAACAACATAGATCATCAGTAAATGCTATATGTAGGTGTTTTAATTTGAAAAGGTTGTTGTTGGTTTTTCGCTTGAGTTCGGTGTATTTGTCTGCAAGTGGAACGCTGTTGGAGTTGAGTCGGCGTTATCTACAAGTTGACCGACGGAAACTATTCAGCGCCTTTTTGATTCAGCTTATTAACAATTTATATACATATAACTATTTCCCGAATGAAGGAAAATAATGCGTTTGTGTTTTCACAAATGGATTCAGTCAATATTAAGGTGCTGTTGCATTCAAAAAGTTCGGACTTCCAGCCAGAGATAGATGTATGCTTTTACAAAGGTTATTGAAGGCAACAAAACTTGTGTGTCTTACTGGTCAAAAAATAAGGTCTCCAAAGAATGAACTAGCTGGTTTTTCATTCTCAAGAGCAGTACCTGTCCGTGTTATGTCCGACCAAAAAGAGGATTTCTTTCCGGTAGTACAATGGACCGTGACAGAGTCTGAGTGCTCTCTAAAGTCCGCTGCATTATTGCTCTCAATTAAAGATAGGCATTATTCGACTTGCAGCCCTCACTGGCTTATGGAAACTGGTTTTCGTTTTTGATTTGGTCAACTTAGCGCTAAAATCGAACCGAAAACTACATCGTTTATTAATTGCTACTTCAAATTATGTCGCATGCTATGTGTATTTCTAAAACGATTTCTTTGAAAAATATCCAGCCTTATTCGCCGACGAACATTTGTCAACGTGTTTTTGATCATCATTAAGGATGAGCGTGATTTCTACTACTTACTAAACGGGCTCCAGAGCCGCGAAGAGTCTCCCTGAGACACTGCAGGTTTCGATCTTCTGCGAGGAGGTTCGGCCTTCATTGCCTTCTCGAACCTGGGTGCTCACACATAGGACCAAATATCCGACGGAGTTTTTTTCTTTCAAAAGAAACCAATATTAGCTCCACTTTTCTACTTATCGTCCACCACTTGGCACCATAAAGCAGGACTGGCAGAATAATGGTTCGATATAGATTGCATTTTGTTCTTCGAGTAAGGAGTTTTCAACACATTTGTTTTGCCAATCCGAAGTAGAAGCGGTTTCCTTAGGTAATTCTCCGTCGGATCTCCACTGGGGTCATTCGTGGAGATGATATTTACTATAAGGTAGACTCCTTAACAATTTAGCAGCTGTTATTGCTATCAACAGTGACATTTTGTCCTAGTCGTCGGGCAGATGTTTGTTTGTTGATAGCATGTATTTGGTCAATCACCGTTAAATGCTCTAACGGTGCCGTGTTAGAGGGTTGGAAACGGCCGATGATATCGAAATCGTCCGCATACCCCAGTAGTTGGACGGATCTATTGAAAATAGTGCCTTTCGCGTTGACGTCTTCTCTGCGCACTATTTTCTACAGAACAAGATTGAAGAAGTTACCACCCCTATTCTGCTATTCATCGGGGGGGATTTTTCTTCAATTTTCACTGAACACTATTCTACTATTCATTCGAATTGAATCTGGATTCACATAGTTAATGTCGGTAACATCGATAATACTGCGCGGTATTCTCTTATTCACGTGAACGCATTCGTTCTATACAATTCAAATCCGCATATAAAATGTTGCGGGTTTTCATTTAATGGATCGTCTGTCTGGTTGGTGGTCAATAAAATGTAAGTTTATTGCTTAATTTTTTGTATAAATAAAGATTATTAACATTTTTGAAGCAGAACAATAACCCGAAAACAATTTAAAACAATCAAAACAATCCACTGTTTGGAAGTGGAAAAAAAAGTTCAATACTGTTCATACCTGTTTGTTTATATTTTTAATTTTATTGAAAATAATTAATCAAAACAACATATCCAACTTTCCAAAGATTTTTGTAAACAGAGATCAAATCGGTTACATTAATTTCAATTTGCAAAGAACGAACCTCGTATTATTTTCACATGAAAAGCTGTTAACTTGAATGTCAAATTGGGTTGGGTTCACCCGATGGATAGCAGAATGGAAAGCCAGAGTGAAAGGGAATCGAATGGGTGATCCGAATCTACGATTCACGTGAATAGCAGAATAGGCCTGTACATGACAGCAAATTTGGAATAATTCGGAAGAGATGTTTCCAAACTGCACATTACACCGCTTGTTTTCAAGTGTCACTCGAAACACCTGGATCAGTTTTGACGGAATCCAATATTCGGTATCGCCCGGTAGAGCTCCTGACGGTGAATTCTATCATATGCGGCTTTAAAGACGATGAGAGATGGTGGTTCTCGACTTGAAATTCATCTTTTCCAGAATTTGCTTTTGAGTGAATATTTGGTCTATTGTCGATCTGCTGTGTGTTGCAGAACGTCTTGGGACGTTATCACAGTACGTTGGGTAGGATCTTTTATACAACACATAGGATCACTTTTCTTGTGGATGGGGCATATGGAGCTTATATTTCATTCATGCGGCATGCGCCTGACCAAAACATCCACTACGTATTTGAAAAGCTGAGCTGCTAAACCTCAGAGCCGGCAGCCTTGTTGTTCTTCAGCTTTTTACAGCTATGCTAACCTCTTCCATGTTGGGTGGTGGAAACGGTTCCTCGTTGACTGGACGTGTGTTCTCTTCCCCATTACTCTCTCTCATGATGCCCATTTAGCAGCTGTTGGAAATACTGCTCAAATACATTTACTACTAGTGTAATTTACGTATATAACTAAATCCGTCACCAGGAAATAGGGCTCTGTATTTTTGTTGGTGACCATCATAAATGTGATGGAAGCCTTTAAACGAGTTAATTACGACCTACGCGCGCCTTGGGTATCTTTCCATAGTGTCATAAAAGCTCCATCTAAGACACGCAGAAACACGCATGTCGCCAATAGATTGCCTTACACAATTTATTTATTCTTACCACTGTCTCAGGGCACTATAAGTTGCAATCCAATATGTTTTGATACTCTCATTAGAATGACATTCAGTTAACGTTACGATAATAACTGCTCATAGGAAAAATCAAATTTCGTACGTTTTAAATTTGAGAAAAAAAACCTTATCAAACTAAAAGGTCCTTGTATGTTTTATGCAAGATATCGAAATTCCCCACCTGACTCCGTAATTTATTTCTCCCACACACACTAGTGGTGTTGTCAAAACTAAACTTGTTGTCATACTATGTACATAGCTAAATATAAGAAAACTTCGGTATCATGTGCAAATTTCATATCAAAACAATTTGTCATGAAGCTCATTGGTTTCTTATGTGCCACAGAAATTTGCAAAATCGATAGACGTAATGGGATAAAGTGTCAAAACTAAATTTGAAGTGATACACACTGCGCACTTTTTTTTTAAATTAGCTTGTGTTTGTCGTATAATTTTTTGTGTACGCATTTCATTGGGATTGATTCGTTTTATTTTTATTTTTTACCGGCGATTGTATTGAGGTCATTCTATCGAAGGGAAGCTACAATTTAAAAAGAGAATGGAGATTCGTCAAATATTTTATAAAAGTTTGTAATTTGTCGTCTTTTAAATATACATATTTATATATACATACGACGCACCCTATTGCTTTCGACTTCATTCCAGTTTTGCCTACTAATAAATTTATTCTCTCCATTTTGTTGCAGATTTAAAACAGGAACTTAATGTTAAAGCACGATACCCCAGTAATACTCCCAATGGCGTTGCTGAGAACTCAGTCCATTCAGATAATCTACCCAATCCCATAAGTACAACCATTGGTATTGGCAACAGTCATTCATCAGTGAATGAATATAATCAAAATTCTCTAAAAAGTAAGATAATCTCATCATTAAAGCAAACCAAACGAGCCCTTAAGATCTCCAAGTCATGTCGCATGTGATCTGATTTCATTCGTTGTATATAAATACCTTGTATACTATTGTTTTCTTTATTTTTATTCATCATCATGTACTTCATACATACACTTACACAAACACACATACAGTCATATAAGTAACGCATAAAGTATAAATAAAGAGCATAAACACTAATTCCTTTCGAAGGGCATTCTCATCTTTTAACTTAAATGTTGTGTGCTCGTCTCCTAGTTGGCTCTATAACAAGCTACCATGTGCTATAAACGAATGATGTTGAGAACTCTTTTTCAGATCCAGAAAATTTGCTGAATGGAAATGCCATGACTGCGAGTTCCCGCACAACAGCGTTGAATATTGTTGCTGATATGTTAAGAAAGCTAAATGTGAGTACAATTCCAAAGGCGTGACTACTAAACTGTGTATTATTGAAAATACTAGCTTTGGGACTACGAGTGTATCTGTAGTTAAAAATTAATATTTTTTGTTTGCTTACGTGTCCTGCACGCTTATCTTTTCTTTCTTTCTTTCTCTTCCCCCAAAAATGTTTTAAATGTTTTCTTTCAGTTGGATAAGACACTTATTTGTTCGCGTTGTGATAAGTTTCGTTGTATTTGCGAGCAACATGTACTACAACTGCCCGATAGCAATCTCGCAAATACGACGGGCAGTAGCAGTCGAACGAGTATAAGCTCAAATTCAGCCAGCCAGTCGTCTTTCGGGTCAAATATTTTTAAGCGATTTGCGCAGCGTGTCAGCGGTGTTCAATCGCCCTCTTCAGCTATCGCCACCGATGATCAGAAGAATGTAACACCATTTTTGTTTCCTATATCTTCTTCTCTTTGCATTTTGCTCTTGTTCATTATTCTATCAATCAATTGTCTCATCAGATATTTTACAAACCCACATAAATGTAATCGTAGTATTTATAACCTACAACCGCTCTCATGACTGTGGAACGGCTTTGAAACGTTTTATCAAACTGAAATGGAATGATTGCTTACTAATGTCCACCTTTTTCCGTGTCTTACCAAAAACTAACACTACTCATTGTTTATAAAAAAAAAAACATTGGTTCTTTTGCTTTATGTTGATGGGTTTACTTGATTTTATTTTGCAGGCTATGGAAACTAAGCTGAAAGCTTATCGCGAACAACCACCGAGCATGCAACCGCGGCAATGACAACTAGCCACAGTACACCCTGTTGCGGATAATTGCGCTGCTTAAATTACCCACTCAACAGAGGTCTTGTACTATGAAATGTGTCGTCCTCACCAAGGATAATAATTGTTTCATTTGTATTATAGGGACTATGTCTTTATTTCATTTTCATTTTTTTTTGTTAGAAGAAGAAAGAAAGTGTTTTTAAATTCAGAGACGCAATTCCATGATGAGAATTTGGAAAGTGCTTTTGTGATTTTATTTTTGTATCTTCGGGGGCAACAACAATGTTTTACCAAATAGACAACATACAACACTCACTCTCACCCAACAAACGTATGGATGTCTAGACAGAGCTAACTAATACTGGCTATTAGCTAATTGTATCTGCTGAACATTTGTAAAACGGCTAAAGGAAAGAAACTTACTATAACGAAATAAAACTGCAGAAATAGGAGGGAACGTATATGAGATAAAACACATAGGATTAGTCGTAGAAAGCAGGACTTAATATAGAAAATGTATTTTCTAAGCGTACATAAGCTTATGAAATATTTTTAAATTATAATATATTAACTACTGTATAACCTAAACAGAAAAAAGAAAAATCAAATCAAAATCAATACTATGTGTTTTAATTTGCCTTAAAAAAAGTTCTTAAAAGGATTTTTGTGTTATGCATGATGTACAATTTTATTTAAAAACAAATATGATAGCAAACTTATATTTAAATAAAACTGTTAAATCACAGAAAGTATTTTTATTAAATTTTTGTATTTAAAGTAATCAAATTCATTCAAATCCTTTTCTGCACTTGCATGGACTGAGTGATGTAATGCGTGCTTCATAAGTCTCATTTGCCAACAATTTAAAAATGGTTCATTAAGTATTTTTTCATTTCTTTAAACATCCACCCCTATCGTAGAAAACGCCGTAGCTGAGATTCACGTTCACCTTAAATTATACATTGAATACGCCGGGTAAACTTTGGTCCATTTGCCGACTTTTATGTGAAGAGAAATGAAAACTGTCAAATCTCGTGAATCAAAAGAAATTCCTCTGATTTCAAAGAAAAGTACGCGATTCGCAGAGAAAAATGAAAAACGTCAAAGTTTGCCTCAAAAATAAGCACCATACAAGCACCCAAAAGTATGCTATGACTTCAACGTGCTCTTCACTGCTCACTAGCGAAACTAGTCCATGTCACACTCGGAGCAGCAAAAGCAATCAGCTCAGAATTCCTCACCATGTGTCATATCCAGAAGATTGTGGCCAAACTACAACAAGCAAAAACAACCAATCTCCTATGCAGGACACGAAAAGATATCGCCAGACTAACAGTAATCATCACGGGACACTGGTCCATTGGAGACCATGCGTTCAAACTAGGCATCCCATACAAAACTCACTGCCGCAATTGCAACGACTCACCATTTATGCGCCTGTCGGGCACTAGCTAAGAACAGACAGGAAACCATTTTTCGATACACTTGAGGAAGTCTCTCAGAAAAGCATTAAGCAACTAATAACTTTCTTAAACTCCACAGATTGGATTTAGAGACTTCTCATCAACATATTAACAAACCGCCACAGCTACCTACCTCAACGTGTTTATTTATTGATTTTATTTATATAGGTACCTTCATATGTCAACGTAAAGCAATTAACCTTATAAGAAAATCCTTAGTGTTTTTAGTCCATTGTGAAAACGACAATTCAGTCTATTTGTTACTACTCAGACGCTCGAACCGACAATCAAATCGATGAGAGGCAATATTTCGAATGTTCACACAAATCGACTAATATCGTCGTCGGCCGCCTTCATTTTGACCTTGTCAAATTCAGAGCTCTACTTGGAATTCGGCTCGAAAGTTTTTCATCATTGGATGATAAATAAGCTTCTTGCTTTGCAGCCGCCGGCCGGTTCAATATTGTTAAAAATAAGGTGATCATAAGGATCTCGCTTCCGGCTTAAACATATTTCAACCGGCTTTTAACAACTATAACTGGAATGCATTTTAAACTCCTGCAACCACCTTTTAAACGTGTTTTTTTGATTTTTTTTTTTTAATTTTTAGGATGATCACTAGCTCAAAATGCCGCTGTAAATCGCGCTGGAAAGTCAGAAGCTTGTTCATCATGGACGTATCTACAGAGATTGCAAGTTACCAATAACCAGTAGATGTATCGTGTCGTAAAATCAAGCCGCAGTAAGATATGTATCACCCACCGTAAAGAAAACAGCGTATGAGTGGGGGAAAAGTACCTGGTGCAAGGCCTAGGGCTCAAAGATCTCTCATTAAAAATGTAGTAGGTACCTATGTAAAAAAGTGAACTGTTCTAAACGTATTGCTGGAACTGCAAGAAAACAGGACACCTAAAGCAACAGTGCAGAGTGCATCCAAAAGGCTGGCAGCATTGTTGTACTAGAAGGTGGTATGAAGATGCATCTGTTAGGAATAATATCCATCCTGTAGCTGCGAGGAAATGTCTCAGAAGTTACTTCGTAGGGCAGAAAGCAGTTCCCGGAATCGACGTGTCTAGGACTACAGATCATGCTTTACAAACCAAATGAGGTAACTGGAGTCTAATAGGGGCAAGCCGGACGGTCAAAATGAATGTGATACAATCATCGATGCCAGTGCCTCCGCTTCTGCTGTAAGGAGGGACATTTTCCGTCAAACATGGCTGCACAACACCAACTGCTATTATCTGAGAACAGCTACAGGAGCAAAGGTGCTGATGTGCGGAGAAAACTGACTAAAGATGAATCTGGCAGGATTAGCGTCTCCCAGTCCCATGTTTCTAGTTTCCGATATCTGCAACGAGTACATTACCGAAATCGTTTTAATGAAAGCTCATGATGTAGTAGTAGACAAAGGCAGGCACGTATCAAGGTGCCGAAACGCCGAGACTTCAATGATTTAATACTAGAAGATACAGCAATGCCGATGATTTCTCCCGGGCGGCGGTGCTGCAAGGCTGATTGTAACATGTCGTGTAACAAGAGAAGTATAGAGTACATATATATTGAACTTTTTGATTAACTTATTGTGCTATTGCGGATCATGCAAGTGATAAACACTAAATGTCCATGGTTCACGCGCGATGTTCTAGACGCAATAAATAACCCAAAAAATGTTTACTGCAAATGGAAACGTAGCCTTCCTCAAGGAATTGGGAGGTCTTCTGTCAGGCTCGTAATCACTCCGACTTTGCAATACGTCGAGAAAAGTGTAATTACTTTTAATCTAAGTTCACTCCCCTCCAAACAACTGTGGGAAAATTTGCTATTCGGTTTCAGTGATATGCCCTATCACTTATTAAAAGTTATTTAAGTAATAGATCACAAAGAGTTTTAGTCAATTATAGGGCGGATTCTTTATTCAATTTTTATTAATGACTTATACCATGTTCCCACCAAACGAAACCCCGAGGTTTCGTAAAATCTTTCCAAATCTCCGAGGTTTCGCCATATATTTTTGAGGTGCCGAAACCTCGCGATTTCAGCGAAACCTATTTGAAATCCCTCTGAGTTCATCCATCCGTGAGAGGTTATCAAATCGAACAAGCCTTTACAGTGAACTTTGGTTTATTTTGTGTTCATTTTCAGATGTCAAATATTGAACGCCACAACAATAAAAAAAAAATATAAAAGAAGAATTGAATCTAAATCAAAAAAGAAGTAGGTAAGTAATATTTTCAAGAGAAATAATTATATATTTTTTTTTAAATTTTATCTGTATTTATTAAAGAAAGATGGCAAAGCAATACAAAAAAAAGAAAGTTGTGGCGGATTGAGGAGGAAGAGGCCCTCGTTGAGCTCTGGGAAGAGAGAATTGGCGAGCTCCGGGGCAATAGACGGAACATTCACGTTTATTCAGAAATCTCGGAGAAATTGAAAGATGTGGATCTATTCTTCTCGCCAGAGGAAATAAAAATAAAAATCCACAACCTCACAAACCGGTACAGGTATGATTTTCTACCTTATTCTTTTTAATTAAACTTGATTCTTCTAATCGAATTTTATGCACTTTTATTTACAGAAATAAAAAGAAATTGATTGGTCCATCTGGGGGTTCACCAACTAAATGGCACCTATACGATAGGCTCCATTAATTGCTAGGTGGGTTCAAAATGTCCAACGTGGAGCTGTTGGTACAGGACAGCATCTTGGAAAGTAAGCAACATTTTAACATTCTTTTATTCGAAACTACTTAATTACATAATGTATTTTAGGTGATGAATTCATGAACTCAGAGACGAGCATCATAGAAAGTAAACAAAATTATAGCATTCTTTTATTTTATATAGTAAAGTGATTTACATTATGTTATGTATTTATATTATTCGTAGGTGATGAATTCATGAGCTCGGGGCCAAGCTCATTAAGAAGTGGAGACGGATGGACTACCACTGCGCTGCCCGCTAGCACGTCGACTCCGCGAGCTGCCAAGAAGAGGAAGGGGAGTGACAATGATCTCGATAACGAAATAAAAAAAACATTAAAAGTTATACAGAAAACTAGCGAACAACAAATAGAAATAGAAAGAGAAAGAAACGAGCACTTAAAGTCTCTAATAAATATTTTAAAAGAATAAAAAAGGAATAAATAGTGTTTTCTTACCTGATACGTAGTTGCTGATAGCTTTTCTAATATTTTCAGCGGAAGGGTTGATGTCGGTTATACGTGAAACATACATAAATAGTGTTTTCTTACCTGATACGTAGTTGCTGATAGCTTTTCTAATATTTTCAGCGGAAGGGTTGATGTCGGTTATACGTGAAACATACTCCGGTTGCTCGGGAATTGAAGCTCCCTCTTCTTGTAGCAGCCAATGATTATTTATTTGGTCATTGTGCATATTTAAAAAGTTGTGCAAGACGCAGGAGGACTTCACAATTAAGGAAGTGTTATCTACGTGGTTGTCTAACCCTTTGCCAATTCTTCTGAATCGTGCTTTTAAGTGCCCGAACGCGTTCTCAACAACCCTTCGGCATTTTGATAATGCATAGTTTAAATTTTTTTGTTCGGCGGTTGCCGTTACGCTATATGGGTATGGTTTCATAACCATTTCCGAAAAGCGGAATGCGGAATCTCCAATCAGAACCACGGGAACGTCAATACCATAAATATTCTTGGAGCTCTCCTTCAGAATAGGGTTTTGGTGTTGTACTTTTAAGTTGGAACGCTCAAATATTTGCGAGTCATTGCAACGACCTGGGCTACCGATGTTGACGTAAAGGAATCTATATCTACATATGAACCATTTATATAAGAATCTGAACAAACTTATAAATGTATGAACTATATGAACAATGCAAACCGATAGTCCACTGGAGCGAGAAGAATTGTTGAGTACCATCCTTTATAATTGTAGTAATCTGTGGCATCTTCGGCAGACGGTTTAACCTCAATATGACAGCCATCTAAAGAATGAAAGTGGTATAATCTTTCCTCTGCGTATAATATTTATCTTACCTATAGCGGCGAAGCATTGTGGAAATCCTAATTTTTCGAAACCACGGACATTTTCGTCTATTATTTGCCTAGTAATTGGATAAAAATTTAAATACTTCGGCTGTAGGACATTCCACACTTCTTCACAAAATGATTTTACAATTTTGCAAACTGATGATTTTCCCACTCCAAACAGATTTGCGATACTTCGGTATTCAGCGGATGATCCTAGAGCGTACGAAGCGATAGCCACTCTCTTTGGCAATGGAATACATTTTCTGTAATTTGTATCTCGCTTGGCGATACCTTCGAGCTCATTGCAGAGCAAGTTAAATACTTCTCGCGACATCCGAAAGTTTTCTTTGAAGAAATTATTGTCATTTTCAGGAACATCCTTCTCCCAGAAAGTGCTTTTACGTGACTGCAAATGAAATTAGTTCAAGAAAGGGTTGAAAATCATAATAAGAAACATTACTTACTTTTGTCCAAACTTTTCTTGATTTCTTCAGATTTTGAGCTTTTTTCCGTTTTCTTATTAGATGTAAGAGTTTAAGAACTTGTACATTTAGCACTGTCATGAATTGATTTCTTTGTACTGCGAAATCACCTATAAATGCTGCAATTACTCGTATTTCCTTAATTTGTTCAGAACTCATTTTTAGTATTATTATTTTGTGTTCACAAGCAGCTGTTTTGACAGTCACTTACAATTTGACAGTTTATGACTTATGAAATCACTTCAACTCGGTGGGAACGACTTACAAGGTTTCGGTAAAAGTTCATCGAAACCTCGCGATTTCAGTTTGGTGGGAACATGGTATAAGTTCGTAATTCTAAAAGTGTATGCTGATGATGCTCATATTTATTTATCTAGGCCCGTCGGATTAATCGAAGATCTTTTTCATCGTATAAATGAAGATATCGTAGTTATGTATTCGTGGACAATTGATAATGGACTAACATTAAATCCAGCTAAGACACAGGCTATCTTAATTTCCAAAAACGTTATGTTAAACGTGTGAATATAATAGAGTTGATCCCATAAACAGATCACCTGCTTGGGCTCACTGTTGAATTTGGAGTTGGTGCGAGGTTGGATATATGCAAAGTTGAAGAGCGCCATTTTGTTTTTTTTTTCATTTATGGGGTTTATTTATGGTCCTTAAACACTGTAAATACTTTTTTTTGAATTTGTGCCCGTGAAGTAAAATCTAGCCACCGTTTTTTAAGTTCGTACAAAATCGATGGAATTTTTAAGGGAACAGGTCGGTTATTGTTTGTTTTCTGAACGAACTCTAACTTCCCTGAAGGCAGCGTGTGATAAATGACATATGTCATTAATTTTTGTTTTCGGTTTTCGAAACACGTGTATTTCTTCGCGAGCAATATTTGAATTTTATTGGAGAAAATGGGTAGAAAATTTCAAAAGAAAAAGCCAGCACCTGTAACAATACCTATAGATGAGAATCCACCGCTTCCAGCTAAACGGCTATCCGATTATCCAATTCCAAAGAAGGTAAATTGATTCAAAAAGACCAAAAATCAGACTTCAAGAAAGCAATTTTTTATTTAGGAGAAATGGACCAACAAACAGCGTGTGCTTGTCTTTGCTGCTCGTGGTATCAATCACAGGGATCGTCATCTAATGCGTGACATCAAAACCTTAATGCCGCACCACAGACCAGAATCAAAAATGGAACGCTCTAAAACCCTTTCGCTTGTGAATGAAATGTGCGAAATGAAGCACTGCAATAAATCAGTACTCTTTGAAGGCAGACGAAAACGCGACCTTTACATGTGGGTGTCAAATATTCCAAAGGGTCCTTCCGCGAAATTTCTTGTGGAAAACATCCACACAATGGGTGAATTGAAAATGTCTGGGAATTGCTTGCGCGGTTCCCGCCCATTGCTGTCTTTCGACCGGAAATTCGATGAAATACCACACTTGTCTCTACTTAAAGAACTGTTCATCCAAACTTTTGGTGTTCCCAACTACCATCCAAAAAGTCAACCATTCATTGATCACGTTTTCACCTTCACATTCCTGGACAACAGAATTTGGTTTAGGAATTTCCAAATTTTATCCGAAGACGGAGGTTTGGCGGAAGTTGGTCCACGTTTTGTAATGAATCCGGTAAAAATATTCGACGGTTCGTTTACAGGAAATGCCATTTGGGAGAATCCCAACTACGTCAGTCCATCGAGACAGAGGCAACAGCTGAAGAAGGCAGCCAATGAGAAGTATGTGAATAGGGTTGAGCAGAAGGTACGCAATGAAGCAACACAACCGATGCATGCGTATGAAGCCAATGAATATGATGATTTGTTTGAGGCGAAGGATCCAATTGCAGCGGCTAAGGTCATGGCTGGTAAGAAAACATTTCAATGTCTCTTTTTGTATATCGGACTGTCTTCTGAAATCGTTCCGGTTTATTTCTGATACAAACATTTTGTCTGCTCCATTTTATTTTAATATTTCAAGTTTTCCGCATATCTTCCTAGACTAGATACATTGAACTAGCTCACTTCAAGAACTACATTATGTATATGACTTTCTATATCGCACAATTTCAGCTGCATTTTATAATTTGTATGCGCTTCAACCAACTTGCTTTGAAATGTGGTTGTTTAAAGCTTGCCTATATCCAGAAAAAAAATATAGTTTGGGATCAGTATCTATACTACGGCTTGCTTGTAGCTCTGCTAGAAATGGTCATGTGGGTAAAACCATTTCCCCTGGCACTGCAAACGGCATATTAACTGACGGTGGTTTAACATAAATAGCTTCAATTACATTCTTGGTCCTCAATTCAAAAATCTTTCAAATTTCGTGTTAGAATTATTAAAACGGGACAAGCTAACGACAGCTGCTTTGCCTGACGGCAAAAGTTAAAAGCTTGGTCGAATAAATGGACTAAATAGAGCATTCATTGGTTTTTCCCAAGACACTGGACAAGACCAATAAATTTCAAGTCGAGACTTATCACATCTTCATCGAATTTAAAGGCGCGTATGAAAGCATTAATCGTCTGAAGCTCTACGTGGCGATGGCCGAAGTCGGGATCTCGGCAGAACTGAACCAGTTGTGTCGCGTGACACTTAAAAATACGCGGTGTAATGTTCATTTTGGAAGCAGCTCTTCAGAATTATTCCAAACTTGTATCAGATTTCGGCAAGGAGATGTGCTGTCATGTGACTTACTCAATTTCGTCTCGAGAAAATAAAATGCGCAGAGCAGGTGTCTACACATCATTGGGGTAAACATCAACTGCACGAATGACACCTTTGTGGGAACCCGACGGAGACTTACATAAGGGAACCGCTGGTACTTCTGTTTGGCAAAACAAATGCGTTCAAAACTCCTGACTCGAAGGACTAAGTGCATAGTATATCGAACCTTAACACTGACACTCCTGCTTTATGGCAGTAGGGCGATAAGCAGGAAAAGGGGAGCTAATACTATGTTGTTTCAATTTTTTTGTTGGATATTTGGTTTTGTGTGCAAGGAGAACGAATAGACGAGAAGATGAAACCGCGAACTGTACGAGCTGTACCAACATGTGTATGTAGTCCAAAAATGGACAATAATGTTCCAGGCAAAAATATCTTTGACCCCCATCCCCCAGGTTCGAGAAGGAAAGGAAGACCGTAACTCCATTTTAAAGACCAAGCCACCGCGGATGCCATGTCGCTTGGTCTAAAGAACTGGAAGCAGCGTGCCGAGGATCGCAGAGGATGGAAGGCTGCAGTATCTCAGGCAGAAATCCTTCACTGGTCGGAGCCTGTTAAGTAAGCAGTAAATATCCGAAAAAGATTTCACGTTAAGTACCTATCTCAGGTGCGACCGGCACAGTTCTTTCATTTTCAAAAGCGAGATCCTACGAACCGCATCAAAAAGGAATGATAAACCAACATTTCAATACAATCGCGAAATAGAGGCATACAAATTCCTAGCTTCTCCAACCATTTGCTTTTGCGAAGTGGAAGGGACCTGCAATTTTATGCCGAATCCGAACGTCAAATTTGAGAAGCTTCTCATGAATATTACTCTTGGATGTTTGTCAGATGTTCGCAAGCGGTTCGGCAGTAGAAAGAACTTGTAGGTGTTGTGTTACTTGGCCCAGCGTTAATTGTAGGGATGCTTTTGACATTCGAATAGCAGTAATAAAAGGGTAGCGAATTTTAGGTCAAAAATTAAGACGTAGGGAAAAAATAAAGATTTTTTTGGAAATCAACCAGAATTTAGGTACTTTGCAGATTTTATTTTCAAAAAGTTCCTAGTTATGTTTTAGTTCAGTAAAATTTCTTTCAGATATAGTTTGAATGAATTCTTAATTTCAGCTTACATTGATTGCATTGCATTATTTCTCTGAAAGAAATTCAACAAAGGATGTCCATAAAAAATAGTATAATAGGATAGGCAAGAGGCATATTAAATGCAACTAAAGTGTTTTCGTCTGCCAAATTTGGCTACGGATTCTATGAGAAAGTTTCTTCCGTTATGTACGTTAAAGTAGACGAATATGGGCTGGGCATATAACCTGTGCGCCACTTCGCCCAAATGAGATCTCTAGTCCATAACCTTGTCGTTAAAGGAGAATAAAGTGTTTTAGAAGACAAAAAATAAATGTTCTCAACTTTTAAGCACTTATGATTTTTTTAACTTTTTTTTTTAGAAAAACAGAGGAAGAAAGTCGCAACAACAAAACCTGTCAAAGCCAAATTGGAACAGAAAATTAAGAAAAAACAATTGCATCGGGCACAGAAAGTCATCCAAAAAAAAAAAGGCAAAGGAAAAAAACCGAAGGCAACCAAAACTGTTGAAGAAAAGTCAGATGAATAAACTCGCGATTAACATTAGTTTTCTGTTTAAATAATTAATAAATAGTGATAAAAAACATATTTATTTTTTGTTTTGTATTGCGCTACGAAAACTATATCATTTATGCATGATGAATCGAGTATACAAATTAAAGGTTTTGTTTCAAAATCCAATATGCATTCAAGTTGTAAAAATGTTATTGACTATCTAACAAAAACATTAAAATCAAAGCTTATTGTCATGCGGTAGTAAACATATTTGCGAGTATCATGCCATCGTCGAGCAGTACCCATGATCAGTTTTATCTTACGAACACCATCGCATTATTGACACAGTTTTTCAACGGTTAATAAATAGAACAAAGCTGAAAGACTTGTTACAAATTTAGGAAAAAACAATAAGAAGATAAGGTTGAATTATCATAGACGACGCTTCAATTGAACTTCAGCCAGCAGACATGTATAGCGCAATATTATTTTATGAATATTATTTTCTTAAATTTTCAACAACTTCATTTTTCTCAAAAACGGTTTTAACGGTTTTGATCTGTATTGGTGTTTTAAATATTTGGAGTGAAGGTAATGGCGTTTTTCATTTAAGTAAACATTTGCTCTTTTGCTCAAAATTTTTGACAGATACATGGAAAAATTCTTCCGAAGCTCTCCGACAAGAAAATGCTGCCGATTATTTCAAGTAAAATTAAAGTTGAAAATTGAAAGTAATAAAATTGAAAAAATTAAAATTGAAAATTGAAAAAATAAGAAAATGTGATTTGTTGTTATTCTTCTTCTTCCTTAATGACGGTGAGGCTATGATCAGGATTAAAGGGATCATAACTCTCCCACTTAACTGCATCCCTACTGATCCTGCTGTGGGGTTCGCCGGTTCGACCTCAAAAAATAACGGCAGGCGTCCCGATTGTGAATCACTG
Source organism: Portevinia maculata (assembly GCA_949715645.1). Classification (NCBI taxonomy): domain Eukaryota; kingdom Metazoa; phylum Arthropoda; class Insecta; order Diptera; family Syrphidae; genus Portevinia; species Portevinia maculata. The sequence continues at coordinate 44,274,576 of OX454527.1, forward strand.
CGTCGCTGAGTTCAATCAAATGCTGTTGTTGCTGCATTTGTGTGATCCAGGAGTTTTTAGTCTCCCTCTTTCGTGTTTGTATGGGATTGATATTGGCTTTTTGACAGGGTTCGTAGGCCCCATGTTTTGCCAGAACTCAGAGGGTATCTCGTCCGGCCCAACTGCTTTTCGTTTTTTGGAGTCTGACCGCCTTTTCTTCAACAGTAATGCCGTGCACTTCTTCAATATTAGGAACAGCTCTCGGAAAATATATCCGCGAAAATTGTTTATTTAAAAGTTCTTCACAACACTGTTGCCAACTATGCATTTCTTCTTACTCCCGATACAAGCCCTCCACCCACTTTGCTTGAGTTTGAGTGCACTTTCTCTTCGCGAGCCTCTGCAAACTCTATATCAATTCGAGGCGAGCTTTTTCATCAAAAAGACAGGATAGATTCCCAGCACTGCGGATGATCTTGTAATTGGCTCGAAAATGAAAGTCGTAATTTACAACATATTTTAAAATTTGAAGGTGCAATATGTTTCACATGTTCTTAAGAATATGTATGTGCATGTGTATACATGTATGTACTTACGTAAGTCGATCATGAGCAATTTTTCGTTTATGGTATCTCGCATACAAAACATAAGGACGGGCTACAGTCCGCTTTTGCGAACTGTTGGATACCCTATTCTTATTCCTATTCCTCATAAGTGGGCGTGACAAAAGTCTAAGTATGGTTGAATTGTTAAGAACGCTCTACATATTTTGTTATATAATATTTAAAGGATTTTATCGAAAAAAACGAAGCTTTTGGAAAAGCTTACTTACAATAGTTCTACAACTGCTGATTCGCTAGACGCAAGCAATATGTTTGCAGATCATTTCAGTAAGTCATTTAGGGAGACCCGTCTTCACATTGATGATCAATATTTTAGTTATCTAACTAGCTGTTCCCAAATAAGTTTTAGTAGTATCTCATTCGATTTGGAAACAATTTTAAAATGTATTTCTTCTCTGAAGAATGACTATTCATCAGGTCCTGATGGCATTGCACCGATTGTTCTTAAAAAATGCAGTCATGCAATTGCTCCATATCTTAAGTATATGTTTGAATTGTCCATTAGTACAGGTAAATTCCCTAATCTATGGAAAAGTGCTTTTATCACACCTGTATTTAAAAAAGGCGAACGTGGTGATATCACTAATTATAGGCCCATTTCAAAGCTTTCGTGTATCCCTAAGCTTTTTGAACAAATTGTTTGTGAAAAGCTAATATTTCTTTGTCGCAATATAATTTGTAATGAACAGCATGGATTTGTAAGAAACAGATCCACTGTCACTAATCTATTAAGTTTCTTGCATGATTGTTCTAATGCCTTGGAGAATAAGGGCGAAATGGATTGCATATACACTGACTTCTCTAAGGCTTTCGACCAGCTGTCCCATGAAATAATCGAATTTAAGCTTATGGCTTTTGGCTTCCCACCATGTTTCATAAAATGGGTTAATTCATATCTTAGATCAAGGGTTTATCAAGTGAAATTTAGAGGATCGCTATCTGTATCTTTCACAGCTCAGTCTGGAGTTCCCCAAGGAAGTCACCTCGGACCAATTTTATTTATACTTGCCATTAATGATGTTAAGGCATGTATAAATCACAGTAATATCCTGATCTACGCTGATGATATGAAAATATATAAATCTATCACTAGTCAGCAAGACAGAATGTTTCTTCAATCTGACATTAATAGCTTCGCAAATTGGTGTGATAAAAATGGTTTATCCCTGAACCCAACTAAATGTCAACATATGACATTCTCTAGAAAGACTATCCCTTCCACCTTTCAATATTCTCTGTCTCAACATATTCTTTGTAATGTTGATAATTTTAAGGATCTTGGGGTTTATTTCGACCCCAAACTGGTTTTTGCTAAGCATATTAATTCTATTATTAATAAATCTAATTCTATGCTGGGCTTCGTAAAAAGGTGGGCCAAAGAATTTAATGACCCTTACGTTTCTATGTCATTGTACAATTGTTTCGTCCGTCCGATTCTAGAGTATGCCTCTCAAGTTTGGACACCGTTCTACAACATTCATTCAAATCGAATAGAGGCCATTCAACGTAAATTTATTCGATTTGCACTTAGAGGACTTCCATGGGATGATCCATTTAACCTTCCTCCCTACAGTCAACGTATCAAGCTTCTTCAAATGTTACCCCTTTCTCAACGAAGGCTTAATACCGATATCATTTCTTTACAGCAGCTTATATCCGGTCAAATAGATGCACCTGACTTGCTGTCGTCTATTGGCTTTAATTTTCGTGGTGGTGCCCATAATTTGAGCAGTGTTGAATTATTGTTTAGCCCCCATCATAGAACGAATTATGGGACGCATGAGCCTATTAGTCGCATGAGTAGAATCTATAATCTAAATGATCATGTGATTGACTTGCATGTTAGTAAATTTAAGCTAAAAAATATTTTGCGTAATAATGCTTTAATGTCTTAAATTGTTTGCATTATTTTGTGTCTGTGTTAGTATTTTGTAGGTACATAATTATTGTATTTTTAATTGTTTTGTCCTTACTAACACCTGCACTAAATGATGAGCCTGTGAGAGCACTTTTTGTGCCGGCAATTTCTGCTCGTGATAGTTGCTTGCTTTAAGCACTCCACGACGCAGAGCTGATATTGTATTATTATTTAAAAAAAAAAAAAAAAAAACGCTCCCTAGCTCAAACTTTGGATTTAAAAAAAAAAAATTGATTTTAAATTGTGGGCGTGTCAGTATTTTGAAAATATTTACACATGAGCATAAAGGGCTCCTAGAGAGTATATTGTTGCATGTTTGGGTTTGCTCAAACTGTGACATTCAGCATCAATTAGTCAACTTTCTGCGCCATCTAGTAGAAAGTAGCCATATTACCGATTTTGGCAGCATTTGAATAGCAGTTTGGGTAGCTGTGGAATAACTAGTACATACATAATTATGTTGTTCTCGAACCTTCTAAACTCAACGATACTGGAAATTTCGAGAGGTGTCACGAGGAGATATAAATAGATGTCGCAGGAGCACCCAAGACATTCAGCTCTTTTCACATTATCCGGTTTTGCCCGGACGGCAAAAATCCGGACGGCAAAAAACCGAATTTAGAAAACTTTCACACTACACGGTTTATGCACGTTTTTTTTCCGTCGCAAGCTCAGTTTGTGATTGAATATTTTCCTTTTAAGCTACAATGTGGGTTAAACAAATAATTGCGTTATTTTTATATAATCGTCGACGAAATAGACGACAACGAATACGCAAATTTTGGGTACATCCCATAAATGAAAGGAGACAGGAAGTGGGATTGTTTTATACCCTATTTGAAGATTTGCGAAACGATTCAAACAAATTCTTCAACTAATTGCAAAACCAAAAGGCGACGACTACTGATCGGACGGTTTTAAATCGTGCAATGTGAAAGTATCAATTTGAAAACGTATATCACTGAGCTTTCGGTCGCCGTCCGGTCACCGTAATTTTAGTCGCAGTGAACGGCTGATGAACGGCAGCCGGACGGCGAAAATCCGTCGCCGTGTAGTGTGAAAGTAGCTATGCTTTTTCTCACGCTTCTAAAAATAATTCGCCGTCCGGTTTTTTGCCGTCCGGGCGAAACCGGATAATGTGAAAAGAGCCTTCAAGTTGTGAACCGCGATAAAGAAGTGCGATAGATGACAGTAATGAAAAGTATAGAGAAACATAGGGACGGGCTACAGTCCGCTTGGGCGAACTGTTGGATACCCTATTCTTATTCCTATCCCTCATAAGTGGGCGTGACAAAAGTCTAAGTATGGTTGAATTGTTAAGAACGCTCTACATATTTTGTTATATAACATTTAAAGGATTTTATCAAAAAAAAAAACGCTCCCTAGCTCAAACTTGGGTGTTTCAATAAAATTGTTTTATTTAATTGTGGGTGTGTCAGTAGGCGGATTTAAAAAAAATTAACACATGAGAATAAAGGGCCCCTAGAGAGTATATATTATAAATTTCAGCTCCCTAGCTCAAACTTTGAATTTTCAAAAAAAAAAAATTAATTGTGGGCATGTCAGTGGGCGGATTTTGTAAATATTTACACATGAGCATAAAGGGCCCATAAGGAGTATATACTATAAATTTCAGCTCCCTAGCTGAAACTTTGGATTTTCAAAAATTAATATACCCTTAGAATAGGGTATAAAAAATTTATTTTATTTATTTGTGGGCGTGTCAGTTGGCGGATTTTGAAATTTTTTTATCCCGAGCAGTTTTAGGAGTCATAGATCATATATAAAAAATTTCAGCTTTCTAGCTCAAAATTCGATTTTTTCCAAAATTTTGTTTTCTTGAGTTTGTGGGCGTGTCTGTTGGCGGATTTCAAAAATTCGTAAACTTTATTATTTCGGGACCCTAGAGAGTATATGGTTAAAATTTCAGCTCTCTAGGTCCAATTTAAAGGCCTAATTTTTGCCGACGGACGGACGGACGGACGGACATGGCTAGATCGACATTACTATCAATGCTGATCATAAATATAGTAACTTTTATGGGTCTACGGGCAATATTAAGGTATGTTACAAACTATGCGTCAAAATTAATATACCCCTAGAATAGGGTATAAATATCTGCACCCACATGGTCGTTGTATATATGTTTCATATTCATTTCATCTTGCTTGAACATAACAATCATGTTTGCATTATCTCGTATCAAATGTTTGGGAACTCGTGTATATGGTTGACATAAATAAAAACAATCTATATTTTAATGACGTCCCATGCAAAAATATAATCTTATATTGTTTTGTTTCTCACATGCAACGTCATCAAAAATAATTATAGAATTACTCTTTGCTTCCTCGGGCGGTAGAACATCTTCATTTGCAGAGAATGTATGGAATCCCATACCTTTTATAGGTTGTATTAATTGTTGTAGATATTGATAAGTTGGCTGATACAATGACCTTGAATATAAATAAATATTCTTGAACTTTATTCCATTTGGACTTTCTATTAAACCTATCATAACATTCGTTTTTCCACAGTTTGATGGGCCCACAATCAAAGCGATGAACTATTAGTTGAAAAATCTCTGTTGCGGACAACAAGATTATTTTGCTGTTTAATGAAACGCATTCCAATAATGAGTGTAGACCAAACGCTAAAAACCTGTGCTTTTCAGTCTTCAAAAATATGTTCAACAGACTTGATCACAGCATTCAATATCGAATAACTGAATAAAAATGGTATTTTTATATACAAAGCTATTTAGTCACAATCGCAACATAGTTGGAAGAGGTCTAATAGATAAAGTTATTAATTCCCTACCAGTTGAACTTCACTTACCGGCACTAAACTTAAAGAACGTCTAGCCAAAGGGGAAAACGGAATAAATCCGTTGGACGCTGTCTGCAAAGAGCATGATATTGCTTATTCTCAATCAAAAGATTTAAATAAACGACACGTATCAGATCAAATATTAAGTAACAAGGCATGGACAAGAGTAAAATCCAAAGATAGTAATTTTACTGAACGTGCAAACGCCTGGTTGGTGACAAACGTCATGAAGACTAAAGTAAAATTAGGAATGGGCAACAAGTCAAACAATACGAAAGCGAAATCTAAGAGAACGAAAAATTGTAATACTGGAAATAAGCTTTTTAAGACGGCTGTTAGGTTAGGTTAGGTTGACGTTGGTGTCAGCTAAGGCCAACGCACTAAGACCAATGTTAGGTCCATTGTGGTATCACACAGATCTGGGGATTCCCTCACTGTTCGTTGAACCAATAGGAGCTTCTTATGAAGCGCGAAAGGCTTCTAACGCCAGTGTTGGCTAAGTCGCTTGTATCAATGAAAAAGAAGTCCCCTAGATGGAGATTTCTTTTGTGGGAGAGCGCAGGACATGTGCAGAGGAGGTGAAGTATAGTCTCCTCCTCCTCCTCGTCCATGCAGTTTCTGGAGAAGTCGTTTGAGTGCACGCCAAGTCTGGATGCGTGCCTGCCTATTAAGCAGTGTCCTGTGATAACACCTATAGTGGAGCTAATATGCAGTCGGTTATGACGGCTGTACAAACTGCTAAAAAGGTTTTATTACAAGAAAAACCGACCGACATTGAGAGCGCAATACAAATAGCTAGGAAAGTCATAGCAAATTCTTTAAAAAAAAAAGTCAATTGTTCATGTTCCACGTATAATACCGCTTCCTAAGGTTGGAGGTTTTCTACCTCTCGTTCCAATACTAACAGCCCTCGGAGCTATAGGAGGTTTAGCATCTGGTGGATCCGCTATCGCTAAAGCGATAAATCAAGCCGATTCTGCTCGCAGCCAATTCGAAGAAGCAAATCGTCATAATAAAACTATGGAGAGCATAGCAATGGGAAAAGGACTATATCTGAGACCATACAGAGAGGGATATGGTTTATTTTATCATTCCCAGCCAAAAAACTATTGGAAAACCTACCCAAACGTGCACTTACAGATAGCGATTTGATCAAATACACTAAATATCTACCACATTTCAAAGGCGCCTTTATGCTCAATAATTTACCAAAACGACCAAATCAAAATGAATGTGGCATTATTAATCTGGATTCTCCTTTGGGTTCTGGAACACACTGGTAGCATATAGAAAGAACAAAACACATAAAGAATATTTTGACAGCTTTGCAAACCTACAACCACCTCAAGAAGTTGTGAAATATCTAGGAAACAACATACAGTATGATTTGTTGCGGTATAATTATACCATAACAAGAGCCACTCTACGTTCCCTGACCCACCCTACCAAATTCCCTCTTTTTATCGGTTTGCGCGCTTGGAATCTGAAGAGGTGGAGGGGCAGCCATGGTGTCATCAGCCATCGGCCCACTTCTCTTGACCCTCAGTGTAAAAACCACCACAGGTTACTTGGGCAACAACAACACTCGCAAACCAGCTCGGCAAGTGGTCGACGGGTCAGAAAAAGGCGCATCGTATCAGATGGACGGTCTGTTCATCGGAGCAAGGTGTTGGGCCCCAAATGTCCGGATGGTGAGCCTGACAAGGACCGTCAGTAGACTCCCAACGGACCAACGCACTCCCTTACAGACGGACTGTCTGTAGACGCAAACGGCGACATCAAACCCAGACGGACGGTCTGCATGTGTACACATCCTCCAACACACTCCAAACAGACGGGCGGTCTGTAAAATGCAGTAGTCGACACTCATAACACTGCCACAACCAGTCGGTCGGTCTGGGATAGCAATTTGCGAGCGCGAGCCGACGGCCCCTCCTAAAGACAATTGCAACAGAAGTACCATTGTCACGGTACTGAGCCACGCACGAAGGGGGGAAGATGACGCTCTGTCCTTCAACTCCATCGTGGGAGCACCGCAGGAGCAGCAGTGAGTGTTGGCGGACAGCCTTGTATATACACACTCACGAGTACCAATCACATAACACCACAGACACTGGTCAGGATGAACACAAAAGACTAGCATGCAAAACGAAAAGACGGCGGAACGTAAACATAACAACGACCGCGAAACTCAACTATGCCTGCGAGGCCAACTTATTCTTATTCCTATCCCTCATAAGTGGGCGTGACAAAAGTCTAAGTATGGTTGAATTGTTAAGAACGCTCTACATATTTTGTTATATAACATTTAAAGGATTTTATCAAAAAAAAACACTCCCTAGCTCAAACTTGGGTATTTCAATAAAATTGTTTTATTTAATTGTGGGCGTGTCAGTAGGCGGATTTAAAAAAAAATAATACATGAGAATAAAGGGCCCCTAGAGAGTATATATTATAAATTTCAGCTCAGTAGCTCAAACTTTGAATTTTCAAAAAAAAAAAAAAATAATTGTGGGCGTGTCAGTGGGCGGATTTTGAAAATATTTACACATGAGCATAAAGGGCCCATAGAGAGTATATACTATAAATTTCAACTCCCTAGCTGAAACTTTGGATTTTCAAAAATTAATATACCCTTAGAATAGGGTATAAAAAAATTATTTTATTTATTTGTGGGCGTGTCAGTGGGCGGATTTTGAAAATTTTTTATCCCGAGCAGTTTTAGGAGTCATAGATCATATATAAAAAATTTCAGCTTTCTAGCTCAAAATTCGATTTTTTCCAAAATTTGGTTTTTTTGAGTTTGTGGGCGTGTCTGTGGGCGGATTTCAAAAATTCGTAAACTTGATTATTTCGGGACCCTAGAGAGTATATGGTTAAAATTTCAGCTCTCTAGGTCCAGTTTAAAGGCCTAATTTTTGGCTACAGACGGACGGACGGACGGACGGACATGGCTAGATCGACATTACTATCGATGCTGATCATAAATATAGTAACTTTTAGGGGTCTACGGGCAATATTAAGGTATGTTACAAACTATGCGTCAAAATTAATATACCCTTAGAATAGGGTATAAAAAGTATAAGTGCCTACTGAGTAAGAGAAAAGTGATTGTGTATTTTAAGTGATTAATTGTGAAAGTGAATTGTTGAATTAAATAAGTGAATTATTAGAATAATAATCAAGAATTAAATTGAAAGAGAACTAATAAAGATTAATTAAATAGAATTACGTTTTATCTTTTCGAATCCTAACCTGAATGTAACAATATATTATAAAATTCAGCTCCCTAGCTCAAACTTTGGTTTTTCAATAAAATTGTTTTATTTAATTGTGGGCGTGTCAGTGGGCGGATTTTAAAAATTTTATCTGTTTCGTAAACTTGATTTTGGCGACATACGGACGGACGGACATGGCTAGATTGACATTACTATCGATGCTGATCATAAATATAGTAACTTCTAGGGGTCTATAGGCAATATTAAGGTATGTTACAAACTATGCGTCAAAATTAATATATACCCTTAGAATAGGGTATAAAAATGATATGACTTCGTTGTGGTGCTTTATAAGATTAATATGGTCTGAAACAAATAACACCGAATTCGGTCAGGTGTTTTTTTTTGTTTAAACAAAACGATTGAAAAAATGGATTTTAGAATTTCTTGAGAAAGATTTATCCAATCTCATTTGCTCTTGTGGAAACGCATACTTCGACAAAATATCTTATAATTTCATTGACTTCTTATCATAGAGCAACGCAAATTTATTATAATAATAATAGTAAACAAAATAAGAAAAAATAAAAGCAATTTAAAAGTAAATGCATTCCATAATGTATTAAAGAGTTTTACACACTGCTAAACTCTGGCAGGGCCAATCAGTTATTATTTATATATATATTTATTTCGCATGGTCTTACATCGCAGCGTTGTGTGGTTTCTCTCTATGTAAGTTTTTAATGACATTAACCGATCTGAAGATTAGGTTTGTAAAGCTTCCCCCTTTTACAGTTATTTCTAAATTTATTTATAAATTTATTAACAATGATGCATTGGCCGGCGAAAATCATATCCTGGCTGATGCGGTTTTCTGCAGCAGTAGCTACTGCTGGGCTGGGCAGGGCCTTGCGCTGTGTTGTGGAACGCTTATAACACTATGCCAGATGAGGACAGCAATAAAATCGGGAAACAGTTCGAGATTTACTACGATGAAATGAAGAAGAAGAAATGAAAGTTATTCATTCGTTATTAAAAGATAGTCTCTTAAATAAAGCTTTTATTTGTTATGGATCTGTTCTCTCCTCAGTTCCGACGGTAAGTTTATTCGTTAATATTTTGCAATTAAAATTGCTTGGCTTTGGTAGACTCACTTTTTCGATACCAAGGCCCTGTAACACAATACAATAAGTCTTGTTAAACAAGTAAAATGCAATATTGAATTGAATTAAACTGCGCTTTATTAACAAGACTTGTTGTATTGTTTCTTATTTTTACCTATTTTCTCAAAAGTAAAAATAAAAATATATATAAATATTAGGCATTGACGGCCCATAGAGGGCCTAAAACCTACCTTCTCCAACCACTTTCTTTGCGAAGTGGAAGGGACCTACAATTTTAAGCCGAATCCAAACGGCAAATTTGAGATGCTTCTCATGACAATTGATACTCTTGGATGTTTGTCGGACGTTCGCAAGAGGTGGGGCAGTGGAAAAAAACTCAAGATGTTATTTGGCCCCGAGTTGAACCGGAGACCTTTCGATTAGTAGGCAGACACACTAACCATTGAGCCACTGCGCCCGAAAGTATTTGGAACAATATTGCACTCTCAGTCAAATTCCCTATCTCTTTTTATTCACCCTGTTGCAAGCTCGTGTTTAGATTTAGAGCCATTTCAATCAATTGCCACAGAGTACGCCAAATGAAGCACCATTTTATTTTCAGTCATAGCCACATACAGGCTGAATAATCATTTCCTATGTTAATTCTTCGAATTGAAGAAACATTTGAAGTGGAAAAAACAATTCACACTCAATCTCGAGTCGTGAATGTACATATACTACTTGTATAACTTGCATTTTATTTTTAGCCCATCTTCTTAGTATGTATTTCAATGTAATAAACTTCTTGATGTTTTTTTTTGAGGTGACCTTGTTTATTGTTATTTTTCTGTTGAGAGGAGAGTTATACATGCTCACACCGCTTTTTAAGGAAGCTAACAATAGTTGGGGCAATTGATCAAGCCTACTTACAATTCGCATTGATTTCATTACCTACTTGTATAAATTGTATACTTTTCTATATCAATTTATAAAATGTTATGCATTACAACAACGAGTTCTCACCTTTTTTTTGTACGATAATAGCGTCTATCTTAGTTTTCTCCAGGACCAAGGCGAGGACGTGGAAGACTAGGGTCCAAGTTTGTTTTTATTTGATTTGTTTACTTTTGTTTATTTAATTTTTATTTTAAGAAACAATATTATACCATAACTATGTATGTTTTATTTGTGCGTAAGTTCAATAGGCCTTTTCACTTTTTGACAAAAAATTCCAAAACCTCATCATAGAAACTGTTCTTGGTTTTTATTTCCTTACGCAATGTTTTTCTCTATGGAAATTAAAGCTAGCTCCTAATGTTTCAAGAATAATATTTTATTCGCTTAAGTGCAGAAAACGATATTTCACCTGAACTGTTTGTTCTGGTATTGTAACTTATAAAGATCTTCATTTAAAATTTTTTGAAAACTTATCTTTCAAGTCCATATTATATTATGAAAGAACCCCATGTAATACATATACTTGACGAAAATGTTGCGGAAAATGTTGCTTTCGCTTCAGTCGACGTAGGGGCAATAACAAGTAGTAGCAGAGAAAATAATAAACCTAACCTAAAGGGTTTTTTTAAGGATTCGGTTTTTAGTTGGCCAAATAAAATGTTTAAATATTATTTTATGTAAATGTTGACCACGACTACGTTTAAAACGGTCCATACGGTCCTATTTTGAGCTACATGCCACACATCACTCGTATATGCCGATAAGCCAGAGTCAATTGCAGCTTTGGAAGACAAAATTACACGTGTTAATAGCGAGATGTCACCAATATGCTCGAAAAAGTGACTCAAAATTGGACTCTCCGTACGAAATACTTAAAATTTAGTCGTGGTCAACATTTACATGAAATAATATTTAGTTATCAGCTTAAACAATTTTGCAATTTTCCGTTTTTTTTGAAAATTAAAAATTAAATTAAACGCTTTTAAAATCACTCATTAGGAGTGTTTAATGAGCCTGAGCTGCACAGAAAAGTACAGAAAAGATCAGAAAAGTACAGCTTTTAGTATTCCTAAATAAAAATCTTTCCCCAAAATAGTCTACATTCTGTCACTTTGTGTTCCATGAAGCTGTGCAGATCAGTTTAGCACAAGATTTTCTTCACCTAGCTCTGAAGTGGGGCAAGTAAGTTAAATGTGTCGAATTTGAAAATTCAATTCCAACCAAACTAATTTTTCCATTCTCATTTGACTTACTTTTCCAGCAACTTGCACGCAGACAGGCGATTAGTTCCTGTAACTATGCACTAATATATGCGAAATACAAACACACATAATAAAGTGAAAAGCAACTCTATGAACCCATATTATAGCCAACATCTCCATCACTGACAAAAAGGGTAAAAATCGTCTCCAGCTAGATTGGGCTGTGTTGGATCGAGTCGGTGCGTACTTTTCTTGAGCACACGAACTCACGTTTTTTAGAGGTGGTTATTGGGACTTTGAATGTAGTGAACATTTTTTTGTATGGATATTTCCTTTGAGTTGGTGCCCTAGTAACTTTAGAAGCGAGTCGACGTCACACACTTGGTTTGGATAGATTGTAAGACATCAATTTGTGTTCGAAGGTTTGCATAGTTTTGATGTTGCCATCGATTGAGATGCGGTGTTGGTTGATTAAAATATGATGGTGTGACGCAACAGAAAGAACAAAAATTGAATTTAAAGCTGCATTTTTAATTTTTTGCAACTCAAGTAGAATATTGTAAAAAACTTAAATGTGTACAAATATTGCTTTAAAAAATCAGGCGGATTTCTGCGGCGGATTTCTGCGAAGAGCACCCGCACATACCTAAGAATAAACGTCAGTGGTTATAAGGAAGTTAAACCATTGGTTGACCAAAATGATAGAACGTTTTTTCATTGGTTATTGTATGTGTATATCGTTGGTTTAATTTGGACAACTGGATTCATATTTGCATCTGAAGAATTGCGATTTTGTAGTTAAGGAAACCAATGCGTTCACCAATAAAATAGGTTCTCGTTATTAATTAAAAATGTTGGCTTGTCAATATAAATCATAACAATACGGCTGCTGAAATCGTAAGAATGGATTAATGTATATTCGTTAAATAAAAAGAAATATGTTTTAGGTATGAAGGGCAATGAAAAGGACTACTTTGCCAACGGTTTGACATATCAATTTAGTTTTTTTTTATTTTGTTTTCAAGTTCTGGCAACCTCAATTAAAAAAAAAACATAACGCATCAAAAAAGACAATTTTGTTTAACAAGGAATGTCATTCATCCAAAATCCATCCCAATTCTCTTTTGAACACTCCCCACTGATGTGGTAGATTAGAAAAAATAGGATTATGACATCTACCACACCAACAAAAAAAAAATAAAGTGATAAAAAGATCGAGGAAAAAACAGGCCATGAACTCTTAAGAGATGTTCTGGAATCCCTACCTTACACCAGCACATTTAGTTCCTTTCAGTCACTTTGTTCGTTACAATTATTTTGTGGGTTGTTTCTTCTGCGATCACCAACTCCACTACCTACCAACGCCTCTTGTACTATTTTTTTTCGATTGATTTTAAATCAAACAATAATTATTTTTTTAATAAATAAACATTTAAACGCATTTTATTTATTTTTTTCGAATAAATAATTTATAAATATAGGTATGTAGTTACGAGATTATATATAGTTAATCAACAATATTTGAACATTGAATTGTACGTCAAGTTTATAAATTGTGTGCTCAATATCCAAGTATAAAAAAACATGTATGGGTTGTAAAAAATAAAATAAACATTCGGACATTGGATGGACTACAAGTAGAAAAAGTTCGACAAATAGTTAGTTATATTATATTCCACATTGGGCTGAATGCATGTAAAATAAGTTTAAATTGCTTTACGAAGTTGGAGGCAGCGCCATAGAACTGAATGGCTGCTTATTAATTGGAGTCATTTCGACAACTTGAATCGGAGCCTCTTCTGGTCCAACTGGTTCCTCACCTAGGAGCTTTGCCAGATTTCCTTGAGCCCAACGTCCACCACGTCCATTAATAGTTTTATCTTCACAAACGCAAAGGAAGAGAGTGTCCACAACCATCTGAAAAGATACGTTTTAATGAATTTAATTTCGTTCAAAATAGGACCCTGTAACAACTCACTTCAAACAACGACAAAACGATGTGCGCAATAAAGAATGCGAATACGGTTATTATTATTACTGGAGCAATGTAGAAATTTAAATCGGCACGATCTTTGAGTAAAACTATTCCGACAAGACATGTCAACGCAGCTACAACTAGTTTTCCCAAGAACAAAACAAAGTCTCCAACACTATTGATGGTTGCAACTTGAAGAGCGTTCGTTGCCATTGCGTTCCATGCCTGAAATTTTTAAGAAATTACATTTCTATTCCTTGCTATGTACCACTTGAAGGGTGAACTCGGAAACGCCAACAAAATGTTCATCGATGTGGCATCACCGCACGAACTACGATGCCGATGCACACAACAACACAACTGATGTTGCTACATCGAGAGCATCTGCAATTTTCTGGATGCTTTTTCGTCGATATTTGCGCATTATGTTACGCAACTTTACAAAAATGCACGTAATGCCTTTCCAGTGATGCAAAATGTTTGTGTTAATAAAGTGCAGTGCTGATTGAGCATCAACTGTGCAGTGATGCGATTCCGAATTTACCCGAACTTACAATTCCAGCAGCTGGGCAAAAGTTAATCGATTCAATGGCTACCACAGTATATGCGTTATGGTTCAGGAATCTGATGAATTTTTCAAGCAACCAAAAACCACAAATGCAACATTTCAGACAGCAAGATGCGCATTCAGATCCTTTGTCTTCAGATTTTTTGAGCCTAAACAAGTACGTTTAGTTTGTTTTATAAATTTAACTTAATGTCAGTTACTTAGCGTATAAATAAGTTAAAATCAGTCTTGGAATTTTGAAGATTGTTATGATGAACGATCCCTTGGCTACCGTACCCAAGTGGTATTTGAGCAGCTTGCCAATGGCGTACCATGTCGGTGAATTGGTTGGCTTCTTAAAGTACCAGTATGCAACGGCAGCAGCTAAGGCAAACTGCTGGCAAGCAAATATAAATTCTGTTGTCCATATGAGTCCCACGACGTAGATCCAGAACATGCTGCGAATCCATTTTGCTTCAACGTATTCGACTTTCATCAGAGCTGAAGAGATAAAAATGAATTCATTTTTATTGTATTAAAAATAAAACCTGAATAAAATATACATAATTCTCATTGGAGAGGCATATGTTGAAGACTTTAGGTAATGGCAAAAGTAAAAATACGAATAAATCGGGGCACTCCTTGCACCCAACCGAGCTGTTATTCCCTTAACATATCTAATTAAAGTGTTATTTGTTTTGGGGTTAATTCTACGTTAATGAATCGATTTATTTTTTAAGGGCAGTCTAATTGGGTTGGCCAAAGGCTATTATTCCGCTTAACGTAATGAATCAATATGTTAATGTAAAATGTAAAGGGTGCGGAAAACATAGAAATGTTTGTCTGGTTCGTGCTTTATTATTATACTGATAGTTATTCGCAATGGGAACCGTCAGCTTACTATTAACTGTTTATTATGCTTAATTTTACCGTACAGGGACGGGCTAATAATATCAATGCCGAACCCCAGCAGCGCTTTTCGTAAAAGGCGACTAAGGGGAGAAATCATATCTAGATAATTTCACTGTTCAAATGAGCCTAGCGACACATCTTGCAAGTGTCCCACAAGTGTGCGAATCCCTGGGTTGACACGACTGGATATCCACAGTGTCCTGAAAAGATCAAACAATAATCAAGTTGCACAAGTTGAAATCGTAAAAATTGGAACCCCTTAAAACTCCTGGATCACACAAATGTAACACCACCAGCATCTGATTGTCCTAAGTGATGAAGTGATCCGAAGCCGGGAGGCCAGCCAATTTTCGTTGAGGGCAAATTATAGGGGTACGGTGAAGAGGGGAGCTATGATCCGTTTAATCCAAATCATATATTCCTCGTTAAGGAAGAATAAATGTTAATTTTACTGATAGTTATTCGCAATTGCAGCTGTTGAAATATAAAATATTTGCTGTTTCTTTAAAAAACTCAAAACATAGCAGTCTCCTTGTTGTGGTGTATTCCAACAGATTCTATGTGAAAGGAAATGGAAGGATTAAAGTGCTGCTTCAGCAGACAAACCATGGAATTGAGTATAATTGATTGGTGCGGATGTCAACCGGACGCACGCGACTGAAAAATGTATCCTGATATTAGGCTTGACCTCATCAATTTTGTCAGTAAGATACTCTTGGATGTTTGTCAGACTTAAGCAAGAAGGGAGGCAGTTGAAAAAAATTTTAGGTGTGACTGGGCTCCGGCCTGATTTGAACCTGGAGACCTCGATCAGTAGTCAAAAGCACTAATCACTGCGCCACATTGCTTCAACTAACCAATGACAGAAATCGTTTTTTCATTTTGGTTTTTTTTATACAGTATAAATTTCCTTTTTATTTTAAAAAATTCTTAGACCGTCTACACGGACAACGCTAATAAAATTATATATACAGTGTTGGCCAAAACTTAAGCACGAAATGATTTCGTTTTGGAAAAAGAAAAGAAATTTGAAAAAATGTACGAGAATTTTTCGTTTCTAGATTTTTCTAATCAAAATATATTTGTCTTCAATTTACAAGTAACTATTTATATATTAACCTAAACCTAGTTTTTAAAATGAGAAATTAATTGGAACTCATTGAAAAACAAGTGGACAAAACTAAAGTACATGCACCCTGTACTAGGAACAACTAGTCCGTGTTTAGTCCATTTTATCGTTTACTTTCAATGTGCTACAATTTTACCGTTTTTTTCTCTCTTAAGCATGATCTTAACAATGAGAAAAACAAATAGTTGTGTGTCATCACCGTTGTAGATCGAGATTGATTATAATTTAAAACAATAGTGGTGAAATGGCGCGCGATAAGTATTCCGAGCAGCTTAAAGAAAAAAATGTGTCTCGATTTTTATAACGGTGAATCAGTTATGTTAATTGCCAATAAATTTGGTATAAGCCATAGTGATTTCCCGCATAATTACTCGATACCGTGCTTGTGGAAATGTGCAAACGGTTCATAGTGGCGGTAGACCTCGAAAAACCACCAGCAGCGAAGATAAAAGAATCATCAGGCTAATCAAAAAGGACCCTTTCATATCGTCGAGAAGTATAAGAAATGAATTGAGCTTAGAGATCTCAAGCAGGACGATTCGGCGAAGAGCGGTTGATAATAGTTTGTCATCTTATCGAGCGGTAAAAAAGCCTTTCATTTCACCGGCAAATCGACGTGCAAGGCTGGAGTTTGCAAGGGCACATTAGACTGGACTGTGGCCAAATGGAAAACGGTGCTCTTCTCTGACGAATCCAAATTTTATTTGAAGGGTTCTGACGGCTTTCGGACAGTACGAAGCCCAAAAGGGGAACGATTCAACCCCCCCCCCCCCCCCCGTTTCGTAAGGGGCACAATATTGGTGGAGGCAATATTATTGTCTGGGGATGTTTTTCCAGTCAAGGAGTCGGTCCGATTCATAAGATTAATGGCATAATGGATCGTTTTATGTATCGAGACATTCTTCTAAATGGCATGCTTCCTCATGCAGAGGAGAATATGCCGTTGCGATGGGTGTTTCAATATGACAAGGATCCTACACATACCGCTTACCTTGTGAGGGATTGGCTAGACGAAAACCATATTGCTGTTATGAAATGGCTAGCACAATCGCCTGATCTCAACCCCATAGAGAATCTATGGGAAATTGTAGATCAGAGAATAGATCGCACGAAATGTCCTAACTTAGACTCCATGCTTCAACAAACTGAAAAAGCCTGAAATAACATCCCAACGCATATAATTGACAACCTCATTGACTCCATGCCTCGTAGATGTGTTGCAGTTATACAAAATGAAGGCTACGCCACCAAATATTAGCAATAAAATAATGTTTTTTAATTTTTTTTATTTATGAATTCGAATGTGCTTTAGTTTTGTCAACTTATTTTTCAATGAGTTTCGATTAATTTTGTATTTTAAAAAATAGGTGAAGGTTAAAAATTAAATAGTAACTTGTAAATTGAAGACAAATATATTTTGATTAGAAAAATCTATTAACGAGAAAATTATCATATATTTTTTTAAATTTCTTTATCTTTTTCCAAAGCGAAATCATTTCGTGCTTAAGTTTTGGCCAACACTGTATATATGTATTCGTCATTTATTTACTTCTGGAACAAGTATGACACATCAGTTCTAGAATTTTTAATCTCACGCAAAAAGCATTTGTAAATTAAGAAGAAATCCCTATACCACCGAACAATTTGCTACATTGCAATCTGATGATGGCGAGTTATTAGATAAAGACGACAGAAAAACAGCAATTAAAACATTAAGCCACAGATAGAGAAAAATGGAAGGAAGCGGTGAACCCCACAAGCAGACTCAACCTCGCGTTAAAGTTAAAGCCGAAGAAGAAAAAAAAAAAGAAAGAAGATTGCGTTGACTGTATTCCTGAAAACTAAATTGTCATTTCTTCTTAATGGAGTGCAAACCATTTTTTGTGAACATCGCTCTGATTAGCACACATCCCATGTTGCATTCATTAGGCTTCCGTCTGGAATGCGAGGACACATGTATCTGTGTATGTATGCTGTGCAATATGCACGCTACCTCTTGCTTGTGGTTATTCTTTCATTAAACTGTTTACTACTTTGTTTATATCATATCGACAAATGTTTAACATTTCTAAATACATTATATGGTTTTATTGAAAATAAGTCCGCACAAATTAGCTACCAAACGTAAGAAATTATGCAGCCCACATAAAAAGTGGTGGCCATTGAATTTTGTCTAGTTCAGAGTCAACAAAATAGAATTATGCATTATGACGAGCAAAACTGTTACGTTAACATGTAGCAAGCTGTAGGTCAAAACTTATAGGTTTGTCAAATAAGTAGCATTGAATTTGTGTTTGATGCGATAACATTGTTCCTGGAGACCGTTCACCCTTTAATCGCTTTCGACTTGCAACAACCAGTCACACATTACCAAATCAGTACTACCCTCTACCATCATCGTGTACTCAGCGTTATTTCCAATAAATTTATGTTGAAACAACAATTGTCACCCCTCATTTAATATTTACTTACATTTATAGTCATCCTGAGAGTTGGTTTTTCCACCGTCCAGTGGGGTATTGTGTCGTATGATGTTCGCGTTAGGATCCATCATAGTCATTCCCGGAGAATTCGCCGTCGATATGCACACCATCACATATATCCAAAACGTGAGGAACACAATGAGTGCAACGATAGCAATCAATGGAGCAACCAGCAATCCCGGTAAGTTTAGCATGCAAACGCCAGCTTCCTCGAAGAGCGCTGCAAGGCCTGAGAGTTTGCTTTTCAAGAAATATATTATAACAATCAACACCACCATTGTGATGGTGGCTAGAATAGCCAAAATAAACACTGCCTGTTCGTTCCGAACATACTCCTCTAACATTGAAT
This sequence comes from Portevinia maculata, assembly GCA_949715645.1. Taxonomy (NCBI): domain Eukaryota; kingdom Metazoa; phylum Arthropoda; class Insecta; order Diptera; family Syrphidae; genus Portevinia; species Portevinia maculata. The sequence goes on from OX454527.1 coordinate 44,293,800, forward strand.
AGTGAACCTTCACATCAGTCTTGTGCTTTATGTTGTAATAGGCGTACCACAGTACGGCGCAAAGTGCTGTGCTTGCAATGATTACAAGGATGCAAATTAGCCAAGAGACAATTCTAGTCAGCCAATGCATCAAGATGACCAGAGCAATAGAAATTACTGTAAATAGATAAATCAGTTGGAACATCGATCTTGCACTTACTTACGCAATGCCAGGCCACTGAGAATGGCTATGTATGGCCAGGTCAGATAGATATCCCCAAGAAACTGTTGAGCGACATCCCAGGAATTTAAAAGATTATACACCTCTTTGCTGTACTCCACATTGCCCTTCGGAACACATCTGTGCAGCACTGGAAAACTAAAACGGGACATTGCAATGTAAATCTTTTTTGCAGTGTTTTCCTATTAGAAGCAAACCTTTCAGGAATAGGAGTCTCCGGACACGGTCCCAAAATATTAAAAAAGTTCTTAGTTCTATCAAACCGTTCATTGAGTAGACTCATGTTGAAGTCATAGCGGCAAAGTTGGGTTTTTTCATCCTTGTAGTATTTGTACAAATCGGCGGGGTTTTTGATCTCCCGCTTGGGACAATTGTGGACGCAAATTTTAAGCGCTTTTCGCAGTTCCCTAACGTCGAAGAAGAATAAATCAGGTTTATCGGATGTGTCCATGCCGGACAGAGGAAAGTCCTTGTAGCGCTCATTGCTCTTGATGCCACAGGTGTTGCCAAATGAATCGTACCCATTGATAATACGCAGCGGGTTGCCGTAGACAAACGAAAATATTGCAATCACAATCTGCAAATCGAAGATTTTAGTTATTGCTAAACAAAGCAGATGAATCACAAGTTTTTCACAGATGGAATGAGATCACCACGGTAATAGTACGAGTTTTTCTTGGCACATGGACAGTGCTAATGGGTTGGTATGGCCACCCCATACGCCTTATGATCTCATCCCAAAGCATTTCCCGACAAAAAAAATTAGTCACTTTCACTTAACCTAATTAAATTGCCGAGTATAATCCGGCGGCTTTTAATATAAAGTTTACGTACCAAAAACAGCCAAAAGAGAATGAACAAGCCAAGCCAAAAAGTGTCGGTACACACCCTATATTTGGGTCGAGAGTTTCCTTCGCTATCCCTGCTCTCGGTACATCCCATTGCGACAAGTGTTTAACAATAGACTTGGTTTAATTTTATATGTAAAACTTTCACACTTAAAATAACGCTTTATATTATATCGAAATAGAAAGCAAACAATTGCAGACAAATTTTTCGAGTGATGCGAACAACAGAATAAGCAGAATAAACAAAATTCAATGTTTTGGTCAGGCTTTTCAATGGCTCTCTTGCGCAGAAAAAGTAGATGACGTTACGAGAAGTCGATGTTATGTTATGTTACAGGGTGAGTTCAAAGAAAAAAAGTTATACGTTTGTTTTCAGAATTGACAGGTACCAACAATCAACAAATTGTTATGATTAGGTATGGATGATCGGAGGTAAGCTTATAGAGAATGTAGAAATATAGAAGTTGTATTGAAATCAGGAGCATATTTTAAGAAACAATTTTTAAATGCCAAAAACTGAATTGCGTAATATTGTATCAAAACTATTAAAAATTAATGTGCAAAATAAAATAATTTAGAAAACAAAAGACGCGTGTTATTGGGAAGTGTATACCCACCTCGGCAAAAATTTACACCTTTAAACAACAACAAACCAAAAGTGAATATAAATAGGTCAGCACAAAAGTGAACATAAAGAGTGTAGATAAAGTCTTGGAAGACTGGAATGAAATTACACCCAAGTTGCTGTCCGAACCTGAGCTAAGATTTTTAACGTCAAAGCTAAGTTGTGTGAATTTTAAATATTTCGCTACCCCGCAAGAATCCAAACTCATAACGTATAAATAGTAGAAAGTAAAATTGATTTGGAGAGGAAAAATTAGATTAATTGTACGGGAATAATAAATTGGAGACTTTCTTCCATTTTAATTTTACCAAAAATCAGAAGTTTTACAAAAGAGTAGAAACAGCGCCCCTTATAGTTGAAAAGGAGTTTGATTGAATATGCATTCTAAATTTGACATTTAAACTAAAGGTGAATATAGGCTTACTTTAGCGGTGGATATCAATTGCAAGTCCTTAGCGGCGATAGATATTTTACCAAAAATCGTATATTAAAGTCCGTGGTATTTCAACTTTTTTTTTTAAAGTGCAATTTTCTTGCCCTAAACGGTGGTATAAATAGATTTTTTTTTTATAATATTTTGGAATTTAACTTCCAGGTGTTCTCTGCCATCCGCTATGGCTTGGTCTTCCTTGTTGTGTCGAGCCTGGGGGCTAGGATTCGAAGATCGCCTTCGCTGGAGCATTATTGTCCATTCGCTCTATGTGGCCAAGCTAATATAGCCAACGTGCTTAAGCTTTTCGCACTACACCCACATACTATGTTGGATCGTTTTGAAGAGTTCACACTTTGTCTTCCGAGTTTGGAGTTAAGAGTTTTGAACTTATTTGGTCTGCCAAACCGAAATAGAAACGGTTTCCTATTATCGTGGAGTTGATGTTTACTTCAAGGTAAATCAACCCCCTTATCACCTTGAAGTATATAGGTTTGTTCTCTTTGACCTCAAAATCAATCTAGAAAAGCTTTTATACAGATATGCGATTCTTGTTGGTCGGTTCTTCATTGACTCGACGTGGGTTCTCTTCTCGCCCTATCACTCTGTATATATATAATACCCATTTAACAGCTGCTAGAAATTTTGCTGGGTCAACCCTCTGCGACTGACGTAGTAGTATGACAGACACCACAAAATAGTGACTCTCTCGTTCTCAGTACCTTTCTGTCGTATGCTCAAGTGCGCGTTGGTGTAAAAAAAATATTGGAAAAATGATTTATTTGTTATAAATTAATGTTGTTTAACTATGTCTCTCCAATTCTATATATATATATATATATATATATAATTAATTTAAAATAATAATAATGCACACTCCATGAGAAACAGATTTCAATAGTTGTGAATTCTGTTTCTCACGACGCTTTACAGCAACGTTACAAAACATTTAGTTCTGGTTTTACGAATTCCATTTCAAAGTTGAATCAAGGCTTGATGCGTCTGTCAGAGCAAATTATCGTTTTCGTTTGGACACAAAAAATTGTTTTTACCCCAGATAAATAGCGAGGTAAGCACGTACTTTCACGCACACTACTATATTTGACATTTCTGCCGTGCAATGATCGGCAGTTGTAGCCACCAAAAACCAAAAACAAAATACGCTGTAAAATTGTACCAATACATACTACAGCATTTTTACTCCGGTTTCGTTTTCGCGCCGACACCTATTTTGAGAAAATTCCCAATCGAAATCGATAATAGCGTGCACTCGGGGTAAAAAAAAGTTACCAATCGAAAACGACAACAAACAGCCCCAATTTCCAGCTGTTGTCTGTTTGACATTTCAATATATATTTTTCCTCATTGGTATGTGATATTATTCTTTAGTTTCGTAATTCTTCACGTAAAATGAGAAATAAAAATTATACGATTCATTCCTCAGATTAAACGATATGTTGCGCCAGCTGTCCCATAGTTGCCTCACATCTCTTCGATCGGCAAAATATTGCACTCAACCTCAATCAAAGGAGAAATGGGATCTCGTTGCAAGTGTACTCGTTGAAAGATTGCCTGTCGTTTCCAAAACACTCAACTCCATGGAAGCTGATTTCCAAAAACAACTCTGGCAAGTGGAATTTGAGAATAGCTTAAAATCCAATCATGAAATCAAACACGAAAAGGACTTGCTACAAGCAGAACTTTTAAAAAAAGGTGAAATTGGAGTAGATTTTGATGATACATCTTCAAAACAAACTGCACAGGATTTGAAAGATGCCTATATAGAGGAAAGGAAGAAATTCGAGCTTGCTTCGCGAGTGACCGCAGATGATAAAACGAACAACTTACAATCTATTAAACGGCAACTGGAAGATACGCTCTACCTCTTGGTAGAACAAAAAGTTGGCAATAAAATGATATTCTTGTTGCCGCAAGGACCCCGTGCTGAAGGCGAAACCATGCGCCAGACTGCTGAGCGAGTGCTTAAGGAACACTGTGGTGATAAGTTAAACGTTACATTTTATGGCAATGCTCCTTGTGGGTTCTATAAATATAAATATCCAAGTGCTGCCCGTGGTGAAAGTATTGGCGCTAAGATTTTCTTCTTTAGGACGATGCTTACAGCGGGCAACCTTAATAAGGCAGATAACAAAAAGTTCGAATGGTTGGATCAAGTAGCGTTGGAAAAGAAGCTTAATGTAACAACATATTCGGATAGTGTGCAGCGCATGCTTTTATAAATTAGTTTCGAAATAAATTGTCAGATATCTGTCTAAAAATGTGATTATTTGATAAATTTTGATTAAGGTGTGCTAGCCGATTGCTTCAATAAACGAAGGTACGAATGGAATAGACTTAAAATCTTATGCCGATTCCGACCGTCAAACTTGAGAAATTTCTTGTTCTCTGATCGACTGGGCCATAAATGCTCTTTATTTTTGTCACATCTGGAATCTTTGGTTGCGCACCTAATTTTATAGTCATTTGGATTCTTCCAATAGCCATAAACAGATCCTATTTCTCATACAAACCGCAACAAAATATATATCGTGTGATTTTATGCAGTCTGTGGCTGATTATGGTTTCTTAAACTAGAAATTTAGGGGACGCAGTGGCACAGAGGTTAGTGTGTTGAACTACATATCTAAAGGCCCCGTTCTGATTAGGTTTAAAATTTTAGATCCCTTCCACTTCGTACAAGGAAATGGCTGGAGAAGCTAGGTGCTAGGCCCTGTATGGGCTGTTAATGCGTAATGTTTATTTCCCACTGCGGGTCAGTCACCACGTCGTTGCGTTTTAACGTTGGTGTGGAGGCTTAAGCTACAAGGGGATTTGTCGGGTTATGCTGGTGGAGACGAAAGCTTCCAGAAGGGTCTCCCATGTCAGACTGGTTGTTTAATGAGGAACGTGCTAAGGACTGCACAACCCAATTTCCATATGGTGTAAGCGCTAGAACTGTGTGGAGGGATGGAAGGCTTAGGGTCAAGTCAACCCTAATGAACTGGAACTCTGCTGATTTCAAAACCCACGGCGGCGACACCAAATAAGGCAAGAAAAATCAGGTAGGGAGAGAGGTTGTAGGCTGGAACTCTGCCAATTTGAAATACTCCGGCCGACGCCAAAAAGCAGTCATCTGCTGGTACCTGCTCCGTGTCTTATTGTTCTCAGAACAGCTCATGCTCAGCAGACTCTTTCCTCGTACGCACTTCGGTTAAACGTCCTGCTACGTAGGGAACCTAGTCGATAACCGGCGTTTGTACCGCAGTGTCCCCGGTTCAACTTATCGAGCTTGTAGCCACAACTCTTAATATCCGTTATAAAACAAAACGAGTTTAGAGTTCTTCGACACAAAAAGGGATTTTTAGCTACGCCCTATATCGAACTATTTTACAGAAAATGCCAGAAAGTATGTCTTTTCAAAACTAATTTCCGCCCACATTATCATAGTTTCTTCGTACATTTTTTTTAGTTAAAATGCGGAATTTCAGGTTTGTCAAATCGAATGAAAAAAAATGTCGACCTCGTTCTCTCCAGCGCCGATAGCTTTACATGGTCATTAAAGGCAGGCATTTAAGTTCATTATATTGAATCATCAGTATATGTGTTTAGAACATTTTTATGTAACACTTAAATTCATGTTTACATGCAATTGATGAAACTTTCTGCAACTACTTCCGTTATATACAATGCTTCCGTTTCCGCAGTGTCAAATGACAATTCGTTAGAAACGTAGTGTAACATAAGGTCCGTTCGAGTACTTTATGTGTAGAAAAATGAAAAGTGTCAAATCTCCAAAATCGAGAGAGAATCCTCTCATTTCTAAGTTTGGCTTGAAAAGAAGCAGCAGCTGTTTTTTTTTTTGCTGGCAAACTCAAAAGATTTCATCATTTGACAGTTTTCATTTTCTTACCAGCTGAAATTCTGTGGGAAGAAAAATGAACGAAAGTACATTTTTCTTTCGTTCATCTTTTTACCATTTTCTCAGTACCTACGCGAACGCGTTTGTGTAGTTTTGCACGAAAGTTTATATAAGTTTACGTTTGCATATTAGTCAAAGTAGCACCTAAAAACAGGCAATGAACCATTTGATAAGGTGCTACTTGCAGCAACAAATCAAAAAAGCCTGCGCTGTGTTTCTTACACTACAAGGGTACTGTAACATTACAGAACAACTCTTTTGCGTACGAGAATTATAAAATAAAAGCTAAACTTTGACAGGATTCTCTATTAAAATCCCAAATAAAATTACGCGAGCTGTTTGCTATTGTTATGTGTATGTGTAACTGAATACAGTTACTTCTATTTCAATGTTTTAAAGATAGAACGGACCCAAAGTAAATACGCATAAAAGACAGATCTGCGAATACAGACTCCTTATCAGATTTCTGGACTCCATTGTGAACAGCTGACCAAAGATCATAGCTTGACAGTAAAATACTTTGTTTGATTATTTTTTTTTTTATTGTTTTGCTCTTTTAAATATATAATTTACTATTATATACGTGTAAATATATTAATATATTTTGTTTTTTTTTGTAACAAAAATAATTTAATTGAAATAAAGAGGAAAATCCTAGCTTCATATATGCTGCCTGTCGTCATTAAAAAAGAGGAGAACTGCTTAGAACCAGTAGTAGTATTCGTTATTTTTTCAATGTTTGTAATAAATAAGTATATAGCGGTATACATTGTTTATATAGAATATGCATATAGTAAAAAGCTGCTGATTAAGTCCATTCATTTATAGTTTTGTTTGGAAAAATGAATTAAAAATGTTTTCTTTGACAACATACATTTTAAAAATTGTATTTCGTTTTTGTTCTTATTTCTCTAATCTAGTTTTAACATTTAATTTTGGAAGGTAATAACACTGGTATGCTTTGGAAAAAATGTTTCTTATTTAGCTTTCTGTCTTTGACATTAATTAAAATCTTATTTTCTAAGAATTGAGAACGAAAAACAGCAGGGATTATTGTAAATGCATTAAGAATGGTAAAAAAATGTAGGTGTTATGCCTTTAGGGTTTCCGATTTTTTTCTTTCTCTGACGGAGGAAAATGTGGAAATTGAAAAAAAAAACTTGGATTCATATAGCGTTTAAAATATTGTAAATATAAAGACTCTTCATAAAATACTTATTTCCTAAAATAAAATAATATTCATTACAAAACGGAAAACGAAGGCATCCTCCTGCTTAGTTTTGAAACAATGTTCGGGTGAACTCGATATAGTCCAGGGCGTCTTTGATCGACTGTCCAGAGCGGGTGTCATTGTAGGGTTTCATGCGTTGAACACAATAATCCGCCATGTCCTTGGTAAGGTTCTGTAAATAATGTTGGTTAGACATAAAATTCTCGGGAGAAAGTGTTTAAAACATACGATATAAAGCTCTTCCTTAGTAACGTAGGGACGATCGGAGGCAGTAATAGCGCGGAAGGCATTCTCGATTTCTTCGTAACTTTGAACATTTTCGGTTTCTTTGGAAATCATAAATGCAATATACTCCTGAAGGGATACGTATCCATCACGGTTGGGGTCAACGACATCTAGGATGGCCTCGAATTCTGGGTCGGGTTGTCCTTCTTCAACCATTGGCAAATCGTAGCCGAGGGCGCGCAGACAGGATTTGAATTCTTGATGATTAAGTTTGCCTGATTTATCCTTGTCAAAGTGCTTGAACATCATTGAGAATTCTTTAAGTGAGTCCTCTGATACGCCAGAGTGATTTCTAGCTTGAATTTGTTGTTCGAGATTGTGCTGCATTCGCATTGACAATTGATCTAATTGATCCCATTGCTGTGCTAGACCGACTGTTGAATGTTCCGTGTAGCGATTGTCCAAAATCAAGTGTTCCTCCAAAAGTGCACCGAGCTCTTCGATTTTCTTCAAATCGACACGACGTGCACGTACTTCAGACGCTTTAATACGAAGGGCTTCCAGTTGTTGTTCCAGAGAACCAGATCCTTCCATCATTGATGTTCTGTTAAAAGGGACATTATGTGATTAGAAAACAGATTTACGGTGAGCGGAAGAAGCAGTTTGGCAAAGGCTCAGTTTTAATTTTTTTGCGGCAGTAAGTTTGCTTTACTGAAACAAAACGCGCGGATAGAAATAAAAAACTTTTCTCGTAAATATATAAATAAACTGGTTATTTGTTAAGTTTCAAAGGCAAAGTTAGAGGCCGGGGAGAATATTTTTGAAGCAGTGTTGCTTTGGTTTTGCACTTTTAAAAGACAAACAGAAGGAAAGGCAGGAGCAAACTTGACTTAATGGTACTAATCGTACTTTGAAAATGAAAGATTCTTATGTTGCGATCTAAATGAACGTAGATTAATGTATATAACGTGAGTAAGATTCTAAAGATTGTAAGGTTAAGAGCCCCTAGAGGTCCAACCTGGTGCAAATCGCTATATAAATGGAGTATTTCGGGAGTGAAACGACGTAAATGGAATCGTTTGCAGTTGAAATAGTTAAGTAGATCGCAGTTTAGGCTTTGGGCTTAAAGAAATGGCATAATATGTTTCGCAGGAACTATCAAGGCGTATCCCTGCTTAATGATGCATATACGATCGTATCCAACGTAGGCTGAGTTCTACTCTGGAGACTGCCGGATCAATCTATCTGCAGCCTAAGGCAGACAACCAACTATTTTTCAGGCAGAAATCTTTGCGATTGGCACTGCCGCTAATATCTTGTTAAGGAAAAGGGTTAAATGTTTAACCTAATACATCTGAGCAGATAGCCAAGCCGGTTTCAAAGCCTACATTTTTTAGGAAACCATAGCTAAGCTGAACAGGTTGGGAAGGTTTAGCTATGTAACACTTAACTGGGATCCTGGGCACACACGTATCCAGGGTAATTAAAGAGTTAATGCTCTGGCCAGGAAAGGCTCCTCGACATCCTTCATTGGCCAACAATCATCCATAGAATGCTGCTCGTCTGTTCAAAAACGTGAAATGACTGAGACTCTACGTCAACCGCACTCCGAATTCTGGCATGGCCTTGCCTCATGCAGGCATTCGAAAAAGCTGGAGGGTCCCAAAATCAACGGAGCTCAGTTTTGCTTGAATTGAATAGGAAAGTCTTGAGATCCGTAATTTGTGTCGTCTAACTAGTTTCAGTCCTATGTGAGTGTTGCCTTTAGGCGGATGAATCGCTCAATACTCAAGTAAGTACTTCGTCCAGGAAGATGAGTTAGGTGAAATAGTATCCTTCGATTTGCCAATGCCACTGGCAGGTTCTCAAATACTGACTCGAATGCTAATCACTAGTAAGCAGCGAGCGGACAACTACGCTGAAGTACAATGTACCATTAGGTCTAAGTAATTGCTGTCAACGGATGACCTCAAGTTTTCTTGGCATTAAGTAAATATGTTCTCATTTCAATGTCAGGAAAACATAAGGAATTTGCATCTACAAAATTATCGATGCGATGGTTGCTTGCCTGATGCACACAATGTGCAAGCAGGATGTGTTATGGAACTGTTTATTTTGCTACGGATTAGTACAAATTGCACTGGAACGGTTGACATTGCATGCAAACTGCATCAATACTTTTTGGAACTCAGCCGATTGTATTGTTTTGTATTTGCAGTGGTTACCAAAAGGTCCTTGGAACAACAAAAAACATCCTCAAAACTCGAAAAAGGATATTTTTTTCAAAATGTGCTCATTTCTATGTGACTCACCCTTATTTTACCAAGAGGTCCTTAACCCCAAAAGGAAATGCAAGTAGGCAATACATTATACATATGTACAATATAAGAACATTTAAAAGTATTCAGCAACAAGACTGTTTTCGTTAGATTAACGGAAAATTAGCATCTGTTTGTCGTGAAATTTTGCATCAATGCAGTATTAATACCGCATCGATGCAGTTTTTGAAATTTTGGAACTGACCCATACGTCTCAAGCTGATATAAACAATAGCGGAATATGAAATCTCGGAAACACTGATGCTACTTTGTCGTGTGACTTAAAAATATGCGGTGCACCGGATTTTAGCTAGGAGATGTGCTGTCATGTGACTCCCTCAATCTCGTTCTGGAGAAAAAGGTGCGCAGAACCGCTGCTACTTTGGTTTGGCAAGACAAATGGGTTCAAAACTCATGACTCGAAGGACAAAATGCATATACTCTATCGAAACTAAACACTGGCAGTTAATACTAGGTTCTTTTAAAATGTTCGTTCGATATTAGGTCCTGCGTGCAAGGAGAACTAGTAGAGGAGAAGATACAAATTTTAAAAGCAAAAGGATTTTGGACTCACAACCCCCAGGTTCGAAAAGGCAAGGAAAATCGAACCTCCGTTTAAAAAACCTAGTCATTGCGAATGCCAGAGTGCTTGGTCTGGACAATTTAAAGCAGAGTTCCCGGGAACGCAGAGGAAGCAATGCTGCGGTGTTTCAGGCAGATACTCTTAATGGTTGTGGAACACGTAAAGTAAAGTTCAGTAAGAAGGTTAAGTCGGATCTCCCTCTAATGTTCATCCTTTTGGAAACAGAGACATGGGCATTTAAAATTACGCAATGGAAAATAAAGCACAGAAATACCTATCGATTGATTTTTGATCTCTCAATGAAACCTTCTTTGCTTCTTACCCTAGCAACTTATTACATTATTGTTATGAGTAATTTCCTCAAGTTTTTTTTAGAATTTGCACACACACACAACACAGCAGTGGGTTAATAGAAGCTGAAAATTTGCATTATTTCGCACGGCGAAAAATTAAGATTAAGTCGATAGCTTGCGCAGAAATTCACACTATTCATTTTAAAATTATCTTTTGTTTACCCTTGACCATTATAACCGAGCATATAAAATCTAGAATTGAAGGTGGTTTCCAAGAAAATAGATGAGTACTTTAAAAAGACCCAAAACATTTGTTCACGACTTACCTTGTTTCAGTAAGCCATTGATGGAAGAGATTGGCGTGTTTGGCGAACTCCTTTCGCAATTTATCGTTCTCTTCTTGTCTTTTAGCCTCCTTAGCCAACTCACCGTCACGCTCTTCTATGATCTTTTGCAAATTTCGCCATGTCTCCTCGAGTGCTTCCATGGTGAACCAGGTGTACGGATTTGGTCCGACATTGAAGCTCTTAATCTTCTGATCGAGTGCAGCCAACGCCTTAAAATCAGCTTCGGCTGAGGACAATGATGCCTGGAATTGGGCATGGGCCTCACGAAGTGCACGAATTTCTTCGATTGAGTTGCAACGAACTGGATCGGTGAGATCCTCCTCGGCATTCTCGAACCAAGAATTGAATGCAGAGGCCTTTTTGGCGAATGTCAAGTACAATTCCTCAATTTGACGGAATTGCTCTTGCATGGCAAGCAGACGTTGTTTGCGAGTCTCGGAAGCGTCGCGCAACTTTTGCCAACGTGAAAGTACGTCCTCGTGACGCTTCAGAATTGCCGGCGATTGGGCGTGGTTCGCATTGATTAGTTGATCCTTGAGGGCTGTGATGTTGTGAATGCCTTCCTGTTCAAAGGCGTTGAGACCTGAAAATAAAATAATTAGGTTAAGAAACGCAAAAAACGGAAATAATTTATAACATACCCGCATCGAATGTCTCCTGCTTTGTCAACAATGTTTGAACAGTAGACAAGTCACGTCCATACTCATCGGAGCGGACGTAGTTCTCCTTGTCGGCAATCCAGCTTTCGACTACGTCGGCCTTCCACATGAACTGCAAGTAAGCAGAGTTATCCAGTAGTGCCCCCTTGCGCCTGGCGGCCAGGGAATTGAGGTTGTCTAGTTTGCTGCGAAGCTGCTGGCATCTCTGGGCAATGGAGTCGCCATGGTGATTCTTGGCTTCAACCAAATCTGAGCCCTGTTCGCAGATTAGCGAGCAACGATCCTTATGGGCCGCAAAGTCAGTTTCAAAAGCATCGTGCTTTTTCAAAAGACCTTGAACAGCTGCCATGGAATCACCATAATCGTCAACAGACAAAAGCTGCTGCTTCTCGGTGATCCAAGCTTCCTCCTCTTCGACTTGAGCCAAGAATTGTTGATAAGTCAGAGATTCATCAAGCTTCTGGCCACGTGTTGCTGCCAAATTCTTAAGCTCAGCCCAGGCTTGATTGAGAGCCTTCAATCTCTGTTCGATTTCAGGTACTCCCAAGTTAGAGACGTCCATAAGTTTTTCTCCGGCCTCTTGTACAGCTTGGATGGCTGGCTCATGCGATGCCAACTCAGCTTCCAGGCGCTTGTGCTTCTTTTTCAAGTTCTGCACACCAGTCAAATCGCGACCATAATCATCGGAACCAACCAACAATTTCTTCTCCTTGATCCAGCTCTCTTCGTCGGCGATGTCGCGGAAGAATTGATGCAAAGTAAGTGCCTCATTCAATCGAGCTTGGCGATGAGCAGCCAAGTTACAGATGCGCTCATATCGTTCGTTAATGCTTTGGCGCTTCTCTTGAATTCCAGCGCTGTCAAACTGACCGCTGTCAACTAAGGAGTCAGCCTGGTTGTTCATGTCCTTGATTCGATCTTCATGAGCCTGAATATCAGCTTCAACAAGTTGATGCTTTTTCATTAGATTTTGAACTGAAGCTAAGTCCTTGCCTGCATCTTCGGTAGTTAAGAGACTCTCAACTTCGCCCAACCAAAAGTCCAAGTCCTTAACAGCAGCAATGTAAGTGCGCTGCTTGTTGGCTTCTTTCAGCTTTAATGACTTCTCGGTAGTCTTGTGAGTGAGGTATTCCCACTGATCAGCGATCTGGGTAAGACGCTTCTGAACAGCATCTTCAGAGCCACTGCACTGCTTCTTGTCAATTAAGTTCTCGCCCATGGCTAAAACACTCTGAATACGATCAGCATTAGCAGCCAGTTCAGCTTCGAATGCTTGATGCTTTTGGTGCTTCGATTGAATGTTAGCTGGATCCTTATAGCTCTCTTCGGTGGCCAAGTTTAATTTCTCGGCGATCCAGTTCTCAATCTCATCAGCGTCACGAGAGAATTGTTGTAGTGTCTGCTCATCGCCCAATCGAGAACGCTTCTCAATCAGACCCTCCTTCAGGTGGCGCCATCGTTCCAACACCTGCTTGCGCTTGTCATCAATCAAATTAGAGGCATAGTGTTTCTGAGCAATCAGAGTATCAGCCAATACCTGCAGAGCGGCAATCTTCTCCTCATGGCCATTTATGGCTTTGTCAAAGTCCTCGTGCTTCTTAATGAGTGCCTCGACATTGTCACCCTTCGAGTCGACCTCTTCCGCATTGAGGAATGCCTCCCGAGCGGACATCCAGTTCTCAGCCTGTTCGCAATCGCGCATATACAGCTGCAAGTCGAGATTCTGCTCCAATTGCAGACGACGGTCGGTCCAGGCCGTCTCCAAAACGCCACGCGCTTTACCTAAGTCATCAATCTTCTCTCTGATTTCAGGCGAGGCATAGTGATTAGCTTGGAGCAACTCATTACCGAATTGCTCGAAAGCGGCAAACGTTCCAGAACGGGCATCGATTTCAGTGCGATGTTCCTGACGGAGTTACAAAAAAACAATATTAGCATATTGCCATTGAGGCCATGAAACTGATTAGTCCAGAAACCACAGAAACAGAAGGCGCTTGAATAAATGATTTTGCACGGATGGCTTTAATTGGATGGATGATTGAACAAGAATAACTGAACGGTCGAATGTGGTGTTGCTTTATTTATACAAAATGTTTAAATGACAATGAGTTGATGTGGCAATATTTGAATGAATGGATACAAATGAATTGCGGATGTTTAACATTTGCTCACTTTAAACGACAACAGAAAAAAATAATTTTATTTGTTAGAACGAAACTAATAAAGCTGCTCAAAATGTTGGCAACATGGCTTAATTTAGCTGTTACTTTTCTTTGTTACTTGCGGTCAACTTACTTGACGCCAAAAAGGTGAAGTCAGCCTAACTAAAGAAATAGACCCCTGTCACAAAGAAGATTGTGGCCTATTTTTACATCTAGGGGTAAAATGGGAATTGTCATTTAGGGAGATGCTTTTGAATTGATGGAAGACGAAAGATTGAAATGAAAATCACACAACGACTAGTAAGTTTTTCATCAAATGTCTTGACGAGACAAGAACAATAGGGACCTAATTCAAGCCCGGATTACATCAAACATATTTTATTGCTAATTGGTTATGTCCTTTGTGAGGAGGGGGTTATTATATCGTACGTATAAGAATATAGAAACGATAACTTAGGTAAAAGAAGCAAAGCAGCATCTGACCGTAACCAATTAGTATATAAAATATCAGCAGCCAGAGCTGTGTTGGGATTTGACAAAACCTTCGACCGTTGTTCAAATGTTAAAAAACAACTCAAAGGGCCGCATACGAAAATATGCTAGCTTCTGAGAAAATTTTAATTAAAATGAGCTCTACTTCCTTTCCAAATGGGGCGTTTAAAGAGGGATTGAGGAGAATCAAGAAATGGGCTATTTATACAGCGAAATACGTAATCCTTTATGTTACTCCCAAATACCAGCTGAGATAAAACCGTACATAATTTAACTATCACTATTACAATAAGCTATCACTATTTACATCGAACATACGACAGCAATTAAAACCTTGGAACCAAACGCAGATTGTTGTGACTTGAGGAGGAGCAGAAATAGGGCATGCTCTAAATGACAGGCCTATCAAATTTCATTTTATTCTGTCTCTGCGAAAAGACAACTAATGTCAATAGTTTGCCTAACTGATGTTACTAGTATCAGGGAATACGGATTCATAAATGATATTACTATGGGCCAACCTATATACAGCAATTGAAGCGAAGTAAAAGAACTGCGTCAGAAAGCCAGACATGCAGCGATCATTTGAAAGCGGAACGCGTTACTCGCATTCTCCAATCGCGTTTCTTTTCTTTAAGAAACACACAAAATACCAGAGCCTTAAATGAAAAAACCGCAATTGCTATGAGCACGAAAATCTATAGGTACCTATATACGAGTATATCTACAAAAAATTCACTCACTTTCCTTAAACTTTCTATACAAAATATTTTCTTAAAAAGTGAATATTAAAATGTTTTTTGTTTTTGGTATGTCATGTCAGAAATAATGATGTTAAACAATGATGCAAGAAGAATATAAACAAATACCTCCTCTGTCAATGTTTAATTAGTAACAGCTCTAATTTACTGGTGGTCAGTTACTCATAGGAAGAGCTTTATACATTTATTATTATTTTTTGTACAACAATTTGTTTTTTTGTTAGGACAACACACAGATAAAAAAATTATTAGATTCATGGCAATGAAAACAAAATTAAAAGCTGAAGACTGATTAATTTAAACAATAACAAAAAAACACATTTGCTTTAGAGAAGAAGTCGAGTGTCAATCTTATTTTTTATTCATCTACCTCTGGCAATGCATTGATTCCATAGAGGAATTCAATTTCAGCGCGTTGACCCTATTTTTTGTATTTTTTTAGTTTTTTTTTTCGGAGGGAGGTGGTTGCAATGTGATGTAATTTATCCAACAAACGAACGAAAAAGCGGTATAAAAACGAAACAAACGGAAAGAGAAAAAAAAAGGATTAAATGAGAATTGATTTATTTTCTCATTGTCCAGGTGAAACAATTGTTTTCGTTTTGAGGATAAAAAAAAGCATTTGAATGGATTTCATTTGTGAGAGAAATTAGTTTGTCTCTTACCTGGTGGCGTTCGATTAGAGCTTCAGCGCCGGTTACGTCGTTGGCCAGCTCGTCGGAAGTGACCAATCCCATCATGGAGTTAATCCAAGCCAACAAGTCGCGGTAGTCACTGAGGAAACGTTGTAGGTCATATGAGTCGAGGAGTTTTTCTTTACGGGTGGTGGCTTTGGTTATAATCTGGGCCCACATCTCGTTGATTTCCTTCTGCTTGTTGTAGGTCTGATCAGCTGTGTCGGGATGCGATTGCATGAGGCGGTTTGCTGTTTCGTCAAGTTGACGGATTTTATCGCGTAAAGCAGCCAAGTCCCGTTCAACACCTTCGTGCTTCCTTTGCAGAGTTTGCACACTGCGGAGGTCCTTTCCAAGATCATCGTTGTTGAGGGCATTCTCCTTCTCGGCGATCCAGTCCTTGGTCTCATCAATATCACGATGGAAACGCTGAACTTCATGAGCAGATCCCAGTTGACTGGCCTTTTCAGCTGTTAGCTGCTGCAAGTTGGTCCACTTGTCATTCAAATCCTGCATCTGGGTTTGAATCTTCATGGCAGCTTCAGTTTGTCCCAGAGATGTAAGTTGAACCGCGATCTCATTCATGTTGGCCAAACGCACCTCGTTTGCCTTCAAATCATCGTTGAAATCATCAAACTTCTTTTGGAGAACTTCAACTTCCTCCAAGTCCTCACCGACTACATCGGCAATTTGTGCATGGTTCTCCTTGTCCTTGATCCATGAGGCCAAGTCGGCGGCTTCACGGACTAAAACGTACGCCTTGGTTGTTTCGTTCAATTTATTCTGACGCTCCCTAGCCAATGCCAAAAGGTTGTCATATTGAGAATTGATCTGGTTCTGCCTCTTCGAAATAGAGTGATTGTCGACAAGATTTTGCTGACTGGCGCTTAGTCCAGCCTCGATCTTCTTGATGTAAGCAGCTGGGACGAAACCTTGACGGTCGTTCACCTCCACCTTCCACCAGTCTTTGTTGTTTGAGTTGAGAAGGGTTAGCACGTCACCCTTTTTCATGGACACTTCGCGTGGAGACTTCTCCGTGTAGTCGTAGAGGGCGACAACACACTCCTTGCCGGTGATGTCAACGACTGGAGTCTCCTGCTGGCGACAGTTCTTTGCCTGTTCTTGCAAACCTTGGATGGTATTGCCGAATGCCTCCAAATCGGAAACGAGAGCTTCATGTTTCTTGAGGAGGGCTTCAGATGAATCTTCATCCTTGCCATAATCGCTACCTGTTGCGATGGGTTCCTTCTCGCGCATCCATGATTCGGCTTCATTGGCGTCAGCAAAGTATTGATGGGCTTGCAGTGAATCTTCCAAGTCTTGCTTGCGCTGGTTGGACTTCTCCTTTAAGGAATTCCACTGTTCTTGAAGAGTGTCGAGCCTTTGGCGAATGTCGTCACTAGCAAATGGCTGATCCTTTAGCATATTCTCACCTGAGCTGATCACATTGACCAATCGACCATCGTGGTTGTTGATTTCTGCCGAAACAGCTTGGTGCTTCTTGATAAGGTTCTGAACACCAATCAGATCGCGACCACGGTTGGTTGATGCGGCAATTGGTTCCTTTTCGCGGATCCATGCAGCTTCATCCTCCAAGTCACGGAACAGTTGCTGAACTTGTAATGAGTCTAACAGGTGTTGTCTGCGTTCGCTCATCGGTGCAGCAAGAGCTGAATAACGAGTAGTCAAGTTCGACTCTTTGCACCTGATGTTGTCGGCGTCAAAATGACCCGATTCGATGAACTTATTTGCAGCAACTTTGATGCTTTCAACGCGATCCTGATGAGCCATGACATCAGCTTCCAACAGAGCATGTTTTTTCTGCAAGTTTTGAACGGAAGTCAAATCCTTGCCATGATCTTCCGATAATAACTGCCCTTCGATCTCGCTCAGCCACAACTCAATGTCCTCAATAGTGCGGTTGAACTGCTGCTGTTGGCAAGCTTCCTGCAACTTACATCCCTTCTTGTCAGAAGCTTGCACTAAGGTCTCCCAGAGGACGACGACCTCCTGCATGCGTGTGTTGATCTGATCGGCGGCGTAGTGCTTATTCTCAATAAGCTCTGTTCCTACAGTGGTGATGTCCTCAATCCGAGACTTATTGGCGTTTAACTCATGCTCAAAGTTCTGATGTTTCTGCATCTTTCCATTTAGATTTGTTGGGTCCAGATAGCTGTCGTCAGTGGCAAATTTAAGCTTTTCACTGATCCAGCCCTTGGTTTCGTCACAGTCCCGCTCGAACTGTTGGTAACGGTTGGAATCGTCAAGCAATTGCCGACGCTTAGATGACTTTGCTTGGAGTGCTGAGCGACGGTTCAACAGCATTTGACGACGTTGTGCGACGTCATCAGCAGCATAGTGCTGGCCATCGATTAACTTTGTTGCGAAAATGTCTAGCGCCTTGATTTTTTCTTCTTGGGCAGCCAAACTCTTCTCAAAGTCTTCGTGTTTCTTTATTAAAGCCTCAACAGAGTCTAATGAATCCCCCAAATCTTCATTTGCCAAGAAGGCCTCCTGCCTGGCCATCCAAGTGTCAGCTTGTTCGGTGTCACGGTAAAATAATTGCAAATCCATACACTGCTCGTAGAGAATGCGACGGTCTTCCCATAGCGACAACAATGAACTCTTGTCGTTCTCTAGGGCTGCCAACTTTTCTTGGATCTCAGCAGCTGCATAGTGCTCACGTTCCAATAACTTTTGTCCAGATTCAGTGGTCAACTTAAAACTATCCTCACGAGCATCAATCTCTCCCTTGTGCTCCTGATGACGCTCCAAAAGAGCCTCAGCACCGGCTACGTCCTTTGCCAATTCATCAGCTGAAATGATAGCCTTCATTCCATTAATCCAGGAGACTAGGTCGCGGAAATCGGCCAAGAAACGATGCAAGTAGTAAGATTCATCCAACTTCTGCTTGCGCTCTCTGGCCTTGGCTGTCAAGCTTTGCCAGTAATCAGCGATTTCCGACTGCTTATCCCTGATCTGATCGCTGTGATCTGAATGAATAGAGCACAATCGATGAGCCTCAGCGCCTAATGTGGACACTTTGTCCTCTAGCGCGGCCAAATCCCGTTCCACACCCTCGTGCTTCCTTTGTAAAGTCTGCACGCTTGCTAAATCGCGACCATAGTCATCAGAAGACAGTACCACATCCTTCTCAGCAATCCATGCTACAGTCTCGTCAGCGTCACGATTAAAGCGCTGAATTTCATGTGCTCCGAAGAGCTTTTCCTGGCGCACGATGGCCAACTGCTTCAGCCTTAGCCAAGCTTCGTTCAGCTCTTCTTTCCTCCTTGTAATGGTGTCCCTCTCTGGATGACCGTCTTGGATCAACTTATCTGCCAACTGATTGACCTCTATGACTCGGTATTCCTGCGAAGCCATATCCTTCTGAAATTCATCGAATTTACGCTGCAAAACCTCAACATGCTCCAAATCTTGACCAAACTCATCTGCGGTCACAAACGCCTCTTTGTCCTTGATCCAAAACATAACCTCCTCACACTGACGCAGAAATTGCACCAACACTAAAGCCTGTTGCAATTTCTGTCCCTTTTCAGCGAGACGACTCAGCAGCAACTCCCACAAACGATGCAATTCATCCAGACGCCGCTGAATTGTATCCGATGCAAAGTGACCCTGGTTGATCATCTCCTGGCCAGTGTTGTCCAATGAAACAATTGCATTACTGTGCGCTGAAACTTCAGCCTCAAACGCTTGATGCTTCTGTATCTTAGCCTGCAAGTTTGTGGGATCGCGATAGCTTTCTTCGCTGGCTGCTTGAAGCTTCTCATGGATCCACCCTTCCAATTCATCGGCGTCACGCTTAAAGTACTGAAAGCGACGTGAATCTTCGAGTTTCTCGCGCTTCTGCCTGGTCTCAATCTTAAAGTCATTGTAACGTGAGAGAACCTGCTCACGACGTTCCTGAATATCTTCGACTGTCTCGAGGATTTTCACCTCCTTTGGAGTGAAATTCTCCATTATGTTTGGGTCGGCTGTCTATAGTTGTGATACTTTTTATTCTAACTTCTATCGTTCGTTCGGATCTTTTGTAAAACTGTTAGTCTCTCAATGGGATATTTGTTTCAATATATTTTTTCCTGTGTTCTGCAAGAAAAATTCATAAAATTACCAACACTGATTATATTTTGTGCGCAAAGTTGCCGTACTAACCTTATTTCGTTCTTCTTCCTGATAATACTGCTCAGTTAATATAAAACGCTTGTTAATCTAAAATTAAAAAGAAGAATAATTGAGTCACTTTCAATTGCAACTGATTACATAATCGTCGATAGAGATAATGGGTGTGGAGTACTAATTGTATATTAGGAATTAGGGGTAGAGAATCTTCTGTTGAAAATACAAAACTACATCGGAATGAAAATGACGTAATTTATTAGCATTTACGTCGGCGGGGATTGTGACAGTTGAAGTAGCTTCAATTGAATTTCAGGTTATTGCGTGCTCTTATCTTACCCTGCGGCGGGTGGTTTTTGTGTTTAAACTACATGTTGATTAAAATTTTGTTCAAATAATACATATATAGATAGTTATGTTACCTTTCCAATATGAGAGTAGAACTATTTTTAGTTTGTACAGGGAAGCACCTTACCAATAGTTATCAGGTTGGGTGTGGTGTTATAAGCCACGTAAAAGCATTTGGCTTTCGTAAAATGTCCTCGCATTACTTTCAACAAAATATCAACGGAAGTTGTCATTTATTCTTTGATTGATGTTGGCAGCATATACACACGAACATGTTTATATCAGGCAAATCCCCTACTTGAGATAATCGAACAAGCTTATTTCCAACTTTTCACAATCCCTTTAAATTGGTATTCTTTTTCTTAACGGGCTCCCAAAACGTGGAGACACTACAGCCTTCAACATGGTATAGGTAGACCAACTGAACGATGAGTTGAATGTGGGCGAACAAAAATGTTCGAATTAATAATTAAATTGGAAAAGCTAAGAATCATACACAAAAGTCAAAAAATCATGCGAATTGTTTGATTTAGGTTAATAGCCGAAGAACAGTCACGCTTCTTGTGCATCTTCTAATCTAAGGCACATAGTTTGTCTGTAGAAAGAAAATTAACTCAGGAATGAGCCTTCGCAACACATTGGCAGTAAGACCAACCCATGTCACATATATGATATGATGATTGTCAGTTGGGAGTGTTGAAAATACTATGAGAAACTTTGACGGAACAATCGCATAAATCGCCTGAAACTTTTTAAATAGAGAAAAGGGACAATGGCCACCGCACACAACACTATTTCTACCGGCATATACTCGGCGATTTCAGGCGATTGTAGAACTTAGAATAGGTCTAGGCTATTTCTACCGGCATATACTCGGCGATATCAGGTGATTTATGCAATTGTAGAACGTATAATATATCTAGGCTGGGCAGCTTTCGCTACAGCAAATAACTATTTTCAAGAGCAATATACATAGTTTTCCGTCCAAAAAGAAAAAAGACGAGGATAAAAGACAATAGATGGACATAGAGACTGCTAGAATGAAGACCAAGAGAGGACCCCAGGAACAGAGGGAGACCTCCAACGCGCTGGAGTAACGACATAGAAGAACAGCAACAACAAATTGGATCCGCACGGCACAGGACAGGATAGATTGGAAGATAAGGCCTAACTCCGGCTTTAGACACAACAGGCTATATGATGATGTACCGTCAAAGTTTCTCACAGTATTTCTAACACTCCCAACTGATAACTGACAATAATGCTACAGCCATTCGATTCGATGGCTTGTCACAAGCAACCGAAATGGAAATAGAATCCAGTATGCTAAACGTCACACCAGACGTCATTGTCAACAGCACACTCATACTGAAATCTGTTTCTTTTGCTTCTGAAACGCCGGCTTACCTCTTTTTCCTGGAACAGTTCTCGTTGCGGACGAAAATCATAACGCTATATACGAGACTTTGAGTTCATATTCCTACGATTTTAAATATCGCAACGAGGCTTCAGACAGCCATGATATGACATTTCAACAAATGAATTTTGCAGCATAAATATATAAAAAATTTAGGAACATTTTGAAATTGATAGAAAAACAACT
This sequence comes from Portevinia maculata, assembly GCA_949715645.1. Classification (NCBI taxonomy): domain Eukaryota; kingdom Metazoa; phylum Arthropoda; class Insecta; order Diptera; family Syrphidae; genus Portevinia; species Portevinia maculata. The sequence goes on from OX454527.1 coordinate 44,315,675, forward strand.
GGAATTCATTTGCCTTGCTATGTCCATAGCATTGGACAATAAAGAAGATGGATTTCTACGAAAACATTTGCTTGTACAAAATATGTACTTATATACATTGTATAATTCCATAATTCCATTTTTCATACACATTATAATCTACAGCATCTCTCCCTTTCTTCTAACCCTAATTTGCTTAACGACCGCGCTGTGTAGCTATTACATTATAAGGGTATCCAAAAATCCCTTTAGTGCGAGTGCATTATAAAAAAACCAACGCAGATGTTGTTTTCGGTGTTTATCGCCCTCGAACAATTGGTTAGATCGATTACGTTAAAAATCACGTGCACATGAACTGAATAAGAGCGGAATTGGGATAACAAACCCCAGGTATCTTATCTAATCCTCGTAAAGGAACGCTGATTGAAGTGACCGATGCAATTGATCCTCAATCCGCCCTCTTTTAACTGGATGGAGTGCAGGTTGGGGTGGCGAAGGCGAACCCCTACCCGTCTCTCAAATCCCTGGAGGGAACAGAAACAGAATGCTTACTGGATGCAGTGGCGATTTCATAGACAGTTGGTCATAAAGTTGGTGAGTCATATTGACTTTTTATAATCTATTCTAAGGGTATATTAATTTTGACGCATAGTTTGTAACATACCTTAATATTGCCCGTAGACCCCTAAAAGTTACTATATTTATGATCAGCATCGATAGTAATGTCGATCTAGCCATGTCCGTCCGTCCGTCCGTAGGCAAAAATTAGGCCTTTAAACTGGACCTAGAGAGCTGAAATTTTAACCATATACTCTCTAGGGTCCCGAAATAATCAAGTTTACGAATTTTTGAAATCCGCCCAGACACGCCCACAAACTCAAAAAAACAAAATTTTGGAAAAAATCGAATTTTGAGCTAGAAAGCTGAAATTTTATATATATGATCTATGACTCCTAAAACTGCTCGGGATAAAAAAAATTTCAAAATCCGCCCACTGACACGCCCACAAATAAATAAAACATTTTTTTTTGAAAATCCAAAGTTAGAGTTAGGGAGCTGAAATTTATAATATATACTTTCTATGGGCCCTTTATGCTCATGTGTAAATATTTTCAAAATCCGCCCACTGTCACGCCCACAATTAAATAAAACAATTTTATTGAAACACCCAAGTTTGAGCTAGGGAGCTTTTTTTTGATAAAATCCTTTAAATGTTATATAACAAAATATGTAGAGCGTTCTTAACAATTCTACCATACTTAGTCTTTTGTCACGCCCACTTATGAGGGATAGGAATAAGAATAGGGTATGCAACAGTTCGCCCAAGCGGACTGTAGCCCGTTCCTATGTTTTTTTTAAGTACGTATAAGTAAATTACACAAAGGTGCTAACCAGTTTTAAGGTGAATTTTAGAGCAATAAAACATTTTATTTAAGATTATGTACTTTATTTTCTGTATTGAGTGACACTACAAATAACGTAAATTAAAATATATTTTTCAGAAGAGATAAAATGTTACTATGATAACAAAATTATTAGAATTAGGAAATATTTAAAGATTTTCTTAAAATATTTATTTTCTTAAAGTATTTAGTAAGTGGCCGCAAAGAAGCTACCGAGGCGACTTATACCGTTAGTAAGGACTGGCATGATTTCTTTTTGTGACACGCTGAGTCAAAGTTCAAAAAATCGCACTCTCGTTGCTATGATAATCAATAGTTCCATTTCCAACACACGTAATACAACTACAAATTCAAAAATAGCAATTATTTAACAGCAAACAATGAATCAAACAAAGGACATCAAATTTTGTTTTCTCTTTACAAAAGATCGTTTATTTATTATTTTAAACATAAACTACAGTTTCCATTACACAACAGTTCGACGACAAAACTACATTTTAATGTACAAAAATATTCGAGCGTTAATACAAGCATTTTATTATTGCCTAAAACAAGTCAATGTCTCTTGAGAAATCAGCTAGCGCTTCCATGAACAAATTCGAGCGGCCATCATTATCATTGCTGGAAGGCTTCTGAAAGGCCGAGACTGACTGAAGCAACGCTGATATTCTACTCAAGACTTTATCGTTCCATTCCACTTTGAATATTCGAACGAATAGCTCGTTCAAATGATCGATTGTTATCACATTGCGTTCGACCAATTTCAAAAGTAACAGTTCCAGTTTGTCCAGTGATTCATCCGTGCTGAGGGATCGCATGAATGTGATTGTTATCAGGGATGCGAACAAGTTTGGCGACACATTGTCCTTGGAAGATATGCTATATTCCTCTTCGGTGCTGTTTAACATTTTATTAGTGGAATCGGCTAGCCTGGCTTTACAGCTACTCTGCCATTGGGTGAACTCATGCATTCCTTCGGACGTCCATACGGCTATGAAATTGTCGATTAAATCGTACGACACTATATTACTGTGGTTCTGGATGAGATTTTGCATTAATTGCACCACTGATGAGCCTATTATGCGGTAGAACGACTGAGGTAGGACGTGGACGAACGTTTTTCGGAGTTCAACAAGGAACATTTGTATTTTTCCAACTTCGACAAACTCGGGACGGCGCGAAGAGCTGTGCAGCCAGAACTGAAGATCCTCCAATGCGTCTGATAAGCATGGTGAGTTTGAAACTATTTCTAGATTCGTGGACAGCGTCTTCTTGCTGAGTTTGTTTGCCTTTACGATCTTCTCAACAGTCGCATCGATGTCTTTGATGTAGAAATCAATGTTCTTCAGGTTAGTTGTCCGCCAGTCGTTGATCTTGAGATGGCATTTCTGCATTATCAGCGCAAGACAGGTTTCCTTCACAACATCTTGCGTTTCGTGCGGCAGTAGAGCGTCTAGAGCCATTTTCGCTCGAGATTTCATCATATATGGCAGTTCTGTATTCCATCGTTTCATGGCGTCTTCATTTGCTTGCAAATAGATTCGTAAAAGATCGTTTTTCACTTTTAAGTCGTCTGTAAACTTAACTTTTTGGACACTCTTGTTGGCGTTATCTTTCGATGGCAAGAGGATCTCTATTTGCGCATCTTTGATCACAGCCGACGTTGTGCGTTCGATAACAAATTCAATGGTGCGACGGACGGATAAATTCTGCGAATGAAGGAAAGCTTCAACAAGCTTGCTTTGGCTGTCCTGGACAGTTGGATGTGTCGTGGGGCTGCAGCTGACGCCAGTGATCCTCGGTGTAACGTGACGATAACGTCCAGAACGAGATACACTCTTTGAGTATTTGGAAGGCATTATCGCCACACGGAATTGGGAGAGGAACGGACATGCCACGTTCAGTATACACTCCAACATTGGGTCGAAGTGACCCATCTCGGGCTGGACAATCAATTTACTGCCGCCGGATTCACTGCACTTTGAACCATGTTCTAAGGTGAGCACACTCTCATTTGATGCGTATTTATAGCTTCTTACAACCATCGGCTTATCATCGTTGTAGATCAGTTCAGTTGCGAATACATTGGGCACCAGTATAGAGATCTCTTTCATTTCAACTAACTGGCTCAGCGATAGAGTACGATTCTGTCTGTAGGCATAGTACGATTCGGCAACATTGGTTCCTTCGATGAACCACCCTAAGCACGTTCTTAAAATGAACACCGAGGTAGGGCGCATCATTAAAATGTCCGCTCTTTCTCCCAAACATATGTACAACTCGAAGAGCAAATTCAGTGCATTGATGTAGTAGTCTAGCTGCAAGGTGATATGATCCAACATGGCAAGGTACTGCACTACCCACGGAATGCTTATCAATAGCTTCCGTTCTCTTATTGCTACCTTAAGCAACTCTGTCACATCAAAACTGGGTTGGATTATGTTCCGTAGCTCAATTTGCTTCTTATCGATGCTAGAACAGCCACTTGTTGGGCTGTACAGAAATGGTTGCGCCTGCACAAGTCCCACAAACTTTGCCAGCACCTGCATCGTGGACAAAACCTCCGGTCTGACGACATACTCTGTTAAATACTCATAGCTTTCATTTACTGTCAAATTAATAACCTCAAAGGTTGAGTTGTTGAATTGCAGCAGCTCGGTAAGAAGGGCGATCTTCACCTGCTCAGTAAACGACACACAGGACGAGACTAGAATGAAGTCTTTGAAGAACGCTTGTTTCGCTGGGAATTGATAGTCGATGCTGAAGTTGCTCGGCTCTACCAATCTCTGCGTTAGTTTGCTAAACTTTTGCAAGTCCACGTGTGTTTTCAACTCGACTCCAATGTCTGATGGCGACGTCTCGTTATAGTTCGATGAAACCAGTAGCTGCGATACGAACAACTTCGCCAAGTGTGACATATTGATGGGATGATCGCTGATGTTGAAGAGCATTTGGATCTTTGACAGCAACTCTATCTTAAAATTCCAAGTGTGGCTGAGGTGATTCGCGTCCCATGACTTAAATATCGTATAAAATAAATCCCGTTGCGATTTGAAGCAACTGAACTCCTTGTCATTGGGAAAGTTGTTCCTCGTGTCGTTCTCCTGTTGATAGCAGACGTTATTAAATGCTTTGCTCATTTGGAAGGACGCTTCGTACGACGACTTTGTCGCCTCTAATTGTTGCTTCTCGGATGTTATCCTCTCCAGAAACTCCCGCAGATCTACCGCCAGCTCACTGATTCGTTTGTTATTTAGTACCACTCGCAGTGTTTTCACATCCAAAAGTGCGAGTAAGTATCGCTGCCGCTTAAGTACTTCCAGAGCGAAGTATACGCAGTTTGTGATCGTCTTGAGAGCTGTGTACGCCTCGTTGTTCGGTCGGTTCACCACATTCAGCTTCTCATCCAACTGAGACTCTAAGTCAAAAGATAGTTGAGGAGTTAGTTCCTGAGACGATGCATTTTCAGCATTGAGAACACCAAGAAGGTACGACAATTCACTCAGCACATTGGCGGTGATGTGAACATCAATCAAAAAAGAATAAATTTCCGCAAAGCGCTCTAGAATGTGGCGGTGGGTTAGCTTATTGAAATCGATCTTTATAGCTGAATCGCTGCTATCCTCCTCATCAATATCCATATTTAGTTTTTCCATTCGTTTCACTGCCTCGCGCAAGCTTTGGTTGATGAGGTTGGGTCGGTTTTCCTCTTCTAGTTCGCGGCTGATGTCCAACATATTTGACTTTAGTGATTTTCTGGCCTCCGTGACGGCGCACTTTTCTTTGTCAACGATCTCTGCCTCATTAAAGATTTTGAGTAAATTATTGTCGTTGCGAAATGTTGGATTACTGAACGATGCGGGCAGCCCTGCTGATGGCTTACTAACCTGTGTTGGAACAACTCTTTTTTTCGGTTTCTCCACCGTCTTCTTACTTTTATTGTCTGAACTGCTGCCATCCGAGAGGTTTGTCGAGCAGTCTTTTTGCTGTTGTTTTTTCTTGCTCCTCGAACTGGAGACAATAAAGTCACCCAAACAGAAGCCAGTATTAGCGGTGCGATTAAATTCACTTGAACTATTCCCACTTTGGCCGGATTTGTTAAAACTCTTGTGCGGAGTAGATGAATTAAACCGGTGTTTGGGCTGATGCAAGCTTTCATTTAACAGCGACGTATTTCTTGTTGGTGCGCTTCGTAGCTGCAAGGAATCGTCGCATCTGTTTTGTTTATCAGGCGTCGACTGGAGTGAATTATTTACAAAAAGACGTTTCGGAGTACGGGTTCCACTGGTATCATTGCGAACGTTTGTTTTGATAATCGGAGTACTGATACGTTGCGGTGTTCCTGCAGCATGCATAAATTCCTCCGTCTGCTGGCGGATAAAATTCAGAAAGAATATTCCGAATTCTTCGATGCTGCATAGTTGCGTGTTGTTTTGAATCTGCTTAAAAAAACAAATCGGTTCGAATGGTTCCTGTGTCGATAATATTAAATTTAATAGTTGGTCTGCCATTTTTTAGTAATTAAAAATGTTATTCCATTTTTATTAAAAAAATTATACTCTATTTTTTTGGTGCTAGGATCCCACAATTAAAAGAAAATTCGCTTTGTCTTCGCCCGATCTGAAGAAAAACAGAAAAAAAGCAGAATGACGTCAGGATTGATTGAAATTTGATGATATTTTTAATGGCAAGAGAAAACAGTTTAAGAAAAGTGCAAAATTGAAAATGTGACATCATCGATCTGCACGCAGGCGCTCAAAGTAAAACATTGGTTTATTATTCAAAGCGAATTTTCTTTTTAGAAGATTTGGAGAAACTATTTTAAAAGTTATCACTCGCGAGGACCTGACACCTTTTCGTCTGAAGTAATTTTAATTAAAAGTTTGACAGGTGATGCAGGTAGTAAAAAAGAAAAACTAAACACATATATACGATGTATATGTATAGTAAATTTAAAGGGATAATGATGCGATTACAGAGGTGCATTACCGGAATTATACACTATGTGACACTAGTATTCAAAAAGTTCTACCTACATTATTTATTTTATTATGAAATACAAAATGATTTTATTTTTTTTTACAGCAGTTTGTTGGTTTTATACAAATTTGTTTACTTTTTTTTTTTTTTTTTTTAATAATATAGGATTATAAAATACTTTAGCCCGTGCAAGGACGGAGTAAGAATATGACTGCAGCGCCCCCAGAAAAACACAACAGCTTTTTTCTTAAATATGGAGAAATTTCTTTTAGAACATTTTAACATTCAGGTGAGCCTAGGAACACATTTAACATTTAAAAAAAGTGAAGTGTGCATGCGAATCCAACTTGACATGAAAGATCCCTGGTGTCGAAATAGGACGAAGAAACAATAATCAAATACGTGTCGAAATCAAACAGAAGTGGTAGGCTTATGGATCACAAAAATGTAGTAAAACTAGTATTTGATTTGCCCCAGAGAAAAAGTTATCCGAAACCGAGAGGCCTGCCGATGTTTATTGGAAGGCAGTAAAGTGGGAGGCTTACGGCCCTTTAATTCTGCTAATAACTTTGCTGGTACAAGGATTATAAATTTCTTTAAATATTTACTGAAAAACAAAAGTGCGTTAACGCACTACGTGCTTATATGTAAACGCAGAATTTTATTAAATAGCCCCTAAAAGTAAACCTACCAAGACTCTTCGTTTTTTATATATAATTTGCTTCCGCTAAAGGGGTTTATTTTTATGCAAATGTAACAGTACCCTTGTAGTGTTGAATCACAGCGCAGGCATTTTTTGTTGAACAGTAAGCAGCATTAGCACATTGTGTGCTTTAAGGTGAAATTTACTATTCGATAGAATAGAGAAAAAGGATAGAAGTGGTATGGGCGATTTGTAAAGTAAGGAGTAAGTAACAAAATCATTTATCTATAATTGATAAATCATATTTTAACAATAATTGTATAAATTTAAAAGCTATGTCTTAGCCGTCAGCCTGGTTAGCAAATAGATAGATATTTACATATTCAGGTAACTTACGAACGAGAAAAAAAAATAAAGATAAACTTAAAAATCAAGCATTTTCTGTTACTAATAACATTCTTCACTTATAGATGGATTTTTTACAGTATCCTAACTCAGTCATCGCAACAGTCTTTGTTGATTAAATTTTGAACATATATTTATAAGCTAAAAGCAGTCCTCTTTTGATTTTAAGTTACAGCGCGTACAAAATTGATTGAAGCTTCCGTTATAAGGACAACCGTCCATTTAAATGAGTATTTCGCATCTTGCTTTGAATGTAAGAGATATTTCCTTGTAGTTCAGTGAGTCATGAAAGTAATTTGTATTGTTTAGGTTCAAATTCAGCTTGGAATAAAAAAATCTGCTGTCCGATTCACGAGCCTTTTCAATAAATGCAAATCGTATTGAATCTTCATTCTTCTGCATTATTCGGTAGAGCTGATCCTTAAGACTATGTTGGTTGTAAGAGCCAAAAAGCAGCGTCTCTTCACATGCATTTGCAATATTTTGCCACTTCACGAAACAGCAATCTTTATCGCTCAATTTTTGCAACATTAATTTTTTTGATAATCTGAATTTCTGATAAGTACATGTTTTTATTACACAATCAGAATGTGTTTTAAGTGTATTTGTAATAAATGTTGGTAATCCTATTTTAAGTAGATTGCGTAACTCGTGTATTTTAAGGTAATTTAAAAATCTGTGAAGTATAGCAAGGCATTGATTTTACAACTGAATTAAATATCTTATACATATTTGGCTGATAATTGTATTACGTATTTTGTTTAAGGAATAATTTTTCCATATAAAATTCAGCAAGCTTTGTTAAGAGTTTGAAGCCTTGGGTTGGATTTAGTTTGATTCCTAAGTATTTTATTTCTTTTTCTTTTGCTTTTTTTGAAAAGTAGTACAATCTATTTCCATTTTGTCTCTATGATCGTGAAAATGCCATTACTTTAGATTTGTTTGTCCGGATGGTTAGTCCCCATTTTTGCAGTACCTAAGTTGCCAACCGATTTATCATCAACTGCAGGTTTTCTGGTGATTAAGACAGTATTACAAGATCATCTGTGTATAATTAAACATTTATTGAAGAATTTGCAGTTCGTACTTCTCCATAATTTATAAAAAGTTAAAACAGCAAGGCACTGAGCAGGCAAAATTGTTTTATTTCCGCATTTGTTTCAAACCATTCTGAGAAGACAGTTTCATCACAGACAGCTGATTTTGTTTCAGTTTGCATTTTACCTGATAACTTTTATAAACTTTGAAGATATACCAAGTTGTGAGAGCTTATAGAGGAGCGCACTTCTGTTAACTAGATCAAAGGCTGCTTTAAAATATACAAAGAAGGAATATACATATATAGATGTGTTCTATTGTAGAAAAGTTTTTCTAAAGTCAGATTGAAGATTCGAAAGGATCCACACATTTTTCCAATAATCTTTCCACAACCACACACATTCATAAATGAGATACCTCGATAGTTTTCTGCGAAATCCAAGGCGCCCTTTTGTGAATTTGAAAAAAAACTACTGACTTTTTAAACGAGGAGATGTAAGAATTTAAGACCATTTTATTGCGTAGTGTTATCACGTGATTTATAAACGTTGGTATTGCGCTTTTGTAGAACTCGTAAGTATTCCCATATTTACCTGATTCATTTCCTCAAAACATCTTCTATTTTCAGCGTGGACCGAAGGTTCCGCGTAAGAGAAACTAGAGAAGATTGATTGTAGAGAAGTCGTTTAAAAGAGCGAGAAAGCGGCATTCAAAGCTTGGTCAAAGTGCTAATAATGGAGATGAAAAGCTCGCCTCGAATTGGAATACAGGCTTTGCAAGAAGCTCGCTCAGGGAAAGTAGGCTCAAATGGAAGCAAGTGTCTGGATGGCCTGTATCGGGGGTGAGAACAAAATTCTTCTTCGGCTGTTGATAGAAACCAGGCTATCCACAAACTTTGATAAACCAGCTTGAAGAGGGGCACAACCATTTTCAAAACAGCAGCTCAGAGAAGGAGAAACGCCCACGAAAGTTCATCAACAACGCTCAAGGGCTACTTCTTGAGGATGACGAAAAAATACTACACAGGTGGCAACAGTATTATCAAGAACTTCTAAATTAACAATTGCCTGCGATTTTTTTCACCAGAGCCGTTTCTAATAATAAAAAGTGCACGACATTACTGTCGAAAAAGTTAGGAAGGCGGTCAAAGACTCCAAGAACGAAAAGCTGTTGGACCGGACGAGATACCCTATGAGTTCTGGAAAAAGCTGGGAGACATCGGGTCCGAATTGCTTATGATGCTTACTTCAAACTGATGAGAGGCGATACAATGCCGAACCAGTGGAGGAAAGTTTTCTTGTTCCTTTTTACAAAGAAAAAGCCGATTCACTAGACTGATAATTACCGTTCAATCAAGCTGGTTTCACACACCATGAAGATGGTAGAGCGGGTATTAGAAAACAGAATGCAGAAAATAGTATGGCTATCTGAAGACTAGTGCGGGTCTGTCGCAGGTAAATCAACCACAGATGCAATCCAAAGTATAATTCCATATTGATTCCATAAAGGATTTTCGTATGGTGTTGGCTGATTTTGAAAAGGCCTTGCTAGACAACAAAGGGATCTGTTATGGGTGGCGCTAAGACACGGAGGAGTTCCAGGAACCTACGTACAGATGATCAACGGCATAGGTTCACAAATTTGGACAGCGTACAAAAATTATGAGGAGGAGCATGACAGCAGGAGTAATAAAGCTTGCCAAGAAGTTGCAAGGTCCGAGAAAACAACCACGTCAAAGAGCCTATTTAAAAGAAACTGGAGCGCGAACAGCTTAGTAGAGACCGCCCTGTCATGTCCATAGGAGCGATCCTAAGAACTCGTTCTCTATACAATGGATTACACAAATGCAAAGCACCAGCATTTGATTGGCTTCGGTGACGACGTGCTTCGATATCAGGAGACCTGCCGATACTTTTTGAGGTCAAACCGGCGGCCAGTGTAGATGCAGTAAAGTGAAAGTGTTTCGACCCTTTTAGCCCAGACGATAACCTCGTTTTTGAAGTTATGAAAAATTACCTATAACGATCTTCTACGAAGAAGTCCCCACTAGTTTTGGCTCTATAAATAATTATGTGGTTCATTAAATCGTCGCTTAATTTTTGCGAAATGTAAAAATAAGTGTGTTACTATAGTTTTCTTGGTTGTTTTAATTACTTTTATTGATTGTTGGTGATGAATCATCTGCAAGTGAGTCAAATATGTGTGTGGAAAATTGGAGACTTGATTCGTTTAAATTTAGTGCAAGCAGGATGAGAGACTAGATATTTTAGTGAAATAAGTAACTATTTCCTCATTTGGCGACACAAAACTAAACAGCTAGTTTTGTTTCATTCCAATCTAAATAAAATGATAGTTTTTTTTTGACAAATGACAAGAGGTGTGTTTAAATTGTTTCAAATGGAAAACTATACGCAGTAGTCGCTAAACGGTGGACGATGAGTGCAGAAAAAGGTGCAATATATCTATACTGCCTGTCAATGATCACATCGCCTTAGACGAATTATAAATATGTACCTACAAAGATTCAGATGACTGGGACATCTAGATTGGATGAAAGACAGCTTGCCGAGAGTATTTAAATCTAACCCGAAGGCATATCGCAACACGAGTGCACTTGGCTATTGTTGTAATGTTATGATATGTGGTTATGATGTGACCTCATTGAAGGTAGCATTAATATTTATGTATATTTCATTCAAAGCCAAATGTATTTTCTGGCATTTATTTGAATGTATGCTACGTACATACACGTAAATAAAATGTTGACATTACGGGTAACTTAGCACTTGAAATGTAACCGGGCTCCTCAAATATTAAACTTCAAACCACGGTGTTCAATCCTATCTACCTAAATAATATTTTTCTGAAAATAAAATACAACATAAAATTAAAAAAAATGAACTAGGTACATAATTAATAGCGAGACATATGCATTATGTATATCGCTAAACCTCAACTTTTTTAAAGGTGAACCTGTAACATGTAAACCATTCCAAATTTGCATTATCTATCTAGTTCTACATTTTAGCTTCGTAAAAGTGAAACAAAAATGTCTACCTTCATCTATTCAAATTTGAATATCAGCTCCAAAATAGGCAATATGACGTAATCCATTCAACCCCTCGTTTCCATTTGTCTCTGTCTGTATCACTCTATAGCCGACTCATCATGCAAAGAACACAACATACCCCAACATATCTACATAAACACACAGAGGAAGGATGAGACTCAGAATATACCAGACCCCAAGAATTTTTTCTCCAGTGCATGCACAACCCTCCTATTTAAACCAATTAAACAATAAATTGACTGTTGCTTCTCACTTATAATGAGCTCTCCTGATTATCAAATATCTCCAAAATTTGTATATCAAATAGCATGAATGAAGTCATGTTAGTCATTTTATCGATTTTTATACAGGTACACGCAGTAAATGGTAAAAAAAAACAATTTCACTTTGCCGATGATGACGTCGTTGCAATAACTTTTTTCAGTCAATCTTCTGTAAATTTTGAAAACCTTCACTTAAACAAGTCGAAAATTGTACAGAATGATTTCTTTTAGTTAATTGAACACTTCTTGAGTTTGAGCTAATTAATTAGTGCACTTTTATACAATCTTCACTTTTAAATTTTTGTTGAGGGTGTGGCGATAAGAGGTGACCCAAAATTTTCAATATAGCTTTTCATATAAAACACAATTCTTTTTAATAAGAAATTATAATTCAGCTATTTTATTAATAAGTAACTTACACTTTTAAGTGTAATCCTACGGATTTTAGCACAGTTTATGTATTTTTGGAGAACAAATCGTCAGCGTTAGTTTATTCCCATTCGATCGTTTTAAGAGCACTTTACAAAATGGTGAAGAATTTCTAATTGACAGTGATACCAGACTTTGAAATCGTTAGAAATGGCATATTTTGATGGGTGTCAAATGGTTAAGCTCTGTTCGAATGCAAGAGAGTGGATGATTTGTTGATGTCAGTTTTGCAGAGTAATGATTGTTAATTTAATTTTGGTTTGACATATTTTTGGTCACGGTCAGTGTGTAGTATACTTTCACTTTGACAGGAGCGAGAATTTCAGTGCTTCTAGTCGACACATTGAAAACAGTAACTTCGAGAGCAATAAAAAATGTTGAAAAAAAGAGACAATTATTTAAGACTAAATACAAAAGAGAAAATTTGTTGAAATTGATTTATATAACGTCAGGTATGGTTGTCGAGTCAAAGTTGGTGTGTTCATCTGTTTCTACTATAAAGTTTTTGCACCGAACCTTCTCTTGTGAAAGTCGTACCAACATCTTATTATAAGCTGTCAGGAAACGTTTCGGAATCGTCGTAAAACTGTCAGGCCTACCGCGAAAATGTATTCTTGCCATTCAGCTTACTAACTTACATTGCTGACAAGGGTATAACTTTTGTGTTATCGAAATGAAAATGAAAAATTTTATTTTTCTCTGTAAAATACAATTTATTTTGATTCAAGATGCTCAGCAATGAGGATTCTTATGTGTTGTTCCTTTGGTCCCACTCAATAATTCAATCCGTCTGATTTTCAATGGAATGTCGAACATAGTCTTCTGTTCAATTGTGTATGTGTAATCATTTTTTTTATCTAGCCGAAGTAATCAGTAAGTTGGCCTCATGAGCTGGCTTCAAAACCAAAACAAGGGCATTGCAATAGGCCCAGAGTTGCAGCGGTGATAAGGAAAACGAGGAGGATCGAACGTTTTCAGCACAAATTATCACAGCCGAAGGTCCTACAAAATTTTCGACAATTTATGAAGAAAAAGTTATTTAATTGGTGTTGAAAAATAAGATAACTTTGCCTTTGGCAAAATGTTAGGTCTGAAAAGCAAAATGTCTGAAAATCATTCGGTAAATGTTTATCATCTAGTTGAACCATGCTATGGTAAAAATGTTGGTGAACAAACACATTCAATGGTTACCAGCTGGAATAACCTCTGGTTAAAGTTAGCCCAGAGTGAACAGACCGGCCCCTAATCTAATACATGATCTGAATAAATTATATGTATAGGAAAATGTACTATAGGCGTTTTTCTTTTTTAGCTCCGAGCGGGGCACTGAGCTGTCAAAAAAAGAACTGTGTTACTTTTTTAGCTCGGAGCGCTCTGAGCCCAAAATTTGTATTTCTTTTTTATCTCTGAGCTAGCTCAGGGCTCGCTCGATGAGCTCGATTAAAAATGACCGAGCACATCTAGCGAAAAGCTGAGCGCGGCTGACTTCATTCATTATTTGTGTTTTTTCCATAGTTTATTTACTAGAAATTATAATTTAAATGGAACAATTTTTGACAAACACCAATTTCAGAAGCAAACCTGACTATATTAATAAAAAAAAATTATCTAATGACATTTCAGTGCTCAATTCTGTTTCTTAATTAGCTCGGAGCGCTCAGGTTACGTTCAGCTCGGAGCGAGCTCTGTTCGCTCGGGCCCCGCTCTGTTCCCCGCTCGGTGCTAAAAAAGAAAAACGCCTTATGAATAAGGAATTGTAGAACGATGTTTATGTATAAGGGCTCAGACAGTTATAAAAATACAAACGGGTCAGGGGGCATTTCATTGGAACAGAAACGCAAACAGCGCAGTATGTTAAGTGGCAGTGTTCTGTTAAGTTAACGTCTGTTTTTTTGTACTTTAAGATGTAGTGCTCGGTTGTAAAACTTAAGGTACTATATAGTACGTTTACATGACCGAATCAAAAGATCGAATTGAAACTGAATTGGTTTTAGGGGCGGGTTTTTGCTCTAACCGAATTGAGAGATTGAATTAAAGTAGAATTCAGTTTCATACCTCCTACTAAATACGATGTTTTTCTAGCCTTATGTTAGTGGCGACAGAAATCCCAGTCAACGGAACACAAAAATGGAAAACAAAGAGGGTGCAGACACACTCTCTCACTTGTCTATCTCGATCTTTCAATTCGCGTTTACATGCCGATTTTCAATCTAATCAAAGAAACTTTTATGTTTGGAATCAGTGAATCCTTCATTCTTCCAATCTGCGTTCACATGGAATCCAATTTGGATAGAATCACTCATGTAAACGGGATAGCAGAGAATATCACGACAACGTCAGTGGCAAATGAAAAACAAAAAACATCAGCTGAATTAATTGAAGGAACAAATTCGTAAATTTCTATTGCAGGAGATGTATTTTGTGCGAATATTTTGTAGAAAAAAAAGTTCCTAAATTAAGAAGGAGTATCAAACACTATTTTTGAATACTGGAATTTAAACAATAAAGAAAAATGGAACCGTGAGAACCACGTTACTGTGGCGAGAAATTTTTTTTTTTCGAAACAATTAAAGTTGAACAATTTTCTATACATACATTTTATACGGCTAAATTTAACGAACTAAACAATATGTAAATAACAAAAAGCTACAAAAAAAGTGAAAGTGTTTGTAAATTGCTGCATCTAGAGCTGTACAAACCCTTTTGATCAACATGTTGACTGTTTTTATTATTTTTTGTTGTTTTTGCCCTAACATGCTTTTTCAAGTTTGTTGTGCCTATAAATTGGTAGTTTTTACTTTACTACCTTATATTACACTTCAATATTCCCTTACTTAGCAATCGCCATACAGTCTATGCAATTTACTGAAATTGTATCCTTCGTTTTTTGTACCTCTAAGAGGATTCGGCATTTCAGAAAGAGAATTCGTTGCTCTATGCATGATCCGTTTGTTTCAAGCACTTTAGAAACTCCTTTCAACGCCTTCGGCAACGCGAAACTTATTCCACAACGTTGTCAGAGCTGATTGTTTATACATACAAATTCAGAGAATGACGGTTCACAGTAATGCCAATCAGCTGTTTGTCGAACTTTCATTTCATATACCAAAAGGAACTTTCTGCTTTTGTTTATTTACGAGAAGAAATGGAAAAAATTGGTAATCAAATTGGCTACTTAGTACTCAAGGACGATGGAGCTGTTCTTGAATCAGGTGGAGATCTTGAAAACGACGAGCGCAGCGCAAACATTTTCATGGGTCTGTTGCAAATGTCGGAAACGTAAGTTTACCCCAATTTTGATTGCAATTTCTGAACTAACCTTGATACGTGTTCCTTAATTAGAATCGATGAGAATTTTATGGCCAACAGCAGCTGCGAGAAAATTTGTATAATCTACGACGAACATAGCTACACCATGTGTATGTCCAATCGAAAGATTTACATCATCAAGCAGAAGCACGTCACTTCGAGTGGCGGATTCTCTGATTCCAGTGCAGACGTGGGGTCATCAATAATTGCTTGAGATTTGTTTGGAACGTCGTCGGGGAACCGAAGAAAAAGAGAGAAACGTTTCAATTGGAGGACACCGTTCATATTCATAATAATATTGTTTATTTGTCAAAAAATACATCATTTGTAATTTCTTGGCCAAAGATCTTCTTGGCTTCGTTGGTAATGTCCAATAAAGTGGCTTTGTTGTTGGAAATTATTACGTAAAATTGCCGCCAGTTGGAACTTTTCTTGACGATCCAGTAATCGTTGATGGACTTTATATGGACTTCTTCAAATTTGTCGGTAGTTTTATCCTCGTGGAGATCGGCTATTAAGTTCATTACATTGGGAGGGATGCTGCAGTTTTTGGGGCGTCTGTGATCGGCGTAGATATTGCCGTGGTGGATCAAACTTAGTTCGTTGATAAAAAGGAATTTTGGTCCATTGACGTCAGAGACGTCGGTAAGTTGCGATGTACTGGTTGTAACATTGGGCGTTTTGGATGTAAAGCGTTCTCCAATGTCTGAGGCAATACTGGAGAGTTGCGGCCCCATGAAGGAGTGCAGCTCGAAGAAGAAGTCATCAGTCAAGACTACAGCGGCTGGAATTTAAGTGTTTTAATTAGAAGAGCTTATTTTTAATTAATACAAATGGAAACGATGTAAAGGAAAGGAAATGTTAAACGAGACTGTTGTTGGATTTCTGTGTAGGGAAGTAAAT
This sequence comes from Portevinia maculata, assembly GCA_949715645.1. Lineage (NCBI taxonomy): Eukaryota > Metazoa > Arthropoda > Insecta > Diptera > Syrphidae > Portevinia > Portevinia maculata. The sequence continues at coordinate 44,332,097 of OX454527.1, forward strand.
TTAACGATCAGGCAGTTATAGCAATGAAACGTCACAGCACGAATACATCGTGCATATAAATCATTTAAATTATGGGTCAAATTACCGTCAACAAATAGACACAGCGTGGCACTCATCGCCCGATAAATTATCAAATGCGAGGACCGTAGATTTCCATCACTTATCTGCAGGTGAACTCGCGGAGCTTTGACAGAGTTTTCAAAATTTTCCGACTTCTCTGGACCAGTTATAAACGAACCATGTCGATTGCCTTCAAGACTGCTCGATCGCACCAATGATCCGCCACTAAGTTCGATGTTAGTTGCTTTAGGGAAGATGGTTCCCAATAGGTATTCATGGATGCAATATAAATCATGTGGATCGATCTTGGAGCTGCAATGTAATCAATTAAAATGTGAACTTTCTCGTAATCCACCAACTTTTACCAAACGACTTGTTCGTTATACAAAAAGACAGTATTTTCGATTGTTGGGAATGTCGCTTGAATCATGTTGATGAAGTTATGGACCCTCAAGAACAAGTCCTTCTCCAGTGGAATATATTGGATGGTGCGAAGTGCATCAAGGATATCACAGGTTGGTAGTTTCAACGTCAGAACATACTAAAGTGGAAAAAAGATCCCGATTCAAAGTTAACCAAGCAATTCAATACGTACCTTCGAGTAGAAAATTTCTAATTTATTGCGTAAATAGTCAGCCTGCTCTTTCTCATTATCACCAATCAAATTGGAAATAAACATTCCTGCAAATAAACGAAACATTCGATAGCACTGCTCCAACACCGCACGGAATACTTTGTCATGTACTTCTCCTCCTCTATAGTCGGCGATTTCGATTCCATCTTTCAATTTAATTTCCTTAGGAACATTTAGGACCTTTAAAGGCAAAGATTATTACAACAGTTCGGTAAAAGTCGGGGGGTCTTCATACCAGGACCATCCAGTAGTCCTTCTCTGCTTGAAGGAATATTTGTGTTGTCTTTTGCGTATGCAGTGCTTTGCAACCATCATTCGATGAGAATGTTCTTCAGCCGAAAAAAATCGGAATGAAAAGATAGTTCTAATGCATATTAAGGAACTTACCCGGAGAATTTTATAATTGCTTCACTAAGGCCTATGTCTTTGATTTTGGTGTCTAGCTCAATGTCCGATGGGAAGTAGAAAAGTATTTTGTTTTCCTCCTGTCAGGTGATGTGCATAATTCGATTAGGACTGATTTAGTTATTCAATTAACTTACGTCTCCTTCTCGTTTGGATAATTTAGAATTGAATATATAGAAACTACGAAGAGACAGATCTAATTTGTGAATCATTTTTGTGTATAATGTATATAATTTGTATCGCACTTTAATGAATAACAAAAGCTGCACTCGGAAAAATATATTGACAGTTGTGTTGACAACAAATAACAACTGTTTGATTTCAGTTTCGTTCTTCGTTTGGTACAATAGTTTCGTTTCTTTTCGCGTACATTTTGAACCGAATGGACACAAATTAACGAATTGACGTACTGCGGAAAAATCACTTTCAATGCATTTATAAATATATGTAATACGGATAGGGAGGCACAGCCAGAACACAAGGTTTAAATGGAATGGAAAACTTTTATAGACCTCCGAGGGTTCCGTTGTGGGATATTCAACCGAAATCTTTTTTTTTTTTTTTTTTTTTTTTATAAGTTTATTTGGCATTAATTTGCCATTTAAAAAAATTCATTACAAACTTAACATTACGCCTTAGATATTAAATAAAACTATTTTTTACATAATCCACCAACTGTCTCTTGAATCTTGACAAATTTTGTTCATTTTTTAAATAAATTGGTATGCTATTATATAAATTCAATCCTCTGTGTTGAACCATATTTTTTGTCCTTAAATTTCTAAACCGAGGCAACCTAAAGTCCCCCGCATTACGTAACGCAAAAGGTTGCACATCACTAACATAAGACAGATATTCATTTAAATAGTTAGGTAATAACTCGAATTTGATTTTAAATACAAATATGATCACATTGTACATAATTCTTTGGTTTACACTCATCCAAGACAATTTAGACAACATTTCTCTGATTGAAGTTAATCTATTACACATTAGAACAATTCTCATTGCCCTATTTTGGAGCTTTTGTAATCTACTCAACATAAGATTGTTACACATAAACAAAATACTTGAGCAATACTCAAAATGAGGTTTAATCATTGTATTGTATACATTAATTGTTGTTTTTAGCGACATTTTTTTCCTAATTCTACCCAAGAAGTAAATTTTTTTCGCTATCTTTTTACAAACATAATTTATATGAACATCAAGAACTAATCTGTCGTCTATTAAAACACCTAAATATTTAATTTCAGAGACTGTCTCAATGTTCTGATTGTTTATGCTGATGTTTTTGACAGTACTACCATTTAAAATCATAGCTTTGGTTTTGTTTATATTCAATTTTAACATGTTTCTGTCAAACCAATCTTGCACGCTATCTAGATCTGAATTAATTTTATCTATACAATCATTAACATTACAACCAGAAATAAACAATAACGCGTCATCAGCAAACAGCACCATTTTTGAAAAACGAACAGCACTTTCCATATCATTGAGGTACACCAAAAACAGCAACACACCAAGCAAAGATCCTTGTGGGACACCATGAAGTACAGGAACAGGGTTTGAAAGAACATCGTTAACTTTTGTTTTTTGGGTTCTGTTTTCAACATATGATTTAAACCAATTAAGCGCCGTATTTCTCACACCATACATTTTAAGTTTATCTATTAATATTAATTTGTCCAATACTGTTCAAATGCTCTTTTTAAGTCTAGAAACACGGCCACAACCACTTTCTTGTCATGAATGTCAATTTTCCACTTAGTGATCACTACATCAAAATCGATACGGATATGATATTTTCCACTTAGTGATCACTACATCAAAATCGATACGGATATGAGATTTTGATGAAATCTCCTCGAAATCTACATGCAATCGTCAGATTGTTGGAGCCAACACACCGATACAGCCATAACTTTTCACCCAATGCCGCCGTATCGAAAATTAGTTTTTAGTGGTGTTTTCGATTTTTTTTTCGAAATTGTCCTGTGCAATTTTTTGTTAACCAAAACCAATGGGCCTATGTATATTTTCTATTTTTGTAACTTTTACGGGGAGGTATGACGTATGAGATGCTATTTCTGCCCCCTCCTTTTGGTACCCCGTTGTGGTCATATTATTTAAGTATGCGAATTACGTAATGTTTTTAATCCACAAACAAGTTTCAGAGCAAGTGTTTAAGTGATTGAAACGTCAACCGAAATCTAGTTAGTGAGCCCACCGCTCAATGAGATTCCGTAGTCAATTACATGACCCTGAGGAAACTGTGTTATTAGATGCTTTTAAATATACTACGTGAGACAGGGAAAACCAGTACGTTTTATTTTATCTGTTATGGCAGAAAGAGAAAATATGTGCACGTTTTGACAGAAACATTCCTTTTTCGGTGCTAATGTTTTTTGTAGGAAACTCTCGCAGGGTTGTTATCTAGGGCAACAAATTATTCGCCCGGATCAACATAACTCTCTGTCGCTTAACGCTTTCGGTGCGGCAGCCATTAGCCTTTCTATGGGTTTCTCATTTTTGAACTTTTTTTTTCTTTTTCAAACTCTCGTACGTCAGATAAAATGTAAATAGAAGACGAATTCAAAAAGTTAATCTCAGATTATGAATTAGTACTGTTCATGTGCAAGAATTGAAGCGATGTAATTTTAAAGTTCAAATGGTTAATGAATGCTATACACATTTTTAACCGCCGCTTTATATGTACAAAAACCAGACTACAATTTCTTTCTATTTTGAAAATAAATAAATCTTAAATTATTATACTAAACTAAATATATGCCAACATAAAATAAACTTAATTGATTGACACGAACTAACAACTGAGGTTTGATAAATTCCATAAATTGGTCCAAAGGATTGGGCGCGTTCAATTTGAAAGGCAGCTATTAGTGTACGATCTTACCCTTTCTCATTCTTCAAATAACTCACATGACCGTCATTTGCTAAGAGATAGAGCGTTAACTAGTAGAGAACTCCCCGTTGACTTGCAAATTGAATGTGCTCAATTTCTTGGGCTTAAAGTCACAGCGTAGATAAATTTCTTATGGCCAAGAAACATTTGCAGATATGTTCTTGCAGAGAAAAGAAGAACATACAAGTTTAAATAGGCGGAACACGTTATGTAAATTTAACAGGCACTGCAGTTCCGCAAATTGTCTCTACTCTATTTCTAAATTCACTGCAGAATTCTGAATTGAGAAAAAATAACATTTATGGAGTTAAGCATCATTGATTTTTGCCGTTTTGGGTCAGGCAAAACACAATTGAATTTATTATTCCAAAAACTGCTTGGCTTAAATAAACTTCTGTTGCATTCTGATTAAGTAATATCACAAAATAATAGTAACCGATGAAGGCGAAATATATTATGGCTACCGGCACATATTCATGCTGAAAGCAAGTTACATGCAAAACACTGGTACGTCCCCTTATACATAGGTAACCTACACATTTGTTTGTTAGGACTTTTTTCGCAGATGAGTTTGTTGGAGAAATGAAGGTAGGTATACGCAATGTGAATATTGTTAAAAGAAATACAACGAATAGAAAAAAATGTTGATTTTTATTTTGAATTGAAGCGATACTCGATACTCATCTAGTCTCGATTTGTACCTTTTTTGAATCGGTTTTTGATTAGTTTTTTGCTGAGCATAGCGAGCTCACACTTTCACAATACATACATCTGTCGAGTCCGTTTGCGGACGTAAAACGGAATCTCTTGCTTCAAGGGTCAAACCAAAGAATGGAGAAGAAACTGGTAAAGTCACTGCTCACTGCAATGCAACCCAAAAGTTCTCTTCGTGGATTATGCTAGCTGCACTGGACGCTTCACTGCGTACAGATTTTTAATATTATGTATTTATTTACACTTTCGTAAGCATACAAAGTTAGGTAACTTGGCATCACTAAGTGGAGTCAAAAAACAACTGCGTGTCAACTACTAGTTGTGCCGTCGTCATCTGTCAAAGGCGGTTTTAGCTGTCTTTTTCCAAATATTTGTTTGAATTACGAACGACTAAAATAACTTAATGGAATAAAACTCAAAATGGACAGAATTAATAAAAATATAAATCGGGAAGATTCAATTAAGCCTGTCGAAACGGACTTTTCCCCAATTCTCATCGCTGTGGTTGTTGGATTAATAGTACTTGGTATGCAAACGCGAACAAAATTTTGTCGAAAATTAAAATTAACACTAAAAATTTTCAATTTAGTCATATTTTTCTTATACAAAAAGCGATCATCATCACGGAAGAGTTTTATTTTGGTTGGTCTATGTGATTCTGGCAAGAGTGTTATATTTGCGCAGCTCCTCTACTCCAAAGCTCCAGAGACTTTCACTTCGATATCCGAAAATATTGGGGATTACTACTCGGGTCGTTTATCTGCCAGGGTAATTGATATTCCTGGTCATGAGCGTGTGCGTGATAAGTTCTTTGACCAGTACAAGAACACAGCCAAGGGTCTGATATTCGTCATAGATTCGGTGACTATACAGAAAGAAGTGAGAGATGTAGCCGAGTAAGTTTCACTTTGGAAGCCGAAGAGTTTCTATTAACTTCCATATTTCTTCAGCTATCTGTATACAATCCTATCGGACGCTGCCACTTATCCATGCTCAGTGTTGGTTCTTTGCAACAAGCAAGATGAGGAAATGGCTAAGAGTTCACTGGTTATTAAGACTCTGCTGGAGAAGGAAATGTGTGTTTGCTCTGAATACCGCTCGTGGATATCATTTTTAAATTTTGATTCAATTGCAGGAACATTATTCGAAAGACTCGCATAAGTAAGCTCCAATCGGTCGATGATACTGAATCCAGAACTGTCTTTTTGGGCAAGGAAGGAAAAGATTTTGAATTTGCTCAGATAAGTCAGAACGTACAATTTTATGAGGGATCAGGAAAAAAGAACCAACTCAGCCAACTGTCCGACTGGATTGACCGAATTATGTGAAGAGGAGAGTCCTACGGGTGTTTTGTTGCAATTTACATTGATGAATATTTTTTTATCAGACACCCCAAATTTCAGTTCTCATCTTTTAGTAGAAAATAAACAAAAAAAAAAAAACAATCAAATGATTTATTTTTTTTCATGAAAGAGAAAGATGAAAAGAAAGTGAAGAAAGCCATAGTGGGTCAACTGAATTCGGTCAACAAGATGCTGGTTAATGACTTGGGCTAGGTGGCGCTTTCTTTAAAAGTTTGTTCTCCATAAGCGATTAATGTGTTTAATGAGAATCGATTTTGAAATCAAGAAAATTTGATCCACCCTAAAAGTAGACAATGCTTTGACTGTCCTTTTTTTTATATCAAAGTTAAGTCCAGTACACATGTGCAGAATATTTCTTACAGAGAAAATAGAACATACACGTTGCAATAGGCGAGAAGACATGTAAATTCTGCAGCTTCTGCAGTTCTGTAAGTTGTCTCTAATTCTAAATCCCCTGAAAAAGACTGCAACGCCAATATCACAACACTTTTTTATTTTTGTTAAAATGAGGATAGTTTTTTCCTTTCATTTGTGCAGTCTTGTATTCTGACACAATATGTATGACATAAACCTATGCAGTTTACTTAAAATAAGTCTGCACATGTGTTTAACATGCAGTGATACGTGCAGTGAGTCATACAGAACTTCGGCACATGTAATTTGGGCATACGAGCTATTGCTGCTCTGTAATTTGCACAAAAAGGGTTACACGTTGTGAAAAAAAGAGATTGTGTGCCTAGTTGATTAAAATTTTTTTTTTCACCAGCTTCGATAGAAGGCGTTTTTCTTTTTTAAGGTCTGAGCAGAGCACTAAGCTGAGCCTGAGTAAGTAGCGTGTGCAGGGTAAGCTCAGAGTGCTTCGATTTATTTATGAAAGACCCTTGTCACTTGACCACTTAACGACTTAACTATCAAATGACAACCAATCATGTTTATTTTTTTCACAAAAGTGGTCTGGGTGCTACCCGCAAGGTCCACACGACTAACTTCCCAGTGGGATCAATGTGATTTATGCGATTAGTGGGAAATTAAGAATTATTTAATATTAAAAAATGCTCTTTAATATTGTTCATGGAAATCAAATGTTGTTAATAACAACAAAGTGCAACCATTGTTATGAACACGTAAATTTACATGTATACGAAATAACGGACACAATGTAATAATAATTTGCTCAATGACATATGACAATAAATAGTACAAATAAAGGCAAATTATTTTAGTTATTTATTTAGGTACTAGCAAAAAACGGCTGGACCGATTTCGCTGGAAACTTAATCATTTCTGAGTTACGTAATTACGCTTCGAATAATATCATCGATATTAATATCATCTTTGGTTCTCGAGATAATCGTGGCGAAAGATAATTCCGAACGCACATACGTATCTACATACACACAGGCAGACATCTCTATAAAAACTTTGAATTTGTATTCTGGTGACCTTGAAACGTGGTGATATTTCAAAATCCGCGATTCACAAAATCGGCCCCATTACAACAACTTCCACTGGGAAGTTAGTAAATAGTAGAAATCATCAATTTCAAAATTCAGCTAGTTTTTTTTAGTTATTTATGTACCTACTAGTAACAGAAAACGGCTGGACCGAATAATTCCGAACGCACATACGTACATACGTATATACGTACATACGCCCATACGTACATACACACAGACAGACATCTCAATAAAAACGTTGGATTTGGATTATGGTGACCTTGAAACGTGGAGATATGTAAAATTACGCGATTTACAAAATCGGCCCCATTACAACAACTTCCACTTGAAAGTTAATAAAACCAGAAAAACAACCTCTGACAGCTATTTCAATTGTTTTCACTTCTTTCATTCAGTCACGTGCTCAGCTTCTTACTCGAACTACCCGGACATTTTATTCGGAGCTCACGGAGCGCGCTCTGAGCCAAAAAAGAAACACAAGTTCAGCGCTCAGAGCGCTCTGAGCTAAAAAAGATAAACAGATTTTTTTCGGAAATCTGTGTCTCGGGCTTGTAACGAGTACTCGGACGTAACACACACCGGTGCATAGCGATTATATGCGATTTGTCCGGTTACATCCGATTGTCTCCGACAAATATTCATCGAGAAACATTTATATATGTTCGCAAAACGCATACAATGAACGTGAATTGAGTCTCCGACTGGGTTTGCGTTGTAGAGAAATTTACTTTCCGAACGGATACCATGATTAGGGTTGATTCTATCGAAGTAAATACGAGCACTTACTCGATACTTTTGATACGCAACAAGTTAAATAAGTAGCGATACTCCTTTGATTCGATCCAAGTAAGTACGGAATGAAAGTACTTGTATCATATCGAATTGCGTGTGTGGCCATATAACATGTCCATGGTCATGATTTCCTTTTTCTTTCTCCGCAATTTTCCATCTCTCACTCTGGATTTGCTCCTTTTCTTTCTCACACAATCATTTCAAATGAATTGATTGTTGCGTGAAGTGAGAGTGAGAAATATCTTGAATGAAACAAAAATATTTTGTTGCTTATGTGAAAATACGCCCGGGCACTCATTCCGTATGTCGATTATCGCCAGACAATATTGCTAACCTCTTCATATTCAAAGCATAGACAAACCTATGTACAGCCGAAGCGATGTCGTCAGGCGATTGTCGTATCATTCACATCACCACCAATACGTGATCCATCACATAAAACTCAACATCAAATTCGTTATTTGTAACGACCTATGAAAACTGTTTGAGGAGACGAATAGCTCAGTTCATAGCTTTCTATGGATATTATTAAATGGGCTATCCTTTTTACGAGCTATGAAATATATATTGCTCGTGGTTCGTGGAGGACATAACATTTGTAAGAGGAAAGGCCTCCTCGACTATCGACTACTGTCTAGTGCTCGGAAAGTGGCTCGAATGTTTAACTGACTTGAACGTAAATGAACAAACATACTCGGATAACATGCCTCTAAACGTGTCAGTAAGTTGTAAAATGTTCCAGCAATTCCCCGATCCTCAAATGCGATTGTTGCCAAAATTGAAATGGTAGGACAACCGAGCAAATGTGTATCAAGCAAGCATAAACGCTAAACTAAGTAGGTGCTATATCTGAAAGCGAACTCCTTACTATATGCGTATTAGATAAACTCACTTCCTGCATTCTGAACCCTGCAACATCTTTACAATCTTCAGGATGGATAAGAAAAAGTAATCAACTGTGGTATGACTGGAGTGCGTGGCAGTTAGGAAAAAGTCGTTCGCATATTTGCGATAAGTAAGAGAACCGCGCTCTTTTGTAAAGAAAAACAAAAAAAGTGCGCTTAACATTGGGCAATGGCGCTGGAAAATATCAAAGATAGTCATTTTTGGAAAATGGCAAACCCTTCGCACGCAGTACGTAAATCGAATCATCTGCGTTAGCAGGACATTGTGAACACTTGCTGAGTCCGCCATGTAGCTCAAACCAACTACAGTACGCATTTCATTTCCAAATGGTAGGTAGATGTTTTAGATCGTGAGATCAAATTACAAGGTGTCTAAAGAACTTTAAACAGTTGCAACACTGATAAAGCTCCGGGATAAAGCAACAAAAGAGTTTCTTGACAGATTAGCAACCGGATATAATTATGTATTCAACGTGGGTGAAGTGCCAAAGTGTTTTGTAAGAAATATAATTTTCTCTCTATTTAAAAAGGGAGACTCTAATGATCCAGTCAACTACAGAAGCATATCCTTTTTGCGTTCAATAATGAACAAAATTTCCGGAATCATTCTGGAGCGACTCACATTTTGGATAGATACAAAGGGCTCACTTTGCGAATTTTAATATGGATTCAGGAAGAATTACTCGACGGGGGACATTTTTTTCGTGTTAACAAGTAAAGCAGGAAACGATATACCTTAATTATGAACTTTAAGGCGCCGTTTGACTCCATTGATAGAAGGTCACTTTTTATACCCTATTCTAAGGGTATATTAATTTTGACGCATAGTTTGTAACATACCTTAATATTGCCCGTAGACCCCTAAAAGTTACTATATTTATGATCAGCATCGATAGTAATGTCGATCTAGCCATGTCCGTCCGTCCGTCCGTGCGTCTGTCGGCAAAAATTAGGCCTTTAAACTGGACCTAGAGAGCCGAAATTTTAACCATATACTCTCTAGGGTCCCGAAATAATCAAGTTTACGAATTTTTGAAATCCGCCCACAGATACGCCCACAAACTCAAAAAAACAAAATTTTGGAAAAAATCGAATTTTGAGCTAGAAAGCTGAAATTTTTTATATATGATCTATGACTCCTAAAACTGCTCGGGATAAAAATTTTTCAAAATTCGCCCAATGACACGCCCACAAATAAATAAAATAATTTTTTTATACCCTATTCTAAGGGTATATTAATTTTTGAAAATCCAAAGTTTGAGCTAGGGAGATAAAATTTATAATATATACTCTCTATGGGCCCTTTATGCTCATGTTTTTTTTTTTTTTTTTTTTATAATTTGCTGACGCTAAAGCGATTTTTTTTTTCTGTTGTTACAGTACCCTTATAATGCTAGGAACACAGTGTAAGCCTTGGTATTAGAAAGAATAGAGAGATAGGAAAGAAGTGTTTGGGTAAATATTTTCAAAATCCGCCCACTGACACGCCCACAATTAATTTTTTTTTTTTTTTTGAAAATTCAAAGTTTGAGCTAGGGAGCTGAAATTTATAATAGGTACGAGTAAATACTCTCTAGGGGCCCTTTATTCTCATGTGTTATTTTTTTTTAAATCCGCCTACTGACACGCCCACAATTAAATAAAACAATTTTATTGAAACACCCAAGTTTGAGCTAGGGAGCGTTTTTTTTTATAAAATCCTTTAAATGTTATATAACAAAATATGTAGAGCGTTCTTAACAATTCAACCATACTTAGACTTTTGTCACGCCCACTTATGAGGGATAGGAATAAGAATAGGGTATCCAAAAGTTCGCCCAAGCGGACTGTAGCCCGTCCCTATGTTTATTATTATTATTATTATAATTTTATTAAAGTATAAGTAAATTACAAAATTAATAGCTTATGGAACTAGCGTTAGCTGCCAGGGCTTTCAACTAGGTAGAATAAATGAAATAAATATGAAATATGAAGTAAGGTATTAGATTGAGTTAACAAGATTTAGTTCGGCAAAAATGTTGTAAACTAGGTTAATATTATCAATAGTGACGTTTGCTAGGAGGTGGGATAGACTATGGTCGGATGCGTTTTTGCAAGTTGATATGACTTTTTGATATGACAGTAGGTGTGTCATGGAGAGGGCAAGGTTTTCTTCGCAAAGGTGGCATAGAGCCGGAGGTTCCTCGTTGAATAGGTGTTTGTGCGTGATGTATGAGTGGCCAAGTCTAAGTCTGATGTATGTTCTTAACTTTTTTTGCGGGACGTTGCTGGGGTATATTGTTTTTACGCCATTTGGGTTGAAGTTTTTGTATGTGTGGCTGTAGTTTGTCCAATCAATTTTTTGTTTGTATTTCCAGTTTTCCAGGAGGTAGTTTTTGATGTCTTTTTTGTTTTGTGGAAAGAACATTATCAAGGGCTCTTTTGCCGCTGATCTGGCTTCCTTGTCAGCTGCTTCGTTCCCACTGATCCCAGAGTGGCCAGGGATCCAAATTATTTTTAGTGCCTTGCTGCTGGAGACGAGAAGGTCGCGTAGGGTTGCGATTATTCCGGTGGAGTTTGATAAGTTTTTTACTGCGGATATGGTAGATAGACTGTCAGAAAATATGGCTGTCTTTTTTTTGTGACGGTGTTTTATTGCTTTAAATATAGCAAACGCTTCTGCAGTGAAAATAGACGTATAGTTTGGTAGTAGGCCTTTGGACAGGATTGAACCATTTTCATTTACAACTGCAAATGATGTGTGGGCATATGTCTTTGATGCGTCCGTAAAAAGGAGATTCCATCCGAGGGATTTGTATTTGTGGGCGATGCTAAGGAAAGAGGCCTTGTAGATGTTGTGATTGGTTGTGGATTTGGTGTAGTAGCACAGTTCCGTATTATTCACGTAGCTTGGAAGGTTCCAGGGCGGTTTCTCATTACTTTTGTGGTTCTGGTTCGTGATGGGAATACCCAAGACTCTTGGGGACTTGAGGGCGTTACATAAAGTTGATTGAACTCTCTGGATTCTTTTCCGCTTCAAAGCCTTTCTGACATCAAAGTGGATGGGAGTTAGGTATCTTGGAGTGTCAGCAAAAGTGCTGAAAGGAATAGAGAGTCTTTATGTGAAAAATGTCTGCGTTCTGGGATGGACAAAATGTGTCAAACTGGTTTCAATCCCACATGGGTGCCACGCAGGTTGCCTCATAAGTCTATTAATGTTTTCCTTGTTCCTGGACGACCTGTCGACTTTCTTACTAGGAGGAATCGATTTCGCCGGTATTAAAATAAAGCTTATCATGTATGCTGATGATATAGTCATCCTGTCGGAGGCTTCAAAAATGTTGCAGATGTGGCTCAAATGTTTAACTTAATTATTTTTTTTTTTTCGTGTAGCTAGGTGAAAATCGTTAAAAGACATCGCTTGCGAGCTTTGCGATAGTGTGGGACTTGAATTATCCAGTAAAAACACCCAGGGAAGGCATGATGTTACCATCCATCAAGTAATCGCACCTAGTCTAAAGACTAATCAGCAATTTTGTTTTAACATTTGCTTATGTACTTATGTACTGTTTTTAGGAACTAACTTTGGTTTGTTACCTTTTTTTCTTAATTCATTATCACTTTGTATGTGTGATTATGTTGTAAAACATATTTTTCTTTCCTAACTACCTAGTTAACTAGTTCAAATGGTTTAACTATATGTAATCTTCCAACTAAATTGTTGTTATTAAGTAGTTGAACTACTTCTAAATTAGCATGGTTGCGTCCAAAGTCAAGCCTAAATACTTAGCTGAGTTCGAATGCAGAACTACTTTATTATTTATGTACACAGGTATGTGTTGTGCGTTTTTATTCGTAAAGTTAATATGAGCCGACTTTAGTTCATTTAATTTTATTTGCCATTTTTTGGTCCATTTGGATATATCATTTACTGTCCTTTGCAGTTTTTCTGTAACTTCCTGTGCGTTTTTTCCTACTGCAAGTACAGCAGTATCGTCTGCAAAAGTGGCAACAGTAGTTTCGTCATTTTGTGGTAGGTCGTTCGTGTATAGGAGGAACAGTACTGGTCCCAACACACTACCTTGCGGTACTCCAGCATTGATTTGCTTCAATTCGGAGTACTCATTCTCTTGCTTAATTCTAAATAATCGTTGCATTATATACGACTCTAGTAATTCATGGTACTCTTTTGGAAGATATTTTTGTAGCTTACGGATTAATCCTTTGTGCCAGACTTTATCAAAAGCCTGTGTTACATCAAGGAAGATGGCAGAGCATATTTGTTTTTCTTCTTAAACTTTTTCTATTATATCAGTTATTCTGTGGACCTGATCTATTGTTGAGTATTTATTTCTGAATCCAAACTGATGGTTTGGGATCAGTGTCTTTTCTTCTAGAATAGGATGGAGTCGTTTTAGGAGCATTTTTTCGAATAGCTTTGACAGGATTGGCAGCAATGATATCGGCCGATATGACGTTACTTCACTGGGCAATTTTCCCGGCTTAGGTACTATGATATCTTCCGCAACCTTCCACATGCGCGGAACATACCTTAGTCTGAACGCAGCATTTATTATCTGTGCTATTTTTTTCATACCTTTCTTAGGCAGTTTTTTCAGAATTTCACCCGTTATTAGATCAAATCCCGGGTCTTTTTTCGGGTTGATCTTTTCTTTTATTTCTTTGGCTATTTCCCTAGAGGTTACTGCTGGAATCGATCTCTCGTCTTCGCACATTTCTTCCGTTTGTTGGGAAATATCATTATCGTCGTATGGCTTGAACACGTTTTCAAGATGTTCCGCAAATAGATCCGCCTTTTGTTTGTTTGTTTTAGCCCAGTTATCACTGCTGTTTTTCACTGGCGGAATGAATGCCATTGGTCTTTTATTTTTTTTGTAGCCTTCCAGAGTGAGTATTCTGTACTAGCATCGTTTGTCAGATTTGTAAGGTATCTTTCCACCGATGCATTTTTAAATTCTGCTATCCTTTTTCTGAGCTTATTGTTTAAGCTATTAAGTCTGCTTTTATCACTTGGAGCTCTTGACTGTAGCCATCGTTTGCGAGCTCGTCTCTTTTCTGATATAATGTCGCAAATTTCGTTGGGATACACGTTTCTTTTTAATTTGCTTTTTAATTCAGGCGTTGCAGATATGTTCTTAGCGTTGAAATCTCCGCCTATTATGAATTTATTTCCGAATTTACGGAAGCGGCTTTCAAAATTGTTTTGTTTCAGCCTGTAGCTAGGAGAACAATATGCCGCTGCTACCGTTATCTGGCCGCTACTTGTTTTTATGTTTACGGATTTCGCTTGCATTTCACACGACTGATATTCTTCATCTTCTTCGTGGCTAACATCTTCCTTAATTATAACTGCGGCCCCTCCTCTTGCTGTATTTTGAGGATGTGGGGTTTGGTATGTCTTGTATCCGCGAAGTTCGGATTTTGTTCCAATTTTAAAATGTGTCTCGGAGACTAGACATATGTCAATTTTGTTTATGTCGAGAGTCGCTTGCAATTCTTCTTTACGATTCTCGAGACCATTGGTATTCCATAATAAGATTTGTATGTTTTTAGCCATTATGATCTTTTAGGTACAGTTCTTTATTACTGTTTTGTTTTTCAAGGAGAGATATTCTTTCCAGAATTTTCTTATTATTCTTTTCCATGTCTCCCATTCTGTTAACGATTCTTTGCATGATATCCTCCATAGCATTAATGGGAGGCTTGGGGTTTCCCATTGGTTTTACAACGTTTTTCGAAGCAACCTGTGCATATGTTTTCTGTGGACCGGTTATGAGGCTTAAGTTTTCATTTTCGCTTAAGGGTAGATTTCCTTTAGCTCCTTTAGATTTCAGTCTCAAGTCTTTTTTGTTTCTTTTTTCTCCGTTTTTGGTTGCATCTTTTTGAACAGGCTTTTGCATTTTCTTTTGCTTGTTGTCTTTTACCTGCTGTGTCTTTTTTGCAACTACACACCCTTTGTATAGTTAGCTGGGTGTCTTTCGCTGCAATTGGCGCATTTAGGGGCAGCATTTTTTCCCTTATGCAGTCTTTTGTATGGTGGTCTCCTGCACATTTAACGCATTTCGGGTTTGAGTTGCAGTATTTGTGAGTGTGACTATGCTTTTGGCAGTTCTTACATTGAGGAACTAGCTTTGATTTCCGCAAAGGATGAATTTGAACTTTCATTCCTAAGATATCTTTAATTTCATAAATTTTTTTGATGTCTTCATCTTGCTCAAAAGTAAGCATGAACATCGGGAGCGGTGCTTTACTCTTGTACTTAAGCATGTTGACAACTTCAAGTATTTTGAAGTTTTTCTTTATTAGGTCATTTGTAATGCGTTCAGGTGTGCATGAGTAGTGTAGTTTCTTTGCAACAACCTTTATTGGTCTTGTTTGTTTATTTTCAAACGAGTACCATTGAACTTTTTTCTGGTTTAGCAATTTTGTTAAGTTTCTGTAGGATTCTTCGTTATCCACATTAATTTTAACATCATTGCTATTTAGGAGAGCTGTATTAGCTTTTATTTTATTTTCCTCTAAAATATTCAATAAGCCTTCGTACTTCGTAATACAGAGCACTATAATTGGTGGAGGCTTTATTGATTTGAGTGGTTTGGTTTCTTTACCTTGCATCTTTTCTGGGCTTTTCTGGGCCACTTTTGGTGGTGAAAGCTCCGGAGACCTGCTCATTTTTATTTTTTTGTTCCTTTTTGTTCCCTTAAAGGGTGGTTCTGTCTCTCTTTGCAGTTCTTCTTCATCCGTAGAGTACACTACAGTTTTATGTTGAGTTGCGTAAAATTGTCTCTTTCTTCACAGGCTTTTTTGTAACAAGCTTCCAACATAGGATTTTCTCTTGTTGGTTGGGATGGTGGTGTTCTTACCAATTTACAACTCTTTATGAAAGGGTCATCTTTTAGCAATAAATGGTTCCCCCCAGAATCCATGGAACCGGCCTCCGAAGAGGCTGGATTTACCAGTTTACCTGGCGTACCACCTGGGGTAGTTATATCATTTGTTTTGTTCATTGCATATTTTCGTTTTTTTTAAACTTTTTGGACTTTAGTCGCCTCTTACGACAGGCATGCCTACCTCGGGTAAATTCTGATAACTACCTGAAGGGGGGATTTGGATTTTAGTCGCCTCTTACGACCGGCATGCCTACCTCGGGTAAATTCTAACCCCTATCCCGAAGGGGGTTAACTTAATTAACTAATTAATTTTCAATGATCAACAAGTTACATCATTACTGCAGGTTATGGAACTTGAAAGTTAATACCAACAAGTCAAAGATAATGGACTTCCGAAATGGTTCGGTCGATAAAAAATGGTTCTGCGAAAATTAAAAGCTTGAGGTTGTGAAGGAGTTCAAGTATCTTGGTGTTATTGTAGCACTTAAAGTGGAGTTCAGAAAACATCTACAGAAAAAATCTTCAGGTAACCAGAAAATAAGTAAACGCTACAATTCGAAACAGGATGCCGCCTTTATTCATGTAGGTACACAGCGAAGCTACATTTGCAGGACATTTTTTTACTTTATACACAGTGTTGCCGATGACACGTTCCTAAATTCCGCAAAATTCGATGGTAAACTACCCGAAGTGGGGAATAACAAAGATTTAATTCAACACAAATTCCCCACACAATTATCTAGCAAAAAAAAACAGGTTTTAATAGAAAATCGATAAATTTTATTTATTTATTTTTATTCACTCATTGTTTTTTTGCCATATCTTTGCTCCTTACATTTTCTTTGATAAATCGAATTTCAAACTATCCCCTTTTTTAATACCTTCTCTGGTCATTAAAGATACTAAGTATCAGTATGTAGGCGATTTCTGTTTTCAGTTTTTATGTTTTTCAGTTCACTGATTTTTCTTTCAACTGGTGCGTTTGCAAAAGGCAATACAAGTAAAAGGCAGATGACAATTTTTAAAATTGGAAACTGTCCAGTCCACTTTTTAAGTCTAAACACCTTACCCCAGTAGGTTTCAGTATTATCTTTTTCGTTAAGTCTATGTAGAACAACATCCAAAATAGCATGAGATCGCCACTCGTCATCTAGTTTTTGAATCGCTTTAGCACAGGCATCATTGATTTTGTGTTGAACTGCTGAGTTCTGATGGATTAACAATAGAAATAATAGAAAATAATGTATCCTTAAAATCTAATCTCTTTGAAATATCCGACGTCAATTCAATGTAAAAATTTTGGCATGTTTTATAGAAACTTGAAATAGCTGAAAACTGAATGAAAATGTACCTTTTCGTCTCTTTTCAAAAATGTTCTATACTTTCCGTAGCCTTTACCCCAATATATATTTTCTCTAAAGCTACCCATATTTTTAATGTGTAAACATTTCTACTCTCGTTGATGTGTAAATATATTTTTTCTCGGTAGGGGCTAGTTGGAAATATCTAGCGTCACCATCATCGTCAGATTTTCCCGTTAATTTTCATTACCACGTGAGTTAATCGCTGCTCGACAGATCCCCGCAATTAAACGACGTTTGGCGCGGTTAGTACGTAGATGGGTGACCGTTTGAGAACAACCGCCTGTAGTTGTTTTTTTTTTTATTAATTACTAGCTGCACCCGCCCGGCTTTGCCCGTGCCCGAGAATTCTATTGGCCAATATGTTCGAGTAGACTTCCTTATTATTGTCTATAGCGGTTATCGGGCGTACCTATGTTGCTGCCCCTAAAAAAAGAAGACCGATTTCGACCAAACTTCACAGAAACACTCTCAGGCAATACCGAAGATTGCCTGATTTGAGCTCAACCTATTCCGATTAGGGTAGGTGCTTTTTGTCTGGCAGGCGCCTATGTCAGCTTACTTGTGCGAATCAAACAACAAAGCGAAAGTAAAAAAACTTCGATAGAATCACTTTTCATTCACTTTCACACCGATTGTTATCAATGTGGGAAAAGCAACTTTCCGATGTCCGATTCACAAAAAATTCAATAAGAGTTATTTGAATAAAACATTGAACACACGATATCTCAAGAATGAAAGTGCGCACAAACACCACAATAGGCTTGAAACGTTGGTCTGGTCTCCCTCTTTCATATGCGGGTTCGGATAACAAATTAGGTAACGTCTGTACGATGATTTTTTATATGTGCGGTCTCTGTATCTGCATCGGAATTTACACGCTTATGCACATATGCCTTTGTACAGACGTCACCTTTCATGGGAAAAAAAAACATTGGAATCGATTAACGCGTTCGGCCAAACACCGGCAACAAACTCAAATATGGATTGATTTTTATATATATAGATGTATGTTCAATTTTAGAGATTATTATGTCCTTACGAAATACCGGAAAGTTGTGTGGAAGTAGATTTGTTTTGAATACTTGAGGTTGTATAGCTTGTAGTTTGTTGCACATCAGTTGAAGGTAAGAGGAAAAATATCGATTTGTACTTCGGTAACCGATGGCCGATTTAAGAATGCCACTTAAACGACAATCGATGCTATATTTTCCCGGTACATCGACACACTTGAGTCGACGGTGTACGTCTCCTACTTCAGCTTTCACAAACCAATTATTTGTTCGGTCAAACATTAAATAAATTTTGTCGTTGACATTAAATATATATCATGGTTTTATTTCAATACAATACCCAAATCTCTTGTTTATCAAAACCACAACCTCTGTGATATTTCCACATGCAACACTGACGAGCCTACATAGGTTAGGTTAGGTTTATGTGGCTGTCGGCAGAAGCCGACACACTTAGACCAATTTAGGTTCATTGTGATACCACGTATGTATTATCTACCTCAACTCTGTAGATGGGACTGGCCAACGACACGCGGTTATTCTCAAACGGTCCCCTATCTACGTACTAACCGTGCCCAACGTCGTTTAATTACGGTGATCTGACGAGAACCGATTAACTCGACGTGGTATGGTTGACGAGCCTACATGTTTACACATCAACTATACGGTGAGTGCAGCGTGGCTCACACCTTTTTATACCCTATTCTAAGGGTATATTAATTTTGACGCATAGTTTGTAACATACCTTAATACTGCCCGTAGACCCCCAAGAGTTACTATATTTATGATCAGCATCGATAGTAATGTCGATCTAGCCATGTCCGTCCGTCTGTCGGCAAAAATTAGGCCTTTAAACTGGACCTAGAGAGCTGAAATTTTAACCATATACTCTCTAGGGTCCCGAAATAATCAAGTTTACGAATTTTTGAAATCCGCCCAGAGACACGCCCACAAACTCCAAAAAAACAAAATTTTGGAAATCGAATTTTGAGCTAGAAAGCTGAAATTTTTTATATATGATCTATGACTCCTGAAACTGCTCGGGATAAAAAAATTTCAAAATCCGCCCACTGACACGCCCACAAATAAATAAAACAATTTTTTTGAAAATCCGAGCTAGGGAGCTGAAATTTATAATATATACTCTCTAGGGGCCCTTTATTCTCATCTGTTCATTTTTCTTAAATCCGCCTACTGACACGCCCACAATTTAATAAAACAATTTTATTGAAACACCCAAGTTTGAGCTAGGGAGCGTTTTTTTTTGATAAAATCCTTTAAATGTTATATAACAACATATGTAGAGCGTTCTTAACAATTCAACCATGCTTAGACTTTTGTCACGCCTACTTATGAGGGATAGGAATAAGAATAGGGTATCCAACAGTTCGCCCAAGCGGACTGTAGCCCGTCCCTACGTTTTTTATTAAAATCATCAAACCGTTAATGTATCGCCCTTAGATAAAGTACTAAATACTAAAATGTTAAAATCCCCGCATTTTCCCCGCATAGTGCCAATCTCCTCAAAATTCCCAAACGAGTTGAGGTTCCCCGCAGTTTGGGGAATTTCCCACAAATTGGCAACCTTGTTTATACAGCAATTTCTTGTTTTGAAAGAATTTGTTTCGCTAACTGTTGATTCCCGTTATCCTACGTCGTATTATGTAATCGGCGTTTATTTTTTTTAGATTTTTGTTAAATAATCCGAATCGAATTCTGAAAAAAGAGAATTTGATTTTTTTTATAGTTCGAATTTTGCTAGTTTGCGAAATGTTTTGTCTTGCAATTAATTGGGCAGGATTGATTGCATGGAACAAATCACAACGCAAGGGAGAAATCGCGAGATGACAAATGCAAAATGAAGTTCTTGCAATATAATTCTGTACATAGTGACATAAGAATTTGCTAAACAAAAATTGTGGTCGCCGGGGGGCAGAGGTTAGTATGTTGGTACTGTTTACAAACTCCTGTATAAGCTAAAAGAATCTGATTCTTATATGTACAGAGAACATTATATATTTAAATAAATAAAATAAAAATAAATAAAATGTACGGTGGGCATTTCATAGCTTACTATTTCAGTGGTGGTGTTGTTGTAGAGCGAAGCACTTCATAAAAATGACAGCTCATAGAATACTATCCATAGAATGCTATGAACTGAGCAATATAAATAGAATGCAATTTTTCATAGAATACTATTCGTAGTCTCCACTAGCAATTTTCATAGAACGCTATATTGCATTCTATAGAATATTGCTCGTGGAGACGCCGGGTAAAGTTTGTTTTCCACTGCCCCACCTTTTGCGAACGTCTGGCAAACATCCAAGAGTATCAATTGTCAAGAGAAACTTCTCAAATTTGCCGCTCGGATTGCGCTAAAAAATTTCCTTCCACTTTGCACAAGCAAATGGTTGGAGAAGCTAGGTTAATCCCTAATATTTATTTATTTTATTATAAACAAAAATTGTGAATGTAAAACAATTAAAATGCAAGGCAACCAATGGCGAAATGATAAATTTTTAATAAAAACTATGCGGGTAGTTTAACCAACGACCATACCACGTCGAATTAATCGGTTCTCGTGCGCGAGAGATAAGCGGCTCCTCCATGACGGGGACGACGCCAATGCTAATGAGCTCCTCGGTTTTAGTACCGCAATATCGGAGGGGGATAGATTCGACACGAAAAAGCAATTCGCCAAATTTTGGTGGCTTGTTGAGGGGGAGGGGTCAACATGCCCTCTCAGGACGGTGCGTTACTCTGGCTAACATCCTCTTAGTTTATAAGTTAGATTAAGTTAGCTCCGACAGCAATTGGGATTTTAACCACTTGTTGCGCAAGTCAACGAGTGCCCAGAATCCTAATTATAGTAAGAATACGTTAAGTAGTTTAAGTAAGTAGAATAGGTAGTTTGTAATTTGTTTTATATAAAAAATATAAAATCTCAATAATGATACCGAGTTTTATTTAATTTTCTCGAAGAATACATATGTAAGATTAGTTCGTAAAATAATTTTTAGGCCGCAAGGCAATAATTATAAGATATAGTTAAGTTTATGGCGTCCGCATAAGGAACAATAATCTAGAATAAGTATCCTGTTAATTTTAAGTTAGATTTAATCATTTTTGTCTAGTATGTAAGTTGATATTCAGTAACAATTAAAAAATGAATTTAAAAGTAATCGGTTCTCATCAGATCACCGTAATTAAACGACGTTGGGCGCGGTTAGTACGTAGATGGGGGACCGTTTGAGAAGAACCGCGTGTCGTTGGCCAGTCCCATCTACAGAGTTGAGGTAGATAATACATACGTGGTATCACAATGGACCTAAATTGGTCTAAGTGTGTCGCCTTCTGCCGACAGCCACCTAAACCTAACCTAATCTAACCATGCGGGTAGACCCCTACCCGATTTGAAGCTATTGGTCAATGTTTCACTATTATGTAGGTAGTCTCCACGAACATTTTTCATGGAAGTTAAGTTTTATATTTAATTTTTTACCTTTCAGAAACATTACCAATTTTAATAAAAATAAAAGCTTTTCTAACTTGATATAACTTAGTCTAACTAACTCTTACTTAATCAATCTTATTCTAGCCCAATCCTTAGACCTGCGCCCTAACATGTGATCTCTAGTTCTTCTATAAATAGCACTCATAAATTAAGTTTATTCCTCGGCGAATCACAAATCACACATTAGGTTCCGGTGCGACTTAAAAATGTGCCATATACAAAAACACATGCTATTCTTTAAACATTAACTTAAATTCAATATTATTACTATTGATATTACAAACAAAAAACAAATAAAATTGCACTTGCTCTATTTCTATAGGTATTGTCCAGTGAAAGGAGTTTTTAGCAATTAAATAGGGCTATTTATTAATTAATAATAAAGAAAATACAAAAATAAATAAATTATTTTCACATCACATGATCACAATAACTAGTAGTTATTCATTATTATAAAATATGTATAATAACATCATAAAGTTTTTGTTATAAAATTTAAATTAACAAATTAGCTGGAGATTTGAAATTTTAACAGTTGTCGGGCTTTATAATTTCATTACCTATATGACTTTAAAGCATTAATTAATGAAACTAAAAAAAAGTGCCATATTGACATTTTTCGTGCCCCCGTGCCATGAGAAAATGTCCGTGTCAAAAAAACACGATCGTGCCACATCGGCAACGCTGGTATAGCCACCAATATACATCCCGATTGTATCTTTCACCGTTACCTAAGGACAGCATTTCCATCTCTTAAGTTATATAGTTCAGAAGGGATACGTTTACCTGTTGCCCTTGTAACCGTATGATAAATGATGTTCGTCGGATCTGTTAAGTTTCCATATGCCTCCAGATACAAGAATATTTCAGGTGGTATGTGTTCACTGTTCACTCTCAAAAGTAATTCGGAAGTACCCTAAAGTTGGAGTGTGCACTTCTGTATATGTTTATGTGCACGCATGATCGAAGACACTTTCGCTCAAACATTCCAAGCTTTTTCATATACGAATGACATTTATGCTTACAATATTGGATTCCCATAAGTCAGAAAGCTTGATAATATATGATCTTCATTTCGGCTATCAGATAATTGGAGTAGAAAAGGCGTTTGAGAGACATGAATGCCACTCTTGCCTTTTGCAACTAAGTATTTACATGATCATTATAGTACAAGAAATTGTCCAATGAATAATCTGAATTCCCTCGTCTTAGTGGAGTGCTTAAAAAGTAGTACCACTTTTCGAAATGAGGGAGGGAGGAAGGAAGGGGTATGATTTCCTTAATCCTAATCCTCGCCGTAAAGGAAGAAGAAAAACTTTATTGCATTCTATGAAATATTACTCGTCGAAACGATGTGCAATATAAGATTGTGCACTGCCAGTTGAAGTTGTTACACAGCGTATCCACAAGCAATATTTCGTGGCTTACTGTTTGCCACTTTTTATAGAAAGAAAGAAAGATAGAATGGCATGGATTTAAAGCGGGCATTTCATATCTTTCTATTTCAATAGTAAAAATGTGGCAGAGTAAAGCACTTCGTAAAAATGACTGCCTGTAGAATACTATCCAAAGCTATTATGAACTGAGCAATTTTTCATCACTATATGTTTTGTAGCCCAAACGAGCAATTTTCATAAAATGCAATACAGTGAACGTAGAGTATAACGAATGCCGATATAAAGAATTTTCGAAATAACGAACGGCTGTTTGAATTACATTGTCATTTCTAAATAGCGAACGTTCGCACAAACTTGTTATCCGATATGTCGATCATATTTAAAACTGCACATTTCTTTCACGTCTATTCTTATTTCATGCAAATTGCGTTGTTATTCTCAGGTTTTTTTTTTATGTTAGGTGGTTTACCCAAGTTTAAGAAGCAGTTCAGGGTTCAAAAAATATTATCGCAAGTTGATTAAGTTGACTCGTAAATAACGGATCTGTTGGAAGTGATCACAAGAAATAGGTTGAGGGTGTGCTCTTCTGGAAGTTGTTACCAGATTAAACTTATCTTCATGCCCGTAGAACCTAAATTACTACATTACTAAATTCGTGATCAGCATCATAGTAATGTCGATCTAGCCATGTCCGTCAGTCCGTCCGTAGGCAAAATTTAGGCCTTTAAACTTGAGTTTGAAAACTGAAACTTTAACCAAATACTTTCTAGGGGTCCAAAATAATAAAGTTTGAGAATTTTTCAAATCCGCCCACTGACATGCCAACATCCGACAGAGCTAGAGAAAACTACTTGGGATATCTCACAAAAAATGTATTGGCTTGATCTACATAATATCAAAATATTCAAAAATCTTATTCCACTTCGTTCATATGTCCACCACGGGAACGTATGCAGCGATCAATACGTTGAACGCAATTTTCGATGACTCGGCCGCATATTTCGACCGATACGGCCGCTATTTCTAGTTCAATATTGGCTTAGAGCTCCTCTAACGTCGTCGGCTAGTTGGCATAAACCAATGATGTAGCCCCATAAAAAAAATCTAGAGGCGTTAAATCATACGATCTCGGCGGGCAATAGACGGCCCTGGAGATAACACGTTCACCGAACTGAGACTTCGATAACTCGATTGTTGCACCGCACGGTCTTGTTGGAACCACATATCACTGATGTCCAATTCATGCAATTGCTCAAAGAAATAACGTTCCAACATGCCTCAGTAGCGAATACCATTATGTGACGGCCATTTTCATCGACAAAAAAAACGGCCCAATGACGCCACCGATCAAGTGGCTTCAGTTCTTGAGTCAGCCTGATCTTGTAGGGGTGTAATGTGGTCTGGGAGAGTCCCAATTCATGAGAGCGCTGTGAAATTTACTGATTTGACTGGATTGCGACGGACGCCTCTACGGCAGCAATATTCTCCACACTTCGGGCAAAACGTAATCTCACTGGCACGACAACATCAAGCAGCGAATATTCTGACTAGACTGTGATTTTGACATTGACAGTTCGGTAATCAGGTTAAGGGTGCGTTTACACTGAACGTTTGAAGTTGTCAAGTCGGTAATGAAAGACTATCTCTCTATATATATATATATATATTAAATACAAGGTGGCGCAAAAGTCATCATCCTATCGGAAGAAGCTATAATTTTTGCAAATGGGGCAAATATACATTCTACTTTGACATTTGTGAAGTTAACTATACAGAAAAAACTTAAGACACCAATTAACATAATCCAAAAGCAGAACCAAAGTTTTTCATTCATAAAAAAAAATACAGCGAAAGAACATCGGGTGACAACTTTTGCGCCACCTGACAACTTTTGCGCCACCTTGTATATTGTCTCAAGGGGCCCAAAGCGCTCGGGAGTCAATTTTTTTTTTTTTAAATTCGCCCACTGACACACAATTAAAATAAAACAATTTTATCGAAAAGTCTAAGTTTGAGCTACGAAGATAACATTTATAATATTTACTCGCTCGGGGCATTAAATGCTCATGTTAAATTATATTAAAAATCCGCTCACTGACAGTATTTAAAAAAAAACATTTGTAAATGAAAGTCCTGTTCGAAGCAAATTATGTAGATAAAGTCGTTTTGAACAATTTCTTTTATATAAAGTTGTCTGTAATGCCAACTTGTTTTTTTGTTTTTTCGATAAAATCCTTTAAACGTTGTATATAAACATATGCATATCCTTCTTACCAATTCACCTATACTTAGAGTTTTTCCACGCGCACCTTATGAGGGATAGGAACAGGAAAAGGGTATCGAAAAGTTCGCCTAGCGGACTGTAGCCTTTCCTTATGTTTTTGTTACTTGTTAGCAGATAAATAGCTTTCCACTTGAGTAGGTAAATATTTTAAAATTGGTCAAGACTTTTAAGAAACACAGGGAAAGGCTCTTTTGCTTCTGGACAACGCTGCAAGTCGGCAGAAGAACTTGTCAAAGACGAAAGATTGTCGAATTCGAGCAATTTTGATGTTACCCAAGGTTACACCGTTAATGCGACCGTAAAAACCGATGGACCGGAACGTCGCCCGTCTTACAAAGCTCTAACACCCCAATAGCTTGGTAGATTGCATTATGTATTCCAACTCTAGAGGGCGAGATCTCACTGCTGAACAGAAATATTTCAAAATCGTCTGGAGCGCATTAGTGAAAATGAGCCCGGTGATACATGCAATATTTTTTGAAGCTCTAGTTAAGCTCTAGATATGTCTGACGTATTCAAGTTAAAAAACAGCTACAGATGTAAAATACACACTAATTTTTCGTTTAAATGTTCAGTAATATGTACTACAAAAATCGTTCGTTATAACTTATAACGAACACTTTCGTTTTAGCGAACGACCTCAAACAATAATATTCGTTATACTGGACGTCTACTGTATAGAACGATTGATCATGGAAATGCGATGTAAAAGTCAGGCTCGATTACGTAAACACTCATACAAAATTGTGTCCGTCTATTTCTATTAGTGCAAGTAAGCGCACACGTTCTGTACATACATGAGTCGGGTAAAAACGACAAACTGTAATCAAATTCATTGCTCCTCGCTAACTAATTTTCAAAATAAAATGTCTCTTGAGTCTTGACCCCCCATAGAACTTTGAATGTAAATCAAAATACATTTCAAATGTCAATCTTATGATCAAATGATCGACTTCACACATTCAAACGCAACTCGCGCGCTCATGGCATCCCCGATTAATCCAATGTACAAAAAAACACAACGCTTGTGTGGCGGTTGTTTTCTATGTGGGAGACGTTGTGCGCGGCTCGCGCTCCATCACTATGATGACGATCATGACGGCAATGACATCGGTACAGCAGCCAACTATAATAATAGTATTAACTCAATGCCTCTTCACATCAAAGCGTCAACCAGCAGCAGCCTTGTCCTTAACGCTGTGTGTGAGCGTCGTCAAAGAGCAAACAGTCACATTTCAGTTTTATTAATTTAGCTCTACCCCTCTCGCCCACCTACAGGTTCATTTTCATAAGGTGAGGTGACTGATAAAAGGAGGAGATCGTTACTTTGGTTTGAATGGACTGTTTGTCATGTCTTCGCCATTGTCGAGAGCCGTCTTCGTGTATCGCTTGTAGGAATATAAATGACAAAAGATATTAATAAAGAAGAACGAAAATTTGTGTTGAGAAGACAACTCTGCGGGTGGCTGGCTGATGGCTGCCTGCTTGAGTGCCTGCCACTGTCACACAGGGGGTGCACCGGGGTCAGAAGTTGTAGCTAGAGCATCCGAAGTCAAACGGGAGTTCAAATTGTAATTATTGTTTGTATGAGGTTTTTGAAAAAAAAAAAAAATCCACTGGTCTGTGGAGTGGTTGATGAGCGGCCCAAAAGTAGCGTGCGGCAGTGTTGTTGCTGACGAAAATTAATGAGTAATTTGACAACGACTGCTCGATCTGATGAACGAGTCATTGGCGTTGTCATTCGAAAATGTTTATTACAGGTACACACATATCTACCTATTTAGACATATTGTCGTCACGTGTCCCAAATCCGGATTCTTTCGCCGACAAACAACAAGTGTAAAATGGGCTTATATGGTGACTTTATTTAGACATCAATTATGGCTCTTCCGTAACTAAGTTTGGCTTTTGACGTTGGCGTTGCTTTCGTTTTAATTTTTTTTTTTTTGTGAAAACAGAACACATACACTCCCACACAGTGGAGTGGATTGCTTTTTTCTTTTTCGCATGCCTTTGCGGTTAAGAAATGCTGTGCATTCTCGATTATCGCAACTAATTAAAACAAAGGTGGTTGCAATGACCGAGGTTGTTGCAATAACCAAGTAAATATTTTGTTGTTTGGCTCAATTCGAGATGCAAAGCGAAAATCAGAAAACCAGCACTTACGAGTATATAATATATTTAATGCAACAAATTTTTATTGAATAACACAAAACTAAAAAGAAACAAAACAAAAATAAGTTAACTCACTAAGCTATAAGTACATAAATACATATGTTTAGTTCTCTATATAGCGAGAGATATACGGCATGGTATTGCTAGAGATAAGGTAACATTCTTAGTCTTGGTCGATTTTTCAAAAACGTTTGACACCGTTGACCACTCCACCTTATGCTCTAAGCTTCTGCATTTGTATAACTTTTCTCCGTGCGCCGTAAGTCTGATATCGTCATATTTAACCAATAGATTCCAAGCTGTTGAATCTAATAATACTCTTTCTGATTTTTTACCTACTGTCGGTGGTGTGCCGCAGGGATATATCTTGGGACCACTATTGTTTTCGTTGTATATAATGGAGCTGCCGTTGATTGTTAGGCATTGCTCTATACATTTGTATGCGGACGATGTACAACTCTACATTAGCTGTTCGTTGGGTCTTATCGATCATGCCGTAAGCTGTATGAACGACGATCTTTCAGAAATAGCACGTTGGTCTCTAAAAAAATGGTCTCTTGCTAAACCCTTCCAAGCCTAATGGGTTGGCGATTTCAAGAAAACCGTTCTACAAGGTGGCGCAAAAGTAATCCTCCTATCAGAAAATGCTATAAATTTTGCGATTGGCCCCTAATGTCAGTTCTGTTTTGACATTTGTGTAGTAAACACATGCGAAATACACGTTAATAAACAATGTTACGCTACACTGCTCCAGAACGCGGAATATTGGTGACTATTTATTTGAGCAATAATCGGTCGGTGACTTTGGCACAACTTGAATTTCGTCGCAGATTTCCTACCCGTCCAACGCCTACTGGTGAAACACTGCGACGTTTAGCCGCTCGCCTCGAAGAGACTGGCACAACACGAGATGCTGCCAGGCGTGGGAGACCCCGGAGTAGCCGTTCTGCAGAGAATATTGCTGCTGTAGTCGAAGATGTCATGGAAGCGCCGTCGACATCGACCAGACGACGTGCCACGCAAATGGGTATCAGTCGACGGTCTTTACTGCGAATTTTGGTATAAGATTTGAAGATGTTTCCGTACAAAGTCCAGACGATGCATCAGCTGTTAGCTGCTGACCGCCAATCGCGTCTAACATACGCTCAAGCCATCCTTAATCACCACCAAGAGGAGGATGATTTTTCATCAAAAATAATCATGAGTGATGAGCCCCATTTCCATCTTAACGGGTACGTAAATAAGCAAAATTTACGCGAAGAGCCATTACACCCGATCAAAGTCACTGTATGGTGTGCTGTTTTCGCTGGAGGAGTCATCGGACCTTTTTTCTTCGAAGACGTCGCGGGCCAAACGGTTACTGTGAATGGTGAGCGCTACAGAGCAATGATCAACGAGTTCTTTTTGCCGCAACTTGATGAATTGGGATTGGAAAACATGTGGTTCCAACAGGACGGTGCAACGGCACACACTGCACGTGCCACAACCGATATGCTGAAGGATGCATTTCCCGGGCGCCTAATCTCCCGTTTTGGCGATTTGCACTGGCCAGCAAGATCGCCTAATTTGACCGCTCCAGACTTCTTTTTGTGGGGATTTTTGAAGTCGCGGGTTTATGTCAACAAGCCTCAGATTCTTGCAGCTCTTAAAGACAATATCCGTCAACAATGTGAGGACCTATCGCCGGAAGTTTTGGCCAAAGTGATGGAAAATGCCATAAAAAGGGCTCAAATGACAATCAACTGTGGCGGCGGCCATTTACATGACATCATATTCTCGACTTGATGTAAAAAAAATTAAAAGACCAAATAAAAATAATCCACAAGAAGAATCAAAGTTTTTAATTTTTTTTTAAATTACAGCCAAAAAACATCGGAAGGTTATTTTTGCGCCACCTTGTACTTATCTTATTTCCCCACTATCACATTAAACGACTCTCCAATAGAGTACGTTCAAACAGCTCGTAACCTTGGAGTTACTTTTAACCAGCAGTTAACATGGGAAAATCATACAAATACCGTTGTTGGAAAATCGTATGGTATTCTTCGTGTATTGTGGACCACGCAATTTCTCACGCCTTTGGCTACCAGAATTATTCTCGCGAAAACTCTCATTATACCTGTCTTAACTTATGGTTGTGAAATATATTTAAAATGTTACTTCGCTAGTAAACGGAAGCTTAATGTCGTCTTTAATTGTATAATTCGCTATGTTTTTGGTTTGCGAAGGTATGACAGGGTTTCTGACTTTTCACCTCAATTGTATAATTATGTCAATTGATAGTCTTCTTTAGTTTCGGACTTTATGTCTGTTCTCTGATGTTCTGCTAACCAAAAAACCAACCTACCTTCATGACCGAATAAGGACTGTCTCGTCAAATAGGCCAAATAGGTCTGGACATTTAGTTAACCCTAGTCACTCAACATTAAACTCCGAACGTCAATTTTCAACTCTGTCCGTTTGTGGAATAATCTACCACGACAACTCAGAAGAATAGAAAACGCAGCACAGTTTAAAAGGGAACTAAATAGATATTTATCAGCGACTTCGATGAACTAG
The DNA here is from genome assembly GCA_949715645.1 of Portevinia maculata. NCBI lineage: Eukaryota > Metazoa > Arthropoda > Insecta > Diptera > Syrphidae > Portevinia > Portevinia maculata. Next base: position 44,362,550 of record OX454527.1, read on the forward strand.
TGGAATTTATGAATAACACCTCTCTTGACCATGTGTTAATGGTCGGTGATTTAAATGCTAGGATTGGTGAATATCAAAATTCTTCCGCCAATATTTTACGAGCACGAGTTGGCCGAGAGTAGATGTTCTAGGGATAAAATTTATAACCGCAACGGGAGGAGTTTAACAGAATTTTTTGAAGTTTTCGGTCTATTTGTTTTGAATGGGTCTTCTATTAGTGATGCATGTGGCGAATTCACTTTTGTTAGCGGGCAGGGACAATCCGCGATTTCAGGGGACTGGCTGAACATTATCGATGACTTTGAAGTTGCACTAGTCAACTACTCGGCTCATTTTCCAATTGTAATTAAAATTCAGCTAAAGGAGTTAAACCAGCAAGCTACACCTTCCAGTTTTAATAAGCTGAAGTGGTCGGAGAACAATGCAACCATCTATAGAAGCCTCCTTTCTCGGCACTTACTATCTCTGCCCCAACAATCCGCAGTCTCGTCTGAAGTGGTATGTGAAAGTATAGAGCGGGTTATAAAGACCGCAGCCCCTTTTGCGTTGAAGAGTACACACACTTTTGTAGCTAAAAATGTATGGTTTGATAAGGATTGCAGAAATCTCCGTAAACTTTCGTTCGTTTACTTAAAACTGTTTAGAACGACCAATTCTCAATTTTTCAAAAACATCTATCTTCGCGTTAATAATGACTTTAAGAAAATGTGCTCAGTTAAGAAAATCACCTATTTAAAAAACGTGGCTAAGAAATTGGAAAACTGTACAAACTCAAAGATATTTTGGGAGACAGTGTGCAATCTTGGTGGGCGCAATCAGGGTATGAAGTTCTCTTTAGAAGCTGAGACGTTAGCAGCTCATTTTAAAACTCTACTCTCAGCTGATGAAGACCTTCATACCTTTGATTACGCGCTTCCTGATACTAGAGTCAACGAGCTGGATTTAGAATTCTCATTGCCCGAATTGGAAGTAACGTTCCAAAAATTGAAAAACAGCAAGGCTCCTGGCCTAGACGGCATACCAGTCGAGTTTTATAAAAACAGCACTATTGATTTTAAAAACTACCTCGTGTCTTTCTATAACAAATTGTACCATGATGGATGTGTCCCTAATAGTTTCAACGAATCTGTAATTTTTGCCATTTTTAAAAAAGGTGATGCCAACGCTGCGGAAAATTATAGAGGTATTTCAATTTTAAATTCAATAAGAAAAACTTTCACTGCAATCCTATATGAAAGGCTCACAAAATGGATTGAGGATAACAGTCTTTTGAGCATCTTTCAAGCCGGTTTCCGCCCAGGTTTTCCAACCATGGATCATATCTTGGCCATTCCAAGCATTGCTCAACAATTTATAGATAGAAAAAAGAAACTATACACTTGCTTTGTTGATTTTAAAGCTGCATTCGATAAAGTCAATAGACAAGCTTTAATATACAAACTTTCTTGCATTGGTTTGTCAAGAAAGTTTCTCGAAGTGTATGCAAGTCTTATTTCGTCAACAAATGCAAGGGTATGGGACGGTTTCACATTTTCAAATCGATTTGATACAATTACAGGTGTTCCTCAGGGTTGTATCCTCAGCCCATTATTATTTGCCCTGTTCATAGATGATGTCTGCGAGCTTCTTCCGGGTGGAGTTAATTTTGCTAACATTATAATCAAAGTCCTGTTGTACGCGGACGATCTAGTTATGCTTGCTGATAATCCTTTCACGCTTCAATTGCAAATAAACCGTCTAAGTTCATTTTGCGAGGATTGGGGCTTGCATATTAATACCCAAAAAACTAAGATTGTTATATTTGAAAAGAGACAATCAAGAAGGCAAGCGGAAGAAAAATGGACTCTAAACAATACACACATTGAGGTTGTACAGGAGTTTAAATATTTGGGTGTCCTCTTGACCTACAATTTAAGCTATCTAAAGCACTCCAAAGAAAAAAGCAACGAAGCTAAATTGGCTCTTAATATAACGTGGCCAAAGTTTTTTTCGAACCAAAATGTTGATTTAACGTCCAAGTACAAAGTTTTCAACGCGACAGTAAATGCATGCATGGCATATGGCGTCCAAGTCTTCGGATACACACACTTCGAAGCTTTTGAAATTGTACAAAGGAATTTTTTTAAGAGGATATTTCGTTTGCCTAACTCAAAACCCAACTACGCCATATATGTAGAGTCAGGAATAGTCCCTATATATATACAAAATTTGAAGGCAAGTGCGAACTTCATTACTAGAGTGATGAAAAGAAGTGAAACTTGTCTTCACAAAATCATCTTAAGAAAATTACTTCGAGTGAATGCTTCCCCGTTTAAAAACTGGAACGAACTAGCTTTAGCTTACGAAACAAGTTTAAACTTAACAGAAAATAATGTGACCGATTGGCAGGCTCAGTTTTCTGATGTGATTGCTAAGGTGGATCACAAAATGTTTCTGGATAACCTTTCCAGAGCATCTTCGTCTACTTCAAGAGCTATTTATAGTCATTTAAACCATGAACTGCCCTCGGAAGTCTCTTACTTTAGTAATGAATTTTCAGCCTCGGTTATAAGTATTATTTTTAGAGCAAGAGTTGAAATTTTAAATTTGAACTTTATACCTCATCGATCAGACTTGCCCCAGCTATGTGATCTACTCGTATGTAACGGAAGAGCGAATGAAGATATATACCATTTCGTTGCTGCTTGTCCTATTCTACAAGAAATTCGCCGGTTGCATTTTCGGGAAAGTTTTATATCTTTGGACAAACTTTTTGAAATTTTAAATGGAGCAATGGGCTGGCTCAGCCTCTTTAAATATTGCCAACATGCTCTTTCTTACCGTAACAGTTTCACATATTAAACTTAGTCGATTACCCGTTTATTGCAGTTTTGACCAAATTTTATACCTAACTATTTATTGTTTTGTTGCTGATCATACTAAATTTGATAATATCTCTTTTGTGTTTCAAATCACGTTAAAATTGATAATATTGTATAAATAGCTATTTCTAACCAAATTGTGTATTATTTTGTGTTACATCATGTTAAAATTGATAAAATTGTGTATAAACTGCTAATCAAATTAACCAAATTGTAAAATATTTTGTGTTTCAAATCACGTTAAAATTGATATCATTGTTTTATATAATAATATTTCTTCATATCTTTTGTTAAACATTTTTGCTTTTTATTATTTCCTTTATTTTTTTTTTAAATCATATTATGAAATGTCATCTCAGGCAGACGGCAGAATTGCCATGTCCTCATTCTTAAGTATACCAATTTGTAAACTTTATGATGGAAAAAATAAAGAATCTATCTAATCTAATCTAATCTAGATATTTATCAAGATAATTTTAAACACCATATACAAACTTTGTAATATCATTTGCATTTTATTCTAAATTGTATTATTATTATTATTATTATTAAAATTTGATTTTTTTTTTTAATTGTTACTATCAGCATGTAGCTTTCATTATTAGGTTCGACTCTAGCTTAGCAATAACTTAAAAGATATAATATCTTACTTTGTATAAACTTTCAATGAAATAAATGAATAAAAAAAATAAATAAAATTGCTATAATTATTTTCTTTGGAAAAAATTGGACATTTTTGTTTGGATTTTTTGGTTTTTTAGATTTTTTAAAATCGCCATTTCTCGCAGTTTTTGAAACATTTTGTTCAATAGGGACTGAATTCTGTTCAGCCCATCGAATTGCTGTATTGAAAGCTTGTATTGCAGTTTCAGCCTTTATTTTGGGAGCAGAATTCTCAACCTCGGGCCCACTTTCATTTGATATTTCAACTGTTTCATTGTCTTCATAGATTTCGTTATTGTTATAAATGGTTTCGCGTACAAATTATACATGTCTTCATTCGCAATGGATTCGTTGCCGGAAATTTAATTGAAGAGAGTTGATATGGATTCTACAACCACGTTTTAATTGATAGTTTGAGCTCTTACTGTGCGCAAAGGTATAGCTCATCCTCATCTTCCCAATCACTATGAGAAGCCATCAACACATTCCAACATTTTTTGACTGGATCTGCCTGCAATCCATCTCATACGTTAGATAGAAGGCAAATTGCATTTTGTGCAATTTGCCGGAAAACACATAACAACGATCATGCCGTCATCACTTATTAACTCGCCATCTTTTGGGTAACAAGGAGCGTTATCCAAAAGTAAGAGCGCTTTTGTTGGAAGTCCTTTCGAATTTAAAAAGATACGTACCTAAAAGACACAAAAAGCTTATAAAAAACCAACCTGTGGCCGGTTTAATTTTGTTACCTCGGGCACAAATGTCGAGTGGAACCATTGCTCAAAGAATGCTTACGTCATCCAAGCATTTTTATTTGCCTTATATACAACGGGCATGTGGTCAAAATTTTTTAAAGATCTTGGGTTTACAGATTTACCGATGACGAATAGGTTAACTTTGTGTAAACCCGATGCGTTGGTGCAGGCGAGAAACGTAATTCTTTCTTTGCTTGTCTTTCGGCCAGGAGCTTACGATTCCTTAAAACCTACAAGGGTTTTGTTGGGCATAAGTCGGTAGAATAACCCGGACTCATCGGCGTTATAAATTTGATTAGGAGTCAAGCCGATCTCTCTGACTTTTCCCTTAAATTTAATCAAGAATGGACAAGCTGCGGTTTGTTTGAAAGTTTTTCTCCAAAAATTTTCAGGGGAATTCAACCAACCATCAAGATCCTGGCCTCTCTTTAATTTCATGCAATGAACACGCCTTTGTTTTTAGGACCTTGCTGAAAATTGGCACATTTTGCTTTCTTTGATTTAGGAACCACTTCTCCCGGTGAAATATCCGCAGGAGATCCTCAGCAACCCAGACCTCACGGCACTTGAAGACGCCATTGTGGTGGAAATGGCCTTGGGATGGGAGCATAAGCTCAAATATCAGGGCATACATTTCAATCACGGAATGCTCTTAGTGGACTGCGAATCTCCACAGACAGCTGAGTGGCTAAAAGCAGTAGCCCCAAAGCTGGGGAAATGGAAGGGGACATGCCTCATGGCATGCAGTGGAACAGCTATACCACGGTCCTACTCCATAACGATCTTCCTTCCACGCAGTGCAGAACAAGAAGCTAAAACCTCCTTGGCACTGCTGGAAGCACAGAATGTGGGACTTAACGTCTAGGCGTGGAAGGTTCTCAACTGTCGAAAAGAGGGAACCGGGCAGGTACTGGCTCTTGGCATCGACCGAGAATTCTTCGACGCCATAAAATCCCAAAAAGGATCCCTAAGCTACCGATTCGGCAGGGTTGCGGTGTGCGGACTCAAGAGTTCGGACGAGATATCTGGGCAAACAGCCCAGTTAGCATCGAATCTGAACTCGCAGAGCGCGCAGTCCGAGGTAGAGCATACTGCTCCTCCGAAGATTAAAGCACCTTCTTCCGTTGTCCAACCGAGGAGTCTATGACCATCTCGGAGAGCATGATCTCTGAGGGGGAAATGGACAACACGGTCATCGACCTCTTCCAGGAAATCACCCAGGAGGAGGAAGATTCGTTGCTGAAAGAGGACGGGGCAATTGCCCCGCCCGAGCAATAGCTCGATGAACCCCGCCAACAGAAAAATCAAACTAGCGCAGGTAAACATCCACCATGCTATAGCCGCCTCGGCGACTATATCTAGGATGTTTACCTGCCAAAGCCTAGGGCTGGTACTGATCCAGGAGCCATGGATCCTGAAAGGACAAGTCAGAGGATTGGCGAGCAAGGATGCAAAGGTAATATGGGACACTCCGGCCGAGAAACCGAGAGCTTGCATTCTAATAGACAATAAATATAAATTTATTCTACTTTCAGAATACGCGACACATCTGGACGTTGAAGGATGTCACCGTACCATTGTCATCGCGTCGGCGTATTGTGCAGGGGATGAACCGGTTGTATCATCCCAAATGCAGCGACTGGTGGTGGATTGCAACAAGCTCCGCATGCCGCTCCTCATAGAGTGCGATGCAAATGCCCACAACATCATATGGGGGAGAACCGACACCAACATCAGTGGTGAGTACCTACTAGAATTTATTATGAGTTCGTCACTTGATATAATAAACGTTTGAAATACCCCCACTTTTGTAACTAGGGTCAGGCAGGAGGTACTCGACCTCACGCTTGGTAGCCCAAGCGTAAGTAAACTAATTAGCAACTGGAGAGTATCTAAGGAGCCGTCATTGTCTGACCATCGAATAGTGTTCGACCTGGACAGCACAAGTATCACGAGAAATCCAGTAAGGAACCCTAGGAAAACCAACTGGGAGACTTACAGAAATGCTCTAGAGAGCAATCTGGGGCGCCTTGTTTTGAGGAAGGCTCCGGGCCACCCCCTAGAGCTAGAGAGCGCAGTGGAAAGCGTAACAAACGCCATCATCACTGCGTTCGAAGAAAACTGGCCCCTTAGTAGAGAAAGGGACAGGAAACAGACGCCATGGTGGAGCAATAACTTGTCAAAACTGAGATCCGAGGTGCGGAAGCTATTCATCAAAGCAAAGCGCAACGGATACTGGCAAAGCTACCAGATGGCATTTACAACATATAATAAGGAAATTAGAAAAGCTAAAAGAAATAGCTTTAGGAAATTCTGTGAGACAATCAACAGCACTCCTACTGCGGCAAGGCTACATAGAGCTCTTGTGAAGTCAGGACGAGTACCGATGTCTCTGAGGAAACCAGATGGCGAGTTCACGGAAGACGAGAATCAAACGGCACTATTGCTACTAGAAACTCACTTTCCTGGCAGCTCGCCTAGTACTGAGCTAGGAATCAGTACCACTTCAACCAGACCTCGGAGAGATGACTGGGAAAGAACATCAACCATCTGTTCTGAGGGTCGACTGAAATGGGCAATAAATTCCTTTCAGCCTTTTAAATCTGCCGGAGTGGACGGTATTATACCCGCCCTACTACAAGAAGGGCAAGGCTACTAATACCACACCTGCTAAAAATAACAAGGAGCAGTATTGCCTTGGGCCACATACCAATGCAATGGAGACGAGCAAGGGTTGTGTTTACAAAAGCGGGGAAAAAGACCCCAGACAGCCAAATTCGTACAGGCCCATCAGCCTTACGTCATTTCTTCTGAAGATGACAGAAAAGGTTGTGGACAATTATTTAAGGGAAGATGTACTGAACAGAACACATCCCCCTTACATCATCGTCAGCATGCTTACAGAGCGGGCAGATCAACAGAGACCGCCCTATATCAGCTGACGGAGATAATTCAAAGTGCTTTGGAAGCAAAAGAAATAGTACTGTGCGCTTTCCTAGACATAGAGGGAGCGTTTGATAACACCTCGCATGAGGCGATTAAACGATCCCTGGATAGGAAAGGAGTTAACAATACAGTATCCAAATGGATGTGTGAGCTGCTGAGCACTAGATCAGCAGAGCCTCAAACATCATCTGGAACCATAAGAGTGAATACAACAAGAGGATGTCCACAGGGAGGGGTACTATCACCCTTAATGTGGAGCCTAGTTGTAGACGAACTGCTGGAAAAATTAACCAACCTTGGTATCAGCTGTCAGGCGTACGCTGATGACATTGTATTGATTGCCAGGGGCAAGTTCGAAGAAACCCTTGGGGACATTATACAAAGGGGGCTTAAAGTAACCAAGGAATGGTGCCATACTGTCGGACTTAACATCAATCCGGCGAAAACAACGATAGTACCATTCACAAGGAAAAGACAACTTCAAAGACTTAAGGACATTAGCCTATCAGGCACGACACTGATACCAGTCAAAGAAGTAAAATATCTAGGACTCCATCTAGATAGTAAACTCCTCTGGCGAAAACATACAGAGGAGATATCCAAGAAGGCCAACCGCGCTCTCATGATATGTAGGAGCCTAGCGGGGAAGGCATGGGGATGCAGCCCAAACATCCTGCGATGGATGTACACTGCAATCGTGAGACCAATGATCACATACGGAGCGGTAGCATGGGCGAAACGAACCAGTCTAGTCACAACACGAGAAACACTCGGCAAAGTGCCAAGACTGGCGTGCCTGTGCATTACCGGAGCAATGCGTAGCTGCCCAACCGCAGCCATGGAGGTCTTATTGGAATTGACCCCTATACACATCATGGTGATGAACGAGGCAGACAAAACAATCCTAAGGATGGCAAAGGAGGGAATTGGGAGAGGGAAATGCATCGGTTCGAAAGAACACGGTGACTTACTCAAAAAACTCCCACTTCTTGACATACCTAGGAACGATAGCATCAGGAAATTCAACTTCGAAAATAATATCCAGACAAAGCTCAGCAATAAGGAGAACTGGAGCAATGAATCCACAACTTATGGACTGAGCAACCACACAACAAAGTGGTACACGGACGGCTGAGGACCGAGGACGGATCCAGTCGTTCCGCAACTCTTAATGAGATAGGTCGGCTAGTTAGTGACGGAAGAATCCCTTGCGATTATAAATTAAAAAAGTGATAGTAATTTGTTTAAGTAGAGCGTGGCTCAGTGCAGAAGATAGTGGTCTCTGACGTCGGAGTTGTGGGTTCGATCCCAGTCAATACCATTACTTTTTTTTTTTTTTCCTTGTTTAATTTACACTGATAGAGACAGTTACCATAAATTAAAAAAAAGAAATAAAAAAGTGCCGCAAGTGTCAGGCGATGGACCCCGTAAAAACGGTGGTTTCGCTTACGGGTGTGGATGTGCCATCGCAACGCGTGGTTCAAACACGCGGGCCGGTTAAAAAAGTTTTAACAGCAGCAACAACAACAGCAGCAAGAAACACAAAATCAGCAACAACAGCAGCAGCAATAACATCAGCAACAACAGCAACAGCAACGAGAACAGCAGCAGCAGCAGTGTGTATGCCAAGGGCAGTAGCTGCACATGCTTCTAAAATGGCACCAATTGCAGCAACAACAACGGGTCGGTCGTTGCCTAGGCGAGTGTTCTCGCAGGCAATACCAGCACCAACAAAGGCAGTAGCAGCAGCTGAAAACCCAGCTACAGAAGTAGAGAAGGAGGAGTTTCGGAAGGTGGAGAAGAGGCGACGGAAGCTTAATCCGAAGCCGAATCTTTCTGCGAAGAGAAGGGCGAACCTGGCAGGCCCTAATGTGGAATCATCGATGGCTGGTACCGATGATGACACGGATAACACCAGCTCTTACGAAGCTGAAGTGCGAGCGGGCCGGTACGTCGGAGAGGGAAACTCCTTCAGGGACCTACCGGTCGACGACGATGATAGCAATGCCATCCAAATGGTGGATAAGGAGGAAGATGATGAGGAGGCTCAGCTTGACCAACTCATCAAAGAGCTCCTTGAGAAACGTGAGCAGTTGAGGCTGAAAAAAGTACAGCAGCAGCAACAACAAATAGTGCTGAGGGAGCAAATCCAGCAACAACATCAACAGAAGCAACAACAACGACAACAGCAACAAAACCAACAAAAGCAGCAACAGCAGCAGCAAAAGCAGCAACTGCAGCCAAATCAGCAACAGCAGTCAAAGCAGCAACAGCAGCAGAAACCAGCAAGGAAGAACAAAATTCCACCGATTAATGTGAGTAATTTCGACATAAGTGATAGTATAAGGTTATGTAGGCTTATAACAAAGAACTTTCATGTTAAAAGGCTATCGGCCAATAAACATATAATTATTTGTGAAGAAATAGAGGAGTACAATAGGGTGCGCACCGCCTTGGGAGAGGTTAAGACCGAGTACTTTACGTACACCCCAAGAGAGCAAAAGCTAAAAACCGTTGTATTAAAGGGAATTGATCCCTCAATAAAAACGGAGGAGCTCGAAAGAGAGCTAAAGAACTTTGAAAGCGATGACCTCAAGTTCGTGGGGGTCAAGCCGTTTTCCTCGGCTGTGGCAAGGGGTGGTAACCGTCACTTACCATTCTTCCTGGTTCAGCTCACTCCTGACAGCAAAATTGACAGGCTGCGAAATATCCGCTACCTGTACTACCATGCTGTAAGGTGGGAGAAAATAAAGAGGTCAGATCGCATACTTCAATGTATGCGCTGCCAAAGGTTCGGGCACGCCGCAGCTAACTGCAACATGCAGTTTAGATGCGTGAAGTGCGATAAGGACCACATGCATGGTGAATGCTCTCTAGGTAAGGAGAGAGTCGAAGATCGGAGTGTACTCTCCTGTGTGCTCTGCAGGAACTCTGGGCATCCCGCCAACTTCAGGGGTTGTCCAAAGTACCAGGAGTTGAAAAAACGAGTCCAGGCCCGCAAACAGCAGTCTGAAGATGATAGGCGTCAGAGGAGTCACTCGTTCGCAAATTTTGTGGCACCCAACGTGTCCTTTGCCCAAATGGCAGCTGGACCGGGTCAAGCCCACATGACATCAAGCCAACCAAAGGTAGCCCAAAAGGCACCAGAGGTGGATCTGGACTTAAAATCGATCCTTCTGTCTCTGCACGGAAAGATCGACAAGTTCCAGAAACAATTAAATGAACAAGCGGCCCGAATTGACTTTATCTATTCGGAGCTGTTTGTGGGGTCTGGTGTGCCATAGATCTAATGGCTGCGCTGGATGAGGGAAACTTAAAGATCCTTGCTGTGAATGTTAACTCACTAGTCAGGATCGAGAAAAGAACGTCACTTGCCAATTTGTTGAAAACCGAAAACCCGGATGTGCTTTTGGTTAGCGAAACTAAGCTAAATCAGAAGCACAAATTGGGATACAAAGACTATCATGGAATAAGAAGAGACCGGCCTTACTCCACTCAAGGAGGTGGGGTTGGAATCTTAATTCGAAAAGGCCTGCGCCATAGGGTTATATATAGCGGGGACGTGCGTAGGTTCCAGTTGTTGGAGGCATGCATCATATGCATTCCTCTCCATAGCCGGAGGAGAATGTATGTGGTGTCGCTTTACGCACCTGCTGCACCTCCACCAAACCAATTTATGACAGAGCTCGAGACACTTTTTCGTGGTCTGCAGCTGAACTCGGAGGAGAATTATTACTTCTTGGCCGGAGATATTAATGCCAAACATGCGGCATGGGGAAATGTTACTGCAAATCCCAGGGGCAACCAGTTTCACGACTGGTGGTGCCTCAATATGATTGAGTACAACCTTGAGTTGTACGCGACGGATATCCCTTCTTTCCCAAGAAGCGGTGCTTTCCTGGACTTGGCCTTAACGGACGCAAGACTTCAACTGACGAACATAGATCAAAACACGCGGAACTGTTTGCGTGCGTTTGAGTACGATAGTGACCACTACGGACTCGCCGCCGCAATACGGATCCCGAACGAGCAAACGCTGCTGGAGGAGTACGAAGCAGTGTGTTCATTCGATTATCGGAGGGCACAATGGTCGCGCTTCTCCAGATTTTTAAAGCGAGATTTACGTTCGAGTGGGATCGACCCACCGACAAACAGTAACATGACAAATGATGACATTGATCGGCATTTATTGCAAATGAACGACGCCATCAAACGAACTATGGAACGAACTATTCCTCGGGTAGGACGTTCCGACGACGACCAGACAGAAAAGTACAGAAACCCTACAATCGACGCACTATACCGACAGAAAAGTAGACTGCTCTCGAGGCTTAAACGGCTGTACAGGCAATTTACTGATCGCGACGACCCGGAGGTAAGGATGCTGAAGTCAGAGATCCGAATCCTGAAACAGCTGATAAAAGAAAATTACAGAAAATCTGTAAGTCTGTATTGGGGCAATAAAATTCGGGCTATTAAAACCTGTAGTCCGAATATGTTCCCACAGATAAATAAGTTGTTCAGGAGGAAAGATCACAATGATATTCCTTGTGTTCGAATCTCCCAGACAGCAGAGATCAGACAGACAGTACTGACTGCTGGAATAAGTCCAGAAAGTGTCGCTTCAAACGACGATTTTTTCGTGGTCGAGGACCCACAGGAGAAAGTGGATTTGCTGGGCGCTTGTTTCGAGGCCGTGTATACGGTGAACAATCCTGTTCGCCGTAACCACGACATTGAGAATAGGGCTCTGGTGAGCCATTTCTATCTGCGCACCGAACTTGAGAATTGGCGATCTGAGAATAACGGTTTCACCGTGTTCACTGATGAAAACCATGCTAATGCAGTTGTCGCCAATGGCCGAGATGCATCGCACTTGTTCGTGTCGAAGAATGATCTTCTGTGCATCTTCGAGTCACTAAAGAATAAAAAGTCGGCGGGGATGGATGGTGTCCCAAACGTCGTATTGAGACACCTGCCTTTGGAGGCTGTAGATATTTTCACCACGCTGTTTAACAATGCGCTGAATAATGCACATTATCCGGCGCATTGGAAGGTAGCTGTGGTACACCCTATCCCGAAAAAATGTAAAGATAGGACGAACCCTGCCAATCTTCGGTCAATTAGCTTACTTCCGAATATTAGCAAGGTCTTTGAAAAGGTTGTCAATAGAGCCCTGTTAAAGTGCGTCGAGGACAATAACATAATCCCGGACAACCAGTTTGGTTTCAGGGCGAGGCATGACACTATTCATGCCGCGTCGAAACTGGTTTCCGACATTCAGTGGAATAAATGCAAGAACCAATGCACGGGTGCTTGTCTGGTTGATTTTGAGAAGGCTTTCGACACCGTATGGTTAGAGGGACTTTTCTACAAGTTGACCAGGCGGGGGATGCACAAACCTTTGCTATATGTAATTTATAATATGCTTATGGGAAAGAAGTTCGTAGTCAAATGTGACAACGTGACTTCGAGCAGAGTCTTTCAAATTAAAAACGGTTTACAGCAGGGGGCGGTCAATTCTCCGATCCTGTTTAACATTTACACGAGTGATCTGGTGGGTTCACTCAGACATGCTATAGCGTATGCCGACGATTTGGTGGCATACAGATCAGGTTCTAAAATCGAGGTCATTAATATCCTTTTGCAGCGTGACTTCGATCAAATTAAGCGATATTGCGACGACTGGAAGTTGAAAATCAACTTTCAGAAGACGGAAACAATCTTGTTCAGAACTCCATTGGCTGGGGCCTCTAGGGATACCAGAAAAACCTGGAAGAAATTGGCCATTATTGGACAGGATGGGCAGCCATTGGCGGTGAGAAGCGTAGTTAGATATCTAGGTATCTGGCTTGACCAGTATCTATATTTCGATAGACATATAGTTGCTTGTCTTGCTGGGGCCAAGAGGGCTTATGCTCTGACAAGGAGACTGTTTCATAGCAGTCAACTTGACTCCAGAGTGAAGGTCATTTGCTACGTGGCCCTTATAAGGCCGATCATCGCTTATGGCTGTCCATTGTGGTTTAATATAGCGCCTAGTTATATGGAAAAGATTCGGGTTTTGGAGAGACAATGTCTTAGGACCTGTCTCCGATTGTTCCGAGCGCCTGAATCCAACTATATAAAATACTATCCCAACAAGGTCCTATACGATGGGGCTCAGTTGAATAGGATTGACAATTTCCTCATTAAGGTCACTCGAAGGCACGTTGCAAGGGCGATGGCCAGCGACAATAGTCTGATATTTGGGGCTTACTACCCCAATGAAATGTACATTGAGAGTACACTCCGGTCTGGCTTTATCCCGCCAGAGGCATTTATCCATATTGATGCAAAAGGGCTGGTACAGACGAGGGATGGTATTCCGGTCTTATACCATCGCTATCGCAGCGCGAGAGATAAGCGGCTCCTCCATGACGGGGACTTCGCCAATGCTCATGAGCTCCTCCGTTTTAGTACCGCAATATCGGAGAGGGATAGATTCGACACGGAAAAGCAATTCGCCGAATTTTGGTGGCTTGTTGAGGGGGGAGGGGTCAACATGCCCTCCCAGGACGGTGCGTTACTCTAGGTAACTTCCTCTTAGCTTATAAGTTAGATTAAGTCAGCTAGGGCGTTTTTGGGAGAGGCCGGGCTCGCCAACGTGTGGTGGTGCTTCTGGGAGTTGACTGACGCTGTAAGGCTTCAGTCGGCTCACGGCGGCGCGTGTGCACGTTGACGTTGACGCAAGGCAACGAGTGCTCAGAATCCTAATTATAGTTAGAATACGTTAAGTAGTTTAAGTAAGTAGAATAGGTAGTTTGTAATTTGTTTTATATAAAATCTCAATAATGAAACCGAGTTTTAGTAAATTTTCTCGAGGAATATATATGTAAGATTAGTTCGTAAAATAGTTCGTAAGCCGAAAGGCAATAATTCTAAGATATAGTTAAGTTTAGAGCGTTCGCATAAGGACCAATAAATAAGAATAAGTATCCTGTTAATTATAAGTTAGGTTTAATCATTTTTGTCTAGTATGTAAGTAGATATTTATAAATGAATAAAAAAATGAATTTCAAAGAAGAAAAGACCGAGGAGGGATCTGGTGCAGGAGTGTTTGGGACAGGAACTAAGCACTACGAATCCATGGGCAGATGTACCAGCATCTTCCAGGCAGAAATATGTGCCATAGACAGGTGCGTTCGAATCAACCTCGAGAAAAACTACAGGAATTGCAACATAGCAATAATGTCCGACAGCCAAGAAGCCATAAAGGCTCTTGACGCCTACGTTATCAAGTCAAAACTCGTGTGGGAATGCCTACACGGACTGAATAGACTAGGCAAGAATAACAGAATTTACATCTGCTGGGTACCTGGCCATGTTGGCATTACAGGCAATGAGGCAGCAGACTCTCTTTCAAGAAAAGGGACAGAGAAACCCTTCATAGGACCTGAACCATTCTGCGGGATAGGAGAACACACTATACGCGAAGAGTTCAGGAGACTGGAGGAAGAAACAAGGGCAAAAGCCTTTCTCAACCTCCAAGGTCTGAGGCAAGCAAAGAAACTCTTAGGAAATTACAACCAAAAGAGATTCAAAGCTTGTATCGGCCTTAACAAAAACAACCTAAGAACCCTAACAGGCCTCTTAACGGGGCACTGCAGACTCAAGGAGCAACTGAGGAAAATGGGCATATCGGAGGACGGGCTCTGCAGATTATGCAGTGAAACCGCCGAAACTCCAGACCACATACTGGAATCCTGTGGGGCACTGGCCCACAAAAGGATGAAATATTTGGGCAGGCACCAAATAACAGACAAGGACATACAAACCATGGACCCACAGCCCATTCTCAGATTCATCAAAGAAACTGGACTGGACGCTGTGCTCTAGGAAGTGTGACCTGCCAAGGATAAACCAGAGCAATACGTCGACATGCTTCACAAAGAAGTATCTAGAGAGGCTCTGAAACAAAATATTATTAATATTATTATTATTAGGAACCACTTATACAAAGCCGTTTTCATCTTAGGGTATTCGCCACCTTTTAATGTAATCCTCTTTCCGAGTCCACATTCAGCATTCGAAACAAACTTTCTTATTGCACCCTCTTTTCGTTTTATTCTGCTGACTGTAGATTTATAAACATTATACTCACGGCATAATGATTTAATTGAATCTCCTTCATAATTTTTTTCTAAAACTTCACTTTTGTTTTTAATTGGTAGTTTCACAATTTTTTTTAGTAACACCCATTATTTCGAAGCACACAAGCGACTGATCACTGGACAAAATTCATTAAACTAACAAGAAAATCTTGCATTGTATAGACACATACGATAATGTACATTCATACAACTTCAACGTACCATCAGTCAAAAGTAGCTGTAAAATAACTGTCGAGACAAAATGTAGCGCAACAGACAAAAACAAACCTAGCCAAGAACCTGATTAAATAAAGATATGCATAAAAAAACAAAAGTTGCAATTATCGAGTACATTTTTTGAAGAGTTGCGATTACTGCGTCAACAATGATATAAATTCAGCTGTTGCGAAAATCGAGAACGTACTGAACCTTCCTTACTATAGGTGTGTAAGCATTTATGTAGTTTTTAATCAAAAGGTTTAACAGTAGTTGTATCCCTTTTTCCTGATAAAACAATGCTATTCTATGTTTGTTACAGTTTCTGGCTCTAAGGCTGGAGTCTGGAGTAGACTAAGGACAGGAATGAATTCCAACCGAAGCTGGGTTTTAGTTTTCCTACAACATTCAGGTTCCGCGGAAGCCGAAGGCAAAAGTCAAATCCACAAATATTGCAAATTAGAAGAGAAGACGGCGAAATTATCCGTCTTTCTCAAAAGAATGCATTTGCATAGGAATTTTTATAATCTTCTTTCAAATTCAATTTCAAACAAGGCCCTTTACGTTGGAGCTCAGGTTAATAGGATTGAGGGCAAGTTGAAAGGGACTTTGGGGCTACAACCCCAATAAAATGTACATAGAAAGTAGGCTCTGGTCTGGGCTTATCAGGTCGGAGGCATTTATCGATTTAAGACAACGAGTGCTCAGAACTCTGATTACAGTTACATATTATAGGTTGAGTAGTTTAGGCGAGCTAAGGTGAGTAGGCGTAAATTGATGTTTGTTAATATAAAACTTATAACATAAAACACAAAATCTCGATGAATACATAATGTAAGATTATTTCATTGAACTATTTTCTTTTTCGGCCGAAGGGTAATAATTATAATGTAATACATACATAGTTAGGCTCAGGGCCGGCTCCAGCCAAAATTGTGCAAGATTTACAGAAAGCGCCCCCTATTTTGAGTTAGATTGTCCTTGAAGTTGCAATATTGCAAGTGATGTGAGTTAATGTGCAAAAATTAAGCACAGGTGTGATGGATGTTGCTATTTTGGGCTTATATGAACAAGTTTTTTAAATGCAAATGGCAGTATCCGCGCAAGGTAAAATTATTTTTTCTTACTCCTAGCAATGCGCCCCGGAATTTGGCGCCCTGTGTATTTGCACATCTTGCACATATAGTTGGGCCGGCCCTGGTTAGGCTAAGAACATCGGCTTCGGCATAAGGAACAGTACCTCATCAAGAATACGTATCCTTTTATATTTAAAAGTTGATACATATAAGTTTAAAAAAATTGAAATAAATTTAAAAATAAAGTAAAAGTAAAGTGCGTTGGACTACTGACTAAATTACTAAAATTACCTTAAGTAGCTCAAGTTGTTTTTATGTGTAAAAACACGTGCAGTTATCCTGCCAGGATTCCATCAATTTAATTTTCGCCCTTTTTGCGAAGACCAACTATGAATTAATAATTGACATTTATCAATCAATTTTATTAATTGGTATTGTGAATGTCAGCTGTCAATATTGTTGATACATTGTGAATTTGTTATTTTGAATGAAAAACATAGGGACGGGCTACAGTCCGCTTGGGCGAACTGTTGGATACCCTATTCTTATTCCTATCCCTCATAAGTGGGCGTGACAAAAGTCTAAGTATGGTTGAATTGTTAAGAACGCTCTACATATTTTGTTATATAACATTTAAAGGATTTTATCAAAAAAAAAACGCTCCCTAGCTCAAACTTGGGTGTTTCAATAAAAATTTAAAAAAAATTAACACATGAGAATAAAGGGCCCCTAGAGAGTATATATTATAAATTTCAGCTCCCTAGCTCAAACTTTGAACTTTCAAAAAAAAAATTAATTAATTGTGGGCGTGTCAGTGGGCGGATTTTGAAAATATTTACACATGAGCATAAAGGGCCCATAGAGAGTATATACTATAAATTTCAGCTCCCTAGCTGAAACTTTGGATTTTCAAAAATTAATATACCCTTAGAATAGGGTATAAAAAAAAATATTTTATTTATTTGTGGGCGTGTCAGTGGGCGGATTTTGAAAATTTTTTATCCCGAGCAGTTTTAGGAGTCATAGATCATATATAAAAAATTTCAGCTTTCTAGCTCAAAATTCGATTTTTTCCAAAATTTGGTTTTTTTGATTTTGTGGGCGTGTCTGTGGGCGGATTTCAAAAATTCGTAAACTTGATTATTTCGGGACCCTAGAGAGTATATGGTTAAAATTTCAGCTCTCTAGGTCCAGTTTAAAGGCCTAATTTTTGGCTACAGACGGACGGACGGACGGACATGGCTAGATCGACATTACTATCGATGCTGATCATAAATATAGTAACTTTTAGGGGTCTGCGGGCAATATTAAGGTATGTTACAAACTATGCGTCAAAATTAATATACCCTTAGAATAGGGTATAAAAATCGGTATTGTGATGAACAATTTCCATAGATTTTCTTGTCAGCTGTCAATATTTCTTTCAATCATAAATTTGCAGTCGATGAGTTCATGCTGGTAAAAAAAATAACTAAGCAATGTGAGTTTCGAATTAAATAAGTGATAAAATGTTTAATTTTTTTTATTTCCAAAGGTCTCAAAAAGTACTAAGTAACAAAAAAGTTATGCAGATTGGTCCAGTTGATGGAAGAAAACGAGGAACACACCAAGGGATTTTGTTCCAAAGCTGTGGCAAATACAAAGTTGGAAGTCATTGCTGTGGAGTTGAATAGCCTAGGGCCTCCAGAATGAACTTCAGAAAAGTGGCAGAGAGTATGGATCGATCTAAAATGCAAAACAAAACAGAAGAAATCAGAAAACTAAATAGACATAACAGCCACTGGTGGTGGCCCAAACAGGCTTCACCAATTCAGCAATTTAGAAGAAGCTGTTGTAAGTTTGTTAGGACTCAATACGCGTTAATCCACCTGGAAGAGAATTTGGTTTGGAAAATGTTACCACCTCCAATGAAAATTATATGTCAACATATGAATAATCTACAAATCAGATTGACGGCATTTAAATAGCACAATTTTTATCAATTCATTTTCACAACCGATTTTTATTTGAATTGATAAATTCCATCAATCGTCAATCGGTTGATAGTTGATCGTCGTAATAAGGCTCATTGACTTAGCTTCCACCAATTTACATTGAAACGTTTGAATGAACCATAACATCTTGTGATTGCTACCACGTGAAGTGGGGAAGTCAGACTCCTTTTTGTGGTGCTAGTCTATTGAATTTATTTTTTCCAAAAGAAACCCTTTCCCGCAATGGAACTCGAATCTAGTCCAGCATCTTCTCCGGCAAGCACTTTATGCATTCCGCCATGGGGTTAAATTATCTATCAACTTAAATGAAGAGATTTTTCTAAGCGCCTAAACATCTACTGTAGTTCATTCGGTTTCTTTCTATTTATTTCCCCATAGGATTCATTAGCCAACAATTCGTTTGACTTATTGAAAAAGGGGAGAGGGTGAAATAGCTCTCACGCCAAATTTTGCCGAACATCTAAGAGTATCAATAATTGTCATGCAAAGCTTCTTAAATTCAAATTGTAGGTCCCTGCCACTCGTTCGCCCAAGCGGCCTTTCTTTTTAAATAAAATACATAATAATAATACAAAAAATACATGTTAAGACGCAACTTCACTTCTACAAACAAAAGTTAAAACAAAGTGTAGGTACGGAACAAAGACACATTTAAAATAAAATGCATTAGCCTTGGGCAAATACTTCGGTCTGATGTTTGCCGAATGTCTTCTTACTGGCAAAGATAACTTACTTACTTTACTTTTGGTGGCGCTTACAAGACCGGGGTGGACGACGGCCTCAACCAACAAGACCCTCCAACCAGCTCGGTCCCTCGTTAGCTGCCTCCAGTTACGCACACCAAGTTGGTTGAGGTCGTTCTCCAATTGTGCGAGCCACCTAAGGTGGGGTCTTTCTATTCTGCGTTGACCCTTAGGGGTGGTTTCCAAAACTCGTCGGGCTGGTGTGTTGTTGTCCATACGCTCCACGTGTCCCAGCCTTCTCAACCGTTGTATTTTTAGCTCTTTGACCGTATAGTTCGTGGTTGAATCTTCTTCTCCATACTCCATCGTTACAAACTGGACTCGAAGAATCACAGAAGGTTTTCATCCGCTTTTGACAGGGTCCATGCTTCTGCACCATACAGCAGGACCGGGATGATTAAGGAAATAGCGATTGACAAGAGTGATTCTTCGCTTGATCTCGCGCCGATGGTATTTTCCGAAGTGATAGTGGAGCCCAGGTAGACAAAGTCTTTAACTAATTCGAGGTTGTATCTGTCCATCGTCACGTTTTGTCCGAGTCGCCGATGTTGAGAGTCCTTTCTTGTTGACAGCATATACATCGTTTTGTCTTCAAGATAACTCAAGTGGAATATTCTGTCAGACTCTATATTGTCAACTGACTTTTATGTGGCTCAGTGATTGGTACATTGGACCATACTGAACGAGGGGTTTAGGGTTCGAATCTCACTAAGAAACCCATACAAGTTAATTTGCTGCCACACCTATTGCGAAAGTCTGACAAACATTTAAGATAACTTTAAGGAAAGGAAAACATCTTTGCAATTGCAATGGAGAGGTATAGTTTATATGATACCATTTCTAGAAAAGTAAATTGACTTTGCTGAGGGACATAACGTTTCTGAAGCAGGAACGCTTTTTTATCACCTCAACATTCATAAAATAATATGGCAATTATCCGATTGTCAAACCGTAAATGAAATTTATTATTTTGCGATCGTAATATACTTCTCCAGTATTATAATTGTCCGAACATTTCAAGCAGGCGAATTGGGCAGATTGCTTAGTGTAAGTAACATCTAAGATTTTTTTTTCACTGCTCCACCTCTTGGGAACGTCTGGAAAACATTCAAGGAATCAATTGTCATGATAATCTTCTCAAATTCGGCTTTCGGAGTTGGCTTAACCCTCTATTGCACAAGAAGCCATATATGGCTTTCGATTTTTAAACGCCGGCTACTAGGATTGCGTTTGGATCGTCTAGACAAGTTCTTTGTGTATGTGATTTTATGTTTTTATACCCTATTCTAGGGGTATATTAATTTTGACGCATAGTTTGTAACATACCTTAATATTGCCCGTAGACCCCTAAAAGTTACTATATTTATGATCAGCATCGATAGTAATGTCGATCTAGCCATGTCCGTCGGCAAAAATTAGGCCTTTAAACTGGACCTAGAGAGCTGAAATTTTAACCATATACTCTCTAGGGTCCCGAAATAATCAAGTTTACGAATTTTTGAAATCCGCCCACAGACACGCCCACAAACTCAAAAAAACAAAATTTTGGAAAAAATCGAATTTTGAGCTAGGAAGCTGAAATTTTTTATATATGATCTATGACTCCTAAAACTGCTTGGGATATAAAATTTTCAAAATCCGCCCACTGCCACGCCCACAAAAAAATAAAACAATTTTATTGAAAAACCAAAATTTGAGCTAGGGAGCTGAAATTTTTAATATATACTCTCTAGGGGCCATTTAAGCTCATGTATAAATATTTTCAAAATCCGCCCACTGATACGCCCACAAATAAATAAAACAACTTTTTTGAAAATCCAAAATTTGAGCTAGGGAGCTGAAATTTATAATATATTCTCTCTATGGGCCCTTTATGCTCATGTGTAAATATTTTCAAAATCCGCCCACTGGCACGCCCACAATTATTATTATTTTTTTTTTTTTGAAAATTCAAAGTGAGCTAGGGAGCTGAAATTTATAATATATACTCTCTAGGGGCGCTTTATGCTCATGTGTTAATTTTTTTTAAATCCGCCTACTGACACGCCCACAATTAAATAAAACAATTTTATTGAAACACCCAAGTTTGAGCTAGGGAGCGTTTTTTTTGATAAAATCCTTTAAATGTTATATAACAAAATATGTAGAGCGTTCTTAACAATTCAACCAAACTTAGACTTTTGTCACGCCCACTTATGAGGGATAGGAATAAGAATAGGGTATGCAACAGTTCGCCCAAGCGGACTGTAGCCCGTCCCTATGTTTAGTTTTCTTTTTCTTTGCACAATCGCGAAAAACCGTAGTCAAATTTAGCAGTGCGCGCAGCGAGAGTGCAGTGCAAAAATATAGAAATAAAAGTTTATTTATTATTGGCCAGAGAATAATTTAAAGGCTTTTATATTTTATTTTAGTGAGATTAAATATTCGTAAGTAAAATTTAAGTGTTAAATGTTCAATTATGACTGTGGAATTCAAGACACGGCGAGTTTTCGGCAACGTCCATATATGGCTCCTTATCCATTCACAAAAATACTAAAAAAACTTTTCGCTTTTGTTGCAGTGAGAAAACAATGATCTCGTCAAATTCTTTCTACGGAAAATGATTTTGTGTTATTCCTGGTGATGGCTATGAGAGTGAGGATGAAATCCCCGAATCGGCGGATTATCCCTTCTTAGCGAGCAAAGAGCTTCCAGAGGAAATGTCCTCTCTACAGACCCCCGCTGTCTTCTTTCCTTTTCTTTTCACGGGAGAACTGTTCGACATGATTGTTGAGGAATCCAATAGAAAGGCATTGGAAGATAATATAAATAAGCTAGTCAGCATTACTCGAAGTGAAATGGAACAATTTGTCGGTATAACATTATTCACGCCCTTCATCAAGTTGCCTTCTACTAGACGCTATTGGAACTCTCAATTAGGACAGCATTTTGTTTACGAGACCATGCCATGTAGGCGGTGGGAGGAAATAAAAAGATGTCTCCATTTCGCTGATAATTATCAATTTGTGAGATTTGGCAAACCTGGACACGACAAGCTTTTCAAAGTCAGTCCACTCCTAAATAATATAAGGGAACGACTTCCTCTTATACCAAAAGAAGAACACCTTGCAGTGGACGAACAAATAATCCCCACTAAGTGTCGACATCGCCTTAAGCAGTATAACCCCAAAAAAACACATAAGTGGGGTTACAAAAACCTCGTTTTAAGCGGAATATCGGGATTCAGCTATGACTTTGATATATTCGCAGGGGAGCAGAGCAACGTTATTCCAGACGATTGTCCAGATTTGGGTGTTAGCGGAAATGTTGTGTCCAGGTTGGTATCAACGGTGCCAAGACATATGAACCACAAAATTTACTTCGACAACTGGTTCAACAGCCCGAGACTGCAAGCACATCTAACCAAAGCGAAAGAAAGAAAAGAGGACGGGGAAATATGATTGAAAAGATTGCAACCATTGAATCCGTCAACGTTTCTTTTGTGTCCTGGTTTGATAACAAAATTGTGAATACATTTGTGGGGGTCAATCCCACAACAAAAAAAAGGTGGTACTCAAGGAAGGAAAAAAGGTACATAGAAGTTGACTGCCCAAAGATTATAGACGAATATAATAAATATATGGGTGGTGTTGACCTCTTAGATTCTATGCTCGGTCTTTATCGAATTGACATACGATCCAAAAAGTGGTACATAAAAATTGTTTTCCACTTTCTGGACTTGTATGTTGTCAATGCATGGATTTTGTGGCGGCAGAATAGTGACATATATATGCCTCTTTTTGACTTTAAGCTGGCTGTAGCAGAACACCTATGCAAGAGTAAAAAGTGTCAAAAAGGGGGCGCGCTGCTTCAAATTCAAACACTCCAAAACGGCAAAAGACTACCATTGATTCAAATCCTGCAACCCCCGTTTCTTCACCTCATACTTCGAAAAAAATAGGAAGGCATCATGATATTCCACTAAATTCCTTTCGCGTTGACTCCATAGGTCACATTCCGGAATGGCAAAAAACAGAACAATTCTGTGCCTGAACAAGGATCGAAATTGCTTCGCATCATTCCATATTTAATTTATTTGGTAGTGAATAATATTAAAAAAAGTGTTTTTTTTTAAATATTAATTTATTTTGTACTGAATATTGAAGAAAATGCTTTTGTTTTGCTATACCGTTGAACTGAATTATATATTTACCTAGTTATTTTTGTTATTTTGAAAAATGTGTAACTGCACAACCGGCCATATAATGGCAAAAGTTAATATCTTTTAATAAAATTTGTTTAAACATTTTTTTTTATTCTCTTAATTATACAAAATGAATAACAAAAATGCCTTTTTTTATTGAACACGAAGAAATAGCAACACTATAATGCTCTGTCGGAACTGACTGTCTGCTCCCTCAGAAGGAGGACGTACGGCGGATGACACATGATCACATGATTGAATCAACGGTGACGTCAACAGGCAGCATGGCAGATACCTTAATGAGCTACTTCGACGTATTGGAGCTGAGGTAATTAAGGATTGTCAACACTATTCAGGGTGTTGCAATAGAGATGGTGGCGGATGAGCCCTTAATGGGTCAACGGCAGCTCTCATATCCCCGAAGCGGGCTACTGACTCCGGAATATTCCGGCCCTTTTCGTCGCAGAAAGGGCCGCAGAAAGGGCCTGGCCCTCTAGGTTGGGGGTTGTGCGTGGGGTTAACTACCCACCCACGGAAAAATTTAATGGTTACGAAGCAACCAAGAGCCTCGGATAAGGACGGATTCACTGTTGACGACCCTGCGAAACGAAATAAGGACAACGACGTTCGGATCTGCACATGGAATGTAAGAACCCCGAACAGACCGCGTGCAGCCGAGCAATTAGCGGGGGCCCTAAGCTGCTACAAAGCAGAAATCACCGCCATTCAGGAAGTGCGGTGGGATGGGTCGGGAAAAAAAAGGATGAAAAACTGTGACATTTACTACGGTGATTGCTACAGGGAACAGAACGTTAGCGAACGTCTTGTAACAATCCGTATCAAGGCTAAATTCGCCAACATCAGCCTAATATGCGCTCACGCCCCCACAGAAGATAAAGACGATGCTACCAAAGAGTGTTTTTACGAGCTCCTCGACAAAACATATGAGCAATGTCCTAAGTATGACGTTAAGATCGTCTTAGGTGATTTTAACCCCAAACTAGGAAAGGAGGACATCTTTGGTAGCACAATCGGAAAGTACAGCCTACACGACACCACGTCTGGAAACGGACTTAGGCTGATTGATTTCGCTGCGGGGCGTAATGTTACCATAGCTAGTTCACGATTTCCCCACCTCAATATCCACAAAGGAACATGGCGGTCACCAGATCATCAAACCGTCAACCAAATTGATCATGTTGCTATCGACGCAAGGCACTCCTCCAGTATTCTAGATGTCCGAACTTTCCGAGCGGCCAACATAGACTCGGACCACTACCTTGTTGTAGCCAAGGTACGAATGAGGATATCCTGCATGCCACAACAACGAGGAAATACTGTGAGGAGATTTACCGTTGAACGGCTACAATCACAACAAACCGCCAGAACCTTTGCCGATCGCGTGTCCCTCAACCTCTCGTGAAGTCCTATGCTGCCAGCATCAAGTGTCGAAGACCAGTGGCATCGATGCCAAGACGCCATCAGAAGCGCCGCAACTGATGTTCTCGGTTTTACCAGGCCACCACCACGAAACCCCTGATTTAACGATGAGTGCGGGCAAGCGCATGCAGCAAAACAAAGAGCCTACGAAGCGGTTCTGCATAGAAGGACGAGAGCAGGTCGTGAGCTCTACGAGCAAAAGAGGAGGGAAGAACATCGGCTTCTCCGGAGAAAAAAGAAAGAGCATGAGAAGCGCGCGATCGAGGAAATAGAGAGGTGCTACTCCAGGAAAAATGTTCGGAAGTCTTACCAAAAGGTAAAAAGGACGTGTAACGGGAACAAGCCCCGAACAGAGACCTGTAGAGACGAGGAAGGAAATCTTGTAGTAGAGTCACAGTCGGTGCTGAGGATATTGAAAAACTATTTCTGCAGACTGTTAAACGGCGAAGACGACACAAATTACGCTGTCTGGCAGAACGAACCATTCCGTCTGGACGATGAAAGCCAAGACTTCCGTCCACCTGACCAAAACGAAGTGAGGATAGCGATATCCAAACTAAAATCCAACAAAGCTGCTGGACCAGACGGCTTGAATGCCGAGCTTTTTAAGGAAGCGGGAGATGACCTGGTGGAGAGCATACACCAACTCGTTTCCAAGATATGGTCAGAAGAAAGTACGCCTGATGAATGGAACCTCAGCATCGTTTGCCCGATCCACAAGAAAGGAGACCCTTTAAATTGCCCCAACTATAGAGGCATCAGTCTCCTGCATACTGCCTATAAGATCATGTCTGCTGTACTGTGCGAACGCCTGAAACCATTCGTCAACGACCTGATTGCTCCCTACCAGTGCGGTTTTAGGCCCGGTAAGTCCACGACCGATCAGATATTCACACTACGGCAGATCCTGGAGAAAACCCAAGAAGTCCAAATCGATACCCACCATCTTTTTATCGATTTTAAGGCCGCATATGACAGCATCTATAGAGACGAGCTATACAGAGCCATGTCTAGTTTTGGCATCCCTGCCAAATTTGTCAGATTGTGCAGAATGACGATGGAGAATGCCCGCTGCTCCATAAAGGTCGGAAACAATCTCACCGAGACCTTTGATGTCAAAAAAGAATTTAGAAAAGGTGATGCGCTGTCATGTGACTTCTTCAACATCATACTTGAGAAAATTGTGCGAAACTCGCAAGCCAACACTAGAGGCACAATTTTTCAAAAGTCTGTGCAACTACTTGCATATGCTGACGACATTGACATAATTGGCAGAACACAGCGAGCTGTCACTGGTGCGTTTGCAGTAAAGGGTTTTTCAACAGGGACGCTACAAAAGTAGAGCGACAGTGACAGCAAACGACGCCGAATTTCTTGCCGCTCTTTTGACATTTCTCTTCAGCAAGTGTCATTTCATGATGGAAAGATATACGAGCCAACAACGAGTCGAAATTATTAAAATTTACTACCGAAATTCGGAGTCAGTCGCCACACAGTGAATGCCACAATCAATTTATTGGAAACCAAGTTTGGAAACCGTGTTATCTCACGAAATGTTCCAGTCGCTTGGCCGCCTTGGTCGTGCGATTTGACGCCGTTAGACTATTTCCTATGGGGCTACGTCAAGTCTATGGTCTATGCTAACAAGCCAGCGACGATTGATGAACTTCGTACGAATATCGAACGTGAAACTGCAGCAGTATCGGCCGATATATGCTTGAAAACCGTCGAAAATTGGGTTCAGCGTGGCCATGCAAAAGAAATCGAGTTCCATACGTAATGGCATCGAACGTACTTTCGCAGGAATAAAGAATTTCATTGATATCCAAAACCGTTTTTGTTTTATTTAAAAAAACTTTTGTAGTGCTCGTATTGAAAAACCCTTTATTAGCACAGAAGCGGCAAAAATGGGTTTAGTGGTGAATGAGGGCAAAACCAAGTATATGCTGTCAACAAGAAGGGACACACAACATCGACGAATCGGACAGGACGTCACGATAGACAGCTACAACTTTGAGGTAGTTAGGGACTTTATCTACCTTGGCTCCGCTATAAATTCTGAAAACAACATTACATCAGAAATCAAACGAAGAATTACACTTGCCAACTGCTGTTTTTTTGGCCTAAAAAGGCAATTGACTAGTAAGGCCTTGTCAAGAAACTAAGGAGACTTTGTATAAGACCCTCATCTTCCCAGTCCTGCTCTACGGTACATTAGCAAAAGCGGATGAAGATCTCCTTGGTCGTTTCGAACGCAAAATTCTTCGAGTGATTTTCGGTCCCGTTTGCGTTGACGGGCTTTGGAGGAGGAGATTTAACGCGAAACTCTACGAGCTGTACAGTCGACTAAGATGGCTAGGACATGTAGAGCGAATGGACACCAACGCTCCGGCCCGAAGAGTCTTCGATTCCAACCCGGAGGGACAACGCAGTAGAGGAAGACCTCGCCTTAGGTGGTGCGCGCAAGTGGAAGGGGATCTCAAGCAACTTGGAGTGCGCAACTGGAGGCAGTTAGCCAAAGATCGTGCTAACTGGAGAGGTGTATTGGTTGAGGCCCAGGTCCATCCCGGACTGTAGCTCCACCTAAGTAAGTAAGTAAGTAGTGCGTGCAGTAGAGGGTTAATATTGTAGGTTCCTTCCACTTCGCACAATCCAATCGTTTGAAAAGATAGGTTTAAGCTCTGTATGGTCGTTAATGGCGAATAGTTTTTTTTTACCATTTCAAACGGCCACTGCCTAGTTCCGGTCGATTTACTTCTCTGAATATCTCATACGCCATGACAGTGGATAAATTCTGTGAAGATAATAACATTGAATTTCTGCAATCGTAACAAAATGCCGAAGACAACTGGCATCGATACCAAAAAGCCATCAGAAACGCTGCAACGATGTATTGAGTTTCATTCGTCCACCCCCTGCCTGGTTTGATGAACAGTGCCTACAAGCAGATGTAGCAAAACAACCATTAGAAGCAGCTCGCGCTACATAGAAGGGCGCGAGCAGCTCTACAATCAAAAGAAGAGAAACGAACATCGGCTAATTCAGCAATAAGGCCTTACCAAGAAAAACTAAGAAGATTCCATACAAAAAATATCCTCTCGTTCATAAACGTAGGCATGAGACTACGTTTATGAACGAGAGGGATACCAGTTAAGCCATAAGCTACAGCTGCTGTTGCAGTTGAGTACTTAATTCCCAAAGACCCAATGTGCTACAATACCTATTTATATCAAAATTTGAAGTTCGAACAATCAACCACCACGGGGTGCTAATTTATTCGGAATATGCAAATATCATTTACCCTTGTATCAAATTCCAAATGAGTAATAACCAGGGTAGGCGCATTGCAAATAAGAAAGTATTAACTCAAATTTATGTAAGCAAAAACATTTTTAATTAGGTAGGTACTCGTATAATTGCAAGCTTGACTGTAGTATAAAGTTCAAATCCAAAAAATTACAATGCTTTTAAAAATTCAGAAAACTGATTCATACACCGTAATATAAAAGGCAATTCGAGAACACAAAGTGCACGATTAGGTACACTCGTATTTCTTCCCACAGCAAAGAACATCAGCGTCGCGCAAGCGTGCGTATAAGGAATGCGTAAGTCGAGTGGATGCCTGTTGTGTTCGCCCAGGCGTTCGCCGTCTTTGGATGTGAGAAGAAATTGAGGAATCGCGGGAACGGAATCAGTGTTTGCTGTTAAACGAGTACGATGAATGCCAACAGACACCCCCACTAAAGCCCACTCTGTACTGTAAGTGTGGAATGAAAGTGGATGCAGGAATGTAACACACATCTGTTGGCTCAGTTGTCTATGGAACTTCTTGTGGATTTCCTTTCTTGAATAATTTTCTTAGGTGTGAGGTTACGCCATGGCTAAAATCATTCAAGGTTATACATGGATGCTAATAACGCAATAAGCCTTTATAAGTCTCGAATGCAATTTCAATATTTAACCCATTCAGAGCACCTGCTTATTCCGTAGTTAATTAATCATTTCAGAAATTCGGAAAAGACCAAAGGGAATATTATTCTGCGAATTTTGTGTGCGGTCGTATGTCCTAGAAATCCTAGCTAGGGTTTTCTCTTGAAGTCGACTTTGACCATGCCGCCAAGATTGAGCTTTCATATCAAACATCTGCTCTTTCGTTGTGGGTACAATCCCAAATCAATTACATAGCATCATATTGACTTTTCTCTTGTCTGCTTTTGCGTTCAACATAAGGCACACTGCCTAAATGGGCATAGATCAGAGTCTATTGCGAAACACACTGCCGACGAACCGTAACATTACAGATGGGTAAAAAATCCATGTCTAAATTTTGATACTTTGAAATCGTCACGATCACGACGATATGGCGCTCAAAAGAAATTGATATACTCGTATGCGGCGAGTTAGCCGCAGCATTCCGCCCTCAATTTTATCCACGTGCTGAATTTTTCATTCGATACGATCGGGCAAAGATGACGAAACAATATCTCTTCAGCTCTTCGAGGCAGACAAACACACACCACGATTACTTGATGCGAGTTATGGAATCTGTGCCATTTGCGAAACTGCAATATCTCTGGCTGACTGACTCCATATGCCGGTATTTTCTGTCTTTCACTTGTGCCATTCTTAAAACGGATAAACGAATTCGCTCACGTCCGTCATTTTGTGGTAATTTTCGGCCTTACGGTCAAAATAATATTCACTATGTATCTGTATGTATGTAGATTCTGTCCTATCCTGTTTGATATGCAAAATGTGTCGCACTTTCAGTTTTTTGAATTCAATTTCTTTGGGATTGTAATACATTTTGTAAATTAATTCAATTTATTTCGAAGTCGGGCCTCGGGGTACACAGTTTTTGAAAAAAAAACTAGATCGAAAATGCAAAGGAAAAGTTCTATACAAATACAACCCGAAGTTAGAAAACTCCCTACGGACACTTAGGACGTGGACAAAACAAGGCGTCTTGGGATCGATCCTCAATAGACTGAATTGGTGCTTCTCATTAACAAGAGAAGCATACCACAATCCAAGCCACCAGCAATTGATACACCACTGAAGGTGGCGGGGAGTGGGAAATATCTATCCCCCGACAAAAACTGAGTTGGAAGCCAAACGTTGATGACAGAGTTAGGAAAGCAGCGAATGCTTTTCAAGCATGTAACCGTATCTTCGGCAAAAAATGGGAACTAAACACATACGGCAGCTTAGCCTAGTGGCAAGCCACGGACAAGGCTACCAATCTCAAGGTTATGACAAAAATACAAAGGCTTTCATGTATAGCGACAATTAGTTCAATGAAAACAACACCAGCCGCTGGCTAGGAAGCAATTCTCAATTTGCCACCACTGGATCTATATATGCATGAATCGTCTCCAAAAGTGTCTGAGGATCAACTAAACAAGTAGCTGGAACCCGAATCATTTAGGACATGCGCTGATTCTGAACATGATCGTAGGGAACAATGTCAACTCTGAGTACATGCCTCCTTACCTAGACTTTAAAAGACCATTCTCTTGTTCATTTCCGAACAGGGAGGAATGGAATGTAAATCAACCCAAAAAAATCGATATCCATCTTCACAAACGGATAAAAGATGGACTGTGGAACTGGTAATGGATTATTATCAGAAGAGTTAAACATAAACAAATTGATTAGATTACCTGATCACTGTAGTGTACTCCAAGCAGAAGTTCTAGCAATAAACGCTGGTCACAAATTGCAATCAAAAATTTAACATGTCATGCTGTTCTTTTTGTTGTAAAGGGTCTTTCATTAAGGACTTGGCAACCTCTTTATTATGAATGGAATTCGACTAAGTTCATATGTCCACCACGGGAACGTATGTAGCGGTCGATACGTTGAACCCAATTTTAGATGACTCGAACGCACATTTCGACTGATACGTTCGCTATTTCTCGTTCAATATTGGCTCTGTGCTCTTCAAACACCGCCGACTTGGTGGCATAGACCAATGATTTAATGTAGCCCCATACATAAAGTCTAGAGGCGTTAAATCACGTTTCTCGAGATAACACGTTCAGCGAACTGAGACTTCAATAACTCGATTGTTGCATCCGCTGTGTGGCTTGTGGCACTGTCTTGTTGGAACCACATATCACTGATGTCCAATTTATGCAATTGCTCATTCCAAAATGTCTCTGTAGAGAATTCCATTTACCGTAAAGTGACGGTCATTTTCATCGACGAAAAAAAACGGCCCAATAACGCCACCGGCATGAAAACCGCACCAAACATTGGCGTTTTGGATGATGTGCTGTTGCATGAAGCACATGAGGGTTCTCACCTGTCCAAACGCATATTCTGCTTATTGACGAGCCCGTTTAACCAAAAATGCGCTTCATCCCTGAAGGTGATTTTGCGATGAAATTCTTCATTTTCTTCCATCATATCCAGAGCCAAATTCGAAAACGTACGTCGCTTAATATGATCAAGTGGCTTCAGTTCTTGAGTCAGCTTGATCTTGTAAGGGTGTAGGCCAAGGTCAGGGAGAGGCCCAATTCTTGAGAGCGCCGTCAAAATGACTGATTTGGCTGGGTTGCGACGGACGCCTCTACGACAGCAATATTCTCCACACTTAGGGCAAAGCACGGCAACATCAAGTAGCGAATATTCTGACTTCAATTTGTTCACTAACGACGTTAACGCTCTTAAAGTACGATCACCGACTCGGAATTTCGGTAGTAAATTTTAATTATTTGTAAACGTTGTTGAAAATCTTGATTTTACTGAATATTTTGACATTGACAGTTCGGTAATCGGTTTAAGGGTGGACACTGAAAGTTTGAAGTTGTCAAGTCGCTAATGAAAGACCCTTCATGTTTCTTTGTGAGTAATAAAAGCACAGATAAGCGATGTGATACAGTCGACTTCGAGAAATTCTCTTAATTTGCCCCCCCCCCCCCCCGTTTGCAAACTTCGGATACCAGGCGACCTCCGATTTTAAGATAGCCTTCCTGTGGTTAGACGGGTAGACCACGGGCGACACCATATCCCGAACACTCGTGGGTTTCAAAATAAACCAAATAACAAAAAAACAACAATAGAGAATGATGCCTCTAAAATTGCATCATCAAACAGGGATGTTTTAGAACACCCTGTCGATGACGATACGACATCTGTCAAAGGGATAGAGTCGGAAATCATCGACTCTGAAATGGGGGAACCTGAAGAGAACTTGTCTCGGGAGACATCCCGATATAGAGGACGTACCTAAGACAGTCGGCAATGTGGCAGGGACTGAGTTTGAGTACGTTAGGTTCACACCATCTGAACAGCGCAGATTTAAGCGCGCGCAGAAGAAGGGGAGCACCATTGAGCAGGCCCGTCTCTATGCGATCCAAACGATGGAAAACAAGGGTCCCGAGGTGAAGCGAATGCGATCCGAGGATAATACCCCGCCTCAATCCGAAGCGAAGCGAGGTCGAACTGGGAAGACAACCGTCGACAAAGTCTCGTATAGCAATATAACGAGCTATGTTAGACTGGGTGTTGTACCGGTAGACATCGATCGTAATCCTCTCTCCAACGAACAAATGGGTTTGATACAGGAGAGGATTATGGATATCACGATCGAACAGCGTGATGAGGAGGTCAAACCAGCCTTCCGCGGTACTACATTCAAAGCCGGATGGCTCATGATCGTATGTGCGGACGCCACCACTGCAGAGTGGATGAAGACAACCTTCGCCAAGCTAAAAGAGAAATGCGGGTTAGAGGTGATGCTTGTGGGAGAGGAAAATTTTCCAACACGAGAACGTGGAGAGTTCTGCAAAGATCGGATGAGCGAGACATCGCACTTATGGTCTTTGCTATCAATGACAGCACCATGAGGAGACTCGTGGAGCTGAAGGGTATGGTCTCTTTCCGTTTCGGACAGACCAAACTTATCCTAAAAAGTGCTGACAAGACGGCCAAACAGGGCCCTTATGAGCAGTAACAGCACGTTTTAGGTTTTAAAAATGCCACAGCTCACGGCAGTACCGCAACTGACCCAACTGGGGCCAGCACCAGCGCTGCCGATAAGGCTGCAGCTTCAAGCACGGCAACACCTGTGCCAGAAAAAGAAGCTACATGCGCGAAGTCAAGCGCAGCCGAAAAGGCCGATAATGCCCACTGCACTGCCAGAAAAAACCAAAAACGATTCAGGCCTAAGTTAGGCATGGATCGTAAAAAAGCACTGGCACAAGAAGGACATAAAAACAAAAGTCCTAGAGGCAGACAAAGTGGTCTTCCTCAACAGGGTATCGTACGTAGGAGAGGTGACAACAAGCCCAATAGAGTACGAAACCCTGAATACAGACGCAAATGATGACCACCCGTCTCAGCGTTTTGTAGGCCAACCTGCACAGGGCTATGGGTGCCTCGGACACCTGTAGCCAGCGATGTGCCGAAGGGAACATTGCTATTGGACTAATCCAGGAACCATGGGCAACCAATGGTAAGATATCCGGATTAAATTGTAAACACAGAGAGCTAATTTTTGCCAAAGGTCCTTTCAGACCAAGTGCGGCTATCACTATTAAGAAAGATATAACATTTTCTCTCATTCCAGGTTTCATAAGTAGGGATCTGGTGGCGGTCCTAATAGAGCGCCACAAAGGCCGAGAGACACGGATGTAGTGCCTCCCTTACCAGTACAGGAACTTGTCCGGTACTGTGAGGACCAGAAAGTACATATCCTAATCGGCTGCGATGCAAACGCACATAACACCATCTGGGGCAGCCGAGATACAAACACCAGAGGTGAGTCGTTATTAGAATATCTATATAGGAATAACCTCGTCTTTCTAAACAAGGGAAATAGTCCCACGTTTAGAGATTCCATAAGAGAAGAAGTTTTAGACCTTACTATTTCATCTCCTTTTATGAAGGGTATTATAGAGGGCTGGCATGTGTCTGGCGAGGCGTCTCTATCGGATCATATGCACATCCGATTCGAGATAAGATGCAATGCCGAACACGCGGTAGTCCGTTATGATAACAGACTGACTAATTGGAGAACTTACCGCGAAAATCTTGCGGTCAGATCTGACATGCTGCCAGAAGCACCATCAACAACAAATGATGCAGATGCTGCGCAATGTCAAATAAATGATATTATTCTTACCTCATTCAAAAATAGTTGCAAGGTTAAAAGAACCGTATTTAAAAGGTGCGTACCATGGTGGAACGATAACCTTGAGTCTATCCGAAAGAGAGTGAGAAAGCTTTTTAACAAAGCCAAAGCACCGGCACATGGGAACAATATAAATCCATGCTGACCATATACAACTTAGAGTTGCGCAAATCCAAAACAGCGTCATGGCGTACAAACTGTGAGAAGATCGAAAAACTTCCAGAGGTGGCACGCCCCCAAAGGGCTCTGTCAAGGGATCAAGAAAAAAGCATGGGATTGTTAATCAAATCAGATGGTTCAATCACACGCGACCGGGAAGATACGCTGAAAACTTTGCTTCAGGCTCACTTCCCAGGGTCTCACACGATGGTCATTACAGATGACCATATAGCGGAGGTCTCAATTCCAAGAAACCTCAGCAGAATTAATAGTTTATCCGGAACACTTTTTACTCCGGATAAGGTTAAATTAAACCATTCAAGGCATCAGGAACAGACGGTATTTTTCCAGCCCTCATTCAAATTGGAATAGATTTTGTATTACCATCCATGATTGCCTTATTTAGGTTCAGCTTCAACTGGGGGTATATACCAGTTACCTGGAGGGAGGTAAACGTAGTATTCATACCTAAACCGGGAAACAAGCCTAGCGAATTACCTAAATCATATCGTCCGATAAGCTTGACATCGTTTTTTCTGAAAACAATGGAAAGGATTATTGACATCCACATTAGAGAATGCATATTAAAAAGCATGCCTCTGCACCCTCACCAATATGCGTACCAAAAGGGCAAATCCACGGAAGGCGCTCTGTTAAGACTAACTACAGAGATAAAAAAACGCCTACCGTTGCAAAGAGATCGCACTTTGTGCCTTTCTGGACATAGAGGGTGCTTTTGACAACACTGGATATGAATCCATATCAAATGCTTTATACCATAGAAACATAGACAAACCAACTATTAAATGGATCAAAGCGATGCTGGAAAGTCGCAAAATAACTGCCTCGTCAGGAATGACCTCAGTATCAGTAACAGCCGTAAGGGGTTGCCTACAAGGGGGAGTACTTTCACCCCTTTTGTGGTCATTGGTTATCGATGACCTGCTACACAAGATGAGCAATTTGGGCTACACTACAATTGGGTACGCCGATGATATTGTCATCATAGTCAGGGGCAAGGACTCAATTGGAGTCACTTCAAAAATGAAAAATGCTCTAAAGACAGCCATAGACTGGTGCATCAAGGAAAATCTTTCCATAAATCCCAGTAAAGCCGTCATCGTTCCTTTCACTAAAAGGAGGAAATTAGACCTAGGCCTAATCACAATAAACGACACGGTCGTAGAGTATTCCGACGAAGTCAAGTATCTTGGAGTAATCCTGGACAAGAGACTTAACTGGAACTCTCAGATAAACAACAAAATCACTAAAGCTAATAGAGCTTTATGGGTCTGTCATCGCACAAATGGCAGAACCTGGGGAATCTCTCCAAAGATCGTCCACTGGATCTACACAGTGATGATAAGACCCATTATAACATACGCCTCCATAGTATGGTGGACAAAATCCACACAAAAGGTCGCAATAGAGAAGCTCAAAAAAGTACAACGGCTTGCGTGCCTTGGTATCTCCGGAGCCATGCGAACCTGTCCAACAGCTGCCATAGAGGCAATAACAGGAATTACACCTCTCCACATATACGAGTACATTCAAAAAGTGGCGATCCGCAGTGCAATAAGTCTAATACAGTTAAACGAGATAAGTCTTAATGATCACCCGGAACTAAAGACCCTTCTCGATGAACTACCAGAACTTAACATGAACTGCGCGGTCACAGACCGCATTCAAAAAACACTATGCTTCAACAAACGGTTCTCCACGGAGATACCCAAGAGAGAAACATGGGTTAGTAATAACCCACCAAACAGCCACAACGGCATAAAGTGGTATACGAATGGTTCTAAAATGGAAACGGGGGTAGGAGCGGGAATATGCGGACCACACAAACGCTTTACGATACCAATGGGAAAAAGTCCCAGCGTATTTCAAGCAGAGCTCCACGGCATTCAAGAATGCGCCAGCCACATTATTTTATCTGGCATAAAAGGTGCAACCATCCATATTTTCACGGATAGTCAAGCAGCTATAAACGCCCTTAGCTCGTATACCATTGACTCCAAATCAATCACGTACTGCTTCAATACCCTACAAACACTCGGAATAAGAAGACCAAATTATGGTGGGTTTCGGGTCATGTCGGGGTAGAAGGTAACGAAAAGGCCGACGAACTGGCCAGAAAAGGTTCAGAAACACCTTTCATAGGTCCCGAACCTTTCTCCTGCACTCCTAGATCAGCAGCAACGGCAGCAATTAAAAGCTGGGAACATAGAAAATGTATCTATCTTTGGGAAAGCATCCCACGTCTAAGACAGGCCAAACGAGCCATTCGGCCCTTCACCCAAAATGCCAGCAAATGTCTAAACTTAAGCAGGCATGATATCAAAAACCTAGTAGGTTACCTTACTGGTCACCATGGTTTAAGATATCATCTACACAAAATGAGAATATCAGACTCTCCTGAGTGCCGACTCTGTCTTGAAGAGGACGAGTCAGCTGAACACATTTTATGTGAATGTCCAGCCCTTAATGGAATAAGAAAGAAGATCTTTTTCAGGGAGCAAATGAGCCCCGAGGACATAAAGAATTCTTCTACTGATAAAATTGTCCGCTTTACACGGAAAGTGCAAATTCTACTAGTTTAAACTTTTCTGGCCCATACGGTACAAAAGATCTTTTAGGTCGAAGTACCCCCCCCCCTTTTAAATCGCCTTGGCGAGCCAGAATTTATTAAAAAAAAGAAGGATTTAGTCTACATAATTTGCTATATATATTATATAAAATATATTATATATTTATAACTTGTTTATACGTTTTTGTACCCTGTTCTAAGGGTTTATTAATTTTGACTCTTAGTTTGTTACATACCTTAATATTGACCGCAGAAATCCAAAAAGTTACTGTATTCGTGATCAGCATCGACATTAATGTTGATCTAGCCATGTCCGTCCGTTCGTCGGCAAAAATTAGGCCCTAAAACTCAAGATAGAAAGATGAAATCTGAACTATATGCTTTCTAGGGCCCGAAAGAATTTCTCAAATCCGCCCACTGACAAAACACAAAAAAACAAAATTATCGAAAAAATTGAAGTTTGAGCTCGAAAGCTGAAATTTTCAATATATTGTCGTTAGGGGCCCCAAATGCTCGTGTTGTACGATTTTTAAAATTCACCCACAAAGTTTGAGCTGGGAAGCTGACATATATAATATATATAGTCTGTGGGGTCCTGAAATTCGCACACTGACACGCCCAGTATTGAAAATAAGAACTGTTTTATTAAAGAAATCATTGTTAGTAATAGCAATTTTCTTCGCAAAGTCTATATATAAAGTTGTTTTGAACAATTTCCCTATAAAAAGCTGTCTGCCATGCCCACTTTGAAGGGGCGTTTTAAACAAAAACTTTGTGTTTTTTCCTTTAAATGTTATATAACAAAATTTGCAGATTCTTCTTAACAATCCAAATCCCCCATAATAGGATTTATGACACGCCCGCTTTATGAGGGATAGGAATAGGAATAGGGTATCCAGCAGTTCGCCCAAGCGGACTGTAGTCTTTCCCTATGTTTATACCCTATTCTAAGGGTATATTAATTTTGACGCATAGTTTGTAACATACCTTAATATTGTCCGTAGACCCCTAAAAGTAACTATATTTATGATCAGCATCAATAGTAGTGTCGATCTAGCCATGTCCGTCCGTCCGTCCGTCCGTCCCTCTGTTGCCAAAAATTAGGCCATTAAACTGGACCTAGATAGCTGAAATTTTAACCATATACTCTCTAGGGTCCCGAAATAATCAAGTTTAAGAATTTTTGAAATCCGCCCACAAACTCAAAAAAACAAATTTTTGGAAAAAATCGAATTTTGAGCTGGAAAGCTAAAATTTTTGGGTTGGAGACAACACAATCCCGAAAACCAAAATCCCGAAAATCCAAAATCCCGAAAATCCAAAATCCCGAAAACCCAAAATCCAGAAAATCCAAAATCCCGAAAAGCCAAAATCCCGAAAAAAGAATCCCGAAAACGAAATCCCGAAAAATAATATATAAAATGAAAAATTTGCGCAAATTTTTAATTTTATTATTTTTCGGGATTTCGTTTTCGGTATTCTTTATTTAATTTTGAATGTAAAATAGACAAGTGTTTGTCCATTCCATTTACCGTAATAATATTTTGCAATTGTTTGCGTTCTAATGTTTTGCAATTCGCAATGTGCATTCAGTTGAGCTGATCTCAAATAGTGTGATAGCTGACCGACTAGATTTTTGTTAGACAGTGAACATCGTAATACAAAGTGAGTATCGTGCCTGCCTTTATAATTAAAAACTTTATATTATCAGTAACATTTTGTGTTTGAAGTCTTAAGTAGAAATGAACGTGTCCATCGTACATCGTACCATAGAACTTGTATTATATTATTTTGTCAGTGATCGTTTTTGATATGTTTTTGTAAGACTTGAACTGTTTTTGTTATGTTTTATTTATTTGAGTTTTTAATTTTGTTTATTTTGTTGAATAAATTTGCCAAATTTTTTTGTTGGTACAATAAAATTTTTAGTTTCATTTTCGGGATTTTGGTCTTTCGGAATTTTGGATTTTCGGGATTGTGGGTTTTCGGGATTTTAGTTTTTCGGGATTGTGGCTTTTCGGGATTTTGGATTTTCAGGATTTTGGGCTTTCGGGATTACGTTTTTCGGGATTCTGTCCGACTCCCGAAATTTTTTATATATGATCTATGGCTCCTAAAACTGTCGGGAGATAAAATTTTTAAAATCCGCCCACTGACTCGCCCACAATTAAATAAAACAATTTTATTTAAAAGTCAAAGTTTGAGCTAGGAAGCTGAAATTTATAATATATACTTTCTATAGGCCCTTTATGCTCATGTGTAAATATTTTCAAAATCCGCCCACTGACACGCCCACAATTTAAAAAAAACTTTTTTTGAAAATCCAAAATTTGAGCTAGGGAGCTGATATTTATAATATATACTCTCTAGGGGCCCTTTATGCTCATGTGAAAATATTTTCAAAATCCGCCTACTGGCGTGTCAGTTAAAAAACACGCCCACAATTAAATAAAACAATTTTATTGGAAAACCAAAGTTTGAGCTAGGGAGCGTTTTTTTTACAAAAGCTTCGTTTTTTCGATAAAATCCTTTAAATGTTATTTAGCAAAATATGTAGAGCGTTCTTAACAATTCAACCATACTTAGACTTTTGTCACGCCCACTTATGAGGGATAGGAATAAGAATAGGGTATCTAACAGTTCGCCCAAGCGGCCTGTAGCCCGTCCCTATGTTTTAAAATGATAAAACTCCTCTAAAAGTGGGTATGGCAGACAAAAATAATTGTTCAAAAACGAATTAATTAAATTAGGTAACAAAACCAATTACACTTTTTGTGCGTAGTCGTTTCCATAGAAAATGGGAAGTTCACGCACACGCACTCATTTTCGGAGCGACCGACGTGTTTCCCAGGGCCGCAGCCATTTTCTTATTGTGAAGTAAGGAGCAAGCTTATTTCTTAGAGTTAAAAGGAGAGATGGCAGAGTAATTAACTTAATAGGTAAATCCGTAACAGACAAAATATTGATCCCCCAAAAAATTACACTACAGCCGTCTCTGTAGAGCAATAGTCAACAAACTTCAGGTAACGTCAAATATTAACCGATAGGGGATTTTGAGAAACGATCAAAGCTCATTTGTCGGTTTTAGGTGCCGAGAGATATGGAAGTCGACTATCTCAGATAGATCATCTGTGCTTGTGAGTCCGTGCGACTTTCATAAATGTAGGTTTGTGTATGTTGCCAACGTTCTCATGCTCATGGCAGGTCCAAAAAATCAAATCCTCGTCAACACATCACTAACTTTAATCTAACCAAAAAAAAAGGTCATATGTTTGTATATTTTTTTAAGGTTATAAGTTATAAGCAAAAATAAAAAATACGTATCAAACCTTTGATTAATAGCAGGTGAAAAGAAAATCATTATTCCAGTTTCCCCATTATTCCCCCGGAGAGGCGATCACTCTCATGTGCCACTACTAGTAATGTTTACGAACCCGTTATTCTTCCATATCCCATTGGGCGGCTCTGCCTTATCCAGATTCCGTGTCCCCAGTAATCAAACTTACTCTCGTGCCAGCGCCAAGGCCACAATTAAGAAAACCTTCAAAACAGCATTTTAAAAAACGACCTCGTTTTAAATAAACATTTCATAACGTAAATGTTTCCACGTCGGTCGGTCGTTACATTATTTTCACAAAACAAGATAATGACAAATAATGTTTACATGCAGCATCCCTGGAACAAGACTTCGCGCAGCATCTTAACACAGCCAATCACCAGCAGTAACCGTGTTCCACCTATTTTGCCGGCACCAAAATTAAACATAATCTTACAATTTAGCTGACAAACATTGTGTCCCGTACAACAGCCATAACACTTACGTAAATTATTTCAAATTCATAAATATCGCCGGACATGAGTTCGCACTCTACTACGAAACACAATTTACACTCTTGTTTGCCCGAAGATTAGCTTCCGAAAGAGCAGGACGCAATTAGACCAGCATTCGACAAGGTGCTAAAAGGAGACAATGTTGTTATGATTGCAAAGAGTGTTGGCCGACTTGGTGGATGTGGCGATAGCTTCGGGCCTTCTCCATTGTTTTTTTGTGCCTTAATCACAAATTTCAAAGAACATGCGCACCGTAATTGGCAACTACACTAATGTCTGGAGTGGTGGACACTGCAACTGCGGCGGACCGGGCAACAAAATTCACCTCTCTGTACTAATCTCAGTCACATTTTCTCTGCCCATCAGCAGACACCACAGAGCACAGACCCAGCGCACCGCAACACCACCAGCGGCCAAGAGGTGTCGTGGTTAATTGCCCACTTATCAGGATACTTATTTTAAATTATTATATTGTGATTTCAAGGACTTTGGTTGGTCGCATATGACGCCTTAATGATGCACTTATGCGGGTAATGAATGAGATCCCAGGAAAAACGCTAATTGATGCCGTAATCAAAGTTTATTGTTTTAAATAACGGTTATATAGGTACGTTACTCAAAATATAACCTCTGTAGGTATATTACCGTCAGAACCAGACTTCATAATGTTATTGTTACTGTGAGACTATTATAGTGGCAGCTGGATTACAGTGGTGCTGCCGATTTAAGAGAATCAAAATAGTTTTAGATTAGCGAATTACAGCTGGGGAGTTGCCTGTTTCTGTCAAAACTTGAGTATGAAGAC
Source organism: Portevinia maculata (assembly GCA_949715645.1). Classification (NCBI taxonomy): domain Eukaryota; kingdom Metazoa; phylum Arthropoda; class Insecta; order Diptera; family Syrphidae; genus Portevinia; species Portevinia maculata. The sequence goes on from OX454527.1 coordinate 44,404,086, forward strand.
AAATTCGGTGATCATAATTGCATTAAAATAGGGCAGGCTTTAAAACTATGGTATTGCACTTTTAAAGTTTTTTGGACCTTCTTTCCTAGTGTTTGTAATTCTGTTAAGCATTTAGGCTCTTTCAGTTCATCATCAGCGGTCTTGATTTGGTATTTCTACGCTATATTCTGCTTGATTGGGTTAAGCAATGAAATTGTATTCGTGTCATAGTGTGACCGGTCGACTAGCACTTGATTTTGGTATGGTGACGCCAGACCCATTTTCGTAGGCTTATGAAATTCTTCATTTCGAAAAACAACTTTGCCATCAAATGCTCAACATCGGTGTACTTGTATTTAAGAAATCGCAAGGCCTCCGAATCTGAAGTTGAGAGAAAAGAAACTTTGCCTAACGAATGATGGGTGACGAAAAGAGAATGAATTCATCGAGCCGGCGTCGAAAATGATTTTGGTGCCTAAATCGAATCAGCCGTTTGATTGAAATCTAAAGCAGCTGAGCTTGATGGGGTACCAGCCGAGTTTGAAAAGCATATCCGGAAATATTAGCCAGTATTTGAAACGTTTTCCCTTTTTGACAGACGCCAGCTTAGTGCTATATTTAGAATAGTCTGTAAACTATACCCCAAGTTTCTGGATTTGGAGAATGCTTAAGATCGAATGGATAGAGGAGATGTTGGGCCTAAAATAATTTTACCAACATGTCAAACATTTTTTTAACACCTCTTTCTAAATGAAACATGGTTGCTCACGTTCATAAATTGTCTTTTTAGTAACGATTGATGATGTATTTACCTTCAATGTATTATGTAAATGGTCTTTCATTAAGGACTTGACAACTTCTTTTTTAAATAAAATGCAAACTACTTGAGATATCTCCAAAAAAATTGTATCAAAATATTTATGAATGGAACTCAACTTCGTTCATATGTCCACCACGGGAACGTATGCAGCGGCCGACACGTTGAACCCAATTTTCGATGACTCGACCTTATATTTCGACCGATACGGCCGCTATTTCTCGTTCAATATTATCTCTCAGCTCCTCTAACGTCGCCGGCCCCATGTAGCCCCATAAAAAAAATCTACAGGCGTTAGATCACACGATCTCGGCGGCCAACAGACGGGTCCGTTTCTCGAGATAATACGTTCACCGAACTGAGAATTCAATAACTCCATTGTTGCAACCCGCTGTGTCGTTTGTGGCATCGTCTTGTTTGAACCACGGCACATACCACTGATGTCCAATTCATGCAATTGCGCAAAGAAATAATGTTCCAACATATCTCTGTAGCGAATACCATTTACGTAACGTGACGGGAATTTTCATCGACGAAAAAAAACGGCCCAATGACGCCACCGGCATGAAAACCGCACCAAACAGTGACTTTTTGCGGATGAAGTGCTGCTTCATGAAGAACATGAGGGTTCTCACCTGTCCAGTAATGCATATTTTGCTTATTGACGAAGCCACTTAACCAAAAATGCGCCTTATCGCTGAAGATGATTTTGCGATAAAATTCTTAATTTTCTTCGATCATGTCCAGGGCCCAATTCGAGATCGTACGTCGCTTCAGCTCTTGAGTCAGCTTGATCTTGTAACGTTGTAGGCCAAGATTCTTACGTAAGATTCGCCATAATGTGTACTGGGAGAGGCCTAATCCTTAAGAACGCCATAAAATTGACTGATTTCGCTGGTTTGCGACGGACGCCTTTACAGCAGCAATATTCTCCACACTTCGGGCAAAACGTAGTCTCACTGGCACCGCAACATCAAGCAACGAATATTCTGACTCAAATCTTTTCACTAGACTATGAATTGCTTGTCTACTGGGACAAGAATTACGGCCCAAAATTGGCGTTAACGGTCTTAAAGTTGCGACCACCGATTCGGAATTTCGGTAGTAAATTTTAATTATTTGTAAACGTTGTTCCTTCGTGTACCTCACTAGGATGAAAATGTTACTGAATATTTTGATATTGACGTTCGGTAATCGGTTTAAGGGTGCGTTCACACTGAAAGTTTGAAGTTGTCAAGTCGATAATGAAAGACCCTTTATTACCATCATCTCCATAAGACACTGAATTAAGTTGACGAATACCAACAACGGGTACGGCGTGCCTGCTGATGAACGGGGATAGTGGGGATAGCAATATTGTACCCGCAACGGAAAAATAAAAAAAATGCTATCAACCGCAAAAGGCAAACCACAATATAAATCGGGCATTTAAAAGGTATGGTGATTGCGATGAGTAGTACGAGTACATTGAACAGACCAAACGAAGTCTTCATACTCGGCTTATGGCACATACCAGTCACATTAAACATAATAGAGCAAATAAATCGTCGGTAGCTTTACATGCTCTAAGCCGTAGCTAATTCGACATCAAGTTCGATAATGTCCGAATGCTTAAAAACGTACCTAAAGGGCCCAACTTATACAATCCGTCGGATCCGTTTATTCAACGTGGAGCAATATGGATACACGCATTCTTATGGAAAATATGGCAAACATTCAAAAATTTAAGTTCACGTATAAAAAAATTGGGAGAGGCAGATAGAATTCAATTTTCAATTCAATTTTTTCTTTATACAAATATGTACATAGTATAGAAATTAGTTTACAAATTGTTCAAACAATTTTATATGGAGGTAATTCTCGTACACACAGAATAGTTAGTGGCATCTATATTTAAAAAAAAAAATATAGGTGATGCCACATTTGGAAATTGGTACTTTGTGTGGGGTGTACAAAGGCAGATAAAAATAAAGGATGGCGTGAGAAGGAAGTTAGAAAAAATAAAAATCACGGCAATTTAGAAAGAAAAGCAATCTATAACAAAAAGAAAAAGGATACAAAAAAGGATAAATTCAAATATTTAATACATAATTACGTTTAAATTAGATAAAGAAAGTGGGCAATTTTTTTTTTATTTTTTTTTATTGCTGCGAGTTCCCGAAATCGGACTTTCCCAATACCCGCATCTCATAAAAAAGACCTTCAGAACTTTTAAGTAAAATAGGTGACGCAAAGGAAGTATTTTCAAGGACCTGAACAGGTCCATAGTGTGAGCTGAACGGTGGGAGCTACAAACTTTTCGTATAGCAGATTTTTGAATGACAGTTAATTTCTGCAACTTACTTAAATAAGCACCACCCCAACTGCAGAGTCCATATTGCAATCTTGAATGGAATAAGCCATAGTAAACCATTTTCATTGTATTCGAAGAGCAATACTTTCTAAGACGAAAAAAACAACGAGGAGAAGAAAGAAGATATTTTTTCAAAAGAGAAATGTGGTTGGACCAGTTCAAATTTTGGTCAATAGTAACACCAAGATATTTAAAACTATCAATACCTTCAATTTTGAAGCAGTTAATACTGCAATCAGCGTTTCTATTAAAAGATGGTTTATTTTGGAAACTGCATATGTTGTTCAACAGCTCATGACTTGCACAATCATGGGAATGAAATACTATATCTGAGTCGGGGTACTCATGACCAGTAAGACTGAAATAATACATCAGTTTGGTTTTGTTACTAACAATAAGCCTGTTTTGTGCAAACCAGCATCTTAGTAAAAAACGTCATGGTTTATGTTAGCTATTAAATCCAAGGGACTGACTGAACAGTAAGCAATACCAAGGTCGTCGGCAAAGGCTTTGGTATTACCCAAGAAAGGAAGTGAAAATAAGGAATTTATATATATAAGCAATAAAATTGGACCAAGTACAGAACCTTGGGGCACTCCCAAGTTATTTGTTTTAGAGCTGTTTCCAATTTTTACACGTTGAGTTCTATCTTTAAGATTTGTAAATGAAACCTCTGAAGCCGGCCTTATACAATTTATCAAGGAGGATTGCGTGGTCAACCATATCAAACGCCTTAGTAATGTCGACAAAAAGACCAGCGCAAAAAAGTTTGTCATCTAAACCCTTATACAAAATAGAGCAGAAGTCCAGAAGAGCATCCTCCGTGGAATGACCAGTCCTAAAACCAAACTGTATGGGACTAAACAAATTTAGATGATCAAGATAGGCTAAGATTCTCTGATCCATATATTGAAAAATAAGAAAAACCATTTCAAAATTAGTTTCAATTTCAATTTATTTAAGGACGATGTACACACGATTAAAATCGTGTGTAGTACAGTTAAAAAAAATATATAATGTATACATATAAAAAGAAGACATCGTAGAACAATAATTATTACACTAATTTGTTTATAAATGAAAAAAAAACCGATCTGCTAGTTTTAACAGAAATATGATTTGCAAATGAAATTAATATAAATAACCTTTTAGTTTTATGATTAGAATTTAGAAGAAGGACAATAGGAATAGGTTAGGAGATAGGGGGAGAAGAAAGGAAAAAAACAGAGGGAAAGTACTCGTAGATTAGCCATTAGTATGAACAAAATAAATAAATGACAAAGTTATAAACATTGTGTTACACGTCGTTTAAATTCCGAGACAGATTGATCGCTTGAACACGATTATCAAGACTGTTCCAAAGCCTAATTCTCTGGACATGGAAAGATCTCTCCATCACCAACCTGTGAAATCTTGGCATAACGATGTCGATGTAATTAAAAAGTTTGCGTAAGTAGGGTGGACAGGTATTTCTTAGAAGTTTAAAAAGGAAAGTCATTGCACGTCTTTTTAGATAGGTGTTTAAAGAGCATCTATCTTTATGTTTAGTTAAGTTTTTAAAGTTAGTTAGTTTAAAATAATTTATTTCTTGAAATCTATTATAAATATGTACATATAATTTTAAAACTAACAAGGTACAAAGATGCTAGATTAGAAAAATGAGACATTCTGTATTTTACAAATTAATTAATAAGAAAATAGTGATGAATGCCACTTCAAAAGGCTTAACAGTATAAGATACAATGATGTGGGTGGGGTGACCCTACAGAAACAGTTTTCAAATACAAAATTAAAAATAAAGAAGTTACACAATTAAAGCAAGTTACAGTTACTTAAGTTAGGCATTATAGACATGATAATTATAAGAATAGAGGTGTAATAATGACGATAGAGACAGAAACAAAAATTAAACCAGAATATCAGTAATTAAAGATTCTAAATTACCATAATGAAAATTAAAGAGCCAGCGTTTTACATTTTTAAAAAACAAACCGGATATTGATATATATATGGGAGTTTGTTAAACAAGCGATAAGATGAAACAGTATAAAAGTTACGATAGGCAGTGGTACGAAATATGGGTACAGATAACAAATTAGAAAAGTTTCCACGTAAATTATGAGTTGAAATTAGACGAAAATTACGATTGCCAGACTTCATAAAGAAGGACTTCAATACACTTTCAAACAATATAAATGACGAACAGGAAGAATTCTCAGGTCACAAAACAAGGGATAACTAGGATATCTAGCTTACGACATATTATTCTTAAGACATATTTTTGCAAAATTAGTAAAGGTTGTATTTTATTAAAGTACTAGCTGCACCTGCCCGGCTTTGCCCGTGCCCGAGAATTCTATTGGCCAATATGTTCGAGTAGACTTCCTTATAATTGTCTATAGCGGGTATCCGGCGTATGTTGCTGCGCCTAAAAAAAGAAGACCGATTTTGACCAAAGTTCACAGAAACACTCTCAGGCCAATACCGAAGATTGCCTGATTTGAGCTCAACCGGTGAAAGGGACTGCACGTTTTTCTCCGCATGGCTTAGGTCGCTCACACAACTTCGTTGTTCCGTTTAGGGTAGGTGCTTGTTGTCTGGCAGGCGCCTATGTCACCTTACTTCTGCGAATCAAACAACAAAGCGAAAATAAAAAACTTCGATTGAATCACTTTTCATTCACTTCCACACCGATTGTTATCAAAGTTGGAAAAGCAACTTTCCGATGTCCGATTCACAAAAAAATGCAAAAAATTTCAATAAGAGTTATTTGAATAAAATATTGAATGAAAGTGCGCACAAATTCCACAATAAGCTTGAAACGTTCGTGTGGTCTCCCTCTTTCATATGCTTGTTCGGATAACAAAATAAGTGACGTCTGTACGGTCTCTGTATCTGCGTCGTAATTTACACGCATACGCACATATGCATGTGTACTCACTCAAATGCCCATATCTCACACACCGATGCAGATATAGCCAAACATAACAACCTTCGTGCAGACGTCGCCTTTCATGGAAAAAAAATTCATTGGAATCGGTTAACGCGTTTGGCCAAACACCGGCAACAAACACAAATATGGATTGATTTTTATATATAGAAAATATTACACAAAAAAACTTTTTATTATTTCACTTAAATTTGTTTTTTTTTTCAAGGCACATGATACCTACATATGAAACACACAGTGTATAAATACATTGTCAATTTTATTTCCTTTTTTAAGAAACACATAATTTACACACCGATGCAGATACAGACATCGCACATACATAACATCCTTCGTATAGACGTCACCTTTCTTTAAAAAAAAATTTCATTGGAATCGGTTAACGCGTTTGGCCAAACACCGGCAACAAACGCAAATATGTATTGATTTTTATATACATATATATATAAATAGATATAGATATATTCTCATATCAATTTTAATTCACAAAAACTCACAAAAACGCAATGAAGAAATCCGAATCCAACAGCGCCACCAAACATGAAACAAATTTGGCTTCTCCGTTGATCGATAATAGATGGCGTTACGTTGCGTGTCTATCTGACAGTTCAATTGTGATACGATATGTTACATTCAAATGTGATTCTTTATTTGGTTGTTGCCAAAATAAATAAATACAAAATGAAAAAAAAAAAAAAATTTAAAAAAAATCGAAAAAAACCTGTCGTAACACGCTGGGTGGTCAAAATAAGCCATTTTGAAATTTAGATTTTTTTTTCTTCTAAAACCCGTGCTGAGAACATACCTTTCCAACAAAGTATAAATCATCAAAATCGGTTCGGCCAATCTCGAGTTATGCCGTTACATCGCTTCGGACACTTTCTTTTATATATATAGATGAACCTCCCCAACACGCAATACCATATTGTAACTTAGAATGAAAAATTCCATAGTATATAGTTTTTAGTAGTATTTTTGAACAGACATTTCGCAAGTAGAAGAAATGCCTAAGCCTATATCTAAAATACTGCCTTAAGGTTTCCACATGATTCAAGAAACTCATCCTGGAATCAATAGTAAGCCCTAGATATTTAAAAACATCCACTTGTTCGATTAAAAAACACTTTTCACAACAATCTATGCTGCTACAAAAGGACGAAGAAGAACAACTAGATACACAATTACAATTATACAGTTTATATCTTTGGCACTCAGGTGCATGAACATTTTCTTCCATCTTTGAAGTCGCAGATAAACTGTAAAACATAATTTTAGTTTTGGAGCTTATAACTAAATTATGTTCAGCGAACCATTTTCTCAATAGGTTGTGATCCCAGTTAATGTCCGAAATTAAATCTAAAGGACAATTGCAACCATAGGAAAAACCAACATCGTCCGCAAACGCAGTAGGTGTACCTTTAAAATTAAGTGAAAATAATGAATTGATGTAAATAAAGAACAAAATAGCTCCTAAAACTGAGCCTTGGGGTACGCCCAAGTTAAAGAACCTAGTTTCGCTCCTTATGTCATCAAGCTTCACTCTTTGCGACCTGTTGCCAAGATAAGACCTAAACCAGTCGAGCATGAAACCACGAAAGCCCGCTTTTTCTAATTTCCTCAACAGGATGTTATAGTCAACCATATCGAAGGCTTTGGTAATGTCAATAAACAAGCCAGCTGTATATTTTTTACCATCAAGGTTAGACATTATTTGAGAGCAGAACTGTACAAGGTGGCGTAAAAGTAATCCTCCTATCAGAAAATGCAATAAATTTTGCGATTGGCCCCTAATGTCAGTTCTGTTTTGACATTTGTGTAGTAAACACATGCGAAATACACGTTAATAAACAATGTTACACTACACTGCTCCAGAACGCGGAATATTGGTGACTATTTATTTGAGCAATAATCGGTCGGTGACTTTGGCACAACGTGAATTTCGTCGCAGATTTCCTACCCGTCTAACGCCTACTGGTGAAACACTGCGACGTTTAGCCGCTCGCCTCGAAGAGACTGGCACAACACGAGATGCTGCCAGGCGTGGCAGACCCCGGAGTAGCCGTTCTGCAGAGAATATTGCTGCTGTAGCCGAAGATGCCATGGGAGCGCCGTCGACATCGACCAGACGACGTGCCACGCAAATGGGTATCAGTCGACGGTCTTTACAGCGTATTTTGGTACAAGATTTGAAGATGTTTCCGTACAAAGTCCAGACGGTGCATCAGCTGTTATCTGCTGACCGCCAATCGCGTCTAACATACGCTCAAGCCATCCTTAATCACCACCATGAGGAAGATGATTTTTCATCAAAAATAATCATGAGTGATGAGTCCCATTTCCATCTTAGCGGGTACGTAAATAAGCAAAATTTACGCTTCTGGGGCACTGAAAATCCGCGTGTAACCCACGAAGAGCCATTACACCCGCTCAAAGTCAATGTATGGTGTGCTGCTTTCGCTGGAGGAGTCATCGGACCTTTTTTCTTCGAAGACGTCGCGGGCCAAACGGTTACTGTGAATGGTGAGCGCTACAGAGCAATGATCAACGAGTTCTTTTTGCCAAAACTTGATGAATTGGGATTGGAAAACATGTGGTTCCAACAGGACGGTGCAACGGCACACACTGCACATGCCACAACCGATATGCTGAAGGATGCATTTCCCGGGCGCCTAATCTCCCGTTTTGGCGATTTGCACTGGCCAGCAAGATGGCCTGATTTGACCGCTCCAGACTTCTTTTTGTGGGGCTTTTTGAAGTCGCGGGTTTATGTCAAGAAGCCTCAGACTCTTGCAGCTCTTAAAGACAATATCCGTCAACAATGTGAGGACCTATCGCCGGAAGTTTTGGCCAAAGTGATGGAAAATGCCATAAAAAGGGCTCAAATGACAATCAACTGTGGCGGCGGCCATTTACATGAAATCATATTCTCGACTTGATGTAAAAAAAAATTAAAAGACCAAATAAAAATAATCCACAAGAAGAATCAAAGTTTTTCATTTTTTTTTTAAATTACAGCCAAAAAACATCGGAAGGTTATTTTTGCGCCACCTTGTAGAAGTGCATCTTCAGTTGATTTTCCTTTTTGAAATCCAAATTGAACTGGACTAAAAAACGAATTACAATTTAGATAACTCACTATTCTATTTTTCATCAGTTTCTCAAAAATTTTACTGAAGACTGGAAGAAGTGAAATAGGCCGATAATTAGAGATGTCAGCAGCGGAACCCTTTTTCAGCAGAGGTACAACATCTGCACATTTGAGTACTTCGGGGAAGACACCAGAAAAAATACAACGGTTGAAAATATCTACTAGAACATTCAAAGAAGAATACGCAATATTTTTAACAATGATATTAGATAAACCATAAGCATCACACGAATTTGATTTGTCAAGAGTACCAATCACTCTTAGAACCTCGAGAGGAGTTATGGGCTGGTACATAAAACTGTTTACTTCAATCTGTTCGGTAAAACTAAGGTTGGAAGAACATGGTTAGGTTAGGTTAGGTTTATGTGGCTGTCGGCAGAAGCCGACACACTTAGACCAATTTAGGTCCATTGTGATACCACGTATATTATCTACCTCAACTCTGTAGATGGGACTGGCCAATGACACGCGGTTGTTCTCAAACGGTCCCCCATCTACGTACTAACCGCGCCCAACGTCGTTTAATTACGGTGATCTGACGAGAACCGATTACTTTTTTTACTTTACTTTTAAATTCATTTTTATTAATTATTAGCTTATATCAACTTAAATACTAGACAAAAATGATTAAATCTAACTTAAAATTAACAGGATACTTATTCTAGATTATTGATCCTTATGCGGACGCCCTAAACTTAACTCTATCTTATAATTATTGCCTTTCGGCCTAAAAACTATTTTACGAACTAATCTTACATAATTATGTTTTTATCGAGAAAATTGTTAAGAAAACTCGGAATCTTTATCAAATTTTATATTTTTATATAAAAAAACAAATTACAAACTACCTACTCTACTTACTTAAACTACTTAGCATATTCTAACTATAATTAGGATTCTGAGCACTCGTTGCCTGGCGCAACAAGTGGTCAAAATCCCAATTGCTTTCCGAGCGCCTGGCAGTCGTCAACGTGCACACGCGCCGCCGTGAGCCGACTGAAGCCTTACAGCGTCAGTCAACTCCCGGAAGCACCACCACACGTTGGCGAGCCCGGCCTCTCCCAAAAACGCCCTAGCTGACTTAATCTAACTTATAAGCTAAGAGGATGTTACCTAGAGTAACGCACCGTCCTGGGAGGGCATGTTGACCCCTCCCCCCTCAACAAGCCACCAAAATTCGGCGAATTGCTTTTCCGTGTCGAATATATCCCTCTCCGATATTGCGGTACTAAAACGGAGGAGCTCATGAGCATTGGCGACGTCCCCGTCATGGCGGAGCCGCTTATCTCTCGCGCTGCGGTAGCGATGGTATAAGACCGGGATACCATCCCTCGTCTGTACCAGCCCTTTTGAATCAATATGGATAAATGCCTCTGGCGGGATAAAGCCAGACCGGAGCGTACTCTCTATGTACATTTCATTGGGGTAGTAAGCCCCAAATATCAGACTATTGTCGCTGGCCATCGCCCTTGCAACGTGCCTTCGAGTGACCTTAATGAGGAAATTGTCAATCCTATTCAACTGAGCCCCATCGTATAGGACCTTGTTGGGATAGTATTTTATATAGTTGGATTCGGGCGTTCGGAACAACCGGAGACAGGTCCTAAGACATTGTCTCTCCAAAACCCGAATCTTTTCCATATAACTAGGCGCTATATTAAACCACAATGGACAACCATAAGCGATGATCGGCCTTATAAGGGCCACGTAGCAAATGACCTTCACTCTAGAGTCAAGTTGACTGCTATGAAACAGTCTCCTTGTCAGAGCATAAGCCTTCTTGGCCCCAGCAAGACAAGCAACTATATGTCTATCGAAATACAGATACTGGTCAAGCCAGATACCCAGATATCTAACTACGCTTCTCACCGCCAATGGCTGCCCATTTTGTCCAATAATGGCCAATTTCTTCCAGTTTTTTCTGGTATCCCTAGAGGCCCCAGCCAATGGAGTTCTGAACAAGATTGTTTCCGTCTTCTGAAAGTTGATTTTCAACTTCCAGTCGTCGCAATATCGCTTAATTTGATCGAAGTCACGCTGCAAAAGGATATTAATGACCTCGATTTTCGGACCTGATCTGTATGCCACCAAATCGTCGGCATACGCTATAGCATGTCTGAGTGAACCCACCAGATCACTCGTGTAAATGTTAAACAGGATCGGAGAATTGACCGCCCCCTGCTGTAAACCGTTTTTAATTTCAAAGACTCTGCTCGAAGTCACGTTGCCACATTTGACAACGAACTTCTTTCCCATAAGCATATTATAAATTACATATAGCAAATTTTTGTGCATCCCCCGCCTGGTCAACTTGTAGAAAAGTCCCTCTAACCATACGGTGTCGAAAGCCTTCTCAAAATCAACCAGACAAGCACCCGTGCATTGGTTTTTGCATTTATTCCACTGAATGTCGGAAACCAGTTTCGACGCGGCATGAATAGTGTCATGCCTCGCCCTGAAACCAAACTGGTTGTCCGGGATTATGTTGTTGTCCTCGACCCACTTTAACAGCGCTCTATTTACAACCTTTTCAAAGACCTTGCTAATATTCGGAAGCAAGCTAATTGACCGGAGATTGGCAGGGTTCGTCCTATCTTTACATTTTTTCGGGATAGGGTGTACCACAGCTACCTTCCAATGCGCCGGATAATGTGCATTATTCAGCGCATTGTTAAACAGCGTGGTGAAAATATCTACAGCCTCCAAAGGCAGGTGTCTCAATACGACGTTTGGGACACCATCCATCCCCGCCGACTTTTTATTCTTTAGTGACTCGAAGATGCACAGAAGATCATCCTTCGACACGAACAAGTGCGATGCATCTCGGCCATTGGCGACAACTGCATTAGCATGGTTTTCATCAGTGAACACGGTGAATCCGTTATTCTCAGATCGCCAATTCTCAAGTTCGGTGCGCAGATAGAAGTGGCTCACCAGAGCCCTATTCTCAATGTCGTGGTTACGGCGAACAGGATTGTTCACCGTATACACGGCCTCGAAACAAGCGCCCAGCAAATCCACTTTCTCCTGTGGGTCCTCGACCACGAAAAAATCGTCGTTTGAAGCGACACTTTCTGGACTTATTCCAACAGTCAGTACTGTCTGTCTGTTCTCTGCTGTCTGGGAGATTCGAACACAAGGAATATCATTGTGATCTTTCCTCCTGAACAACTTATTTATCTGTACGAGAACCGATTAACTCGACGTGGTATAGTCGTTGGTTGGAAGAACATACTGAACATATTAATTTCATGGAAGAAGGCTGTAAGCTTTAAGCTATATTAGTGAAATAGAAGTTAAATTCGTTAGCAATAGAAAGTTTTTCAGATACATCGCAGTCATTGACTCTAATATGGCGATATGTGATCGGACCTTCTTAGATTAAGCACAAATCGAGTGCAATCATTATTAGATTAAAATAGAGAAAACATTGGAAAATTAGAGGAAACTACTGCACTTTCTGCCACCAGCGAAAATGCAGCTCGAACACCGATTGGTTTGGAACGGCTTGTTTTTTTTTTTTAAACTCGACTGGAGAAATGAACAATTGTGTTGTATTGGCATCTACGGATAGTAGGATAGTAGTCTTGAGATAATAGTCTTGAGATAATTATTGATTAGGCAAAAGTCATATTAAATGCAAGCAATGTGTTTTCGGCTGACAAAGTTCGCGACGGATTCTATCGGACGGTTCTCTCAGTTAAGTACGTTTAACGTTTAACGAATTCAATGGGATGGGCCCTTAACTATTGCAAGGCGCCTCGATGCATATGGAAGCGTTTTCATACACATGAGCGACCAGCTAATGAAAGGGGATATTGGCAATATTGTATCAGCGTTGTTCGATTTGATTTAGTTTTTGTTTCTTTTGCACTAATTTGTTTATTTCGATTTTATTCCGTTTTGATTTTGTTCTTCAATACTTGTTTAGAGTATTGCTGATGATGACCGATGAGTCGAATAAGACTTGAAACGCATTCAAATAAATAAAATCAATTGACGAACCAAATTACATCTGATTTTCTTTTGGTTTTTAATTAATGTTGCGATGAATAAGATGTTCTTCGTTTTTCTTCATTCGAAATTTAAGAGAGCTCCTACTGATTACAATAAGAGGCAATATGTCTTCGCTCGAAAAAGAGTCACTGCCGCGATACGTTCTGCTAAGCGTTAAGCTCTAGAGTCCTGTGGAAAAAGCTTGAAGAATACAGGTGTGGTTGATAATGAACAACCATGCGTTCAGTCCCACTGAAATAGGCTCTGTTCTCATTCCTACTTCATCGAATGCTTGCTTTTTTAACCTCAGTGATTCAAGTTCAAGTGAGTGCTTTGCTTTTAGATGCATAAGTAATCTGGATGCTGTAATAGCAATTCGTTCGGTTAAATCCAATGCATCTGGCCGTGATAATATCTCGCCAAAGTTTATTAAAACTATCCTCCCTCTTCTACTTCCCTATATAGTTCATGTTTTTCCAATTACTGTATATATAGCTGTCAGTTTCCAGGGCAGTGGAAGTGCTCCAAAATCATTCATATTCCATAAAAATCAAACCCCACTAACCCCACTGAGTTTAGACCCATAAGTGTACTTCCCTTTCTTTCAAAAGCTTTTGAAAAGATTTTGTCGCAGCAAATTCAAGAAGATTTGGAAAGGCGAAATAAGCTCTCCAAGTTCCAATCCGGTTTTCGAAGGAAGCACAGCTGTGAATCAGCCGTAGTTTAACTCACAACCGATTCAAGGACAGCATTGAACTCAAATGAAATAAGTGTAATGGTGACTCTAGATTTTTCTAAAGCGTTTGATTCAATTAATCGTTCAATACTAATAAACAACCTTAAGAATAACTTTTAGTTCTCTAGTTCTGCCCTGAAACTGATTCTCAACTATCTATGCGATCGCTTACTGACAGTTCAAAGTTTGAACTTCAAACCGATCAGGAAAGTTTCAGTCCATATACGGTTAACGTAGGTGTTCCTCAAGGGTCAGTGATAGGACCACTTCTTTTTTCTGTCTTTATAAATGACCTTCCTGATATTCTCGAAAACTGCCATGTTCACCTTTATGCAGATGACGTCATTATATACATGTCCAGAAAACTGGGGCTGGTGGAAGATTGCGTGGCTAGAGTAAATGAAGATTTGTCGCTTATTCAGATGTAGTCTGATATAAATACTCTAAAACTAAATCCTGCTAAATCGTTGGGTATGGTTTGCTTCAGAAATGAAATTTCATTACTTGATGTACCTCCTCTTGTTGTGAATGATGTCACTATTCCCTACGAGGAGCAGGTCAAATACCTTGGATTTAGAAGTTAAGTTGTTATGATGCCACATCTGATACGATCAGAAAAGTCTACGGTGGGCTACGAAGCTTGAGAACATCCGCGCATATGCTCCTTCCGAAGATGAAAATGCATCTGATGAAAAGCTTGGTGCTCTCATATTTTTCCTACAATTGTACAGTGTAACTAACCCAGTTTGGATTATGAATGCAGGCGTAAAATGAACGTTGCCTTTAACGATTGTATTCGGTATATATATGATATTCCAAGATGTGTTAGTGTTGTGCAACAGAAAAGGGCCCTGTTAGGAATGAGTTTTGACGAGTATTATGATTTTAGAACCATCCTTAGGCTTCATGGAATCGTTCATAGCAAATGTCCTTAATATTTGAGTGAATAGGTATATTACGTTTGTTCAGTCACCAAGAGGTCTTAGGCTTCTTTTACCGCGATTCACGCACACAGTGGGAGAGCGATCTTTCTTCGTCAAAGCTGTTCGATTATGGAATTTTCACTTCCACTTTAATTACAAAGAACAAGTTCGTCAGTCGTATTTCGGGAAAAACTATTTCTACACATGTCGCAATAGAATTAGTTCAAAAAACATAAAATCTTTACAATCTTCCTTTTATCATTCACTAGCTGTCCCGTGCTCGCCTTGCTTCGCCAGTCTGCCACTTCTCAAATTTAAAACAAAATATGTAGTTGTTGATAAGAACGATAAAGAAAACGTCGAGAGTGTCCCTACTCATTATATGGATATACTCTGAGTGTGACTCCGTCTCAATGTCATTTACATTTCATACCCTATCTTTCTCAATCCCATGGTCATGCGCCATAGAAAAAACAACACAAACTGCAAAAGTTTCATAAAAAAAAGAAAGAAAAAGCACATTGCACAAAACGTACAGGTAGAGAAACATGCTTGTGCCGCACACACACACAAATTTTCCTCCACTGAACGCTGGGAAAATCCAACGATCTATCTTCAATCGAACATTTTACTTTTTGGACTTGTATAAAATTTATAAAATAGTTTAATGGTTATTGTTCAACTTCAGGATAACATACAAAGATAATTTATATCTTAAAATCTTTGTACATAATTGAACTTTATATTAAAAAAATCCTATTTCATTTGGATGAGTCATTCCAAAGCTAGGAGCAAGAAAGCATTCGAGAGTTACAACTTTTCTTAGATATCAGCTTAGATCTCCGTTTCTGAACAGCGGATGAAGCATTTTTCACCGGTAAAAAGTAGCCTATGTCCATTCTCAGGCTAACCAACGACCATACCACGTCGAGTTAATCGGTTCTCGTCAGATCACCGTAATTAAACGACGTTGGGCGCGGTTAGTACGTAGATGGGGGACCGTTTGAGAACAACCGCGTGTCGTTGGCCAGTCCCATCTACAGAGTCGCGGTAGATAATATACGTGGTATCACAATGGACCTAAATTGGTCTAAGTGTGTCGGCTTCTGCCGACAGCCACTTAAACCTAACCTAACCTAACCATTCTCAGGCTCTAGACTATCTGTGTACCAAATTTCATTTAAATCGGTTCAGTAGTTTTGGCGCTAAAGCGAGACAGACAGACAGACAGAGTTACTTTCGCATTTATAATATTAGTATGGATAATAATTAATACAAAATTCGATACTTAATTTTAAGAATTATTTTCTTGTAGTATCACGCAAGCTTCAAATAAAATAATAAATGAAATGAAATGGATTCGGCTCAAAATTGTAGGTCCCTTCCACTTCGCAAAGAAAGTGGTTAAAGAAGCTAAGTTTTAGGCCCTGTGTGGGCCATTAATGCCTAATATTTTTCTTTTTATGCCAGTGGCAGACCCTCTTCAGCCAAACCACACAAAAGCTTAGTCACAACTACATATCTTTAACTGAAATGTACTATTTTTTTTATATATATATTTAAATAAATCTAATTTAATCTAATCTAATAAATAATTTAACAAAGTTTTCCTGTCCTAAAATGGATCTTTTTAGGATTAAGCAGTCATAATTCCTCGAGCTCTAGTAACATTTTCAATTAGCTGCAGATAACTTTTTAGAACATTTCACAATATTTTAAAGTTAAGCGACACAATAGTAGGTACATCCCCTTCCAACTCGGAGAGCACCCACTGTGTCTGTGTGCTGTTACTTAGATCGCGTGTGCACATTTTGTTGTTGTTGTGTATTCAATTTAAACCAAGTGGGGGAACTTTTGCTTCTCACGATCCCATATGACGAACATACCATTAAAGTACCCGCAAATAAAAATTCAGAATTCTCTTGCTCCTCCAATAGATTAATCCCACACATAGAAAACACGTGTACCGATGTATCCATGCAGCTTGTATCTGGCATGCACTTTGCCGGCATGTAGTACACACATCGCGTCTCAAAACAAAAATAGTCGGCGCATGCATGTTCGACTTGTATGTAAGGACGACCCTGGCCGAACGTGAGGTCGAAGATGTTCATCTACGTGCGCATCTCGGAATTAATTTTATTTCACTTGCACGCGCTCATGTGTAAGATCATAGATTGTATTGTGTTACCCCATAGAGCGGGCGGCAGTTTGGAAGTACGGCGACGACACTTTTGTGTTGCCAGGAAGAGTGCACATTAGAACTCCAGCGGATTCCATTTTCGGAAGAATATTCTTCATGCATCCGTTCGTATCAAAATGTGAAGGTCACTTGTTGAAGTAAGCACTTTGTTCGAACTTAATCTATCAAAGCTGATTTTTTGAAACAAATTAATAAATAAGGAGATAATCCACTACGTGACCAGAATGGAAACGTAAAAGGGAAGAAGGAAACGTACCTATCCACACTGCCTCGCACGAGCCTTGGGAACTTTCAATCGCGAGCCGTTCTCACGGCCTTTATATGACTTCTGGAATGAGAGGAAACGAAAAAAGGTGAAAAAGAAAAAGAATATTGCAGCTAAAATCAAGGAGCACGATAGTCGAATGCCAGCATTTTTGCCCACGATACCACTCGAAAGAGGTAAGCGCGACAGGCACACGAAGCCTCTATTCTCCTGAATGATGCTTCTGCCGCTGCGCTGCTGCTGCTGCTGCTGCGACTGATGATGATGATGTATAGATCCATTTAGAGTCGGGACGTCGATCGCCGTCTACGTCGCCGTAGTCGACATCGCAAAGTAAAATGTGGCTCTTCTGCCGGCTCCAAAAGAAACCTTTTCCCAAAATAGATCTTGAATTCCATCAGCCACCACCACTATCTCTGTTCCTGTCACGAAACCATACCTGCACAGGCAGACCAGTGTTCGCGAATGAATTGCTGCGATCAAAACGATGATGATGGCACTTGGATGATGACGGCGATGAAGGTACAGGTCTCAAACTCACCGCACGGTCTGGGACAGCAGACAGGAGTCTCACGACTTGTACAGATCCACATCTATAAAAGGCAAAGATGTACACGGTGCATTGTTGAAGCGTGTGCGAGATAAATGACCGTACGAACCAGCGATCGCGATCATGGATCGTGGCAACAGATCCATATGCTACTACCTTCCCAACGTCTGCGGAGTGCAGATATGTATACCTACTCATTGGGAAAGTAAAACGTGCATCATTGGACGTGCAAGCGCACCTCGCCGGCTTCAAGTATGGCCAAGTATAGCACAAGCACAGGCATACAGTAGAGAGGATGTGCTGCTTGTCGCAAGCTGTTTTAGGTAAATCAAGAAGGGGCAACTTCACTTCAATAAAAGTGCCAAGAAGATGGTGGTACATTAATCCAGGATTCATATCTAACTATGGTATGTATGTCTATTCTTTGGCTGTGCATGCCGCGGCCTGCCGTCTGTCTATCATAGCGCGTGTGTGTATGTACGGACGCGGAGTCCGGTCGTCTTGATTGCTTCATTTTTTTTACTCGAATATCGTTTTGTCTCTTAGACATCAATGGGGAGCATGTGAGTAGCTCCACGGTCATGGATCGCATCTATATGTACATGAGCTGATCATTGCTCACTCTAGGAGTGGGTAAAGTGTTGTGACTCGAGGCGAGCGTGGTGGCATGACTTTAAAAGCAATTATTTAAGAAGTGAAGTTGCATCCTTGCTCACGTGTTGTGTGTCTATTGTTTGTTGGAGTCGCGCAAATGTTTGTTTCGAGAGTAATTTCATTGATCGTGCACTTGATGGTAGATAGTAATCGCGTTAAAGGCGTGGAAAGTTATCGTTTCTAGTTCTATGGGGGGTTACCTATAATCTATAGGAAGCGCTCACGATTGATCCTTCATATTGGTGATTAAAGGGGAGTTTGCTAGATGATCGTACTAATGACGAGTTTTGATTTGCTTAAACCAATTAGAGCGAATTGACAGGAATTTACTTAAATAGACTTTTACAATATTTGGGGTTAAGCTTAGTCAGTCTATCGGGCAGTTGCGATTCAGTTGTGCCGGGTGACGCTGGAAAACACGCGGTGCAATGTGCAGTATGGAAACAGCTCTTCCGAAGTATTCCAAACCTGCACCGGTTCCGCAAGGAGATGCGCTAATCAATATCGTAATCAATCTTCAATCTTGTTCTGACACGAATACTGCGCAGGGCAGCTGTCGACACGGAAGGCACCATCTTCAGCAGATCCGCCAAAGTACTGGGATACACAGACGTTATTAACGTCATCGGCCGATATGAGCGTGTCGTGTTAGAGACTATTATAGCGATTGAAGAACAGGCCAAATTGGTTGGCCTGAAGTCAACGAGAACAAAACGAAGTATGTACTTCCTTTCAACAAACAAACAAACATCTGTCCACCGACAATGTCACTGTTGATAGCAGCAACTTCTTCGTAGCAGCAACTACCTCGGAGTAAATATCAATTCCACTAGTGACAACTTTGTGGAGATCCGACCAAGAATCACCCTAGGAAACTGTTGCTACTTCGGTTTGGCAAAACAAATTTGTTCAAAACTGCTAACGCGGAAGGCCAAGTGTGAACTCTACAACACTGATACTGGCAATTTCTGCTTTATAGTTCCGAGTGCTGTACGATAAGCAGGGAAGTTGAGCTAATATTGAGTTTATTCGAGAGAAAAATACTCTCTCGGATATTTGGCTGCATGTGCAAGGAGTAAGGAGTGCGAATGGAGGAGATGATACAACCGTCAACTCTATGAGTGCTTTACCGAGTGTCTATGTAGCCCAAATAGCTAAAACTCGTCAACTACATTCACTACAATTTTTATAGCGGCAATAGCTCTTATTCCACATCCATAACACATCTCGCTTTTGAACTTCTGAAATGAGAACCTGCATCGTTGAATTTCCGACAGATATTGCGGGCAAAATTAAATCAGTTTGATTTTCAAGCAAAGGCGATTCGGGATTGCCGCAACACGCGTATTGTCTGCAATATCGTGTCTACGTTGGACACCCTTAATCCCAATGAACACCGCATTGACCGTACTTTCGCTGGACACATTGTAAACATCGCACTTCACAGCATCCCTACTGTTCCGCCTGTGTTGTACGCCAGTTTGACTTAAAAAATATCGGCAGAAGTCCTGGTTTCAGATTAATTTGTCACTGAGGCCAATCGAATTCTGGTGTTGTTGTATTTGTGTGACCCAGACATTTTTATTCCAACTTGGATTTCGCGATTGTATAGGAACATTCATTGATATTGCCTTTTGAACGGGATCTGTCATTTTAACATAAAAGTAACAACTGAGCTGGTAGCGCATCATTTTCACTGAAATAGTTTTCTTTTTGAAGTGAAGGCTTTCTCGGTTCTTTGACCTTTCTATTCAATCAAGCTTCGTAACTTCTGCTGTCTTGCAAAACATATTTAGCTCAGCTGCCGTTATGTTATCCAACATTCCAGCTGTTAGCTCTCTGGATAAAGCCAATCTGCTTGCCGCTCAATTTGCAGCTAGCTCAACGCTCACAGATTGTTCTTTATCTCCCCCTGTACTCGAGCGCGTAGAATACTCCATGGGACCAATCCACTTTCGCACTCATACAGTGGCTAGAGTACTTCGAGATCTTGACATACACAAATCCGCTGGGCCAGATTGTATTTCCCCTATCGTTCTGAAGAGGTGTTGTTCTACGCTGGCGAAACAACTGCGTAAGTTTTTCTATCTGTCCTATTCTTCAGTGCTCTTTCCGAGGAGATGGAAAACAGCATTTATCCAGCCTGTACCAAAAAAGGCAAATCTTCTTCTCCCTCCTCCAACCGACCAATTGCACTTACGTCCCTTCTTTCTAAGGTCATGGAGACGCTGATCAACCATCATGAAATATCTTGAATCGCGAAAACTTCTTAATAACCGGCAGTATGGTAAAGTGGTACGAAAAGTGTAACCAATCTCTTCACCAAGGTGGTGAAAGTAAGATCGTTGCGCTTGATATTTCAAAGGCATTTTACAGAGTTTGGCATCAAGCTCTCTTGTCAAAAATACGTGCATTTGGAATCGATGATACTCTTCTTCAATGGATTAGAAATTACCTTTCTTGAACGTTCCTTCAATTCAAGTTGTTTTGGACGGTTTTAAGTCTGCAACTCACCAAAAAAATGTTGGTGTCCCCCAAGGCTCTGTTCTGTCCCCGACTCTCTTTCTCAATTTTATAAATAATCTCCTATCTGTTACTTCTAATCTAATCAATTCCTTTGCTAATGACAGTACCCTCAGCTTCTCATATTCGTTTCTTGGTTCACGCCACTCATCTTCGGGTGTGGAATTGGAAGGGCAACAAATGTTAAGCTCACTAAATTCCGATTTTAACAGCATAACTCAGTGGGGTACAATCAATAGAGTGGAATTTAATGATTCCAAAGCTCAATGCCCTATCATGTAATTAAAGCAAAACTTACACACACTGCCATTATCCATGAATCTGAATGGCACTTGCATCGCTGAAACCGAAATTCTTTCCATTCCCGGTATGTGTATTAATGACAACCTTCGTTGGAATGACCGCATATTCGATGTCTAGGCAGCCTTAAGCGATGTAAGAAATATAGATAGATAGATAGATAGATAGATAAATGATTTTATTTCATATAGTATTACAAAGTATAATACAAGTACAATTCATTATAATGCCTTTTTACAAGTTCAACGAACAAGTTGTAATTACATGAAAGTTGGGACTTTCTGTATTTTACTTACAAAAGTAGTGAAACAGTTTTGAATGCTACTTCAATTAGTTATTACATTTAAATTAAAGTTTATGATGGGGTGGCCATTCCACCCCTTCTGAACTGGCTACAATTTATAAGGCGTTTATTCGCCCGAAACTCGAGTACAACGCTCATATCTGGTCCGCTGCACCAATAACTTATTTGGAGCTTCTTGACAGGATCCAAAAACGCGCGATTAAACTTATTAACGACCGAGACATCGCGAGATCGATAGACTCTCTTAGTCATCGTCGTAATGTCTCCTGCCTTTCGTTATTTTATCGTTATTTCCACCATGACTGCTCAAACCAAATAGCCATTTGCATTGCTCCCCTTGAACATTTCAACCGCAATACCCGCCATACAAGGAATGCTCATCAGTTGACCCTCAATCCTGTGTTCGAACGTACAGTGAAGTTCAAAGAATCTTTCCTCAGCCGTACAAGACGAATCTGGAATACTCTTCCACGCATTGTCTTTCCTTCACATTATAACCTACAAACATTCAAAAATAACGTGAGTCGGCATCTCTCCTTTTCTTCTCACCCTAATTTCCTTAACGCCCGCGCTGTGTAGCTATTACATTATGTATGCGGTTTTCATGCCGGTGGCGTCATTGGGCCGTTTTTTTTCCTCGATGGAAATGACCGTCACGTTACTGTAAATGGTATACGCTACCGAGACATTTTAGAACGTTATTTCTTTGAGCAATTGCATGAATTGAACTTCAGTGATATGTGATTCCAACAAGACGGTGCCAGAAGCCACACAGCCGGTGCAACAATCGAGTTATTGAAGTTTCAGTTCGGTGAACATGTTATCTCGAAAAACGGACCCGTCTATTGGCCACCGAGATCATGTGATTGGACGCCTCTAGACTTAATGAGGCTACATTAAAACATTGGTCTATGCAAACAAGCCGGCGACGTTAGAAGAGCCCAGAGTCAATATTGAACGAGAAATAGCGGTCGAAATGTGCGGCCGAGTCTTCGAAAATTCCGTTCAACGTATCGACCGCTGCATACGGTCCCTTGGTGGACATATGAACAAAGTCGAATTAAATTCATAAATGTTTTGTTAGTAGTTCAAGCCAATAAACGTTTTTTTAGATATTTGAAGTTGTTTACATTTTATTTAAAAAAGAATTTGTCAAGTCCTTAATGAAAGACCCTTTATATACATACCTACATAAATGTTGCATACAATTTCCCTGTGACCTCTTTCTTTTCAAAATCTAACTCTGGGCTCTTTTTTCCTATCGGAATTCGGCAAAACATTTTTGTTTTCTTATGGCCAGTTTCACAGTGAAGGTTTAAACTTGAGTTCAACTGAACCTTAAACTGAGTTCAATTTTTTGGTTAAACTCGTACGGTTTCACAGTGAAATCTGAACTTCAGTTAAGTTGAACCATTGAATAAATACGAATAGAAGGGGACACCGTACATTGCTCAAACGACAATGCGACACTTACAAAAAGGTGACAGCTATAATAACTTTAATGCCCTTTTTATGATATTATTGGTTTTCGTTTCTGCTAATTCATATATCCCATTGCTCAAAAGGGGTCAAAAAAATCCTTTTGGGATTTTTTTTTGAAAGCGAACTGTGGGAATATTTATGAATGAAGAGAAATAATTATGGATGTAGATACATTTGTATAGCTATGTGTTGTGATGGTTTTAATTTTTTTGGTTGATGAAAGCGCAGGCATGTATAGGTATACATGCAATCGTTTAATAGTTCAATAGGTGTCTGTCTCACCATGAAAAAAACAGTTTTAAGTTTTTTTTAATACATTTTTGAGAACAAAAAATTATTACATAAATGCATACACTTTTTGCATTTGTGTTTATCATAGAGGGCTTTGACTTTTTTCTTGTAAGTTATGTGTCCTTTTTTTGTATTTTGTTGAGTGCGTGCTGCGTGGTCCGTTTACGAGTGGGAATCACTTGCTGCGTGTTTTAAGTGCATATTCGGTTCTTTTTTGTAAAGGTAAATAATTGTATTGCACTAAATTCATTGAATTAGGTAAAGAGTAAAAATGGTGTACTGTGATTATAAGGATTGCTCAAATAAATATAGTTCAGGTGTTCCGCGGTTTAAATTACCAAAAAACGAAGCTGTAGCCAAAATTTGGCTAGTGAACTCGGGAAATAGTTTTAGCGAAAAGCTAATTACCAATGAACCTCTTTTCATTTGTGCTGATCATTTTAACAGAAGTGAAATATGTTTAAACATTGTTATGTCGCGAGTAAATATGGGCGCAGTTCCTTATAATTACAAAAATACAAATTTAACGGAAGTCGAACACAATAAGAAAGTGTATGTGAGGAATATAACGTAAGTTAAATTAAATCTTATCATAATATTTTCATGATTTAAAGTGGATGCCATTTAAAACAAAAAAGTTACCTCGTGTTATTTATTGTCCTACGAAATTTTTTCTTTTTAAATTGTCTGGATAGTTTTCAAAAAATCTAGGATAAGTCGTTTTCGAAATATTAAATTTAATTTTGCTATTCAAAAAATATTTGTTGGTGTACCTTCCTACAATATATTGGCTGTTTTTTACATGGTTATTAAATCTTGAGCATTTGAGCGACTTGAACTAAAAGAATCATTTTTTAAATTTAAATAATTTTGAATGTGTGTTCTTTAAAACCCAAACAGTTCTGCCTACAAAAAAAGGAAAATTACACCGGTTGAAGATATTAAGGAAAACGGTTCGACAGTGGATATAGATGATGAATTTCTTCATTTGAATAAAATACCTCCTCATAAATTTTATACGAATAATGCTAAAAATTCACAAAGAACTTTGAATAATGTTTGTCAACCGCAATATTGGTCACCAACGCCGCCGCCGTGAACAGTCCTAATAGATATTGACAAACTTCTTAAGTCACCAAAGTCAAGCAAGCTCAAACCAATGGGTGTATTAAAAGATACTTGCAATAATATCTTAAATGAGGTCTTAGAAGCAAAAACAAAAAGCGTACAAACTTTCGTGAAAAGCCAAATTATTCACAAAGAAAGAACAAAATGGAACGCAGAAGAAAAAGATCTTTACTTGAAATTCCATTACAAATCTCCGTCGTTCTATAAATTTTTGAAAAATGAAGGATTTTTATTGCCATCCCAAAAAACCTTAACTCGATGGTATGACATGCTGCCGTTTGGAACTGGCATTTCAAAAAGCATCCTTTGCATGCTTAAAGAAAAACTTAAAGATCTACCAATTAGCCATAGAAAGTGTGTGCTCGTCTTTGATGAGATGAGCACCAAAGTTGAATTAGAATACAATTCCAAAGAAGACGTTATTTACGGGTTTGAGGATTTGGGTGAGCTAGGGAGAAACAAGAGAATGGCTAATCACTGTCTTCTTCTAATGCTCCGAGGCCTTAATCAATCCTGGAAACAGGTACATACATAAACATTAAACATACATATTGTATATATCATAGTAACATACATTATATTGAGTAATTATATAATAAAATATATCGAGCATTGAAATAAATCAGGACAAATGTCAGCATTTAATATTATTAACAATAACAATTATAACTGAATGCTGACATTATAATAAATATATGTAGATAAAATGGTGGTTGAGGTTCAATTTAACAATTGCCCATAATCATAGATAGTTGATAAAAACTTTTTATGTCGGTGCTGAAGTATTTTAGTGGCATTTAGATTGTGGATATAGACAATTTAAACTGATATGCATAGATACAAAAATAAATAAAATTGAATTCCCACGTATATTATGGAGTCTTCCATACAAAATCATTAGTGGTCGATATTAGGGTCACTTTTTGAAATGTGTTAATTTTTATTTATTTAATGTATGTAGGTATTGAAATCATTTGTTTTTAACTTTTCTGTTTGTTTTTTTTTTAACTAGTAAGTAGTATTTTTATCAACATCTAATTAAAAGACTTAATAAAATTAGACCTCTTTATGATTTAACATGAGTTTATGTTTTGGTATTCCATAATCGTTGCACTTCCTATAAATGCACATCAAATCTGGTTGAAATTTCGATGAATTAAAGAATTTTTTAGCAAGGAAGCTGTAAACTAGGCTTTTAATTCAGAGCTGCCAAATGATATTCTATATTTGTATAAAAAAGCTGTGTCTAACCCGCGTGTTACTTTTATAGACTCGAGTTTAGTTAGAATATGAACATGCATATGAACCAATGTATGCATTTTTATAGTTTATTCAATAGTTATTGAACAAAAAAATACAGTTATATCGTAAGCACGAACCTATATCATCTATGTTTTCTTATCTTATCACTATCATTATGCTTATTTTTATTGATTCATCATACATATTTTGCAAAATCTACAAGCATAAACATATTACATAAATGGTACCTACCTACACCTATGATTTTTTTTTAATTAACTGAACTCAAATAGGTTGCTATACCTACCTACAAAGTAAAAATAAGTATCTTTCTTAATTTATTGTTCCTATATTTTTTTGTACTAATGTTATTGAGAAAAAAAAACAAAATAAAAACCTTATTACATAAATCAGACTTTGAATTCTTTTAATTTAGAAGGTAGGTACCTACCGACCAAGATTTATACAATTGTTAGCGCTATTACTCACGAAAATCTATTTTGGCTTTTGGATTCTTTCTTACGATGTATGTAGGTTTCGTTAGTTTTAAAGGTTTCTTAAGTTTATTAAAATTATAAATACATATCTACCTATCTTAGAAATCTCATATATTTTTAATAAACTTTGAAAAAAGATGAAATTACCTAAATGAGACTTAGATTTGCAAATCAATATATCTTATCAAACTAATAATAAAATTGAAGAAAAACACAAAACTCTCAAATCAATCATCATGTCGAATAACATGCACAAGCACTAACATCATTTTCGTTTTCATTTTATGAATGAGAACGAAATAAAAAAAAAATAGAACTTACCTACAAATACATTTTCTCAAGCGAACGTGATTTGGCCTTGAATGCCTTTTTTTGTAAAAACTTCAAAAGACCAACCTAAACGGTTCTTTTTTTTGTTGTTCATTCCAAATACAAAGAACAAAATATTCCCCTTTTCTCCTTGACCTCGACTATTATATGAGTAAATTTCCCATAAGGACCAAATCTGTAAAATGAGTTTTGTATTTGATAATGCGATACAATTATTAAATTGTTCGCCGCGGCGATACTAGCGCTTTGTCAAGAATATGTGTCGCCACCTAGAGTAGGTTTTCTCCGGTGTCCCTTCTATTTGTATTTATTCAATGGTTGAACTTCGTTTAACTTGATTTTATGAATCGAAGCTGGCAGCATTTTTCGTTCTTATTAAATAATGTGACGTTATGTATTTTTTATTCTCCTTTTGACATCAAATTTTGCAAACAAAAGACATTTGGGTGGTAACTTGGTGTCCGGCAGCAAATGTCCAAAATAAACTACGGAGAATTAAATCACAGAACACACAGCAGGAATTTTCGAACAGCCCGCGAAGTAATACCTAACGGTGGCCCGCGGGGAAAGTGGTTGAAGTGTATAGTGGTGTGGACACAGATCAACGATATGCAATTGAAAAACCATCAGTTAGGCATTGAGCTAATGGACGACACACATATATACCACTCGTAACGCTTAAGGATTTTCACTGCCCCACGTCTTTTGAAAGTCTGAAAACCACCAACAAAATATATTCCCAAGGATGGTAGGTCCCGCGAAGCTAAGCTGTAATCGTGCTATAACTGCACTTTCATCCTTCTGCGAAAACGTCATTGATTGATAAGACTCTCCAAAAAGGAATGTGGGTCATCACGTTCATCCCATCAACTACCTAAAATCTTTAACCAAATGCTTACATATATCGTCGTGCTAGTTCTCATGTTTGTACCATCGCTGAGTGAGTTAGCCCCTCACCTTTCCACCGCACCGACGCGGTACGAATTTGAGATTCATTGTACAATGTTTCTTGTGGATTGTTGCAACTACGTAAAGGAGTCATCATATAGCGTCTGCATTGGTAGCCCCTGTCCGCCACTATAACATGATTTCCAAATTCTCCATTTTCAAACCTAGAACAGATTCTTGAATTGTTGAAAATTGTGGAATCATGACTTGATCCAGGTCACCTTGCAACTATGTCCATTATTTTGAGCTTTGGATCACACATGGTCTGCACGTTTAAGGAAAAATACCCTTTTCGGTTTCGAAATATTTCACCATTTGATCCCCCTAATAAAGTGTTTCCAAATTCAAACGGTTTAAACGGCAGAATACAGTCGTTTGACTTAAACTGCAAATTGAACTCAGTTTAAGGTTTAAACGAAACTGTGAAACCGAATAAATTGCTGAACTGAAGTTTAAACTAAAAGTGGAGTTTAAACTTCTACTGTGAAACTGGGGGTTACAATTTAAAGCAAAAATATATTCCATTTCCATTATTTACGAATTCTTTAAAGAAATGCATGCAATTTGATTTTTTTTTTCATATTTTATTGGCCATACAATTGTTTCACTGCTTTCGGATGAAAAAATACACGATCACTGACAAGGAAATTCCAAGCAATCGAACTCGATACTCGAAATCATGCTCGATATCATAACTCACATAATTCAGTGACGTATTGCTCGCTAGCTGATGCTGTCACTCGGCCCCAGGTTTGAAACAATAACCAATTATTAATTTTCGCACTTTACTTCTAGCGCTGAAAATAGTTCTCGATAGAAAAAAACGAACTAAGGCTGCCCATAAAAAATCACTTACTAAACTGTACCGATCAAACCATATACTCAAAATTGTGTCAACAAAACACAGTAGTTTTGAGGTTTTACTTAAATCTCGCCGGTTTAATTCGTGACAAAAAAATATTTTATTCGGCAAATTTTCTGATACTATTACACATAATGGGGGGTGATCTAAACTGCAGACACAGAAACTGGGGTTGTATTAGAGCAAACTCATGGGGAAATATTTTGTCCGATCTATCTCTTATGTTGCCTATGTCTATATTGTTTCCTTCTAGCCCTATTTATGTTCCAGCTAGTTCCCGTGGAAATCCTTCCGTTTTAGATCTATTTATTACAAATGTTCCTGGCCTAATATCTCAACCATTTGCATTAAATGAGCTTAGCTCTGACCATAATCCGGTTATTTCTCAAATTCGTTGGTCGGGTTTGGAAAAAGTGCAATATGTGTATGACCTAAAAAACACAAACTGGGCTCGTTTCCGTATGGAAGTAAGAAGACAGCTTCAAACCATTCCTATGACCCTTGAAACAATTGCAGCCAAACAGGATGTTGACTCCATTGTTCATCAGTTTACAGAGCATGTCCTTAGTGCGGCTAATAATAGTATACCAAAAGTTGCGAAAAAAATCGATTGCCGTAAAGTCCCAGCTCAAACGTTGAAACTAATCAGAATTAGGAATATGCACAGAAGAAACTGGCAAAGATTCCGGCAACCTGCTTCTCGCATTCAAGTAGCTCAATTGAATAAAATAATAAATAAACAAGAGTGGAATAACAAGCTTAGCACACTTGATAAAGCCGCCAAGCCCTTCTGGAATATAATAAAAATTGTTAAAAATAAATCCAAGGAGTTACCTTGCATTAGAAGTGGTACAGAAACCTTCTTCACTGATACGGAAAAGGCGAAGGCGTTAGCTCTAAATTTCGCGCAAAATCACGTTGTCGCTCAAAATTTAAGAGATGCAAATACAAACTCCATCGTTGAACATGCTCTTCAAGCATTTAATTTAGCTATCTACGAAACTCCGCCAAATGAAATTATAACGGAATCAGACACAGAATATTTCGTAAACAATTTAGTTATTAATAAAACAGGCGGAATCGATCAAATTAAAAATATTTATCTTAAAAAATTGCCTAAAAAAGGGATAACATTTCTTACCTATATCATCAACGCATGCTTAAAAATGCAATATTTTCCTGATAAATGGAAAGTAGCGAAGGTTATTCCCATTCCAAAAGCAGGGAAGCCTCCCGATAAAACCGAAAGCTACAGACCAATAAGTTTACTAAGTGCTTTAAGCAAAATCTACGAAAAAGTTGTAAAAGAAAAAATTGTTCAAATCATTGAACAAAATCAAAGATATCCAAACGAACAGTTCGGATTTAGGCGAAATCACGGGACCTCAAATCAAGTTCTTAGGATATGTAATATAATAAAAACTAACCGTGCAATAGGTAGATCAACAGGCATGATTCTACTAGACATCGAAAAAGCTTTTGATTCAGTGTGGCATAATGGGCTTACGTATAAAATGATAAATCAAAACTTTCCTCCATTTCTCTGTAAAATTGTCCAAAGTTTTGTGTCGAATCGTTGTTTCAAAGTACATGTTAACAGTAGTGTGTCCGACATCATACATTTTCATGCAGGCGTACCCCAAGGCTCGGTCCTTGGACCCGTTTTATATAACTTATATACGTCCGATTTCCCGACTCTTCCGGAATGTGAAGCAGCCATATATGCTGATGACACGGCAATACTTTCCTCGCATGAATTCGGTTTCAATATTGAGACGAATTTAAAAAATGCGACTAAAATATTGCAAGAATACTACGCAAAATGGAGAATAAAGCTTAACGCCGAAAAGATCCAAGCAATCTTTTTTACACGAAAAAGAAAACCTTGCTTCATTCCGGCTAATCAGCTAATTAGCAACGGAAATCCTATTAGAAGGGAGCCTTCTGTTAAATATCTGGGAATACAAATTGACACAAAACTGACTTTTAAAGAACATAATATGAGGACACTTAAAAAAACAAATATTGCAATCAAAATGTTATATCCATTTATAAATAGAAATTCACTACTTTCAAACGAAAATAAGATTATAATTTACAAAACCATCTTTCAATCGATTCTCTTGTATGGCTGCCAGGTGTGGGGTAAATGTGCTGAATGCCACATAAAAAAATTACAAACATCTCAAAACAAACTATTAAACATAGGGACGGGCTACAGTCCGCTTGGGCGAACTGTTGGATACCCTATTCTTATTCCTATCCCTCATAAGTGGGCGTGACAAAAGTCTAAGTATGGTTGAATTGTTAAGAACGCTCTACATATTTTGTTATATAACATTTAAAGGATTTTATCAAAAAAAAACGCTCCCTAACTCAAACTTGGGTGTTTCAATAAAATTGTTTTATTTAATTGTGGGCGTGTCAGTAGGCGGATTTAAAAAAAAATTAACACATGAGCATAAAGGGCCCCTAGAGAGTATATATTATAAATTTCAGCTCCCTAGCTCACTTTGAATTTTCAAAAAAAAAAAAAAAAAAAAAAAATTGTGGGCGTGCCAGTGATTTTGAAAATATTTACACATGAGAATAAAGGGCCCATAGAGAGTATATATAATAAATTTCAGCTACCTAGCTCAAGCTTTGGATTTTCAAAAAAAATGTTTTATTTATTTGTGGGCGTGTCAGTGGGCGGATTTCGAAAATATTTATACATGAGCTTAAAGGGCCCCTAGAGAGTATATATTAAAAATTTCAGCTCCCTAGCTCAAATTTTGGTTTTTCAATAAAATTGTTTTATTTTTTTGTGGGCGTGGTAGTGGGCGGATTTTGAAAATTTTATACCCCGAGCAGTTTTAGGAGTCATAGATCATATATAAAAAATTTCAGCTTTCTAGCTCAAAATTCGATTTTTTCCAAAATTTTGTTTTTTTGAGTTTGTAGGCGTGTGTGGGCGGATTTCAAAAATTCGTAAACTTGATTATTTCGGGACCCTAGAGAATATATGGTTAAAATTTCAGCTCTCTAGGTCCAGTTTAAAGGCCTAATTTTTGCCGACGGACGGACGGACGGACGGACGGACATGGCTAGATCGACATTACTGTCGATGCTGATCATAAATATAGTAACTTTTAGGGGTCTACGGGCAATATTAAGGTATGTTACAAACTATGCGTCAAAATTAATATACCCCTAGAATAGGGTATAAAAATGATGCTTAATTTGCCCTGGCATTATTCTACTTTAGCTCTGCATATTAAAACAAATGTTGAGTTTATCTCCAATAGAATAGTAAAGCTCAATGACTCCTTTAGGACTAGATGCGACATCTCTAATAACCTTCTAATAAATCAATTAAATACAAAATAGCTTAGTTAAACATAGCAATGTTAAAATAATTTATGAACAAATATACCCATATGTTAACTTAGTTACTGTTATTTTATTTACTTCTCGAATTATTATTATTATTTTATATATCTGTTATCTGTTAATTTTTTTTTGTTAATACAATATCACTTATAATTATCCATTTAGTTATTTATTTATTTATTTCTTTTTTTTCTCTTTTTTTTCTTTTTCTTTTCTTTGTTCTTTCAAATTGAGGTTTTTTTTCGTTGTTTCCTCAGGATCTATTTTGTAAATTTAAAGCACCACTTGAAATTATATAAATACTTTTTCATTAGAAAGATATACATTTGTAAATCATATCTCTGTACAAATAATATACTCGTGAATTGTGCGATACAAAGTGTTTATTATTAACGAAATAATAAAATATCAAAATAATATATTACACATGTTGTTAAAGTTAGCGAGTGGCAAAAGATTTTCAACACTTTAAGATCTAATGGAATTTTAATAGATAAGGATTGGAAATACCTTGGAGATGTAGTGTCGCAAAATATTAGACGAAGAACTGTGGTAAGTCAAAAATATTTGTATAAAGGGTGAATTTCATAAGATTGGCTGAGGAGAAATTTTTTTTATTAGGAAGTGTATAACAAATTCTAAAAATCAGTTATGAAATTCAACCAGTAAACGTTGCACAGCACGCCTCATTTAAAATGTTGTTTACTATTATTTTTAAGGCCAAAGTGCACAACAGTATAAAAACAGGGGCAGCTGGTGGCCAGCAGTTGAAATTGACATATCTAGACAATATCATAATCGATACCTATTTTTAAAGAGTAATGATTTTTAATTTTAAGAAAAAAAGTGTACAAAAATATTTTCAAAAAAATGAATATACGAGTATGTATTTATGTTTTTGAAGCTACGAGTTGTTTTATTTTCTTTCAGTTTCACGAAAAATAATGTAAAATATAACTCAATGGGTTTTCGTCGTCTAAGTTGTCAAAGTGATCATGTAGGTTTTCTTCTTCTACTTGATTGCTTGTTGGCAATTCAATGATGTCATTGGTTTCATCGGGAAATGTTCGTCAAAATTACGCAGCACTTTATAATTTGAATTTCCCTTCTTGGTTGAACTCTCAAATGGTTGAGGCAAGGAAATTTTATTTTTAGAATACCGATCGCATTCTCTATGATCCTTCGCGTTGATTTATGGGCTCTATTATAGAGATCGATTGCTGGCGATGACGTTCTTGTAACCGGTGTCATCAGCCAATCTTTTAACGGATTCCCCAAGTAAAACGCAGTGAGGAAATGGCCGGAATCCGTTTTCTAATGTTGAAAATAACGGGCTTCTTCGGAGAACTCGCGCATCGTGAACACTACCGGCCCAATTAACGTATGCATGATAAAATGTATAGTCGGGACCGCAAACCAACATACAATTAATGGAGTGGTTGACGTGTCTATCGTCATACGCTGACTCGAGCTAGTTAGGTGTATCAATTTTAATTAGCGTTCCATCGATACATATATAAACAAATGGCATACCCTAAAATGAATATAAATATAATCTCAAGTGCATGGATTTGTATGGTGAAATATATATACCGGCATTATTCAAGAACCGTTCACGAATGCTTTCGTTTTCTTCTGCCCGTCGCACAGTATTTTTAAAGAAGCATTAACAATGGCTGAACAAACACGATGGACAGTTCTGCATACCGTAGATTTGGATATACCATGCATGCCTGCGATTCCGTGATACTGTCCACCATTTCCAAGCCATTGTAAAGCTGCTAAAAATTGCAATGTCGGTGTCAGTGAAAATTTTTTTAGACTCATTTGCGATCCTATGTTCAATTTG
This sequence comes from Portevinia maculata, assembly GCA_949715645.1. NCBI lineage: Eukaryota > Metazoa > Arthropoda > Insecta > Diptera > Syrphidae > Portevinia > Portevinia maculata. The sequence goes on from OX454527.1 coordinate 44,437,788, forward strand.
TCTTATTTTTTCCTCTGCCTTAACACGTTTTAACCGAAACTTTTCGTTGAAAACAAAAGAATCTGAAATTTTATAGTTAATTCGCGGACGATATAGTTTTCTTGGTCTATTAAGCACAAAATCTTCACTTATATCACTATCGGTGCTACTATGCCTTCGACTTAAGGACATTTTTAGGTTTGAAATGCTGTTTCTTTCGTAAAATACAAATTGTTATTAAATCGACATTTTCAGCAACTGAACAAATTTGTAAAATTTCTTGATTTCGTGAAACACAAACCTACAACAAAATATGAATTTTAACAAATTTGTCCTTGTTAGCAACAAAGAAAATTAACTTTTAGTGAAACTGAAATAATGAAATTTCAACAAATTTCCATTTGTAAACGGTGCCGTGACATAAGGCCAAGCGTCATAAGGCCAAATCTCGAAGTGTGGCCTTATGTCGCTTTTTGAAAGTGACATAAAGCCAAATTCTAGCATTTGGTATTATGACACCTTGAAAAAGCGTCATAAGGCCAAATCCGGTAAGTAACATAAAGCCAAATTTTCAAAACCGTACCTCGCACCTACTGCAAATCAAACACTGACCCCAAGCAGGGGGGTTGCAGTGGGGGCAACATGCCCCCCAATAGCCATTCACTGTTTATGGAATCTACTTGCGATTTCATAACTAATCCCATAAATAGTGCAATGCATATGGGGGCATACTGCCACCCTGCAACCCCCCTTCTTGGGGTCACTGTTTGATTTGGAGTAGGTGCAAGGGAAAATTGTTGAAAACAGCACCAAGCGAAAGTGTCATAAAGCCAAATTTTTACACTATCAGCTCTGTGTCGTGGAGTGCTTAAAGCAAGCAACTATCACGAGCAGAAATTGCCGGCACTAAAAGTGCTCTCACAGGCTCATCATTTAGTGCAGGTGTTAGTAAGGACAAAACAATTAAAAATACAATAATTATGTACCTATAAAATACTAACACAGACACAAAATAATGCAAACAATTTAAGACATTAAGCAAAATATTTTTTAGCTTAATTTTACTTATATGCAAGTCAATCACATGATCATTTAGATTATAAAGGGTTCTACGCTCCAAAAGTAGAGCGACAGGGACAGCAAACGACGCCGAATTTCTTGCCGCTCTTTTGACATTTCTCTTCAGTAAGGTTTGCCATTTCATGATGGAAAGATATACGAGCTAACAACGAGTTGAAATTATTAAAATTTACTACCGAAATTCGGAGTCAGTGGCCTCAACGTTAAGAGCACTACGTCCAATTTATGGTCGTCATAATCGTCCTAGCAGATCAACAATTGAGCGTCTAGTGGAAAAATTTGAATCCACAAGCACAGTACAAAATGTTCCCGTGCCAGTGAGACAAAGAAGTAGCCGCCTCGGTCGTGCGATTTGACGCCGTTAGACTATTTCCTGTGGGGCTACGTCAAGTCTATGGTCTATGCCAACAAGCCAGCGACGATTGATGAACTTCGTACGAATATCGAACGTGAAATTGCAGCAGTATCGGCCGATTTATGCTTGAAAACCGTCGAAAATTGGGTTCAGTGTCTGGACTTCTGCAAGCGTGCCCGTGGTGGCCATGCAAAAGAAATCGAGTTCCATACATAATGGCATCGAACGTACTTTCACAGGAATAAAGAATTTCATTGATATCCAAAAGTTTTTGTTTTATTTAAAAAAAACTTTTGTAGCGCTCTTATTGAAAAACCCTTTAGATTCTACTCATGCGACTAATAGGCTCATGCCTCCCATACTTCGTTCTATGATGGGGGCTAAACAATAATTCAACACTGCGTAAATTATGGGCACCACCACGAAAATTAAAGCCAATAGACGACAGCAAGTCTGGTGCATGTATTTGACCGGATATAAGCTGCTTTAAAAAAATGATTCCACTATTAAAGCCTTCGTTGAGAAAGGGGTAACATTTGAAGAAGCTTGATACGTTGGCTGTAGGGGGGAAGGTTAAATGGATCATCCCATGGAAGTCCTCTAAGTGTAAATCGAATAAATTTACGTTGAATGGCCTCTATTCGATTTGAATGAATGGTGTAGAACGGTGTCCAAACTTCAGAGGCATACTCTAGAATCCGACGGACAAAACAATTGTACAATGACATAGAAACGTAAGGGTCATTAAATTCTTTGGCCCACCTTTTTACGAAGCCAAGCGTAGAATTAGATTTATTAATAATAGAATTAATATGCTTAGCAAAAACCAGTTTGGGGTCGAAATAAACCCCAAGATCCTTAAAATTATCAACATTACAAAGAATATGTTGAGACAGAGAATATTGAAAGGTGGAAGGGATATTCTTTCTAGAGAAAGTCATATGTTGACATTTAGAAGGTGTTCAGGGATAAACCGTTTTTATCACACCAATTGGCGAAGCTATTAATGTCAGATTGAAGAAACATTCTGTCTTGCTGACTAGTGATAGATTTATATATTTTCATATCATCAGCGTAGATCAGGATATTACTGTGATTTATACATGCCTTAACATCATTAATGGCAAGTATAAATAAAATTGGTCCGAGGTGACTTCCTTGGGGAACTCCAGACTGAGCTGTGAAAGATACAGATAGCGACCCTCTAAATTTCACTTGATAAACCCTTGATCTAAGGTATGAATTAACCCATTTTATGAAACATGGTGGGAAGCCAAAAGCCCTGAGCTTAAATTCGATTATTTCATGGGACAGCTGGTCGAAAGCCTTAGAGAAGTCAGTGTATATGCAATCCATTTCGTCCTTATTCTCTAAGGCTTTAGAACAATCATGCAAAAAACTTAATAGATTAGTGACAGTGGATCTGTTTCTTACAAATCCATGCTGTTCATTACAAATTATATTGCGACAAAGAAATATTAACTTTTCACAAACAATTTGTTCAAAAAGCTTAGGGATACACGACGCTTATGACGCTTTTTCAAGGTGTATTCCCGGGGGGAATTTTGTTCACGATAGCCCTGAATACCAAATGCTAGAATTTGGCCTTATGTCACTTTCACAATGCGACATAAGAACACATTTCGAGATTTGGGCTTATGACGCTTGGGCTTATGTCACGGTACCTTCGCGGGGGTCAGTCACCTTGACGTGTGTACCATCATTGAATTCGATGGTGCCGGTGCGAAGGCTTATGGCACAGCTTCAACGGCTCTACATATTTTGTTATATAACATTTAAAGGATTTTATCAAAAAAAACGCTCCCTAGTTCAAACTTAGGTGTTTCAATAAAATTGTTTTATTTAATTGTGGGCGTGTCAGTAGGCGTATTTAAAAAAAAAAAAACAAATGAGAATAAAGGGCCCCTAGAGAGTATATATTATAATTTTCAGCTCCCTAGCTCAAACTTTGCATTTTCAAAAAAAAAAAAAAAAATTGTGGGCGTGTCAGTGGGCGGATTTTAAAAATATTTACACATGAGCATAAAGGGCCCATATAGAGTATATATTATAAATTTCAGCTCCCTAGCTCAAACTTTGGATTTTCAAAAATTAATATACCCTTAGAATAGGGTATAAAAAAATTGTTTTATTTATTTGTGGGCGTGTCAGTGGGCGGATTTTGAAAATTTTATCCCGAGCAGTTTTAGGAGACATAGATTATATATACAAAATTTCAGCTTTCTAGCTCAAAATTCGATTTTTTCCAAAATTTTGTTTTTTTGAGTTTGTGGGTGTGTCTGTGGGCGGATTTCAAAAATTCGTAAACTTGATTATTTCGGGACCCTAGAGAGTATATGGTTAAAATTTCAGCTCTCTAGGTCCAGTTTAAAGGCCTAATTTTTGGCTACAGACGGACGGGCGGACATGGCTAGATCGACATTACTATCGATGCTGATCATAAATATAGTAACTTTTAGGGGTCTACGGGCAATATTAAGGTATGTTACAAACTATGCGTCAAAATTAATATACCCTTAGAATAGGGTATACAAAATTTACGGCCGGTTTCCCTTTAAAACTTATAATACCCTCATTTAATTATTTGAACTCTACGCGCCTCTTCTTCATCCATGTGACCAGACTTTGGAACTCCCTCCCGACCACAACTAAGCAAATAATTGGAGCTAATAATTTTAAAGATGTCGCAATAGAGTATCTACAACAACAACAATAACTACTTTTCCTTAATATTCTTTTCTTTCTCCTCCCTTATAACTTTTCTTTTTCTACTTCTGTTTCTTTTCTACTTCTGTTTCTTTTTCTACTTCTCCTATATTTCATTATGTTTATATTAGTTTTATTAAATTTCATTGTTTACTATTTCAATAACATGTATGTACTATAAAAGACTATGTCTTACTTGTACTATCCTTTATAAATAAATTGAATTGAATTCAAAAAAAAAAAAAAAAAAAAAAAACCGGACGGTAGTACGGCGAAAAAGCTGTCTACCGGCAAAGCTCTTGTGGCACCAGCTAGGATTGGGACTGTGGATACACATGGTTCCTCCACCAGCGGTTGCGAGCAAAAAAAAAACCCTACCCAACAGAGAGAGGACTGTGCATCATGGTCCCCCCTCTGCTGGCCTCTCAACCACCACCGCTTCTGCAAGGCTGACTGAAGGAGGGACTGTGCCTACTCATGGTCCTTCTAGTGTCGGCAACAGCAGTGGCGCTAGACCCACAAAAAACCCAATTCTGGCGGGGGTGGGACTGTGCATCATGGTCCTACCCACACCAACAGCGCCGGATCGCGTCATCGCAATCCGTCCTCGGCGAATTACAAAAATCGTCGAAATGCCATCCGGATCCAGCGTATGTGTGGCAACATCGCGGTGAAGGATAGGACCCCGGACAAATCGCGAAACTGGAATGGGCCCTACAAATCCTCAGCAAACCTAGCGGGGATTTGTCAACAAAACGCCAGAGATCAGTGGAAGGGACCATTTCGGTTCCCAAGAGGCAGAGGTTGCACAACACCGGCAACCCTCCCACTGTCATATCTCACAGGCCGTTTAGCGAGGTCCTTAAAGATAAAATTGTGGTCGCGGTTATAGACCGTAGTCACATAGACGGCACTATCTCCCACGAAAGATGGGATGATGTACTTTCTGCGCTCTCGGGCAACTACGCCTCATTCTTGAGAGAAAATCCGGGACCACCTCCGCTAATTCACGAATGCGGGGTGGCATCAAGGCCACATTAAGCTGGTCGCATGGACCAAAGATCGGCTGACCTCTACAAGCTTGCGATCAGTAGGCTTGGAGAGGTGTGGCCCGGTGCAAAGCTCGAGGTCGTTGCGAGGGAGGACATCCCCTGCCGGCCAAGATCGCGTATATGGATCCCCCCAATTCCATCCACCCCAGAGGGCGTCTTAGACATTCTAAGATTAAGCAACCCCTCACTACCGACCCATAACTGGAAGGTGGCGAAACTAGAGGAGCAAAAGGCTCCTCTGGCAAAGACCGATGGCCTCATACGATTTGGCTGGATCGAGGTCAAAATGAGGGTGTATAAGAAGGACGAACTTGAGGCGGGAAAACTTCCTCCTCCTTCTCCTCACCCTGAACCCTCGAACGAAGCCATTGACTTTTTATATTCTTTTATTCTCTCTCCCTATAACGTAAAGTACTCATACACATACAATGAATACATGTAGTGAGTGTTTAGATATGCTCCCCGATGAAGGAGACTTTAGGTCCGTTCGCGTACTTTATGTTTAGAAAAATGAAAACTGCCAAATCTCCAAAATCGAGAGAGAATCCTCTCATTTCAAAGAAAAGTACGCGAACGCTTTTGTATAAAAAAATGAAAAACGTCTAAGTATGGCTTGAAAAGAAGCAACCGCTGTTTTTTTTTTGCTGGCAAACTCATAGGATTTCATCATTTGACAGTTTTCATTTTCTTACCAGCCGAAATTCTGTGTGAAGAAAAATGAACGAAAGTACATTTTTCTTTCGTTCATCTTTTTACCATTTTCTCAGTACGCGAACGCGTTTGTGTAGTTTTGCACGAAAGTTTATATAAATTTACGTTTGCATATTAGTTCGCGAACGGACCTATTGTTACATGCTATAGGTGCAATCGGAAAATGCATTTTCATTGTACCTCGATATCCGTAAAAACCTACAGGAAAATGAAAATGACCAAAAAGGAAGAATGGAGATGTACAACATGTAGAAGGGAGGCTGTAAATGCTGTCGCTGAAAACCCACAACCCTCTGAGCTAACACCTGTGCAAACGACACCAACTCACCCTCCACCGAAGAGAACTAGAATTTCCCCCGATATCAACGGCATACAAACTGCAAGTCTGTTAAACACCGACAATAGCTTTTCTATTCTTGAGGAGATGAAAAGAATGCGGAATGAGATGTCAGAAATTAAAACTAGCTGTGAATTTGTTGCAAACAAATATGAACAAATAAATCAGCATATGACACTTAACAACGACATTCTTCAAAAACTATCAACAGAAATAAAAGAATTGAAAGAAAACAACATTAAGAAAGATGCACACATTTTTTTTATGGAAACAAAAATCAATACACTGGAACAACAACTACTTAAAAACAACATAGAAATAAAAAACATTCCAATCACAACCGGGGAAAACTTAATCGACATAATAAAAGCAGTGGGTAAAACTATAAATTGCGAAATAGACGACATTGATATTACAGACGTATACAGAACAAACAAACGAAATCCTAAAAACACAAACATTATCGCATCATTTGCAAACCATGCACGCAAAACCGAAATAATGAAAAAAGCCAAAATCATTCGCACAATTGCACTAACCAAAATTAGGCAGAACACAAACAACAACCAAAACAAAGATCAAGAGAGTGATGCGAAAGTATTTGTTAATAATCAACTAACTCCAACATATAAACATTTACTTTGGCTCGCTAAGAACAAAGCCAGAGAGTGCAACTGGAGATTTGTGTGGGAGACATCAGGTAAAGTGCTTGCAAGAAAAACTGAAAAGGCTCTGTGAATGATGTTAATAAAATGACATTGTAACCCTAATAATGCAGAACAAAACAATCAAAAAAAAAAAAAAAATGATAGAAAATGAGTACAGTGAAGCTGACATTGACTTTAGGGTAATGCATGGCATTATCGGCATCGATGCAGACTTCTTTAAAAATTTTAATTTTTGTTGTGTATCTATGTTTTAACATCAGATCAATAAGAAAAAATTGGAACACGTTCATAGCAGAGATTAAGAATGTTTTATGCCATATTGATGTAATTGTTTTAAATGAAATCAACATAAAAACATAGGGACGGGCTACAGTCCGCTTGGGCGAACTGTTGGATACCCTATTCTTATTCCTATCCCTCATAAGTGGGCGTGACAAAAGTCTAAGTGTGGTTGAATTGTTAAGAACGCTCTACATATTTTGTTATATAACATTTAAGGGATTTTATCAAAAAAAAACGCTCCCAGCTCAAACTTAGGTGTTTCAATAAAATTGTTTTATTTAATTGTGGGCGTGTCAGTAGGCGGAATTAAAAAAAAAGTAACACATGAGAATAAAGGGCCCCTAGAGAGTATATATTATAAATTTCAGTTCCCTAGCTCAAACTTTGAATTTAAAAAAAAAAAAAAAAAAAAATTGTGGGCGTGTCAGTGGGCGGATTTTAAAAATATTTACACATGAGCATAAAGGGCCCATAGAGAGTATATATTATAAATTTCAGCTCCCTAGCTCAAACTTTGGATTTTCAAAAATTAATATACCCTTAGAATAGGGTATAAAAAAATTGTTTTATTTATTTGTGGGCGTGTCAGTGGGCGGATTTTGAAAATTTTTTATCCCGAGCAGGTTTAGGAGTCATAGATCATATTTACAAAATTTCAGCTTTCTAGCTCAAAATTCGATTTTTTCCAAAATTTTGTTTTTTTGAGTTTGTGGGCGTGTCTGTGGGCGGGTTTCAAAAATTCGTAAACTTGATTATTTCGGGACCCTAGAGAGTATATGGTTAAAATTTCAGCTCTCTAGGTCCAGTTTAAAGGCCTAATTTTGGCTACAGACGGACGGACGGACGGACATGGCTAGATCGACATTACTATCGATGCTGATCATAAATATAGTAACTTTTAGGGGTCTACGGGCAATATTAAGGTATGTTACAAACTATGCGTCAAAATTAATATGCCCTTAGAATAGGGTATAAAAAGAAGAAAATGTTTTATATAACATTGATGGATTCAATTCTGAATTTAACAATAGAAAAGAAAGTAAAGGTGGAGAAATTGCAATTTTTATTAAAAACAACATTAGATATGAAAGAATATGTGTAAATTCTTATTCGTATGAAAATATTCAAATAGAGGTTGAAGTTGGACGTAGAAAAATATATATTCACGCTATTTATAGACCACCAAATTCCAGTATTACTGATTTTATTTATGAATTGGACAATAACTTGCAAAATAAACGTGAATTAATTGTAATAGGTGATATAAATATAAATATTAAACACATTGGTGAGCCTCACGTCATTCGATATTTGGAAACGATGGCATCCAAAAGTTTAACTAGTGTGATAAAAGGATCTACAAGAGCTGATATAGCTTTAAACATATCAACACTAATAGACCATATATTTGTAAGTCTCACCAAATTAGATATCGCATCAGCTACGGTTGAAACCGATATATCCGATCACTATATGACCATGTATGCTACAAGGAATGAAGTAGATGACAGCATCGTAAATGAAATGTCAGTTAATACTAAAATTAATCAAATCATGGTTAATCAATTGATTGCGCAAACCAACTGGCAGAGCTGTTATGAAGCACCTGAAGTCGAGGGAATTTACAACAACTTTGTTTAAAAATTGAATGATATATATACGCAGTCAAAAGGAACTAATATACCAAATAAAAGAAATAGAACGAAAAAACCGTGGGTAACAGGTGATATTTTAAGAATATGTAAAAAGCGAGACGAGCTTTATAGAAGGTGGAAAAATAATCCACTTAATATAAGCTACCAACAAGACTACAAGTCATATCGAAACGTAGTAAATAAATCTATTTTGAAAATGAAATCGCATTTCTACAAACAACAATTCACTAATGCCAAAAATGACCCACGCAAAACATGGAATGTGTTAAATGAAATTTTGGGACGAAAGAAGCAAACAATTGATGAAGTTATCATAAACAATTTCTCAGCCAACAACCTTTCGACCACTGTTACTCAACTTGCTGATCAATTTTCGAACCAGGTACAGAAAATAATACACCAATGTAACCATATAACATCCAATCACATGAATAGGTACGTTGGATCCTCTATATATATGGAAGAAGCAAACGTTTCTGAAGTTTTTTGGATGCTGAGTAGTTTAAATACCACAAAGGGACCAGGAGCAGACAACATTAGACCAATTGACCTTAAAATTAATGCTGTATATCTAGCACCTGTAATCACAATGATTATTAATCGAAGCATCATTGAAGGCACAATCCCAAAGGTACTTAAAACTTCCCTAATTCGACCTATATACAAAGGCGGATCTAAAAAAGATACTGGAAATTATAGGCCGATTGCAATTTTGCCAGTTGTAGAAAAATGTTTGGAGGAAATTGTAATAACGCGATTAACCAAATTCATTGAAAAACATAAAATCATCCAAAAAAATCAGTACGGCTTCCAAAAAGGTAAGAGCACTGGAAGTTTGTTGGGTGAACTTTCGAATGCAGTGACTACTAGCCTAAACAAAAACCATCATGTGTTAGTTATGTTTATAGACTTCAGTAAAGCCTTTGACACACTAAGCCACAAAAAGCTAATAGAAAGCATATATAGAATTGGAGTTAGAGGGGTTCTAGCTAAATGGATAACGAATTATCTATCTGAAAGAACTATGAAAGTGAAAGTAGGGAATGAAATAAGTAAAGAAACAACCACTGAGTTTGGGGTACCACAAGGCTCGAAATTGGGACCAATCTTATTCATTCTCTTCACTAATGAACTATTAAGGGTATTTCAAAGAAGTACTACATTTGCATACGCTGATGACATGCAATTGTTGTAAAACATAGATGCTTGAACACAGCAACAACAATAATGCAGGATGAATTCGACAGAGTTTCCAGATGGTGCCATGACAATGGATTAGTAATAAACGTCGAAAAAACAAAACTTATGCATATACGGACACCATATCAACCCGAAGCTATTATAAATATCTACCACAAAAACGATGACTGCCCAACAACAGCTCGAAATAAAGTAGTCGATGTTGTTAAAACCATAAAATATCTGGGTGTAATAATTGACGATCATTTTAGTTGGCAGGCCCAAATTAATAAGCTGCAAGTCCAACTAAGAAGTGCTGTTTTCGCGATGGTTCATCTGAATAAATACACCAACGTCGATGTCCAGAAGCAGGTCTATTATTCACTAGTTGAATCGCGCGTACGATACGGAATATTATCGTGGGGAAATGCTTCAAAGACACATTTAGACAAAATAATCCGTCTACAACATAAAATAATTAAAGTAATCAATACCTCTAATATAAATTTTCTAGTTCTAGATGTAAATGGCGTTTTTAAGATGACAAGTATGTTGGAGTATTATGACGACTTAAGATTTCAACAGCCTATTAAACACAATGTCAACACAAGAAGACGAGCCCAAGGACTCTTGGAAATCCCTGAAACGTTTAATACATATGGAAAGAGACAATTGAAATACGTCATTCCAAAAATATATAATTCACTACCATTAACTTTAAAAAGTATTGCTAACTTCAAAACTAGAAAAATTAAAATTACACTTCCTAAATATAAGCCATGTTAATTAAATCATAGAATTCGGAACATTTAAATCATACCACTAGATATCGTATCTTTAAATTTATATATAAACTTCTAAAGAATTAACAATTATAACTATCTAACCCCCTACAGATAAGCTACTCGTATATGCTTCGCAGGTAGCCAAATCAAATTATAACGTTTTTGAAATAAAATAAAATAAAAATAAATAAATAAATAAATAAATAAATGAGCCATCTGCTTCGTTCGGCTTACCTCGGCTCTCAATAAAGCGATGTCCGCTTCCTGTCCCCTCATACGACATAGGGGAAAGAGAAAGCCACACCGGTGGAACCAGGAATTAGGACCACTCAGAAATAATTGCAGGAAACTCTTCAATCGCGTTAAAAGCTCGAGATCACTTACTGACTGGGACTCCTATAAGAAAGCCCTCAAATTATACAAAAAAGAGCTAAGGAAAGCCAAAAGATCATCCCAGAGACTCTTCTGTGGCAAAATAGAAGAATTCTCTGAGGCATCAAGGCTAAGCAAAATCCTAGCTTCAAATCCAACCATGCCCAGCTGTCTAAAGAAAACTGATGGATCTTGGACGACATCTAGCGAGGAATCGCTCAATTTGCTACTTGATACTCACTTCCCAGGTAGCTCCAACATTACCGGGTACACTGATCTGAATAGATCACTGGCACAGGTGACTCACTCTCAAGGTCTGATTACAAGGGACAAGCTGCTCTGGGCACTAAATAGCTGCAGGACCAGACGGCATAATACCTGCCGAATTACAAATGTCTTCGGATATCATCACACCAGTATTGGAGATGATTCTGAACAGCTGCTTAAAAATGGCATACATTCCTCAGGCTTGGAGAGAAGTGAAAGTGGTTTTTATACCAAAAGCCGGGAAATACTCCCATGTCAGCCCAAAAGATCTGAGACCTATTAGTTTATCATCATTCCTCCTCAAAACGTTGGAGCGACTGATTGATATCCATCTACGTACCAACATAAATACGCAACTTCTATCTGCGTCCCAACATGCATACTGTAAGGGTAAGTCAGTTGAAACCGCCCTTCACTCTCTGGTACGCACTATTGAATACTCCCTTCATCACAAGGAGTACACTATGGTTGCTTTTCTGGATATAGAAGGCGCCTTTAACAATGTGGGTACATCTGCAATCACAGATGCACTGACAGCACTGAATGTGGAGGGTTCGCTTGGTGAATTGATCAATCTACTGCTCACAAGTCGGATTATCAACTCAAAACTGGGCGTTTCATCCGCCAGGAGGTCTGTCAGTAGAGGTACACCGCAAGACGGGGTCCTTTCCCCCCTTCTCAGGAATTTGGTGGTGAATGAACTACTGATATACCTGGAAGGGGTTGGCTGCAGTGTGATTGCTTATGCGGATGACATTGCTATAGCCGTCTCCGGAAAGTACCTTAATACTGTAAAAGAAATTATGCAAAACGCTCTCAACAAGCTAAAGAAATGGGCTAATCGCTGTGGCTTGGGTATCAACCCCCACAAAACAGAATTAATCCTCTTCTCCAGGAAACACAAGATGCCGCACATCGACCCACCCTCTATTGGTGGTATAAGATTAGTATTCTCTGACGAAGCTAAGTTCTTGGGTCTTATCTTCGATAGGAAGTTAAGCTGGAAAGCCAACATACAAGAAAGAGTAAAAAAAGCCACAGTGGCACTTTTCTCTTGCAAAAAAGCCATTGGCAACAAGTGGGGTCTACAACCCCGCATAACTCATTGGCTATATGTATCGGTCGTAAGACCGATTCTCACATATGGGGTTGCTGTCTGGTGGACTGCCCTAAGTAAAGCTATAAACTGTGCTAAACTGGGCAAAATCCAACGCACAGCAGGTTTGTGCATAAGCGGAGCACTCCGTACCACCCCCTCAGCAGCACTAGACATCCTGCTACATCTGTTACCCCTCGACATTTTTAGTAGGCAAACAGCAGCCTGTTCTGCTGTCCGCCTTAAGGCTACCTCGCAGTGGGTTAATAACAATATTGGCCACACCATCATTCTGGACTCATTTGAGTCTCTACCAGGAAACATAGACTACACCATAGGTCATAGGTCATAGGTTAAAAAGGGGTATGCAATTTGCATACAGCACTAGGCACCAGAAGGGCCCATCGCGATCCCTAGGGAACCACTTGAAAAAAACTTCAATTGGTGAAAAACCTAAAAACCTAAAAAACTTTTCCTAGACAGAGCCCAATCCTCCTGCAGAACTTAACCAGCTTCCTATGGTCCATGCCGCTCATCTCCCCTAGTTCCTCGAAGAAGTATTCCCCTAGAATCCTCCTACGATTCCGTGCTATACCCTCGCACTCACACAATATGTGTGTTATGTCTTCCTCGGCTTGTAGATCACCACAGAACCTGCACGTGTCCACATCCACCAGACCAAGTCGCCTAGCACGCTTTCTTAGAAGACAGTGCCCTGACATAATCCCAATTACTGTTCTAAGCTGTTCCCTGCTCAATTTTAGAATTTCCTTATATCTTTTCTTATCCAAATGGGGCCAAAGGGCTCTAGACACCCTATGTCCCACTATGTTCTGCCATCTGAGGTCAGCCATTTTTAAGATCTTTTCATTGATTTTTCCCTTAAAGACGCCCAGGGGTGGTTTAATGTTCACACCTCCGCTGTTTTCCAGCTCCCCTCCCTTTCTTGCTAGCTCATCGGATTGCTCATTTCCCTCTATACCGCTGTGTCCCGGTACCCAGCACAGTCTTACTCGATTCCGTCTACATACTGCTTTTAGCATTGTGCGACAGTTTCTGACTATCTCAGAGTTAATGTTAGCAGATTCAAGTGCCATAAGTGTCGCCTGACTGTCAATATAGATGGCAATGTCTCTTCCCGACAATGATCTCATCTGCACTATCTCTGCCGCCCTTAGAACAGCCAGAACTTCCGATTGGAAGACACTGCTTGTGTCCGGGAGTCGTATAGACTCTCTCAGGTCTGGATCAGCAGAAAAAATGCCAGAACCCGTTCTCTCCCCCGTCTTAGAGCCGTCAGTGTAGATAGCAACCTCGTTTGCTATTATGACTGCATCTCTTTGTCACTCCTCCCTTCGCGGGTATGACACCTCATAGGGGATGTCATGGTAGACTACACCATACCCCAATTACAGTTCGGGAAGAACTTTCAAGTCACTATTCCTTCCAGATCATTCTGGGAGGACGCTGAATTTGAGGAAGATAAAGCGATCCACTTCTACACCGATGGATCAAAAACTAGTGACGGGGTTGGTGGCGGCGTTTTTTTCGAAAGGCTAAATCTGAGTCTCTCTTTCCGTCTTCCTAATCACTGTAGCGTATTCCAGGCGGAGATTATGGTGATAAAAGAAGCCCTGACGTGGCTGAAGAGAAATGTGATATCCACAAAGGATATCCGTATCTTCTCAGACAGTCAAGCCGCGATCAAGTCCGTGGATTTAGTATCTTTAAATTCCATTGCAGCCCTCGACCGCCGTTCATCTCTTAAGGAGATGGCGGAGCAGTTTAACATTCATCTCTGTTGGGTGCCGGGGCATAGAGATATTCCAGGAAACTGCGGGCTGATGAACTCGCCAAAAAGGGAATCAAACTCCCCCTTTTACCTGAAAAGGGTTCTCTGGGTATCCCAATCGCTGCCTGCAAACTTTTATTCAAGCTATCTGCAATCGAGAGAACAAACCTTAGGTGGACAAGTAGTAATACATGTCTAGCGACTAAGCACATCTGGTCAAAGCTGGATCTGCGACGCTCTAAGAGTCTGATCTCACTAAACCGACTGCATATTAGCTCCACTATAGGTGTCATTACAGGGCACTGTCTGATAGGCAAGCACTCATCGAGGCTTGGCGTTTATTCGAACGATTTCTGCAGAAGTTGCTTGGACGAGGAGGAGTCTATACTTCACCTTCTCTGCACATGTCCACCTCTCTCCCATAATAGAAATCTTTATCTGGGAGATTTCTTGCTTAATGATCTTAACGACTTGGCTAACGCTGACGTTAGAAGTCTATCGCGCTTCATAAAAAGCTCCAAATGGTTTAACTAGTAGTGGGGAAACCCCTCGATCCGTGTGGCATCACAATGGACCTAACCCTGGTCTAAGTGTGTCGGCCTTGTGCCGACAGCCACTCTAACCTAACCTAACCTAACCACGGTACCTTGTAAACTACAACTACAATTTCGTAGCACAAATATTTTGTGGAACAGAATAAATCGATTTTTCTACAAATTTGTTGAAAAATTGCTTGTAAATTAAAATTTGTAAGTTGGTGAAATAGGCCATGGGTAAACCCCTCGATCCGTGTGGCATCACAATGGACCTAACCCTGGTCTAAGTGTGTCGGCCTTGTGCCGACAGCCACTCTAACCTAACCTAACCACGGTACCTTGTAAACTACAACTACAATTTCGTATCACAAATATTTTGTGGAACAGAATAAATCGATTTTTCTACAAATTTGTTGAAAAATTGCTTGTAAATTAAAATTTGTAAGTTGGTGAAATAGGCCATAGGAGTATCAATTGTCATGAGAAGCTTCTCAAATTTGCCGTTCGGATTTGGCTTTAAATTGCAGGTCACTTCCACCTCGCACAAACAAATGTTTTTTTAGGCTCTATATGGGCCTAATATTTATGCCTAAAACTTATTTATTGACTTAAGAATCATAGGTACCTACCTAATGAAAACTATGACTTTGAAATAACCATTGAAGAAGAACTGTTACTCACTAAAAGGCAATTATTTCTCACTAACGGTGGGAATCGGCTCCACATTGAAAAGTGAAGTAGATTTCCACTTAAATTGCAATAAATTCGCATGTGGGCCAAATTACCGTAGAGTTATTTCCTCACACCATAGAATTTTGCACCTGTCATTTTTGCGCAAATTAGTAGCACGCGCGACGGTGCATTACAGGTCTTTCCTCTTTCAAAAGAAATCCTGCTCGCTTGCTGCTGTTTTGAAAGTTGTATATTTTTTTTTGTCTTTTTTGACATTTTATGTCACCCACCGCCACCACTGTTGGTAATTGCCAAAAAGTCGTATATTCGAAAATGCATCTTCAATCAAACATCGTTAAGAGAACCCCCAGCGTTTAAATAATGTGTAATTAAAAAATTATTACAAATTACGTAATTGCTTGCAAAATTGTTTTTTTTTGCGTCGCAATTACCTATACCATGAAACTACTTAAGTGTGTATATGTACAATTATTTGCTTTACAAGGAAAGGACGATGAATGATTCATATCGTGGGGTCACAAGTAGGTAGGGTAATTAAGACAGCACTTACACGGTTCGGCTTAAAAGCACTTATGCATGTACAAATCTTCTCCATCGGTCTTTAAATGTATCGCAATTATGTTTTATACTACACAAAACAATGTCAAGACCATGTGCAGCAATAATTCTTTATCAATTACTTTTGGCCATAATTGTTGAACAAAGCGGCAAATCGAGCCATCGAACGGTGGACGAACAAATAAATATAATGGAAACTGCACGCACGCCTGTCGTGCCTGCGTTGCATGAAAAAATGTCATCGCGACATAAGTATCACGACAAACGACAACGGGCCTGTTTTGTTCGTCCATATATTAAACTTGTCTTCCATCCAACCTCAATTAAGCACCAACTGGAATTCAAAACATTTGGATCCAAATAAAATCGGTACATTTGTTTTGTTGTCTTTTGATGCGGGCGCGCAAGACCCATTGCGTCGGTCTGACACAGATTTTTTAGCTTGAAGACGACATTTTTAATGCTTCCCAACAATGGTGTGTTTTTGGAAGGACATTACAGATTTTTATGTCTGCCTCAACTAAGAGGGCTATCAGATTGAAACAATTTCATTGGGATGATCGCTGCAGGAATGTCGACTGGGATTTCAACGAAACGTTCACTTGAAGACAAAGGCTTCTGGGCTACAGCAATCACTGTCAAAAGGCATGTCGTCCAGGGCCCTTTTCACCGGGTGCACGGTTGCCGTTGGCAAGGAACTCAATAAATGAGGTAATTAGTGGAATTACCCAGAGTGACCCAGAGCCTGGGTGCCATAGTGTCCGCGATGATGTTTTCACTCGGTTTTCTTGGAAGTTGATACCAGCTTTGATTTTTCTTTTTTCAGTTATAAATATTTATACCTTGCACTGACCGGTGCTAATTAATTGAATTTGGGATGGTGCCAAAGTTCCCTGCTGGTGGTGTTATCTTCCATAGAATATTGTGGCAGTTGCTTGACTTTTTTTGTGGAACAAAAGGTGAAGTAATTAGCCAGAGACTGATATGCGGATATGTGTTGGCAACAATGCGAATGTTAACCTCCAGTTGTATGAAACCGATTACGAAACAACCTTGTATAGCACTGAAAACTTCATATAGGAATTGACAGGATTCAAATATTACTAAGACTTTATAGAGATGGTCATCTATATAGGGGTTGGGAAAATTGTATGGGACAATACTGATTCTTTTTATACCCTATTCTAAGGGTATATTAATTTTGACGCATAGTTTGTAACATACCTTAATATTGCCCGTAGACCCCTGAAAGTTAGATTAGATAGATTCTTTATTTTTTCCATCATAAAGTTTACAAATTGGTATACTTAAGAATGAGGACATGGCAATACTGCCGTCTGCCTGAGATGACATTTCATAATATGATTTAAAAAAAAAAAAAAAAAAGGAAATAATAAAAAGCAAAAATGTTTAACAAAAGATATGAAGAAATATTATTATATAAAACAATGATATCAATTTTAACGTGATTTGAAACACAAAATATTTTACAATTTGGTTAATTTGATTAGCAGCTTATACACAATTTTATCAATTTTAACATGATGTAACACAAAATAATACACAATTTGGTTAGAAATAGCTATTTATACAATATTATCAATTTTAACGTGATTTGAAACACAAAAGAGATATTATCAAATTTAGTATGATCAGTCAAAACTGCAATAAACGGGTAATCGACTAAGTTTAATATGTGAAACTGTTACGGTAAGAAAGAGCATGTTGGCAATATTTAAAGAGGCTGAGCCAGCCCATTGCTCCATTTAAAATTTCAAAAAGTTTGTCCAAAGATATAAAACTTTCCCGAAAATGCAACCGGCGAATTTCTTGTAGAATAGGACAAGCAGCAACGAAATGGTATATATCTTCATTCACTCTTCCGTTACATAGATCACATAGCTGGGGCAAGTCTGATCGATGAGGTATAAAGTTCAAATTTAAAATTTCAACTCTTGCTCTAAAAATAATACTTATAACCGAGGCTGAAAATTCATTACTAAAGTAAGAGACTTCCGAGGGCAGTTCAGGGTTTAAATGACTATAAATAGCTCTTGAAGTAGACGAAGATGCTCTGGAAAGGTTATCCAGAAACATTTTGTGATCCACCTTAGCAATCACATCAGAAAACTGAGCCTGCCAATCGGTCACATTATTTTCTGTTAAGTTTAAACTTGTTTCGTAAGCTAAAGCTAGTTCGTTCCAGTTTTTAAACGGGGAAGCATTCACTCGAAGTAATTTTCTTAAGATGATTTTGTGAAGACAAGTTTCACTTCTTTTCATCACTCTAGTAATGAAGTTCACACTTGCCTTCAAATTTTGTATATATATATGGACTATTCCTGACTCTACATATATGGCGTAGTTGGGTTTTGAGTTAGGCAAACGAAATATCCTCTTAAAAAAGTTCCTTTGTACAATTTCAAAAGCTTCGAAGTGTGTGTATCCGAAGACTTGGACGCCATATGCCATGCATGCATTTACTGTCGCGTTGAAAACTTTGTACTTGGACGTTAAATCAACATTTGGGTTCGAAAAAAAACTTTGGCCACGTTATATTAAGAGCCAATTTAGCTTCGTTGCTTTTTTCTTTGGAGTGCTTTAGATAGCTTAAATTGTAGGTCAAGAGGACACCCAAATATTTAAACTCCTGTACAACCTCAATGTGTGTATTGTTTAGAGACCATTTTTCTTCCGCTCGCCTTCTTGATTGTCTCTTTTCAAATATAACAATCTTAGTTTTTTGGGTATTAATTTGCAAGCCCCAAGACTCGCAAAATGAACTTAGACGGTTTATTTGCAATTGAAGCGTGAAAGGATTATCAGCAAGCATAACTAGAAAGTTATTATATTTATGATCAGTAATGTCGATCTAGCCATGTCCGTCCGTCCGTCTGTCGGCAAAAATTAGGCCTTTAAACTGGGCCTAGAGAGCTGAAATTTTAACCATATACTCTCTAGGGTCCCGAAATAATCAAATTTACGAATTTTTGAAATCCGCCCACGGACAAGCCCACAAACTTCAACAAAACGAAATTTTCGAAAAAATCGAATTTTTTATATATGATCTATGACTCCTAAAACTGCTCGGGAGATACAATTTTTAAAATCCGCCCACTGACACGCCCACAATTAAATAAAACAATTTTATTGAAAAACCAAAGTTTGAGCTAGGGAGCTGATATAATATATACTCCCTAGGGGCCCTTTATGCTTATGTGTAAATATTTTCAAAATCCGCCTACTGACACGCCCACAATTTAAAAAAAACTTTTTTTTGAAAATCCTAAGTTTGAGCTAGGGAGCGTTTTTTTTGATAAAATCCTTTAAATCTTATATAACAAAATATGTAGAGCGTTCTTAACAATTTAACCATACTTAGACTTTTGTCACGCCCACTTATGAGGGATAGGAATAAGAATAGGGTATCCAACAGTTCGCCCAAGCGGACTGTAGCCCGTCCCTATGTTTTTTTTTATAATTTGCGTACGCTAAAGGGGTTTTTCTGTCTTTGTTACAGCATCTACCCTAATATTGTAAACACAGCACTTGTGATTTGTTGCTACAAGCAGCACCTTAGCAAATGGTTTATTGCTGTTTTTAGGTGCTACTTACAACATTTTTGAAAGAATAGGAGGATAGGATAGAAGTTTTGGTGCTTTTGTAGGATTAAATTGCTTTAGGGAGATCTGCACTTTTGTGTGCGTTAAATTTTTAAAATCATGGCCCGGGTCGGGATTCGAACGCGCGACCTGCCAATCACCAGTGTCGCCCACAAAATGGGATACTACTGATAATGCAAATATTTCAGTAACCGTTACCATTAACCAGTTATTCGCACTTCATACTTTACGTTGCTCTTGAGGATATTTGAATATTCGTTATCAAAACCACCAGATGTTTGTAATAACGCTTCAGAATATCAGTGGCGTATCCAGAAATTTTTTTGGAAGGGGGGCTCATCTGTAAAATTTTTCAATCATTTTTTTCCCTTATAATTTTTTTAGTCCTTTTAAGTTAATAAAATAAGTGAATCCAACATTTTTGTTGTCCTCTAAGAAACCTTAACTTCATCCATAAAATTAAACTTTTATGT
The DNA here is from genome assembly GCA_949715645.1 of Portevinia maculata. Lineage (NCBI taxonomy): Eukaryota > Metazoa > Arthropoda > Insecta > Diptera > Syrphidae > Portevinia > Portevinia maculata. Next base: position 44,458,008 of record OX454527.1, read on the forward strand.
GAACCAAATTATAATAATTTGTTATAATAATAATATAGGCAAGAAATTATAATAAGCTTTATTCATTTTTTATTAATCTAAACAAGTTTTGAAAACTTAAGTTTGAATGTTAAAATAGTTAAACATTATGTTTATTTATTGTTTTTTGGGAAAATCAAATTTGTTCAACAACTTCCTCAGGATCTATATTGATTTCTCTGTAAATATTCATGGATGCTAATTTGGACGAGCTTCGGAAGTTGTTGCCCTCAGCCAAGTGTTAAACCTTCTCAGGACGGAAAATGTTCTCTCTGGCTCTACTGACGTAACTGGAAGTACACACAGTACTTTTAGTATCTTCCTTATATTTGGGAATTGTATATTACAGCAAACGGGAAGAGAAGCTAAAGCTGTTGCTGAGATATTTTCTCCACTTTTCTCCTCCCATGGTTGTTTCCATATCTAAATAATGAACCTTTTAGTTACCGGAACTGCTCTATCATTTAATTGTTTTTTGTATGTTAACATACGAGCAGTTAGACGTTGACATTAATTTGAAGTAACACGATCAGAATATCAATGGAATAAATAAAAAAATCGATTTCAAGTCAAATTTGTTAAAAATCCAAATAGTCCTTATTTACTAGGCTGTTTTTCAAGTTTCAATATTTTTCAACTTTGTTTTAAAAAAAACGATCAAAATGGACTTAGGTAAGTATGTATATATATATATGTATACATATAAAAAATGTAACCCGGTAAGTGCAACAACCTCGGTTATTGCAACTGCCTCAATTTCTATTAGTTTCGTAAATCGAGTTTGGACTGTAACAACAAAAAAGTTGCTTTACTTATTTTTAAAGGACCAGTTATTTGACCATATTTTGTGTTAAAATTAAAATAAAAACTTAGGGACGGGCTACAGTCCGCTTGGGCGAACTGTTGGATACCCTATTCTTATTCCTATCCCTCATAAGTGGGCGTGACAAAAGTCTAAGTATGGTTAAATTGTTAAGAACGCTCTACATATTTTGTTATATAACATTTAAAGGATTTTATCAAAAAAAACGCTCCCTAGCTCAAACTTAGGTGTTTCAATAAAATTGTTTTATTTAATTGTGGGCGTGTCAGTAGGTGGATTTAAAAAAAAATAACACATGAGCATAAAGGGCCCCTAGAGAATATATATTATAAATTTCAGCTCCCTAGCTCAAACTTTGGATTTTCAAAAAAAATGTTTTATTTATTTGTGGGCGTGTCAGTGGGCGGATTTTGAAAATTTTTTATCACGAGCAGTTTTAGTAGTCATAGATCATATATAAAAAATTTCAGCTTTCTAGCTCAAAATTCGATTTTTTCCAAAATTTTGTTTTTTTGAGTTTGTGGGCGTGTCTGTGTGCGGATTTCAAAAATTCGTAAACTTGATTATTTCGGGACCCTAGAGAGTATATGGTTAAAATTTCAGCTCTCTAGGTCTAGTTTAAAGGCCTAATTTTTCCGACAGACGGACGGACGGACGGACATGGCTAGATCGACATTACTATCGATGCTGATCATAAATATAGTTACTTTTAGGGGCCTACGGGCAATATTAAGGTATGTTACAAACTATGCGTCAAAATTAATATACCCTTAGAATAGGGTATAATAAAAGTAATACGAGTAACTCTGACTCAAATTGAAGGTCATAGTTTGAAATATCAGGATACGAAACAGATTCTACAGTTTTTTTAACGTCTTCTGAACTAGCGAGAGAAATAAATCTGGGTAAGAAAATCTGTAGATAGAGATAGATAGATAGATTCTTTATTTTTTCATCATAAAGTTTACAAATTGGTATACTTAAGAATAAGGACATGGCAATACTGCCGTCTGCCTGCAAAGAAAATCTGTAGTTAGCAGATAGATTCCCTCGATAGCATTTGCTCTTCTGACTTGCTTCCCACACGTTCTAGGAGCCTTCTAAATCTCTAAGATTTACAAACAAGTTTCAGTTAATAATGTACATTATGATGAAAACTTAAATAATGACATGATCTTGGAGGCTTAGAAGGGGCTTGAGCCCCCTGACCCCCCCTCAATACATACGCCACTGCAGAATATCGATTTCGAATATCTTAGTACCTAATACATACCAGGTATGTAAATAGCGAGAATAGACAAGATTATGGGCTACTCAGTGAATACCGCACGGGTGGCATTGGTGCGATGGTAGTGTATTCACTAACTAATAAGCTGGTCGTGCGTTCGAATCCCGCCCAGGGCCATGGTTTTTAATTGAATTCACAGAAATAGAGATCTCCCTTAGCAATTCAGGCGCCGAGCGTGGGGAAAAAATACTACAAAAGCACCAAAACTTCAAATTACCAGTCGGGGAGGATCGTCACTTGCTGGTTTTGGGAATACTACGACATTAGTAGCACACGACATCCGGGGAATCGTAAGAGGACCCACCGCCACCACCCCTTTTGAGGGAAGGCGCAAGACACCCCACCGAATATTTAGTAAGAATTGGTATCATCGTAAAGCTTAGGCGGAGTTGAGATAACGACTTCGGTCTGATTCGCTGTTCAGGCTGCGTTAGGAATAGTAGACCGACGGCGCCTGAACCATCGACCAGATCCGATGCGGAGTAAACAATTTCCGGCTGTCCGATTCGCCTCCTGGTATTGCATATCCAGGGGGAGTGGAAATTATCGACCTTTGGCCTAATTCGCCGCGACAGATCTAGTGCGACCCGCTGAGGAAGCCACGTGAGACCGAATTGTCGTGTGACTTTCACTAGCCTGACGTGTCCCCCTATTTACCCCGACCGTATCCACGGTCCTCTACCCATATAATACGTAGAAATAAGAACCATAAGAGATTAAATAAACGGATTTATTTGTGGATCGGCCGTTGGTAATCCAACTGGAGCTTATCGCCTTTTTTTAGGAGCAACCCTGGCCTCCGACGGCCTTACCTCAGCAATTACGAAAAAGGCATCATATAATAACAAACACATACGGTTTTCTACAGGCGCCTAGTGTTGGACAGGGTATAAAAAGAGTGAAGGCAAATTTACGGCACCTGAGATAAGGATGCTTTGCATAATTGTAGGAATAATAAAGCTTGATGGGATAAGAAGTTCCAAGATCCGAGGAAGCCTTTGCGTCAATGAACCCATTTCAAAGAAAATGGAGCTTGATTGGGTCAGTTTCAAGCTTTTAAAATCCTTGATCACAAAAATTTAACAACAGCAGCCTTTGATTGGCTTCACTGACGAAGTGTTTCGTCGTTAAAGAAAAAGAAAAATGGACGTACATAAGAAGCTAGACCTTTGGCTCTAATCCAGGCGTCTTCATACTTTTAAGCAAGAACATTTCTTGGGTCAACAGACTTCTCCACGTACAATTCCAGAGCTATACCTCCTGTAGTTATACCAAAAAATATTCCTGAACAGTTGCACCGGATTAAGTAAAATGATAATAATATTTCCTTATATTCCCCGAAACCATTTACGTCCAAACAAATGCACACTCAAGACTTGCTCGGTGCCAATGATCAGATGAACCAGGAACTACACACCGAACAGCATTTTTATTTTATTTTTTGGATACCTGACCCATTGCAAATCGGTAATTTGGGTCCCACATAAAAGAGTTTCTCCTCATCGCGGTTTTTGCGGATTTACTTATCTCGATCGAAAACGGATTAAAATTACGACACGACCATACGCCACTGATGCGTAAATTTAGCAAAAATGTCAGAAACGAAAAAAGAGGAAACGCCAAAACCGAGATGCACGAAAAGAAATTCCGAAATTATACACGAATTCTCGAATGTACACCAAATCCCTGAACAACAGCAGTACAGCACTTGGCGGGCGGCTATCCGCGGTCCGCGAAAAACCCAAATGCATACCTCACTCAATGTTGCAATTTTTTACGTCCAATTACAAACGCAGAAAGAAGGTTTCGTTAATTCTCTGCTCGATGGAGAGCGAAGCAAAATCAAGATATTCCCAAGCAGGTCAGATTTGATGGCATCGCCGTGCGAAATACTCGTCCGCAGACGGGTGCGGTGGTGGAAATTTAAAGGCATACTGTCCTGGAAGCTGCCGCGTATACGTCTTTTGGGAGTGTGTTCCAATTTGACGTTACACAAGCCGCCCGTCATGTAAAGGCTCACCTGAGGCCTCTGTTTCGCGTCTGGTGCACTTTCCACCTATGATCTCTGATGCGGTTACCGAACAGTGTTGCAGTTGCTGGCTGTTCTGGTTGGCACAGTTGGTATTTCAAATTGAATTTCTCTGGGGGCGACAGTCCACTCTACATATCCAAACTTCAATATACAGGTACTTCCAAATGATCACTCTTAGTCCAATTCAAAGGCAAGCAAGAACAGCGAATACCTATCACGGCTGACCCTTTTTTGGGGGCAGGTAGTTCGCATTTTTTGTCGTTGAATCCATGCCAATAATGCAGTGCCAACATTACGTGAAATTACATTTCCGCAGAACGGGGAGTGGCTGATGGAGATTTCTTCAGTTGCACCTGAAGGTATTAGCACGAGATCCCATCTCCAATGGAGTGCAATTTCGGTTGAAATATGTACACAAACAGTTTGACTTACAGTACATTCTTATTGTTAATTCTATAAACACTATAATAAGGAAAACCCTCTTGTTGAAGTTAGTTGGGTTGTTGAACAAGCGCACGATGGATACTGGGTTGGTCAAGTGGAAGATTGCAGGGATTGTGTCGGGCATACAAATGGTGCCCCATTTGCGACAGAATGGATCGTACCTATTATCGGGATCCGTGATTTGGGATACGTTAAATGCTCACCGAAATGATCAGTCAATGACATTGATTCCAAAATGCGTGAAATAACGTTCAACGGCACGTGGCGCTTTATTGAATTGAGTGCTCACGGTCCCTTCTAAGTTGGGCGACCATTGTTGCTGGGGTTTTACAAACCCGTGTGGGAAGAAAATGATTCCATTAGTGGTATATATTTTGAGTACAATCGAGCTTACTGAAGTCAATTGTTCCGAAATTATGCGGAACATCCGTAATCACACTTTATGTATGTATATGTCAAATTTGCATAGCCAAAATGGTAGCACTTTTTGCGTTATTTGTAAGACTTTGTTACCAATCCAGTGGAGAGTACGATAACTAAGCCTTATCACTCGATCGTAATTGATCCATGGTTCTTAGACTAGGGCCAGGTCCAGCTGCTCCTGGTCAACTAGCAGCCTCAAGTTGTCTGAGGTGACTTTACTGTGGTGGAAGTTGATTTTGACTATCTTGATTCTATATATTAATACGGAGTTGCCTATAACGTGTTTCCACCCACTTTTGCTATTATACGTCACATAGATATGCCAACACTATATATATTTGGGTAGGGGACAATACATAGAAGTGCACAATACAAAAATTATCCACATATATAATACACATTATGAATTACAGCAGGTGAAATGAAGCGAATATATGATATTACAACAACAACAACGTTGCTGTTTGAGGCAATAATCTGCCAATCGGAGCGCAAAAATTGTATATCATGAAGTTACTTGAAAATGCTTGAAGTTACTTGAAAATGCTTGAAAATACTTGAAGTTACTTGGACATGCTTGAAGTTACTTCAAAATGCTTGAAGGTACTTGCAAATGCTTGAAGTTACTTGAAAATGCTTGAAGTTACTTGAAAATGCTTGAAAATACTTGAAGTTACTTGGACATGCTTGAAGTTACTTCAAAATGCTTGAAGGTACTTGAAAATGCTTGAAGTTACTTGAACTCAAGTAGCACAAACGTCCAAAATACACCAAAATATTTGGGGTACTTTTTGTACTTTCGTGATATACATTTCAAATATAAAAAATATGCCACTTTTGAGTGCAGTTTTTGTACAATTAATTTCAATTCGGTGTGTATAATACTGCGTTGTCGTTTATAATTTACACCGGATGTTCACAAATTATACCGATTTTCGGTACACATTTTGGTGTAAAATTATTCCCATGAGTGTCAAAAATACACGATGATTCGATGAATAAAATATACTATTAGCGTACCAAAATCTGAAACATGGAATTTATTTTGAAATAAAATTTACACCGAATTTTATTTTTTTAAATTATAAAGGATTTAATTTTACACAGAAGTTTACTTTCTGATCGGAAATGTAACTGAAGAATTTGTAATTGTTTCTATGATTCTAATTATTCACATGCATTATATGGACGCAAGAAAATCATGAATTAGTATGAATGGGAGTGCCTAATTTAAAAACGAAGCACCTTCTACCGAATGATTTTTGGTCCTACCCCGTCTAAAAATCGCTCGCCTCGTAAATATCCATTAATTAATAATTTCTAAAACGATTCGTGAAAATTATTTATTGGAAACGTAACATTTTTTTGTGGTTTTTTAATTTTTCTTAGAGACGTTATGTTAATAACGAAAATACCAAATGCGGTATATAATTAAGTCGCTATAAAATTAAAATACTTAAACATTGTTTTCATTTAATATTTAAATTTTTTAATATTTCTTGAAAAATATGGCCGTCGTCCAAAATACAGGGTGTCTCAAAGTAACCGCCGAACTAATTTACTCGGTTTTACTTCCTTTTTGACTTAAAATAATTTTTATGATTTTTAGAATTTATTTCTTTTAAACCCATTTTTCCAATTTTTACGTTGTAGCTTATCTAGCTGCAAACAAGGAATTCATTGCAATTTAGAAATAAATGTATAATACTTTTGATAGTAAATTCTGGGAAATTTACGATGGAATTTCGATGCTCTTTGCCGATTCCCCGTTAAGGACGTGCTCTTGGAAAATAACTGGTGAGGAAAAATTATACAATATTTGCAGGTTAATGCTATATTTAAAAATGTAGTCCATTTTTGAGACCGATATTTTAACTGGCTTTAACTTGGCAATACTGAAGCCAACTAATCTTGATTTTTTTGTTTTTTATTAAAACAAGAACAGGTAAGATTTTCTTTCCGCCATACAGCTTTTTTCTATGCGATTAACGATTTTCTCACAATTAACTATCGAACGTATTATTTTGCGAAATTAAAATGGCTTTCGTCTGCGGCGGTCACTGTGGGACACCCTGTGTACGTATACTCTAACTCCTGAATTTGGAAAAAATGCACCCGTTTTATAGAACAAGCAGAAAAATACACCATTGTATAAAATATATCCAAAATTCCGCTTTCGGTACATTTATTATGCGGGAAACTGTGCAAAATAATAAAAAAGTGCATCATTGTGAGAAATATATCCAGTAATTTGTTGTAGTATGTAATTTGCTGTAAATAGTGTAAGAAATGTCCAAAACAAAAACAAAATTATAATTAAAATAGGAATCCAAGAAAATAAATATATTTAGGTACTAATATTTAATAAAGTTGTGTGTATACATTTATACATTTTTTTTAAGAATTTTTGATTTAATTTATTTTCATCCTTTTGGTTCAGAATCCAGAGCAGCCTCTTCATCCTCTTCTTCGGCATTTTCACCCAATTTAACATTTTTTTTGGAATCCGTTGGGGCAACGTCCTCTTTTCGCTTTAAGTAAGTCGCGAAAGTAGCCGGGCTAAATGACTGTGGCTGAAATGACACTGATGAGGTATTTGGAAGCGATGTGAGACTCACGTTCTCTTGGACTAACTGAAAAGTTGACGTGGATGGCTCAGTAGAAATCATTTGCCGGTGCTGGCTCCGAGCCGACATTAAAGATTCATACACATTTGAATTGGAAGCCTTTTTTGCGCATGAAATTGTTGACGGGTGCGACTAATATTTTTAACATTTTGGATTTCATCGTCCGTGTCTTCAAATTGACTCCATTTTTTTGCAGCATCCGAAGCTGCATCAAAATAGTCGAAAACGCCTTTAAGACACAACATTTCACTAGGCTCCCATTTTTTTTCGTCGTTGAAGTTCGCCGGAAAATGTAATTGGCATTGTTTTTTTTTGTTTTTTGTTTTACCTCGGCCAATAAATGTAATTTTCCTTATACCAGTTGTATGGCACGGCTTCCACAAATTGTGAGCCATCTTTTTCCGCGCAAACGACACAAATTTTTATCATATCAAAGTATATCAAAATCACAATATAAAAACTTTACTCTTTACTTTACCTTTAACTAAGCGATGTTTACACGACACTTGATTGTGATACATTGGCGCATGAGTGTGGCGCATATTCAACCAATGAGTGTATAAAGTACATCAAACTGTGCGCGTATAGAATGGCGCATATTCAACCAATGAGTTTATTACGTACACCAAATAAAATACACAATGGACTAGATGTTCTTTCATATAAACTTATATTTTCAAAAAAAAAATTAATAAACAAAACACAATAGTATCTAGTAAAAATAATTAACAGCCCAATCAGCCAATTTAGAATCGATGTGTTCGTCCAAATCATCAATGACGCAATCTTCCGAAGACGGTTCCACTTCCCGATTTATATTTTCCACAACTTCATCATTATCATCCAAATCGCTGTTCGAAATTGAGTCTAATAATATTTCATTTGGCTCTACTTTAATATTAGGTTCATTTAAAATAATATTTTCTCGCGATATTGAACAATTTGTAAAGTTTTTGTTCTGAAAATAAAAGTTGATGTTCGTCGTTTCAAATAAATTTTGACGATTTTGCTGAATGCTGAGTTTCACCTTGTTTTTAATTTGTTTGAAAAGTTTTTTTTTCTATGATACCACTTCAAATAATTGTTAAACTTCGAGTTACCCGTTTTTTTATTTGCTAAGAAATAAACGCGCGGTGACTGTAAACAAATGGCAGCTCAACTGAATAAAACATTTTGTTGACATATGATTTGACATTGGTATAGTTTAATGTATTTAATCTTGACAAGATTTAAATCTTACACCGAAAAATGGTTGCTCATTTAAAATAGTATCTATATTTTATCTACAAAATTTGGTGTACAAAATATCTCATATTGGTTGATTTCAAAATTGGATTTTTTATGCGCCATTAATGGTATATTAAAAAAACAGCTGCTAATCGGTTTATTTTTTGCACCGAGTTGGAACAGAAATGTTGAAATTTTGCACAGAAGAGCAATGGTGTAATTTTCATACCGGTATAATTTATCAAATACACCAAAATATTAAAATTTTCTTCAGTTTTCTCAATTTTAAACCAAAATTCAAGAAAATATACCAAATTAAACACCGGTGTGCTACTTGAGAAGTTGCTTGAAAATACTTGAAGGTACTTGAAAATGCTTAAAGTTACTTGAAGTTACCTGAAAATGCTTGAAGGTACTTTAGGTTACTTGAAAATGCTTGAAGTTACTTGAAAATGCTTGAAAACTTGAAGTTACTTGATAATGCTTGAATATACTTGAAGTGACTTGGACGTGCTTGAAGTTACTTGAAAATGCCGGAACAATTTTATATCATGTGAAATCAGAGAATGCAATGTCGAAAAATTTCATTTTCCGATTAATATGTATAACAGTCGACTTTGTTTTTTTTTCAACTTATCAAATAAATTGGTCGAATTTCGACCATGTCACCTGCGCAATCTCTGCAATGCGTTTCAGCAGCTTGAGGGTAACCTCGCTTGCTGCAAAAGATAACTAGAACGACATCTGCATCTCTTTTTTCAACAGTGCTGTCGGAGTATTTCCTCTTTTCGAACTCCTATTTCGTGGATAACTATTCTCTCTTTTACCTTCCTAGGAACCTCTTTTATGGAAACGGCTTTAAGCGTTGCTCCTTCCCATAGTTCTAGGCCGCTTATTACGGTATTGGCAAAGTCGTTGGATGCCTGGTCCTTACAGTCGATGTAAGTGATTCCTTTGATCCACCTCATCTTGACATAGGCGGGGGCTTTTGCACCTGCATTCTTGAGTATATGGCTGACAATCGCAGAGCCTAAGGCCTTCTCTATCTTTTTACCACACTCCGCTGCATATTGCCCGCTCGGTTTTTTTGTGTCCACCACAGCTAAGTGTAGCGGGTTTCTCGTTACCTCGCTATATCTGCCCCTATGGCTGGTACCCCACGTGCTTGGTGCCCCTTTGAGGCTCACTGTAATCGGAGCATTCGATTCGTCCTCCGACGACCTCATTCTCTTTGAAGCAAACTCACTTCTTTTGCCTCCTGCATTCGGCTTTATGTAAAGTCCGCTAGGGTCTCGCTTATCGGTGGGCTCCCTGTAGATTGGCTTCGCCTCTTTTATTGCAGCGTCTTAACAACGTTGTCTCTCGGCTTTTTAGATCCGTCTCTCTTGTTGGCCGCGTCTTTGTCCGTATTCGTTGGTCTCGGCAGAGTGGGCCTCGTGAGAATGTCCTGTGCGATCACTTCTTTGGACCATTTTAGTGTGGCTCTCTCCTTGTCTTTTTTAAATTCCCTTTTCCTCAGCAGACCAGGCGACAGCTTTCTTTTCTTTCTCAATGTCGCCGGTTCCTCGATTTTCTCGTCGGCGGGTTCAACTAAGAGCTGCTCTTCAATTTTATTGTATATAACAAACTGTTTTTGAAGATGATAAACCGTAAATGACTATTATGCTCATCCATGCATATGCGACACCTGATCAGAAAATTATCCATTGCGGCCTGAAGGGTTGAAGTCGGGATGTCCTCAATTATTGTTTTAATGAACTGCTTCAATTCAGTCAAATTCCTTGGTTTCGTTTTGTGCTCCTCTTGCTTAATATAATTCCATAAAAAAAAGTCTGGTGCAGTCAGGTCAGGTGACTTTGAAGGCCAGCGGAAAGAGGAGTTTCTGACTATTAATTTGTTTGGGAATTTTTATTGGAGCCTCGCCATAACCGGTCTGGCTATGTGTGCAGTTTCTTCATCTTGCTGGAACCAAATACTGTTGAAGCGGATACTTCTTCGTCGCAGTTCTGGGTAAAAAAAACTCTTCAACATCTTTAAATAACGGTCCCCATTGACAGTTACTGTCACACCCTTTTCAAAGAAGCATGGCCCCCCAATGCACCTTGATGAAACTGCGCACCACACACTCGTTCTGGGTGCAGTACCGTCTCATGGAGTATTTCTGGATTAGATTCACTTCTTATATGGCAATTTTGCTTATTTGCATTGCCGTTTAGATTAAAATTTGCCTCATCAGACATAAACAAGCAATTTATCAAGCTTTTGTCTTCTTCGGCCATTTCAATAATTTTTTGGAAAAAATTCCAGACGGATAGGCAAATCCAGAGGGTTCAACTTGATTTCAATTTGGACTTTGTACGGAAACAAGTATAAGCTATCTCCAACTTGCGTCGATAAGTTTCGAGTCGAAACGCTTGGATTTGCCTGAATTGACGATGCTATAGCCGCGATTGTGTCTTGAACCCGAACATAGGTATCTCGTTGGTACGGTCTTCGTGCGATGCAGATTCGGCAAACATGTTGCCAGCTCATAATGGTCCATCTACTCGGGAGGGTGCCGCCAAACTCCTGCCTAAATTCCCTTTGAACAGAAATGAAGAACTGCAAAGTATGCTAACGCAGCACTATCCAACTCCTCTTTTCGGTATCCCAAGCTTTCATTTTAATAAATATAAATAGTAACCTGCCAAATAAAAAAAACAAGCCGATTACTCAAACAGACAAAGTTATTACGTTTTTTTTTGTAGCACGATTTGTGCGCCACCCTGTATGTACTTACTTGTTGCTATATATATTTATTTATGTACTTTATTTATTTATCTAATTATATTTATTTATTCTATTTATTTACATATTATATTTACTTATTTATTTATTCATTATTTTTATAATCTTCATTTATTAATATATTTATTAAATACCTATATGCATATAGATACATATGCATACATTTTTTAAAATTTTATTTATTATTACGAGGGCGGGTCAATAAGTCCGTGACTTTTTGAATTTCTGACCTCTGTACTGAAACGGCAACACTGCTCCTGTCAACAGGCATCTGTCAGTTAACTCCTGTCAAAATTTAAACTTGCTGCGTCAGTTAGTTTGTGTTTGACAGCTATTTTTATCAGACTACTCACTAATTTGAGGAGAAAATGGAAAAAAGTGAATTTCGTGTGCTTATTAAGCATTATTTCTTGCGAAAAAAAACCATTACCGAGACCAAGGCTAAGCTTGAAAAAGACTATGGGGACTCTGCACCATCGATTTCAATGGTAAAAAAGTGGTTTACTGAATTTCGTTGTGGCCGTACAAGCACTGAAGATGCCGAACGTCCTGGACGCCCAGTTGAGGTCTCTACACCCGAAACAATCGAAAAAATTCACGATATGGTGTTGGCCGACCGAAGATTGAAAGTGCGAGAGATTGTGGAAGCCGTAGGGATCTCGCATGGCTCTGTGGTTTCAATTTTGAATGATCACTTGGGCATGAGAAAGCTTTCCGCAAGATGGGTGCCGCGTTTGCTCACAGTCGACCACAAACGCAATCGTGTAACAACTTCACAGGAAGGTTTGGCGTTGTTTAATCGCAATATGGAGGAGGTTTTGCGCCGTTTTGTAACCGTGGACAAAACATGGATCAATCACAACACACCAGAGACCAAACAACAGTCAAAACAGTGGGTTTCTAAGGGTGAATCGGCGCCAAAGAAGGCCAAGGTGGGTTTGTCAGCCAATAAAGTTATGGCGACTGTTTTTTGGGATGCACGCGGGATAATCCACATTGACTACCTTCAAAAGGGAAGAACAATCAATGGGGAATATTATGCCAACTTATTGGACCGATTCAATGACGATTTGAAAAAAAACCGACCTCATTTGGCCAAGAAAAAAGTTCTTTTCCACCAAGACAATGCAAGGGTGCACACATGTGCAGTTGCCATGGCAAAAAACCATGAATTGGGCTATGAATTGCTCCCTCATCCACCCTATTCTCCAGATTTGGCTCCGAGCGACTACTTTTTGTTCCCAAACCTGAAGAAATGGCTTGGTGGAAAAAGATTTGACTCCAATGATGAAGTCATCTCGCAAATAAAGGCCTATTTTGAGGACCTCGACAAATCATTTTTTTTGGAAGGGATAAAAAAATTGGAGAAGCGTTGGACAAAGTTTATAGAGCTCAAGGGAGACTACGTTGAAAAATAAAATTATTTTTTTATCAAAAAATCTGTGTTTTATTCCAAAAGTCACGGACTTATTGACCCGCCCTCGTATTTTCATTTATTGTTCATGTCAATTCATTATATTTCCTAGAAAATTACCTTATAACTAATAATAGGAATGGAATTCGACTTCGGTCATATGTCCACCACGGGAACATATGCAGGTTTCGATGACTCGGTCGCACATTACGACCGATACGAGTGCTATTTCTCGTTCAATATTGCCTCTGAGCTCCTCTAATGTCACCAGCGTGTTGGCATGGACCAATAATTTAATGTAGCCCCATAAAAAAAAAGTCTGGAGGCGTTAAATCAAATGATCTCGGTGGCCAATAGACTCTCGAGATAACACGTTCACCGAACTGAGACTTCAACAACTCGATTGTTGCACCCGCTGTAAGGCTTGCGGCACCATCTTGTTCTAACTACATATCACTGAAGCCCAATTCATGCAATTGTTCAAAGAAATAACGTTCCAAGATGTCTCTGAAGAGAATACCATTTCCGTAATGTGACGGTCATTTTCATCGACGAAAAAAAACGGTCCAATGACGCCACCGGCATGAAAACCGCACCAAGCAGTGATTGTTTGCTTATGAAGTGCTGTTTCATGAAGCTTATGAGTGTTCTAACCTGCCCAGTAACGCATATTTTGCGTATCGACGAAGCCGTTTAACCAAAAATGCGCTTCATCGCTGAAGATGATTTGCGTTAAAATTCTTCATTTTCTTCCATAATGCCCAGAGCCCAATTCGAGAACGTACGTCGCTTTTTATAATCAAGTGGCTTTAGTTCTTGAGTTAGCTTGATCTTGTAAGGGTGTAGGCCAAGATCCTTACGCAAAATTCGCCATAATGTGGTCTGGAGGGAGAGGCCCCCATTCTTGAGAACGCCGTGAAAATGACTGATTTGGCTAGTTTGCGACGGACGCCTCTACAGCAGCAATCCGCACTTCGATCAAAACGTAGTCTCGGCAACATCAAGCAAGCAACGAATATGACTCTAATTTTTTCACTAGAATATGAATTGCTTATCTACTGGAGAATTACAAAAGAAAACTGGCGTGAAAGAACTTAAAGTTGCGACCACCGACTCGGAATTTCGGCAGTAAATTTTAATTATTTGTAAACGTCTTCCTTCGTGTACTTCACCTTGATGAAAACGTTGATTTTACGGAATATTTTGACATTGACAGTTCGGTAATCGGTTTAAGGGTGCGTTCACGCTGAATGTTTGACGTTGTCAAGTCGTTAATGAAAGACCCTCCCTTTGTAATTATATACATCGATATCTGTGATACTTTAAAGGATAGCGTTTTAAGGAAACTTTCTCCTTCAATACTTTTTTTTTTTTTTTTTTTTTTTTTTTTTTTTTTTTTTAAAGAAAGGAAATCCAAATCCCGCACTCAGACTCGGTAACGGTCCATTGTACTACCAGGCAGAAATCCTCCTTTTGGTGTAGAGGCATGTGATTGGGTGGCGTATGTTGTTGTTCCCCATGGGGATTGAACCTGCACCGCACGGGTCACAAGCCAACACACTAACCTCTACACCGTCGCCACCCATCCTTCAACACTTCTTGCCAATCTGTTTTAATGCTAGCATTCAAATTGTACTGTTTTCATTAGCAAGGTAGACTCATACCACATCTATGTACAAACATAATTAATTACCCATTGTTACAATTTTGCTACCAAGTAAATACCGTAATAATGTTAACTTTTGTCTATCTTCTATTCTACTAGAGTCTTTTTGACTAACTAGAAAATTGGATTTGTCATTAGAACTTCCAACGACCGGTAGTATGGTTTTCGCAGCAACAGGTCCACTGGTAATCGGATGGCATATCTCAGCGAGAAGTGGAACCAATCTATTCATAATTTTGATTAGAGTAAGATAGTTCTTCATGATGTTTCTAAGCCATTTGATAGGTTTTGGCATCAGGTTCTTTTATCAAAATGCGTGCTTGTGGGATCGACGTGTTTTTTCTTCAGTGGATTAAAAATTACCTGAACGTCCATTAAATTCAAGTCATTTTGGATGGCCATAAGTCCAATCTTATCCATATAGGTGCTGGTGTTCCCCAAGGTTCAGTTCTATCTCCGACACTCTTTCTCACTTGTATTATTGATTTCCTGTCTGCCATTCTAGTCTAATATTACTCTGCTTTTCATATTCGTTTCATAGTTCACGGCTATCATCTTTTTCGGCATTGATGCTTTACCGGCAACGTATGTGAAACTCATTAAATTCCGATCTTTACAGCATTATTCATTGAAACCAATAGGGTGGAATTTAATGCTTAAAAAAGGAAATGATGGTTCTTTTCATTAAAGCGTAATCCAAATTAATCAACCAAATTATATGCCATTATTCATGAACGGCACTTGATTCGATTATCCCGAAAGACTTTCCATTCTCGGTATGTATGTTACTGACAAACTTCGCTTGAATGACCACATATTCAACGTCGCAAAAACGCTGCGCAATGTAATGGAAGAAATACTTTGTAGGATTTATTTAGCCTAAGAATGAGTACAATGCCTATGTCTGGTCAGGTACCTACTCCTAAAATATCGTTGCATTCCTATCCTACTGGACTGGAAATACAGTTGAGTCTATACACCCGCTGCACATTCGGGTAGAATACCCTAAAATGTGGCATCAAATCAGCCGTTAGAGCTAAGAACCTGAAATTTTGCATACAGGCTTCGCAGACCATTACCAAAATATTTTCAAACCGCTCACTCGACACGCCCACTAAAACGCCCACTTTTTAGAAATGGGCTTGTTTTACAATATTAAAGACTTAAAAAAGATTTATTGAAGATCTAATTTTTGTCCACTACACTTACCTTGCACACCCACTTTATGGCCCCCTTTTATCGTAAAGAAAAACAAATTAATAAAACGAATCTTACATTTTGCATTGGTATTTATTATTGAGGCTTATAATTAAAAAAAATTGCCCATTAAATACAAAATCAAACCAAAAATTTGTATTGCTTCCTTAGAAATTTTCGCTATCATCATTGTCATCATCATTATCATCAGACTCAAGAAGAGTGTTTGATTCCTGGACACTTGGAGGCTTTAGCAAGTTGACTGCTTCTTTGGGTAGAGACTGGAAT
Organism: Portevinia maculata; assembly: GCA_949715645.1. Classification (NCBI taxonomy): domain Eukaryota; kingdom Metazoa; phylum Arthropoda; class Insecta; order Diptera; family Syrphidae; genus Portevinia; species Portevinia maculata. The sequence goes on from OX454527.1 coordinate 44,474,242, forward strand.
TTTCGTCTTTGTAATTTTTGCTTGGATGTTATAATGGGACGGTCAGTAAAAAGAAATTAAATAAGTCTTTATTGGTTTTTTCACGACTTGATTTTCTTGAGAAGCTCTCTCTCTTTTAAAAATCTTTGTTGCGCGTTTCCTGCGCTTTCTCCGAAAGTTGGCCGATCGGCAACAGTGCAGATGATATCATTTCTGGCCCATGGATAAAATATTTATGCAAAGTTGGAGGCATATGTTACCAGCGATATTTACTGACGAAGCATCTTGCTGTGTCATGTGCGAATTCCTTGAATTTGTATACATCAATATCATACCCACTGACAACTGCAATCATAATTGTGTGCATTTTTTTCTACTCGACAAGCTTTTTCCCAACGTGATTAAACTCCCTTATTTTCTCATTAACATTGTGTTGAAAAGCACCCCGCTTTAGAACTTCACCCCTCAAAAATTCTATTTGACTTTCTAATCGCTTTAACATTGAGCTCTTCATTATATTATAATAGCTCTTCCCTTGTCACAGAAAGACTTTTGGAAGGCGTTCGGCCTAAAAAGTAATCAAAATTAAAATTAAAAAAAAAGGTGCGAGCCACGCTGCACTCACGGTATAGTTGACGTGTAAACATGTAGACTCGTCAGTCTTGCATGTGGAAATATCACAGAGGTTGTGGTTTTGATAAACAAGAGATTTGGGTATTGTATTGAAATAAAACCATGATATATATTTAATGTCAACGACAAAATTTATTTAATGTTTGACCGAACAAATAATTGGTTTGTGAAAGCTGAAGTAGGAGACGTACACCGTCGACTCAAATATGTCGATGTACCGGGAAAATATAGCATCGATTGTCGTTTAAGTGACATTCTTAAATCGGCCATCGGTTACCGAAGTACAAATCGATATTTTTCCTCTTACCTTCAACTGATGTACAACAAACTACAAGCTATACAACCTCAATTATTCAAAACAAATCTACTTCCACACAACTTTCCGGTGTTTCGTAAGGACATAATAATCTCTAAAATTGAACATACATAATTAATAAAAAAAAAAAACAACGACACGCGGTTGTTCTCAAACGGTCATGCATCTACGTACTAACCGCGCCAAACGTCATTTAATTGCGGTGATAATTGAACATCCATAATTAATAAAAAAAAACAACGACACGGGGTTGTTCTCAAACGGTCACCCATCTACGTACTAACCGCGCCAAACGTCGTTTAATTGCGGTGATCTGTCGAGCAGCGATTAACTCACGTGGTAATGAAAATCTGGCGATGACGAAATCTGACGATGACGAAATCTGACGAAATCTGACGATGATGGTGACGCTAGATATTTCCAACTAGCCCCTACCGAGAAAAAATTAAAAAAAATATATTTACACATCAACGAGAGCAAAAATGTTTACACATTAAAAATCGATTTTTTTTCCAAAGTGACGTCACAACAAACAAATTTACTACACAACAAGTAGCAAAAGGTAGCAAAAAAAGTTTACAGGTTCTAAGGCTAAACAAACCACTTATCACAAAGAGATATAACACTCAACGTCAGGTCACGGTCAACCCATCTAAAACTCTTAGGATTTCGGATAAAACAAAACTAACAATTTTTTTCGCTCATTTTTTATCTTTAGCCACAGATTAAAAAACAAAAATTGATTTTTTTTAAATCAAAATAAGACAGTAAAAGCACCTGAGCTTACTGATTCCATTGCAATTTTAACTTTTTCAATGCCAATAAACTGTAAGAAATAGCACACAGTTAACTGCAGTCACTCAAAACAAAAAAAGACGTCCGGCTTCGATGGAAAATACTAACAAATGCTGCATTCGTGACGATCTGCTGAAGACCACATGCTCCCAATATACTTTCTTTTTCTCATTTTTTATTCGCTATCCTATTTAAAACAAAAACAAAACGGTAGTTTAAGACAAAGCTCAATTTAAAAATTCGATTAAATGCCAGCTTCAGAGGTGTTTCGCCCCAGTGTGCGCTGGGTTCTACGGTGACCCAGAGGGTGTATAGAATCAACTAGACAATCAACAATGTCGCATGTCTTTCAGTATTTTACCGCTACGTCAAGACTCTGATGAGCTAATTAATTGCATTCCGCCCCTTTAACAATTCAACCGCAACGTTCGTCAGTCAACAAATGCCCATCCGTTTACCCTTCAGCCTACCTTTGAATATAACGCAAAACTTAGGAATTGCTCCTTAAGCCGAGCAATACGCAAGAGAATGCTTTGCCTCACTCTGTTTTTTCCTCATTGAACCAGTTTCTCTCCTCTATCCTGCATTTTTATACTTCCACACGTGATCATAAGAGTATCCAAACCCTTGAGCATTTAAGTGCATTTTACTCGTATAAAAAACAAAAAAAAAAAAAACATGTGACAATATTGTCACCAGAGATTTTACGGAAATAAAAACCTAATAACTCGGAACAACGGTTTTCAATTATTTGTGTAGAGGTTATCGTTCTGTTCTGGGTGAGTTAGAAACCATAAAATTAAAATTAAATATTTAATGACAATGCGCACATTATATGATTTTCGGAGGTCAAACGTTGAATAGGTATACGTTTTTTTAAGGCGGCCCAAATTAAAATTCGATACGCAAGTTTATGAAATCATTAAACCCCCTGCTCGAACCGATCGGTGCCAATAAAACTGAACAATGCGTGCAATCCTTGTGCGCAGCAAAGAAAACCTCTACCGAATCAATAATGAGGCACCAGTTTAAATCTTTAACCGAAAAGAAATGGAAATCAGTTAAATGGCATCACTGCTCACAAAACGCTGCATGAAAATATATCTATTGCTTTTGTATGCCATGCACCCAAGCACACGTCTGCCACTACAAACTGTGAAAGATCGGCAGCAGCTTAGTGTCGATCTTTGCAGGTTCATGCAACCGGCACGCTTCACTGTGGAGCGCCAAAGCAATGAAAATTAGAATATCTACTAGAAAACTATTAATAAAAGATACCGGTCGGTTGCATTCGGATACATTCGGTTGCCTCACACCGCACTCGACTGACCGCGCGTGTAGCACTGCTACACACTAAATTCGGCAGAGTGTGTAACCGGCGTTTTCGACTCAACGATTGCGAATTATAATACGCTGTATGGCTGTGCTGTGCTTCGGCTTCCACAACAACTCCAGGTCCAACGTCCAAGACCGCCAGAGTTGCATGCATCATAGATGCCTATTGTGGAATAGTGGCTGGATCTCGTTGGGTGGTGGTGTTGGTGATTCACCCAGTTGGTCTCGGTTTAGTGAGTTGAAGTTGTTTCGTTTAATCGTTTGCATCAGCGATGTTTTGTAAATATGACACACACACGAGGCATATGAATGTATACGCGATTCATTTCAAATGCCGATTAAATAAGCGCCGCGCCGATGTATTACTGACAAGCAAGTATTAGCAGGGTTTTTAAGCGCGCCGCCATTGCAACATCGGAAACTGTTAGGTTCCAATGTCTGTCTGAGGTTGATCTAGTCAACACCCAGAAGCCTTTAAAAATAGACTAGAGCCAAATGGCATTTTACATTTGTCTGTTTTTGGGCGACATTCTAAAAGGTACAGGTACAGGTACAGGTCATAAATCAGAAAATAACAGATCGAAAATGTAGGCAACATGTGATGAACCTTAGATAAACACGAACTGTGCTAGAGCCAGTGCGTGTGCGCTTCGGAGGTAGATCCATTAAATAGGCCGTCATCATTTTGTGGTCTGTCGGTCACTCAATTCAATAAGAAAGACCACCACGGGTGGAATCTGGTATATTTGTTACCTCACTCCTGCAAAGGATCAACAGAACCAGAGGAATTTTTGGAAATTCATTTTTTTATATTTATTTTATCATCATTACATCATCAACTGACCAGGAAATATTTCGGATGACGAATGACGAAGGCACGACAAACAGACATAATTTAAGTGAATCTCGATTTAAGGATTAGGTTTTATTAAAGTGTTAAATATGTACTGTTTCTCTTTTATTTCATCCTTTTGGCCCCTTTAGGCTAATGACAACTGATTTGGTACCCGTATAACAACTTTGTTATCATTAGAAACAATACCAAGGGCGATTTTTTTTTTAGGACAACACCTACAAGAATTCTTTGTAAAAAGAAAATGTGTAGTTTAGAAAAAAGGGCATATAGGTTGTATCCTTTTCAATATATTATGATTTTTTAACCAATTTAAGAGTACCTACCATATTAGGAGGCCAATTCAACATTCGCTTTTACCTGTAGTTCCAACACGCATGGTGAAGAATATAGGGATAGAGATTAAATTAAGAAAACAGAAGACAGTAAAAATGTTTTCAGTTTATTTCCCTGGTCCATCGGCGTCGGATATAAAAAGGAAATGGCTCAAACAGGATTTCAGAAATTTATTCACAATGAGTGGAGAATTTTTATTAGGTGGCGATTTTAACTGCCGGCATAGAGATTGGGGGTGCGCAAGAGCGAATGCCTGGGGCAATATACTGTCTGACTTTCCATTGACTGTACAAATTTATATCTTTTATCCTCCTTGTCCAACTTATTTTCTTGACCCTTTTGTGTCCAATATCCCTTATCTAATAACAGAACCCAATTCGTTTAGTGCCCTCAGTTCTGATCACAATCCTGTTTCTTGTAACCTTTCTTGGCTATATGAAAAAAAAGTTCAATACTTCGTAGATTTGAAAAATGCTAATTGGAAAACGTTCAAATCGAAGATAAAAAGGAACCTTCAAATAGTTCCTCAGATCTTGAAAGAGTGTCTTGTAAGGATGATGTTGACTCCATTGTTCAAAATTTTACGCAAGCTGTTCTTTCTACAGTTGATGAAAGCATTCTCAAACGAGAAAAAAGTGACTTATAAAAAACTTCCAGTTCATATTTTAGAACTTAAAAAATTAAGAAACATTCATCGAAAAAATTGGCAAAAGTCTCACAAACCTTTTTCTCGAACAATTGTATCGCATTTTAATAAACTGATCACTGACCAAATACTGGTGCATCGGAACAAAGAATGGAACAGAAAATTGAGCGTTCTCAATAAAAATGCCAAGCCCTTCTGGAATATCGTCAAGGTGTAAAAACAAAAACCGAAAGATACCATTTCTAAGGGATTCTTCCAAGACATATTTTACAGCTGTTGAGAAAGCAAACTTACTCGGCCAAAATTTTCAAAAAATCACCTGGTGATGTTTAGAGATTTGGATGAATTTATAACAAATAAACTTGTTGGGGACACAATCGACAGATTTAACATGTCAAATGAATTGACTCCTTCTAATGCATAAGTAGCTGAAGAAAACGTTAGTGATGTAATCAGCAGCCTGCAAACCCGAAAAGTAGGAGAACTGGACAAAGTTCAAAATGCATACTGAAAACAACTTCCTCTGGTTGGAATTAAATATCTTACATTCGTTATTAATGCATGTTTAAAATGTCAATACTTTCAATGTTGGAAAAAAGCCTTGGTTGTCCCTGTTCTTAAAGCTGGAAAAGCCCCCAGATATCTCTGAAAGTTACAGGCCAATAAGCCTACTAAGCAACGTTAGTAGGGTTTATGAAAAAATCCTCAAGCAATACATTTTAAAAATTGTTTCAGATAAAGATACTCGTATTTTTCCTGATGTACAATTCGGTTTTCGAGGCTTTCACAGCACTTCACACCAGGTAAAAAGAATTTGTAACCATGTTTTAGACCAACGTTCGCGTGGCCAGTCAACGGGCATGATATTGATTGATAGATATTGAAAAAAGCCTTTATAAAATGTTACACTTCGAGTTTCCTTTGTATTTATGTAAAATTGTTCAGAGTTTCTTATCGAGTACATGTTTTCAGGTGTTTCTAACATGTTATTTTTGTGATTCTGGTGTGGCTCAAGGCTCAGTCTTAGGTCTAATCCTATTCAATATGTATACTTTAGATTTTCCAATTCTTCCGCAATGTGAAGCAGCCATTTTTGCTGATGACACTGCAGTATTTGCTTCGGATGAATGTGCTCTCAACATTGAGACCAATCTAAAACATGCGATCGAAATACTTGAAAAATATTATAACAAATGGAAAATTAAGCTGAATGTTAGGAAGACGCAAGCCATCTTTTTCACGCGAAAAAGAAAAGCTTGCTATCTTCCCAGCAGACAGCTTCCAATAAATGGTAACACCATACCATGGGAGCAATCCATAAAGTATCTCGGGGTCCACCTTGATACAAACTAACATTTGATCAACATATTCAAAGTACGTTAAGGAAAATAGGCATTACAATTAAGATGCTCTAAACTTTCATCAATAGAAAATCTTCACTCACAAACAACAATAATATAATAATTTATAAAGTAATTTTCCTGGCTATCCTATTATATGGGTGTCCAATTTATTACAGCAGCAAGATGCCATTTAAAGAAGTTGCAGGTATCACAAAACAAAAGTTTTAAAAATGATGTTAAACCTGCCCTTTCATAATTCAACCCTATTTCTCCACAGAAGGGCGAATGTTGAATTGATTTTCGATAGGATTCGAAACTTACAACAATTTTTAATAACAGCTGTGGTAGTTCTGAGAATCCTCTCATAAACCAGCTAAATGTTTAATCTGTGACATTTCTGGGTAAATATTTATTGCGTTTGCTGTCATTTACTAGTTATTTATCAATTATTTACTTATTTATTCATATATTTATTTATTTATTTTTGTATTTATTTCTTTATCTATTTATTTATTTATTTGTCTATCTACTGTTTAAGTTTTTTTTTCGTATTTTCCTTCGAAAAGTTCTTCCCATCATTTATAGTTATTTATTAATTGCCATACAAGAAAATGTTTTAGTAGAAAGATAATGTATCAAATCTCTGAAGTGTAAAATTTGCGTTCATCCTATAATAGTACCTCCATTTTCACAGAACCGAAATTCAACATTTCACGAAATAATTTGGAAATTTCTTTTTGCCCTTTCCACCGAACGGAGAAAATTTCATATGCCATCTACGGTCTAAGTTTGGTTGCGTGAGGTTTTTTGTTTGTTCTATTTTATTTTCAGATCAAAAGTTTGCACCAAAATACTTATTTCTCCAATAAAATTAACGTAAAGATAAATTGAATTACTTGATTTGAGAACCTATTCTTAGGGTATGTACACCAGTGGCGTCGAGTGAACAATTTAAAATGGGGATGGAAAGAAGGAACATTATGTGTACCTTGAAACAAAAGTATTTCTTTAACTTGTTATTTTTTATATCTGTTCCTACTAAAATAATTTGATTCCTTCACAAGAAAATCAGTTAAGTAGCAATCTACAATATATAAAATTGCACTAACATTTTGTACCTGCACTGAAGCTATTAATGTAAAGTAGCGCAATAGCTTCAGCTTTTACACTTAGTTAAGGTTCAACTGTATCAACAAACTTTGCGCTGCTTTTACCTAATTAGATTTTAGGCAAATTGACTTCACAACACTTAGTTTACTCTAAGTCGTTTACTTAAGTCTGGCTGTAATCACAAAAACAGAGCTTTAATCAAACACAATTAATCCAATTTACTTAACTTGGTTAATTCAAATGAGTCCAAATTGCCGAAAATGAAGTGTAAAGATTTTTAAAATACTACTACTGACAAGTTCACCCGTTTTATCAAAGAAATCAATGAACATTAAAGTCTCTTTTTCGCAGTCGGTACAGTGGCGTAGAGGTTAGTATGTTTGACTACTGATCTAAAGGTCTCAGGTTCAAATCCCGCCGGGGCAAAGTAACATCTTAAATGCTTTTCCCACTGTCCCACCTCTTCCGAACGTCGGACAAACATGCAAGAGTGTCAATTGACAGGAGAAGATTCTCAAATTTGCCGTTCGGATTTGGCTTGAAATTGCAGGTCCCTTCCACATCGCACAAGCAAATGGTTGGAGAAGCTAGGTTTTAGGACCTGTGTGACCGTTAATGACTAATATTTATTTATTTATTTTTTTCGCAAAGAATAGTGAGTGAATCTTAACAGTGAGTTCTTTTTTTTTTAAATAAAAAGGAAATCAAAATCCGAGAGCATTCTGAAATCCTTTTTTTTGTAGAAGTTTGAGAAAACAAGGTGTCACCATTTCCTGCCCATTCTGGCGTATGTTGTTGTTTCCAATGGGGATTGAACGTGCACCAATGACCTCTACACCGTCGCCCCCCCCCCCCCCTTTAACATTAGTACATACAAAGTTCTTTACCGGGAACAGTTTTTTGGGGCGGTTTATTTTACGCGACATTGTTTTTTCGAAAATATAATTAAAAAACGACTTAGATAATTATAACAAAATATATAGACTTTATATTAGATAATTTAAAATCCGCCTACCTCAATGTTCACTAATTAAAAAAACCGTTTACTTCTAATCCAATCCATTCCTTTGCTGATGACGGCCTCTCACCTTGTCGTTTCTTGGGACACGCCCCCTTCTTCGGGATTGGAACTGGAAAGGCAACGTGTGTTAAGCTCATTAAATTCCGATCTTAACAGCATAACTTAGTGGGGTACAATCAATAGAGTGGAATTTAGTGCTTCTAAAACACAATGCTGTCTTCTGTCATTAAAGCCAAACCCACACACACTGCCATTATCCATAAATGGCACCTGAATCGCTGAAACCGAAAGACTTTCCATTCTCGGTATGTTTGTTAATGACAACCTCCGTTGGAATGGCCACATATGCGATGTCGCCAAGAACGCCGCGAAATGTCTAGGCTTCCTTAAGTGATGTAAGAAATATTTCACCCCTTCTGATCTGGCTACAATTTATAAGGCGTTTATTCGCCCGAAACTCGTGTACAACGCTCATATCTGGTCCGGTGCACCAATAACTTATTTGGAGCTTCTTGACAGGATCCAAAAACGTGCGATAAAACTTAGTAACGACCGAGACATCGCGAGATCGATTGTCTCTCTTAGTCAACGTCGTAATGTCTCCTGCCTTTCGTTATTTTATCGTTATTTCCAACATAAGTGCTCAAACGAAATAGCCAGTTGCATTCTACCCCTAGACAATTTCAACCGCAATACCTGCCATGCAATGAATGCTCATCAGTTCACCCTCAAGCCTGTATTCGGACGTACAGTTACGTTCAAAGAATCTTTCCTCAGCCGTACATCACGAATGTGGCATACTCTTCCACGCTCTTTTTTTCCTTCACATTATAACTTACAAACATTTAAAACTAACGTGCATCGGCATCTCTCCTTTTCTTCTAATCCTAATTTCCTTAACGCCCGTGCTGTGTATCCAATTCATGATAAGGGTACCTCCTAAAAAATCCCTTTAGTGCGTGTACATAAAAAAACAAAAAGCGGCCAAGTGCGAGTTGGACTCGCTCATGAAGGGTTCCGTGCGAATTATAATTATTATTTACTTAGGCACCTATTACAGATTTATTATTAGAAAATAATGGTTCACGGTTTACGCATAAGGTTTATGTTTATGAAATTAAATGTTTTTTTTTTTATATATATATTTGAGTTGATTTAATGAAAGGTAAATTGCGGTTTACGATTTATGACGTATTAAAAAAAACTACTTGCTGGATCTCGTTCAAACCAATTTTCGTTGGAAGTTTGCATGATAATGTACATCATATATTTTTTTTAGTTTTATCATTTCCTTATTTTAGAAGTTAGAGGGTTGGGGACCAACATTTTACCACTTTGGAAGTGTCTCTCGCGCATACTATTCAGTTTAGAAAAAATGATATTAGAAACCTCGATATCATTTTTGAAGACCTATCCATAGATACCCAACACTTTTGGGTTTGATGAAAAAAAAAATTTTGAGTTTCAGTTCTAAGTATGGGCATTGTATATAAACCTTATAGTAGTGCAACCGTGCGTAAACGACGATACGCCACCAGTCAGCATTCGCCCGCAACAACATGATAGTCTAGTTCTACACCATTCTCGTGCTGGGAATATGAGTAGGAGGATGATGCAGGTAGTGGTGGTGGTTGGCAAAGCAGGTTTCGTGTAGATTTATGGTATATTTTTTGTTTGCTTTGATGGAAGGGGTATGTTATGTTTTCTGGATTTTAACACAATTGGTATGTGTGTGTATGATCGTTGAAGGAGAGTCGCATTTCAGCTACTGTGAGGATTCTCAAATGATTTTCTTTGTAATTCATATTTGCAAGTGAAAAATGGATATGCATATTTAACGGTAGGGGGCGATGGTGGATAAAGGAAGGTGGGAGAATTGTCGTCGAGTAGTTGATGGTATATTATTTGTTGGCTTTGATGAATGTTTGGGGTAGTTTATGGCATATTCCAATTAGACCATCACAGTCACCTGTAACTTGTTTTCTTTGTTTTTAATACAATTGGTGTGTATGTTCGCATCGGTGAAGGAGATTCGCATTTCAGCACTGAGGATTCCCAAATGGTTTATAAATCATATTTGCATGTGAAAAAATATTAATTGAGGCAGAGATAAAAAAAGATAAGACAAGTTATAGTGTATTCTCAGCTACATTGCGAACGATCCTTAAGGGTTTCCACTTTAAAAAGCAAATCGTGGATATTTTCGGACCCGTCGAATGCAATTTTACAAACTGAACTTACCTACTGAAGAAGTTTGTTGACTTATTGGTGGTGCTTGTCTGCGTTGCACAGTGTGACGAATCGCTGATTTAGCTTGGTTTAATAAGGAAAATGACATGCACAAAATTAAACAAAACCCGCTTAAGCCTCCTACGTAATGACTGCAATTTTTTTGTTGTTGCTTAGTGCAACAAAAAAAATCATCTCAAACTCCAAATTGTATATAATTTTTTTTATAAGAAGGCCAATTTGATGAGAAAGTGTTTATATCGGTTTTAATTGGTTCGCGTATATTTTATAGCTTTTTTTTTATCTTTTATCAATAAGTTAAAAGTCAATTGATATAAAAGTAAGTTTTTCTTAAATAATTAAAGATTTTGTTTAATAGGTATAAGGGGTAAATGAAAGTAAAATTTATAGATAAAATATGTGTTTTTTGTATTCATTAACCGAAAAGTATACCTAGTTGTTCAGTGTTGTCCAAGTTGGAGACCGTGTCTGTTCTAAAGCCTTGCATATGCACTGCTAAAATGCGTTTCAACAAAATTTTTCGTTTTTTAGGATGCCCATGGAAATCACGAAAAAGCAATTTTTTTTATGTTTGGATTTCTTAATTTAAAATTAATCGCTAAGATGCTGTTTCTGCTTTTGTTGTTGGTTACTTCAGCCATGTAATATTTTCTGAGGCTGCAACAAAGTCAATCAAATTAACCTTTAAAACTTTATGTATGTTTAAGATTTGACGAGACAAGGGCCAAAAGTGGTCGGCATAGAGAGCGCTTCGAAAATTCAAATTCTCCGTGGCTAAATGAAAGTCTAACATTAGCACAACATATCTTAGATGAAATACCTTCTTCATCCAGAGTAGGAAGACCGAAAAAAGCTTATAGATTAGATGTCAAGTTGCGGCAGGTAAAAGACCAAGGCAGTAAAGAAAAAGTCAAAGCCAGAAAATAACTAATCCAAGAAAAATTTACAAGAGAAACAGGGTTATTGTTAGATATGCCAACTCAACAGTCTGGCAATCCTAATGACGGGAACAAGGCTAGACGATTTTTTAGAGATGATGAAAAGACTGCCCAAATTACAGTGATAGTTAAAGAAATTATCAAAAAGTTTCATATCATCTTAGAAGCTCTTGGGTCTGGGTTCCCAATAGATGCAGATGCCTTTGAAAATTATGCCTGGTATTTTAAGCCAGTAAGTGTGCATAAGGTCTTCTTTCATGGAAAACAAATAATTTCGACTTGTATACTTCCAATCGGACAACTTTCAGAAGAAGCGCAAGAAACAAGGAAAATAGAAGGTTTAGGGAACTGCCTACCAGAAAAATATCACGTGTAGATACAAATACTGAACTCTTAAATCGATTGCTTATAACCTCAGATCCAATTCTTAGCAAGTCTAAGATACTTTCCGAGAAGAAAGAAAAGCGTCATGGAACATGAATACTTGCAACTTTTATATGTACCAAATAATTAAAAAAATTAAAATAAGCTGGTTTGTATGTATTGTTTTGTCTTGAAATTTGTAGTCATATGTTAAAAAAATTTATTATATTCTATTCTGTGAACAATTTCAATTAAAAAAAAAACAAAAAATTTAATCTTAATTTAATTCCGCTAAATCAGCGATTCGTAACACTGTGCGTTAGGTCGAAAACGAAGCGTTATTTAAAAAATGTTCGAAGTCGGAACGAGCGTTCGAAGGTCTCGTAGGATTCACATTGGGAGTATTTAAATTCAAATTGTTCAATCTTCTAATAGACTGCATTTCACAAATGAAAACTCGTTGGTTTGCCTCGAGTCTGTGGCTTCTTCTTGAACAGGTGGACGTTCGTTAATATCTCATCGCTCATTATTATCATCACTATTGTGGCTATCTACCAGTTGTGGTGAAATCTGATCCTGGCTTAAGCCTACACTAGCCCCAGGTGGAGTACGACTAACAATTGGCCTGGATTCCATTGCTCCTGAACGGGGAGTTATTTCGAAAAGTGGACGAATTTCTCAAATTACTTGGTCTTCCTCTAGAACGCGTATTTGGAGCTCTATTATCCATAATAGGAAATTTCGGATTTTAAATACAACTTCAAAAGATTTTAAATTTCAATATCTTTTAATAAATCTGTATTAAAAAAAATTAATACATGCATAATTTGACCCCAAATTAGCGCGGTCGGTGCTAAATTTGATATTAAATCAGATATTAAATTTGATAAGATTAGATACAATATGCTTAAGAGCAAGATATCTGTCTTAGTAAACAGACGGACTGTGCAAACAATGAACACAATACGAACAAGACTGTATATAATTGGCAACTATAGGTAACATAGTAGCAAGATAGTCCAGTGTAATAACTACCAGACAATGGACTACCTATACTAGGTATAAAAGAATTAGGATTTATATATTATAAAAATATTCATATGCACAACTTATCCTTTCACGAATGAAATTAGACCAATATGAATACAAAAAGCAGTTCAACTCTTTCTGATATCCAATAGTCGCAACGCGGGTTACAATTAAAACTATGAATATACTGGGACTATACTAATGAAAGTCATACTCCACTTGAACCGCCAAGAGACACAATAGAACACTCTACAATTGCTGGAGCTTAGCTAAAAGCTCTAAAGTTAGCCAGTAAAATCTTTGTAGTGACGTTCTTAATGCCTCGAAGTACATCTAATGTTAGAACACGTTTAATGCAAAAGAGAAACAATAAAGCAACCTCCATTAAGCAAAAAATACCAACAAGTGACCTTCCTCAATGCTTCATTGAAAAGGTACATGGACTTTAAAATATATACCAACAATTTCACATGGTGATTAAAGATAAATAAACTTGTGCAATACTCCAATTAAGCAATCTAGCTCTACGCAAAACAACGAAAATTCTTACTATCCATATAAATATTCATCTTATAGGTACCTATTGTACAAGAAGTGGTGGTGCGGCATGGCACAATACTGACAAAAAAAATTATGTCATTGCTTTATAAATTAGATCGAATATTTCTAAATCAATTACAAAAAAAATTATAGAAATCGGTACCTTTTGCGACAAGATATAGCCGAAACAGTCAGAGTCCAAAATGCGACAAACTTATAATACCTCATTTGCTGAAAAATACCGAAATCAAATTTTATTCAATTTTTCCCTTCAAACGAATCGCCTCTTCCATCATTTCTACTCGCAGACGAAGAAGTCAGATTTATTATATTTCCATCATCTCCCTCTCATCAAACATACTACTTGCCGAAGCGAAGGCAACATTGCAAATCATCAATTACACAGAAAAATAAATACATACTTACATTTCCATACAAATGAAAATCATATGGCATGACCACAGAATCGATAATGCGAGATCCATTATCCATACAAATTAACTTACTTGGAAATCCTACATGCTACCTGTGCTGCTAAACAACAAAAATGCCTGTGCTCCTTCTTACAAAGAAAAAAAATACAACATACATGGGAATGCAATTATGAAAGGTTCGATAAAGAGAGATAAACCAGTTTATTTGGTTTTCTTTCTTCGTTTTCAAAGTGTGTATTTAAAATGAAGATGACAGCAAAAGTTTAGACACAAACATTCTAGCTCAATTCATAACGCCATCTGCATTTAGTCGGCTAAAACAAACAATTCGACATGATGGCACTACTATAAAGTGTATATACAATGGTATGGGGAACCCCCAAAATTTATTGTTTTTTTTTCTATTTTTATGTGAACATCTTAATGCGGTTCACAGAATACATCTACTTACCAAGTTTTAACAGTATAGCTCTTATAGTTTCGGAAAAAAGTGGCTGTGACATTTCCGGACAGACAGACAGACAGACATTACGAATCTATAAGGGTTCCATATTTTGCCATTTGGCTACGGAACCCTAAAAAGTATGCAGACAAAGTTTTTCTTAACAATTCGTATTTACAGAGACTTTTACCCCTTTTTTTGACATAAGCAATGTTTTTTCAATAAAATGTAAAACACATTAAAAAACAGTATCTTTATTAGCAACATAACTGGACACTTTCCTATTTTATAATTCGCTCATACAAAGTTCCTTGCAACACCTAATTTTGGGGGTATTTTGCCATAATTTTAAAATGTTGGTTATTTTGTTAGAAACAATTTTTTTTTCCAAAATGGACAAGGACTCTCAACAAAATGCCGCTCCCACTTAAGGGCAAAATAATATGGATAGGGTATCCCGCAGTTTGCCCAAGCGGACTGTAGCCTTTCCTTATTTTTTTTTTATATTTTCCGATCTATCTTTCTTTGTATTTGAGTTAAATATTTTGTCAGTTGTTTTCTTTTCAATTGGTTTTTAAGTCAGCGCATAGAAGGACATGCGGGGATATGTATCTAAAAGGCTTGTGCGATTTGAGAAACTTCAAAATGCAGAGACGAAATTCAACATTTCGCTGCAAGTCAAAATTTCGAAATGCTGCGAAATGTTTTGCAAAATTATGAGTTTTTCGGGTGAAACGTCGAAATAAGCTAAAGTAAGTTGGGATGAGCTTCGCCTTCAAAACTTTCACTTGAAAAGTTTATTTTTTATTCTTGCGCCCTAACTAAAAATTGGGCTCTCATTTTGCACTTATTGTATAATGTTCGCACACAAATCGAACGAACACCATCCAAAAATTTGAGGAAGAATGTTCGGCGTTCTGTTCAGGGAAAGGTGTTCGGTTCCAATCTTATCAGTAACACTCAAAACTTATTTGCACTCCAGTTATCTTGAACGTCTAATAAACATAATATTCAGGTAGGTAATATCTACAGACTGCAAAAAATAAAAAATAAAACTTTAGGTAACTACAATCGAGAAAGTGTACTACCTATGAAAGATAAAGCTTTTGCGAAAAATTGCAAGTTCCTACACAGAATTCAGCAACCATTAGTAAGATTTCATAGGCACACATTGCACATAATGTATCCACGAGTACCAAAATGAAAAATCATTACACTCGAAGATTTTGGGTCTGTATAGACAGTATATAATATATTTCAAAATTTAAGTGTTCTATGTCTAATTCAAATGGGTGAACTGTGCACATGGAATTTTTTTGTTCAAACTTCTGGCTCGCCAAGGCGATTTAATAGGGGGAGGGCACTTCGACGTAAAAGATCTTTTGTACCGTATGGGCCAGACAAATTTTAAACTAGTACAATTTCTACTTTGTGTGTAAAGCGGACAATTTCACCAGTAGAAGAATTCTTTATGTCCTCGGTGCTCATATGTTCCCTGAAAAAGATCTTCTTTCTAATTCCATTAAGGGCTGGACATTCACATAAAATGTGTTCAGCTAACTCGTCCTCTTCAAGACAAAGCCGGCACTCAGAAGAGTCTGCTATTCTCATTTTGTTTAGATGCTATCTTAAACCATGGTGACCAGTAAGGTACCCTACTAAGGTTTGGATATCATGCCTGCTTAGGTTTAGGCATTTGCTGGCATTTTGATTGAAGGGCCGAATGGCTCGTTTGGACGCTTTCCCAAAGATAGATACATTTTCTTTGTGTCCAGCTTTTTATTGCTGCCGTTGCTGCTGATCTAGGAGTGCAGCAGAAGGGTTCCGGACCTATGAAAGATGTTTCTGAACCTTTTTTGGTCAGTTCGTCGGCCTTTTTGTTACCTTCTACCCCGACATGACCCGGAACCCATCATAATTTTGTAGAAAATAGTTAGATTGACATAATGTTCATGGTGTTCGATCGTAACGGTTTGATAAAGTAACTTTTAGTGGGTCTACGACCAATATAAACCATGCTACAAACTATGAGTCAAAATGAATACCTAAACCTTAAGGTTCAGTGATTGCTGACATTATTAAAATGTCAAAAAAATGCCTTGCCAATAACAAATCTAGTGTAGAGTTTTAATTTGTGATCTCGTCCATTATATTGGAGTGAAAGGGACTACAAATTTAAGCTCCACACTTCATTTATTGTTGTTTGTTATTCCTTGCGATGAATTGATTCCGACCGCAACCTCTTCCGTCAGCAATATAAATCAGATTTCTGAACAGGAAAGTGCCCCGGGAAAAATGTATTCGCGTCTGGCCTGTTTCTTTTTTGTATTCTTGGTTGCGCTACTGGTAATCTGCCGTGCTACCAACATGCACAATTTGCAAGCCCGAGCAATCGATGTTAGAAGTGCGACTAGGTACTTATCCACACCACTGCGCATTTCAACTACTCTTACCGTGGTACTGCCGATATGTATTACTTCGCGGAGCTGGTTAGCCAGTTCATAATATGCATCTCTATTCTGCTGGATCTGCTACTTCTGATGCTCTCCTGATTTTGCCAATTCTTCGAGGGTCATTTGGATTTGTTGTTACGAAATTAATTTTTGCCGTCTATGGTCGAGAAGTAACGGCGGACTGCGCAGAATAGTTCTCCATCGTGTGAAACATGTACGGTGAAATACTGCGTGCTCCGCATTACGCTCTTCGCCTGGACGTTCCGGGCAGGATGGTGAGCTGTCGTAACCAAATCGTGGGAGTACTTGTACCTGACAGGAGGTTTGTAATGTGGGAGTAGTTTCATTACCCATTCTTCCGATTTGTACAGTTTTGAATTGTCACTATAAGCTTTTAACCTTTAACCTTTGTTGTATTGGTTCAACGAGTTTGTCACAAAACTCTTGGCGCAGCCGTTTTTTTGATTATAATAATCTTGAAGCCATCCGCTTTGTGTTTGGTCAATGCTCTTCTAGGTGCAGGGAAATAAGTCCTCTATTGGGAAATAAAACCACTTCTGAGTGGTTTTATTTCCCTTTTAATTAAATTCTAACTGTCGACTAAGAATGTTGAAAATGAGTACGGGATTTAAATTATTATTATTATTATTCTTTATTCATCTACCGAGCTTAACTCTTACAGACTATGATTAAATATTTTAACAGTTCAACATAAATTATATAAAATATACAGTAGTGTTATCATTTAGGACATTTTTATATTCAATAAAGATAATTTAAATTTCGATCTATCATCACATAAATCTATTTCAGTACAAAAAGAATTAAATTTTTTTATACACTTTGTTATTGGCTCGTTAAGTCCATAAATGAAAGAATGTCTAGGGCTATAAAAAAATGTGTTTCTTGTTCGAAGAATTCTTTCTGGCGCATATAACAAAAAATATTGAACTACATCAGGACATATTATACGATAAGAGAAAACATCATGAATAAACAGCATACAATGAACATTTCGCCTTTTTTCTAAGGTATCTAACCCTATTAAAGCACATCTGGTTGCATAAGAGGGCATAGTATCAAGGTTCCATTTCATTTGCCTTATAACAAACCTTGTAAAGGACTTTTGTACCCTTTCTAGTCGTACTATACAATTTGCATATTTTGGACACCAGACTATAGAGCAATATTCAAGAAAAGGTCGTACTAAAGATATATAGACAGACTTTAGAGTATATGGGTTCGAAAATTCAGCACATGTTCGCTTAAGAAATCCAAACATCGAGTTCGCTTTGTTGACAACATAATCAATGTGAAACGAAAATGCAAGATTCGTGTCAAAAATCACACCAAGGTCTTTAATTTCGGTTTTTCGAGAAAGGCTGGTCCCGGAAATTGTATAGTCATAATTCACAGGCACTAAGGTATGATAAGGTGATAATTATTATGTCACTAAGTTTCAAAATGCAAGAGGTAATATTAAAGAAGAGTGGAGAATCGTCAATAATATATTAGGAAAAGGTATAAATTCTAATTCAGTAGAGGTTTTGGAACTAAATGGTGTTATTCTATCTGATTCAAATAGCATAGCGAACAAATTTAATGAGTTCTTCATCGAAATTTCAGAGAGTCTAAAGCCTTCTGCTGAATGTAATCATATCTGCAATTGTAATACCTCACAAAATACGTTTGCAGAAAGATGTCAGGTAAATAGTTTTGTTTTTAACACTATTTCATCCGAAGAAATATATAAGCTTATAATGTCTTTAAAAAACAAAAGCTCTTGTACAAGTGATGGTATTACAAATGTGATTTTAAAAAAGGTCGCCTTCAATATTAGTGACATACTGTGTTACTTATTTAAGCGTTGTATAAGTAATGGATGTTTTCCACAATCCTTAAAATGCGCTGAAATAGTACCTCTTTTTAAAAAAGGAAATCGCAAGGATATACGCGATTATAGACCTATATCTCTGCTTCCGACTTTTTCAAAAAATTTTGAGAAGATAGTTAAATCGCGCATGGTCTCCTTCCTTGATTATGAGAACTTTTTTTCCAATAATCAGTTTGGTTTTAGGTCAGGTAAATCCAGAGAAGATGCAATTCTCAAATTATGTACCCACTTGTATGAAGGGTTTAATTATTCCAAATGTACAATGGCTCTTTTCATTGATATGACGAAAGCATTTGATATGGTGGATCATAACTTGCTTCTCAGAAAATTGTATAATGCGGGTTTTAGAGGAGTATTGCATGATTGGTTTCGATCTTATCTTACGGAGAGGAAGCAAGTGGTAAATATTAATGGAAGTTTTAGTAGTTCTCGTACAATAAAGAATGGTGTTTCTCAGGGCTCTGTTCTGGGTCCACTTTTGTTTCTAATTTATATTAATTCCCTCTTCAGTCAGAACTTTAACGGATTGCCTACAGCGTTTGCTGATGACATCGCTTTTTCTTATCAAGCGCATACACAGTTTGATTGCATTATCAAAATTCAGGAAGACTTACAAAGACTAAGGCAATGGTTTGCATTTCATAAGCTTATTGTCAGCGAGAAAACGAAACTAATGGCTTTCCAATCATTGGGAAATGTGGTTACTGATTTTAACGTATTTTTTCATTCTCACGACTGTGAAAGGTTTTCTTTACATCTGCATACTTGCGGTAGTATACATTTTAATGAAAATCTTTTATGTTCAAGCAAATGCTTTAAAATTGAGTCAATACAAATATCTAGGGTTGTTAATTGATTTTAATTTGAATTGGAAAGGTCATACACAATCAGTTAAATCTCAAATGCTGCAGGTGGTACGCAAACTATATCTTCTAAGACCTTACTGTTCCAAAAAAATGTTAACTATGATTTATTATGGACTTGCAAACTCTAAGTTACAATACGGTATTACGAGTTGGGGAGGTTCCTATGAGAATACCACTAGCCCTTTACTTATATCCCAAAAATATTTAATTACAATAATATGTGCACGAAATCGACTTGCTCATAGTTGGCCTCTGTTCAGGGAGTTACGAATTTTACCTTTAAGACATCTTTATGTTTTCAAAGTTCTCAGGGAATTTTTTAATCAAAGTGGTAACACTCCGAATAGAAATTCAAGACTCTATAGCCTACGCGTTAATAACTTATCACTAGTTAATGTTCCCATCGCATATAAAACCAAATTTTCTCATTTTTTTTACTTTTACTGCTCCAAATATGTTTAATAAACTACCGATTGCTGTTAGAAGAACATACAATTTTCACTCATTTTTAAATAAAGTAAAAGATTGGGTTTTTCCTATCAGATATAAAGATATTGAATCCTTCTTTCGCTATGTGTCGTAGAATTATTCACATTTCTGTTTCCTCTGCTCTAAGCTTATATTCAAATACTTTCCTAATTTGCAAATGTATCCTAAATTGTTATCTACCCCACATCAGTTTGTATGAATTATAAAAGGTTCACTCTTACGTGTCATTCAACACTAACTTTAAATAGTTACAGAATGATTACTATTATTCATCCCCTATTATTATTTAACTGAATTATTGTAATAATATAATTTTTTTTTATGAATAAAACAATACAATACAATACAATACACAGAAAAAGGATGACATTTATTTATGTTCAAGGTAAGTCGATTAAGGTCACACCATAGAACTATTGTGTTTAAGTCATTTTGGAGATTTTCACAATCAAAAATATTTTTTACACGCATAAATATCTTTAGGTCATCGGCATACATCAAGCAATTAGCATGATTTAGCAATGAAGGAATTTCATTAATAAAAATATTAAAAAGTAATGGCCCTAAGTGGCTACCTTGGGGGACACAAGATGAGACCTCAATTTGTCTAGATTGAGAAGAACCAATCTTTACATACTGCTTTCTGTCACAAGAGGTAACTTTTTAACCACTTAAGTAGCATTGAGTGAATGCCAAATGATCTAAGTTTGTTTATAAGAATGCTATGACATACCGTATCAAAAGCTTTCTTAAAATCAGTAAAAATTACATCAACTTGATATCCCAACTCTACAGAATCAAAAAGATATTTTGTAAACAGTGTCAAGTTGGTTAATGTGGATCTATCGGATACAAATCCATGTTGTTGCAGTGATATTTGTTCCTTAACTGTAAAATAAAGTTTTTTTTGTAACAATTGACTCGAAAAGTTTCGGAATAGCTGAGAGCTTGGATATTCCACGATAGTTTTCAATTTTCTGTCGGGGTTCGGATTTTAATATGGGTGTTATAAATGAATATTTCCATTCATTTAAAAACACACCAGCAGCTAAGGATAAATTAAAACTTAGTTTTAAAGGAAAAGACAAAGACAAATTACATTGTTTAAGAACTTCAAAATGAATACGATCAGGGCCAGCACTTTGGGAAGAGTTTATATGTTGAATGCCTAGCAAAACATCATCAAGAGAAAGATAGAGTGATCCTAAACAGGCAATAGAATCATTCACATTATTATCAAGTGATGAACTAAGATTCGTGTGATCAACAAAAACTGATTCAAAAAACTTTGCAAAAAGCTCACAAGTTGAATCCAAGCTACAAGAAACAACACCTTCGAATTCCATATTTTGCAGAATACCACTAAGCTTTCTTTTATTGTTTAAAAATGTTCAAAAACGTTTAGGATTCTTTGAAATTTGAGACTCAGTGTTCATTACATATTGTTTATACAGAAATTTATTCAAAAATTCATATTCCCAACGCAATTGGCTAAAACGTTGCTTGTGCAAATCTGATGTTGACTTTTTAAATAATTTAAACGCTTTGTTTTTAGCATTCTTCAAATTAACTAGTCTTTGGTTATGCCAAGGTAATTTGAAAGATTGTCTTTTTCTCATGAGAGGCACGAACTGAGAAAAACCATAGTCTAATATACATACAAATGTATCATAGACTTCTTTAAGATGTAGACCAGAAAGAATACTCAACCAATCAACCGAGTCTAAATACATATCCATGGCATTATAATTCGCTTTTGAAAAATTATAACTCGTTTTATAATTATTTGATTTAGAGTCTATTGCAGAAAGACTATTGCATTGTAAATCTAGACATAGAGCAATGTGATGAATAGAGTTCCTCATTAGAGGACATAAAGCTTCTCTGACTGTACAATCTAAATAATTATCTACAAATATTAAGTCTAGAATTCTATTTAATGAATTATGACAATAATTCTTTTGAAATAAATCATTTAACTCCAAACGGGAATGAAAAAAAATTTCGCAGTGTTTGAACAGTAACTCCACGCAGGGGGGTTGCAGGGTTGTCCATAGGCACTACACTGTTTATGGAATGAGTTGCGAAATCACGAGTAAATCCCATAACTAGTGCAATGCGTATGGGGGGCCTGCTTCTTTAACCCTCCATCTTCGGGTTACTGTTTGAACCCTGCAAGATTTTTATGATTCGACATTTATCCAGCGACATTTTGATGATGCGAGATTTGGAATATGCGAGATGTTGTTATCCACTAGGTGGGAACTAAGTCCCTCCGTTTCACTTAGTTCCCGGGGACTTATTTCCCTGCACCGCTCTCCTGTTGTATATATACATAGTTGATTGGGTCCATTACAGCTATAACAAGGGCGGCCTCATCTGAGATGGTTAGAAAGCCTCAGCTCACGGATTCCGTATGTGACGATAGTCAGCTTTGTCCTTAGTGCTTTAACGTGGCGCGGCATATAACATGTCGGTCTTTAGATGCTAGGCAGTTTGCCGCAGAGAGGGTCAACGTGAGGTTGGAATTGCAGTTGTTTGTCCAGCATTACTCCAAGATATTTAACCGCTTCTTATGACTTACTGCTTTGGTTACCCACCTAAACAAAAACTAAATGGTGTTTCGACTTGATATAATGACGGCTACCGCTTTATGTTCGCTTGTTCTATAGTCCGAGGGATAATCAGGGGAATCGCTCCGTTTGTAGCTGATTGTAACGGTTGAATCTGTTTAGCTACTGTCACAATGGCATCGGAAAATCCAATTATCCTTACTCTGCCAGGAAGCGCCTTCATTCTTCGTTTTACATAATTCTCCAGATACTGAAGTGGCCCTAAAACGTATGCCTCTGGGACTACCGCAACGACGTTGTAGTATTTGACCCCTTCATATGTATTGCATCTTAGTTTCCTGTTGTTGAAATAGTTCGTTTCGTTGTAGGTACTATACACAATTAATTGTGAGGTTAATTCTGGTGAGTGATCTTCTAATGAACTAACGACATTCTTAAAGTCCAGCGTCACAATAGCAGTTGCTCATTGCATTCGATTACTGAGCGAGGGGTTCAAGGGTCGATTCCCATTCGGGAACACCTGCCATTTTTTCTACTGACAGTTTTTTTTGACGTTTGTCAGACTTTTGCCAGTGAAAGTGCTAGCGACTCGAACCTGCCCCTCGGTCAGTAGTCCAACGCACTTACCACTAAGTCATGTCGTCTGCAAAGTTTTTTGTTATGTCAGATGAAACCCCGAATCTCTAGGCTATTAATTGTTGTGAATAGTTCACCTATCCGTCACTTTCAAATGAATTGTTAAATCGCATTCCATCAAAATATTTTAATTTTAACCGCCAATAACTCCGAGTTCGATGATCCTTCCTTACGCAAGTTCATCCTTTGTTGCTTGCTGCATGAACAAATCCCAATCTCACTGTTTTGTAAAATAATTTTTTTAATAGCAGGGGTCATCGGGATTGTTTTCATAAAGCAAAAAATGATGATGCATAAGCACGGATGCAACTAACAAAGTGTTACACTCGTACTCGTACGTCGCGTACCTACTCAAACAGCAAACAGGCGAACAGCCAGCCAAAAACGAACAAATTGTACAAATTCAAAACTGAATTGGTGCTTTGGTTGGGCTAAAGTGAACCGCGGTGCGCGGCGGAATTTATCTTTCGGTTTCGTTTGGAGTCGTCCTTCATGCACCGATGGCCACACTAATATGTTGTATCGTGCCGCCACCATCCGTAATGTGGCCAACCAGACTGAACGATTCGCGACTATGGGTGCGTTTATTTTTCACGAGAATATTTTCCTTTTTTTGTTTTTTTTTTTGGTTTCGTTTGTTTCTTCTTTCCGCTGAATAGAATCGAAATCGTTCACTGAGAAGAGCTGATTCACTGATCCGCGATGATGGATACTAAAATGACCGTAAAAAGGAATTAAGGTCTAGAGACTTGCTAGGGTGCTACGCCCTTTATCACCCCACACGTTCTGCGTCCGCATCCGTGGCCTGTCCGTGTTTGACTATAAATTATTCAGATATTCTCAAATTGAGCCGAGTGGCGAGTGACCTTCCTGCCAACACACGATAGCGAACACTTAACACGAGCAAAGACCCAACGTTAACCGCAGAAAGCAATTAGTGTCATAATCTGCATGCCTGTGGTCACTTTTTGCGGACAAAAAACCTTTTGACGCCTCCACGTCCATATGTTCTCACGTTATGCGCATATATCAATCAGGAAACTTTGCAATCAATAACACTTCATCATGCCATGCAGATTTAACTGGCTTCAGGTAGGTCGTCCGATGCACTCGTCGTACTGTGCTGGTCGAGACTCTGCTCTGGAACTCACACGTCGAGTAACATATTAATCACAGAAAGTAGTATCCACATACTCGGGCTAATTAATTAATAAAAGGATGGTCGATGCGACGGACGTCGGATTGGCCCGTGGGCGGAATTACATATTGACCCATTAGCGTCGAGAGTGCATTGCGTTGCGTGTGCACAAAGGAAAGTCGCTCTGTCTGACAAATGGGTCAGCCAAGTCGTTACAAGGCGAAGTTTTTACTGATAACATATCGCACTCCACGAGAGTGGTCGTCTTGAATCGCGGCAAGCGCGCGTGAGCGACTGTAATGTGTACTCATTCATCAAAATGGAATCGTAAAAATCAAGAGAGAAGTGTGCTACGCTACGGCCGCCGCGCCGAGAAGTCTCATAAAAAAAGGCAATCCAACTTGACAGCCGAGCGCAAAAGGAGGCATCACGTGCCAAATGACTTCTTAAATTAATGTCAGAAACATCTTTGGGACCAATGTCCGCCATGGGTGGTCTTTTCGTTTCACTATGCTGTCCATTCCGTGATGGCAATAAAAATGTGTGCTAAAGGCGTTGTCGATTTATTTGAGTACAAACAATTTAAACAGATTATCTTGACCAAAAGCAAAAAGTGTATGGAAGAAAGAAGAGTCGATTGAATTAAGTTCAGATGTTGGAGACCGCAAGAAGCTTACAACATTCAAAAGTTTAACATCGTTGGTCATGATCAAGGATTACATTTTATAATTAATTTATTTGGCTACTAGTATTCTATACTAGTGTACTGAGCTACGTTCAATGTATGAAATTATATGCAAAGAAGAAATGGGAAGGATTAATAAATAACGCTCCTAGCTACACCAATCCCCGAACGAGTTAATTTCTAAGTTGAGCACATTCAAAATATATAATTGGGTTGTACCTATGTGTAGGGCATTTAGTAATTTAAACCAAATTACCAGTCACTTTTGTATGGCTCTTTTTTCAATATGGTATCTTCTATGTTCTTTAAACAAGGTGGCGCAAAAGTAATCCTCCTATCAGAAAAATGCTATAAATATTGCGATTGGCCCCTAATGTCAGTTCTGTTTTGACATTTGTGTAGTAAACACATGCGAAATACACGTTAATAAACAATGTTACGCTACACTGCTCCAGAACGCGGAATATTGGTGACTATTTATTTGAGCAATAATTTAAATTACAGCCAAAAAACATCGGAAGGTTATTTTTGCGCCAACTTGTACTTGGAACTTTCAATGGCACTAGACCATATTTTTGACAAATCTTGTTGTGACAGCACTGTTTTACTTATAGGCGACATCCATCTGCCACATATTTGATGGGTACCTTCTGAGGGTGATTCTCATATCATTCCATCCATTGACTCTGCCCAACAAGAGCTCACTTTGCTAGACAACATCTTGTCTTTTGACTTACAGCAAACAAGCTGTAATTTTTTTTCAGAAATCGAACTCTCAATCTTGTTTTCTCTTCTGACTCTGTTAGTACTGTGGTTCTGGAATCCCACTTCAGTACAACTAACATAGATAATAAGCATCCACCCTTGGATATATTTATTGAACTAGGCGCACATTTGTACGAAAATAGTAATTCGTATGACCGTTCGCAATCTTTTGACTTTCGGAAAGCAAATTTTCAAATGCTTTTTAATGAAACTATAGTCCAGTCAAATTAGACTTTGAAGGTTACATTAATTCCCATAGAGCTAAAAATTAGAATGAATGTTCAGAATACTATTATAAATGAATTGTGAAAAGTCCCCATCAATCTCCCTTCGGCAAAAAATGTTATTAAAAAAAAAAGTAAAAGTTTGCAAATGTTATTAAAAAAAAAAGTAAAAGTTTGCAAAAATAGGTTTTTCGCGTTTTTCAGCTAAACGGTGAGCTTTACAGCAAATTAGTGCAGACAAAAATTGTAGATCATCCGATTCTCTACAAAAAATGTATTAACACTTTTTTTCATAAGTATTGCCATTTCCGTGATATAGCGGTTGAAAAAATTGAAAAAAAAAATTTATTCGTAATATGCACAAGTTTCCACACCACCTTTGAGGTAGTGTGCTTGGCGCTTTTTTTTAACGTGGTTTCCCCGGTAGAGTTATTCCACGATCCATTGTGATCCTATTGAATTCAAATTGAGTATTGAAAATGATGAAAGCTGTGTAAATTATGTAATATATAAATGAAAAAATAATTTGGAAAAATTATTCGTCGGATTCATAATAATCCAATAGAACTTCTAGTGTACTGTCTTCGTTGTCTTCTTCTTCTTTTTCTTCATCGTCCTGCTGGATACAAATATGTTCTAAAAGTGATGCATCATATGTCTCATCACTGAGATCGTAATTATTCTCATCTAGTATTGATTTTGGAGCACGACTGTCCTTGACAATTGGTACATGCTAAAGAACAAAACAGTCCAACCTTTTTACAGCCGCATTTAGCATTGCAACCTTTTTTGCAATTGCAAAAGATGGTGTTAAGCAGTTTTTCTGGTGCAGGTGGGAATAACGTATGAATTGGTTCCAATGCATTGTCAACTAACTTCCAACCCCAGTCTTCTGGATCCATTTTATTACCAAGCCACACTTGAACTTGATAATATACCCGGAATAGATGTTGTTGAGGTGAATGAGGGCAAAACCAAGTATATGCTGTCAACAAGAAGGGACACACAACATCGACGAATCGGAGAGAACGACGGAACGTCACGATAGACAGCTACAACTTTGAGGTAGTTAGGGACTTTGTCTACCTTGGCTCCGCTATAAATTCTGAAAACGACATCACATCAGGAATCAAACGAAGAATTACACTTGCCAACCGCTGTGTCTTTGGCCTAAGAAGCAATTGACTAGTAAGGCCTTGTCCTGAAACACTAAGGAAACTTTGTATAAGACCCTCATCATCCCAGTCCATGTCCACGGCGCAGAAGCGTGGGCATTAGCAAAAGCGGATAAAAATCTCCTTGGTCGTTTCGAACGCAAAATGTTTCGAGTAGTTTTCAGTCCCGTTTGCGTTGACGGGCTTTGGAGGAGGAGATTTAACACCGAACTCTACGAGCTGTACAGCGACATCGACCTGGTCAAAAAAGTGCGAATTAGTCGACTAAGATGGCTAGGACATGTAGCGCGAATGGACACCAACGCTCCGGCCCAAAGAGTCTTCGATTCCAACCCGGAGGGACAACGCAGTAGAGGAAGACCTCGCCTTAGGTGGCGCGCGCAAGTGGAAGGGGATCGCAACCAACTTGGAGTACGCAACTGGAGGCAGTTAGCCAAAGATGGTGCTAACTGGAGAGGCGTATTGGTTGAGGCCCAGGTCCACCCCGGACTGTAGCGCCACCTAAGTAAGTAAGTAAGATGTTGTTAAGCAGCAGCAGAGGTTGGGGGAAGACAAGCTAATTGCACTTGTTTTTTATTATAAGTTTTTTTTGCAAAAGATAAGTATCGGAGTTTATCCAAGCAGATAACTTTTTTTGGAGCTCCGTACATAGAAAGAAGAAAGCGAATTCCATTAGTGATTATAACTTCATGAGTAGAGTTACTATCTTTAAAAACTTCAGCACAATTAATTAAATTTTGTTTCTCGAACAATTTCAAAACCGTTGTTTTGCCCCTCTTGAAAAATGCTGATGTTTTATCGCAGCCAGTTATTGCGTGTAGAAAAAGTATATGATTTTGGTATTTTGATTAATAAATATTTTTTTCTGTTGGAGTTCGAGCAGTAAGTAATACTAATATATATATAGCCACGAGTTGTCACTACGAAGGAATGCTTACGACTAACAGTAAACAATTTGGATTTTTGCTCAAATCTATTTGCGCAGTTATTTTGTGGCCTAAGACCGGCCATTCACTGCACAAAATAACTGCTCCAAATTGGCGTTTCTATTTCTGTTTGCGCAGTTATTTTGTGTAGTGAATGGCGGGCCTAAATGGAAATAGGGGCGGAGTTTTTGACGTTCATTTATATTCTAAGAATTTTATAATTTGTATTTATAAGACATACGGACTCATATGTTTACTCGTATAACGGTTCAAAAATGTATATAAAAGTACATTAACGTGCATATCACGAATAAATTTTTTTTTTCAATTCTTTCAGCCGCTATATCACGGAAATACTTATGAAAAAAAGTGTAAATACTTTTTTTGTAGAGAATCGGATGATCTACAATTTTTGTCTGTACTATTTTGCTGTAAAGCTCACCGTTTAGCTGAAAAACGCGAAAAACCTATTTTTGCAAACTTTTACCGTTAATAACATTTTTTGCCGAAGGGGGATTGATGGGGACTTTTCACAATTCATTTATAATAGTATTCTGAACATTCATTCCAATTTTTGCTCTATGGGAATTAATGTAACCTTACCTCTATTTTAAGGGCTAATTTGACTGGACTACTAGCAGCTTTAATTTTAATCTTACTGTGATTATCTTATATTGATGATGCAGTAGGTTCTTTTTATTCTTTGATGGATAACTGCATGAAAAAAGGGATTCCTGTGAAATCCTCTAGGAATCTGAAAACGGCCCATCCCTGGTATAGTAAAGAGCTCAAATCGATACGTAATAGGGCTTGGAAGAACTATTTAAAAAGTCTCTGCCATTCAGATTTTGAACTCTATCTCACATAATTAGATAAATTAAAATTTTTATCCTGCAACTTATATATTGACTATATGTAAAGGGTTTTTCAATAAGAGTGCTACAAAAGTTTTTTTTAAATAAAACAAAAACGGTTTTGGATATCAATGAAATTCTTTATTCCTGTGAAAGTACGTTCGATGCCATTATGTATGGAACTCGATTTCTTTTGCATGGCCACCACGGGCACGCTTGCAGAACTCCAGACGCTGAACCCAATTTTCGACGGTTTTCAAGCATAAATCGGCAGATACTGCTGCAATTTCACGTTCGATATTCGTACGAAGTTCATCAATCGTCGCTGGCTTGTTGGCATAGACCATAGACTTGACGTAGCCCCACAGGAAATAGTCTAACGGCGTCAAATCGAACGACCGAGGCGGCCAAGTGACTGGACCATTTCGTGAGAAAACACGGGGTTTCCAATAAATTGATTGTGGCATTCGCTGTGTGGCTTGTGGCACCGTCCTGTTGGAACCACATGTCCTCCAAGTTCATATCATCCAATTGGGGCCAAAAATATTCGGTTATCATTGAACGGTAGCGATTCCCATTCACAGTAACGTGTGAGAGAAACATTTGGGCTTTCTTTAACTGAAGCCTCAGCGGCAGCAATATTCTCGCACTACGAGCACTTCTTTGTCTCACTGGCACGGGAACATTTTGTACTGTGCTTGTGGATTCAAATTTTTCCACTAGACGCTCAATTGTTGATCTGCTAGGACGATTATGACGACCATAAATTGGACGTAGCGTTCTTAACGTTGAGGCCACTGACTCCGAATTTCGGTAGTAAATTTTAATAATTTCGACTCGTTGTTGACTCGTATATCTATCCATCATGAAATGGAAAACCTTACTGAAGATAAATGTCAAAAGAGCGGTAAGAAATTCGGCGTCCTTTGCTGTCCCTGTCGCTCTACTTTTGTAGCGTCCCTGTTGAAAAACGCTTTATAAGTAAAATTGAAGGACCCCTAACTTTTTTGGGGATTTGTCAATTCTAAGAAAAAAACCGATGGTTATCCATCAAAGCTTACAATAGTTCTACCACTGCTGATACGCTAGATGCAAGCAATATGTTTGCAGATCATTTCAGTAAGTCGTTTAGGGAGACCCCTCTTCACATAAATGACCAATATTTTAGTTATCTAACTAGCTGTTCCCAAATAAGTTTTAGTAGTATCTCATTCGATTTGGAAACAATTTTAAAATGTATTTCTTCTCTGAAGACTGACTATTCATCTGGTCCTGATGGCATTGCACCGATTGTTCTTAAAAAATGTAGTCATGCAATTGCTCCATATCATAAGTATCTGTTTGAATCAAAGGATCAAGAAAAAAGCATGGGATTGTTAATCAAGTCAGATGGTTCAATCACACGCGACCGGGAAGAAACGCTGAAAACTTTGCTTCAGGCTCACTTACCAGGGTCTCACACGATGGTCATTACAGATGACTATATAGCGGAGGTCTCAATTCCAAGAAACCTCAGCAGAATTAATAGTTTATCCGGACCACTTTTTATTCCGGATAAGGTTAAATGGGCAATTAACTCATTTAAACCATTCAAGGCATCAGGAACAGATGGTATTTTTCCAGCCCTCATTCAAAATGGAATAGATTTTTTATTACCATCCATGATTGCCTTATTTAGGTTCAGCTTCAACTGGGGGTATATACCAGTTACCTGGAGGGAGGTAAACGTAGTATTTATACCTAAACCGGGAAACAAGCCGAGCGAATTACCTATATCATATCGTCCGATAAGCCTGACATCGTTTTTTCTGAAAACAATGGAAAGGATTATTGACATCCACATTAGAGAATGCATATTAAAAAGCATGCCTCTGCACCCTCACCAATATGCGTACCAAAAGGGCAAATCCACAGAAGGCGCTCTGTTAAGACTAACTACAGAGATAAAAAACGCCTACCGTTGCAAAGAGATCGCACTTTGTGCCTTTCTGGACATAGAGAGTTTTGACAACACTGGATATGAATCCATATCAAATGCTTTGTACCATAGAAATATAGACAAATCAACTATTAAATGGATCAAAGCGATGCTGGAAAGTCGCAAAATAACTGCTTCGTCAGGAACGACCTCAGTATCAGTAACAGCCGTAAGGGGCTGCCCACAAGGGGGAGTACTTTTACCCCGTTTGTGGTCATTGGTCATCGATGGCCTGCTACACAAGTTGAGCAATTTGGGCTACACTACAATTGGGTACGCCGATGATATTGTCATCATAGTCAGGGGCAAGGACTCAATTGGAGTCACTTCAAAAATGAAAAATGCTCTAAAGACAGCCATAGACTGGTGCATCAAGGAAAATCTTTCCATAAATCCCAGTAAAGCCGTCATCGTTCCTTTCACTAAAAGGAGGAAATTAGTGGCCTAATCACAATAAACGACACGGTCGTAGAGTATTCCGACGAAGTCAAGTATCTTGGAGTAATCCTGGACAAGAGACTTAACTGGAACTCTCACATAAACAACAAAATCACTAAATCTAATAGAGCTTTATGGGTCTGTCATCGCACAAATGGCAGAACCTGGGGAATCTCTCCAAAGATCGTCCACTGGATCTACACAGTGATGATAAGACCCATTATAACATACGCCTCCATAGTATGGTGGACAAAATCCACACAAAAGGTCGCAATAGAGAAGCTCAAAAAAGTACAACGGCTTGCGTGCCTTGGTATCTCCGGAGCCATGCGAACCTGTCCAACAGCTGCCATAGAGGCAATAACAGGAATTACACCTCTTCACATATACATCCAAAAAGTGGCGATCCGCAGTACAATAAGTCTAATACAGTTAAACGAGATAAGTCTTAATGATCATCCGGAACTAAGGACCCTTCTCGATGAACTGCCAGAACTTAACATGAACTGCGCGGTCACAGACCGCATTCAAAAAACACTATGCTTCAACAAACGGTTCTCCACGGAGATACCCAAGTGAGAGGCATCGGTTAGTAATAAACCACCAAACAGCCACAACGGCATAAAATGGTATACGGATGGTTCTAAAATGGAAACGGGGGTAGGAGCGGGAATATACGGACCGCACAAACGTTTTACGATACCCATGCGAAAAAGTCCCAGCGTATTTCAAGCAGAGCTACACGCCATTCAAGAATGCACCAGCCACATTATTTTATCTGGCATAAAAGGTGCAACCATCCATATTTTCACGAATAGTCAAGCAGCTATAAACGCCCTTAGCTCGTATACCATTGACTCCAAATCAGTCACGTACTGCTTCAATACCCTACAAGCACTCGGAATAAGAAACAAGACCAAAATTATGGTGGGTTCCGGGTCATGTCGGGGTAGAAGGTAACGAAAAGGCCGACGAACTGGCCAGAAAAGGGTCAGAAACACCTTTCATAGGCCCCGAACCTTTCTGCTGCACTCCTAGATCAGCAGCAACGGCAGCAATTAAAAGCTGGGAACATAGAAAATGTATCTATCTTTGGGAAAGCATCCCACGTCTAAGACAGGCCAAACGAGCCATTCGGCCCTTCACCCAAAATGCCAGCAAATGTCTAAACCTAAGCAGGCATGATATCAAAAACCTAGTAGGTTACCTTACTGGCCACCATGGTTTAAGATATCATCTACACAAAATGAGAATATCAGACTCTCCTGAGTGCCGACTCTGTCTGGAAGAGGACGAGTCAGCTGAACACATTTTATGTGAATGTCCAGCCCTTAATGGAATTAGAAAGAAGATCTTTTTCAGGGAGCAAATGAGCCCCGAGGACATAAAGAATTCTTCTACTGGTAAAATTGTCCGCTTTACACGGAAAGTGCAAATTCTACTAGTTTAAACTTTTCTGGCCCATACGGTACAAAAGATCTTTTAGGTCGAAGTACCCCCCCTTATAAATCACCTTGGCGAGCCAGAATTTAAAAAAAAA
This sequence comes from Portevinia maculata, assembly GCA_949715645.1. Taxonomy (NCBI): domain Eukaryota; kingdom Metazoa; phylum Arthropoda; class Insecta; order Diptera; family Syrphidae; genus Portevinia; species Portevinia maculata. The sequence goes on from OX454527.1 coordinate 44,507,239, forward strand.
AATCTGTTTGAATTGTTCATTAGTACTGGTAAATTCCCTAAGCTATGCAAAAGTGCTTTTATCACACCTGTATTTAAAAAATTCGAACGTGGTGATATCACTCATTATAGGCCTATTTCAAAGCTTTCGTGTATCCCTAAGCTTTTTGAACAGATTGTTTGTGAAAAGTTAATATTTCTTTGTCGCAATATAATTTGTAATGAACAGCATGGATTTGTAAGAAACAGATCCACTGTCACTAATCTATTAAGTTTTTTGCATGATTGTTCTAAAGCCTTAGAGAATAAGTACGAAATGGATTGCATATACACTGACTTCTCTAAGGCTTTCGACCAGCTGTCCCATGAAATAATCGAATTTAAGCTCAGGGCTTTTGGTTTCCCACCATGTTTCATAAAATGGGTTAATTCATACCTTAGATCAAGGGTTTATCAAGTGAAATTTAGAAGATCGCTATCTGTATCTTTCACAGCTCAGTCTGGAGTTCCGCAAGGAAGTCACCTCGGACCAATTCTATAAATAGTCATTAATGATGTTAAGGCATGTATAGATCACAGTAGTATCCTGATCTACGCCGATGATATGAAAATATGCAAATCTATCACTAGTCAGCAAGACAGAATTTTTCTTCAATCTTACATTAATAGCTTCGCCAATTGGTGTGATAAAAACGGTTCATCCCTGAACCCCTTCTAAATGTCAACATATGACATTCTCTAGAAAGAATATCCCTACCACCTTTCAATATTCTTTGTCTCAACATATTCTTTGTAATGTTGATCATTTTAAGGATCTTGAGGTTTATTTCGATCCCAAACTGGTTTTTGCTAAGGATATCAATTTTATTGTTAATAATTCTAATTCTACGCTGGTCTTCGTAAAAAGGTGGGCGAAAGAATTTAATGGCCCATACGTTTCTATGTCATTGCACAATTGTTTTGTCCGTCCGATTCTAGAGTATACCTCACAAGTTTGGACACCATTCTACAACATTCATTCAAATCGATTAGAGGCCATTCAACGTAAATTTATTCGATTCGCACTCAGAGGACTTCCATGGGATGATCCATTTAACCTTCCTCCCTACAGTCAACGTATCAAGCTTCTTCAAAAGTTACCCCTTTCTCAACGAAGGCTTAATACCGATATAATTTTTTTACAGCATCGTATATCCGGTCAAATGGATGCACCTGACTTACTGTCGTCTATTGGCTTTAATTTTCGTGGTGGTGCCCATAATTTATGTAGTGTTGATTTATTGTTTAGCCCCCATCATAGAACGAATTATGGGAGGCATGAGCCTATTAGTCGCATGAGTAGAATCTATAATCTAAATGATCATGTGATATAAATTATTAAATTTAAGCTTACAAATATTTTGCGTAATAATGACTTAAGGTCTGAAATTAAAAAACTTCTGTGTTTTCTGCCTCACATACAGCATGCGACAACACACAATTTTTTCACATAATAAGAATAAAAAGTAGTTGAAAAAGCATGTGTCGCGCGAATGCTTAAAATATTTGCCTCCGGATCCTTAGGTCAAGAACTAGCCTAATGTGACGTTATTCTTCCTTTGTTCCAAGTTTGTTCAAAGTAAAATGGGATTAGTGAAACTGATGTGACATACCATGAAGATTGTTGAGCCACTATCAATGCAATCCAAAGTATACTGATGAACCAGTATTGAGTCTGAGTAACAGATTACCAACATGAAATGTATCAGAGATAGTCAGCTTTCACTTCCCGCGTCCTAATGCTCTCTCGAAATCCCTAGCTGTGAATATAATATGTAAAACATAAGAATGGCATTACACGACGCACGTTTATTTAAAAAAAATGCATTTATTACATCTGTTATGGATTCTAGTACTTACGTGAGGTAGATTACTCTGCCATCCCTGCTTTTAACTCTTAAAATAAATTTGCTAATAACTTAACATTAAAACATAACGAAAGGCTACAGTCCACTTGAGCCAACTGTTGGTAACCCTAGTCCTATTCCAATCCCTCATTAAGTGAACGTGACAAAAATCTAAGTATGGGAGAATTGTTATAAGGGATCTTCATATTTTGTACTTCTCCTTCCTTAAATGGACGTGAGACTATGATCAGTATTAAAGCGATCATAACCCTCCCACTAAACTGCATCCCACTTCGTCGCTGATGCCAATCAAACGCTGATGTTGCTGTATTGGTGTGATCCAGGAGTTTTTTGGCCTGCGCCTCTCTTTCGCGTTTGTATTGGAACGTTGATTGATATTGCCCTTTTGACAGGGTTCGTAGGAACTCTCCGGTTAACATGACAGTACCTACTGAGTCGGTTGCGCTCCATTTTTTTTGAGATAGGTTCTTTGACGTGAAGGCTTCTTCGGATCTTGGAACTTCTTATTCGATCAACCTTTGTTACTCCTGCTGTCATGCGAAGCATCTTCATCTCAGCTGCCGTTAATTTTGCAGGTGGCAACGTTGCAGTTGTAGTGTATTCGCTTACTGATTGGAAGGTCGGGCGTTCGAATCCCGGCAAAGTCCATTACTTTATATTGAATTATTACATGAAACCTTAATCTCCCTAAGCAACTTAGACACCACCCGTGGAGATAAACTCTACAACTGCACCAAATCACTTCTATCCTATCTCTCTATGCTTTCTAATAGTAAGTAGCAACTCAAAGCATGCAATGAAATACGCCATTGCTAGGTGCTGCTTGCTGTGCTTGCGCTGTGTTCCAAGCACAATAAGGGAACTGTAAGATTTACAGGAAAACCCCTTTAGCGTAAGTAAATTACATAAAAACATAGGGATGGGCTACAGTCCGCTTGGGCGAACTGTTGGATACCCTATTCTTATTCCTATCCCTCATAAGTGGGCGTGACAAAAGTCTAAGTATGGTTGAATTGTTAAGAACGCTCTACATATTTTGTTATATAACATTTAAAGGATTTTATCAAAAAAAAAAAAAACGCTCCCTAGCTCAAACTTGGGTGTTTCAAAAAAATTGTTTTATTTAATTGTGGGCATGTCAGTAGGCGGATTTAAAAAAAATTAACACATGAGCATAAAGGGCCCCTAGAGAGTATATATTATAAATTTCAGCTCTCTAGCTGACTTTGAATTTTCAAAAAAAAAAAAAAAATAATAATTGTGGGCGTGCCAGTGGGCGGATTTTGAAAATATTAACACATGAGCATAAAGGGCCCATAGAGAGTATATATTATAAATTTCAGCTCCCTAGCTCAAACTTTGGATTTTCAAAAAAATTGTTTTATTTATTTGTGGGCGTGTCAGTGGGCGGATTTTGAAATTTTTTTATCTCGAGCAGTTTTAGGAGTCATAGATCATATATAAAAAATTTCAGCTTTCTGGCTCTAAATTCGATTTTTTCCAAAATTTTGTTTTTTTGAGTTTGTGGGCGTGTGTGTGGGCGGATTTCAAAAATTCGTAAACTTTATTATTTCGGGACCCTAGAGAATATATGGTTAAAATTTCAGCTCTCTAGGCCCAGTTGAAAGGCCTAATTTTTGCCGACGGACGGACGGACGGACATGGCTAGATCGACATTACTATCGATGCTGATCATAAATATAGTAACTTTTAGGGGTCTACGGGCAATATTAAGGTATGTTACAAACTATGCGTCAAAATTAATATACCCCTAGAATAGGGTATACAAAAAAATGTGCCCTTATACTTTTTCTACGCTGTCCAACAGTGTGAACTGTATGTGTGCGCCGGGCACACAACTGCGGTGTAGAGCTTTCCTTTCAGCTTAGGGGACATTTTTTGATCCCACACGATGGGTGAGTTTTCCCGGCATTTCATCCACCCTACGCTTACGCTTTGCTTAATGTCGTCATCATAGCTTGCTTCGCTATTAATCATAGATACAAGATATTTGAACTTTTTGCACTTGGGAATTCATATAAATGTCTGCAATAGGTCGGAGTGGATCAGAGAACGGCCAGTACTCTGTTTTCTGTTTTCTTCGGACTAATACGATACCCATTCCTCTGTAAAACTTCTCGCCATACATCAAGTGCTCGTTGCAGGGATGGCTAATATGACTCCATCGTCAGCAAAGAATAACTGATGCACTTTGGGGTCCGTCACTTTGGGGTCCGTCACTTTTTAACAATGGGACGAGCGTCCTACCAGCAATTTACCTTTTACATTCCTTGGATCCGTCTAAAACCGTTTTACGAGATACATATACCTGCTTTCGGTATATTGTTGGACAATATGTTTTTTGAAACTTTGAACTGTCATTTAAAATTTAGACATTTCCCAAAAAATCATCGAAAACATACAAAATGTAATTCGGCAGCACTGTTTTATGTGCGCTTGAGCATTAGCGTCGATAGATATCCCCGCTAAGGAGTAATCGTGTAAAGAATAAACTGTTGTTTATTTTACATGCAAATTGGAATATAAGTCTATATACGCTCGATAAGAAACACTGCCATTTTCTCGTTCGATATTTTTGTGGCAATGATTGTTATGAATTTTCGCTTTGCAATTTTAATATTAAAAAGATTGAATAACTCAGTTTGGTAGCACATTTTTGTGCATGCTAAGAACATAAACTTGGATAGATATTCAAATTAACAAAATCTGTAAATTTTTGTTTGTTGTTGTATTATGCACATGCATTCCTAAGCCTATATATTTTCGGCACTTAAACGCACATAACATTCTTGACTTTATCAGTACCAATACCTCCCAAGCCCAATTTGAATCGCTATAAATTATGGCCAAACCTATTCATCTTGAAAAAATATTTCACAAAACAAAAAAAACACGAAATGGATCCCGTCGAGCACGTGCTAATTGAAGAGTAAAAAATGGGATCCATATGTCCGATAGCTTTTTTTGTGTGCCAGCCATTCGGTCAAATGTAAATTAATACAACCGAAGGCAACCCGAAGAGAATAACTGTTACAGTAACGGAGACAATAGCAGCATAAACTAATTCGGTAGCAGTTACGTCGATTAGCATTAGCAGCATTTAGCCGAGATTCGGGAAAGAACCCCAAGCTGATCCTTTTCATTGGCCTTATGCCATATTCACCGTTCTGACGTTTCATGTATGGAGTAAGCCAATAGGTGTCAAGGCAGATCATATGACATTGCATTGAAATTTTCCAATTCGCTGTTCACGAGAGAAAGAGCCACGTAAACGGTTCTTTGTTAGCCAAACAACACCCGTTCTAAAGGTATTACCTGTGTGTAGAACCCTTTATTTCGAGGGAGGGGTTGATTGGTTTTGGGTAATTAAACTCTTTCCGAATAGTGACGGCCGCCCGGCCCGTCGTCGTTCATCTCTTGGTTCGATTGTCTAAAAAGTATCAGATTTTTGGGGGCTTTGTGTCTGAATGGAAGTAATTTGAGTCGATTTTTTGTTAAATTATCGGTTCAACGATTCTTTCATCAGATGGTTGTGAAAATGTGAGTGGGGTTATCATCGAATTCCTTTTTGAATGATTTTCGATGATTTTTTTTTGATTTGATTTGATCAGAGGTTTGAAGTTTAATTTTGGAGGCTTTTTGTCGATGTTGGGTTTTGAAGTGAATATCCTAGGCTTCAAAGAATTCCTTTTCTTCTACACGCACTGAAAGGTACGTCACTGATAAAGATACACAGCCTTTTTGACGGAAGTGAAAATTCATCAAAGGCTTCTATTTTTCAGAAGTGTAAAGTTTTTCGAACCTTTTGAACTTCAGCAGTAAGTCATTGTAAAAGCAAACATCTATCTGATATACGTGCGAAAAATGCTTCTTGAATTCCACTCAGTTATTTATTTGTTTATTTATTTATAGTTGTAGGTATACTTGGTTCACTAATGGATTACATACATACATCGACAAATTATTCACATACTTAATTAACCTCACCAGAGTTTGTTAAAAGCATAAGCAATTGATTTTTGAACGTATTTCTACTTATATTATTTTCTACTTATATTAGAGATCAATGAGATTCCCAGCTGAATTAGCTTCTCTTAAGCATCTAGTTATTGTTTCATTATATCCGTATTGTACTCTATGAATAGGCTCAACAAAAATATTTTGATCTCTCAATGGCATCACGGGTCTTCGATATCTGATCTGTGTAAGCAGGTAAGGACAATTTATACGGTTAGTTATTAGGTTATTAGGTTATTATTAGGGGTCTAACAAACATGATCAAAAAATACCTCCGCCGAATACATAAAGGCAAGATTCCAATCAGTTGGCATCTAATATTATATGGTGGCAAGTCGATATTCCTATTAAGCTTTTTTATCGCAGCTCTAGTAAACCATTTTTGAATCTTCTCAATCCTTGTAGAGTGAACCATATTACAGGCATACCTCGACTTACGTCACTAATTTGTTCCGGAAAAAGCGTCGTAAGACGAAATCGACTTAGGTCGAAGCAGAAAAAGTAAAAGAAAACAAGAACCAACATAAGGTAGTTATACGGATATAAGTCACGTTTATTTACGATAAGCCAATGAAGAGTAATAATAAATAAGAAAAAAAAGTAAGGAATAAGTAATAAAAAATAAGGATTAAGTAATTATTCCTTACTAAGTAATGAAATATTCTCTGAGATTAAGAATGAAACTTCTCGCTTCTCTCTCGATCTGGATCATTTTTGGAAATATTCAAGCCACTTTTCATACAGTCCAAAAATTCTGACAGCTGTTTCGATGTAAATTTTTCTTGGCCAGCATTATCAGGCTCCGGAACCTCCTCTTCTGTGTCTTTTATGATCCTAATCAACTCGTCATTCGAAAGTGGTTCCTCTTAGACGTTAATTAAGTCAGTTATGTCGCCTTCATTTAGTTCAGAGAATCCTATTTCCCTAGCCAGATAAAGTATTTCTGACAGAATTTCTTCTTCGTTGTTTAGCGCACTGTCACTATTAGCACAATGTCCAGATTGAACACACTCTGGCCAGATTTGCCGCCATATGTACTTTATTCATATTAGAATCTGTTACATCTTTCCAGGAGTCCGTTTTGAATGGCTTGCTGAATGATATACTTCTGCCAAATTTCCTTTACGTGGGTTTGTTATACCCTATTCTAAGGGTATATTAATTTTGACGCATAGTTTGTAACATACCTTAATATTGCCCGTAGACCCCTAAAAGTTACTATATTTACGATCAGCATCGATAGTAATGTCGATCTAGCCATGTCCGTCCGTCCGTCCGTCCGTCGGTCCGTCCGTCTGTCGGCAAAAATTAGGCCTTTAAACTGGACCTAGAGAGCTGAAATTTTAACCATATACTCTCTAGGGTCCCGAAATAATCAAGTTTACGAATTTTTGAAATCCGCCCACAGACACGCCCACAAACTCAAAAAAACAAAATTTTGGAAAAAATCGAATTTTGAGCTAGAAAGCTGAAATTTTTTATATCTGATCTATGACTCCTAAAACTGCTCGGAATAAAAAAATTTCAAAATGCGCCCACTGACACGCCCACAAATAAATAAAATAATTTTTGTATACCCTATTCTAAGGGTATATTAAATTTTGAAAATCCAAAGTTTGAGCTAGGGAGCTGAAATTTATAATATATACTCTCTATGGGCCCTTTATGCTCAAGCTCATTAGTAAATATTTTCAAAATCCGCCCACTTTTTTTTTATTTGAAAATTCAAAGTTTGAGCTAGGGAGCTGAAATTTATAATATATACTCTCTAGGGGCCCTTTATTCTGATGTGTTAATTTTTTTTTTAAATCCGCCTACTGACACGCCCACAATTAAATAAAACAATTTTATTGAAACACCCAAGTTTGAGCTAGGGAGCGTTTTTTTTTATAAAATCCTTTAAATGTTATATAACAAAATATGTAGAGCGTTCTTAACAATTCAATCATACGAGTACTTAGACTTTTGTCACGCCCACTTATGAGTGATAGGAATAAGAATATGGTATCCAACAGTTCGCCCAAGCGGACTGTAGCCCGTCCCTATGTTTTTTCTTCATTTTCGAATGACGTATCAAGATTACGAATTACCTGTTGAAATGTACGGCGCAAATAATACGTTTTAAAAGAAGCAATAACTCCCTGATCCATGGGTTGAAGTGTGGAAGTAGTATTCGAAGGAAGAAGAATTACTTTGACATTTTAATCAATATCGTCAAGACCCTCACTGCCGGGGGCATTGTCTAGGATAAGAAGAATCCTTTCTGAGACATTATTTTTAGAGCAGTACTCCTGGGCAAAATTCGTTTTTGAACCAATCAGTATACATAGATGAAGTTACCCAGGCTTTTTTGTTAGCTCTCCAAATAACCGGAAGACTCTTTTTCTCCACGTTTTTTAAAGCCCTCGGGTTAAGGGATTTGAAAATTAACAGTGGCTTAAGCTTGATGTCATCGAAAGCATTTCCGCCTAGCAGTAGAGTCAACCTATCTTTTGCTGTCTTATAGCCTGGAACTGAACTTATTTCTCTAGACACAAAGGTTCTTGTTGGCAATCGTTTCCAGTATAACCCTATTTCGTCTACATTAAAAACTTGCTTAGGGCTGTATTGACCTTCCTCAATAATATCTTTAAGTTTTCTTGGAAACAAATTTGCTGCCTCAACGTCTGCACTTGCTTACTTCCCACTTAACTTTATATTATGTAGACCATACCTGTTTTTGAATTTATCAAACCATCCTCGGCTGGCTTTAAAAGTTAAATCCTCATCAGGTCCTTTAATGGAATCAATAATGCTCTGAACTTTCGTCTGGATAACGCTAGTATTTACAGGAATATTCCTTCGGTTCAAGTCCTGTATCCACATAAATAAAAGTTTTTCCGTTTTAATAAGAGATGACGGTCTGTTCTTTGTGATGATGGTATTCGAAGAAATTCCTGCTGAGGCAGTTGCACGTAGTTTACTTGAATTCGCTGTTACGTTACGTACGGTTGAATGGGACAGTCCGAGGGAGCTTGCGACGTGGGCGGCCTTTTCGCCTTTATCTAAGCGGTCTAAAATCTCGATCTTAGATTTGATTGAAAACACTTTTATTTGCTTTTTGCGTGAAGTTCCAGAAACCGAGCAAGATACCCTTTTCCCATCCATTATGTTGAAACTTGACTTAGCCCCCAAGCAAATTAAGCAGTCAATTATGTACCTGCATTTGTACATACTTATATAAAAAAAACAAAAGTGTTACTTACAAAGTATTAACTTTATATAAGAAATTAATTTGTTGGACCTTAATTAACTTTAATTTTATAGAAAAAAACAAGGTTACGGAATCCTACAATTTTCACTATGTTTTTGTCCTGCAAAGTATAAACTGAAACTGCCTCTAAAAAACTTCAATTGTCAAATTCAAAACTTAAAGTTTTCATGGCCTACTAACGCATCCGATGTCTTAACTCGAAGCAAAAATGACGCAAGTCGAGGTAACGTTCCTACATTATTTTGACGTAGAAAGTCGAAATGACGTAAGTCGAAGTGTCGTAACTCGAGGTGTTATTGTATATGGATTCCAAATAAAAGAGCAGTAATCTAAGGAAGACCTCACATATGCAAAATATAAGTATTTTAGGGTATGCGGGTCAGAAAAATCTTGAGAGTTTCGCAAGATAGGTAAATCCCATCATTGAAATGCATTTTGCGACGAGGTAGTCTATGTGACTAGTGAAATTGAGCTTACAGTCGAATAATACGCCTAAGTTTTTTTTAGATGAGATGGTTTCCAAGGGTAGATTTGTTATACTGTAGGTAAATTGAATTTGTGCCCGTTTCCGGCAGAATGTGAGACTATTGCACTTTAAAACATTTAAACAGTTAATTGTACACCAATCTGATAATCTATTGAGGTCTTCCTGCAATAATAAACAGTCCTGAAGAGATTTAATAGACCAACAAATTTTCAAGTCATCAGCGAACATTAAGCATCTAGAATTAAGGATGACACTGGGAATATCATTAACAAACAAAAGAAATAACAAAGGCCCAAGATGGCTGCCTTGGGGGACTCCCGATGCGATCTGAGACAATATCATTAACCCTAGCAAACTGCAAGCGTCCTCTTAAGTAAGAGGACCATTCTAAGAGACTTGAGTGAAAACCAATGTTACGCAATTTGTTAAGAAGAATATCATGATTTACCCTATCAAATGCTTTTGCAAAATCTGTGTAGATGACATCGCACTGCATCCCATTTTTCATATTGTTTGCGATAAAATTTGTAAAAATTTGTAAGTTTAGTCTCTGTGGATCTTCCAGCGATAAAACCATGCTGATACGAAGAAGGCTGTACTTAAGAAGAGCTATAAGCTTACCACAAACAAGTTTTTCGAACAGTTTCGGGATAGTGGGCATTTTAGATATTGGACGATAGTGAGTACCATATTGTTTGGGATCAGATATATAAATCGACGTTATGAATGAGTTCTTCCAAGCATCCAGAAAAATTCCTTGCTCCAAGGAACTATTGAAAGACATATGAAGGGGCACGGAAAGTTCATCTGCGCATCTTTTTCAAATAATGAGAAGAAAACCATCAACGTCTCTTCTCATATCGGATACAAAATCGGAGAGCGCTACCACTACTTCAGAAATCGATAAATATAAGCTACCATATTGGAAATACATTCGGCCCTTCTGAAAGGAAAATTATTCGATTCTGTTAGCTTTTTCGTACGAGTGTTCGAAGCATTTCTACGGCCAAACGTAACGCACACCGACTATCTACGCAATGATATGCGTATTTTTCGTCAGTTTTTACAGCCGCATGCCGGCATGCTAATTTCTTTCCCATGTTCTCCGACAACTATTCGTCGCGGAAATATATTTATAAATATTAATGCGTTCGTGTATACGTTCGGAAAATGGGTACCGTGAACGTAAAATAAGTCTCCAATAGGATTTGGGTTGTGGAGAAATTTCCTTTTTGAACTTATACGAGATTATGTGGCAAGATGTACGAGTATATCAAAGTCAGCAATTCATCATTGTCTGGCAGAGGAAACATCGCGTCGCCTGCTTGATCTACATAATCCCGTGTAATTTTTGATAAATATTTCACCGAATTGTGCGTCCAGTCCAGCAGGTTAGAGCTGCGCGGTGTATATTCGACATGATTAATACTTCAATTCGATCTTTGTATTTCGTTTGTTTATAAATGCTTTAGCTTCCTCGGAGCAATAATTTCCGAAAGTGCAACGCTAATTACTGCGTTAAGTTTCCCACTAATCAGAGAAACCTCAAAACCCTTTGCGAAATACTGGCCGTAGCCTTTTCAAGTTATAGGTACTATTAATGAAACTAATTGGGCGATGGGCAAGAAGAGCATACAAATTCACACTCATCCATAAGAGCTTCAATTCTGATTTACTAAGAATTCATTAAAACTGCACTGGGCGCGCAATTATGTGTGAAATATTACAGAGAAGTGTTAACGAGACGCGGAATGCGATGCAGCGCATCTCTGGCCCGCCATAGAATTAAAGTTTAGAATGCGGGTAATTGTTTCTTTGTGTGTAGGTACACTGCTGCTGTGGATAACAGAGGAGAAGTCAGTGATATGACACAGACTTAAAAGTCCGCATTTTATTGCAGGATTACTTAATAAGGCGCACACCACGGTCAATGAGCCGTTGGTCTGACACCAGTCGTTCGAATCGGCTCCAGCCACCACACTCTCTGATCTTGATTTGCAAAAGCCGAACAACAGAAAAAAATAAAAATTTAATCTGAAAATGTGCGATTTACTTTCGCAACTGCATCTGGGAGCCTGTCGATGAAATATTGAAAGTGTACATCAGCGTGAACCAGCCATACCACGTCAAAGGCTGCCGCTGTACGCTGGTTATATGAACCGAGCCCACGACGGATTGTTTTTTTCAATTCTGATGTATTGTTGTTTTTTTTTTGTTTCTTGCTTTATAATAAATTATTGATTATTTTTTGTTTGTAACCGCAGGAATTATAAAATTGAATTATTGTTGTATGATTTTCTACACTTCTCGGTTGGGTTTTGATAAAAAAAAAACTGTTTTACAGACGCATGTGATAACAAAAGGATGTTGCACGTTAACAGAATTGAGAATACAGTCAACGGACCTGTAGCCTACTCTACCCTACAAAACTAACGTTGTTGACTGTCCCTAATAAGCAAATCAATAGCCGAATCGACGAATTGTAATAAATGTTTTTTCTTAAGTTTCTTATAATACATACACTCCGTTCCACGTGTTTACGAACAGGTAGTTTCTTTATTTAATTTTACAAAATTTTTAAATCCTTCGAGCAGCGTTCTATGAATTTAACTTGGTTTTGTATGTGATATCTCACAATTTTCCCGTTTTTTTGGTTTTGTTTACATCAATTTCCTTTGCGTTGTTTTGAATGAACAACCATAATTCTTACAATTGCTACCACGTGAAGTGGACGGCTGGAGTTACAGCGCTGTTTCACGGTCTGCCACAACCGATCATCAGACTCCTTTTTTCAATGGTACTGGTCTGTGTTTTTTCCTTGTATCCCGAAAATCCATTTTTACTTCCACTGGGATTCGAACCTACGACCAGCTGCTTCTCAGGCGAGCACTCTTCCACTGTGCCATTGAAGCCACGAGTTTCAGTTCATCCAGTTTGTATTTTTTGATTTTTTCTTTGGGCAGGCCAGCGCCTGTAAGTATATTATGTTATTTATTCAGGTTTTTCTTTCTATATTTTCTCTAATTATTCCACATTTTTGACAAGCATAGTTGGACTGAAAATGGGATATTTACAGGTCCTAGGTTCGAATCCCAGTGGAAGTAAAAATGGATTTTCGGGATACAAGGAAAAAACACAGACCAGTACCATTGAAAAAAGGAGTCTGATGATCGGTTGTGGCAGACCGTGAAACAGCGCTGTAACTCCAGCCGTTCTATGGATGATTGTGGGCCAATGAAGGCTGTCGATGAGCCTCTCCTGGCCAGAGCATCCGCTTTTTCATTGCACTGGATACCTGTGTGTCCAGGAACTCAGGTATGTGTTACAAGTCCCAACCGGTTTGGCTTAGCCATGGTTTACTCAACAATTTTTGAGGTGAGAGAGGCAGCAGAGTAGGCTTTGATAACAGCTTTGATAGCTGAGCAGGTTGAACCTTTTATCCTTTTCCTTAACAGAATATTAGCGGCAGTGGCAATCTAAAAGATTTCAGCCTAAAAAACAGTTGTTTGTCTACCCAAGGCTGCAGATAGATTAATCTAGAGTAGACCCTCCACGTGTTTACAAACAGGTAGTTTCTTGATTTAATTTAACGAAATTTTTAAATCCTTCGATAATATGGGAAAAACCAAATGCAATATGAAAGAAGATTATTATTATGTTTATGTTGTAAAAAAAAATTGGAACTAGGCAAATAAATCGTCGCCCTAGTATTGAGTTGCCGTATACGCCAAATTGCACTTTTTGAACTAAGAATGTAGTCTTATGTTTTCACTCTTGTGGCACTCTTTTCAAATCTGGTATCCGTTTTTTTCTATCTCTTTCCATTGCTGAGATATTCAGAATGGTTTTGACGTATATCCAACAAAATCATCAAGTTGAGGTATTGTTTTGACGTAAATGCCAAATTTTGGCGTATACGTCAAATTTTTCATACAATTAACGAAAAAATTACCATAACAATTGTTTTGACGTACGTCTTATGGGTGTGCAACATAAGCCAAAGAATTTTAAATTTATGTTCAGAATTGTTTTGCCGTATGTGTATACAAATTGTAGTAAAAATCGTATACACGTACGCCACAAGCACGAAAAATATTTTATCCTTAATTTGCCGTACGTGCATACAATTTTTGCTGTATTGGTGAAAAAGTATAAATATCACAGCCGACAAAAATTATTTATCAGTGGCCCGCAAAGCTTTGTGGAGAGAGGAAGTGCTTCGCTAGCGTAAAATTAATTCCCCAGTGCCTGATATGATTGCAGAACTCCTTTCATAAGGGCTTATAATTCAAATGGATTGAACATTGAAGTCTTTATTCTAATGTTTTCTCATGTTTTAGATTCATCGACGAAGTGGTCCCAAATGAAAATCAGTTTAGGCATGACACAAATAAATATGATGCTTTAAGTTCAAGCAGTGCAGACTTTGGTATAAAAAAAACTATTTTTATAGGAAGCGATGATACTGTTCAAGATCCTGACTTTGTTTTAGAGTCAAGGTTTCCACAGGGTTTAAGGGTCGATATGAGAAGTATTCCGACCGAGTATGATACTTCTGGTAAAAAGTTGTCTAATAAAGTTTAAATTCAAAATTCTTACACCAGTTTCCTCCAAATAGAAAGTGATATGAGCCCTCAAAATACAGCCCGAAAACGACAACGGAAACCAGAAATTTGGAAACAACACGTTCGAAAACGGTTGCGAGAATCCGGAAAGGAATACATGAGTGCTACAGGAAAAATTAACCAAAAGAAGCAAGTCCTGGAACCATGTAAGCACTTTTTATTTGTGTTGGAAAAACTTTTTTCATGAAAATAGAAAAGTGATACATAATTCTTTCTGGAGGATACCGGACAGTGAAAAGTCAACATTTTATTGTAAATTCGTTAAGCAAGTCCCAATAAAGCGAAGGCGAGTAAGTGATTCAACAAGAAAACATCAAACTTTCCATTTTTATATGCAAATTGATGAGAGAATTCATCAAGTCTGCAAAATATTTTTCTTAAATACTCTATGTATAAATGAAAAAAGAATTTACTACTACTTTAATAAATTAAATGAAAGCGACTGTCAAAATCTTTACAAAAGAGGAAAAAATGTTAAAAAAGTTACACCACCAAGTAAAATTAAAGAAGTACATGAGCACATCAAAAGTTTCCCAGCAGTAGGCTCGCATTATTGTAGGGCAAGCTCTGGCCGAAAATATTTAGAGAGCCACCTCAACATCACCAAAATGTACCACTTGTATAGAGAGCTTACAAAAGACCCAGTTAAAGAAAATCTATACAGAAAGGAATTTAACAACTCATTTAATTTATCATTTTATAAGCCTTAAAAAGACCAATGTGACCGCTGCCTAACATTTAAAGCAAATGAGAACCCTACAACCTCTGAAATTGCTGAGTTTAATAACCACAGGGATGAAAAAATATCTACGAAAGCTGAGAGAGATATTGACAGAAATAATTTACTTCGAAGCTTTGTTTAAATTAAGTAAATGGAACCATTTATTTATTTTATAACTTGGAAATTTATTTTTTGTTAAGCTTGAATTAAAAAAAATGTAATGTATAAGTCAAATTAATACTTGTAACTTAAAGAAAAGAAAGTACAAACGCATGTATGTATGAAGTCACTACGCTTAAGTTTTTTTTTTCGTTTTTTCTATGACTATATTGTGATACGAGTAGGTTAAGATTTTCCTATTAAAAATAGACCCTTAGCTTTAAGAATTTTGAAATAAAATTTATTTTTCTTCTCAAAATGTTTCTTTTATTAAGAATAAAAAATATTTGAAAAGAAAGAAAAAAATCTTAATTCACTTAGTTTGTTCTTGTAATGCCGTATGTGCTTATTTTTTGACGTACGTGTATGAAGAAAAGAAACTTTTGATTTTTATGGCGTATGCGGCAAACTCATTTTCGACGAAAATTTTAATATCTTAAACACTGAAAGAGTCATAATATTATAATAACAGTAATAAAACGAAAATTAAAAAATGTATATTACCTATATTAAAAAAATAAAAAAATTCCAGGGGTCGGTTTTTACGCAATAGACTTCCAAACCTTTAAACGCGATTTCCCAAAAATGCAAATATGGCATATACGGCAACTCAATACTAGGGCGACGAAATCCAATTTTTATGATGCTTTTTTCAATAAGGTCGTAAAATTAGTTATTTTTTTCGTTCCACCTGTTTACGATCAATAACTAAACCTACCTGTTATCATATTTTAAATCAAATACAGGGACCATTTCTCCTCAAAATGATTTCCAATGTCATGAGGAATACACAAATCACGAATCATTTGTCTCTACGTTTGTCATTCACGGAAGTTTTGGCACCGGTTTCGGATTTAAAGACAAATGGGCCGATGACGACTTCGGCATGTAAAACACACCAATTAGTGACTTTTTCGAGATGTAATGGAGTCTCAAGAGTCTCATGAGGATTGTGCTTAATCAAAAAACGATAATTCTGCTTGTTTACCTACCAACCCGTGAAGCCAGAAATGAGCCTCATCGCTGAAGACGATTTGACGATAAAAATCTGGTTCAATTTCCAGTTGATTCTCAACCCATTCAGAGAACACACTACGCAATTGATGGTCCAGTGGCTTTAATTATAGCACCAGGTGTTGTATCTTATTTGGATGTTGGCCAAGATTTTTTCTCAAAATTTTCCAAGTAGTGGACGGGCAGAGACCGAGTTGCTGAGAACGGCGTCAGATTGATAAATTCGGGTCCTTCCTCGCTCTTACGTCTACAGCGACGATGGCTTCTTCTGTACTGTGCGTACGGGCTCGATTTGGATGAATATAAAGAGTAAATGTGGTCATGAATCGATCCATAGAATTGCGTATTAGCTGCTCCGAAGGACGATTATGCGCACCGTAAACTGGACTAAGTGCTCTATAAGTTTGATGAACAGAGTGCGAGTTTTAGAAATAAATTTCCAAGATTAGAAAACGTTGTTCTGGTGTAAGTCTTTCCATGGTGATTTACCAAAGTATACTGAAAAAAAGTCTAACACACTTTATTAGTATGACGGCTAGTTGGACAGTTATCCCTATTAGATCTTTTATACCTTTATAAAAAACACCCTATATTAAGACATTAAGGACTCTATGGAATAAACAGGAAAGGAGGAATAATCAGAGCAACAACAAGTCAGGATCGACGGGCTATACTGAGAGCTGCTTCCAATTCAAGGCTTTCCCTAAGTAAAATCAAGGCAGAAACTGGATTTGAAGCAAGTAGATCAACTATTTATAGCGTGATACATCTGTCCAACCATATTAGACACAACAAAATGAAAAAGAAATCACCATTGAATGCAGCACCCAAAAGTCAGCGACTTGATTTTGCAATAAGTCACATCAGGCAGAGTCGAGAGTAGCATACCGTTTTTTTCAGATGAAAAAAAGTTCAATTTGGATAGACCTGATGGATATAATTGTTATAACTTGAAATAACTTGGATAGAAGATACAGCAATTTAGGTGGAGTAATGGTATGGGGAGCAGTAACCTTTTACGGAACTGTAAACCTTGATTTTCAAAGCTCAAGAATGACCGCAATCACCTACACATTTATACTGCAAAGAGCTTTCCCTCATTTTCCGAATTCTTTAGTGGACAATGATGGATATGGACAATGCGTATCGGTGCATACCGCAAGAATAACCAAAACTTGGATTCAAAATACAGACGTACTCGCACGGCCGTATTCACCGGATCATGGAAAAAGTGTGAGGATGGCTTTCAAAAAAGGTTCGAGGAAAGCAATTGTAGTGTGATTCAATGCAAGCACACAGAATACGAGAAAACATTATGTAACATTGTATCGCTCCACATACCCGGGAGGTGTCACATGGCATTCAATCGGTATCGACAGTGGTTCATGCTACGAAGAGGTTCGCGTAAGTTCATGTGTTTGCTATTGTTTACATTTTCATCCATTGAACCCACCACGTATTATATGGGTCAACTGGATCAGATTCATATGTTGTATAGTAAGTTATGAATCGAACATTGAAATGATTGTTGCTTATTTAGCATTAAGAATTGTTGTATAAATAGACCGGATTTTCGGTAATAAAATCAGTCTTTAACACACGTCTTGACTCTTGGTATCATTGTGGCAGTAAATTGCCTTCATTTCAGCGAGCTGCGCTTTATACAGCAGGAAAGATCGGGCCGCGCTTTATACGGCTTAGGGCGGTAGGCTCCATGGTGAAGTAGCACCAAGCAAAAGAACCGAAGAACACCACACAATACTCCAACCCGGAAGAAATAATTGAAGCCATAAAACAAGTCTTGTCCGAAATTTCACTAAATTACTTGGAAGAACTCTATAAAGTCTCTTCATAGCAGGCTTCTTAATGTGATACAGCGATCACTAGAAGGTACACATTATTAAAAACTATTGTTGTTATAGTCTTAAAAGACGAAGAAGAAGAAGAAATAAAAACTGGCTAAATTTATATCGCTTGGGCAAGGGCTATGATTCAAATTCGTATCTGCTAGAAGTCCGTTCCCTGGTGACCATATCACCAATTGGATTTACGACCCAGATAATGGTTCTTTATTTCTGATCAAAGTTGTGATAAGAACAAAATAAATAAAAAAAATATTTACAAGAATATATTTTAATTTTATTTACATGTTCTTACCGTGAAAATCTTCTCAAACTTGCCGCCTTGGATCGGCGCAATAGTATAGGTCTCTTCCGTTACTGGCAAAAAATATAACTTCCAATATATACATGGATGGAGTAGCCAGGTTTTGGGCCAGGTAATGCCTAATATAAATGTTTGGTGTCTGAAAACATTTAGCTCTTCTCACAAGATTACCGCTTTTACATTATCCTGGATACCTGCCTGGCCAGGAATTGAGATCAGCGTAAAAGAGCTACGCCGTAGAACCAGCGGGTGGCCAATGGGGCCATGGTAGTGTATGCACTAAGAGATTGGCAGGTTGTGCGTTCGAGTCCCGACCAGGGCCATGCTTCTTAAATTGAATACACACAACCAAACACATCTCCCTAGTGCGCCACCTGTGGAAAAAAAACCCATCGCACCGAACTTATTTCCTATCCTTCTATTCTTTCATGCAGTAAGTAGCACCTAAAAACAGGCAATGAATCATTTGCTAATTGCTGCTTGTAGCAACAAACAAAAAATGCATGCGCTGTAGCAACATTATAAGGGTACCGCATCAATTACAGGAAAAAATAAATCCCTTTAGCGCACGCTAATTATAAAAAAGATGCTATTACTTTTACATTAATTTTTATTCAACTTTAATTTATACCAACTTACATACTACAGAAGAAAGTGATTACATCTTTCTTCTTAAAGTTAACAGAATGCTTATTCTAGATTATCTATCCGGAAGCTCTATAAAGTCAACCATTAGTTTAGCATTTCGGCATTAAAACTTTTTTACGAACTAATCTTACATAATGTTTTCTTGACGAAAATTACTAAGAAACTCGGCATCTTTATTAAATACCTTCCCAGGCTCTCATCCATAATTTTGAAGCTATTCCTAGCACTCGTGCAGTTTTGATATCGGTTTGGCCTTATCAGATATATACCTACTCTTCTCCCAAAACAAATATTTGCAGTAGTTGAGATTGCAAAGAGATCGCTGCCTGAAAAACACTGAGAGTGACAAATTTAAATTTTTGATAGGTGCTTGACACTTTATTACGCAACGAAACTATAAAAAAAACATACTTTCGCAGTAGTGAAGAAGAGCAACGACGTTAAGGAAATAGCTACTTTCAAAAGTGCCACTTAAGACCTCCTCTCTCTAAACGTTTCAGTTGTTTATCTACGTTAGGCTGCAGATTATTTTATTATGCTATCAGGTTTCCGGTGCGGCTCAAATGGACGGCCTTGAACAACACTCGGCCTGGAGCCAATTCACTCCTCATTGTCATCCGGAGGAGAACCCGAAAACTGTGTTATTTCAAGTCAGGTGCTCCCTACTAATGGCCAGGCATGTTATATAGAAGACGTCTGAACGAAGAAATAATTAAATGTGCCATATAAGGCCATCACCGGCTGTTTTCAGTAACATGACGTGAGCCGCGAATCGTACTTTTTCCCCACGTTGGGCGCCATTTAATGGGAGGTTGAGGCATTTACATACTTTTATGAAGAACTTCTGAATTACTGGATTGGTTGGGTTGGCGTCTCCGTTAATCCGACTGCTTCTCAGATGGTTTATTTAGATTGGGTCAAAGTTATCAGAAGTTTCTTCTTAGATACTGCGATAGGATGGACATTTTTTAAGCCTTCAATTCCATGCCAATCCTTCTTTGTCTTACTGGTAAGTGCATAAACCTAATGAGATGTCAATGTAGCCTTCTTGATTACTTTCATTGAGTATAGTTCAACCGGAAACTCTCGTCGAAATAAAATTCACAGAAATGAACATGTCCGTGGTTATAACTATTGATAGTGAGGAGCCCTCCGGTTGTGACATGCATTTTGACCAAAACATTTAATTTGGCTGTTTATCTATTATATAGTTATTTACAGATGTTCAAACATGCATTCATTATGTAGGTACCTATTTTTCTTTTATTTTAGAACCTGTTAGCCCAATCCTAAATTTTGTAACAGTCCTGGCAACACAATTGTGATGTGAACCTCTTGCCTCACGCCATTAATCAGAATTAACGCCATTACGTCTCAAAGTGCATCCGTGTTGTACAATCTTGGTCACAATGTGGCACCACATCACTAGCAGAAAACACGTCACGCGGAGAAAAATGTCAATCACTGGACCGTCAATCACGAATGGACAATTTCACAATCAACATTTTCGTCGATAAGAAAACATAGCAGCCAGTCAGTGCGCTGAGGCTGTGCGCTGAAGCTGTGCGCCTATGATGCAAGATCACGAATGCTTATTTGCATGCACGGTCGGTACATGTTCATATGTGTCTGTACAGTGCATGCCTCGTTGCATACAATTAAATAACACACGAAAGTGAAGACTAATTATTTCTGGGCAGAGTGCATTTGACACCTCAAAAATGCATGCGGTGCAACGATTAATTACAACTGACGGTGGCTTGCTTTTCGACCAATGCTTCCATTATTCGAAATCACCGCACGCCATCGTTCAAACGACCCATCCTCCATGGCGTATATAATATGTATGTGGAACTACAGCGGAGGCCAAAAAGATCTGTTTAAATGCGACAGCACGCAATGCTACGTGTTGCAAAAATTCTGTAGATCGTAAACTGCATTTGCAGAGTCCTTCAATTTTGTGAATCGCGATCGTATCTTTGAGATACTTTCTGCGATACTTTCCCTTCGAACTGCGATTTGTATCATGCAAGATTTCGATTTTTTTTCGTAAATGTACTTAAATTATTGTTTTAACTGCTGCGAACATAGCCCACAATAACTCACCCCGGAGGAGAGTTGGTGTACATCAAATTTTGCTCCATTATTTGGGACGGACAAGTGTGCCTTGTGCGGCGATGATTGTGCATTTTTAGTGATTTTCTGACCTATTTCGATTGGCTGTGAGCTGATGAATTGTTCCACGAGAATATAATGATTTGGGGAAATATTTGGTGTTATGGTCTCCGGGCTCGAGTGATCTGTTATTTCTTGGAATCCAGGCTCGGTGCACACGTATAATTTTTTTTTGTTGATTTAACTTCTGACTGGCGGCGAAGGCGAAAAAAGGAAGCCGTCCATCCGCCAGAGTGCAAATACCAATTTCATGAGAAAAGTAAACAAAACCTCTTCCATTATGCACACCATTCCGGAGGCACTTTATAACTGCAACAGCTAAGGTTTTATTACCATTCTGCCGGGGGATGTGCGACTCAAACTCTAATTTAGTGAGTTTTTTTTTAACAAAGGAATTCAATTTTGTTTATCAAACAAATTAGGGAAAACGGCAGAGCAAGACGGTAGTAGTGTGGCTACGGGCCAGCCAGGCATCCGGTATGGTGATGATTGTGAAAAGGACCGTCGAGTGCCGCACGCCACGATTTGTACACATACGGAGTACGTTCATCTGCAAACATTATTACAGCAGGTTGCATTGGGATTTTTGGTTTGTTTGAATGCACTTTGATTGGATTTCGCTCTGAAGGATCACGAACACGGTATGGTTAGGTTTCGTCGGTTTACATAGTCAGATTTGTCAGAGGTTTCTTTCAGAAGCCATGATCGCGGTGGTAGTTCAAAGCTTACTATTTTTTTCGGTAGGTACTCCTGGCAATTGTTTTTGGGGATCGTTGTTTTGTGGCGGGAATTGTGTGCAAATGTGGGCTCTTGTTCCAGGGACTGCCGTAAAGGGTGACTAGGGGGAAAAGTCACATTAAGACAATTTAAATATTTAGGTGAGTGACACAATTAACACATTAAAATTGTCCCGCAAGCTCTATTACCGCAGTTGAGGAGAGGGACGAATCAAAACACTGAAAAGCAGTACACTACGATTTGGTGACTGTGCAAAGGGGAAGGGGATAATACGCCTCTCCAGAACGGTGCGCTACTTTCAGTAGTATACTCTTAATTTTAAGTTATTTTTAAGTCAGCCAACATGAATGGTGCCTCCGAGTCCGAGGGGTAACTAACGCTACAGGCGTTAAAGTAAAAAGTTATTTAATCCTGTTACCCCTGTTACAATGCACGTTTCGAAATCGCACTTAGGCGTAAAAACTGCTGGATCCCACAAATGTAACAACACTATTATTAGATTGGCTCTAGTGGGAAAATTCATTTATTTATTTATTCATCTACCAGGTAGAACACCTAAACAGATTTCGCATCGCATACAAATAGTAAAGGTACATACAGTAAATATAAAATTACAAAAACATAATAATAACATAAGTTAATAAACTAAAAAAATTGCTAATTAATTAAGGTAGTTTGAAGTTAGAGCAGTAAGAGCGTTGCATTTAAATAAATCCCGATTTGAGGTTAAATCCAGGTTATTACCGACCGAATTAAACAAATAGATGCATCGAGTTATCGGTTCAGACAAACCATAGTTTGTTCTATGTGCCGGAGGTAAACACAAATGGTTATCCGTTAGTACTCTGCTTGGTGCATAGAACGGTGGACTAAAAATAAGTTCACTACAATTAATTCTGTTAGAGATAATATCTTTCAGATACATCAAAGACTGCATCTTTCATACGTATGAGAGTATTAAGGCCTAACAATAAGCAGCGACTTTTATAAGATGGAAGCTCAAAGTCCCTATTAAATCTCTTCAGAGCAAGGCGAGTGAAGCGTTCTTGGACCCGTTTTATTCGAGAAGAGTGGACACCATAAAAAGGATCCCAAATTACACAGCAGTTCTCTAATCTGGATCTTATTAAAGAGCAGTAAAGAGTTTTTAGTACGAATGGATGACGAAGGTCTTCAATTTCTTCTAATGAAAGCCAAAAGGGAAAAAGATTTAGAGACAATGTAGTCGATAGGTATGTAAATTGAAGGATAACTTAGTATCGAAAAAAACCCCAAGATCCTTGACATCAGATACTCTAATAATAGCAACACTTCCAGCTTCGTATGAGTGAAGCAAGGGACTATGAGAGCGAGAAATCGTGCAAACTTTACATTTGGGCAAACTAAGCTCCAAATCGTTTTCGGAACACCATTGTAAAAAAAGGTTCATCTCAAGCTAGAATGTTAAACAATCCGAGAAGTTGGAGACTTTACAAAGCATTTTGAAATCATCTGCGAATAATAGACATTCGCAACTTGTGAAAAGCTGAGGAATTTCATTTACAAAGAGTACAAATAGCAACGGCCCTAAATGGCTTCCTTGTGGGACACCAGAAGTTGCGGTTACCACTTTCGAGAAAAAACATTCAACTTCGACGATACATTTCCTATTGAAAAGATAAGGAGCCACTCCAAGATGTTAGAATGAAACCCAAGCTTGGATAACTTTCCTATCAACAGTGAGTGATTGATTCTGTCGAAGGCTTTAACGAAGTCGGTATACAACGCATCAACCTGCACACCGCCTTCGATCGAATTAAGACAGAATTTAGAAAAAAGGGCTACGTTAGTCGAGGTAGAGCGACTGGAAACAAAACCATGTTGCATAGAAGATAAATGTTCCTTTACATTGAAATACAATTTCTTCTTAACGCTTTTTCGAAGAACTTTGGGATAACTGAAAGTTTGCTTATAGGCCTATAGTTTTCAACTAAATGTTTTTGCCCGCTCTTATGAATAGGCGATAAATGAGCAATCTTTAAATCGTCCTGAAAGTCACCGGTAGAAAGTGAAAGGCT
Organism: Portevinia maculata; assembly: GCA_949715645.1. Taxonomy (NCBI): domain Eukaryota; kingdom Metazoa; phylum Arthropoda; class Insecta; order Diptera; family Syrphidae; genus Portevinia; species Portevinia maculata. Next base: position 44,531,205 of record OX454527.1, read on the forward strand.
GAAAATCAATTTTAACGGCAGGAATAGTGAAGACGAACACTTCTTCAACAGAACGGGATGAAGCAAGTCGGGACCAGCACCTTTGTTAGTATCAATACTATTAAGTGCATGGACAAGATCGTTATCAGAGAGCTCCAAGTTGCCAATATCAGTGATGGCTGAAACAAAAATTCACTGCATTATTAGCGGGTACAAAATTAGAAACGAAGAATTTGGCAAAAAGTTCGCTTGTAAATTCGTATCCGTTCGATACCACGCCCTGAAAAATCACTTCTTTTGTTAAACCAGACGATTTTCTTTTCGAATTATAATGGATCCAAAACCTACTACTATCCGCTCTGATTCGTGATTCAATAGACGAAATATAGCTTCAATAAAGAAATCATTTCAAAAACCCGAATTGCTTTCTTAGGCGAAGGAAATTGTCCCTATCAGCCAAAAAGCCAGATCTTTTCATCTTTTTAAAAAAAATTAGTTTTTAAATTCTTTAAATTTCTGAGTCGAGCATTAAACCATCGAAGCTTAGGGACCAAGTTCTTTTTGCCAAAATTATCTGAAACGGGATGCCTGCCGATACTTTTTGAGGTAAGACCGGCGAAACTTACAGGTGCACCAGTATAGGGATCAAGTAAAGTGAGAAAATTTTGATCCCTCTTATCCAGATCATAACTTGTTCATACAAAGAATAAAATATTTGTTGCTTCTTTTCAGAGATACCTATGTCCAGATCCATGGACATTTTTTTTTGGGGCTTACTGTGGATCCTTGAGGTACGTTTGCATTTAAATGGAGAAAATGATACATCACAGGCTTCAAATGAATTTGAGTGTGCCTGCATGTCATTCATATGCTTCTTTTTCATTTCTCACCTTTGCGTATAAGCACACAACTCACACATCAATACTCCCGATCTTATTCAATTAACTGTTTTTTTCTTTTTGTGTTTTCATTTTTATGTTTTATTTTATTCAAACTATATATAATAAGCAAGGAATGATCGTGCTATCTGCGAAGCTTTATGCTTATCTGTAGGTTAGTTGATTCAAAGTGTTTGAAAGTATTAACAAAAAAGTTTAGATAACATTAAGAGAAAAGAGATAATATATGAAATTCATGAAATCGGAAACAAATTTAATCATTATTAAAAGAACAAGTAAAATGTAAAAAATATCTTTTGAGAAGTTCTCGGCCGTAGGTGTTTATAACTTCTAGAATTTGAAGAAGCCCTTGCGCTCAGCTAAACACTTACATATACAAAATACAGTCTAAATCAGTTATAAGGAACGAACGGGGGACTTCGTTGTATCCGGTGTAACGTTATAACCGATTTTCGATAAGACACATCACAAATTGTGTGATTATATGCATTAAAATGTAAAATTTTTATGTGAAAGTACAGAGTAATCTGTAATTGCTTGCATTCTACATTTTTGTTTTATGAACTTTTTTTCTATTTCAATAACATTTTTAGACAATAATTCCTTATATCCTTGGTCAAAAGTGTCAGTCAACAAAACAAACGATTTCAATGCGTTTCATTTTCAAAGTCATACTTCACAATCTGTAAAAAAATGGTGACAAATGTTGTGTCAATAACCGAACAACAACACCGAAAAGTACGCACATACATTCTTATTTTTTATCACTTCCCATGAGTGCATTAATCAAACACTATGTCATATGGTTGGATATGTTTCACCCAGCGACTCAAAGGAAAATTCTTTGACGTTAGGCAAAAAGGTTTTAAGTCAGAAACTGCAGTTTTTCGTTAAACCAAATTTAAAATATTTTAATTATTTGCATATCGGGATTAGATTAATTATTACGATCGGAAGCAGTTTTGCTAAACTTAAGTCGTTAATACCAAACGAAAGAGAAAAAAAAAAAATTGAGTCAAACCCAATCAAAACCCCAAAATGCAATTTTTTGACTTAAGACCTTTTTGTCTAACGTTAAAGAATTATCTTCTTATTCAAAGTCCCTTTCGATTGAATTATCTGGGTATTGCGGGCTAAATTCAGTGTGCAATTTTGTATGGTTTTCTTAGACTTGCTCTTCCATGCTCCTGATATCAGTAGAATGCCTTCTAAGAAACCGATTGGGTATTGTCCACCTTGATTCTTAGTGTTGCGAATTCTGTTTAGTAATTGAAGCATTCGTAATGTACATTTTAAGACCGGAATATGCCCTTATCCATTGGTTGTAACACAGCTGTTATGTTTGATAGCAAAAACACGAGGTTTATAGAAAAAATATTTGTGCCTTCCACTTTGTCAACGGTCTATCCCTTCTTCTTTGGAAAGTTATGATTAGGATTAAAAGGATCATAACCTTCCACTTTACTGTCTTCATACTGGTACGCCTGTGGGGTTCACCGGTTTGATCTCAATAAACATCGGCAGGCCTCTCGGTTTCGGATCACTTTTTTACTAGCCGTGTTTCGGTGCTAAGTGTATACCCAGCTCAGCATAATTTTACACGTAAACAATAACAAAAAGGAGTGCTGAAGATAAAGAGGTCAGCAGTCGAGGACTGAGACAAAGTGAACATAGAGTGTTGATGCCATGAAGCGACTAGATGGCGGTAAAATAAGTTGGGAGCAAAAATATTCCGATTGTTATGCAGAGATAGTGGATGTGTTCGTCGATTAAACAAAAAATCCTCGTTTCAAAGAAAATTATGGGAAGAATATTAAAAAAAAAAAAAATTACAAAAATAAGCATCCGTTCTTTTCCCTGCTGTAAAACACAAAGGATTTTATGATGTTCAAAAATATTTCAAAAAATACGTTTGGATTTGCTTTAATAATAATCCAAAGCGCACTCTTTTAAAGTACAAACACTGAATATAGAATACGACCTAGACGTTTTATTTGTAAAATTGTGCTGAGTTCCTCCAAGTCCTCCAAGCACCGAAACATGGCTACTACAAATGCCCCGGCAGAACTTGTTTAAATTACGACAAGATTTGCCGGAGCATTTATATAATATTGTGGATTATTGCGTAACTGATATTCATCGATGTGGAAACAAATATTCAGATTTTAAGGGAATAACGGCTGGGGTGCCGCAAGGAAGCATCCTTGGTCCAGTTTATATTTATTATATACTCGTGATGTACCACACTTAGAAGCCACTGAGCTAACTACATTTGCCGAAGAGACTGCTATCTTGGCAGTAGGTAAAACTGTCGAAGAGACCACGGAAAAACTGCAAGCAGCTTTGGATGGAGTAAATGAATGGACTAAGGTTTGGCGAATCGTACTCAACGAGACCAAATCTGTTCATGTAAATTTTACTTACAAGAAAATAAATAATTTGTCTTTCTTTTCGAAGTCGGTTCAAATTTCATTTAGAAACGAGGATATGTATCTTGGAATGACACGCGCGAAAGCATAAAAGTCGACTAGAAAGTCACGTTAATATAACAGTCCTCCAAGTTTTGGATGAAAGAAATTTACCAAACATTTAGACCTATCGCGATAAGTAACCGCGTCTTAACTGCGGAGTTAGCAGGAACTTCTAATGAGAAGGTACCTGCAAAACGTCTTTAATTCGTGAATGGATAACTACCTGATAAGTCGACTATAACTACACCTTAGTAGTTGTAGTTAATAATACCAAACATATAACATGTTAAAGACAAATTGCTTTTTGGTCTTACGACTAAGTACAATAATTGGAAGATTACCACCTCTCAGCGTATAGGCTCTGGTGTTATTGCACTTATATGATCTAAGAGTTTAAAGGCATATTTGGTTTTTACGATTTCGACACGTGCGTGCTTCTTTTATTGATAATTGTTCGATCGTCCTTTTACGTCACCGGTGATATCCAGTCCTGTCAACCGACGGATTTGCATACACACTTGCGGGACAGTTTCAACTTTCAAGATGTTAATTGTGTCCCTAATCATCACATACATGAATGGTAAAATTGCCTCGATGCGATTACTCCCCTTTGACGTCTTTTACGATAAGCGCAGTTTGTCGTTGATATTCTTATTCCGTCTTGAATATTTTTCGAATATGTCCGATGTCATCCAGGTTCTTTTATTGGACTTGTACAATACTGAACCTTTTCTTACGTTTTTAAAGTACCTCGGATTTTTTGATTTTCCGATAATCAATAGCTTTTGTTAATTAGTTATTCGTTCTGTGGACTTTTTACCCCCAACACCTTTTCTTTTTTTGAATTTTTTATTTATATTGAGTGTCATTTTGTAGATGTAGACCATCCAGTTTCATCAATGTTAAAAAATGATCATGTGGATAACCGCCTCGAAGTTTTGGCCAAACAACACGCAACCAATCATCCACGACTTCTGAAGAAACACTTCCTGATGTGATATTTTTGTAGAAAGCGTTGAATCGATGCTGTTGAGCAGCTGCAATCATTTTTTCCCAACCGATTTGCAAAATCTTCTGCTTTAGCTTGTAGTATTCGACAGATAAGTGGAAAACTTAAGCTTCTCTTTAAGCCAATGGAGCAGAGAAGTTTTAATATTGCTATGATAACTGCACCGTTTTTTTTTTCATTTTCAAATTGGATTCATAAAAGATTTTATACGTTTTCTCTTTATCTTTTAAAATTGTAAATTAAAGCCGATACTGAATATTCAGCTGATAAAGTTTTATTGGAATCAGCATCTTCGAGTCTTGAAATTAGAAGCTTTCTCTTCAATAGTAATTAATTTCAACTTTTAGCACTCATATTCAAAAGTTAAGAAATGCGCAAAGTTTACTTAACGGTCTCCCGACCCATGAGGTGTCTCTGCCTGAGCACATGCAGCCTCCCATCTTCTGCGATCCCGGGCACTCTGCTTTCAGTTCTCCAGACCAAGCGCTCTGGCATCCGTGATGGCTTGGTCCTTAAAACGGAGATTCGGTCTTCCTCGCCGCCTCGAAACAGGGGCTGGGAATCGAAGATCCTCTTGGCTGGATCATTATTTACCATTTGCTCAATGTTTCCAAGCCATTGTAGTCGACGCTAAATCACTTTTTGGCCTGCGTACATCCACATCTTGGTACAGCTCGTGGTTGTATATTCTCCCCCATTTGCCCTACTCGCACACAGGACCAAACATCTTGCAGAATTTTTTTCTTTCAAAAGAACCCGATATAAGATCCCCTTTTCTATTTATTGGCCAGCACTCGGCACCGTAAAGCAGGACTCGTAGGATTAAGGTTTGATAGAGCATGCATTTTGTCCTTCGAGTGAGGAGTTTTGAACCCATTTGTTTCGCTAAGCCGAGGAAGCAGAAGTTGCCTAAGGTAGTTCTCCGCCGGATCTCCACTAAGGTGTCATTCGTGGAGTTGATGTTTACTCCTATACTTTATCCAACAAAAATTGTCAGTACAGCTTTTTTTCTACCAGTAGTGCCTGTAGATATTCTCACGACACTCAAACGCAAGAATTGCCACTGAAATAAAAACCAAACCACTGTCATACCAAGGAATTGTTGTTGTAATTTTCCTAAAATTCGCATACATCCCACCACAACCAGTCTCGAGCACAGCCGAATGGGAATGAGCATGATCGCCTTGTGTTCGCTTGCTATTATCATCCACCAAAATAAGCAGTGTGTGTGACTGAAGCACATCAGAAGTTTTTCTATGGATTTTTTCAAAGAACTTTCGGTTTTGGTGCTTTTGAGAACGAAATATTACGTGGGGTGTTGCCATTCGGTTTTAATTTGATTGTATTTGTATTGTACAGCTGCACAAGTGCAGTTTTTTTTTACCATCTGTTTAGGTAGGTATATGACACTGCGTCGTGGTTATATAATATTGTATTCTAGTTGCCTGATTGTGTCTACCTTTTACAATATACATATAGCGGAAAGGACTGGGAAATGTTTTTAGAAAATCTTGCTGTTTGAGTATATGTCGCAAACTGTTTAAATAGAAAAAAATCATAAATACATCCTTTCATCTCATTATGTACCTGTTTGTATGATGTCTTTGTTTTTCCGATGAATGACGCCTGTTTTGCCAATGAATACGGGAATTCCCAAAAGGAAGATCTCAAGTTAGGTAGGGATGCAATCATACAATGGGTTGCTTGAAATCGTTAAACGTTACAAAGCCAAGTATGAAACATACGTCGTGGATGAAATGGCTCGAAATGCGGGACATAAAGTGCTTCGCTTGCCGCCTTATCACTGTGACCTTAATCCAATAGAATTGGTTTAAGCTCAAGTGAAAAGGTTTGTAGCAAGCCAAAACAAGTCATTTAAAATGGCTGAAATAAGAGACTTACTAACGACAGCACTTAGAAGGGCTGACAAGGAAAAATGCCATCGATGTGTCCAACACGTTGAACAGGTAGTTGAGCCAAATATTTAGGAAATGGACGTTTTTGCCGAGGAAGCAGTTGAAAGGTTAATAATAGATCTAATTAACGAGATCAGTAGCGGTAATTACTCCTCGGATTAATTGAGTAGTGATATTAGAAATTAGTATTTTGTGTTTTACAATATTTATAATGAATAAACTGGATTACAGTGATATATTTTACGTTTTGATTTTTTTTATGTTACGAAATTTATATATTTTGTTGCTCTACTGGACATACCCTTAAAAAAACGCGCCTGCTATTATCTTACCAGAAAAGGAAAAAGATAAACGATATTTTAAGATATTTTAAATTGGAAGATGGTAACCCTAATAGAATTGCTCTCTGAGTTATGGCGAATTATCATACACACTACGGCTACCATGTGAGAGCTTTAAAGAGGGACCGATTTATGTAATTCATTGCAACCAGACTGAGAGACAAACATCCTATCTTACCTGTACTGACAATTTTTGTTGGATAAAGTATAGGCAGATGAACTCCTTAACCTTAACCTTACCGCGGAGTTATTGCTATCAACAGTGACATTTATTCCTAGGCGGTGGACAGATTTTTGTTTGTTTGTTGAAAGCATGTACTTGGTCTTGTCCTCATTTACTTCAAGACCAACCAATTTCGCCTGTTCTTTAATCGCCGTGGAAGCCTCTAACAGGGGACGCTGGGAACGGCCGAAGATGTCGATGTCGCCAGGGAAAATTTGCTATCTAACTTGGACAATTACAACCTCAACTTTTGTTGTCTGGTGATGCATGAGCGGATGAAATTTGCACGGTGCTATGGAATAAAGTCCGAATTGGAAGTGCAAACCATTCAAAGCAAAATTCAATTACTTACAAATTCTGTGCACGCTACGCGGGTTAAGGGAATTTCAATATTTTGGCCGCTCAACAAGAGCATTGATATTCAAACATAAGTCTATATTTGTAGACTTATGTTTGAATATCGTTAACAATTTGTATACACAGGTTACTCTGCAAAGGGTCAGAGAAGTATGCAAATGCATAAATTATGATGATTTATAAGGTCTTTTAGGATTTGACTCATCAAAATCAAAAAAAGTGCTACCAAACCCTCAAAACTTTTCTTACAATTTTCCAATATGATGATTTTGTTTAGAATCATCACTTCTTTTTTTATAATTTGCTTACCCTAAAGGGATTTTTTTTTCTGTTGTTACAGTACCCTTATAATGCTAAGAACACAGTGTAAGCTACTTGGTATTAGAAAGAATAGAGAGATAGGAAAGAAGTGTTTGGGTGCAGTTGTAGGGTTTTTCTCCACGGGTGTCTAAGTTACTTAGGGAGATTACGATTTTTTGTATTCGGAATAAAGTAATGGACTTGGCCGGGATTCGAACGCACGACCTTCCATTCCGTAAGCGAATACACTACTACTGCACCATTGCCACCCGCTAGCCTTATCATGTTTGCATAACAGCTTACTAGCCTTATCATGTTTGCATAACAGTAGCAAGCTTAGCCTTCAATTATGCACCGTGTTCGTGTAGCATGTATACCTGCACCGAAACTCTCGCTTTGGTATCACAAACGACCGAAACAACAATCCAAGTTTACTTTTAGAGTTACCAATACAATTATTACCTTTCCTAACCTATACAAACTACATATTCTGTAAAGAAAAACGGATATATATTTGCTTTTCCGATGAGCTAAAGTCATCAAGTGGTCATCGAATTGAAATCTCAATGTCGGACAACCAACCGGAACTGCCTAATAAGCAATAAGCATATCAATGAATCACTTTTATAGACTTGTTTGGCTTCTAGGCAAAACCAAAATTTAAATAAAACTAATGTGGGCCATCAAATGATTTTGTGAATTTTTTTTTTTAGCAGATTTATAGCAACAAATTTTGAAGACTTTAGCTAAAAGCTGATTACAAATTCAAATTGCGTTGCGCACACTTGCTAACGTGTGATCGGCCGTCGTGAAGGTGCTTCTACAATTACAACATATAAAGGTTGCGAATTTCTAAGAACAGCGAATCACACGTTTGCTGGGTTAATAGTGCTAAAATAAATATTTAACCCATTCGTTCGGCTGAGTTGTGGTTCAGTAGCACTTGTCGGTCATATGAATATATATATAACAGGAAGCGGAATGAGGGGAATATCTTTTGAACAAAGGAAGCGTCACATCACCCCATCGCACATACGAAATGTTATATTATCTGTCTGTTTTCTGAAAAATCGCATGATTGTCTGCCAATAAATTCGTCGGTATGTTTGGTTTGTTTAAGAGGGGGCACGTGTTAAGGTACATGCATGCGTTTTCTTCGTTTAAAGTTCGCAATGTTCTATATTCTATTAGTCATGGCAAAAGTTCATTCATCACCTCATAATTCCTAGCCTGCTTGTAGTGTAAAAAATATGTTTGCAAGAGCACGCCCGCCGTGTGTTAGCCCAGAGGATATTGGCCAGGCAACACCTTCATTCACAGGAAATGTCGTTCCTGTACATCGCAGAACATTTATTTAAGCCTGATGAGGTCTCTTCAACTATGTCACATTTCAATGGAATCTTGCGCTATCACTGATTTACATTTGAATGGTGGCGAGGATGCATGCCAAATGACATAGTGTCTACACTGAGAATGATGGTGCATGTAAATAGATACTTTCAAAAGAAGGCACTTGCGACTGGTCACAAGACCTAATGACTGTGAAATTGAAAAATATATACGATCTTACAGTTTGACATACAGTCAAAGTCAGTAATAACGACATCGGTTCGGCAAACATTTTTAAATGGAAAATTAAACCATTTATCGCTAACAATAAATAACAAATTTCAAAAAACATTAAGTAGCCTTCTGGGGATTTGCGTTTTGCATTTGTATTTGATTGCAATACTCACAGTTTTGATCCTAGGGCAGCCTAGAAGAGTTGGGTCGTTTTTCTTTTTACTAAATTAGTGACGGGACTATCAGCTCCATATACCCCATCTTCAAAGAAGGCGATCCTATGTCATGCAAGAACTATCGAGGCATTTTTTTTTTTTTTTTTTTTTTTAAATTCTGGCTCGCTAAGGCGATTTATAAAAGGGGGGGGGGGGGGGGGGGGTACTTCGACTTAAAAGATCTTTTGTACCGTATGGGCCAGAAAAATTTTAAACTAGTAAAATTTCCACTTTCCGTGTAAAGCGAACAATTTTACCAGTAGAAGAATTCTTTATGTCCTCGGGGCTCAATTGTTCCCTGAGAAAGATCTTCTATCTAATTCCATTAAGGGCTGGGCATTCACATAAAATGTGTTCAGCTGACTCGTCCTCTTCAAGACAGAGTCGGCACTCATGAGAATCTGCTATTCTCATTTTGTGTAGATGATATCTTAAACCGTGGTGACCAGTAAGGTAACCTAATAGGTTTTTGATATCATGCCTGCTTAGGTTTAGACATTTGCTGGCATTATGATTGAAGGGCCGAATGGCTCGTTTGCGTTTGGCCTGTCTTAGACCTGGGATGTTATCCCAAAGATAGGTACATTTTCTATGTTCCCAGCTTTTAATTGCTGCCGTTGCTGCTGATCTAGGAGTGCAGCAGAAACGTTCGGGACCTATGAAAGGTGTTTCTGAAACTTTTCTGGCCAGTTCGTCGGCCTTTTCGTTACCTTCTACCCCGATATGACCCGGAACCCACCATAATTTGGTCTTGTTTCTTGTTCCGAGTATTTGTAGGGTATTGAAGCAGTACATGACTGATTTGGAGTCAATGGTATACGAGCTAAGGGCGTTTATAGCAGCTTGACTGTCCGTGAAAATATGGATGGTTGCACTATCGAGGCATATCCCTGCTAAATGTCGCATATAAGATCCTATGCAACGTACTGTATGAACGTCCGAAGCCGTTCTGTAACACACTAATGGGCACGTAATACGACAAGAAAGCGATGGAGGTGTTGGTAAAAAAAAAATTAGGTTGTTTATTAAAAAGTCGCAGAATATTAAAAATGTCTTGGTTATTGTGCTGAAAATAAAGACACCGTATCGTCTGACGATGAAGCTGACAATTTGATAAAGTCTTAGCGCAAAAGTATGAAATCTATTTAGGAAAAGATTGAAAAAATGAGTTTCCGTAGCTTGACGAAGATTCCACGATCAAACAAGGAAAAAAAATCAGAGTATGTAGCGTTGGCATCTATGGCAACCTACACCATGTTGAATGGCATGATGTTGATAGCGTCCGCGTATGTACCGATGATAGTCTCTGCTCTGTTGAAACCTGCGCTGTGCACTATCTACTCCAGAACAAGATTGAATAAGTCACATGATAGCGCAGGCTTGGAAAGTTTGGAAGAACGTTTTCCAATTTGCACATTTCATCTCGTGTCACGCGATACAACTGGAACAGTTTTGCCGAAATCTCGAATTAGGTTGGAGGTTCGCTGGAAGGAGAAATCATCGAAAGGCATTGCAGAGCTAGTTTGCGAACGATTCTTCTGCAATAGTGAGGGACTCTAATCCGATCTTAAAATCCTTCCGGGGGGACTGACTGCCATCCCGGATGAGACTGCACCTAGTCGGTCGACTTATCCGCCATTTATCGTTTTTCTAACTTCTTTGTTTGAAATTACCTTATTTCTTGGCCTGAGCTCAGTCTTATAAATCAAGAAGTTTAACCCGGCTCAGGCTTCCGACAGTTCTGTTATTTCCAAGTTTTTAATTTCATCTTCAACCATTTCAATATTTAGATCTCTATGTAGATCAGCGTTGCATATGTATCAAGGTGCATTACCCATGTTCCTCAGTACTTTATTATGAAAGACTTGGATTTATTATGCAAATTTGTTAGGCATGTGCATGCCCACATGTCATATGCGGCTTTAAAGTCGATTAATAGAATGCCTGAAGAATTACTCGTACGTACTGGTACGTTCACTTGTACACTGTTCGTTGGATAGGAAGGATCTTATCCGCAACATTTTAGAGGGATAGCATTGAAAGCTGTTCCTTCTTGTAGATGGGGCTAATAGTTCAGCCATCGACCATGCTCTACTCCGCCACTCCGACTTTTTGAAATCTACTCCTTTTTTTCCACACGAAAAATGCTTTAGCCAAACCACAGGAAAGTAAATAGAAGCACTGTGTTATTCATTTTTGCAAGCACCTCTGACTCTGATTAACATGCCCAGCGGCTGAGCATATCTGGCCAAAGCTGGACCTGCAACGCCCTAAGTGTCTCATCTCACTAAACCAACTATATATTAGCTCCACTATATGTGTCATTGCAGTACACTGTTTAACAGGCAAGCACGCATCAAGGCTTGGCGTTTATTCAAACGACGTCTGCAGAAGATGCATGGACGAAGAGGAGGGAGAGACTGTACATGTCCTACTCTGTCTTATCAAAGAAATCTCTATCTAGGAGACTTCTTGATTAATGATTGAAGTGACTTGGCTAATAATGTTAGAAGTCTATCGCGCTTCATAAGAAGCTAAAACTGGTTTAACGAGTAGTGGGAGAAACTACCTAGATCCGCGTGGTATCACAATGCACCTGACATTGGTATAAGTGTGTCGGCTAAGGCTGACAAACATTTCAAATTAATCTAACCTAACCTGACTCAGAATATCTGAATCTGAAATTCTATTCTGAACGGAAGCTTTTTTTTTACTTCATTCCACGTTCATTTCGTTCTTATTGGTTTGGTTTATATGTGTGTGAAAGTTTGTGAGAGGTGTTAAAAATACAGCTTTTGAAATCTTGAGTTTTTCTTTCGTTTTCAAATGTACTCTGGAAATTTTTGATTTACTACACTGTTTTTTACAAACCTGCACCGAAATTTTACTTCTGAGGTTCGAACCCTGGCGTATTCAACAGCTGCTGGAAATGCTGTTTTAAAGATACTGCTTTCAGGTAATAAAGGTTCTTTTTTTAATCAACTCGGAGAGAGTACGATAACTAGGGCGCCAAAAATTGATAAAGGTTTTCCATAGAAGGGTCAATAACAAGCATTTTTTGCTATGCAAGGGGGTGGTCTATCTCGCTCCGTTTAGGAGGTAGAGGCAATTTTATAAAAAAGGACTTGAATTGAAAAAAAAATGTATTAAAAAACAACGGCAACACTAACAATAAAGTTCTAAACGTTATCAATTCATGGCGCCCTAGTTATCATACTCGTGTCATCAACTCTTTTGAGCTATCCGTTCGGAAAAAAGTCCAAAACATAAGACAATCCAATCGGAACTCAGTTCACACTCGAGGTATCCGTTTCGGAACAACACAAATAAAGCATTCAAGCGCGTTTATTTTACACAAGCTCTTTTAAAGCCACAACAGTGTGAAACACTTTGTGATAAATTTAATACAATTTCTAAGTAAAGAAAGTACCCATTTTCATTTCTCGACTAAAACCAAACACCTCTTCAGACGATGTCTTGAACCATTTGGTCTCGAGAAATTTTGATTCCAAAAGATGACTCAATCAAATGCACCAAAATCAGTAAGGCTGATGGGTTTGTTGCGTCTTTCAAAATTGTCGTCCCTCCAATATATTTCGAAATAATGTGCAATAGTACTACATGGCCTCAAAATACGTTAGTAAAAGAATTTACTCCCCGGTCGACAAAAAGTCGCAGGAAAGTTTGTCCGTCAGTGGCTGTCCCTCTACTATCAAAATGTAAGGGGACTCCACACAAAAACCGCTGAAGTATATTTAAACTCCCAAGCCCTCTCTCATGATATCTTCTCCTTGACGGAAACTTGGCTTAATGACGGAATCTTAGACACGGAACTCTTCAATCATGAGTTCTCCGTATTCAGAAACGATCGTCATCAAAATGACCTGAAAGCGCTTGGAGCAGGTGTCCTGATTGCTGTTCGTTCCAACCTTGAGTCACGAAAGATTGACTTTCAATTTCCACTAACCGTCGAAATTATCTGTGTAAAAATTACACTTAAGAACAAGCATTTATATGTTGTTAATGCGTACATTCCATCGTATCGTCTGTGTTCCTTGTATTCGGAACTTTCTATGGCACTAGACCATATTTTTGACATATCTTGTTGTGACAGCACTGTCTTACTTATAGGCGACTTCAATCTGCCACATATTGGATGGGTACCTTCTGAGGATGATTCTCATCTCATCCCATCCTTTGACTCTGCCCAACAAGAGCTCGCTTTACTTGACAACATCTTGTCTTTTGATTTACAGCAAACTAGCTGTATAAAAACTTTCAAAAATCGAACTCTCGATCTTGTTTTTTCTTCTGACTCTGTTAGTACTGTGGTTCTGGAATCCCACTTCAGTATAACTAACATAGATAATAATCATCCACCATTGGATGTATTTATTGAATTAGGCGTAGTAATTCGTATGATCGTTCGCAATCTTTTGGCTTTCGGAAAGCAAATTTTCAAAACCTTTCTGATGAAATTTCCAGCTTTAATTTTAATCTTACAGCGTTTTCTAATATTGAAGACGCAGTAGTTTCCTTTTATTCTTTGATGGATAACTGAAAAACTGAAAAAATTGATTCCTGTGAAATCCTCTAGGAATCTGAAAACGTCCCATCCTTGGTACACTAAAGAGCTCAAATCAATACGAAACAGACGTAATAGGGCTTGGAAGAACTATTTAAAAAGTCTCCGCCATTCAGATCTTGAGCTCTATCTTACACTATTCAACGAATTCAAATCTTTATCCTGCAACTTATATATTGACTATATAAGTAAAATGGTATGCTCTCTAAAATTGGACCCCAAACTTTTTTGGGGATTTGTTAATTCTAAGAAAAAAACCGATGGTTATCCATCGAAGCTTACTTATAATAGCTCTACAACTGCTGATTCGCTAGATGCAAGCAATATGTTTGCAGATTATTTCAGTAAGTCGTTTAGGGTGACCCCTCTTCACATAGATGAGCAATATTTTAGTTATCTAACTAGCTGTTCCCAAATAAGTTTTACTAGCTTCTCATTTGACTTGGAAACAATTTTAAAATTTATTTCTTCTCTGAAGAATGATTATTCATCAGGTCCTGATGGCATTGCACCGAATGTTCTTAAAAAATGTAGTCATGCAATTGCTCCATATCTTAAATATCTTTTTGAATTGTCCATTAGTACTGGTAAATTCCCTTATGTATGGAAAAGTGCCTTTATCACACCTGTATTTAAAAAAGGCGAACGTGGTGATATCACTAATTATAGGCCTATTTCAAAGCTTTCGTGTATCCCTAAGATTTTTGAACAAATTGTTTGCGAAAAGTTAATATTTCTTTGTCGCAATTTAATTTGCAATGAACAACATGGATTTGTAAGAAACACATCCACTGTCACTAATCTGTTATGTTTCTTGCATGATTGTTCTAATGCCTTAGAGAATAAGGACGAAATGGATTGCATATACACTGACTTCTCTAAAGCATTCGACCACCTGTCCCATGAAATAATCGAGTTTAAGCTCAGTGCTTTTGGTTTCCCATCAAGTTTCAGAAAATGGGTTAATTCATACCTTAGATCAAGGGTTTATCAAGTCAAATTTAGAGGATCGCTATCTGTATCTTTTACAGCTGAGTCTGGAGTTCCCCAAGGTAGTCACCTCGGACCAATTCTATTTATACTAGCCATTAATGATGTTAAAGCATGTATAATTCACAGTAATATCCTGATCTACGCTGATGATATGAAAATATTTAAATCTATCACTAGTCAGCAAGATAGATTTTTTCTTCAATCTGACATTAATAGCTTCGCCAATTGGTGTGATAAAAACGGTTTATCCCTGAACCCTACTAAATGTCAACATATGACATTCTCTAGAAAGAATATACCTTCCACTTTTCAATATTCTTTGTCTCAACATATTCTTTGTAATGTTGATAATTTTAAGGATCTTGGGGTTTATTTCGATCCCAAACTGGTTTTTGCCAAGCATATCAATTTTATTGTTAATAAATCTAATTCTATGCTGGGCTTCGTAAAAAGGTGGGCGAACGAATTTAATGACCCATACGTTACTATGTCATTGTACAATTGTTTTGTCCGTCCGATTCTAGAGTATGCTTCACAAGTTTGGACGCCGTTCTACAACATTCATTCAAATCGAATAGAGGCCATTCAACGTATTCGATTTGCACTTAGAGGACTTCCATGGGATGATCCATTTAATCTTCCTCCTTACAGTCAGCGTATTAAGCTTCTTCAAATGTTACCCCTTTCTCAACGAAGGCTTAATAGCGATATCATTTTTTTACAACAGCTTATATCCGGTCAAATAGATGCACCTGACTTGCTTTCATCTATTGGCTTTAATTTTCGGTGTGGTGCCCATAATTTACGTAGTGTTGATTTATTGTTTAGCCCCCATCATAGAACGAATTATGGGAGGCATGAGCCTATTAGTCGCATGAGTAGAATCTATAATATAAATGATCATGTGATTGACTTGCATGTTAGTAAAATTAAGCTGAAAAATATTTTGCGCAATAATACCTTAATGTCTTAATTTATTTGCATGATTTGTGTTTGTGTTAGTATTTTATAGGTACATAATTATTGTATTTTTAATTGTTTTGTCCTTACTAACACCTGCACTAAATGATGAGCCTGTGGGAGCACTTTTAGTGCCGGCAAATTTCTGCTCGTGATAGTTGCTTGCTTTAAGCACTCAACGACACAGAACTGATAGTGTATAAAAAAAAAAAAAAAAAACATAGGGGCGGGCTACAGTCCGCTTGGGCGAACTGTTGGATACCCTATTCTTATTCCTATATCTCATAAGTGGGCGTGACAAAAATTTAAAGGATTTTATCGAAAAAACTAAGCTTTTGTAAATAAAAACGCTCCCTAGCTCAAACTTTGGTTTTTCAATAAAATTGTTTTATTTAATTGTGGGCGTGTCAGTAGGCGGATTTAAAAAAAATTTAAGTATGAGCATAAAGGGCACCTAGAGAGTATATACTATAAATTTCAGCTCCCTAGCTCAAACTTTGGACTTTCAAAAATAAAAAAAAAATAATTGTGGGCGTGTCAGTAGGCGGATTTTGAAAATATTTACACATGAGCATAAAGGGCCCCTAGAGAGTATATATTAAAAATTTCAGCTCCCTAGCTCAAATTTTGGTTTTTCAAAAGAAATATTTTATTTAATTGTGGGCGTGTCAGTGGGCGGATTTTGAAAATTTTATGTCCCAAGCAGTTTTATGGGCCAAAGATCATATATAAAAAATTTCAGCTTTCTAGCTCAAAATTCAATTTTTCCCAAAATTTGTTTTATTTAATTGTGGGCGTGTCAGTGGGCGGATTTTGAAAATTTTATGTCCCAATCAGTTTTATGGGCCATAGATCATATTTAAAAAATTTCAGCTCTCTAGCTCAAAATTCGATTTTTTCCAAAATTTTGTTTTTTTGAGTTTGTGGGCGTGTCTGTGGGCGGATTTCAAAAATTCTTAAACTTGATTATTTCGGGACCCTAGAGAGTATATGGTTAAAATTTCAGCTCTCTAGGTCCAGTTTAAAGGCCTAATTTTTGCCGACGGACATGGCTAGATCAACATTACTATCGATGCTGAACATAAATATAGTAACTTTTAGGGGTCTACGGGCAATATTAAGGTATGTTACAAACTATGCGTCAAAATTAATATACCCCTAGAATAGGGTATAAAAAGTGCGGCTATTGTTGACAACTTGTAGTTGTTTTCTTTCTAAACTACTAAAAAACTGAACTTAACAACAACAAATTATAGTATTTTATTTTAATAGTTTCAATTTTCAGCATCCCCTGCTTATTCTTGTCGGCGAGCTTTGGAAGAAATTTGCCGTGTACCTATCTCTCAAAAATTGTTTAATTTTACGCGCCATGTCGTACTGCGGAAATGTGCGTTGTATTTGATCGACGAATTAGTCCGATAAATAAATCGGAAGGGATACCTCGAATGTAAATACTCCGATTTCGTACAAATACCGTGATAGGGCCGAATATCTCCGGATATTGTTCCGATCGCAAGACCCTTAGATGGCTGGGAAACTGCGGAAGATGTTCGCAACATTGCGATTAATTTGCTTGATAATAGTTCGTCAGGTCGGGCACAGTGGCTAAATGGTTAGTGTGTCGGCTTGCTAATCGAAAGGTCCCCGGTTCAAATCCCGCCGGGGCCAAGTAACATCTAGAGTTTTTTCCACTGCCCCACCTCTTGCGAACGTCTGACAAACATCCAAGAGTATCAAATTGTCATGAAAGAGCTTCCCAAATTTGCGGTTCGGATTCGGCGTAAAACTGTAGGTCCCCTCCACTTCGCATGAAAGTGGTTGGAGAAGCTAGGTTCTGGGGCCTTTATGGGCCTGTTAATACCATGCCAATAGTTCGTCAGAGTGTTGGACAAGCATTACCTATATGTATAGCCATGTTTAGAATTCAGTGAACGCTGTTTTAAAAGAATTTTGTTAAGTATTGCCATCTGATATCCGTGTTGTTCCTGCCAAGCAAAAGGCAAACGCAGTGGACAAGTGACCCATCTCCATCATTAACCTCCAAACTGGTTAAACACTTTATTGTGATTACAGCAAAATATCCATTTCATCAGAACTTATTAAAACCAGAAATTCAATTATCATGATCACAAACATTTAATTACTACTTAATTAATACCAGACACAATGTTCTTCCGTCAAGAGACACTAGAACTCGTGTCATTCAAAAATTAGATCAATGAGTTGTTAAGGTCAAAAGTTTCCACGGTACATGTTTTATCACAGGTTTCTATTTGATGACAAGCACTTAGACCTATTGGTCCATTGTACTTCAGCATAGCTGACCGCTCGCTGGTTATTGGCGATTAGTAAGATACACTGAGGGAGAACCTACCAGTAGCCTTAGCAAAGCGAAGAATATTAGCAAGTTCAATGTCCCCCATCTCATCTTCGTTGACGAATTGTTTGCCTATAGTGGTGAGCCTGGTTCTGGCGAAAGCCGGACATTCACAGATGAAGTGAGATACCGTTTCATCCGCCTCCAGGCAGCACTCACATAGGCCCGAGCTCCTAATGTGGATGGTTTTGAGGTGCTCGTTAAGAGGACTGAAACCGGTGACGAGACCAATCAAGGGTCTCAAGTCTTTCCTGTTTAGTCCAAGCAAAAACTTAGCTCTGCTGATTTTCGGACCGTCCACTAGCTTCTTCGAATACCTGCATGAGACCAGGTCATGCCAGTATTCGGAATGTTGTTGGCGTAGAGACGAATCCAATTCACGTTTGTGGACGGATGAGCAGCATCCTATAGATGGTTGTGGGCCAATGAAGGCTGTTGAAGAGCCCTTCCTGGCCAGAGCATCCGCTCTTTCATTTCCCTCGATACCTGTGTGCCCAGGAACCCAGGCAAGCGATACCGAGTTACATCTACCCAGACGGTTAAGCTTAACCATGGTTTCCTCAACTATTTTTGACTTGAGAGAACCAGCCGAACAGGCTTTGATAGCGGCTTGGCTATCTGAGCAGATGTATAAGGTTTTACCCTTAATCCTTCTCCTTAACAGGATATTTGCGGCAGTAGCAATCGCAAAGATTTCTGCCTGAAAAACAGTTGTTTGTCTACCCAAGGCTACAGATAGATTTATCCGACAGTCTCTAGAGTAGACCCCGGCTCCGGAGATACCGTCAATGAGTGAGCCATCGGTATAGACGATGACATCACCCGGCTTAAAGCCATTCCACCCCTCACTGTTCCATTCCTGCCGTTCAGGAAGGATGACCTGAAAATGGCGCTCAAAGACTTGCTTCGTGCAGACAGTGTCAAGTGTTCCTCCCCGATGGCCAGGTAGGCTGTCATAGAGAGTGCTGTACCTAGCACCTCTGGCCCCATCGCCAAGATTGACCTGCCGTCCAAGTACTACACACATACGGTATAGTGATTTTCTGGCCTTACTCTCAGCAAGGAACTGCAAGGGAGGTAAACAGAGCAACACTTCCATAGCAGTAGTGGGAGTTCCTCTCATCGCACCTGTAATGCATAAGCACGCAAGGTGCTGTAGCTTCGACAGTTGACGTTTGAGGATGTGAGCTCTAGCCCACCATACAATCGCACCATACATAAGGTATGGACTAACAATGCACGTGTAAATCCAGTGAACCAGCCTGGGACTAAGTCCCCAGGTTCTGCTGAACATCCTACGGCACTGCCAGAGAATGTTAGTTGCCTTCGAAATCCTAGCAACCAAATGTTCAGAAAAGTTAAGCTTTGGATTTAACACAATACCCAGATACTTAACCTTGCTTGATAGCTTTAGTTGAGTGCCCTGGAAGTAAGGCCACCTCACTTGAGGTATTGCCCTTCTACTCGTGAACAGCATCATCTCAGTCTTCGCGGGGTTGACTGACAGAGCTTGCTCGCGGCACCAACTCCCAACACTATTGAGCGCTGTTTCCATCCGCTCACAAAGAGTTGGTAAAAACCTGCCGCTGACAATAATGCACACATCATCAGCGTACCCAATAACTGGGTGACCTTCCCCATCAAGTCTTCTCAACAAGGAGTCGACCAACAGGTTCCACAATGTAGTGGAAAGTACACCGCCCTGCGCAAAGCCTTTAACAGCGCGCACAGTTCTGACGCAGCCGCCAATAGCAGCTGTAACTTATCTGCTCCTAAGCATTTCCAGGATCCATTCCACAGTTGTAGAATCGACGCCCTTCAGTGTTAAGGCAGACTCAATTCTGCAAAAGGTGGGATTGTCAAAGGCACCCTCAATATCCATGAAGACAGCAAGAGCATAGTTCTTGCGGTCGAGCGCCCTACGCACTCTGGCCGTCAGATCCGTTAATGCCGTCTCAGTGGACTTGCCTTTTTGATAGGCGTGTTGGCTATCATGAATACCCAGCGAAGCTGGAATGCTCTTAAGCCGTACGTCAATCAGTTTTTCAAGGCCCTTTAACAGAAATGATGAAAGGCTAATAGTCCTGAAGCTTTTGGGAAGATCATAGGCGGCCTTTCCCGGTTTGGGAATGAAAACCGCCCTAGCTCTTCTCCAGGCCAAAGGAATATTGCCCGTAGACCCCTAAAAGTTACTATATTTATGATCAGCATCGATAGTAATGTCGATCTAGCCATGTCCGTCCGTCCGTCCGTCCGTCCGTCCGTCTGTCGGCAAAAATTAGGCCTTTAAACTGGACCTAGAGAGCTGAAATTTTAACCATATACTCTCTAGGGTCCCGAAATAATCGAGTTTACGAATTTTTGAAATCCGCCCACAAACTCAAAAAAAAAAAATTTGGAAAAAATCGAATTTTGAGCTAGAAAGCTGAAATTTTTTCTATATGATCTATGACTCCTAAAACTGCTCGGGATAAATTTTTTTCAAAATCCGCCCACTGACACGCCCACAAATAAATAAAACAATTTTTTTGAAAATCCAAAGTTTGAGCTAGGGAGCTGAAATTTATAATATATACTCTCTATGGGCCCTTTATGCTCATGTGTTAATTTTTTTTAAATCCGCCTACTGACACGCCCACAATTCGCCAACAGTTCGCCCAAGCGGACTGTAGCCCGTCCCTATGTTTTTATTTTTTTTTTTTATTTTGAACTTAAAGTATATTTATACAATACACTAACAAAAATAAACGTAAATAATTTCGTAACAAAACTAATTTAGTTGTTACACATCTTCAGTTTATAGTTGAGTCTATGAGCTCTTCAAACAGAGATGGCTGAAATGCAATTTTTGAGAAAAACTACATTTGTAACGTCTGCTACATATTCGTGTAGTTATCGTAGAAAACGTAGATAACTGTAGCAGACGTAGTTAACATATGTCATGTGTAGTTGTTCAGTTGTCAATTTCACATCTTAACGGCACTGACATTTACAGGACAATCAATTTGTTAGACAAGTACTAGATGTACTTAAAGGTAGTTTATGGTAAAAATTAGTTTCCCTGAAGATTATGTGAGGTAGTTTACCCTGTCGTCTCTGGTCTTCAAGCTTTATTTCTTCATTTTGCACATTTGTGTTGCAAATAAACAAAAATTTCCACCTGGAAATGAAGACTGGAATATATGGAATTGGGTGAGGAGAGCGGCGGGTTGTACAAAATTGAATACAGTCAACGCTATGTGTAAAACTTAAAACAAATAGATAGAGATGTCGATCGTTAATTGATTCGATTTTCGTCTTTTTTTCGTTTATTTGAAAAATACAGATTGCAAAAGAACACAAAAGATGTGGATTGATGAATTGTATCGAATAAAAGCAAATTGTACTTTTGTACTTGAACAAATTGATTTGTATTGAATTCGATACAATTGTATTGACTTTTCCATCATTGGTCTATCTATCTATTATTTTCTTTTTACTATTTGCGATGCTACAACAAGTACGATATGACCGACCAGTGTTTGGATTCACACCTACTTCTGGCACAGCTCCATAAAGCAAGTTGGATGGAATTGTTTCATCGCGTTCACATACCATTAGCCACTCTTGTCAACACGCGACCTTCTCCGATTACGATTTTCACGTGAAGCAAATTCAGCGCAAGCAAGAGCGTAATCGAGCGGTCGTTTGCGTGTCACTCCACCAGCAGCAGTACTCTGATATTTTTTATCTTTTTTTTTCTCAAAATTATCGTGTGATATACGTATTTGCTTTTATTTATTAAATTTTTGCTGCGCCATGTTATTGTGTTTTTGTAGTTGTACCTGTTTGTTTAGTATTATTCACCAAAGTAAACAAAACGTGCTCATATGGCATCATGTCAACCCCCTCTCTGGTGCTGGATGGTCGGTGCCCGGATGGGTGGCTTTGGAAGTCACATGACACGGTGGCGGGGCCGGCGCACGGCGCCGCGTATAAAACAGCACGGCATTGATAAGACGCGCCGCGGCCCATTAAACAGCAGCGCCAACTGTGTGGTTTTATTTGTGTGTTTTCTTTATGATTGTAGTGACACACCGATATAGCACAACTCTTCAGTGGAAGATTCCAAGCGCTTAGCATTTTGAATTCGCCGCGAATTCCTAAACTGATTGATATGGAGCGAGACTTGCAGTCAGAAGCATTAGCGTAGAGATCATTTGTTGATGATTTATTAGCCGCCTAACAATATTCATAGATTGATCGAATGTTTGTCTTTGCATTTGGATGATATGTGATATGGGGAATAGCTGCATGACAGCCACAATTACAGGTCTAGTGATATTAAGAAAATGAATAAAATTAGTACGGCTGCGAAGTACGCGCTTCAATATTAAATATAATATAAATATAAATATTAAATACATTTTAATATCTATCATGAAGCAAACATATTGTAATAAATCTTTTTGACACAACTATAATAATCATGAGAACGGGGTTTGCTCATTACTACAATAATCACAAAATGTTTCTTAGATCCCTTCTGTTCTTAACTAGCCATTTAAATAAAAATTGCTGTGGGTTTAGCTGATTTTGGTTTTTGCGTTTGATTTCTTCCGCTGACTTTTAAGTCACCTGTCTTCTTTATTTAAATTTCCCGCAACGCTTTCCGTAAAAGCATTTCATAAATCTTGATGTCTGTTATCCGGAGTTGGACATTTCGGCAAGAGTTGCTTCACTTTGACTTATATTTCATGACAATGTTGCTGCTTTTAAGACACTCTTCCGTTTCGTTTTTAATCAGTGACATTCCAACTGAACTTAGCCAGTGCTTGACCAGTCTTATTTTTGCATTGCTCTTATAGATGTCACAAAAACAAAAACAAAAATCTTTTTTTTTTGTTTCAGACTGTACTATGTTCATAATGTACTCGTATGTCGTATCTTTTTTTTCAGTTAAAACGGGATCCGCCGGGGGAAATAGTTATAAATCGGCTACAGCTATATTCCCCTCTGAAATTGTTTTCCAGCTACGCCCTTGGGACGTATTCATTTCATTTCATCAAATTCTTTATTTACATCTAGAAGATTATTTTGACAAAATTCATAGAATTTGCATAGACATGGCGATTATGCCGTCTGTGGGACTTGGGACGTATTAAGTCCATCTTAAATCAAAGTTAAGCTTCCTATGATTTGGAGAGAAAAGTTGGAGAGCCGCTAAAATAAGTTTCGCTCGTGCTGGTAGGTTTCGTTGGAGTCAGCGTTGCTTTTGTGGCACGATCGGGGCATTATGGCACATTTTGACTCAAGTCCCACTGTGGCAAGATAAAATAGCATAATGGCAGTTTGGCCATTTTAGAGTTCCAGGCCAAAATCATTAAAAAAGTTGTTACAGACTATTGCGTGAGCTAAAATTAGATGAATATAGCTGGGGGAGACTTAGATCACTGTTTATTGTAATTATTTAACCCACATAAGTTTGCTCCAGGTTGTGAGGTCCAATCCTGAATAATAACCATTATTTGAATCCACTCATTCTTTCGGTTAATTTTTCATTTCTAAAAATAAGTCAGAATTAATCAGCTTAAGATTTTCACATATTTCTGAAATATACTTCTGAAATTCTTTTTGTTGTTAAATATTTTGTTAAAAATTGCAAGATCTAGGTATTAGCATATTTTGCCTTCCCTAATAGTCTAAGAGCCGACAGCAAATTTTGGGAGTGGAGGTATAACCAAAATGCATATACATGTATGTGTAGATATACACAATAATAATACAAATTCAAACATCTGGCAGGGTTATTTTTCAGCCGGGGCTGTGGGCGGGCGTTTGAAAAGGGTATTTTTTCCGATTTTTGTGTCGGAGCTATAACCACTTCAATGCATATTTAAACAATAGATAATTGCGTACTGATTTCAAATATTTAGGTCCCAGACTTTTTACTTTCAGCTTTCCCTTTGCCAGACGCCCCCTTAAAGAGGCGAAAAATCAACTTTTGAAGTCAGAGGTATAACCACATTAGTGATACATCAAAAAATCAGAATAATTCTCCTGATTACAAATATGTATGTCCCAGACGTTTTCTTTTCAGCCTTCACCGCCAGACGTCCTTTAGTATCCTTAAAAATCTTTTTATTGAAAACTCTCGAAATTTTTTTTCAAATATGTATAACCATATGCTGGTCACATGAAAATATTCTGCAACACTTCCTTATTACGAATAAATAAGTCCCAGACAAATTATTTACAGCCTTCACCCCGCCAGACGTCTATAAGCATCCTTAAAAGACTTTTTACTGAAAACTCTGAAAACTTTTTTTTTCAAATACATATAACCATATGCTGGTCACATGAAAATAATCTGCAACTCTTCCTTATTACGAATAAATAAGTCCCAGACAAATTATGTACAGCCTTCACCCCGCCAGACGTCTTTAAGTATCCTTAAAAGACTTTTTACTGAAAACTCTCAAAAATGTTTTTTTTTTCAAATACATATAACCATATGCTGGTCACATGAAAATAATCTGCAACACTTCCTTATTACGAATAAATAAGTCCCAGACAAATTATGTACAGCCTTCACCCCGCCAGACGTCTTTAAGTATCCTTAAAAGACTTTTTACTGAAAACTCTCAAAAATGTTTTTTTTTTCAAATACATATAACCATATGCTGGTCACATGAAAATAATCTGCAACTCTTCCTTATTACGAATAAATAAGTCCCAGACAAATTATGTACAGCCTTCACCCCGCCAGACGTCTTTAAGTATCCTTAAAAGACTTTTTACTGAAAACTCTCAAAAATGTTTTTTTTTCAAATACATATAACCATATGCTGGTCACATGAAAATAATCTGCAACACTTCCTTATTACGAATAAATAAGTCCCAGACAAATTATGTACAGCCTTCACCCCGCCAGACGTCCTTTAGTATCCTTAAAAATCTTTTTATTGAAAACTCTCGAAATTTTTTTTTTCAAATATGTATAACCATATGCTGGTCACATGAAATAATCTGTAACACTTCCTTATTACGAATAAATAGGTCCCAGACAAATTATTTACAGCCTTCACCCCGCCAGACGTCTTTAAGTATCCTTAAAAGAGTTTTTACTAAAAACACACTGTGCCTCTCTCTTATCTCTAAACTTTTGTTTTATAGCCTCTGTCCAACATATCGTTTTCTTCTTTCTCGTATCGATATTTGTCTTTCCGCAGATGCCATCTGCTGTTTAAGTACGGTTTCTTTTATATACTTTCATTGGTCTTCAAAGTTGTGGTTATCCTCAGGGATTGCCTACAGCCATCGTGATACGGTGGACACTCGTCTTCTATTTCCTTCTTTAAATTCATTCGACCTTTCATGATTTCAAAATCCTTGTACTTCGGCTCTGTGGATGTTCTTAATTGGGTGTGTGCGATCAGAAATCGGTAGTCTGATCCAAATTCAGCACCCGTTAGCACTTTAAAACCTGTAGAATTCACTGGCTGGCAATCGCTTGAACGAGAAGTGAGGTCCATCAGCAGTCAACAACAACTGGGGGCCTTACTCCTTGTGTCATGGGCACGAAAGAAGGTGTATATTAGTTAAGGGTGAGGCACATAGAATCCGTCGCAATCCGTCGTTTCGACGCATCAATCAGCGTTAACGCACTTAACGGAAGGAACCGAAACACACTGTCCGCATTTAATATGCCTTTTTCCTAACCTTTCAGCCGTAGGGTACCTCTCTCTGTCTGTATTTGGGGGTGTATGTGCAAAATGCCCGAATACATATCTCATCGTATGTCTTTTTCTGTCGCTTGCTTGGGGCGTTTGTATGACTGGCTTTTGTCTGCATGTTACATCCCGTTCATTCGTCTTCGCAGCAAATCTATGGGATTATCTTTTAAAGCTGCGTCCGCATGTATGTGCGTATGTCCGCCTGGGCTCGCGACAGTGCAAATGCGTTTTGATTAGTGGCACTGGGTCCGGTCGCATTCACTGTACTGCTTCTCGTGATTCCCACGATATCTCGTTCCTCTCGGCGGAGCTGCTGCATCATGCTTGTAATGACCTCACTCGCTATATCCCAGGATTCGCTCGTCGTCAACATGAAAACAATAGTGCCCTCGGTGTCACTTACAAGCCAAGTCCCTTTCCAGGAAGCGCCCTCGGTGTCACTTACAAGCCAATTCCCTTTCCAGGAAGCTCCTAGCCATCGTGAACACGGCATTCCTATAGTGCTCAGCATTCTGGATTTTGCCTTCAAAGTGCGGGCAGAAGGGGTCGCCCATGTGCTTGTATTTGAAGAGTTACTTACAAAAGCATCTATGCTCCGACAAGCACTGTGTTAGGTAGAAATTTACTTCGCCATGTTTTCTACTTATTCATTCGTCTATGTTGTGGATCAACGTATGCGTCCATCTTCCTTTGGTTGAATTATTCTACCTGTGTTGCCATTCTGCATTTAGAGCCTCGAAAATGGTTTTTATGGCTTCCGGTTGGTACTTGCTAACAGCCGCTGAGTTTTTATTTCTATGTCGATGGGCATTCGCCCAGTGATAACACTGATCCACTGGCAGCTTAGGTAGTTGGACCATTCATTGGTATTTAGTTAATTATAGGCTAGGCAAAAGGCATATTAAATGCGGCCAATGTGTTTTCGGTTGACAAAGTTGGCGACGGATTCTATGGAATGTTAGTGCGTTAGTGCTGACGGATCCGTCGAAACAACGGATGCGATGGATTCTGCTTCTGACGATACTGCTCCTGCATACTGCGGACAATTTGCTGATTGTTTGACCTCGCGTTGGAACAAACCTATTGTCATAAAGTTGTTTCCATCCTTCGTGCTTATCCATTATGCCGTGAGCCAATTGTTTATATTAAATCATTCTAGCGTTATGATTCCTTGCCATTATTACAGGTTTTTCCGATCTGATTCCTTGTCCGCTTTGATCAACAGTTTCGCACAGAACTTCCTTGCCCAGTACCATGATATCCTCCGTTTCGTGGAGCAAAGACTTGGATGAATGACACCTTTATATGCAAATATATTTGTAAGATTATCCTGGGGTCAATGGGTTCCAAACACGTTTTTATACCCTATTCTAAAGGTATATTAATTTTGACGCATAGTTTGTAACATTCCTTAATATTGCCCGTAGACCCCTAAAAGTTACTATATTTATGATCAGCATCGATAGTAATGTCGATCTAGCCGGGAGCGGGTAGAAATTCTGCTTTCAAAATTCTGCTTTGCAAAATTCTGAATTTTAACACAAAAATTCTGCTTTTCAAAATTTTGCTTTTTTTCTGTTCTGTCTTACATAATTCTGCTTTTCAAAATTCTGTTTTTTAAAATTCTGACAGGCAATATTTTAAACAAATAAATTCTGCTAATTCTGTTTTTTTTTTCCCATTTACGAATTTAAAGAAAACTAATATTTTTGAACTTTATCAACAACCTACAATATATTTCTTATAAAGGGTGGGTACCAGGAACACACAAAAAAAAAACAGCCAAAAATATCAAATTATTTCATAATTGAAATTACCAAAAAAAAGAAACAACAGCATTAAGAAACTAAGCAAAGCACACGTTCACTCACAAAGGTATACTAACAGAATATTTGTCTAAACCAAGAGAGCAATCTTAAAACCAATAAAAAAACTACTTTTACCTCTTCTTCTATAACAAGTGAGTGGTGGAATGTTTTACAAAATTCTGGATAAAAGCGGTTAAAAAGCGAGCGCTTTTAAACATTTTCCAAACCTTTTTTATTATTTGCAGAATTTTGTAAAGCAGAATTTTGAAAAAAGAATTCTGAAAAGCAGAATTTTGAAAGCAGAATTTTGTAAAACAGAATTTTGAAAGCAGAATTTTGACCCCAACCTGATCTAGCCATGTCCGTCCGTCCGTCCGTCTGTCGGCAAAAATTAGGCCCTTAAACTGGGCCTAGAGAGCTGAAATTTTAACCATACACTCTCTAGGGTCCCGAAATAATTAAATTTACAAATTTTTGAAATCCGCCAACGGACACGCCCACAAACTCAAAAAAAAACAAAATTTTCGAAAAAATCGAATTTTGAGCTAGAAAGCTGAAATTTTGTATATATGACCTAAAACTGCTCGGGAGATAAAATTTTCAAAATCCGTCCACTGAGACGCCTACAATTAAATAAAACAATTTTATTGAAAAACCAAAATTTTAGCTAGGGAGCTGAAATTTATAATATATACTCTCTAGGGGCCCTTTAAACTCATGTGTAAATATTTACAAAATCCGCCTACTGACACGCCCACAATTTAAAATCAACTTTTTTTTTGAAAATCCAACGTTTGAGCTAGGGAGCGTTTTTTCTACCAAAGCTTAGTTTTTTTCTATTATATCCTTTAAATGTTATATAACAAAATATGTAGAGCGTTCGTAACAATTCAACCATACTTAGACTTTTGTGACGCTCACTAATGATAGATAGGAATAAGAATAGGGTATCAAACAGTTCGCCCAAGCGGACTGTAGCCCGTCCCTATGTTTATATCCTATTCTAAGGGTATTATAATTTTTACTAAGTTGTGTCCATCTAGCGTTGTCCGTAGCTGAAATTTACAACATGTACTTTCTAGGAGTCCGAAATTATCAGGTGTAAACATTTTTGAAATCCGCCCACTGACACACCCAGTGGAATTTTTTTTTAAAGAGGATATCTATCAAAATTTGAGCTAGAAAGTTGAAATTGGAATATAATACTCTTTAGGAGCCTGAAATGCTCAAGTATGTTTTTGATAAAATCCTTAAAAAATGTCAAAACAATTATCTGCTACAAAATATGTAGACAATAACGTTCTTCACCCATACTAAGACTTTTGAAATGTCCCACTTTTCAGGGGAAAGGAGTAGGAATAGTGTATCAAATAGATCGCCCAAGCGGACTGTAGCATTTCCTTCTGTTTTTCCGGGGTATTTGATTTTCTGCACACAGAATCAATACTGGTACATTGTTCCCAGCCACATACTTTGGTCTCTAGTTCTGGGCTTATATGCCTATCAACTATTTCGTTTACCCTTTCGTCTCTTCTTACTTTTGAGTACTCGCCGTATATCCGCTTTGAATGTCCAGGCCACCACTGCATTTACAAAATCGTTTTCGTTTTCAACTCCAGTGATCTTCGTGTTCATCTGTCCATTCCGAGGATCGTTGGTTGGCTCCGAATCATTCATCGCGCTATAGGAAGCGACAAGCCTTACTCTAGCCGCCGTGCCGAAACCCTATGGCCCCTCAAATGGTGATATCAACCGACCGGGGCAGGAAAAACTCTATTTTTTAATAACGAGCCTTATTGCGAAGATCAATCGACAGTTGATAATTGACCATTTTCAATGGGTACTATTGTGAACGAACAATTTTAAGATATTTTGTCAATCGCAGTCAATTAAAAAAATGCGATTGACAAAAATACCAAATGAATCGTTCGTTCACAATAGCACACATTGAAAATAGTCAATTATCAATTGCCGATTGATCTTCGCAAGGCTGAATGTTGTACTGCTTCCCCTCTTCCTTTTACATGCTGGCCTGAGACCGGCCATCGCGAAAAGTAATTGCTAAGGACTTTGTTCTTAATAAAGCCATCTTTTCATCTTCATCAGCCCATAACAATTTCTACGTACCTACTTTCCCACAGAAATTGCAAGTACAACATACAAGGTACAACAACGTACAATACTCGTACAAAGCTTGTCAGTGCTAAAAAGTGTACCAAAACAATAAAATAAGAATCAAACATTGATAATCACTATCATATGGATGTTATTATTTTGACGATATATTTTCTTCACTTCACTACCTATTGCGTGACAGATAATGAAGTATCGTCTCGCATCAATTTGTATATTTTGCAAATTGCATTTTTTATGATTGGTAGAATTTAATCACCATTTGTATACATGTACGGCCGCTGGGCATTAGGCCATCATCATTGTATTGAAAGTGCGACCTATTGTGATTTTATTTACAATTATTATATGATAACGAAACTTATTTATAAAAAAAAACAATTTGTGCTGAATTAGTGAGTTATTATTACATGAATCTATATTTGTTATCTGTACCTTACCTATGCATCTACCTAAGATTTGATTTTTTACACACTTTGTATTTTAATGCTAAATAATAATTTTTAATCTATTTTTAAACAAGGTTAAATATTTTTTTTATTTTTGAGGGCACAGTAGCTTAGTAGTTAGTGTGTTGGACTACTAATCTAAAGGTTACCGGTTCAAATCCCGTCGGGGCCAAGTAACATCTTCATTTGTTTCCACCGCCCCACATCTTGCGAACGTCTGACAAACATGCAAGAGTACCAATTGTCACGGGACTTCTTAAATAAGCCGTTCGGATTCGGCATAAGATTGAAGGTCCCTTCCACGTCGTACAAGCAAATAGCTGGAGAAACTAGGTCGCCCTATATATGCCGTTAATTCCTAATATTTATTAATTTTTTAAATATTTTGCATTGCCTTTATTCTTATCTATTGTTTTTCTCGTTTAAATTAGGCTGACACTTAAAAATACAAATACAATCGATTAAAATGCCATACATATTATGTGTTTATTATTACACAGTATGATTACTACGAATGTAATCAAAACAAAAAAAAAAATGTTCTTTGAAATCAGAGTATAGATTTAGTCCAAGGAAATATACTGTACCCTAGAAACTTTTTAGGAAAGCAGAAATTTGGCACGGAGCTTGATGTTGTGACTCTTAAAAGTTGTCCAAAGCCCCCTCAACCCGAGTGGCTATATAAATTATGTACACTAAACATTTGAGTCTTAAGGTGTGTCCACACCAAAGAAACATTTCAGGAAACATTGTTTAAAAAACGTTTCTGAAATGTTTCCCATTTGTTTAAAAAACATTTCAGAAAGATTTCAGAAGCATTTAAGAAATGTTTCTTAAATGTTTTTTAGATGTGGACGCTTCGAGAAACACTTCTGAAATGTTTCTGAAATGTTTCTTTGTTTCCCATTTTTCTCTCTTTCTCTGTAAATTCTTGAGAAACAAAGAAAGTTTCCCGTTTGAAATGGGAAAAACAGAAACATTTAATAAACATTTCAGAAATGTTTTGCGAATCGTCCTAACTAATCATTTCTTAAATGTTTCTTTGTTTCTGAAATGTTTTTTTATGAAATGTTTCTGAAATGTTTAAAAAATGTTTTTTTGATGTGGACACACCTTTATAGGCCAGTCATTTTAGGTTTATCTGCGGAAAAATTCCTACTTAGCTGAATTTTTGTATACACCTTTATTACGACAATGATATCGTGCGGCTAAAAAAGTTATAAAGGTCAAAAGGTCACGAATCAGTTTTTCGCAAATATCTCGCGATCTATTGCTCGGAGGTCAACTGAGGTCATTGTTTGTTCGTGAAATTATCTACAAAAATTGCCTTTTGCATTTTTCTGTAAAATTAACCGTTTTTGGAGTAGAGTGCTGAGAAAACGACTAGAATGCACTCACATACGGTATTGTACCCGTCAGTGGCGTGGCGTGGAAAATGTTAAATGGTAAGTCGGAAAAAATATGCACCTGCAAACGCTTTCTGAAATTATATTGTGTACTACAAATCGCATAGAAGTAAAGCAATTCAAGCCAATTTTTTATACTTCAAGTCATTTAAGCTTAAATTTACAATGAACATAAGGTATAATAAAAGTGGTTTCGATAGAAACCTTTTTGGCAGATGCAAATGCTGTACCTTAAAGAAAATTGATAGTAAGTAATAAAAAAAAGGAACTTCATAAATCACGGTTTGTTAAATAAATAAATACATAAATAAAAATTTAAATTAAAAAGCTTCACGCATAATATTTACAAAAATGTATAGATTTTATATCTATAATATATAAAAATATTTTAAAAATAGTTTTTGTACAAAGTTAAAAAGAGAAAATATTAATGGTTAATATTTTTTAAAATCAAAAAACAGTAGAATTTGGAAAAAAAAATGTGAAAAGTTTTGTTAAATAGTTTTTTTTATTTGTACTCTAAGTCTATACTTCTACCTTTTTTCACGTATTCTGCAAGAACTCCTTCATAAAAGTTAGGCCTACTTTTTATTTTTAAAAGGAGTCGCTTTTCTATGGATAAAAGTGCTAAATCAGAAAGCCTGTCTTCTCCTTGAGAATTTCTCAAATATGTATGAACTCTTTTCAGAGTGGAAAAAGATATCTCCACGGAAGCAACAGTCATTGGTAGTGTTAAAAATAGTCCATTTAATTTTAAGATTTGGGGAAATGATTCACACAATATTTCACTTCTTAAATGTTTATAGAGGGATAAAACGTCAAGTGGTGGAAGTGAAGACGTAGTATAGAGAACTTTCAGCTCATTTTTTAAACCTGCAAAATCGAAAATTCCAGGGAAAAGTTAATCACCGAAGACATTTTATCATCTGGGCTTGACTGAGCAAAACGACTGTATTTTGATTTATTGAATAAATCCAAAAAAATTAAATACGTGAAAGATTTATATCGTGTCTTAATTTGAGATATAATATTGTCCTTTATTTCTACAAAAAGGCGTTTATAGTGAGTCTTTAAATCAAAATCAAGTAATCGGCGTTTCCGTGGAGGTTCAGCACAATCATTTATACTTTCAAAAATTAAATCAAATTTGTTTAGAAACTCAGTAGAAAGCCAAGACTCAAAACACTCGATTTCTCGCTTAGTAACTTCAACATCTGTTTGTTTATTTTGTATTAAATTAAACAATACATCGGTTTTAGCAAATATTTCGGAAACCGCGTGCAGTAAAAAGCAAAAATCTTTCCCTTCTAACTTAAGCAATAAACTTTCAGCCATTGAAAGTGCGTCAGTGGCCCATTCTTTTGGATGGGCTAATATTTGCTTAAAAGTTTCAATAATATCTAATCTACAGTTAAAAATAACGTTAACTAGTCGGTAATGGTAATGCCAGCGAGTTTCTGATACTCCCGGCATGCGTCTGTTTGCTATTTGTTTTAAAATATTTGAACGTTTAGTTGATTTATTAAAGAAGCGTACTATTGTGTTTATATTTCCAAGAAAACTTTCAATTCAGGTATATTTTCCAGTGATTGAGATAACACCAAATTTAAAACATGTGCGTAGCAAGGAATAAAATAAGCCATTGGACAAGCATCCAGGACTTTTTTTTTAACACCACCTACTTCCCCTGACATAACCGCGGCCCCATCGTAAGATTGCCCAACTAATTTCTCCTTGCAACCGTATACATCAAGTATATTGAAAATGTGTTTTAAGAGCTCATCGGCATTTCGACTCTCACTCACGTCAAAAAACCCAAGAAACCTTTCCTCTACTCCTTCCTACGATAAGTAACGCAAAACGGCACTAAGTTGCTCCATATGGATCATGTCTGGTGTTTCATCAATCATGATGGACACAAATCGCGTTTCACTTATTTTTACTTTAATTTCGCATTTGATCACTGCGGCTATACTTTGTATTAAATCGTTTTGGATGTCATTTGATAGACCCGAAAAAACCGGATAACGTGCACTTGAACACTGTTCCAAATGAGAGTCTATTAACTGGTCATACTTAGATAAGTATCAAAGTGTTTCGACATAATTGCCACGATTATTAGAATCTGGCTTTTCATTATGACCCCGAAATGCTTGTTCCTGTTTGCCTAAAAGAACTACCGTATCTATAAAACGTTCCATTAGTTTACGGTTTCTATCAACTTTTTTGTTGTGAGCTACAAAGGAATTACCTAACGAGGTTTCAATACGATCAGTACCGAATTCGTGCAAAGATAAACAGCTACGAATGTGTTTTTCCGTCTTGACATGTTTATTAGCCGAATTAATTAAATTGTTTATGTCAGCGTAGGCCGTGTGACTCCAAACACAAGGAGAATTAGAAAAAAGGAGGCAAGGCAAACAAAACATTTTATTGAGCTTACAACTACCAGTCAACCAAGTATATTTTTGATATATGGATGCGTTGAAATGCGAAACAAAACCATCCTTGCGCTTATAATCTATTTTCATAGAAGGAGTAGAGCGTCCTATCTCTATAACTTTTTTTTTTAAGAAAACTCAACTTACAAAAATAATTTTCTTCTTCCAAAAGCAAATCTACTAAACAACAATTTATTGTTTATAATGCCATTTTCTCCTTTGCTGAATCTAATTGAAAACAAAAAAATTTAAACTTTTCACACCTCTCACACTTTTCACTGTTTTCGATCACTTTAAATAATTTTACGAGTATATTGCACAACAATAATTCCACTCAATATTACTAAGTTACACATCGCAGTCTGCTTCACAACTGAATTTTTCAAACAGAAGACAGAACTCACCTCAGCTACTTGTACATACAAAACTCGCCAAATAAGTCGCTGAAAAGCGGGTTATATTTTTGCATAAGGAAACGTGTATCAAACAGTGAGGAGTCAAACGCGGTAAAAATTCTGCAAATTCTGCGTCATATATTTTTAATTTTTTTAAACTAATTGTTAAATCTGGCAATATTAATTTTTTTCGTATTTTTAAAACTGGCAATGATGTTCAGAATAATTCTCCTATTGTACAGTACGATTCGTAAATTTTCCTAATTTAGACAATGCTTCAATTCAAATTCGTTGTAAACCTCTACCTACAGTTAAGGCTCGGTCAAACAGAACGACGGGGAAAAC
Organism: Portevinia maculata; assembly: GCA_949715645.1. Lineage (NCBI taxonomy): Eukaryota > Metazoa > Arthropoda > Insecta > Diptera > Syrphidae > Portevinia > Portevinia maculata. The sequence goes on from OX454527.1 coordinate 44,566,085, forward strand.
GTTCTCTGTGTTGCAAAGAATGATAATATGTCGGTCAAACAGAGAGCGGGCAGGTTAAGAACGCGAGTGGCAGATACGAGTAGGAGATTTTTACAAATATATCTATCAGATCTAACGAACGTTCCAATTATAAACCATGTCGCAAGACGGCCAGCTGATAAGAAAATTAAATATGTGCCTAAGCGCTTGGGGTTTGGTGATGCTATCTTGAGATACTGCGTGGACATACCAGAAAGAGATAACAATAATGTTGAAAGACTCAATCGGGAGAAATATTTGTGGCTTGAGTGATTTTTGATGCATCGGTTATTGGTTTACTAAAACCTCAGATCGATGGAAAAAGGATCACATGGCAGGGCCTAACCCCTATGTTTAAGTTAGATTTGGTAAGTTTTAGTTAGATTACGATTTTTTTGGATCAAAAAAGTTTCATACAAAAAAAAAGAAGATATTTCATTGCATAAAGGTTTTTACACATTTTTATAAGGAGCAATATAAAAAAAACAATTACTTAACAAAACGTAGCGACACATAAATATAGTATAACATTAAAAATATTAAAAAAAAATACAATAAGTATTGAGCCCCACAAATGCCATATGCAAAATAAATTTAACAGAAAGAATAGTTTTTTTTTTATTTATTTACTAATAATTTTACTAAAAAATAAATATAGTATTGTTTTAAGTGCACCAAATAAACGTAAAAACATAGGGGCGGGCTACAGTCCGCTTGGGCGAACTGTTGGATACCCTATTCTTATTCCTATATCTCATAAGTGGGCGTGACAAAAATTTAAAGGATTTTAACGAAAAAACTAAGCTTTTGTAAATAAAAACGCTCCCTAGCTCAAACTTTGGTTTTTCAATAAAATTGTTTTATTTAATTGTGGGCGTGTCAGTAGGCGGATTTAAAAAAAATTTAAGTATGAGCATAAAGGGCACCTAGAGAGTATATACTATAAATTTCAGCTCCCTAGCTCAAACTTTGGACTTTCAAAAATAAAAAAAAAATAATTGTGGGCGTGTCAGTAGGCGGATTTTGAAAATATTTACACATGAGCATAAAGGGCCCCTAGAGAGTATATATTAAAAATTTCAGCTCCCTAGCTCAAATTTTGGTTTTTCAAAAAAAATATTTTATTTTAATTGTGGGCGTGTCAGTGGGCGGATTTTGAAAATTTTATGTCCCAAGCAGTTTTATGGGCCAAAGATCATATATAAAAAATTTCAGCTTTCTAGCTCAAAATTCAATTTTTCCCAAAATTTGTTTTATTTAATTGTGGGCGTGTCAGTGGGCGGATTTTGAAAATTTTATGTCCCAATCAGTTTTATGGGCCATAGATCATATATAAAAAATTTCAGCTCTCTAGCTCAAAATTCGATTTTTTCCAAAATTTTGTTTTTTTGAGTTTGTGGGCGTGTCTGTGGGCGGATTTCAAAAATTCTTAAACTTGATTATTTCGGGACCCTAGAGAGTATATGGTTAAAATTTCAGCTCTCTAGGTCCAGTTTAAAGGCCTAATTTTTGCCGACGGACGGACGGACGGACGGACGGACATGGCTAGATCGACATTACTATCGATGCTGATCATAAATATAGTAACTTTTAGGGGTCTACGGGCAATATTAAGGTATGTTACAAACTATGCGTCAAAATTAATATACCCCTAGAATAGGGTATAAAAAGGCTGCCGAGTGCATCTTAACGAGAAAGTCACACAGTTTATTATCACACTTTGCTGGGTTCCAGGTCAAAGCGAAGTCCAATAGAATAAAAAATGAAGCTGACGAAACAGCATGACTATAGACAACATCGATGCGCCAATGTCGTCTGCTAGGCACCTTACCTACGTCAATGCACTACAAAAAGCCAGCTTAGTCAGTGTAGCACCGGTAGACAACTATGGCCAAACCAGAACCAAAAAGATCCAATGGACTTATAAGACATAAGACAGGAACCCTCCCTACAAACATAATTAATAGATACTGTGCGATGGGTATTGGCATGCTCAGAGATTGGGCGACAGCGATTTCTGCAGAAGCCCTTGTCGTAAAAGGCGAATAAGGGGAGACGTCAATTCTAGACAATTTCAATATTCAGGTGAGCTTCATTGGAAATTGATCCGAAATCAAGAGGCCGGCCGATGTTTATTGCGATCAAACCGGGGAACTCCACACGCGCATCAGTATGAAAGCAGTAAAGGGGTGGTATGAGGTCAATTTAATCTTGAAGACAATTTCACCGTTAGGTAAGTAGAAGAAGACTTAAGCTTTTATAGTTAACAAATTCTCTTTCAACCAGATAAGAATAACTTTTTAATCTGCAACAAGCAGAACAAGTGGTAACAGTCATATTTCCCATTTTTAAAGCCGTGTTTGCAGCAATACTAGGTCAGGAGCTATAGCATTTTGACGGGCTACATCTTGAAAGGTGGGCGCAGTGGCTCAGTTGTTAGTGTGTTTGACTATTAATCGAGAGGACCCCGATTATAATCGCGCCCAGGACCAGGACCTAACATTTTTTTTCCACTGCCTTGCGAACGGCAATTGAAGAACAGGCGAAATCTGTTAGCCTTGTAGTAAATGAGGACAAGACCAAATACATGCTATCAATAAACAAACAAACATCTGTCCACCGCCTAGGACAAAACGTCACTATTGATAGCAACAATTTCGAGGTAGTTAAGGAGTTCATCTACCTCCGAGTAAACATGAACTCCACGAATGACACCTTATCGAAATTCGAAACAATGCTTCAAAATAAAGTAGGCGGTTAACATTTAACGGTTATTTTGCCAAATTAATATTAATAATATTGAATTGATATTAAAAAAATATAAAGATAAGTATTTAAATATAAAATTGATATACAAAAATGTAAAGATTTCGACCCCAATAAAGAAAACAAAATGTTAAATTGATATTATGAAATCTTGTTTGATATTAAAAATTATATACGATAATAATATTTATGTGGAATCATAGTATATTATTTTAAAAAATATTTTATTACATTCCAACAAATTGTATTAAATATGTACTTACCTACATATCAAATCCTCAAAAATGTGACTCAGTTTCCATTCTTTTAACAGATTTTGCATTTCATTTCCAGAACATTCGTCTTCAACATGGTCCATTGCCTGATTCACATCAAAATCATTTTGTACTTCTTCCTCTGTTAATACAACACAATCATTATAGTTAGCGATAACATTTTCATTATTATTGTCCATATTGTAGATATATCACAAATATTTTAAATTATTATTTATTAAAACACAGCACTTTAGCACTTGAAAAAACGTCTGTACACTTCGGTAATAACAGGACAATTAGTAGATAACAAGAATAATCACGTTGGCTACCAACAAGTATGAGCAGTATATGACATTGTTTTCCAAGTACAGAACTATAAACTGAAATAAAACATAATGTGCAAGACTTGGTTTTTGTTGACCTTATTAGAAAGGTTTTACTCTACTACTATTTGAGTATGAACTCGGGCTTTGTCGAAAAAAGCGCAGTCTGGGGGTTTACTTTTCGACAAGCTTGTCGAGTTGCGGACACTTTTTTTTTATATAGCAGTCAAAAATTGCATGCACTGCTTTACAAGAAAAAGATTTAGTAATTAAGAAGAATTCAAAATCTTCTTTTTTTTATATATTTGTAATAACCATATGGTACCACCTACAACAAAAATATAGTTTAGAGATCGCAAATCATGTTGATATTTTAAGATATCAAAATAATCTTAATTCACAGCCTTTTGTACATCAATTTAATATTATAATAGCGTGATTAAAATTATAGAAATATGGTTAAATACAAACCAAAATTTTGATATTATTAATTGATAAAAATACAACATAAAAAATAATTATATTTTTTTATATTTTAAAATCTACCTTACCTTATAATTATTGATCTAATATTTTTATTCTCATATTTACAATCTTTCGTATCATTTGTGGAGAAATCGATATGATATGCTATTTGATATTAATAAAATATTAAAATGATATGTCGTTTTTTTTTCGGTGCACGAATGACACCTTACTGGAGATCCGGCAAAGAATTACCCGAGGAAACCGCTGCTACTTCTGTTTGGCAAAACAACTGGGTTCAAAACTCCTAACTCGGAGGACGAAATGTATGCTTTACAAAACCCTTATCCGGCCAGTTCTGCTTTATGGCGCCGAGTGCTGGACGATAAGCAGGAAGGGAGAGCTGATACTAGGCTCCTGCGAAAGAAAAAATCTTCTGCGGATTTTTGGTCCTGTGTGCGAGGAGGGCTAATGCAGGAGAAGATGCAACCGCGAACTCTATGAGCTGTACAAAGATGTGTATGTACATAGTCCAAAAAGTCAAAATACGTCGACTACATTGGCTCGGCCACATCCACCGAATGGACAATAATAGTCCAAGTAAGAGGATCTTCGAATCTCAGCCCTCAGGTTCGAGAAGACAAGGAAGACCGAACTTCCGTTTCAAAAACCAAGCCATCGCGGATGCCAGAGTGCTTGGTCTGGACAACTGGAAGCAGCGTGCCCGGGATCGTAGAGGATGGAAGGCTGCAATGTCTCCGCCAGAGACTATTCACCTGTCGGGAGCCCGTTAAGTAAGTAAGTACGCCTTGAGAACGTCTGACAAACATCCAACAGTATCAATTGTCATGGAAAGCTTTTCAAATTTTCATTTGAATTCGGATTCGGCTTCAAATTTCAGGTCTCTTCCATTTCGCACAAGCAAATGGTTTGAGAAGCCTAGGAGTAGGCCCTCTATGGCCCGTTAATAACTAATATTATGATTATTATTAGCCATGTACGTCCGTCTGTCGGAAAAAATTGTGCCTTTGGAAAACTGGAATTTAAGCCATATACTCTCTAGGGGTCCGAAATAATGAAGTTTAAAAAATTCGGAAAAATCTAATTTTGAGCTAGAAAGCTAAAAGCTTGTTCAAAAATTCGTCGGCGATAAGATAAAGCTGTTTCGCAATACGAAACAAGTAATTTCCAATTCGTCTCATTTAGTTGTAAAGGGTGTTTTTTTTTTAGAGGTTTGGTTCTTAAACTGGCAACACTGTTTCTACAGATTGTCAATTTTACAGTTGAAAGTTGATTTGTGGTTAGTACGTTTTGCCATTTTACAATGTGATCTACGCCAGAACAACGCGTTCAAATTGTGCCAACATATTTTGAAAACCATGGTTCGGTCCTCATTTTCAACGGAAAATGTAGTTCTCCAATGATTCCCATTTTTGGTTACAAAAGAGAACTCGTTGCCGTATGCAACAAGTGGTCAAAATCGCAATTACTTTCCGAGCGCCTGGCAGTCGTCAACGGGTGCACGCGCCGACGCGAACCGTCAGAAGCGTTACAGCGTCAGTCACCTTCCAGAAGCGCCACCACCTTTCTCTCTCTGAAATGCCCTAGCTTACTTAATCTTACTTTGAACTAGCAGGATGTTACCCCCCTCCCCCCACACCCTCAACAAGCCACCAAAATGCGGCGAATCGCTTTTCCTTATCCAAAAGTGCTATATAACCTTGCCAAATAAAAGCCTGTAGAAAAGTCGTTGATGATCTATGGTATCGAAGGCAGCCCTAAAATCGATAAAAAATACACAGCTTTTGCTTCCGCTCCATAAAAATCTCCGAAATAGTTCGCATCAAAAACATGTGATCTAACATGGAATAACCAGGACGAAACCCAGCTTGAAATTCTTTTAGAAGTTCATTTTCCTAAATTTAGCGTTTCGAAACCATTTATAAATATACGAGTGTATCAAGCTGTCACTTGGTTTTTTCAAAATGGAAAATGCATAAGATCTCGCACAAATATGCAAGTAAGTACTCGTACCAGCTGTGCAGGTCTGCATAAGTTTATTGCTAAATATTTATGTAATTCCTTGGACATGTCATAATTAACACTCGCAAAGAAATACATAAATACGGATCTACTGAAGCTACAAATCAATTTAAGACATACTGTCGTCAAGTTGATGTAACGAGACAACTCACATGTCGAATCGCGGCAGCTTGCATCTTATGGAAAACTACTGTTTTCTGCCACGAAACCAGTTTTCTTAGCATTTAAGATTTAAATACTCGTAACTTGTGTCAGTTGGCAGCGCAGTTTCTAATTATCGGAATCTTTCTCAGGGGAGATTACATTACAAAGCTTCCCATGACATCGGAATCTCGCCAAGTTCTTATAAAACAAACCTCAGTGCTAAGAGTTTTATGTCAAGTCATTTCCGGTCTGGCATATTTGTAAATATAATTTTTCTTGATAATTTAAAAAAAAAAAAACAAGATGTTGGGTTTTTCCCATCCGTAAAATGCCGCGCCAATGGATTTGGATTATATGAAAAAAAGGACTTCTCCAAAATCATTTAATGAATATGAACAATGAAAGTGACACTGACATCTTCGGCTAAACTGCTTTTAAATTACTGGTCCCGTCCCAGTGCATTGACAGCGTGTACGTATTGCTCAACATTTCATTTATGACATGGAAACGCCTCTCTCCCAGATACACCATCGTCATATCGAAGTTCGAAGCTCATAAAAGCCAGCTAATTGATAATAACGTTGACGGTCAAAATTATGAAGATTATCGCGAACTCTCTGTCTAATTGAAATTCCAGGGCAAGATGAAAAGACCGACCATAAATTGTCTGCCTCAATTGGGAGCACTTATCGATTTATATGGGTCGGAGAGGGGACGGGGAGAGCATGATAATTAATTACTTGGCAAAGTGACCATCTCACCTTAAGATGCAGTTTAAGCGTCGCGTCGGCACGCGGGTCGATGTAATTCAATTTTTCGCTATAAATCAGCCTTAGCTCGCCGACGAACGACTGATGACCAAGTCCAAGTGCGTCATCACGCCACTTGCAATCTTCAATTATCACAACCGGACCCCTCTAATCAGGTTCCACGAAACTCTGCGAGCTAACCAGCAAGTTATTCCAAGTTACGAGAAGATATCAACGATCTCTTCACGATATAAAGCGAACAACGAGAGCGTGCGGCGTTAAATTAAAATCTCATTTGTGTAAAATTAAGTTTATTTAGTTTCGTTGTTGTTTTTGGTTTATTCCACTCTATGTTAGGATGTAATGAGAGAGCAATGCGGTGGCGTGGAGGTAATGGAGAATGAAACACAGTGGACATGTGGTGTAAAGGTTAGATGTGTGAATGATAGTCAAGTAGGAGTTTTAGATTTGATAAGTGATTATGATTACTCACATAAGCGATAAGCTTTGGACATTGCCCCTCTTGGTAGGCCAATCAATTTAATATTTAATAACTGACTATTTTTACGGACCTCATATAAAACGTTATAAATTGTACATCGTAAATATTTCTGAACTGGGGCTTCATTAAAGAGTATCTGAGGAAGCGGAGGCACATATTGGAGAAGATTGCAAAACGTTTGCTAGGGATTAAGGTTTGAAGTATTTGAACTAGATGCTTTTCAAAGCCTAGACTTCGCTTTTGCAGTAGCAAGACCTCGACAACTTTTACTTACTTTACTAACTTAACGGGCTTCCGACCCGTGAAGAGGCTCTGCCTGAGACACTGCAGCCTTCCATCCTCTGCGATCCCGGGCACGCTGCTTTCAGTTCTCCATACCAAGCGCTCTGGCATCCGCGATAGCTTGGTCCCTAAAACGGAGCTTCGGTCTTCCTTGCCTTCTCGAACCAGGGAGATTATTTCAATGTAGTCGACGTGACTAAATCCGCATCTTGGTACAGCTCATAGAGTTCGCGGCTGCATCTTCTCATCTATATTGCTCTGTATAATATAATAATAATATTTAGTTAGGGTATATTACACTGCGACCTATTGGCCTATTGTGTCCCCTGCTTGTGCCTCGGAGAGGTTCATGCCTTCTTTCAGAGCCCTCTCTAGATACTTCTTTTGTGAAGCGTTTCGAGGTATTGCTCTGATTTATCCTTGGCAGGTCACACTCTTTAGAGCACAGCGTCCAGTCCAGTTTCTTTGATGAATCTGAGAATGAGCTGTGGGTCCATGGCTTGTATGTCCTTGTCTGTAATTTGGTGTGACCTGCGCGTGGCATTGGTGCGATGGTAGTGTATTCACTAACTGATTGGCAGGTCGTGCGTTCGAATTTCGGCCAGGGCCATGATTTTTAATTGAATTCACATAAATAGAGATCTCCCTAAGCAATTTAGGCGCCACCCGTGGAGAAAAAAAAATACTAAGCACCAAAACTACTTTCCTATCCTCCTATTATTTCGAATAGTAAGTAGCGCCTAAAATCATGCAATACAATACTTCATTGCCAGGTGCTGCTTACTGTTCAACAAAAAATGCATGCGCTGTGTTTAACACTGTAAGGGTACTGTACATATACAGAAAAAACAAAACCCCTTTAGCGTAAGCGAATTATAAAAAAACATAGGGACGAGCTACAGTCCGCTTAGGCGAACTGTTGGATACCCTATTCTTATTCCTATCTCTCATAAGTGGGCGTGACAAAAGTCTAAGTATGGTTGAATTGTTAAGAACGCTCTACATATTTTGTTATATAACATTTAAAGGATTTTATAAAAAAAACGCTCCCTAGCTCAAACTTGGGTGTTTCAATAAAATTGTTTTATTTAATTGTGGGCGTGTCAGTAGGCGGATTTAAAAAAATTAACACATGAGCATAAAGGGCTATTAGAGAGTATATATTATAAATTTCAGCTCCTTAGCTCAAACTTTGAATTTTCAAAAAAAAAAAAAAAATTAATTGTGGGCGTGTCAGTGGGCGAATTTTGAAAATATTTACACATGAGCATAAAGGGCCCATAGAGAGTATACATTATAAATTTCAGCTCCCTAGCTCAAACTTTGAATTTTCAAAAAAAAAAAAATTTAATTGTGGGCGTGTCAGTGGGCGGATTTTGAAACTATTTACACATGAGCATAAAGGGCCCATAGAGAGTATATATTATAAATTTCAGCTCCCTAGCTCAAACTTTGGATTTTCAAAAAAATTGTTTTATTTATTTGTGGGCGGATTTTGAAATTTTTTTTATCCCGAGCAGTTTTAGGAGTCATAGATCATATATAAAAAATTTCAGCTTCTAGCTCAAAATTCGATTTTTTCCAAAATTTTGTTTTTTTGAGTTTGTGGGCGTGTCTGTGGGCGGATTTCAAAAATTCGTAAACTTGATTATTTCGGGACCATAGAGAGTATATGGTTAAAATTTCAGCTCTTTAGGTCCAGTTTAAAGGCCTATTTTTTGCCGACAGACGGACGGACGGACGGACGGACCGACGGACATGGCTAGATCGACATTACTATCGATGCTGATCATAAATATAGTAACTTTTAGGGGTCTACGGGCAATATTAAGGTATGTTACAAACTATGCGTCAAAATTAATATACCCTTAGAATAGGGTATAAAAACCTGCCCAAATATCTCATCCTTTTGTGGGCCTGTGCCCCACATGATTCCAGTATGTAGTCTGGACTTTCGGCGGTTTCACTGCAGGATCTACAAAGCCCGTCGTCTGATATACCCATTTTCCTCAGGTGCTCCTTGTTAAGGCTGGTACAAGTTTTGAATCTCTTTTTGTTGTAATTTCCTAAGAGTTTGTTTGCTTGCCTCAGATCTTGGAGGTTAAGAAAGGTTTTGGCCCTTGTTTCTTCCTCCAGTCTCCTGAACTCTTCGCGTAGAGTGTGTTATCATATCCCGTAGAACGGTTCAGGTCCTATGAAGGTTTCCTCTGCCCCCTTTCTTGCCAGAGAGTCCGCTGCCTCAGTGCCTCTAATGCCACCATGGCCAGGTACCCAGCAGATGGAAATTCAGTTATTCTTGCCTAGTCTATTCAGTCCGTGCAGTCCCCACACGAGTTTAGACTTGATGACGAGGCGTCAAGAGCGTTTATGGCTGCTTGGCTGTCAGACATTATTGCTATGTTGCAATTTCTGTAATTTTTCTCGAGGTTGATTCGAAAGCACCTGTCTATGGCATATATTTCTGCCTGGAAGATGCTGGTACATTTGACCATGGATTTGTAGTGCTTAGTTCCTGGCCGAAACACTCCTGCACCAGTTCCCTCCTCCGTCCTCAGCCGTCCGTGTACCACTTTGTTGTGTGGTTGCTCAGTACATAAGTTGTGGATTCATTGCTCCAGTTCTCCTTATTGCTGAGCTTTATCTGGAAATTCTTCTCGAAGTTGAATTTCCTGATGCTGTCGTCCCTAGGTATGCCAAGAAGTGGGAGTTTTTTGAGTAAGACACCGTGTTCTTTCGAACCGATGCATTTCCCTCTTCCAATTCCCTCCTTTACCATCCTTGGGATTGTTTTGTCTGCCGCATTGCTGATGTGTAGAGGGGTTAATTCCAATAACACCTCCATGGCTGCGGTTGGGCAGCTACGCATTGCTCCGTTAATGCACAGGCACGCCAGTCTTTACCCTTTGCTGAGTGTCTCTCTTGTTCTGGCTAGACTGGCTCATTTCGCCCATGTTACCACTACGTATGTGATCATTGGTCTCGCAATTGCAATGTACATCCATCGCAGGATGTTTGGGCTGCATCCCCATGCCTTCCCCGCCAGGCTCCGATATGTCATGAGAGCGCGGGTGGCCTTCTTGGATATCTCCTCTGTATGTTTTCGCCAAAGGAATTTACTATCTAGATGAAGTCCTAGATACTTTACTTCTTTGACTGGTACCAGTGTCGTACCTGATAGGCTAATGTCCTTAAGTCTTTGAAGTTGTCAATTCCTTGTGAATGGTACTATCGTTGTTTTCGCCGGATTGATGTTGAGTCCGACAGTATGGCACCATTCTTTGGTTACTTAAAGCCCCCTTTGTATGATGTCCCCGAGGGTTTCTTCAAACTTGCCCCTGGCAATCAATACAATATCATATTGCTCTGTATAGCTCGTCTCTATAAATGCTGTCATAGGAGGCCTCAAAATCGATGAAAAGGTGGTGGGTATCGATTCGGACTTTCTGGGTTTTCTGCAAGATCTGCCGCAGTGTAAATATTTGGTCGATGGTAGACTTTCCTGGCCAGAAGCCACACTGATAGGGACCAATCACGTTGTTGACGAAAGGCTTCAGGCGTTCACACAGCACGGCAGATAAGATCTTGTAGGCGACGTTAAGAAGACTTATACCTCTGTAGTTGGCGCAGTTCAGAGGGTCTCCTTTGTTGAGGCTTACAGATCAGGCCCTTAAATAAAGGTTATCATGCTTTTGCAGCGTGATTTCTATCAAATTAAGGGATATTGCCACAACTGGTGGTGAAGTTGAAGTTCAACGAGGCGGTTTTTGCTCTGACAGACTGCTAAGCAGTCAATTTGGCATCAGGGTGAAAGTCGTTTGCTATGTCGCCTTGATAATGCCAATCGTCGGTTAAGTTCGTAAATTGTGGTTCAATATAGCGCCTTTTTATATGGATTGTTAAATATACCTAAAACTAAAAAAAAAAGAAGTTTTATATTGTTTTAAGTGGACCAAATAAACGTAAACAAATCAGGGAATATCGATATTAAATATTGTTGTTATTTACTCACGAAAGCATCACCATAGTTACCAAAACTTATACATAAAAGAATATTTTCTTAAAATGTTGGAGCGTATGAAGGGTCATAACGACCTTGGACAGGTAGTAGAACGTGGAGAAGGGAGAACGGCAACGGCGGCTGCCGTAATGTAAATAATTAATCATTTAATGTATTCAATTGTTTTCTATCACAGTTTGCTAACAATGGCTGAATCCAGTACCAGTAGTATAACTAATGAGTATAGCTGCATTATCTGTGAAAAATTGGGTTGATCTTCCGCAACGCAACTCCAGGCGGAGACTCAACTTACGTTCATAGTATCCGTTTTCCGAAGGTTTGACATATCTGGCAAACTGACACAGGCGAATAACTACGATCCTAAGTCGACGGACTGGAAAATGCATCGAGGACTTGTCCTCTCAAAAGTCAAGTGAGTTCACGTGAGACCTGGATGATGCAGCGTTCTAGATCAACAAAGTGCTGCTAACCTCCTACGATAGTAGTTGTGTCAGTAAAATCAGTATGAAGAAACGTAAGGTTTCCTGGTGGAAGGACCAACTTGCTAAGCTCGGGAAGAATGTTAGGAAGCTCTTCATCGAGCCAAATAAAAAAAATTGTGGGACCATTACAGGATCGCTCTCACAGAATATAACTCAGAATTATTTTTTTATAAAAAAAAACGTAGTTTCTCCAACCACTTTCTTTGCGAAGTGGAAGGGACCTACAATTTTAAGCCGAATCCGAACGGCAAATGTGAAGCTTTTCATGACAATTGATACTCTTAGATGTTTGTCAGACGTTCGCAAGAGGTGGGGCGGTGGAAAAAAAACTCAAGATGTTACTTGGCCCGGGAATTGAACCGGGGACCTTTCGATTAGTAGGCAGACACACTAACCATTGACCCACTGCGCCCGACATAGTAGCTACATGGACTAAATGCACCGAAAACATTGCAGACTTGCCAGTCGCAACGCGTATCTATAAAGCTCTGGGTAAATAACATGCAAACTGTGTAGGATTACGAAAGAAACAGATGGTACCTACACGACTTAACCCGAGGATACTATAAGAAACTTATTTCAGGTTCACTTTCCAGGCTCATCTATCCGTGCTACACACGATGACTAAAACTCCACAGACCCCAAGGCCTTTGTAGCCAGTAGAGTCAACAGTTTCTTCTTTTTCCGTAAATTAAAGATTTGAACTCATTGAAGTTCAATTTCTTTGTAAAAGGAACAGCCAAAAAACAAGTGTTCTTTTGTCATCATTACCTCCTACAGCTGATGCAGCGTTTGAACACCTAAAAAGAGTATATATCTACAAATCCAGTTATGATTAGGAAATGCAGATATTGAAAAACTAGACATTGAAAATTGGGGCTGAAAGTATTTTAATAACATGCTTGCTTATCCCAATAACAATGAATCAATCACCAGCTCCAGATAATTTATTGCAAAATGTTGTTTTGTAGCTGCAAAAAGGGTTGCGTAGCTGCTTGTGGATGCCGAAAGAGTGGCTTGTACTGCAGTGTAGCATGTCTACAGTACAGCGAAAATACTTGTTTTAATACTCCGCCAATCATTGAAATAAGTGAAGTTGAAGAAAATACTTAAATAGACAAAAATGTAAATTGTTTAAATAAACAAATGATTTCTTGATAATATTTTTTTCTTTCATTTATTGATTTTTCCTAATTACGAGTACTATCTCTATATGAATATATAAATTAACTTAATTTTGGTGTAGAAAAATGTTCTACAGCCTAATATTATGAGGTATTGTATCATTTAAACTATCAAAATTATAAATATTTCATTATTTTTTTTTTAATCGAGATCACAATCTTTTAATAGGTAAACTTTTTTGTATATATTACTAGCTGCACCCGCCCGGCTTTGCCCGTGCCCGAGAATTCTATAATTGGCCAATATGTTCGAGTAGACTTCTTTATTATTGTCTATAGCGGGTATCTGAAGTACTTATGTTGCTGCCCCTAAAAAAAGAAGACCGATTTTGGCCAAACTTCACAGAAACACTCTCAGGCCAATACCGAAGATTGCCTGATTTGAGCTCAACCTGTTCCGCTTAGGGTAGGTGCTTTTTGTCTGGCAGGCGCCTATGTCAGCTTACTTGTGCGAATCAAACAACAAAGCGAAAGTAAAAAACTTCGATAGAATCACTTTTCATTCACTTTCACACCGATTGTTATCAATGTGGGAAAATCAACTTTCCGATGTCCGATTCACAAAAAAAAATGCAAAAAAATTCAATAAGTTATTTGAATAAAACATTGAACACACGATATCTCAAGAATGAAAGTGCACACAAAAACCACAATAGGCTTAAAACGTTGGTCTGGTCTCCCTCTTTCATATGCGCGTTCAGATGACAAAATAGGTGACGACTGTACGATGTTTTTTTATATGTGCGGTCTCTGTATCTGCATCGGAATTTACACGCCTATGCACATATGCATGTGTACTCACTCAAATGCCCATAATTCACACACCGATGTAGATACAGATATCGCACATACCAAACATCCTTTGTACAGACGTCACCTTTCATGGAAAAAAAAAATTCATTGGAATCGGTTAACGCGTTTCTCCAAACGCCGGCAACAAACTCAAATATGGATTGATTTTTATATACAAGGTGGCGCAAAAATAACCTTCCGATGTTTTTTGGCTGTAATTTAAATTATAGCTCAAATAAATAGTCACCAATATTCCGCGTTCTGGAGCAGTGTAGCGTAACATTGTTTATTAACGTGTATTTTGCATGTGTTTACTACACAAATGCCAAAACAGAACTGACATTAGGGGCCAATCGCAAAATTTATAGCATTTTTCTGATAGAAGGATTACTTTTGCGCCACCTTGTATATAGATAAGCTAAACATTCCACTTTAAATTATAAAATTTCATTCACTGTAACGGAAATCCGAGGTTTTCATGTTTTTAACGCCCCAGACACTCCACTAATAGTCAATTGATTGAATAATTGTTTGATTCAATCAATTGACTATTTTTAACAAAAATATGCAATAAAAAAAACCTATTTCAAATGTGTTTATAACTTTTCTGCAGCTCAGATCTCAAATGGAGCAGAAACCTGAGTTATAGCTTGTGATAGAATGTAATATTTTTTTTTACATCGCTTAAGATTTCCGAACGTCGGGCCCAGTGGCTCAGTGTTTAGTGTGTCGGAGTACTAATCGAAAGGTCGACTGAATTCCCGCCGTGGGAAAGTAACATCGAGATTTTTTTTCCACTGCCCCACCTCTTGAGAACGTCTGGCAAACATCCAAGAGTATCATTTGTCATGAGAAGCTTCTCAAATTTGCCGTTCGGCTTCGGCTTAAAATTGTAGGTCCCTTCCGCTTCTTTTTGGTATGCATTTTATGGATTAAAAAAATTCTGAATCTCTAGAAAAAGCTGCATTCAAATATATTCGGAGTTTATTTCTACATACATATATTTATACTCGAAATTCCATTTTTTTTATAAAAGTAAAGAAAGGATAAAAACCTTAAGCGTCCACTTTCTTGATGATTTCATATTATACAAGCTTAGCAGGTTATACAGACTTAAGGCTGAAGGACAACAAGCTTATATGATATAGTTGATATAGTTTAGTGCCAACTGCTCATCCAAGAGCCAGTTAGCATAAGTAACATTTTAGTTGTAGTTCACCAGCCTAATACGTTCTTTAATGCAGAAGCGTGATAAAGCTTATAACAGTTGGAAGAGATATAGGTTACCGGAACTTCGGCAAATATACTGTTCTATTCGCAACAAAGTTGTGACAGAAATACGTAATGCAAAATCTCGAATGTATGCGAGTAAGCTTAATACCTGTTTAAGTGGTCGACAGCTGTGGAAGAATTTGCGCAGCATAGGCGTTGGCAAGAGAAATTGTTTTTCAGCTGATAATAGTGTGGACATTGACTGCAATTCACTTAACCGGGAAATATTGTCCCTGAGTTCTTCAACTTCGTTGGGTGGGACTGACCTTATATCTTGTTCTTCCGACAGTGTTACCTAAATACTCCAAGTTTCGGTTTTATATCGATAGACAGTCCTGATGTGGTTGAGAGTATACTCTCAATAAAGTCGAATGCAATTGGGTTGGACAAAATGGACCCTAAATTTTTGAAGTTACTCTTACCCATCGTACTACCATATATCACTTTCATTTTCAATACTATTTTAATGTCCGGCGAGTATCCCACTCAGTGGAAGTTGGCTAAAATAATACCCATTCCTAAAAATGCTAAGGCTTATGATTTTAGGCCAATCTCAATGTTGCCCTTTCTGTCAAAGGTTTTTGAACGTACTCTTCAAAAACAGATCAGCAAAAACAGATGAGCACGTATCTCAAAAATAACAGAAACAATCGATATACGACAGGCTTTAGATAAAGACAAAGTTACGTTTTTAGTGCTCCTTGATTTTTCTAAGGCGTTTGACATGGTTGATCACACAATTTTATGTAACAAGCTGATCCGACAACACAATTTTTCATCAGGTGCCGTAAAGCTGATTTGGTCTTATCTATCAAATAGAATGCAAGCAGTTCAGCTAAATGATAATCTGTCCGGTTTTCTTCCAATTGTACGTTGTGTTCCTCAAGGCTCTATAATTGGTCCAATATTGTTCTCATTACACGTAAATGAGCTTCCATCTACAATAGGAAACTGTTCGTCGCATATGTATGCCGACGATGTAAAAATGTATATGAGTTGCCCAGTCGGCCTTATTGAGAACGGAGTTAATTGCGTGAATGAAGATATGGGGAAAATTTAACGTTGGTCTGAATTAAGCGGATTACTTTTAAAGGTAAGAAAGTCGAAGTGCCTGGTCATATCCAGGAAAACATTCCTACTTTCCTCCCATTCTACTAGGGAGCTCTCCAATAGAATATGTTGAGACTGCAAGAAATCTTGGAGTCATATTTAATCGTCGCCTAACTTTGGAAAATCATATCAGCGCAGCCGTTGGAAAAGTATATGGGGTACTCCGGAATCTGTGGGTAACACAGGCCTTCATCCCAATAAAAACTCGTTTCACATTAGCAAAATCTTTGGTCATTCCTATCTTAATATACTGTTGCGAAATATTTTGCAGCTGTGACGCAATCAATAAGCGGAAACTCAATGTCGCTTTTTATAGTACAATACGGTATACCTTCGGACTACGTAAATATGACAGGTTAAGCAGTTTTTCTCCTCGTCTGCTTAACATGCCTTTTGAGAGTTATCTCAATTTTCGAACTTTGTGCCTGCTTTCGGACATTCTACTTACCCGGTAGCCGCACTACTTGTACGAAAGGATTCGTTTAGCCACTTCGATTCACTCTCCCTACGCATCCCTTACATCTGAGCGTCAATTTTTAACTTCCCAGTGGAAGTTGTTGTAATGGGGCCGATTTTGTGAATCGCGGATTTTGACAGATCTCCACGTTCAGGTCACCAGAATCAACGTTTTTATAGAGATGCCTGTCCGTGTGTATGTACGTATGTGCGTATGTGCGTTCAAAATTATCTTTCGACACGATTATCTCGAGAACCAAGGGTGCTATTGACATGGGACCGGGTTTATTCGACGCGTAATTACGTAACTCATAGCTGATTAAGTTTGCGAAATCGGCCCAGCCGTTTTTTGTTAGTAAATAAATATCTAAAATAATTTCCCTTTATTTCTACCTACAAGGTGGCGCAAAAATACCTTCCGATGTTTTTTGACTGTAATTTAAAAAAAAAATAAAGAGCTTTGATTCTTCTTGTGGATTATTTTTATTTGGTCTTTTAATTTTTTTTTTACATCAAGTCGAGAATATGATGTCATGTAAATGGCCGCCGCCACAGTTGATTTTCATTTAAGCCCTTTTTATGGCATTTTCCATCACTTTGGCCAAAACTTCCGGCGATAGGTCCTCACATTGTTGACGGATATTGTCTTTAAGAGCTGCAAGAGTCTGAGGCTTGTTGACATAAACCCGCGACTTCAAAAAGTCCCACAAAAAGAAGTCTGGAGCGGTCAAATCAGGCGATCTTGCTGGCCAGTGCAAATCGCCAAAACGGGAGATCAGGCGCCCGGGAAATGCATCCTTCAGCATATCGGTTGTGGCACGTGCAGTGTGTGCCGTTGCACCGTCCTGTTGGAACCACATGTTTTCCAATCCCAATTCATCAAGTTGCGGCAAAAAGAACTCGTTGATCATTGCTCTGTAGCGCTCACCATTCACAGTAACCGTTTGGCCCGCGACGTCGTCGAAGAAAAAAGGTCCGATGACTCCTCCAGCGAAAACAGCACACCATACAGTGACTTTGAGCGGGTGTAACGGCTCTTCGTGGGTTACACGCGGATTTTCAGTGCCCCAGAAGCGTAAATTTTGCTTATTTACGTACCCGCTAAGATGGAAATGGGCCTCATCACTCATGATTACTTTTGATGAAAAATCATCTTCCTCTTGGTGGTGATTAAGGATGGCTTGAGCGTATGTTAGACGCGATTGGCGGTCAGCAGCTAACAGCTGATGCACCGTCTGGACTTTGTATGGAAACATCTTCAAACCTTGTACCAAAATTCGCTGTAAAGACCGTCGACTGATACCCATTTGCGTGGCACGTCGTCTGGTCGATGTCGACGGCGTTTCCATGACATCTTCGGCTACAGCAGCAATATTCTCTGCAGAACGGCTACTCCGGGGTCTGCCACGCCTGGCAGCATCTCGTGTTGTGCCAGTCTCTTCGAGGCGAGCGGCTAAACGTCGCAGTGTTTCACCAGTAAGCGTTGGACGGGTAGGAAATCTGCGACGAAATTCACGTTGTGCCAAAGTCACCCACCGATTATTGCTCAAATAAATAGTCACCAATATTGCGCGTTCTGGAGCAGTGTAGCGTAACATTGTTTATTAACGTGTATTTCGCATGTGTTTACTACACAAATGTCAAAACAGAACTGACATTAGGGGCCAATCGTAAAATTTATAGCATTTTCTGATAGGAGGATTACTTTTGCGCCACCTGTTACTATCTATTGTCATTTGTCATTGGTCAAATCATTATTACATTGTGCTCCATTATTTCATATACATATAAATTTACAGGACTCCGTGTTCATAACGATGGTTGCATTAATATATAACACACTTCGCTGTTATTAACAACATTTCATTTCCCTGAACAATATTAAAGAGCTTATGGTTAACCACATTTCAAAATTTCCCACTAATCGCATAAATCATATTGATCCCACTGGGAAGTTAGTCGTGTGGACCTTACGGGTCGCACCCAGACCACTTTTTTGTTAATGCTATTCGATTGTGGAATTCATTACCGCGGAACTTAAAAATAACTCAAGGTACAAGCACAAAAAAGTTTAAAAGGGACTTAAGAAATTATTTATCCGGAAATCGCTAACTAAAACTTTAAATTTTCTATTGATCATTGATTTATATAAAAATCCGAATTACATTTATGAATTCTAATTTTTGTGAAACTTTATTCGGTATATCTACTTTGCTCAAATCTCTGTCTAAGTTAGCTTACCACTATTTTATAAGATATTATATCTTAAAGTGTATAAGCGTTTCAAATAAATAAATAAATAAAAAATAAAATAAATAAATGGAAATAAAGTTTGAAATAATATACATAAATTAATTTAGAAGTAATGGCTGCAAAAATGCAAGAAAACATTAATCAAAGCAATCCGCCAATGCATTCATAATCAAAACCCGTAAGTTGATATTTATTTATATGGCAAGCGAGGTCACTTCCGTTTTCTAAATATGTAGTTCAACTTCATAAAGCATTGTAAAACTGGTCCACTAGCCACCGCAGCACTTTTTATAACGACATCTCACTCATACTTGGAAATTCTTTGAATCTAATGATTGGGTGCCGCTTCAAAATCACAACGAAGTTCTTCAGTGTCCAGTGTTCCTAATATAACAACAGATATCTCTTTCTTCGCCCCACCCGGTGACTCTGCTGACCACCGACAGGGATTAATTGTTTGCATCCTTTCTCACATTTAAATATCTACTACCGGCGAACATATTATAATGGACCATGAACATCGAGCAGGCATCGTGCCCTCGCCATCGCCATTGCCATAACCATGGCCATGAGCCATGACTAAATCCACATGTTCCATCCAATCCCTTAATAACCAAAATAATAAAAATCCACTCTCTAGACGCGAGCAGTTCGACACTGAAAGCCAACCACACAGCAAATATTGACAAAAAAAAAATGGATGCAAAGTAAAAGATTCTGCATCGACAGCAAAGCCAAAACCACACGACATATAACGACGTATGGTTCCTTAATTAGTCTGGTGCTGCTGTTGTTGGATGTTGGGTTAGCAGCAGTGGCAGGGGTGCGGCAAGGTAGCGGTAGAGTACACAGATACCATACCACTCTCCATATGCCGAAATTGAGCAATTTGAAATTCAATCAGTAGCCCCTCCAATAAGGGCAAATTATAGCAATTCACTTGGCCACCACGCAGCAAGAACGGATACCGTCGACTACGTAGCAGTTAGTCGTCGTCGTCGTCGTTGTGGTCGTCCGTCCTACGTTTGTTGATAAGAGGGCTTGTCTGTCGGCTGGCCGACTGCGAAATTTAAATCACGGCCCACCGCGCTTGTGCCATGGCATGCAGCAGTCCTCATGAGCGTGAGTAGTCCCGGTGGTCTTGAGCGGGGTATCTGGTAGGTTAGGTACAATAAAATGATTAATAGTTGCCTCTAATTTTTTTATTTTATTTTTTTTTATAATTTCGGGGGTCCTACCAACATGCACACGGCCACAAATAAGCGCGTGTAAATTCCCCTCAAGCCTCCATATCAATTTTGCGCAATCAACAGAGATTTACATTTTACTTAGCAGAAAATGCACATCGTAGCGGCAAATGGAAAGGATACAAATACCCGTACAACATGGTCTGGCAAGCTTGGTGGTCGGATTTTCAGACGCAGATTGTGCTGGGTATGTTCTTAGCGTGAAAATCTTACATTGATGTCACTGCAATGCTTACCCGTAGGGCTGACAAGTCAATAGCAATCAGTGACCGAACCTACAGTTCTGGAGAAAACTGATAATTTTCTCTGTCCACTGTGTTATTAAACAATGAGGGAAATTTATTGACTTAATTAAAATATTATTATCGATTTCTGGTTGCAGTGCATATAATAACTTTGAGTACCGTCATTAATGAAGTTCGTTATATCTATTTAAGTGGCAAATACCGCTGCCCTACACCAAGCAGAGTGTAGTTGGAGTCGCAGTGAATCTGCGCAGTTTAGATTGAATAATAATGCGTCAATAAGAGTGACCTTATCATGAGGATGTTGTTCTAATGTGCTGACTGTGCCTTTATCGTTGTTATATAAGCCACTTCAACTGAAGATCTTTATCAAGTAGGCACTGAACCTACTTCGAGCGATTATTTCAAAAGAAATTAGTAAGGTAGGGCGACATGGGGTACAGACGAATTCCTACAATCGTTTCCGGCACGCTTCTGGTTTTCTATTGTTTTTTGCTAAGACACTTGTAATATTGTAATAACAACATAATGATATAACAATTATAATAATAATAACTTTAATAATGAGGGTGTAGTACTAAAATATCTGATTGCGTGTACTCAATGCCAGGATATACAGTTTTTCGTGATGATAGGCAAAACAGAATCGGCGGTGGAGTGGCCATTTACGTACGTAAGGCATTACCTGTGAAGCTACTCTCAACTTCTCCTCTTAACAGCCCCATTGAGTATTGTTTTATAGAGTTGATGTGCGAGAGAAGGAAATGCCTACTAGGTGTCATCTATCGGCCACACAATAACATTGATTGTTCGAAACTTTGCTGCTTTCTAGAAAATAAGATGAGGTATTATTTCCATTGTCTGTGGCGATTTTAATTGTAATATTCTGGATCATCCTCTCCTACGCATTTTACTCATTCAAGTAGTACTCTTCTGGACTTATTTATATCAAGCGATATTAATAATGTTTTCTATGCTTTCTACAGTCAAGTTTCTGCGCCCATGTTTTCCAAACATGATCTAATATTTGCATGTTTTGATCTTGCCTCCACCTTCACAGAACCACTACAATGTTCGTATACGGACTTCCAACATGTAAATGTTGATTTTCTTGAACGGGACCTTCAGTGTGTTAACTGGTTGCCAATATACTCTGTAACTTCGACCGACGCCCAAGTTGATTACTTTCAAGCCGCAGTTACACAGTTGTTTGACTGCCATGTTCCTAATACAACTAAGACTGTTAAATACAGCAGCAATGTCTGGTTTGCCCCTAAAATTGTCAAACTGAAAAATGAACGGGATGCTGCGTTCGGGAAATGGAAGTATTTCAGGCTTCCTGAATTTTGGTTGACTTATAAATCTCGTAGAAACCTTGCCTGCTCAAAAATAAAGGAAGAAAAACGAAATTATTTCCGTGAGCATTTTAATCATAAACTTCCTGGCAAGCTTCTATAGTGAAACTTACGGCGACAAGGTATTTGTGGTAAAATAGATTCTGGGATGGATAAGGTTGATGCAAACCAGCTTAATCGTGATTTCGTCGAAATACAATCGAATCAAATGGCTCCTTTGAATTTTCGAGAGTTGAGCCAGCAGATGTTGTCAGAGCTGTCCTTAAAATTAAATCTAAAGCTGTTGGTGTTGATGGAATCCATCCTTACTTGATAAAAATGATTCTGCCATATATTCTTCCAATAGTGACCCATATATTCAACACTATTTTAACGACATCATATTTTCCAATGTCATGGAAAGCTGCTAAGATTATTTCAATCCTTAAACAGAAAGCAACAACTAGAGCCCCGGCAGAGTATCGACCCATCGCAATACTACCATATCTATCCAAAGTCCTAGAAAAATGTGTTCACTATCAGTTGTCCGCCTATCTTCGACGAAACAATTTACTGTACGTATATCAAACGGGCTTTCGGTCACAGTAACAGATGATATACGGGTAGCTATGGATAAAAACTACTCTACTTTTCTGACTCCAGTGGACTTTTCCAAGGCATTTGACACACTTCACCACAGGCTTCTTGTTGAAAACCTTATGACACTATTCGGGCTCTTGTCTTCTACAACGAAATTTATTCAGTCATATCTTACAGGTCGTACGCAAGCCGTCTTTATCAATGATGTCCCATCTCAGTTTTTAACAACTTCAAATGGTGTCCCTCAAGGATCCATCTTAGGCTCACTGCACTTCTCAATCTTTATTAATGACCTCCCAACTATTGTCAATTACTCGTCAGTACATATGTATGCAGACGATGTACAACTATACATAACATTAGCAGTGAGCGCGGTCTCATCACTAATTCTGCCCATAAGCTCAATCAGGATCTCAAGAATATCCTAACTTGGTCCGAGCGCAATTGTTTAAAGCTAAATCCTGACAAAACCAAATGCATAGTAATTAGCAGAAATTGTCCGGATATATCTTGCATTCCTAGTATCTATCTTGGAAATTTTCCAATTCAATTTGTCCAGAAAGTAAAAAATCTAGGTATTTGGTTCAGCACAACATTGTGTTGGGACAACCATATTTTGACCGTTATTGGGAAAATCTACGGCTGTCTCTGGAACCTGTCATTTTTGCAAAATTTCACACCAACACCTACAAGGTTGATGCTGGCTAGAACCCTGCTGGTGCCACTTATTACCTACAGCTGTGAAATCTTCTGTTGTAACAACGCCTTCATAACGCGAAAAATTCAAGTTGCATTTAACAATATTACTCGATATGTTTTTGGATTAAAAAGATACGATCATGTTTCCGCTTATGCTAAAAAGATTTTTGGTTGTACACTACATAAACAAGTTCCTTGAATACTGCACTATCAAGCATCGACATAATATCATAACCACCAAACAGCCTCCCTATTTATATGATAAGCTTCAATTCGCACAATCGCAACGCTCCTCCAATTTGACCCCCCCCCCCCCCCCCCATTGGAGTAGCACGGAACGCCAATTTTTTTTCTTCACGCCATTCGCCTCTGGAATGCACTTTCCCTCAGTTTAAGACGGCTCAAAGATGCAAACAATTTTATTGATACTCTCTTTCGGCTTCGGTACATTGCAGGCGCATAGATACAGAAAGTACTATCTAACACAGCGTCTCCACGAGCAATATTTCATAGAATGCCATATAGCATACTATGAAAATTGCTCGTGGAGACCACAAATGGTATTCTATAAAAAATGGTATTCTCTATATTGCTCAGCTCATAGCATTCTATTTGGAGTGGCGAATGGACGAAGTACTAAAATTAATAAATACCTAATTGTTATGATTATAATAATTGTAATAATAAAATGTTTTTGACTTTACTAGACAAAAGTGATTGTGTTTTTTTAATTTATATAAGTCAGTTTTATTCTTAAAAAGTACAATAAATATGAAAGCTTAAGATATCGTTTGTTTTTTAATTTTATCCCATTGATATGGAACGTCACCGTCCGTAATGCAATATTTTCGGTTGTTTTCTCGTACTTCACAAGCGTATTTATACTTGTTGTGTTGTTGGGTTGATAATGAGGTTATTGTTTCCGGCAAATTTGGGTATTGGTTTACTTGGTCGCCATTATCCGGTGTCTGTTTTTTTTTGCAAAGGTAATTGTGAAGCACACAACATGCCATCACCAGGTCGATGCAACTATCCACGTGAACTTCTATGGGACGATGAAAAATTCGAAATCGAGATGCGAGCCTTCCAAAAGCCATCTCGAGTGTTAGCCGCGCACGACTAAGGCGATAGTTGAAGACTTCTTGAGACGTGTTTAAATTTCCATTTCTATTATAGGCTTTCATGAAGTTGCTATCCAAGCCAAAAATGTCATCACCAATAAAATAAAACGATGTTTTTCAGCATTGTCCCTTTAAAGCCCTCGAAGGTGGGAAGTTCAGCTTTCCGGTTATAAATCCGCGATACAAACTGCAGCTTTTAAGTACAACTACATCTGACGCTCTTCCGTTACCGCCCACATCGATATATAAAAATCGACTGTGTGCATCAACAACAGCAAACAAAACGTTACTAAAATACCCTTTGTAATTATAATAATCCGATCCCGATTTTGGCGGAGCTTTTATCCGTATGTGTTTGCCGTCAACCGCACCTAAAGTGTGCGGGAAGGCCCAAAAAGTATTGAAATCTTCCGCAATTGAAGACCATTCGTCTTGCGTGGTACATGTCTAAAAGAAACAATTAAAACAATGAATGCAGGTAAAAAAAAAAACAGAAAAATATGTACTTTTAAATATTGGGATTCCATTGCGTTGTTAATTGCATTCAGTACTTCTGGTACAAATTTAGAAATTGTCTTTCTGGAAATATGCGACAAAAACTCAAGGGATCTATATGAGTCCCCAGTAGCAATGTACCTCAGAGTTATAGTAAGCCGAACTCTCGACGTAATCGCATAACGCATTACTGTGTCTTTTTTTAAATTTCAGAATCCACCTGTGTACGAATTAGAAATTAAAATTAACCTAATATAGGTAACCAAACTAAAATTGACATCTTACAAGTGCGAGAACCTCCTCAAACTTGTTGATATTCATCCTACAAAAGTTGCGGAACTCATTGTCATCTTCCCACAAAACATCTTTCGATAAATGTTCCTCTAAATTATGTAATTCCCTTTTTTCCAAAAAAGGATTTACCCAAAACCTGTGTTTCCTTTTTTGAGTTCGTTTCTGCAACTTTCTTTTAAGGCCTCTAATGCGAGAACGCAACGATATGCACTGCTCAACGACATTTGAACGAATGAAATAGTAAGCTATGAAATGCCCACCCTACATTTTATTGCATACTATCGTTCTTTCTTTCTATGAAAATTGACAGATAGTAAGCTATGAAATATTGCTCGTGGAGACGCGGTGTAAGTTAATAGAAATCGTTTTCTTTTTACTTCTTTTAAATTGTTTTTTTCTTTCTTTGAATTTGTATACATAGTTTATATTTAGCTTACCTTAGTCATACTTTTTTTCTTTTCCTTTTTTTTAATATAAAACAATAATACATATATTTTCTGTTAACATGAAGTATCATAATCGAAACACCCTGGCGTACAGTTAGAGTGGCATTTATACCTAAAATTGGCAGAAGTGACTACTCACTCGCCAAGAGCTTCAGACCAATAAGTCTGACTTCCTTCTTGCTGAAAAGCATGGAAAGGCTGGTCGAGCTTCACGTGCGCAAAACTGCTTTGCGATTGCACCCACTATCTCAGATGCAACATGCCTATCAACGCGGAAAATCCTTCGAGACTGCGCTCCAAAATCTAGTTGGTAGAATTGAGGGCGCGCTTGACAGAAAAGAATACGCGATGGGCATTTTCATCGATATTGAGGGTGCTTTTGACAATGCAACTTTTGATAGCATGTGCAGCTCCGCCAGACAACACGGCGTAGACGAACCATTGGTGTTGTGGATTAAAGCAATGCTAATGAATAGAACGTTGGTTGCGGATGCGGATTGTGGCCGCTATGTTATGGCGGGGGTAAACAGAGGCTGCCCGCAAGGCGGCGTCCTGTCTCCACTGCTGTGGTGT
The DNA here is from genome assembly GCA_949715645.1 of Portevinia maculata. NCBI lineage: Eukaryota > Metazoa > Arthropoda > Insecta > Diptera > Syrphidae > Portevinia > Portevinia maculata. The sequence goes on from OX454527.1 coordinate 44,592,255, forward strand.
ATGCTGGTCGACTCTCTGTTGAACGCCCTCAACAGTTCTAATATTTAAGCTCAGGCGTACGCGGATGATGTTGCCGTGCTTTCTGTTGGATCATGCCTAGCGACTGTATGCGCCAAGGCGCAGGCGGCCCTTGACGTGATCGACGAATGGTGCACTAGGAATGGGCTCTCGGTCAATCCTCTTAAAACTGAGGTTGTTCTCTTTACGAGAAGGAGGAAGCTGGTCGGGTTGACTCTGCCAGTGCTAAAAGGCGTCACAATCCAACTCTCCAATGAAGCAAAGTATCTGGGAGTCATCCTGGATAGCAAACTTCTTTGGTCCAAACATGTTGAGCTGAAGACTGCCAAGGCGCTGTCTTTTTTCTGGCAGTGCAAAGGCATTTTCGGCAAGACATGGGGCTTATCACCGAAAAGAGTCCTATGGATTTATACGGCTATGATAAGACCATTTATAGCATACGCATCGGTTGTTTGGTGGTATAAGCTTTCACGTAAATACGTCACTGCTGCTTTTGCCAAACTCCAAAGGCAGGTATGTCTCGGCTGCACGGGGGCCTTCCCCAGCACGCCTGGCTCCGGCCTAGATGCACTATTGAACCTTCCGCCCCTTGATGTTTACATCATGTGCTGTACAATCAAGGCTATCTCACGTCTTACAAGAGGTGGTTTTTGGTATAACTCGCACTGGAGTTTTGATGAACTTGCGCAACGGTTGTCCTTCGACTCCTGTCTTATGGATATGCCGTCTGATGCGATGACACCGGAACTTCGCCTAAAGCGCAAATACGAGGTCGACTTTCCTCGCGTCCAGGACTGGCTCTGGCCGGACTCTGAACCTGGAAGGGAATGCAGTCGAATCTTCACGGATGGCTCCAAAACCGATCAAGGATCTGGTGCTGGTGTCTTCGTGGAGAGCGATAACGTTAGACTTTTCTTTCCGTTAGGCAAATATGCGTCAGTCTTCCAAACAGAGACTTATGCTATCCTAATGGCCATGGACTATGTTACGAGGAACCGTAAGGGGCCCTTACACGGTCAATCGAATGACATCAATCACTAGCATGAGTTTGTGAAAATGTATGTGTATGAGTCACACACATTTGGTGAAGTCTGATTGACGAAAATCACGGCAAGTTTGATTTTGCATGATGAAGGTCATGCTGATTGATATGTGTAAGGGTTGAAATGACGTAATTACTTCATTGTGTCTCGTGTCACGGAAGTGAAAACATGTCTGGCGGCAGCGGAAAATTGAAGAACGATGAAGACCGAGCATTTGTATCGGAATTAATTGAAACCTATCTGTCATTACCGAGTTTATGGGATGTCAAAGGAATAGATTATTGCAACCGAAACAAAAAAATGCAACATTATGAATTTACTGCAAAAGTATAAACAAAATTATCCTGATGCACAAAAAGCGGATGTCACCAGAAAAATAAAAACGTCGAGAACGAATTTTCGGCGCGAGCTAAAACGTTTAAATGAATTAAACAAAAGCGGATCTGGTGTTGATACTCGTAATTTCAGTGAACCAACTCTTTGGTATTATAATGAAATTAGTTTCATTAAAGACAGCGAATATCCGTGTGCATCTCGCAGTACAATTCAAGAATATATTGCAAGAGCAATATATGCCGTCCGTTTCACTCATCGCACATCCGTACCCCACGAAAACTCACAAAAAATAAAAATTTGACGCCAATCGATTGAACTGTGTAAGGGGTAGCGTCAATCCACACATACACGATGCATGATGTCGAATGATTGACCGTGTAAGGGCCCCTTTAGAAAGCGTACAAAAAGAAGCGGGCAAATTAACGTCAGCTGATATGAGGATGCTTCGCAAGACAGCAGGAGTAACAAAACTTGATCGAATAAGAAGCTACATGATCCGAGGAAGCCTTCACGTCAAAGTACCTGTCTCAAAGAAAATGGAGGGCTACCGGCTTAGTTGGTACTGTTATGTTCAAAGAAGGGATCCTACGGACCCTGTGAAAAAGGCAATATTAATCACTTTTCCTTACTATTGCGAAAGAGAGGCAGGCTTCTCTTGGATCACACAAATGCACAAACACCAGCATGTAAGTGATGAAGTTATGAAGAGAAAAGATAGTTCTCTGAGTCTGCAGAGTCTCGTTAGGAGACCTGCCAGGATTCGAATGTTATTCTTGTTGGGGATGATGCATGCTCTGAATATTTTTTAGTTAACTTTTCCCAATAGTTTCTTAGATTGTCTCAGAACGTAGAGGTTAGGAAAGGTGTCTCCTATCCCGCAGGATGGTTCAGGTCTTATGAAGGGTTCTGCTGATTCTTTTTTTGCCCCAGGAAAAACCAAAAATATCATTACTCTGTTGTCCTTGGCTAGTTTCTTAAGAAGGTACTCCCACATGAACTTTGACTTAATGACCGTCGCGTCAAGTGCCTTAAAGGCTGCTTGACTGTCAGACATTGTTGCTATATTGCAATTCTTGATATTCTTTCCGAGATTAATTTAAACGCACCTGTCTATGTGACACGAAACGGCTACCGACTAATCGATTTTGCAGCAGCTCGTTATACGGTAACAAGTAGCAGGTTTTCGATGCTCAGGATCCACACAGCAACCGGCAACCAAATCGACCATGTGCTAATCGATGCGAGGCGCGCATTCAACATTTTAAACGTGCACACATTTCGAGGGATCAACGTCGACTCTGATCATATTTTTGTTGCGGCTAAATTCGGAGGTCGACTGTCCAACCAGAAGAAGCTGCGAACTGCCCAAAAGAAGAAATTCGACGTTGGACGCCTAAGCACACCTGGAGTAGCCAAAGTCTACAGAGAGCGGATGAGCGAGAGGCTCTTCTCTGCGCACTGACCACCCACAAGCGCGTAATATATGTGGTGCCGAAGTCGCGACATCATCAGGGAGGTAGCCGAGATCACCGTAGGTTACCAGCCACACCAGTGAAAAAACCCGTGGTGTGATGATATGTGCCTATGTCGGCAGAAAGTGACAGAAGATGCATATTTAAAAACGCTGCAGCACAAAACAAGGGCAACGAGGGAAGGGTTTCGAGCCAAGAGAAGGGCGGAGAAGAAGATACTGCGTAGAAATAAGATGGCGTACGCAGTCTCCCAGATCAAGAGAATCGAAGAGTATCGCGATCGAAACAACATCCGGAGATTTTACAAGAAAGCGAAGTAACTGGCAGCTGGCTTTAAGACCGGAAGGCAGGCTCTTTGAAACAGCGACGGAAATTTAGTCACCGAAGGGAATAGTAGATGTATTACTGCAGCACATCCAACAGCTGCTAAATGGGCATCATGTAGAGAGAGTAATAGAGCGAGAAGAGAACCCACTTCCTGTCAATGATCAACAGATTTTGCTTCCCAGTGTAGAAGAGGTTGGCTTAGCTAATAGAATAAGCTTAAGAGAGATAAGGCCGTCAGCTCTGATGGCTTACCAGCGAAGCTATTCAAATCCGGTGGTGATGTTTTGGTTGGGCACATGCACCAAATCATCAACCAAAAATGGGTGGAAGAAATCATGCCCGATGACTTGACTATCAGCACCATCTGCCCCATCTGCAGAAAATGCCATTCTATCTTGCAAGAACAATCCAGGTATATCCGTGTTTTATGTCGCATATAAGATCCTATCCAACGTACTGTGTGAACGTAGCAAGCCGTTCTTGTAACACACTAATCGGCATATACCAGTGTGGCTTCTGGGGAAAATAGTGCGATGGGCAGGTGTTAACAAGGAAGGCACTATCTTCAATATATCAATCCAGCTGGGGTATACGGACGATATCGTCATCATCGGCCGTTCCCAGTGTACCTTGTTAGAGGCTTTTGCGGCGATTAAAGAACAGGCAAAATTGGTTGGTCTCGAAGTAAATAAGGCCAAAACCAAGTACATGCTATCAGCAAACAAACATCCGTCCAACGCCTAGGACAAAACGTCACTGTTGATAGCAATACCTTCGAGGTAGTGAAGGAGTTCATACAACATCAACTCCACGAATGACACATTAGTGGAGATCCGACGGAGAACTGCCTTAGGAAACCGCCCGCTGGTACTTCGGTTTAGCGAAACAAATGGGTTCAAAACTCGCCACTCAAAGAACAAAATGAATGCTCTATAACCTTCTTTCTGACAGTCCTGCTTTATGGTACCGATTGCTTAGCGATATGTAGAAAAGGGGAGCTAATATTGGGTTTTTTTTAAAGAAAAATACTCCGTCGGAGATTCGGTCCTGTGTGGGAGAAGATACAACCTCGAACTCTATGAGCTGTACCAAGATGTGGATTTAGTCCAAAAAGCTAAATCAAGTCAACTACTTGGGCTCGGTCACATTTGGCGGATGGACAGTAATGCTCCAACCAAGAGGATCTTCTATTCATAGCCTCCAGGTTCGAGAAGGTAAGGAAGGCCGAACCTCCGTTTTAAGGACCAAGCCATTGCAGATACCAGAGCGCTTGGTCTGGAGAACTGGGAGCAGTGTACTCGATATCTTCTAGCCCTAATTTCCTTATCGCCCGCGCTGTGTAGCTATTACATTATAAGGGTATTCAAAAATCTCTTTAGTGCGAGTACATTATTAAACAAAAAAAAAAATCGCAGAGACGAAAGGCTGCAGTGTCTGAGGCAGAGACTCTCCACGGGTCGTTAAGTAAGTTAGTAAGTGTCTACGGCACGTAGTTCTCTCTGGAAGATACTGGTACATTTGCCCATGGATTCGTAGTATTTAGTTGCTAACCCAAACACTCCTGCCCCAGCTCCTTCATCGTTTCTTTATCAGTCTGTGTACCAAGTTATCGTGTGGTTGCTCAGCTTATAAATAAATTGTGGATTCATCACTTTAATCGTTATAACTGCTGACTCTCGTGTGGAAATTCTTTTCGAAGTTAATTTTCCTAGTTTCATCCCGGGCTATGGACAGAAGTGACCGTTTTTAGACTCAGACATCATATTCTTTTGAATCGATCCATTCCTCTCTTTCATTTCCTTTTTTTGCCATCCTTAGGACTACAATATCTTCTGAGTCAGTTACCTTGATGTCGAGGGATGCCAAAAGACCCGGCTGCAGTTGGGCAAGTACGCATTCCTCCGGTGATGCACAGGCATGCCAGTCCTTACATACGTAAATGTACAGCTCAGTTTGTTGTTTTGCTTATTAGCATCTTTTGTTTGTCGTTATTGCTTTCTACAAGTTTCGGTATTTCTGCAATCTCTGAGTGAATTTAGCAGCACACCCCCAAGTTTGAGAAGCTAAATGAAGTAACTTGCAAAACAAAGAAACAGGCATAATGGCGTAGTCGAAAGTTTAAAACAGGCACCCAAATTCCATTGAAATGTTTTTCTCTTTTCGTTTAAATTAATTTTAAATTTCTATAGCTCAAAATGAATAACCCGTTTGCACAAAGTGGGTGGATGCTCAACCGAACGACACGCCGTCATTCGAAGATAAAAATTATCATTTTATATTTTGAAGGGTTCCACCTGCTTCTGAATTCTTCAATAATATCCATAAATTCTACAGCCATTCCAATGCCGTTCTTGTTGCGGTCAGCGATCTTTTTTAGTTTTTGCATGATTATCCTATGCTACGTTTTCAAAAACAGATAAGCCGAAATACATAATAGATAAATGATTAAAAATAAATTAATTTGGATATTTTCTCTAAAACTGCTTTATCCGCTATCAAATTTATACACAAAATTTCCAACCGCTCCCTGACTCTTAATTTACAGCACCCAACGTATTTTGTGACGTCTAGAGCTGAGGCGAGTTTATATTCACAAACCAAACTGTACATGCAAACATTGATTATTTCTAAATAAATATTTAATCGTGTGTTTACACCGAGCGCTAAACCCATAATTAAATTAAACTATACCCTAAAACCAGGGCCGGATTTAGAGGTCTGGAGGCCCTGGGGCAACAAATGAGTGTAGGATCCCTGGCTTATTATTTTCCAAATAAAATGAACAATGTTTTTCAGTATAATGTTTAATAATTTGTTGGAAATCCAAGTAAATTATCTTTTTTTGTTTTTTTGTTTGTTTTGTGTTGTGTGTAAAAAATCATCGAAAGACATTGCAGAGAGCTATACTCTATCCAACAAAAATTGTCAGTACAGGGAAGTTAGGATGTTTTTCTCTCAGTCTGGTTGCAATTACTTACATAAATCGGTCCCTCTTTAAAGCTCTCACAGAGTTGCCGTAGTGTGTATGATAATTCGCCATAGCACAGAGAGCAATTCTATTAGGGTTACCATCTTCCTATTTAAAACAAAAATATTGCGGAACGAAAGAAATTCCGTTTACCTTTTTCCTTTTCTGGTAAGATAATAATAGGCGGGTTTTTTTAAGGGTATCTCCAGTAGATCAACAAAATATATAAATTTCGTAACAAAAAAAAAATCAAAACGAAATATATCACTGTAATCCAATTTATTCATTATAAATACAGTCGAAACTCGATTATCCGGGATGGTCGGGTTGTGTGACAGACTGGTTGTGGTGGGTTGTATGCGAATTTTAGGAAAATCACAACAACAATTCCTTGGTACGACAGTGGTTTGGTTTTTATTTCAGTGACAATTCTTGCGTTTGAGTGCCGTGAGAGTATCTACGGGCACCACTGGTAGATAAAAAGCTCCTCCAGCATGTAATGACAATTTTTGTTGGATAGAGTATAGTACGCGAGGGATGCTTCCGCAATAGTGATGGACTTTAACTCATCTAAAAAAAACTCCCGGGCGACTGACATTCGCCATCCCGAATGAGATTGCGCCTAGTCGACAATTTGTTTTTAAACTATTTGATGAATTTAAGAGATAAATTCGCCGTTTGTCGGATTTCTAAACTTTTTTTTTGTTTGCTAACTCTTATAGATCAAGAGGTTTTACCCGTCTCAATCTCCTGATTGCATTGTCATTATTTAAAAGTTCTGTTATGTCTGTGTTTACGTGGTTGAGAAGCCTACTTCTGTGATTTTGAGCAACTTTCTTAACTTCATCTTCAACCATTTCAACATTTAGATCTTTATGCAGATCGGCATTGCGTATGTACCAAGGTGCATTAACTATGTTCCTTAAAACTTTATTGTGGAAAACCTGAATTGTTTGTAAATTTGTTTGGCATGTGCATGCCCACAACTGGAGCCCGTAGGTCCATACCGGTTTCAGAACTTGCGTGTATAGCAATAGGTTAGGTTAGGTTTATGTGGCTGTCGGCAGAAGCCGACACACTTAGACCAATTTAGGTCCATTGTGATACCACGTATATTATCTACCTCAACTCTGTAGATGGGACTGGCCAACGACACGCGGTTGTTCTCAAACGGTCCCCCATCTACGTACTAACCGCGCCCAACGTCGTTTAATTACGGTGATCTGACGAGAACCGATTAACTCGACGTGGTATGGTCGTTGGTTGTATAGCAATAACTTATTGTAGTTAGACAGGGATGAGTATCTCCCAATAAGTCAATGCATTTTACATTACGTGCGCTTTCCAACGCACTTTAGCGGCTAGAGTCATGCCTAGATATTTGGCTATGTTTGAATATTCCACAACATTGTTGTTAATGTAGACTGGAATGTGTGGTACGTTTTTATACGTAAAATTAATATGGACTGACTTAACGTCATTTAATCTAATCTGCCATTTCTTAGTCCATTCTGAAATATTGTTTATTGCTGTTTGAAACTTTTTTGTTGCTATTTCGACAGTAAGGACTGCTGTGTCATCTGCAAAAGTAGCTATGGTGGTTTCTTCACTTTCAGGCAGATCGCTAGTGAAAAGTAGGTATAGAACTGGACCTAGCATACTGCCTTGCGGTACACCAGCTTTAATCTCTCTTAATGTTGAGTACTCTGTATCTTGTTTAATTCTGAAGAATCTATCTGATCTTTGACGTTAGGCAAAAAGGTCTTAAGTCAGAAACTGCAGTTTTTCGTTAAACCGAATTTAAACTATTTTAATTATTTGCAAATCGGGATTAAATTAATTATTACGATGGGAAGCAGTTGTGCTAAACTTAAGTCGTTAATAACAAACGAAAGAGAACAAAAAATTGAGTTAAACCCAATCAAAAACCCAAAATGCAATTTTTTGACTGAAGACCTTTTTGCCTAACGTTAAAGTATAAGACTCCAGAATGGTCGCATACTGAGTTGCTTTTGTAATTTGTGTATCAGTCCTTTGTGCCAGACTTTATTGAAAGCTTGTGCTATATCTGACAGCCAAGCAGCCATAAAGGCTCTTGACGCCTACGTTATCAAGTCAAAACTCGTGTGGGAATGCCTACACGGACTAAATAGACTAGACTCTCTGGCACAAAAGGGACAGAGGAACCCTTCATAGGACCTGAACCCATCTGCGGGGTAGAAGAACACACTATACGCGAAGAGTTTAGGAGGCTGGAGGAAGAAACAAGGGCGAAAACCTTTCTTAACCTCCAAGGTCTGAGGCAAGCAAAGAAACTCTTACGAAATTACAACCAAAAGAGATTCAAGGCTTGTATCGGCCTTAACAAAAACAACCTAAGAATCCTAACAGGCAGGTACCAAATAACAGACAAGGACATACAAACCATGGACCCACAGCTCATTCTTAGATTCATCAAAGAAACTGGACTGGACGCTGTGCTCTAAGGAGTGTGACCTGCCAAGGAAAAAACCAGAGCAATTCCTCGATACGCTTCACAAAAGAAGTATATAGAGAGGGCTCTGAAAGAGGTCACGAACCTCTCCGAGGTACAAGCAGAGGACACAATAGACCAATAGGTCGCAGTGTAACATACCCTAACCAATATTATTATTATTATTGTGCTATATCAAGAAATACTGTAGAGCACTCATTTTTCTCTTCAAATGCTTTTTCGATTCTATCTGTGATTCTATGCACCTGATCAATGGTAGAGTGCTTATTTCTAAATCCAAATTGGTGAATTGGGACTAGCAATTTTGCATCTATTATTTTTTTGTAGACGTTTTACCAGCACTTTTTCGAATAACTTGGACAACATTGGTAGAATAGTAAATTATCTTAAAAAGACATACATATATAAAAAAAAGAAGAATTATATGAAATTATATTAAATCCTTGATGATTTCGCTGAAATCCAGTTCCGCAGTAAATCGCTTTCAATGCTGAGTATAGGGATAGCTTTGATAGACGGTTTTGTCCCATCATAGTTCCAAGTCTATTTTTTATAATTTTCATTTTTGAAAATTAGCGCTCTCCAGTGCAATTAGACGCCATCAAAACTAAATACATTCTGAGTCCAATTTCAATGTTTGGGAATGTAACTCTCATCTTAGTATACTTTCACCAATGAGAAACACATAGCTGATCAATAACTCGGATACTTTGAATTTCTCTTTTGGTGACAGATTTGCGTCTTGTGCTTTCATATAATCGAGTGGATTCAACCTCACACTTCTTGTTCTGGTGCATGATTGTACATATTGGTCAGTACTACATATTTCTTTGGCTGCTTTCTCTTATTGATAAATCGTCTCTTTTGGATTCAACGAATGATTTCAATGATTCTAATGCACGCATTGCAGACTAAACAATCATTTTCGGGTCCTGCAACATTTTCTTGTAGCTTCGAATCGCTCTAAGATGTCGTTCCAAAAAATAGCAAATAGAGCGGTTTCGAGACAAGTCATCTTTTATAAAAAGGTTTGATGCTTCATTCCTCACGGTGTCTTTTTGCTCCTTATCAGAAGATATCCTGGTTAGAGCTCCTTCGATTTCAGAATAACCATCGACAATAGCTTTCGTATCTTCCGCTCGACAAGAATAACGAGTATCGCTAAGTTTTTTTAAAACATTAAATAGGCGGACAATTCTTCTGCAATAATTTTTCAGTCAGAATTTGGTATCGCTCTGCACTTGCTGTGAAAATCGTACACTCGTCGCCACAAGAATTGGACACCATGTACACTCTATTTGCAATTGCTCATAACTCGAAAGCGGAATGATAAAATAATGATCCGTTATCTTTGTCCAACTCTTCCTCTTTCTCTGTGACAAAATTGCAGGTGCTGGAAAAGAGCCGTTATATGTTTTTTCCGCTTTATGTTAACATTCGTTGGAATTAAAACAACATTTTTGGGCCACTTGAATAGAACATGCATTTAGTTTGATCGTTATCTTTGGCACGCGGACTCATATTCTTTGTTGATCGATTTTATTTGTTAACTTCGACTAATTAAATTAAAAAAAAAACTTAAAATGGGTCGAGGACAAGCATTAACCGAGGCGGAAAAAGGACAAATCAAAGCTTACAAGGGCACTGGCTTATCTATTGCCAAAATAGCTAAAAAATCGAGAGGAGCCGACACGTTATATCCACATTTCTAAGTAATGAGTACGAAAATGGAAAAAAACATGAAAGGCCGGACACACAGGGTGCTTACTAATGCGGAAAAGCGACTTATTTTCAGAAAAGCGTGAAATTCTCACGACTCTTTGGCAAAAATCAGGGATAAATGCGGTGTCAAGGTAAATCTTACAACTATGCGTCGTGTTATTTCGAAAGCTAAACATCTAAAAAGACTGAAAATCAAGAAGAAGCCACCTCTCAACTCGGTTCGAAAAGAGCAACGCCTCAGTTTTTGTTGCGCACATGTGACTGACTTCGGAGTGGCATAGAGCAGTCTTCTCCGACGAAAAAAAAATTAATTTGGAAGGCCCCGATGGCTATAGTATAGCTACTATTTCCATGACCTCCGCAAAGAAACACATTATTTGGGCCGGATGCATAGCAGAGTTGGAGGTGTGATGGTGTGGGGCGCCATTTCCTATTATGGAACCTGTCAACCACAATGAATGCGTTGTCTTTCAATGGCATTTTTGAAAAACGTCTTTCCATACTTTCATACCCTTTTTGGACCTCTGCCGTGAATTTATCAACATGATAATGCGCCAATACATAGATCTCGGGTAGTTAAAACCTATATATCGAGAGCCAGAATGTGGAGCTATTAAGCTGGCCGCCCTGTTCTCCGGATTTAAATATCATTGCAAATGTTTGGGGATGGCTGACACGTCAAGTATACGGATCAGGACAACAATATTCGAGTATACCCGAACTAACCCAAGCCATCGAATTAGCTTGGAGCTCGATTTGACTGAATAGTTTGGCTAATTTGTATCCATCCCTGCCAAACCGGACGTCTGAAGTTTTGGATCAGAAAGGTGGCTGAACACACTATTAAATTTTTTTTTTTTTTTTAATGTAAAATATTCCAATTACCTATCTTAAATTTAAGTTATTTTTGTAATAAAAAAAATCAGAAATCTCTAAAATGTTTTTTTTTATTAAAGTGTCCTATTCAAGTGGCGCAAATTATCGTCCCGCATTTTGCCGGTTTTTGGTTGATAATATTTTATTAAAACTTAAAGCTTTAGCATTGAATCTTCCTTTTGATCAAATTACAGCAATTTTAATCAACTTTAATTTACAAAAAAAAAGTCTCTAGCATGCTTGGTTTGGGAGCAATGAAGGATAGAAATCAGACGTAAGGGGTGTCCTATTCAATTGGCGAAGAGTGTATAACAAATTCCGAACGAACGAAGAATTGAACAGTCGATAGACCTTCTCACGACAACGTCAGTGTCAAATGAACACAAAAAAAAACCAATAAATAAAAAACAAAAAAAAGACAAACAGCTGAATGAAATGAAGGAAAACAATGGCAAATTTGCATGGCGGGAAATACGTTCTTCGCGAATATTTCCTAAAATGTTTATAACAAAACCAATTTTAACAAAAAAAAGTTCCGGAACTAAGAAGGAATACCCAAACCACGTTTTGGAATATTAAAAAGTTAACATTATAATATGATTGTGTACAAAAAATAAAACTGAAAAAGTGAGAATCGCGTAGTTGTGCCAAAATATGTTTTTGTTGCGAATATCTCGTAATAAGTTTATATTAAAGCTAATTATAACAAAAACAAATTTCCAGACCTAAGAAGGAGTATCCAAACAATATTTTGGAATACTAAAAAGTTAACAATTTATTAGGATTCTGTACAAAAAATAAAAGTGAAACCGTGACAATCGCGTTGTGGCAAAAAATATTTTTCTTTGGGAGCAAATAAGTTGAAAAGTTTTCTAAACGTAGATTATTCAGACACATTTTTCAATTTTTGGCGAACAGGTTTCCAACTAAATTGAGAGAATGAGCACAACATGGTACAAACACCATTAAAAGATTTTTCTCCAAAATAAGACCCTGCATTCCTTTCTATTTACCACTCATGCTTACAGCATTGTCATATGATTGGCCGCGGCAATCCAAAATGTCTATTTGATGGCCACCTAAAATTTTTAGTAAAGCGTTTGCTATGGCCTCGCCGGTATGGCCGCAGTTTGGTAGAAAGGTGAGAAATCTTTCTTTTGGCATCGATCCTTCAATATAATCTAACAACAATTTTTATTTTATTCAATTCTGGCTCGCCAAGGCGATTTAATAGGGGGGCCCTTCGACCTTAAACATCTTTTGTACCGTATGGGCCAGAAAAATTTTAAACTATGTAGTAGAATTTACTTTCCGTGTGAAGCGGACAATTTTACCAGTAGAAGAATTCTTTATCTCCTCGGAGCTGATTTGCTCCCTGAAAAAGATCTTCTTTCTAATTCCATTAAGCGCTGGACATTTACATAAAATGTGTTCAGCTGACTCGTCCTCTTCAAGACAGAGTCGGCACTCAGGAGAGTCTGCTTTTATCATTTTGCTTAGATGATATCTTAAACCATGGTGACCAGTAAGGTAACCTACTAAGTTTTTGATATCATGCCTGCTTAGGTTTGGTTTGGGCATTTGATTGAATGGCTCGTTTGGCCTGTCTTAGACCTGGGATGCTTTCCCAAAGATAGATACATTTTCTATGTTCCCAGATTTTTATTGCTGCCGTTGCTGCTGATATAGGAGTGCGGTTGCTGCTGATGTATGAAAGGTGTTTCTGAACCTTTTCTAGCCAGTTCGTCGGCCTTTTCGTTACCTTCTACCTCGACATGAACCGGAACCAACCATAATTTGGTCTTGTTTCTTAATCTGATTGTTTGAAGGGTATTAAAGCAGTACATGACTGATTTGAATGGTATGCGAGCTAAGGGCGTTTATAGCTGCTTGACTATCCTTGAATATATGGATGATTGCGCCTTTTATGCCAGATGAATAAATCAGGCTGGCGCATTCCTGAATGGCTTGGAGCTCTGCTTGAAATACGCTGGGACTTTTTCCGATGGGTATCGTAAAGCGTTTATTTGGTCCGTATATTCCCGCTCCTAACCCCGTTACCATTTTAGAACCATCCGTATCCCACTTTATGCCGTTGTGGCTGTTTGGTGGGTTATTGCTAGCCCATGCTTCTCTTTGGGGATCTTGGTGGAGAAACTTTTGTGGAAGCATAGTGTTTTTTTGAATGCGGTTTGTGACCGCGCAGTTCATGTTAAGTTCTGGCAGTTCCTCGAGAAGGGTTTTAAGTTCCGGATGGTCGTTAAGCCTTATCTCGTTTAACTGTATTAAACTTGTTGCACTGCGGATCGCCACTTTTTGAATATATAGGTATGTGGAGAGGTGTTAAACTCTATCCAACAAAAATTGTCAGTACAGGCCTTATGGATGAGCTTTTTTTCTACCAGTAGTGCCTGTAGGGTGGCGACGGTGTAGAGGTTAGTGTATTGGCTTGTTACCCATGCGGTGCAGGTTCAATCCCCATGGGGAACAACAACATACGCCACCCATTCACATCCCTCTATACCAAAAGGAGGATTTCTGCCTGGTAGTGCAATGGACCGTTACCGAGCCTGAGTGCTCTGGGATTTGGATTTCCTTTTTTTTATAAAAAAAAGTGTCTGTAGAAACTCTCACGGCAATCAAACGCAAGAATTGCTACTGAATTAAAAACCAAACCACTGTCATACCAAGGAATTGCTGTTGTAATTTTCCTAAAATTCGCATACAACCCACCACAACCAGTCTCGAACACAGCCGAATGGGAATGAGCATGATCGTCTTGTGTTCGCTTGCTATTATCATCCACCAAAATAAGCAGTGTGTGTGACTGAAGCACATCAGAAGTTTTTCTATAGATTTTGTCAAAGAACTTTCGGTTTTGGTGCTTTTGAGAACGAATTATTACGTGGGGTGTTGCCATTCGGCTTTAATTTGATTGTATTTGTATTGTACAGCTGTTTAGGTAGGTATATGACACTGCGTCGTGGTTATATACATAATATTGTATTCTAATTGCCTGATTGTGTCTACCTTTCACAATATACATATATCGGAAAGGACTGGGAAAAGTTTTTAGAAAATCTTGCTGATTGAGTTTATGTCGCAAACTGTTTAAATAAAAAAAAACACATAAATACATCCTTTCATCTCATTATGTACCTGTTTGTATGATGTCTTTGATTTTCCGATGAATGACGCCTGTTTTGCCAATGAATTCCCAAAAGGAAGATCTCAAGTTAGGTAGGGTTGAAATCATACGATCGGTTGCTTGAAATCGTTAAACGTTAAAAAAGCCAAGCATGAAACATACGTCGTGGATGAAATGTCTTGAAATGCGGGACATAAATTGCTTCGCTTGCCGCTTTATCACTGTGACCTTAATCCAATAGAATTGGTTTGGGCTCAAGTGATAGGGTTTGTAGCAAGCCAAAACAAGTCATTTAAAATGGCTGAAATAAGAGACTTACTAACGACAGCACTTACAAGGGTTGACAAGGAAAAATGTCATCGATGTGTCCAACACGTTGAACAGGTTATTGAGCCAAATATGTGGGAAATGGACGTTTTTGCCGAGGAAGCAGTTGAAAGGTTAATAATAGATCTAATTAACGAGATCAGAAGCGGCAATTACTTATCGGATTAGTTGAGTAGTGATATTAGAAATTTGTATTTTGTGTTTTACAATATTTATAATGAATAAATTGGATTACAGTGATATATTTTTCGTTTTGATTTTTTCTTTGTGTTACGAAATCTATATATTTTGTTGGTCTACTGGAGATACCCTTAAAAAACGCGCCTATTATTATCTTACCAGAAAAGGAAAAAGATAAACGAAATTTATTTCGTTCCGCAATATTTTTATTTTAAATTGGAAGATGGTAACCCTAATAGAATTGCTCTCTGAGTTATGGCGAATTATCATACACACTACGGCAACCCTGTGAGAGCCTTAAAGAGGGACCGATCTATGTAAGTCATTCCAACCAGACTGAAAGACAAACATCCTAACTTGTCTGTACTGACAATTTTTGTTGGATAGAGTATAGTCCTGTTATTGCCTCTATTGCAGCTGTTGGACAGGTTCGCCGGAATTTGAATTATTGTGTCCCCTGTTTTGTGAAGGCCCCTTTTTTGGAGGCCCAGGGCTGTAGCTACGGCTGTCCTTCCCTAAATCCGGCACTGCCTAAACCTGCTGCAAATCTTGAGTATTACCATATAAATTTTAGTGTGGAAACGTAGCGTATTTTTTTCGGGAATCGAGAAAACAAATACCCATCAGCAGCTTTCTGAAATTAGCAAAATATTTATTTAAATCATTTACAATTTATGACCTTAACTTAAGTTTAAAAAAGTAATTCTGTCCAGTTTGTCATACCTACATATTATGTACATAAACATACGTATAAACAAACGTGATATTGCCCCATTCGAATTCGAAAAAAGCCAGATAAAATCATAGCAGCATACTTAACTAGCGTTGCAATAAAAAATTCAAATAAGATCACAGCGTAAACAACAACAAGCCAGAACAGGCAAATCACCGTGCCGCTGCCGCTACCGCTACCGCCACGCCACAATCGCGCAGTTTGACTTAACTTAGTGATGAAAGCACACTTTTGTGCCTGCTGCCACTGTCAGCGCCATTAGCTCGGCGTGACACTACAAAAGTGCTAATAAACGAACTTAATGTATTATTGTATCTGGGTGGTGGAAAAATTTCCATTCATCTTCGGGCGGACGCGTGTTTGGTACATCGTAGTAGAGTAGGCTTAAATCGGTTCCTAACTCATAGAACAAACATCGATCAGTCAGACGACGCCAAACATGCACAACTTCACGACAACAGCCGAATGGAAATTTTTCGCAACAATCTTCGACCCCCTCCCGATCGCAGTGTCGCACCAGCACTTGTAGTAAAAATAGATTAGCAGGCGGTGGAATACGTGACGGACGGATCGTTACTTCTCTGATCAGCCAGTAGTAGGTTCATTACCACGTTTGTAATGGAAATTAGCTTCTGCCTGTTCTTGACGTCAAATCATAAAATATGTCTCTAGATCGCGGCGATCGCGCCGTCCCAGCTAACAAGATAATAATGAATTGCGGATTGCGAGTGTAATTCATACGTATGGTGCTGTTGTTGAGACTGGTGCGACTCTGGTCCTGGTTCGCATCAATGAAAAACAAAATAGCTACAATGCAGCTTATCTACCTAACACCTATCACGCGTGTGACTTTGGTTAATATTTTCTTATCACCGAGTGGGGTAATAAATACATAATATTATATTGCAAAAAGTCTCCGGTACGTCGAAGCACGTGCCATTTCGCAAATATACAAAACTGACTTCCCTGTATACATACAATAAAGCAACCGGAGTTGCTGGTGCCTTATCAGCTGACTGCTGCCTGCTCTATCAGGCGATCGTGTCAAATGTTGACAAATCCACAACATATCGTTTATAAGTGAACCGCAGATTATACGGAGCTTGTGGCTTATTTTCGATTTTCGTAACAAAAAATAAGGCCAATAGGGGTGAACTAAGTCAAAGTCCGTAGCGGCTGCTGACGCACGAGATCGCAATCGCAAAATTAGGTTCCGCGAATCTCTGTATTTTTTGAGCTCCCATCAGACTGTATCGAACAAATAAATTTTGTTCAGCAGTCGGAAAACGAAGTCCGGGGAGTAGGTAGGCACTAGGTATGCATAGGTCAGACGTTTCTTGCCGGCGATAATCGTTTAGCAAGATAGACATATCTAAATTAGTATATTCGTGACTCATGACAGCAATTTCTTAATATGATTTCGAGTTTCATCAAAACAGTAATTTCGATGAATAGTAATGGGAAGCAATGACGTTTGCTTTTCATAGTGTCTCTATGATGTCATTGTGATAAGAAAACACGAGAATGTAGGATCTTTATGGCAGGTGACGGTTATTTCCCAAAGCCACCAATGACCAATTAACTCCGAAGTGGTGATTCAGAGGACTTGATTGCGTTAATTAAACAAGCTGTGAGTGAATTTCATCAGACTTGCTGACAGGCATCGTAAGCTGGCAGTTCGCCAATCTGTGATTAAGTGTATTCGCACACAATGAGTTCTGCAGGTTTCTGCTGCGTCATAAACCAGGTTCATGCAAAATTTGAGGCAATTCGCAGTGTGGAGCACAACTTTCTATTGAAGATGGCCAGTTTAATGTGCAGCAACGAACAAATTTGTAAAGCGTGTCTCATTACAGATTTCCGGATTTCACCATGTAAAGTACGAATAGAACAAACAGTTTGAAAAGATTTTAAGACCTTTCTTTTTTAATCATAAGTAGAGGTGTTTTTTCTCCACAAGAAAGGAGACCCTCTAAACTGCGCCAATTATAGGGGCATCAGTCTCCTGAATACTGCCTATAAGATCATGTCTGCTGTACTGTGTGGACGCCTGAAACCATTCGTCAACGACCTGATTGGTCCCTACCAGTGCGGTTTTAGGCCCGGTAAGTCCACGGCCGATCAGATATTCACACTACGGCAGATCCTGGAAAAAACCCAAGAAGTAAAAATCGATACCCACCATCTTTTTATCGATTTTAATCCGCATAATGACAGCATCTATAGAGACGAGCTATACGGAGCCATGTCTAGTTTTGGCATCCCTGCTAAATGACGATAGAGAACGCCCGCTGCTCCATAAAAGTCGGAAACAATCTCACCGAGACCCTTGATGGCAGAAAAGGATTTTGACAAGGTGAAGCGCTCTCATGGGACTTCTTCAACATCATAGATTTTTTTTTTGTTTGTCGGGGTGCGAGACTTTCTAAACTGGAGCACTCAGATTCAATACTGGTCCATTGTACTACCAGGCAGACACACCACATTTTACTGTGAGAATTTACTCGTTTTCCTAAGAAAAACGAGAAGGCGCTTCAATGATAAGGAGCTTGAGAAAATTGTGCGAAACTCGCAAGCCAACTCTAGAGGCACAATTTTCCAAAAGTCTATGCAAGTACTGACCACATTGACACAATTGGCAGAACACAGCGAGCTGTCACTGGTGCGTTTGCAAGAATTAGCACAGAAGCGACAAAAATGGGTTTAGTGGTGAATGAGTGCAAAACAAAATGTATGATTTCAACAAGAAGGGACACACAATATCGGACAGAACGTCACGATATAATTTTGAAATGAAACGAAGAATTACACTTGCCAGCCGCTGTTTCTTTGGCCTAAGACGGCAATTAATTAGTTAGGCCTTGTCAAGAAAAACTAAGGAGACTATATATAAGATCCCCATCATCCCAGTCCTGCTCTACGGCGCAGAAACGTGGACATTAGCAAAAGCGGATGAAGATTTTCTTGGTCGTTTGGATCGCAAAATTTTTCGAGTGATTTTCGGTCCCGTTTGCGTTGATGGGCTTTGGAGGAGGAGATTTAACAGCGAACTCTACGAGCTGCTAGGACATGTAGAGCGAATGGACACCAGCGCTCCGGCCCGAAGAGTCTTCGATTCCAACCCGGAGGGACAACGCAGTAGAGGAAGACCTCGCCTTAGGTAGCGCGCGCATGGAAGTTGACCTCAACCAACTTGGAGTGCGCAAGTGGAGGCAGTCAGCCAAAGATCGTGCTAACTGGAGATGAGTATTTATTGAGGCCCAGGTCCACCCCGGACTGTACGCCACCTAAGTAAGTAAGTAAGTAAGAAGAAGTTTTTTCTGCAACTCAGTATTAACTCACTCTTTGAGATCAGAAAAACGAGTAAAGGTCACTCAGAACTCAGCTTTGGTTTCTTCGATTGACCAACGTTAATGGGGCTTAACGTTTTAAAATGTTTTTTGTTTATACCCTATTCTAAGGGTATATTCATTTTGACGCATAGTTTGTAACATACCTTAATATTGCCCGTAGACCCCTAAAAGTTACTATATTTATGATCAGCACCGATAGTAATGTCGATTTAGCCATCTCCGTCCGTCCGTCCGTCCGTCTGTCGGCAAAAATTAGGCCTTCAAACTGGGCTGAAATTTTAACCATATACTCTCTAGGGTCCCAAAATAATCAACTTTACGAATTTTTGAAATCCGCCCACAGACACGCCCACAAACTCAAAAAAACGCGAATTTTGAGCTAGAAAGCTGATATTTTTTATATATGATCTATGACTCCTAAAACTGCTCGGGAGATAAAATTTTCAAAATCCGCCCACTGACACGCCCACAATTAAATAAAACAATTTTATTGAAAAACCAAAGTTTGAGCTAGGGAGCGCTTTTTTTTTACAAAATCTTCGTTTTTTTTTATAAAATCCCTTAAATGTTAACCATAACCATACTTAGACTTTTCTCACGCCCACTTATAAGGGATAGGAATAAGAATAGGGTATCCAACATTTCGCCCAAGCGGACTTGTAGCCCGTCCCTATGTTTTTTTTTTTTGTTTGTTTAGGGTGGCGGTAGAGCCCGGGGTGGACCTGGGCCTCAACCAACAAGCGTCTACAGCCAGCACGATCTTTGGCCAGCTGTCTCCAGTTTCGCACGCTAAGTTGGTTAAGGTCCTCTTCCACTTGCGTGCGCCACCTGAGTCGCGGTCTTCCTCTACTGCGCCGTCCCTCGGGTGTGGATTCGAAGATCTTCCGGGCCGGAGCATTCACGTCCATTCGCTCTACATGACCCAGTCACCTCAGTCGTTTGACCTTCACTTTTCTGGCTAAGTCGATGTCGCCCGTACAGTTCGTCGTTGCATCTCCTCCTCCATTCACCGTCTATGCAGACGGGACGGGACAAAACAACCAAGAGTGACCTCATCCGCTTTTGCTAGGGAAGGATTGGGATTATTAAGGTCTTATAATCGGTCACTTTAGTTGTTCGAGAGATTGCTTTGCTACTCAATTACTTTGTTAGCCCAAAGAAACAGCGATTGGCAAGAGTTATTCTTCGTTTAATCTCAGCGCTGGCGTCATTGCCTCAGTGCATTGCGGAGCCTAGGTAGACAAAGTCCTGAACCAAAGTTATATCTGTCTATAGTGACATTCTGTCCGAGACGTTGGTGTTGGATGTCCTTTCTTGATGACAGCATACACTTTGTCTTGCCCTCATTGATCGCCAGACCCATCTTCGCCGCCTCCGTCTCAATACTCAAGAACGCAGCAGAGACATCCCGCTGCGTTCTGCCCATTATGTCGATATCGTGGGCGTAGGCAAGTAGATGCACGGACTTTTGAAAGATAGTGCCTCTGGTGTTAGCATTTGAGTTTTGCACTTTTCTTTCAAGAACGATGTTGAAGAAGTCACATGACAGCGCATCGCCTTGTCTAAATCCTTTTTTGACATCGACGGTCTCGGTGAGTTCTTTACCGACCTTGATGGAGCAGCGTGCATTCTCCATTGTCATCCTGCACAAACGGACAAGTGTGGCAGGGATGCTAAAACTACTCGTAGGCATTGCTCTGTATAGCTCGTCTCTATAATATTGCTGCCATAGGCGGTCTTAAACTCGATGGAAAGGTGGCGGATATCGATGTGGACTTCCTGGGTTTTCTCCAAGATCTGCCGCAGTGTGAATATTTGGTCGATGGTAGACTTTCCTGGCCTGAAGCCACACTGATAGGGAATAATCAGGTTGTTGACGAAAGGCTTCAGGAGTTCACTCAGCACGGCAGATAAGAGCTTGTAGATGAGTTGGTAACCAGGTCATCGCCTGCCGCTTTGAAAAGCTCGGCGGCTAGGCCATCTGCTCCAGCGGCTTTCTTGGACTTAAGCTTAGATATGGCTATCTTTACTTCGTCCAGGTCGGGTGGACGGAATTGTTGGTCTTCATCGTCCAGGTTGAATGGTGCATTCTGCCTGACAGTGGGATTTAGTTCGTCATCGCCGTTAAACAGTCTGCAGAAGTAGTTCTTCCATATCCTCAGCATCGACTGCGATTCTACTATGATGTTCGCTTGTTCGTGCTTACAGGCTTCGGTTCGGGCTATGCAGCCTTGGCAGGTTCTTTTTACCCTTTGGTAAAACTTCCGAACCTCATTCCTGCTGTAACATCTCTCTATTTCCTCGATCGCGAGCTTCTCGTGCTCTTTCTTTTTTTTCCTGAGAAGCCGGTATTCGTCTCTTCTTTTCTGCGCGTAGAGTTCACAAGCAGCCCTAGCCCTGGTCCTTCTTTGCAGCTCCGCTTTGTATGCCCCTTGTTTCGCTGCATGTGATTGCCGGCACTCGTCGTCAAACCAGGGGTTTCGTTGTGGTGACCGTGTGAAACCAAGCACCAAGCTTTTTGGCAATGTTGCCACTGATCTTCAATACTTGATGCTTGCTTTATGGAACCTCTTGAGAGATTGAGAGAGACTCGATCGGAGAAGCATCTGGTAATCTCTTGCGATTTTAGCCGTCCGACGTCAAACTTCCTCACAGTATTTACTTCTCTTGGCGATGTTCGGGATATCCGAAGGCGTACCTTGGCTAAAACAAGGTAGTGGTCCGAGTCAATATTGGCCCCTCGGTACGTTCGAACATCCATAATACTGGAGGAGTGCCTTCTGTGGATCGCAATGTGGTCAATCTGGTTGATGGTTGGTTGATCGGGAGATTTCCATGTACCTTTATGAATATCGAGATCCGGGAACCGCGTACTTGCTATGACAACATTTCGCCCCGCCGCGAAGTCGATCATCCTAAATCCGTTATCGGAGGGGGTGTGGTAGGCTGTATCTTCAGACAGTACTAACAAAGATGCCCTCTCTTCCTATCCTTGCATTAAAATCAGCAACGAACATTTTAATGTCGTATGTAATTTTAAAATGCTATTTATTAAATGTGTTAAATTCATATATTTACCTTTTCGCCACGCTTTTTTCTATTTTTATGGTAATATATACCAAAAAACAAATCAAAACAAACACAGAAATGCATTTTTTAACGTTTTAGTAAATTTGGTGAAGTTCTTACATATATCCACTTTTGATAGAAATTGTATTTCAGGTTAGAAACGGAAACAGTAAAATCCCTTCTTATTCACGCTTATAAGTTTTATCCATTTTATACACTTCAACACTTTTTGTTATACTTTTTTTTTTATACATTTTTATTCACGTATAAACATTTTTGGACAAACATATAAATTTATACAAAATTTGTATGCTCCCGTTCGTCCTTCACCAACTTTGAGGCCTTTAAACTGCACGTACAACAAATTATCAGGTGTGAGCACTTTTGCAATCCACCCGCTGATAATCTTCTTATTAAATAAAAAGTTGGGGTTAGAAGATAGGGAGAGATGCCGACACGGGAGCGGGGAAGAGCATTCCACATTCGTGTTGTATGACTAAGGAAGGATTTCTTGTATTTCACTGTACGTCTGAATACAGACTTAAGGGTTAACTGATGCGGATTCCTTGCACAGCGGGTATTGTGGTTGAATTGTCCTAGGGGTGGAATGCAACTGGCTATTTCGTTTGAGCACTTATGGTGAAAATAACGATAAAATACGGAGCGACAATAACGAGAGACAATACATTGCGACGATTACTAAGAGAGTCAAGCGATCTCGCGATGTTACAGTCACCAATGAGTTTTATCGCGCGTTTTTGAATCCTGTCAAGTAGCTCCAAATAAGTAATTTTTTTTTTTATAATAAGCGCGCACTAAAGGGATTTGTTGGGACCCTTATAATGTATTAGCTACACAGCGCGGGCGTTAAGGAAATTAGGGTGAGAGGAAAAGGAGAGATGCCGATGCACGTTGGTTTTGAATGTCTGTAGGTTATAATGTGTAGGAAAAATGCAGCGGGGAAGAGCATTCCACATTCGTGTTGTACGGCTGAGGAAAGATTCTTTGAACTTCACTGTACGTCCGAACACAGGCTTGAGGGTGAACTAATGAGCATTTCCTGCATGGCGGGTATTGCGGTTGAAATGTTCAAGGGGAGGAATGCAACTGGCTATTTCGTTTGAGCACTTATGGTGGAAATAACGATAAAATAACGACAGGCAGGAGACATTACGACGATGACTAAGAGAGTCAATCGATCTCGCGATGTCTCGGTCGCCAATGAGTTTTATCGCGCGTTTTTGGATCCTGTCAAGTAGCTCCAAGGTTATTGGTGCACCGGACCAGATATGAGCGTTGTACTCGAGTTTCGGGCGAATGAACGCCTTATAAATTGTAGCCAGATCAGAAGGGGTGAAATATTTCTTAAAACGCTTAAGGAAGCCTAGACATTTCGCGGTGTTCTTGGCGACATCGAATATGTGGTCATTCCAACGAAGGTTGTCATTAACACACATACCGAGAATGGAAAGTCTTTCGGTTTCAGCGATGTAAGTGCCATTCATAGATAATGGCAGTGTGTGTGGGTTTTGCCTTAATGACAGGAGACAGCATTGAGTTTTGGAAGCATTAAATTCCACTCTATTGGTTTTACCCCACTGAGTTATGCTGTTAAGATCGGAATTTAATGAGCTTAACATACGTTGCCGTTCCAGTTCCACACCCGAAGATGAGGGGCGTGACCCAAGAACGGTACTGTCATCAGCAAAGGAATGGATTGGATTAGAAGTAACAGACAGTAGATCATTTATAAAAATGAGAAAGAGAGTCGGGGACAGAACAGATCCTTGGGGGACACCAGCATTTATTTGGTGAGTTGCAGACTTGAAGCCGTCCAAAACAACTTGAATTGAACTGGTCCGAAAGGTAATTTTTAATCCATTGAAGAAGAGTATCATCGATTCCAAATGCACGCATTTTCGACAAGAGAGCTTGGTGCCAAACTCTGTCAAATGCTTTTGAAATATCAAGCGGAACGATCTTACTTTCACCACCTTGATAAAGAGATTGGTTCCACTTTTCGGTTAGATATGTCATCAAATCACCAGTGGACCTGTTGCTGCGAAAACCATACTGCCGGTCATTAAGAAGTTTTCGCGATTCAAGATATTTCATTAGCTGACGGTTTATCAGCGTTTCCATGACCTTAGAAAGAAGGGACGTAAGTGCAATTGGTCGGTAGGAGGAGGGAGAAGAAGATTCGCCTTTTTTGGTACAGGCTGGACAAATGCTGTTTTCCATCTTCCCGGGAAGAGTCCTGAAGAATAGGACAGATGGAAAAGCTTACGCAATGGTTTTGCCAGCGAAGAAGAACACCTCTTCAGAACGATAGGGGAAATACCATATGGACCAGCGGATTTGTGAACGTCAAGATCTTGAAGTACTCTAGCCACTGTACGAGTGCGAAAGTGGATTGGTCCCATAGAGAATTCTACGCGCTCGAGTACAGGGGGAGACAAAGCACAATCTGGGAGCGTTGAGCTGACTGCAAAGTGAGCAGCAAGCAGATTGGCCTTATCTGTAGAGCTGACAGCTGGAATGTCGTTGTAAATGAGTGTCGGGATAGATGACGAATTGGTGCAAAAGACTAGATTTGCGCATCATACTCAAATTATGGGCGGATAAACGCCTTATAAATAGTAGCCAGATGCCAGATCAAAGTAGGTGAAATATTTCTTGAAGCGCTTAAGGAAGCCTAGGCATTTCGCAGCGTTCTTGGCGACATCGAATATGTGGTCATTCCAATGAAAGTTGTCATTAACAACTTAATTGAAATTCTCTCATTCTAGTTGTTTCTTCTTCGTTATTTAAGGAACTGTTTTAAATAAACAATTGTAGTTTTATAGTTAGCCTATTTTATCGTGTCCGTCGGCTTTGTCATCGTGCAAAATTTCACAAGGCGAAGAATTTTGAAGGATTGGTGTTGATTTTTTTACTTTTAGTCTTCAAGGATCTGCCGCTCTCAAAAATATGCTCATGCGTAAATCTGCCACTGATATGGTCCGAAAAGGAACCGAGTACATGTGCTGCCCCTGTTTTGATTCACTTTAACCTATTCGAGACATTGATGAGTGGAAATGTTATTCTTATGAAAAGTTAAAATATCTGGGATGTAAGGTCAGTAGCAAAAAGCGAGCTGGCATGACGCATTCAATTATGACGTTTGCTAGGAAAGAAAAAAACGAACAAAAAGTCAACAAAGAACGGCCTCAAGAAAAAGGTGACAGATCTTGTCAAAAACACAATACCAATAACGTTCTTTAAAGGGAGACTCAACAGATAGTGTGAAAGTTTTTTTTTTTTTTTATAAAAACACATATTTTGAGGTTAATCTTCGTGAATCGTTATTGAATATAAAAGTCCGGTTTATGGTAATTGTGCATAAAAGAAAACATCATTTATGCGAATACCATAGTTCCGAATACAATTTAGCATCCAAAGCTCACATTTTTCGATGAATTTTTGCAACATCATCGGGTCAATGGCTCTTAGTTCGAATGTTGTGTCTGAGGTCTTGAAATGTTCTTGGCGTAGACCTTACTTTTCAAATAATCTTATAAAACGAAGTCTCAAGTAGTTAATGATATCGGCGTTCAATCAACTTGTCCTCTAAGCGAAATAATGCGAATTTCCTTGGCAATAAGTTGAACGTTTGATGAAATGTTTGTGACGTAGTGCGGTCTTGTTGAAACCAGAGCTCACTCACATTCAATTCATCCAATTTAAGTTATAATGTGGTGCAAGTGACTTGTAGCCTAAGGCGACAATGCGAGAAGTTTGACTTATTTCGAAAACGTTCGCTAACAGTGGTGTTGTTTTAGCGTGTACGCTTGTCATAGATGTCATCATAACTTTGAATAACAAAAATGCATTGTTGTGTGGTAAGCGATCCCATGACTGTTATGAAGATGAAAATAAAATAAAATAAATATTACGCATTAAGCCATACAGGGCCTTAAACCTAATTTCTCCAACCATTGCGAAGTGAAAGAGACCTACAATTTTATGCCGAATCCGAGTGGCAAATTTGAGAAGCTTCTCATGACAAGTGATACTCTTGGATGTTTGTCAGACGTTCGCAAAAGGTGTGGATGTGGAAAAACTTTTAGGTGCTACTTGGCCCCGGCGGGATTTGATCCTGAAACCTTTAGATTAGTAGCCCAAAACTTTAACCTCTGCGCCGCAGCGCCCACTTAATGAAGATTAACCATGAGAAAATCTGTAAATGTCATTAAATAAGATCCAACAATACTTGTTCGCCCACGCCAGGGGGCCCTAGAAACGCCTAGGTCCAGCAAATCTATCAACACCAACAGTTGATTGGCCTCATTGAAGAAATGACCCAAAACCAAGAGGGCTGCGGAATTTTATGAAGTGCGAGGGTTATCATATCACCTCCCTTACAGATAATATTCTCGGCGAAACGAAAGAACTAAGTCTCACTGTGGTCCAAAATGACTTTTTCGTTACCAAAATCATAATTTTTAAACAAATAAAGATAGCGCTTTAATTTGTTAGCTTTAAAGAAATTTGCTAGGCCATAAAAAGGGTTAAATCCAAGGGGTGTTTCAGAATCTTTGACGAAATAGATTTTGTCAGAAAAAGGAATTAACGGAAAGTTTTGTTTTCAAAACAGTCATAGATATTGCGGATCACCTAATAAAAAGATTTCATGAAAATGTCAGTGTTAACAGGCAATAATTAATTTCCCAGTTACTGGTAGCTATTGTAATTGGTCCAAAAATGAAAATCGTAATTTAAAACATATTTTTCAATTGTGATGTTCACAGTATTTTTTCAAATGTTTTTTTAGGAGGTATATGTGTGTAAGGTAGTTGGTGAACAATTTGTTCGTTTATAGTACCTATCTCTTGTATACAAAATTAATTCGACTTCGTTGTGGTCCTAATTAACGCGCATTTACCTAAATATTTTTTTTTTTATAGAGTTTCTAATATTACTCCCAAGCCATAGTAATATTAACGTTACTCTCAGCAAGCTGAGAGTTATCTATCGTGGCTAAAAGCACGAGACCCCATCTACGTACTAACCGCGCCCAACGTCGTTTAATTACGGTGATCTGACGAGAACCGATTAACTCGACGTGGTATGGTCGTTGGTTCAACCGGAACCAGAACTAAGCTCGGACGAATAATAGGGGTAGGTGGAAAATCGTACATGTGACTCTTTCTCACTTAAGATAAGAAAACAAAAACCACCTCCCTTCGAAACCTTCATACTGAAGGGTTTTCCAATAAGAGCGCTACAAAAGTTTTTTTAAATAAATCAAAAACGGTTTTGGATATCAATGAAATTCTTTATTCCTGTGAAAGTACGTTCGAAGCCATTATGTATGGAACTCGATTTCTTTTGCATGGCCATCACGGGCACGCTTGTAGAAGTCCAGACGCTGAACCCAATTTTCGACGGTTTTCAAGCATAAATCGGCCGATACTGCTGCAATTTCACGTTCGATATTCGTACGAAGTTCATCAATCGTCGCTGGATTGTTGGCATATACCATAGTTTTGACGTAGCCCCACAGGAAATAGTCTAACGGCGTCAAATCGCACGACCGAGGCGGCCAAGCGACTGGACCATGAGATAACACGGTTTTCAAACTTGGTTTCCAATAAATTGATTGTGGCATTCGCTGTGTGGCTTGTGGCGCCGTCCTGTTGGAACCACATGTCCTCCAAGTCCATATCATCCAATTGGGGCCAAAAATATTCGGTTATCATTAAACGGTAGCGATTCCCATTCATAGTAACGTGTGAGAGACACATTTGGGCTTTCTTCAACTGAAGCCTCAGCGGCAGCAATATTCTAGCACTACGAGCACTTCTTTGTCTCACTGGCACGGGAACATTTTGTACTGTGCTTGTGGATTCAAATTTTTCCACTAGACGCTCAATTGTTGATCTGCTAGGACGATTATGACGACCATAAATTGGACGTAGCGTTCTTAACGTTGAGGCCACTGACTCCGAATTTCGGTAGTAAATTTTAATAATTTCGACTGGTTATTGGCTTGTATATCTTTCCATCATGAAATGCCAAACCTTACTGAAGAGAAATGTCGAAAGAGCGGCAAGAAATTCGGCGTCGTTTGCTGTGAAGGCGTGTCTGTTGTTTGCGGGCAGAATGTTTTATTTCATCTTCGACGGTAGCCATACTTAGGTATCTGTGGATATCAGTGTTTCTGATAAACCATGGTGCATTTACTATTTTTCTTAGCACTTTGTTTTGAAAAGTTTGTAAAACTTTGATATTACTGGATTTGGTACAACCCCGAAGTTGTATACCGTATGTCCAAGCCGGTTTTAGTACTTCCTTGTAAAAAAGCAGGTTGTTCTGCATGCTGAGTTGGGAAAATCTAACAAGCAGCCAGTGCATTTGTTCACATCGAATGGCGAGCTCTTCGCGTTTCTTCTTGACGTGCGGTTTCCATTTTAATTTCGCATCGAGTGTCATTCCCAAATATTTTGCCTCGTTTGCGTACGTTGTCTGGGTAAGTTGTCTACATTTCTATAAGTAAAATTCACGTGCGTTGATTTGGCCTCGTTGAGAGCAATACGCCAAGTCTTTGTCCAATCACAAATTTTGTCAATAGAACGTTGGAGTTTATTAGTTGCTGATTCAACGGTATTACTGACCGCTAATATAGCTGTATCGTCTGCAAACGTGGCTACTGTTGTGCCTTCTTCTTGCGGAATAACACTAGTGTATATTAGAAATAGGATCGGTCCAAAAACGCCTCCTTGGGGAACTCCTGCCGCGTTTCTTTAAATTCAGAGTAATCATTTCCGTGTTTTACACGAAAGAGTCTGTCTGATAAGTAACAACTAAGGATATCAGATAACTGTTTCCGAAAAGCTTGTCTTAGCTTATGTTTCAAGCCCGTATGCCATACTTTATCAAAGGCCTGAGAGACGTCGAGAAAAACACTAGAACATATTTTTTTCTCCTCTAGGGCTTTTTCAATTACATTGGTTATTCTGTAAACCTGGTCGATTCTCGATTGTAGAATGCTTAGTCCTGAATCCGAATTGGTGATCAGGTATTAATTTACCTAAATATGAACTTAAAAAAATACACTGAATTCGGTCTAGCTGTTTTTTTTTGTTTAAACAAAAATATTGAACAAATATGGATTTTAGAATTTCTTGAGAAAGATTTATCCAATCTAATTATTTGTGATTTTAACTGTTTTATATAATAGTAAAACAATTGTAAGCTTAACAATACATAGTTAATATAAATAATGAACAATAAATGAGGAATAGAATCAAATGTGTAATATTGATTTCATTTAGTTTTCGGGTTCTCTCCTTTATTATTATTTATCATGTTAATAGCAGATCCGCTTAAGAAATGCATGCATATTTTCTTTTTTAAACCTGTTCATCATTTTATACTTATTTTTTTTTTGATTTTCATATTGATATCACGCTGCGAAGTTGATCGTGTGGAGTTCCTGGGCCGCACTAACCCCACTTGTCTTTTTGCTTTTTTGAAGCTTTGTTTATATTCGTATTAGAAATCAAAAACCAAATAAACAGAAGAAACATTGAATTTTGATGTTTGCCACGACTTTGACATTTCGGACCACAGTGCGCCGACCGATCGTCGTGATCAACATGAAAATGTAACACTTTAACACAATCATCCCGTTTATTCTAAAGTAAAAATAAATGGATTCATAAACGTGCAAAATACCTGTACTTAACTGTAGTTTTGTTGAATAAAATATTCTTAAGATTGTCAGTTTTTGTATAATCAATGAGGTAAGGGGAATGAATAAATCCGAAGCCTTGGTACGTGTTAATTATGGCATGCGTTGAATAATGCATTTAAATTTATATTTGCAAATTCAGGCAAACGCGTGGCGCAGTCATACTATTTGAAAACAAGAAAATAATAAATGCAATTGAAATTCTTTACTGAATAACCAACCGAAGGCGTGCAATTGTTCTGGTTTCTAAGAATGCATTCTGTTAAGATGGTCAGAATTGTAAACAAATCTTTGATACATCGATTGGATTTAACGTCCCAAAATGTTAAAGTTTCAAAACCGTGCGACCAGTATGCCTCTATATCACAAGCTATGTTTTAAATCTAATTTGCCCCTATCTGGGATGTGAACATTCTCATTATGCGTTCTTGTCCACGACACCGAATTAATGTTCCCGGACTTTCACAAATACTCTTACGCACTGCTTCGATATTGACATTTGAACGGCTTGTTTTTGGACGACCACTGTGTTTAGCATCACCAACTGATCCCGAATTTTTCAACTACTCTCTTCAAAGTTAAATCAATATTGCGACCATACTTTGTACAAAGTTTTCGAACTGTGGCCGCCAAACTTTCATCATTTTTGAAATATTGTTCAATAATGAAAACCCGTTGTTCTCTCGTATAATGCTCCATTTTGACTCACCCTAAACTGTCAGCTGTCAAATTGTTCTTTAGGGTTACCAACATTTTACTACAAAATTGGCGGCAAATTCAAATCTTGCCTTAATTTTTGGGCACCCTTCTTCGGTTGCGGTTGAGAAACAAAAATGCAGTTAATAACCTATTCGATTTTATGGTTTATTTTCTACTTATGTACTATTGCTAAACTTTGAATGAACAACTTAACTTACTCAAGAAAGAATACGCGATGGGCACTTTCATCGATATTGAGGGTGAATCGGACAATGCGACATTGGCATCATTGGTGCTGTAGATTAAAGCAATGCTAATGAATAGAACGTTGGTTGCGAATGCGAATTGTGCACGTTATGTGATGGCGGGGGTAAACAGAGGCTGCCCGCAAGGTGGCGTTTTATCTCCAATGCTGTGGTGCATGCTGGTCTACTCTATGTTGAACGCTCTCAACAGTTATAACGTCTCGCTCAAGCTTTTGTGGATGATGTTTCCGTACTTTCTGTTGGATCATGCCTAGCGAGTGTCTTCGCCAAAGCGCAGGCGACCCTAGCACCAGGAACGGGCTCTCGGTCAATCTTTTCAAAACTGAGGTTGTTCCCTTTAGCAGAAGGAGGAAGCTGATCGGGTTGACTAAGCGAGTGCCAAAAGGCATCACAATCCAAATCTCTAATGAAGCAAACTATTTGGGAGTCATCCTGGATAGCAAACTTCTTTTGTCCAAGCTCAACAGCTGAGGACTGCCAAGGCTTTGTTGGTTTACTGACCGTGCAAAGGCATTTTTGGCAAGACAAGTGCCTTATCACCGAAAAGAGTCCTTTGGATTTGCACGGCTATGATAAGACCATTTATAGTAAATGCGTCGGTTGTTTGGTGGAATAAGCCTTCACATAAGTACGTCACTGAGACTTTCGTCCAAAAGTAGGTTTGTCTCGGCTGGACTACAGGCTCCGGCCTAGATGCATTATTATACCTCCTGCCCCTTGATGTTTACGTCATAGGTTGCACAGTCAAAGCTATCTTTCGTTTAGGGAGAGGTGGCTTTAGGTATAACTTGCACTACAGTTTTGATGAACTTGGGCGACGTTTGTCCTTCGACTCCTGTCTTAGGGATATGCCGTCCGATGCAAATACACCGGAACCATGTTCAGATTTTTCCAGAATCTGAGCGCTCAAAGAACGATAGGGGAAATACCATATGTACCAGCGGATTTATGTACATCAAGATCTTGAAGTGCTCTTGCCACTGTATGAGTGAGAAAGTGGATTGGTTCTATGGAAAATTCGACACGCTCGAGTACAGGGGGATAAATCACAATATTTGAACATTGAGCTGACTAAACAACTCATTGATGATGAGGCCGATGTTTTTGACAAAGGACCAAAAGTTACTACCCGTGGGACTTTGTAGGATTTTTTGCCTTAACTTTTGGTTGTAAGAAATTTTGACATGAATAATGTGGGCATTGCAGTCAATTCTGCCTCGTTTAAGCTTTTTTTTGATTTTCCTCAGATGGGTTGGTTAGATAACCTTAAGCTTACCTCTTTTTGCCTGATAGTTTTTCTACAGCTCGAGTTTGTACCTCGGATTAATACCTTAAGTCCTGTTATGGATAAAGGTGTAAATGCGCGATTTCGATAATGCGAAATTTCCTTAGGTAGGTATGCAAGATTTCAAATTGTGGTCAATCGTAAGCAACCCATCTGAATTGGAGTCGTCTCGTCATCTACGTTAGTATACATATTGTGTCTTTTTGTTATATCATCTTTGCGCAGAGGCGATATCGTAACCAATGAGGTCCTACCGAGGTGCGACTATTTATATTTGAAACACCCCAAGCTTTTAAAGACATAGACAACTGGACGCAATTTTTTTGGAACAGATATTTTAAAAAAACTCGCTGTTTTATAATGCCCAAGAGCTGATTGATATTCAAACCAAATCAAATGCATTTAAGAGTCTTTACTCAGCAAATTACTCTGAGAGAGCGTCTTCCGCTGATCAGAACTTTGCGCAAGACGTTTTATCGTCAGTAAACTATTTCAAAGAAACCCATTTCACTGAAACTCTAACCACGTTTTCGCCGCTTAACAGTGCTTGTGATCCAGGAATAACTCCGTTCACTTCACCTAATACTGTGAATATATTTAGGATTTCGCTTAATAATAAAAAATCCGCAGGTATCGATCAAATCTCAAATTTTATCTTAAGAAAATGTCCGCATTCTTTAGATATTATATTTTCATTAATATTTAACCAATGTATAAACAACGGTTACTTTCCGAAAATCTGGAAACAAGCTAAGCTTTTGCTAATAGCAAAAAAAGGCTGCGAAAGCGGTCAATAACTTTCGCCCTATATCGTTGCTTCCCAATTGGAAAACTTTTTGAGCGGGTGTTAGCCCACCACTTAAACAGCTTCAATGAAGATGCAGACATCATTCCAAATAATCAATGTGGGTTTAAAAAGGGAAATTCCACAGAGCATGCTTTGCTCATATTCCAAAACAAAGTTATTCAAAACCTAAGAAACAAAAAATGTACAGTGAGCCTATATATTGATCTCGAAAAGGCTTTCAATTCGCTTTGGCATCATGGCCTACTATTTAAGCTCATCATACTAAGCTTTCCGAATTGGCTCATTAAAATGATCTACAGTTTCTTGTCAAACAGAACGAATTCAATATTCATTGGATGCGAGCACACTGATTTGTTCCCTGTCAATTCCGGTGTTCCACAGGGATCGATACTAGGGCCATTTTTGTTTAATGTCTACCTTCAAGACTTCCCACTTTCAAACCGTGTAACGGAAGAACCCGGATCACTCCACTACGCAGATGATATCATTATATTAGCAAGCGACTTAAGACCAATTCTAGCTCTTAATAAAATTAAAGTAAGACTCCCGTGGAAAATTATTTAAAAAAATGGGGACTAAAAATTAATTCCGGGAAATGTGAATTAACATGTTTTAGAAATGCAAGTGGAAAGGGACACTGCCTTGCAGTTAGGGAAAGCAAGTCCTTATGCTTAAAAATATATGACCTTCCAATTCCATTGCGCTCCGAAACAAAGTACCTCGGAATCAACTTTCAGAACCGATTTCTCTTTAACAAGCATGGTAGAGCTGTGCTTAATAGGGCGAAAATGGTTACCGGTACATACCTAATTCTAAATACATGTTAGAAAAAACTAAGATCCTTATGTACAAGACTCTTATAAGACCCATCCTGACATATGAATTCTGCACATGGTTTACCATTTTACCTACTGTAAAAACCAAAGGAAATGAAGATTTTCGAAAGAAAAATTCTAAGATTTTGTTCCGGAGTTTTTAGAAAGCCGGATAAAAAATGGTTTTCTAACAAAACTGTATACGAGGCAATCCAAATCAAACCTCTTATGAACTATTAAATATTTAGATCTTCTTCTGAAAAAGATGGAACGAATAAGCTCCCACCCAAATCCGCTAGTGAGATCCTTGATGGACTCCAATATCGATGAGAGTCTTGCTGAAACATACTATTTGTCTCCATTTAGTCTACTAAATGAGTGGTCCCTCACTCTATTAAGACCAGATGCAAATGAATGCCTGCTAGCCCCGTTCTATGAAAAAGCATCTCCTATTAATTATAGGGAATTATGTTGTTAATATATAAATTTGAAGAAAAACAAATACTAGCATAACCCTTTGTTTTAGCGCAGAATGCTTTAGATGTCCTTATGTTTATATAATTTATGTATATAGTTAACCATTAAGGATTTTAAAGCTTCTAATGTCATTGTTCGTATATAGACGCCTACGCACACTTTAAGTGATTGATATCCCTTTTTTAAAGGCGGGACTTTTTTAGCTTAAGTCCTAGTCCTAATTTTAAATTTCTAGTCATTAAGTTAAGTTTGCCAAAAAAGAGCAAAGTAGTGAATGTATGCCGGGAGCAAGCATACAAAAATGAAGTTGCGTTCAGCTTATACCGAAATGAATTTTAGTTAATAGTTTCTTACTTATTTTATAACTTTTCTTTAAGTCAGACATATCCTTAAGTCGGCCAAAATTAGAATTGATCATCTATGAATATTGATGTATTGATTTATATGTCTCAATAAAGTTAACTTGAACTTGAACTCTTTCTTATATACTATAATAATACATATTTTGGTGTGCAGATTTTGATGTCAACCTCAACAAATCGGAGCTTCAATCAGGAATAATCGTTCTTAAATATTTACGAATTTGATCATATAAAATATGTTTAAGATTTACTCTTCTTTAGCTTCTAGATCGAGCAGAAAAGTGATGATTTTAAATACCTGGGAGAGTAGGTATTGCCTTAAAACCATTTTGGACTTTTTGGTATTGATTAAGATGAGTAAAAGGAACGACAAGTTAAAGGCAATGAAGTCAAAAAACAAAAAGCTTGGAACGAATTTTTCAAAACCTTGTCTTATCTCGCGTCTTTAACATATATAGAACTGCTGCGTTTCAAGTTTCTAAGCCTAATGTTTAAGGTTGCGCCTTGATTTTTCCATTTCGACTTGTTTTTGTAGAGTTAGATATAGATATGCCAATAAATTGATGTCGCGTAGCATTCACTCTTCCGAATATATGCTTTTAGCTTAAAATAGTACATATCGCTAAAAATATCAGTAGAGAATGTTATTACGAGTATGTTGTTGTTGATGAATGACCTACCTTAGCCGTACATTTTGAAATTTTGCTACGCAGTAAGAAACAAATGAAACCAAATACTCATGAAGGCTTATCAGTCCCCAATAAGAGTAGCCAGTTAATTCTCGTCAACAAAACTCTGGTATTTATTTCCCGTTTTTTTTTTTAAATACCTTTACTATAGGGTGGTGTTAGTTTGACACATATTTTTTAACATATAGGGAAGTAATGACCGTAAAGGAATATCGATACATTTTGTTCACTTAGCGCTTTGTTAAGGCTGAGACAAACGATCGGACAAATGTTTAATGTACACAATTTGCAACTTTTACAAACAATGTTTTTTTTCCAGGGCCAGCATGGAGCGTTGGGCGAACAAAACTGTATCACTTAGCATATAGATATACTGAGATTTTTCTAAAATAAAGGAATATAGGGATTCTTCAGCAAAGTATTTATAATCGGTTGGGGTCAAATTTCAGCATATTCCAAATTTTGCTTACGAAATTCTGTAAATCCATATTCTGTATCTGCCAAAGCAGTGTTTTCCAAAATTCTGTAAGTGAAAAAAGAGATATTGTTTTGATAAAGATCAAAAGTGCGCCCTTTTTTGGAATTTCGGAGTACAGTTTCTCATCAGACTGACGAAGCATGTATATATAGGGTGGAGCGTCAATGTATGGAGAAAAAAAAAGTTGATGTTTCAGTTTCGAATATCTCCATTTCGTTGCATTTTAATGAGTAGAATAATTTGACATTAAATTTTTTTTTTTTGGATAAAGTCTTTAGCCCTCTACCTTGGCTTGAAGTTTTGAGGTTTTGAAAAAAAAAAAAAAAAAATTGTTAAAGAAAAGATTTGTCCACAAGTTTGAAATATCTTAATATTATATCATCAATGAAATAAGAAAACAAAAATCAATATATATTAGCTTTATTAGGACAAGAAATTTACATAAACTTAAAAATAGAAACCTAAAAATTCATAATAAATAATTTAAAAAGCTACCAATACATACATCTTTATTCTTTAATTTTTCACGTTATATTTTTTTTTATGTTAATAAGTCCATTTCTGGCCTTTTAACCAACTACTTTGGTTGAAGCTTCGGTCACCATCTTCAAACAGCGCTCAACAGCTTGAGTGTGACAAGGGTAGTTTGGAAATGGCATGTCAATTGAAGATTTGTTTTGCAAAAGTTCTTCCAATTCCTGATCACTCATTCTATCCAGCAATGGGGGTGATGTGACTTGTGGCTCAGCCCAGATTATTAAGTCAAGATAATCATTTGCTTTACAATTTAATTTTGGAAGTTTAAAAATTCTAACTGAACCCCCGACTCGCTGTTTCTTTTATAGCCGAGATGATTCTTCTCAAGCCTAATTCTCTAATATGTGGTCTTTCATCGCTTAGCATCGCCATTAATATGTTTTCTGGGTGTGCAAAATATGAATTGCGTCAAATAACGGGGTCTATTATTTTCCTTACAAAAGAACTAAAACATCTTGACACATTTATTAACTTGAATACATGCTTTGGGCCATTTTTAAATGGACTGTCTTTTTTAATACTGAACCAAACTGTACCATACACTTTTAATATATATTTAGCAGGTATTGTCAAGTTATCGATTCGATGTGGCTACATAAAGCCTCAATATGCTATTGGCAGTTGTTAACCTTCTCGAAATCGCCATTTTTCCCGGTTTTCTGTTGGAGAGATCTATAGGACAGGAACCTTTGCTTATAGCGTCACACATTTAAAACAAATATTTTTGTTCCATACTTAAGGAATCTTGAATAGTTTTGGATAAAGTAGGTAGGTTACCTGGGATTGGTGAAAACTCAACAACGGGAAGGTCAGCACAATTTTCCAACGCCTATCCAATGGGTCCCGAATAGAGTTGAGGTCCTAATGTAGCTCCATCCAATTTAATAAATAAATGAAGTAGTGGCAATTCGTTGGCATGTAGTTGACATATGAACCATTGCAACGGTCTCTGCAAGCTCAACTCCATAAGACGGAAAACTCCACTTCTCCATCCGGTGTATGTCCGAAAGAAAGGAGTTTATCGAGTCCGCTATAGCTTTTCCTGTTGGAGAAGGTGTGCTTATAGTTAGATGTCCTAGGTAGTATGAACCCGGTGAGTAGTGAAATATGCTCCTTTACTTTGATCACTCTGTGAGCTCGTCGCCGTTTTCTGGCCCTACGAACTTAACTTCGATCTATTACGTTTTCCATATTCTCTGCGGTTACCAAGCCAACATCTTGTAATATTGTATTTTTTTTTCTAAATATTTGCATTAAAAAAATTATTTTAAGTGGTGTCCTTATGGCGCCTTTTAATAAGTATCTCGAGAACGGCTTATCGTACATAAAAGTCTTTCATATCGTTTTTATAGGAAATTGAATTATCTTTCTCTTTTGTTTAGAATATTTTTTTTTTGGAATTATACCTTAAAAGTTAAAGAGTCGAAAACAAAAATTAAGGCTTTTTTGTCAATTTTGCAAAACTTTGAGTTCTGGTAGAGGGCTAAAAAAAGTGAAATTTTTTTTTTTTAATATTTTTTACGGTTAGTTTATGCAACTTTTTAACGCAATTCGAAAATGAAAATCGAAAAAAAAATTGTACGCTCCACCCTAATGTATAATACCTAATAAACTTGCTTCTTGGAATAAAAATTTGTCTTAACGACAGAGGTCCTCAATGTTCCCGCGACCTTGACGAACTTAACGATTTTTGGTTGGTGCTAAGATCTATGTTGGTGACTAAGAAGCCAACTCTTCAAACTTCAAGCAAGTCGTCTGGCTTTATGCTTAGACTGGAGGATTTCGAAGTATTCAATAATGATGATGTAATGAATGTGTGATGGGTATGTAGTCCGACTCTATTCGTGCGGATAGAGTATGTATCCGTTTAGTCAACCTTTTTTGCCATTTATCAATACCCATCTCACTCATGTTATCAACTGGTGCATTGCTAAAACTACTTTCCTTCAGTCTTGGAAAATTGCCAGAGTACTTCCTAATGCTAAGAAACGAGAACCAATCTGTCCAGCTGATCTTAAGGGACCCTTACACGGTCAATCGGTCGACATCTTGCATCGTGTATGTGTGGATTGACGCTACCCCTTACACAGTTCAATCGATTGACGTCAAATTTTTATTTTTTGTGAGTTTTCGTGGTGTACGGATGTGCGATGAGTGAAACGGACGGCATATATTGCTCTTGCAATATATTCTTGAATTGTACTGCGAGATGCACACGGATATTCGCTGTCTTTAATGAAACTAATTTCATTAAAATACCAAAGAGTTGGTTCACTGAAATTATCAACACCGGATCCGCTTTTGTTTAATTCATTTAAACGTTTTAGCTCGCGCCAAAAATTCGTTCTCAACGTATTTATTTTTCTGGTGACATCCGCTTTTTGTGCATCGGATACTTTTCTTTATACTTTTGCAGTAAAACTTCATAATGTTGCGTTTTTTCGTTTCGGTCGCAATAATCTTTTCCTTTGACATCCCATAAACTCGGTAATGACTGATAGGTTTCAATTAATTCCGATACAAATGCTCGGTCTTCATCGTCCTTCAATTTTCGGCTGGCGGCAGACATGTTTTCGCTTCCGTGACACAGAACACAATGACGGAATTACGTCAATCCAACCCTTACATATATCAATCAGCATGACGTTCATCATGCAAAATCAAACTTGCTTTGATTTTCGTCAATCAGACTTCACCAAATGTGTGTGACTCATACAGATATATTTTCACAAACACATGCTACTGATTGATGTCATTCGATTGACCGTGTAAGAGCCCCTTTAGACCAATCAGCATACTGCCTTCCCTTTCTAAAGTCTTTGAGAAGATATTTGAGAAGCAAATCTTAAGACACATTTCCAACAACAACTTGCTTTATGAAAAAAAATCGGGCTTAAGAGCGAATCATAGCTGCTCTACTGCTATGATAAATCTTCTTGATGGTGATGAAGAGTTGAATACGATAAGGTTGATAGGCTTGATTTTCACAAAGCTTTGATTGATTATCTCTCCGGAAGACTGCAAAGATTCACTCTAGTGTAAAATTCTCAGCTACAAGGCCTGTTGTTCAAGGAGTCCCCCAGGGGTCGATCCTCGGTCCAATACTCTTTTGCATGTTTATCAATGATCCTCCTTGCATGCTTCGAGTCACTTACACGCAGATGATGTTTAGCTTCATCTGGCCAGGCCATTCCATCAGATTAACAAACTGCCTCCTGCTGTCAACGAGGATCTTAACCAAATAAATGCTTGGGCTATTGCCTACGGCCTACTTTCATATACATAATCTTATTTCATCATAATTATTTCATCTTGTTTACGAAACTGTCTTTCAATCGGTAAGCCAGAAGTATCTATATTCGATATTTACTGTTGAATGAAGACTCAAGGTAGTACAGGTAAGCTAGTTTTTCTCTATTGGTTCTAATCGGTTCGTGCTGGTCAATTACATCTATTGTTGTCGATTGCTGCCCTTAGACTTTGGCCCAGACTGTTTTCCAACCCACAATTTAATAGTCACATGAAAGCCAGAGGAAATGGAGAAATGAAGCTATGTATATATCTCTCACCATGCAAGTGTCAAATTTTTCAGTTGGAAATAAAGCCAAGTCTTTGTCTGCTTTAAGCACAGTGTGATTATCTGCTTTTCGGCTTCGACCATTTCTTTGCTGCAGGCAAATTGAGAGCTTGACTCTCCAAAAAGAAAATTAAACTCAGCGACGAACGGCTTAGTACTACTGGAGTAGACGGACTCGACATACAGCTTCGAACCGAGAGACTCTCGGTTTTGCACTCACCACCCACAAACGTTAACGAATGTAATCGGTATCGAGTCATCACCAATAAGCACGCCGAGACCACCTTAGGTCACCAGCCACCCTGAAAAAGAGCCCGTAGGTGTTGATGACCAGAAGAAGGTGACCGAACGTGCACATCAGGAAACGCTGCAATGTAAAACTAGGGCAGCGAGGACAAGTTATAGAGTCAGAAAAGAGAGTAGGAAACTTGATCGCTGAAGCATAGGGAATATTAAAAAAGTATTTAATCTGAACTTCCAGCGGCAAATAGGCATCATGAAGATAAAGTAACAGGGCAATACGAGAACCCACTTCCAGTCAATCACGAACCAGTTGCTCAACTCAGTATAGAAGAGGTATGCTAAGGTATACAAAGGGTAAAAGAAAGCATGCTGGATGACTGGACTAACAGCTCCATATGACCCATATATTTTTTACAAGAAAGGCGGTAATATATCTAGCAAAAGCTCTCCGTGCTTGATGTCGCATATATGATTATCTGCAACGTTCTGTGTCAGTAAATCCTTTTAAGCCACATATGAGTTGATGATATTTTGAAAGATGTACTTTCAAATTGCTCCCAACTTGCTCCGGATTTTGGTTAGGAGATGCGCTGTCATGAGACTTCTTCATTTTCTGGAGCACATTGTACATGGGGCAGGTGTTGACACAAAAGGCACCACCTTGAACAGATCCGCCTAACAACTACGGTACACAGACGATACCGACATCATCGGCCGTGGTAGAGGCTTTCACAGCAATTTAAGGTTGGTATTGAAGTAACGTAACGTAAAATCATCTATCCGCCGTTTGGAACAAATCGTCTCTGTTGATAACAGCGACTTTGAGGTAGTTAGAGAGTTGGCCTACCTTGAATGACACCTTAGTGTAGAAAATTACTCTAAGAAACTGTAACTACTTCGAATGCGCAAAACAAATGGTTTGAAATATTCTAACCCGGAGGACCAAGTGGAAGCCCTACAATGCAATGATCATGTCAGTTGGTCTGGTTTATGGCACTAATTGCTTTATGATAAGCAGGAAAGGAGAACTGATAATGGTTTTCTGCGGAAGGAAAATCCTTCGTCGGATATATTTGGACGTGCGTGAGAGCAGGGCAAACGGAGAAGAAGATTCAACTGCGAACTCTTTAAGTTGTTCCAAGATGCAGATGGAAGTAGCTAAAAGCTTTAACACGGCGACTACACAATCTCCCAGCCCCCAGTTTCCAGAAAACAAGGAAAAAAGAAACTCCGTTTTAAAGACGGGATAAGAATACCACTGCAGGGTCCCCAATAAAAACTGGACTTGTCGTTAAAGGCGACTAAGGCGCCAAATCACATTTAGGCAACTTTATGTTCAGGTGATGATGCATTTAACGTCTTGAAAATTTGGCCCAAAGTGTGCATGCATGTGGGTTGACATGACTGCAGATCACCGGTGTCGTAAAACGACCATCAAACAAAAATTAAGAGCATTAACGTGTCGCAATCGTCAAAAAGAGAGAGGCCGGTATCATACAAATGCAATAACACCAGCGTTTGATTGGCGTCAGTAAATAAGTGATCCGAAACCGGGAGGCCGATTTTTATTCTTTCGGTCGAACCGGCAAGCCCTACAGGCCGACCAGTAAAAATACCATAAACTGGGAGGGTTATATGACCTCTCTAATTCTGATCAAAGCCCCCCAACAAAGGAAAAGAAGATCGCGGTTCCTAGAGCCCTTGATTTGTAAAAGTGCAAGCAGGCTATCTGGGATCGCAGAAAAGGGAAGGCTGCAGTGTCGAAGGTAGACCATTTCCACGGGCTGGGAGCCCATTTATCATTGGTGCCTAAAAAATAAACTCGTGCCACCCTGTGAATGTGTATGAAGTCATTTGATATAGAGTTCAATGATTTCAAGATCATATACTTAATGATTGATTGATAAAAACAAACTGATATAAAATATAATGAAGTATGGAGCAGGTGATATGGTCGCGGTCGGCAACCACTCGTCTGAGGCTAAATTACCGAATTCGTGAATAAGCAATACATCTCCATGAAGAGGCAAAGATTGAAAAAGTTTAAATTCGAATCACAAAATTATATGATCAATACAAAGTTTTGTGCGGTTGCTCTAATAAAAACTTAATTTTAAATTTAACAACTTAAGGTGTTGTCTTTAATTTATATACATTACTGTGATATATATATTACTAGCTGACCCGGCGAACTTCGT
The DNA here is from genome assembly GCA_949715645.1 of Portevinia maculata. Taxonomy (NCBI): domain Eukaryota; kingdom Metazoa; phylum Arthropoda; class Insecta; order Diptera; family Syrphidae; genus Portevinia; species Portevinia maculata. The sequence goes on from OX454527.1 coordinate 44,634,490, forward strand.
TCCGCCCAAATTCGTTAATGTAGGTAGGTAATGAAATTAATAATTTCGAGCTTTCGCTTCATGTAATCCGGTCAATTAAAATTCTTTATTCAAAAGTTATATTAAAATTAAATACAATTCCAAAAACCGTAGCGATTTACTTGTCGGCCAACCTACCGCTTTTTCACTGAAGTGCTTTATGGTAAACAACATTTTTCGTTCCATTATTGGGTGCGTACACGTACAAAGCGCGAGGTTTGCCAACACGTGAGCACGCCACATACAATTGACCATGTGAGAAACATGGAAATTCAAGATTTATGCCACACACATCCAGCGATTGTCCTTGCAACTTATTAATTGTCATAGCAAAAGCAAGACGTACGGGAAATTGAAGACGCTTAAATACGAAAGGCAAATCGTTCTGAATAGGCGTTTTTCTTTTTTAGCCCCGAGCGGGGAACAGAGCGGGGCCCGAGCGATCAGAGCTCGCTCCGAGCTGAACGTAACCTGAGCGCTCCGAGCTAATTAAGAAACAGAATTGAGCACTGCACTGTCATTAGATAATTTTTTTTATTAATTTTCAAAATAGTCAGGTTTGCTTCTGAAATTGGTATTTGTCAAGGATTGTTCCATTTAAATTATAATTTCTAGTAAATAAACTATGGAAAAAGCACAAATAATGAATGAAGTCAGCCACGGTCAGCTTTTCGCTCGATGTGCTCGGTCATTTTTAATCGAGCTCATCGAGCGAGCCCTGAGCTAGCTCACAGATAAAAAAGAAATACAAATTTTGTGCTCAGAGCGCTCCGAGCTAAAAAAGTAACACGGTTCTTTTTTTGACAGCTCAGTGCCCCGCTCGGAGCTAAAAACGACTAATAAGTGGAATCCGCGGAATAAGAACATCTTCGCCTTTAAATTTTCCAATCAAAATCGTTACTTGAATAATATTTGATTTTAGATTCTTCACAATCAAACGCGTACCGTTGCAAAGTTTTGGTGCATTTAGGTTGCGCAACAAAATTATTACTGTGCCGACTTTTAATTTCAAATTGTGTGGAGGCAAGCCTGAAACATCCAAAGAATTCAAAATTTCCGTGGGATAGTTGGTGGCTTCGTTTTCATCCATCACGGAGTCGAATGATTTATATGAATGTAACTCACCAGCTATTTGATTTTGAATGACGAAATTCAAGTGATCGACATTCTTGTTTTTCGCAGCCAAAATCGCTCTTACACTCAGCCAATCATGGTCAACATAATTCTGAGCGATATTCGGGAAAACATTCATGATTTGTTCTTGTGTCGTTGTAAAGTTGCAAAAATTTTGTGGAAACTCAATCAAGCCGGTGTTTAAGTCTGCTGGAATATCGCCATTGCCCATCGCCAACAATTGCCTGGAGAACTCTGCAGCGGACTGGTCATTTTGTAAAGCAACTCGCATGTTCGTTTTCAAATGCAATTTCTTTACCTATTGATATAAAGCAGACGCCTTCAAGCAAGCATTCAATTCATCTGCCGGAGTTGATCTCGGAATGACAGGCAGCGTTTGACGAAAATCGCCTGATAGCAAGATCATTGCGCCACCGAAATGTCGGCTATCATTACGTATATCTTTCAAAGTACGATTCAGGGCCTTCAATGCGCGTTTGTGAGCCATTGTGCATTCGTCCCATATGATAATCTTACATTGCTGCAGTACTTTCGCCATCGCAGTGTTCTTTGAAATGTTGCATGTAGGTTCTTCATCCACTTACAGATTCAGTGGCAATTTCAATGCAGAATGAGCTGCTCGATCGCCATCTAACAAAGTAGCCGCTATCCCAGAAGAGGCGAGTGCCAAGGCAATCGCAGATCTCGAACGAATCGTAGCTAAAATCAGTGAAATCAGGAATGTTTTTCCAGTTCCACCGGGCGCATCAAGGCAGAATATTTCGCCATTTTCGTTATCGACTGCTTGCATTAATTCATCGTACACTTTCTTTTGTTCTTGATTCAACATTGGCACATTTGTTCGAACAGCTTGACTCAATGCGATTCTATCGAAATCCATTTCTCGCCCCCAATTCTCGATTAAATGCGTCTTGCATTGCGCGAATTGGCTGCGGCATCCCCAATTTGCACAACAAATGACCACTCATGAGCAGACATATATCCTCGATCAAAATCAAAGCTTTGTTGCGCATTTCATCTGACATCTCCAGTTCATTATCTGATGTCACAGTACGAATTCGATGCAAAATATCATCGGCCATATCATCCTTGTATTTATTCCACAAATCTTTAGGATTTGATGGAAAACATGTCGAAATTATGATTGCGAAGAGTGTCCTGAGTTGATTCGCAGGCGCAGTGATAGTGGCATCGGCCAGCGTCATGTCCCAATGATTGTCGTTTTCAAGCAATTGCATGCGTTGGCAGGCTTCTCGATATGTAGCACACAACACACCGTCAACAGTCCGCAGCGCTTCGAACGAAGTAGGGCCACAAACATTGACCAAAAGCATTCTCAAATAGAAGCATTCGTCGTTTTTCGGGTGAACTGTGTATATTCTACCAAGTGCATCACTTGCATAAACACCACGGAATCCGGGAACTACGTCACCTTGTTTCCGCCGCTGGAACTTCTTCGATGAGGCATTCCAAGAAGGATTCAAACACCATCCAACAAATCAAAGTATCGACTCCGTTTCAAAAAGTTACTTTGTGTAACATAATAAACATAAAAAAACTTATTAGATTTATTTAAAAGAAAAAAAATTGAAAATTGTTGACAACAACAATTTTCTTGGCAAATAATTAAAATAATTGACAACAACAATAATTGCTTTTAAAATTTTAAATATTTTTTTGTATTTGAAGTGTCACTACTCGATTTCTACCCAGTTTATTTTTTTTCAAAGTGCATTAAATGAATTTATTGGAATGGTGGTTGCGCCTTCTTTCAAAAATTTATCATACTAATATAACAACCTTCTCTGCATGGTCTATTGACCAACAAAAAAAAACTAAATCAAAATCGGATGTGTGTGGCAGTCGGTAAGCTGTCACACACACATTTAGCAAGTTATTTTTATATATATAGATTTTGATGTTCGTAGATTTTATTTGTTAATTGTTAGTTTACTTGTTTAATTATTTATTTCTCTTCTTTGTTATTTATTTATTTATCTTCTTGTTTATTTATTTATTTGCTTTAGTACTAATTTATTCGATTAGGTGTTAATTTACTTATTTATTTATTTATTTATCTTCTTATTTATTTATTTATTTATTTATCTTCTTTGTTATTTATTTATTTATTTATTTATCTTCTTATTTATTTATTTATTTGCGTTAGTATTTATTTAATCGATTATGTAAACAACATCGTTATTTGTGATCACACGGACCCACTTCTCCCTCCTCAGGAAAAAAATAATTTATTAATTAAATGAAGGTATTTTCATGTAGCTTTTCCTTCTAAAACAACCTTGAATCTGTGATAATACTATTGTATAAATGTTATAAGTTTTTCAGTAGTAATGTAGAAAATACCATTTCTCTGTAAATTGTGCAATCTAGAAATACGAAAAAAATTATATAAATTCAGCTACAATGAAAAAAATAAATAAAAATAGTATTAACGAGGTTGGGAGTACTAGCTCAATGGTTAGTGTGTCGTATTACTAATCGAAGGGTTCAATTCCCGCCGGGGCCAAGTAACATCTGGATTTTTTTTTCCACTGCCCCACCTCTTGGCAACGTCTGACAAACATCCAAGAGTATCAATTGTCATGAGAAGCTTCTCAAATTTGCCGTTCGGATTCGGCTTAAAATTGCAGGTCCCTTCCACTTCGCCAAAGAAAGTGGCTGGAGAAGCTAGTTTGTAGGCAATGTAGTTTTAGGTTATTGTTTGTTTAAACTACGTGTAGTCGTTTTTTCCAAATATTTATCTTTTAATGTTAACGAAATGCAACTAGTAAATATCATACTCGTATTTCAACTGATTTATTCTGCAGCCAGGTCTACTTTGAGTGCATGTAAAGATAGGGCATTGCATCATTGTGTTGTTAATTGCCTGTATGTTTATTTTTGTACTTGCCTTTTTTTTTGATAATTTTGGCAACACAATAAGAGAATGCGCATTAATTTATTTTTATCACTTGTTTACAAGCATTGCGAAAACAATAAAAACAAAAACATTCAAACAGCGAAAAAAAAATTGCAACGAAAACAATAGCAAAAGACTAGCAAAACATTTCATACATGCGTAAATATTCATAGATACAAGCCCACGAGTGCTTATAGAAAACAACAATGAAAACAACACCTCAAGTCATACTAAAATACACTTGAATTTTAAATATTTATTTTTCTAATTAGTACGTTAACAGATGGGCCCGGCTATGTAAGACTTTAAGAATGTAGAACACCACGCCATTCAGTAATATGTTATTTACAATCGGAAATATTTTTATGTGTATTAAGCAGAACGGAAATAGCCCCGTGCTACATATATCGCGCGCTTACCCGACGACGCACGCGACGCTTAATTGGATAGTTGTAAACGTTGTCAAAATATACCTCACAACAAACATCCATACCTAGTAAGGTGCCTAATTAAATGCGATTAATGTGCGCGGTAGAATAAGAACGGGTGGGACTGCTTAAGGGAATTGATAAATGGTATGTTTTGGATTGAGTGAACGTCGCCAATTGAGCGGTGTAAAACAAAGCACGCCTCAGCTCTAAGCGCGTGCGAATCAATTGAATATATAAATAAGTAGGTAGGTGTCGAGCCCGTTCCTTCAGAATACTAATAAATATTGAAAAGGATTTTATTTTGTATGTTCAGTTGATAGGAAAAATATTTTAATAATGTCTGCGACAGCTTCTAAACCGCAAGATAAACAGAAGATGCAGAGATAGGCTTCCAATTCAGATCTTTCTATAAAGAAAAAAACAGGGCATCAGCTGGGGTCAATGCCGGTAACTAAATACTACGTCGTACGATTTCCAGGCGGAAATCATGCCGATTAAGGAAGTCCTGTCGTGGCTGAAGAGAAATGTGATATCCGCTCGGATAGTCAAGCCGCGCTAAAGTCCTTGGACTCAGTCTCTTGAAACTCCATCGTAGCCATAGGATGCCGTTCATCTCTTGAAGAGATGGCAGAGCAGTTTAATATTCACCTCTTTTGGGTGCCGGGGCACAGAGACACCACAGGGAATTGTAGGGCAGATGAACTTGCCAAAAATGAAACCGCATTACCTCTTCTACCTGATAAAGGTTTTCTAGGTATGCCTATCGCTACTACTCAACTTATGTTCAAGCTATCCGCAGTCGAGAGTACAAACCGCAGGTAGACTGTGATACGTGTCTAGCGACTAAGCATATCTGGCCAAAGCTGAATCTGTGACGCTCTTTGAGTTTAATCTCACTTAAACGACTCTGCTATAGGTGTCATCACAGGACACTGTCTAATAGGCAAGCACGCATCAAGGCTTGGCGTCCATTCAAATGACTTCTGCAGAACCTGCAGGGATTAGGAGGAGGAGGAGACTACACTTCATCTTCTCTGTACATGTCCTGCACTCTCCCATAAAAGAAATCTCTATCTAGGAGCCTTCTTCCTTAATGAACTCAGTGACTTAGCTAACACAGATGTTAGAAGTCTATCACGCTTCATTAGAAGCTCCAAATGGTTTTAGCGACTAGTGGTCGAGACTCCCGATTCATGTGGCATCACAGTGGACCTCATTGCTCTAAGTGTGTTGGCTATCAGCTAACAGCCACCTTAACCTAACCCAAGGGTGGCGACGGTGTAGAGGTTAGTGTGTTGGCTTGTGACCCGTGCGGTGCAGGTTCAATCCCCATGGGGAACAACAACATACGCCACCCATTCACATGCCTCTACACCAAAAGGAGGATTTCTGCCTGGCTGGTAGTACAATGGACCGTTACCGAGTCTGAGTGCTCTGGGATTTGGATTTCCTTTAAAAAAAAAAAAAAACCTAACCTCACCTAACGATTTTGAGTTCTTAACTTTAAGGATTTAAAAAAAATACAAAAAACCCGTTAATACCGGGAGCAAGCAGAAAAATTCGATACGGGAAGCAATACACCGAATTTTGGTGGCTTGTTGATGGGGGAGGGGTCAACATACCGTCTCAGGACGGTGCGTTACTCTAGGTAACATTTTCTTAATTAATAACTTACACTAAGTTAGCTAGGGCGTTTCTGGGAGAGTCAGGACCCGCCAACTTAGGGTTTTGCTCCCGGAAAGTGACTGATGCTGCAAGGCTTCAGTCGACTCCCGGCGGCGCGTGGTATACAAACTGGAAGTGTTGCCAATGATTTTTTTTAACATTTCAGGCTAGGAGGTATGGCGTTGGGGTGCGATTTGTTATTATGATAGTTTTGAATTTTTTGCTGCCAACATAATGACGGGGAGCTCGAATATGACCTTTAATCAGCTATTTCCGCAGGATCGAGACATATAATGGTCCCCATAGACATTCTCGTAGAGGAGATGAGGTGAATCTATCTAAGGAGACTCCCCAATCAGCAAGATGCGAATGCAGCGAGAACAACTAGAGAAGAAAACATAGGGACGGGCTACAGTCCGCTTGGGCGAACTGTTGGATACCCTATTCTTATTCCTATTAGACACGTAGAGAGTCTATATTATAAATTTCAGTTTGCTAGCTCAAACTTTGACTTTTCAATAAAATTGTTTTATTTAATTGTTTGCGTGTCAGTGGGCGAATTTTAGAATTTTTTTCTTCCGCGCAGTTTTAGGAGTCAAAGATCATACGAGTATATCAAAAATGTCAGCTTTCTATCACAAAATTCGATTTTTTGGAATTTTTTTTTTTTTTTTTTGAGTTTGTGGGCGGATTTCAAAAATTCTTTAACTTGATTATTTCGGGACTCTGGAGAGTATATGGTTAAAATTTCAGCTCTCTAGGTCCAGTTTAAAGGCCTAATTTTTGCCGACGGACGGACGGACATGGACATTACTATCGATGCTGATCGTAAATATAGTAACTTTTAGGGGTCTACGGGCAATATTAAGGTATGTTACAAACTAGGAGTCAAAATTAATATACCCTTAGAGTAGTGTATAAAAAGGTCAACAACACTTAAGGATTAAGAGTAGATGGCACAGCGGCTCAAAAGGTAGATGGACCGGATGGACAAACTTATACCAGACATTGATGTCTGCATAAGTCGCAACAACGGAGACTGTAATAACCACCTAACAAAGGTTCCATCCGGTCATGGAGGATATCGCATATACGAGTACCTATACAGATTTGGACGCGATACCTCACAACTTTGCTCAGGAGAAGAACAAAGTTAGAGCGGTTGCAGTCTGCTGGGTGTGGCGTTCGTAGGCGTCCTGGCATCGATTATCCGGGGATTGCGAATTGTGCATGCCATCTTTCAAAGACTACCACATCCATTGGTACAGCCAAGAAAAAACAAAAACGCACGCAACACATACTTATTTACTTAACGCCCTTCCGACCAGACCAGTGGATAGTCTCTCCCTGAGAGGCTGCAGCCTTTCATCCGCCGATCCGATCGCGGCCACGCTTCTTCCAGATGTCCAGACCAAGCGCCCTGGCATCCGCGATGGCTTGTTCTCTAAATCGGAGGTTCGGTCCTCCCTGTCGCCTTGAGCCTGGGGGCTGGGAGTCAAAAGTTCTCTTCGGTGGAGTATTATCGCCCATTCGCTTGAAGTGGCCAAGACAATGTGTCGACGTGTTTGAGCATTTGGGACTACATCCACATCTTGGTACAGCTCATCGAGCTCGCAGTTGTATCTCCTCCATTCGGTCTCCTGGCACACAGGACCAATTACCCGACGGAGTATTTTTCTTTCGAAATAACCCAATATTAGCTCCCCTTACCTGCTTATCGTCCAGCACTCGGTGCCATAAAGCAGAACTGGAAGTATCAGTCTTTTGTAGAGCTAACGCTTCCGAGTTAGGAGTTTTCTTTGGCAAACCGAAGCAGCAATGGTTTCATGGTGTAATTCGTCGTCGGATCTCCACTGTCATTTCTGGAGTTAATGTTTACTCCGAAGTAGGTGAACTCACTTACTACCTAGAAGTTGCTGCTATCAACAGTGACGTTTTGTCATAGTCAGTTGAGTGCAATTACTTCGTTTTGTACTCGTTGACTTCAAGGCGGTTGGGTCTTGTAGAAATAGGGTAAGCATTGATAGACATCTACCTGACGATGCACGTAACTGAGACTACACATCAATTGCTTATTTTGCCTCCAAGTGGTAATGGTCATGTTTTTCCAGACATGGCTTGCTAAGCTTATAAGTGCGAGTGTTGAAGACGAAGAAATTAGCAACACTAAAATGCTCTATAGGAAAGATTGGCTAATGAGTCTTAGAATTCTTACATGAGCCCCTCAGAACGATGGATTCACAAGGTTGAATCAATTTTGTCGTCGAGAATCAGGATGATAGATACTTTACATGAGCTACTTCGACATATTTGGAGCTGAGTTCATTAAGGATTTTCAAGACTGAACCAGGGTGTTAAAAACAAGATGGTGGCGAATGGGTCAACGGTAGCGCTCATATTCCCGTTTTCTTATTTCCTAACAAAATAACCATAAATTAAAAATTTGGTCAAAACGCTCAAAAAAGTGGCTATAGCCAAATACTAGGTATAGGTAACTTTTAGAGAACGACAAGTTCTAGCGACAAGCAGTTATTGTGGATTTTGGTTCCCTTAAGAGTATGTATTACAAATTTCAGCGGACTTTTTCATTTCTTCGAGGATGGTTTCCAAATGTACTTCTAAGGGTCTACGACCATAATTTAGACATGTTTCAAATACTGTATCAAAATTAAAATATAACTTATGAATAGCCAATACAAAGCTAAATTAAATATAGATTTCTAAGCGCGCAAGATATAATATATAAATATAATTTACATCCACCTAGTCCGGCCCTGTCTACCTGACTTGTGACACTACTGATCGGCGCGATATCATGCGGAAAATTAACCCGTCTTGTATCAGAACTGTACGTGATTTAATTTAACAACGAAGTTGGTAACTGTAGCGGTGCAATTAAGTTCTTCCTTCGAGGACATGACCATTTTGCTAATGTCCTTCTTACGCTATTTTCGAAACACTTGCATAGTCCTATAATGTTGTTTTATTGATTTTATTGGAATGCTGGCGGTGTACCGGATATACTGTAGGGAAAAATGCCATCGGCGCACGAGCGTTTGATGTGGGAAATACTGTTTTTTTTTTACATTTTATGGCGTGTGCTCGATTATATCCCAACTATGCACCGGATAGCAGAGCAGATAGGTACGCGAGGCACATGCCAGTTATAATCATCAAATCAACTCAAAAAAGTGTTAAACGGTTGACAATATTGGTTCCCAAGTATTGTAACTCAAGTACAGAACTTTTGAGCTGATAAATAATATAGACGATAATTTCAGCACACTTTGAGATAAAAGTACATGCACTTGTCTTTTGGGAAATTGCTGAATTTTATCAGTTTTTTTTTGTTTGTGTGTGGAAAACAACGTTTTAATTTTTAATGTACGAGTTTCAAGGTTTTTCGTGGGATTTCTGCCCCTAGTGTAGGAACAATATTTCGGAATATGCCGTTAATAAAGAAAGTAATCACTATTCATAGGCCAAGTGGCGGGTAATCACATTTTGATAAAATTCAAAAAAATAAAATTAGAAGAACACTATGAAGGTTGTACATAGAATTAAGGTCAGATTATGGAACACATTTGAACTAAGAACGATGTGAGATTTAATTTGCCATTAATCTACGTGATTTGAAACTTGGACATGGCCGCTTGGGAATTCAACATTTCTTTCTGAGTGTCTTAAATTTGATACAATCAAAGAGCTATTATTTTACGTAACTGTATTTTGCTTCACCTGCATTTTTACGATACCCAGTTTGCCTATTTGGCATCATACAAAATATATTTTTGTTTTTAACCTGAACAATTAAATACCGCACGTAATTCCATGGTTATTAAAGTGCGTCTTTGTCTTATGACATTTCAAAACAATTTCTGCGATATTGGTTTCGCCATATTGAAATTGCTGCAAATATGCACAATTATATCCAATCGTCATTAAAAATGGCTTATCAGTGAAATGAAAGATTATAAAAATTCACGCTGTCTATATGAAAAATTATCGGATATCCATTAAATCTAACCCGTGCGATTTGAGTCGTAAGGAGGTTTCCTTTTTATATCATTTGCATCTACGAAAAACCATAAACCACAGTTTATATTTTTACCTGAGTTTTTATTTGCGCCTTTATTGCTCACAGCTTAATTATTTACATCTCTTTCAGTAACTTGTTATTTTTGCCTGTGGCGGGGTGCCGCCAAACAGCACCGCTAATCATTAAGGCAACTAAGGTAAGAAATGACATCAAGGCATCGTATTACTGGGCGTATTTGAACCTGGGCCTCGTCGGTTAGTAGTCAACTTACCACTGAGCTACTGCACCCACACTCTGAGCTGAATTGTGCATAAAAACCTTTGTTTAGAAGGTCCAATTTACTCAGGCGTTCAAACAAAATGACCACCCGCTTCTTTATCGTTTTCTATCACCCCATCTACGAAAATAGCAGTCTTATGCCCAGCGAGCACTGTCGACGTTTATTCATGCTTATATGTGCAAATATGATCCCCTCTAACGCACTGTATGAACGTCGCAACCCGCTCTGCAACACACTTATCGGACCGTACTAATATAACTTCCAGCCTGGCGGATCGACATCATACCAAATTTTGACGATGTGGCAAATCCTTGGATTGACCAACGAATTTCAAGTCCCGGTTCACCATATTTCATCTGATTTAAGGCCGCCAAGACCGATCCAACTGTGTCGCGAGTCGCTGGAAAACACAATTTGCAACTTGCAATTTGGAAGTACCTCCTTCAAATTATTCCAAATTTGCATCGGATTTCGGCAAGGAGATGCGCTGTCGTGTAACTTCTCAAATTTCGTTCTGAAATACATGGGAATGGATTGGGCACAGGACAGGTATCGACACGGATACAGAGCTGCCAGACTATTGGTGTACGCGGCAATAACGACACTGACTGATGATAATTTTTAATTTTTTTTTTAATTTTAATTTTGGTGGGGCATAATACCCTATTTAATACAAGCTAGTGATATACCTTAAGATAGATAGATAGATAGATATTTATTTTTCGCTTTATAGTTAAATATTTACATTTGTTGGTTGGCACAGCTTGTACAGAGATATGATATCTTACTACTGACATATACAATTTTTTTTTTTTTTTTTTTTTTTTTATTTATAATCATTATTCTTTATAACAAAGGAAATATAATTTTCTTAAACTATCATAACACAAATTCAGGTTTAATAAAGAATAGTTAGTGACATTTGTATTTGAAAATTCAAATTCATAAATAAAATTCAGAATTATGTGGGGTACGCAATATTCAAATGATTATTGATACAATATTACAAAACGCGAAATTAAATGCGGTAAGTATTAACAAATAAATTTGGATAAAAACTATAGAAAAAAACTCCATGTGAAGAAACTAGATTTTGTTATTTTATTAGGAAGTTAAAAAAACTATCACAGTTGGAAAAAAAAGAACATGATAAAAGTTATAAATAAATAAATATAATAAATAGTGTTAATATAAATAAGTGAATAGACGAATAAATAAACAATTTTCTTAATCTGGATATATGTAAATATATATAGAATAAATTAACATCTGAATAAACAATTTAATCAAAATGAAATAAATAATTTAATTAATTTGGTGAGGGCAGAGATAGCCCTCATTTATTTGGCTTACTACAAGCTAAAACTAACATCTAATGAATAACTTAAATACTAAAACTTAAAAAAATAAGAAAGCTTAAAACTAAAGCTTAAGGATTAGGGGAATGGTGAAGGAGATCGATTTTAAGGCGGGCAGGGTTACGGTTGAAATCAAAGACGGAAAGATTTGAGTTAACCTTCTGCAGCATACGGGAGATTGGTTCGTTGGAGCCATATGATGTTCGATGGGTCGGAAGGTAAAAGAGACGAGGGCAGCGTAAATTACGAGGATTAGTGTTAAAGAAAATAGAGTTGTTAAGAGAGGCGCAGTCGACGGAGCCTGAGAGTAGGCGATAAATGAAAAGAATGTCCGCAGCGTCCCTACGATCCTCAAGGGATTTCATGTTGATGAGATTTAGGCGATCTGAGTATGGAGGCAACATAAAAGGATCATTCCAAGGCAATCCTCGAAGAGCAAATCGAAGGAAGCGACGTTGGATGTTCTCGATTCTGAGCACGTGAACTTGATGAAAAGGAGACCAAGCTTGGCTGGCGTACTCAAGGAGGGGGCGAACAAAAGTGGTGTAGAGGGATCTAGTCACGTAGGGGTTGCAGAATTCTTTAGACCAGCGTTTAACAAAGCCAAGTGAGGCGTTGGCTTTACGAATTATTTCGTCAATATGTAAACGAAAATTTAACTCACTGTCGTACAATATTCCAAGGTCACGGAGAGATTGAACGAAGGAGATTGGTTGACCATGGAGAAGGTAGTGACGGGGAGGGGATTTGTTGCGCTTGCGCGATAGGGTAATAGATTGGCATTTGGGAATGTTAAGCTCTAAGCAATTTTTGAGGCACCAGGTTGAGAACCGATCAAGGTCTTGTTGAAGGAGAGAGGAGTCATGAGGTGAAGAAACAAGTTTAAAGAATTTGGTATCGTCGGCGTATAGAGAAAGAGAGGAGTGATTAATGACCTTTTCAATGTCGTTTATAGTGAGGATGAAGAGAAGGGGGCCCAAATGACTGCCTTGCGGAACACCAGAGGTTGCCAAGAAAGGGGCCGATAGGACGGATCTGAAGCGAACACTATAAAACCGGTTTTCCAGGTAGGAAGATATCCATTTTAACAAAATGGGTTCAAACCCAAGAGCGGACAATTTAAAATGAATTAATTGATGAGGTATCTTATCAAAGGCCTTGCTAAAGTCAGTTGCAATAACGTCAACTTCGTTGCCGTTCTCTAATGCTGACAGGGCAAATGACACGAATTCGACAAGATTTGTAGTGGTTGATCTACCTTTCAGAAAGCCATGTTGGTAAGGGGAAATAAGAGACTTGCATCGAAAGCTTAAGGCTTCGTATATGATACTTTCGAAGATTTTGGGAATATGTGAGAGTTTGGCAATAGGGCGATAATTAGTGATTTCACTTTTTAATCCTTTTTTGTGTATCGGGGTGATGAAAGCGCTCTTCCAAATCTGTGGAAATGCTCCTTGGGAGAGAGATAGACGAAAGAGGAAAGAAAGAGGGACCGACAAATTGGAAGCACACTTCTTGAGAAAAATTGCGGGGAGGCCATCTGGGCCGGGTGAGAATTCATCGTTTAGCTTTTGTAACTTATTTTCGATGAGAGTATGGTCAATAGTTTGAGAGAGAAAGGGGCCAATAGAGAAGTTAGGTAGGTAGCTGAAGTACGTGGAGTCCGGTACAAATAAGTTGTCAGAGAAAGATTGCTTGAAAAATGCGGCAAATGAGTTGGCAATGGTATGTGGGTCCGTAAATGATACGTTTTCATAAGAGAGAGAAGGAGGGTAGCCGTCTGATTTTTTTTCGTAGTTGACAAATCGGAAAAAGGACTTGGGGTCATTTATTAAGTTGACTTGTGCAGTATTTATATAGCGTTGGTAGAGAGAGTTATAAAGCTGGACGAATTGTAGATAGATACCGAGATAGTTAGAGTAGTCCGAAGAAGAGTTGGTGCGAAGAAAAACTGTCCATAGCTTGTTTCTCTTGTTTCGTAAGGAACGAAGTCTATGATTATACCATGGGGGAGATGTAGATGACGTTTTATGACGAGAAATGGGAACATAGTGCGAAATGGAATTGAATAATTCTCTGTAAAACATGGACAGAGCATCATTTAATGAAAGATTGGCGAAGTCGAAAGAGCACTTGCTGAGATAGGAATTAATTTTTCGGAAGTTAGCCTTATGAAAATCATAAGAGGAGAGAGCTGCGGTAGATGTGGGCTGAAGTGGAGAGTCGTTGAATAACGAAAGAAGGAGAGGGGGGTGATAGTTATCAATGGTAGAGAGCGATAAGGGACAAGGCGAGACCGAGGAGTTGATAGGATTAGTTGTGAAAATCAGGTCTAATTGCCTACCCATGCAGTTTGTGACTCCACTAACTTGGGATAGGCTAGAGTCTGTCATCCTATCTATGAAGAGACATTCCTTAGCTGAGTTGGCATTTGAGGCGATGAGAAAGGATTCATCGTCTGAAGGGGTCCAGTGCAGATGAGGAAGATTAAAGTCGCCGAAGATGAGGATATCATCTAGGGAGTCAGATGAGCCAATTATTTGGTCAATCGCATCAATGGCAAGTTGGTAGGATTCAATAGGTTGGGCAGGTAAAATATAAAAACACATAATGTACAGGGACTTACGGGGGAATGATATTTTTATTGAAACGAAGTCTAGTTTTGAGGAGGAGGAAGTAGCAAGGGGAGATGCGTCCAGGCTATCGTGGATGGCTAGTAGAACGCCACGACATGGAGAGTCATCTATGGCATTGGTACGTTCGTCATCTCGAAAGACATTGAAGAAAGGGGGGAATAGCTCCTATACTATATTACCTGCAAAATAAATAAATAAATAAATAAACATGTAAGTAAATAAATTAACAAGTGAGAAAAATAAATTAAGAAGTAAAAACAAAAAATAAATTAACAAGTAAATAAATAAATAAACAAGTAGATATGACTAATGATATACCTTAAAAACTAATAAAAACTAATTAAAAGCTAGGGCTTAAGATTGGTGCAGAAGATCAAGTTTAGGACAGGGAGTGCTGCGATTGAAATCGAAGGCGGTGAGGTTTGCGTTAACCTTCCGCGTTCCGCAGCATGCGGCAGATTGGTTCATTGGATCCATAGGACGTGCGGTGGGGCGGAAGATAGAAGAGACGAGGGAATCGTAAATTACGAGGGTTAGTATTGAATGGAGTAGAGTTACAAAGTGACGCGCAGTCCAGGGTAAACCACGAAGAGCGAATCGGAGAAAGCGACGTTGGATGCTCTCGATTCTGGACATATGGACTTGATGGAAAGGGGACCATACTTGGCTGGCGTACTCAAGAAGCGGGCGAACAAGGGTAGTGTAAAGAGATCTGGTCACGTAAGGGTTAGAGAATTCTTTGTACCACCGTTTAACAAAGTCAAGTGATGAATAGGCTTTAAGAATTATCTCGTCAAAATGTAAACGGAAATTAAGCTCCCTATCGCACAGAATGCCAAGGTCGCGAAGAGATTGAACAAGGCATATAGGTTGACCATGGAGAAGGCAGATGCGGGGAGGGGATTTGTTTAACTTGGATGAAAAGGTAATAGACTGGCATTTGGCGATATTAAGCTGTAAGCCATTTTTGATGCACCAGGTGGAAAAAGTATCTAGATCTTGTTGTAGAAGACAGGAGTCTCGTGGTGAAGATATGGGCATACGAAACTTAGTATCATCAGCGTAGAGTGAAAGGCGGAATGTTTAATGATTCGATCAAGGTCGTTTATTGATAGGATAAAGAGAAGGGGACCTAGATGACTACCTTGTGGAACCCCAGAGACGGCCAAAAAAGGCGCCGATAAGATGGACCTGAAGCGGACACTATAAAAACGGTTTTCCAGGTAGGACGATATCCATTTTAACAATATGGGTTCGAAGCCGAGTGAAGACAGTGTAAAGGGGATTAATTTGTGAGATATCTTATCAAACGCTTTACTAAAGTCGGTTGCAATAACGTCGACTTCTTTGCCGCTTTCCAGGGTTGAGAGGGCAGAGGACACAAATTCCACGAGGTTTATGGTAGTTGATCTGCCTTTAATAAAGCCATGTTGGTTTTGGGAGATGAGAGATTTACAGTGAAAGCTAAGGTCTTCGTACACGATACTTTCGAGGAGCTTGGGTATATGTGGGAGTTTAGCTATAGGGCGGTAGTTGGTTATTTCGCTCTTTAGTCCTTTTTTGTGTATCGGGGTTATAAATGAGCATTTCCAAATCTGAGGAAATTCTCCCTGGGAAAGTGAAAGACGGAAAAGATGAGAGAGGGCGATGGAAATATTGGAGCTGCATTTCTTAAGAAATATAGCGGGAAGACCATCTGGCCCAGGTGAGAACTCGTCATTGAGTTTTTGAAGCTTATTTTCAATTACTGCAGGGTCGAAGGTATGAGAAAGAAAGGGACCAAAGGAGAAATTAAGTAGATAATTAAAATAAGAGGGATCAGGTACGAAAGAGCTGTTGGCGAAAGATTGTTTAAAAAAGATATTGCTGGTAGAGAGAGTTATAAAGCTGGGTAAACTGAAGATATGAGCCGAAATAATTATAATAATTAGAGGGGGAATTATTTCGAAGGAAAAATGCCCATAGTTTATTTCTCTTGTTACGTAAAGACCGAAGTTTGCGGTTATACCATGGTGGTGATGAAAAAGATGTCTTATGGCGAGAAAAGGGAACATAAAGAGAAATTGAATTAAATAATTCAGTGTAAAAAATGGACAGGGCATCATTTAGAGAGAGGTTGGCAAAGTCAAAAGAGGCCCTGCTTAGATAGTCGTTAATTTTGTGGAAATTCGCTTTGTGAAAATTGTAAGAGGGGAGCATTGTCGCGGGCGTGGGCTGTGGTGGAGTGTCATGGAAAAAAGAAAGAAGAAGCGGGAGGTGAAAATTATCAATAGTGGATAGAGACAAGGGAAAAAGCGAGATAGAGGAGTTAATGGGATCAGTAGAGAAAATGAGGTCTAACTGTCTACCCATAAAATTAGAGACGCCACTAACTTGCCAAAGGCTTGAGTCTGTTAGACGATCTATGAAAATGCATTTTTGAGTTGGGGTTTGAAGCCAGGAAAAACGATCCATCATCTGATGGAATCCAGAGCAGATGAGGAAGATTAAAATCGCCGAAAATAATGATGTCGTCAGAGGGGTCTGACGAGTCGGTCATCTGGTCAATCACATCGACAGCAAATTGGTATGATTCGAAAGGTTGGGCCTGTGGGATGTAAAAGCACATGATGAATAGAGACCGTCGAGGGAGAGCTATTTTTATTGCGACGAAGTCGACTTTAGAAGAAGAAGATGAAGTGGCTATTGGAGATGAGTCAAGGCCATTGTTGATAGCCAGTAGGACGCCACTGCAGGAGATGAGTCAAGGCTATTGTTGATAGCCAGTCGTCCTTTGGACGGGCGACATCATCATCGCGGAAGACATTGAAAGTGGGGGGAAATAACTCCTGGTTCTTTTTATCTGGCGTTAGGTTGGTTTCATTCAGAGCATAGATGTCAAAAGGAAGAGTATGTGATTGACGCAAGACATTCTGGGTTTTATAGCGGAGGCCTCTTACGTTCTGATAGTAAAAGAGAGGGGGATGTTGTTACAGGGAGGCGTAGTGGAAATAGGTTGGGGTATGGTCAATGGTGCCATGAATCTATCGCTCTTCTATGCAGTTTTTTTTTTAAGGGATTTTTTTTTTTTTATTCAACACAGGCAAGATATTCCCCAATCGTGTTTATGACTGAAGAAACATTTTCTGTATTTTTAAGTTATACTTCTACTTCTTCTTCTTCCTTATTGGTGATGTTATAATCAGATTTAAAGAGACCATAACTCTCCCACTTTGTGCGCGCAGTGACTCAGTGGTACTAGTCCAGGGGTTTGCGACGGACGCCTCTATGGCAGCAATATTCTCCACACTTGAGTCAAAACTTAGTCTCACTGGCACGGCAACATCAAGCAGCGTATATTCTGACTCATATTGTTTCACTAGACTATGAATTGCTGGTCTACTGGGACGAGAATTACGGCGGAAAATTGGCATTAACGCTCTTAAAATTGCGACCACCAGCTCGACATTTCGGTAGTAAATTTTAATTATTTGTAAACGTTGTTCCTTGATGTAGTTCAAGATGATTTTACTGAATATTTTCACATTGCCATTTCGGTAATCGGTTTAAGGGTGCGCTCACACTGAAAGTTTGAAGGTATCAAGTCGCTAATGAAAGACCCTATACGTGTACCTACTATAAAAATTGAAAGAGGCAGTGCAACGCATAAGTTAGTACTATCCCAATGCTTATTCTCCTCCAAAACATTCCCCATCCATACAACAAACGGACGCTTGATCCTTATGATGGCTCCATCGTCAGCAAGGAATAACTAATGCACTCAAAAGATTATCTGAATATTAGCGTGAAGAAAAGTCTGTCACTTTTCTAAAAGCAGACCTGAAATAAATATCAAATTGCTAAGGACTCTTCCGGCTTATATTAAAATTTCTTTAGCAAATCAGATCAGGCATCTTACTTTTGCCTTTACTCCTCTGGTTTCTCTTGGGGCTCTATCAAATCGTTTTCAAAACCAACCAATTTACTCAGTTGCTAATTTGAAAGTATTCTAACCCGTAAAGAATATCTGCACGAAATGAAAATCCCAGAGGATATATGGCATCAAAGCAATCCATCCTCTGCGCTGCCGGTCACGATATATTCTGGCATCCGCAATGGGTTGAACTTTAAAACGAAAGTTCGGTTTTCCTTGTAGTCTCGAGCTTGGGAGCTGGGAGTCGAAGATCTCGTTTTATCGGCGTTCACTCGGCTTGCTGGGAAACTCTGATTGCCTTCTATGAGGAGATTATGTGGATATAACACCGAGAAGAGAAGTTGGAAAATGCAGAGTAGAAGCAGAAGGACACTCGATTCGAATACCCCTGTAGAGGAGCAGATTGAAGTGACTGTCAGAGTCGAACCTCCGTTCTAGTCCCATTTTTCTGCTCGGTAAGAAGATAACATACCGAGGGTGACTGCTTAAATCCAAACCCCTGCATCTTATCCAGCCCTAAGAGTGGAGTGGTGATTGAAGCGACTTTTTCACTCTAACCTGAAGCAGTCCTCTTTCTTTGGCAGGAGTACAGGTTGGGATGACTGATCTCAGTCGAATCCCAGCCTGTTGATCAAAATCCCTGGTGAAGGACCGATTTGTGGCTACTATAGCTGCATATCTTAAGGAGTGAATAGTGCGGTCGACTTCAGCCTGACTCCAGAAACGTTACGATCCGAGGTGGATGTACACAATCGGTTTTGCCTTCGTTGACTTCTAATAATAATAATAATATTTAGTTAGGGTATATTACAATGCGACCTATTGGTCTATTGTGTCCCCTTGCTTGTGCCTCGGAGAGGTGCATGCCCTCTTTCAGAGCCCTCTCTAGATATTTCTTTGTGAAGCGGGTCGAGGTATTGCTCTGATTTATCCTTAGCAGGTCATACTCCTTAGAGCACAGCGTCCACACCAGTTTCTTTGATGAATCTGAGAATGAGCTGTGCTTCCATGGTTTGTATGTCCTTGTCTGTAATTTGGTGCCTGCCCAAATATTCATCCTTTTGTGGGTCAGTGCCCCACAGGATTCCAGTATGTGGTCTGGACTTTCGGCGGTTTCACTGCAGAATCTGCAGAGCCCATCCTCTAATATACCCATTTTCCTCAGCTGCTCCTTGAGTCTGCGGTGCCCCGTGAGGAGGCCTGTTAGGATTCTTATGTTGTTTTTGTTAAGGCTGATACAAGTTTTGAATCTCTTTTTGTTGTGATTTCCTAAGAGCTTGTTTGCTTGCCTCAGATCTTGGAGGTAGGAAAGGTTTTGGCCCTTGTTTCTTCCTCCAGTCTCCTGAAATCTTCGCGTAGAGTGTGTTCTCATATCCCGCAGAACGGTTCAGGTCCTATGAAGGTTTCCTCTGCCCCCTTTCTTGCCAGAGAGTCCGCTGCCTCATTGCCTGTAATGCCAACATGGCCAGGTACCCAGCAGATGGAAATTCTGTTATTCTTGCCTAGTCTATTCAGTCCGTGTAGGCATTCCCAAACGAGTTTAGACTTGATGACGTAGTCGTCGAGAGCCTTTATGGCTGCTTAGCTGTCAGACATTATTGCTATCTTGCAATTTCTGCAGTTTTTCTCGAGGTTGATTCGAAAGCACCTGTCTATGGCATATATTTCTGCCTGGAAGATGCTGGTACATTTGACCATGGATTTGTAGTGCTTAGTTCCTGGCCGAAACACTCCTGCACCAGTTCCCTCCTCCGTCCTCAGCCGTCCGTGTACCACTTTGTTGTGTGGTTGCTCAGTCCATAAGTTGTGGATTCATTGATCCAGTTCTCCTTATTGCTGAGCTTTATCTGGAAATTCTTCTCGAAGTTGAATTTCCTGATGCTGTCGTCCCTAAGTATGCCAAGAAGTGGGAGTTTTTTGAGTAAGTCACCGTGTTCTTTCGAACCGATGCATTTCCCTCTCCCAATTCTCTCCTTTGCCATCCTTAGGATTGTTTTGTCTGCCGCGTTCATCACCATGATGTGTAGAGGGGTTAATTCCAATAACACCTCCATGGCTGCGGTTGGGCAGCTACGCATTGCTCCGGTAATGCACAGGCACGACAGTCTTTGCACTTTGCTGAGTGTCTCTTTTGTTCTGGCTAGACTGGTTCGTTTCGCCCATGTTAGCGCTCCGTATGTGATCACTGGTCTCACAATTGCAATGTACATCCATGGCAGGATGTTTGGGCTGCATCCCCATGTCTTCCCCGCCAGGCTCCTACATATCATGAGAGCGCGGGTGGCCTTCTTGGATATCTCCTCTGACTATCTAGATGGAGTCCTAGATATTTTACTTCTTTGACTGGTATCAGTGTCGTGCCTGATAGGCTAATGTCCTTAAGTCTTTGAAGTTGTATTTTCCTTGTGAATGGTACCATCGTTGTTTTCGCCGGATTGATGTTAAGTCCGACAGAATGGCACCATTCCTTGGTTACTTTAAGCCCCCTTTGTTGACTTTTAGACCAATCAATTTTATTTGTTGCTCAATCGCCGTGAACACACCTGGCACGGCCCCTTGGAAACGGCCGATAATATCGATATCGTCCGCAAGCCCCATAATTGGATGAATCAGTTGAAAATCGTGCATTTTGTGTTCTAAAACAAGGTGTCGTAAAAGAATGCCCTCTTGCGGGACACTTTTAAGATGTTAGATGTATCTATAGGCTCACCTGAATGCCCAAATTGAATTGATGTGATGTCTTCCCTTAGCCGCCTCTTCGACAAGCTCTGTTTATCGGAGAGCCTTACACTGATTCCCTGCTCGAGAATATTATAAATAATACGATATACACCATCCAACAATATTTATCATTTTTTCCAATTTATCATATGCTGTTACGACACATGTGAGTCGTTAGACCTAATTAAAAACGTGCTTTGTTTATTTAAGTATAAAAATTCTTATCAATCAGTAAAAAACTGTTTCAAGGCTTTTATTTCTAATCAAATAAAAATCTTCTCATCGTCAGATTAATACTTGGGTAAATTAATCGTCGTATTTTTTTTGTGCTAAATCGTGGCTGGCGAAATTATCATATATTCCTTACCTTTGAAATGTGTTTTGTAAAAGTTAACATGTTGCAAACTGGTTCCATATTTATAATTGGGCTGCAACTGACATGATGTATAAATATTTATATTCTTAAAAAAAATACAGGATTCCATAAACTTCGTGCTCTAACGAAAGCTTTACATATTAAAATTAAATAAAGGTTGGTTAAATGTTAGCGGATATTAATTAATATTTAATCAAACCGTGGATATATTCTATTAGAGCCACTTCTGAGTATGATGCTTTAGGTAAGGTGGTTGTCTGGGCATGAATCCCCAGGCTCACTTAGACAGCTATTTCGTTCCATTGTGGTATTGTGTATGATGCTTAATCTTCAAGGTTGTATTCAAAATATCTTGAAAACATTCATGGCTGTTGAAGAGTTCAATATTTGTAGGGTGTTTAATTCGTCGAAATTAGATGGTTCTGGCTGAAATACTTTAGCCCAGAAAACGCATGGTTGGCTCGTTGTAGACAGGTTGGTCATCTTTTATTCGCAATGGACACAAACAGGATACTTTTTTACTGGAAACCTATAATTC
Organism: Portevinia maculata; assembly: GCA_949715645.1. Lineage (NCBI taxonomy): Eukaryota > Metazoa > Arthropoda > Insecta > Diptera > Syrphidae > Portevinia > Portevinia maculata. The sequence goes on from OX454527.1 coordinate 44,656,519, forward strand.
AATAAAATCTTGCTTTCGTTTTGCTAGACACAGTTTAGGGTGTAAAAGGTATTTACGAAGGCTTCGATGAGGTTTCATAGCGACGTATGCACATAGGTTCATAATCCACAAGGGACAAGCGGTGTCATCAGACCTCCAGTTAGAAGTCATCTTTGAATTTAAGTGTGATCAAGGAAAAACGATGTTAGAAAAGATCAGACTTTTGACGCGCATTTAAATTTATACGTTGAATGAATAAGAAAAAAACTATATCTCCTGGAATGCTGTAAAAAAAGTCACTATTTGGTAGGGCGCAAGAAAAGTCTTTGGGCTTTGCATCAACTCTTCTATCGTCGCTACTTAATCGAAAAAAAATTAATAAAGTCATCCGATACCGCCCGTCTATACTTGTTGATGACGAACCGCACAGGCGGACTGATTATGATACAGTAAAGTTAGGTTGAGTTAGGTTATAACAGGGGTATGCAATTCGCATACAACACGAGGAACCAGAAGGGCCCATCGCGATCCCAAGGGAACCAATTGAAAATAAGACTTCAAATGGAGAAAAACCTAAACTAAAACTTTTCCTAGACAAAGCCCTTCATGCAGAAATTTACCTCCTCCTACGTTTCCGTGCTATACCCTAGCACTCACACAGTATGTGCGTTATGTCTTCCTCGGCTTGTAGATCACCACAGAACCTGCATATATCCATATCTCCCAATCTAAGCCGCCTAGCATGGTTCCTTAGAAGACAGTGCCCCGACGTAATCCCAACTACTGTTCTAAGCTGTTCCCTGCTTAATTTGAGAATTTCCTTAGATCTTTTTTTGTCCAAATGAGGCCGAAGTGCTCTAGACACCCTATGCCCCTCTAAATTTTGATATCCAAGGGCAGCTATTTTTAAGATCTTCTTATTGATTATTCCCTTGATAACGCCAAGGGGTGATTTAATGCTCACACCTCCACTATTTTCTAGTTCCCCTCCCTTTCTTGCTAGCTCATCGGCTTGCTCATTTCCCTCTATACCGCTGTGTCCCGGTACCCAGCACAGTCTTACTCGATTCCGTCTCCATACTGCTTTTAGTATTGTGCGACAGTTTCTGACTGTCTCAGAATTGATGTTAACAGATTCTAGTGAATTAAGTGTCGCCTGACTGTCAATGTAGATGTCGATATCCCTTCCCAACATTGATCCCACGTGCACTATCTCTGCCGCCCTTAGAACAGAGAACTTCCGATTGTACGATGCAGTAAAGTGGCAGGTCTTTATGATCCTTCTAATTCAGATCATAGCTTCGTCGCTTAAATTATAGAAGAGGAAGTGGCCTTAAGTTGCCACTTTAAGCCCAATTCGCAATGGCGTATGGTGTTGCGGTGGTGCTGGCGTAGCGCGGATGATTTGATGGCTGTGAAGTTTCTGATAAAGTTGTTACTCTTTACTGAAAAAAACTTGAAAATACTGGACGTGGTTTTATGCTCGAATGGTTCAGGTCTTACCTTTCAAATAGATCTCAAAGAGAAAAGATTGGTAAAACTAGAAGTGAAATCCGATCTGTTAATCGGCGGGTGCCCCAAGGTTCTGTTTTGGGACCCATTCTGTTTCTCACATAGGTATATTAATTCACTGTTTGGTCTACAATTTAAAGGTATGCTTACTGCTTTTGCAGATGATGTAGGTTGCTGTTACGGCTGCAATAATGCGTTGGATTTGGCTTCTGATATCAACTGGGACCTTAATTTGTTGACGATCGCTGAATGCGAAAAAGTGATTCAAAATTTTGGTAAAAGTTTGACAGTCTGCCGACCTAGCAGAGGTCACTTGGACGACATTCTTTTTCATTATTAACCGGGACCAATGTACATTAATCTATACTAGGAAAGAGGAAAGATTTGTTCGTTTGATTGTTTGTTTGTTTTGAATAGGCTCCGAAACTACTGGACCGATTTGAAAAATTGATTTAGCATTAGAAGCCGACATTATCCCTGATGAACATAGGCTACTTTTAACGTTTTTTTATCCGCCGTCCGGAAGCAGAGATCTAAGCTGATATCTAAGAAAAGTTGTAACTATCGAATGCTTTCTAGCTCCTAGCTTTGGAATGACTCATCCAAATGAAATAGGATTTTTTTTAATATACCCCTATCGTGGAATCCGTCGGATCTGAGATTCACTTCACTTATTCGATTCACGTGAACAGAAAACTGCTATCGTGGAATCCGTCGGATCTGAGATTCACTTCACTTATTCGATTCACGTGAACAGAAAACTGCTATCGTGGGATCCGTCGGATACTCTCCCTTACCGACCACTATTCAAAATTCAATTGTGACAGCTCATTTCATTTGAAAAAATTGTAAAAATTAATTTCAGTGAAAATAAAATAAAATAATTCACGTTACCGACATGTGGATGGTTCACGTCTGCGGATTGCACGATGCAAATTGTTCACTATTAGCGGATCGTTCCCCCCGATGGATTCCACGATAGGGGTGATAAAGTTCAATTATGTACAAAGATTTTAAGATATAAATCATCTTTGTAGGTTATCCTGAAGTTGAACAATAAGCATTAAACTATAAGTTTTACACAATTCAAAAAAAAGTAAAATGTTCTATTGAAGCTAGATCGTTGGATTTTCCCATCGTTGAGTGGACAACAATTTGTGTGTGTATGCGGCACAAATCTGTTTCTCTCTCTGTACCTTTTATACTGTGTGCTTCTTCTCTCTTTTTTTATGCACATTTTGTAGTTTGTGTTGTTTTTTTTTTGTGGCGCATGGGATTGAGAAAGATAGGGTATGAAATGTAATTGAGATTGGGAGGGAGTCACACTGAGAGTATATCCATATAATGAGAAGGACACCCTTTATTTCAAGAATCAATAATATGTTCTGATGCCTTTGAAACAGCAAGCATTTTTAAATATTTGAGGTGTTTTTTAAAAGGATTGTTTAATTCATTTCGAAATATGAAGTTCAAAAGATTGCGTACATGTGTATGCAAATCTACATTCCAAAACTCAGTGCAAAACAAAAAATCTGTGGCGCCAGATAAGCCAACAATCAATCAATTGTGAGGTCTTTCTTGAAAGTCGTCTGTTGCTCAAAGGCAAATACCACAGATGATCAGAAATAAATCCGAATAAATTAAGACTGTGCTTGTTATGTTACACTCTAAGAACGCCCAACAGAAAAGAGCCATCAAAAGAACTCTCGTGCTGAAATATTCGCTTAAGCTGTTGGAAAAATCACAGATAATCCGGGATTATAACCGTCTTTTCATGCCAACGCACAAACCCTACCTTCACTCAAACTTTTATTACGTATTTATGAAAAGATATTCACAGCTCAAATTACTGTCGCCAGTAAGTAGCCTAATCCTAGCTCATAGCCGTAATCGTGACTACTTACGATTACCAGATAAGAAGTGGAATTTCCAAAAAAATGTCCTCATGTAGGTACCTACCTACGTCAGAAAACATCTATATTCCAGGCCGATCAAATTAAATCAACAAAACGGAACTAAATCTTTTTTTTAAGAAATAAATTAAAATATCCATTAAAATGCTTGACATCAAAATTCCAGCGCTAGCAAAATAATGAAATCAAACTCAGACTATATACCAAATTCTTTTTAACGAAGTCGAAGACGGCGAACAACAACGCAAACAGAAAACATGCACGCGTCAGAAATGTCGAGTTTGTTGTTCGCAGCCGCAGTTGGATAATCGATCAATAAATTTTCGTCTTTATTAGTTGTGGTCACGTTTTAATTCATCACACGGTATGGACATCTGACACCTTCATGCGTAATGTATTTCCTTGTCAAGTACACGCGGCAACGGCATGTCGCTGAAGCCCTCCCGAGATTGCAATTGCAAGACTTCAATTGCGACAGCTCCCATGCTATGCGGGTATAGGAGCCGTGCCATGCGAACAAATTAAAACAAATGACTAACCACGCGTCGACTGGTTTTGAGAAATTTGCTTAAACATTTTTGTTTGTTTCTTCTTTCTTCGGTGTTTTTTTTTTTCGCGGCGGTCATATGACAAGCAGGCACTTGGGGAATTCCAATCCAGCACTGGCATTAGCATAAGTAATAGGCGCTGCTGGCTGCCAAAATAGTTCATTTAAATTTGAAATTATAATTTGACTTTTAAAGTTTTGCAGTTAAGCTAAGTTGTCGTATGTGGCGATGGCACTCGCTAGCGCCGATGTCGCCTTTTTCGCTACGGTTTGTCAGCTAGTTAGCCAGGTTTTCAGTTTATATTGACCTTGAAAAATCCGAAGCTCACATTTTAAAACGCGCGTCGTTTGACGTTTGCCTTGTGCAACTGAGTTCCGGCTGAAAAATTTCGCCACCAGAATGTGTCAATTGGTGGTAAATTCGCGAGCAAACGTCGGACCGGCTATTGCGGTCTTTCAATACTTAGCCAGTATATGGGTCATTGGACCCGTCCGAATTCAGTCAAATTCGCGACCTTGCTAGACCTTGATTGGATGCTTTTAATTATTAATTTGCATACGTTCATTGTACCAAGTCTAGCGTGAAACTTGTTTTCCACTGGTTTTAATTGCGAATCAGTAGTCGCCAGGAGGTGCTGTATCTCGTCACTCCGACAAAAAGATAAACAAAACAGTCTTGAATGTTTCATGGAATCGATCAAATAAATCGAATGTGTTTTTTGGTTAGCGGAAATTTCTTATCAAAGCGACCGAGGCGGAAACGAAATGTTGACGTGCGGATCGATCTAAGGAAGCACCAATGCTAAGCCCGTCTATATCTGATCTAACTAACCTAACCTGTTTGGATTTAGATTTGTTTATTAGGGTCACAAGGTTAGCTGTGACTTACTGTGCGGCAGACGCGCGGCGGGTGGAAGAAACCTGAAAAAAACCTTGCTGATTACGGCTGTCGTATCGGTATCAGTATCAAACGTTTCTAGGTCGCCCTCGCCAGAGTCTTGCAAAACAGGAAAAAAACCATAAAAAAAGTCGCTGTGTCGTTATTTTCACCTTGGGAACGCAGGCGGGTTAGTAACTTATGAATCGTCTTCTATCTAATTATGTGTAGTTGTTCTGCCTGCCTAATTGTCGCATGATAAAGCAAACCGCGGACTCGTTGATTATAACAGCGGGTGGTTGGTGGATTTGGTGATTTGACACAGCTCACGTACGCACGACCGTACACCAACATATATAAAATCAATAAACAATATTGCCATGTGATTTTGTGGCAAATAAATTTGTTTATTCAAAATCGATGGGCAGCAATCTCATTATGAGGTCATTACGGGCGGTTTATCAGCTGAGTAGCACTCTCATACGAAGGGAATTGCTGGTGCCTATAGTGCCTATAGCAAAGTCTACTTGCACACTTGTATGGGAATTTTTCTTACTACTTTTGTGTTTTTCCATAGACCAGGGTCGGGTGACTGTAATATTTGAGTGGGGAACGGAAAATATTTGTAACAATAACAGCAACGACGCGACGACGGCAACAACAGACCGCAGCGCAACTCATGACTGATAACAGCGAGCGCTGACTGCACATTCAGTCCCGATAGCTTCAAATAAAAACGTGGATTTTTTTTTTTATGAAAAAGGCATCCGCTATGGCACACGCAAAACAATTATCAGATAACAAACAACTTAATGAGTGGCATGTGTCTGAAACTGACAATCCCCTTTTGTCGATATAATAAAACGGCGAACGATATGTGGGTCATTATTTCAAGCTTGTTGTGCACAATATAATACAAAGTTTTAACTTAGAAATAAATAAATAAATACAAATAAGTCTTATTTTAGCTTTTTTTCAAGGTTTCAAATGAAGGAAGGCATTGCAATTTTTGTTTTATATTTATTAAAGGTGTTTAATGGAATGTAAACGTACGTGCGGGTAACAGATATGTTGAAATAAATGTTTTTTGCTAGAATAAACTTAGACGTATGCGTTTGGTTTGGTTAAATAACATTGAATATTGATGAATCATATTTAATGATTTGAAATGCCAACAAGAATCAAAATAATATTTTCGCTATGCGTATTGCAATGCAATGCAGAGCGATGACGTGCACCTATGTGCCAAATTTAAAGTTGGGTTTGGGAATGCGCTTTTTAATAGTCTTGCTGCTTAACTACACTATTGAGTGCTAAGTGACATTTTAGAAGGTTCAGGAAGTCGATGCTTTAGTTTCAAAAGTGTTGAAATTGTGGTTTCACTTTTCCGTCGAGTGTACTTAGTTGCTTAGTTTTCAGAACAAAAAAACTCACTTACTCGTATGTAGAAAAGCACATTTGATCAGCAAAAGTTGCATAATTTAATTTGATAATCAGCCCTATAATTAATTTTCTCCGCAACACAAAACCAGTCGGAGAATGTTCTGCAACAAGTAGTTCTCGGAGAGAAATTGGCATTCGGTGGTCAAAAACGAACGCAGAAATAGCATATCATCGCGATAATGCGGTGTGCGTTGCGTTTTGTCAAATAAATGTTCCAAACATCCGATCCTTACAAAATCGGTTCCTTTCGAAGGGATGCAATGATAGGGCCGATTTTTCGTTGACCCAAGCCACAATCTGTAATTTGGAAGTTGCTCTTCAGACTCTGCGCCAGATTTCGGCAATGAAATGCGCTCTCATTTGGCTTCTTTGATCTTATTCTGGAGCAGATAGTGCGCAGGGCAGATATGAACACGGAAGGCACTATACGTGGTCCAAGTTGACTGAACGAAGAAAATTGTTATATTCAGCTGACGTTTTATGTGGCCAATCTTCAAGTCAAGCACTTAGCGTGCGAACAGTACTGCCTCGAGAAACTTGTTCTTATTAGACATTTTTGTATGAGAGCGAAAATTTAAATCGGCGCAACATATTTGCAACATTTAAACAGAAAAGTTTTTCTATGAATTCCTTGTGTTAGTTCCTATTACAGTAAAACCTGCTAATCGGGACCGCACTTTATGCATTCCCTGCTATTTTTCATACAAATTTCCCTCTATAATCGGGACACCTGCTAATCGGACCATGGACCACCTAATATCATGCGTTGTTATTGTATTTACCTGTCTAATTGGGCCAACCGTTAAAATTTATAAATATTTATTCGCATCTTAAAATGCTCTGCATTTATTTTATCTTGATTTTCTAGTTGCCTACGCCAAATTTAAAATTTCCATCAATTACTTTTGTTTTATGCGGGGATTCCCCAAAAGGTTTAGTTTTGGTTTTTGTTTCTAGGCAAAAGAAACAATTTGAAACTTCCGTGTTATAGGTTCGTTGCCAGTGCAATAAAGTTTTTAGAGTTGATTGTTTTTTTTTGCGATACGTGTTTTAAAAAAGTTAAAAAATGAGCAAACGTGTTTATAGTGAACTTGATTTAGAAACGAAAATTTAAGTTATAAAGTCTTTCGATAATAATCAGTTATCACAGAGAGATGTTGCAAAGAAATTTAATTGCAGCAAATCTCAAATCCAGAGAATTTTATCCTCGAAGGAGACTATAAAATCATCTTTTGAAAAATTTATTGGGTTGAAAAGGAAACGCATAAATTCAGGTGTATCTTTTGTCGAAATCGATGCTTTGACATTTAAGTGGTTTTGCTTAGCTAGACAAAAAAATATCCCAATATCTGGTACAATTCTCCAAGCAAAAGCACTGGCTATAGCAACAAGTTTGAAGATTGAAAATGTTACTGCTTCTAATGGATGGCTTGAATCATTTAAAAAGCGACACAACATTGTGTTCAAAATCCTGAGTGGAGAAGGCGCAGATGTTGACATTGTTACTTGTGATGATTTCAAGAAAACTTTAAAAACCATTTGTACTGGATATGAACCAAAAAACATTTTCAACTTGGATGAAACCGCGTTTTTTTTCAAAGCAACACCTTCAAAGTCACTCCAACTCAAAAAAAAGTTGCAGTGGTGGCAAGCTTTCAAAGGAAAGGTTGACAGTAGCATTGCTTTGCAGCGCAGTCGGAGAAAAAGAACCAGTACTGGTGATTGTAAGTTAATTTTTATGATCAATTTTATAAATTTTAACTTTATTTGACCAACAGGTCGAGCTGCTAAGCCCAGAGCTTTTAAAAACATAAATGTTGAAAAAGCATTGGGAATAACCTGGAGGAGCAATAAAATGGCTTGGATGAACTCTTTTTGTTTCATGAGTTGCTAACGAGTTTTGACAAAAAAATGCAAAAGCAACATCGTCGGGTTCTGCTTTTTGCAGATAATGCGCCTTCCCATGTGGTAAGTGTGGTAAAAAAATGTGGAGCTAAAGTTTTTCCCTCCATACACAACATCACATCTCCAGCCACTTGACCAAGGAATCATAAACAACTTCAAGACGCATTATAGAAAGTATCTTATGCAGAATTTAATTTTAAACATAGACGAGGCCAATAATGTTTCTGAGTTAGCAGCTAAAATTAATTGTTTACATGCTTGCAGCTGGCTTAAAAAATAATGGGATGATGTTACTCCATTAGCCATATCAAATTGTTTTAAGAAATGTGTTTTTTTCGAAGAAGAACCCAGCAATTCTAATGTGGCGACATCTAATGAATGGTCGGAGAATTGGGAAAATGAATTTTTAAATTGCATTCAGTTACCAATTTCTGAGACTGCAGAGGAACATATCTCTGCCGACTCTTCTTCAGAGGGAGAAATTGAAACAATTCCCGGACCTTCAAAAGCTGTTTCATACAAAGAGGCCTTTTCGCATCTCCAAATTCTTAAAGATTTTTCAAGCGAAAATGGTTTGGACGATATCTGGGCATGCCTGGACAATTGTTCACAAAAATTACTAACAAATTTCAAAAATACAGCTGTGCACCACAGCAAAATTACAGACTTTTTTTCTAAGATTGATTGAAAATTAAAAAAAAATACATATGTAAGTATGTAGTATAAATGTTTTATTTACATATACCTATTATATGCATATGTTATGAAAAAATAAGTTATTAAATGTATGTTTCTTAAACAAACCCCAGTCTTTTAGTTTTTAATCGAAGTTAAATTGAAATATAAGTGTAGATACACACATATACATACATTTCAAGAAATTTGAAGGTATATTGGCAGTCATTTTTTACTCAATGAATGAGGGAAAAACCTTTCTAAATGGACCGGTCCGATTAAAAAGGAACCTGTATAATTGGACCACCTCCTAATCGGACCACTTTTCTTCGGTCCCAAGGGTGTTCCAATTAGACAGGTTTTACTGTATATACAAATAAATTTTTGAAATATTTAAAAAAAAAAAATTGTATTTATAGTTCGGTCTAAGTGAATATTGACAGGCCTCGTGGTTTCGGGTCACTTGATCGCTGAGGCCAATTGAATGATACTTATTCCATGTTTCAATTCTCATTTTTCAAGATACAAGGAACAAAAAAAAAAAATTTTAATATTCCGGCCGTTGACAAGGCATAAAATCGAGTTAATCAATCGACGAGAAGGCGGAAACCGAAGGGCAAGGTGACAAATTAAGTGTTGTCACTCCTTAATGATTATTTCTTTCGATGGTAAAAGTAACTTAAGACTGGGGTTGATTCGATCCAAGTAAATATGAGTACTTAATAGATACATTTGATTCGATGCAAGTAAAATAAGTATCGATACCATTTTGAATCAATCCAAATAAGTATCGAATGGAAGAACTTGTATCGTATCGAATTGTATTTGCTGTCATATAGAATGTCCATGGTCATGTTCTCCCTTTTCTACCCTGCAATTTGCAATCTCTTGCTCTGGGTTCTTTCATTTTTTGTTCTCACACAAACTCATTTTAAATAAATAGTGAAGTGAGATTGAGAAATATCATAAATGAAACAAAAATATTTGTTTGCGTCATGCGAAAATACGCCTGGCCACTAATTCCGTATGCCGATTACCTATTGTGGTAATTGCCTCCGCAATGCAAATCTAATCGGATACTCAATTTAAGTTGATAGTATCAGTATTCCGAACATATATAAATGTTCGACGACGACAAGGGTCGGAGACAGTCGGAGAGAACTGGCTGCCAAAAACCGACGTAATCATCGCATATCATCGTGATGAATCGGTGTGCAATTCGTAGAGAATCGGAGAATTTTCCTTTAGGAACGGATACAATAATAGATTCATTGGTTTCGGTAGAAGCTTTCCTCTTCATATTCGTTTGACTATTCATTTGAATCTCAAAATCAGCATGAGCATTCGGTTAGATAAAAGTAGGTATCGATACATTTGATTTGATACTCGATGGATATCGATACCCTATTGTGAGTACAGTAATAAGTACTTGTATCAGTACTGCACTGGTATCAACCCTACTTAAGAGATCTCCTCAATACGATGAAACAATATCAATTAAATGCGTAAATCGCGTATATTGCCTCCACTGATTCTAACATCATGCTATATGCCCTATGATGCAACGGAAGGACCACCGTCAGATCTGACCCACCTTCTTGTTCAACGTGCTACACGGGAAAAATGGGACCTGGTGATGGGATGTGATGCTAACTCCCACCATGCCCTATGGGGTAGCTCAAATACAAATACAAGGGGTGAGTCACTTTTTGAATATCTTATAGATCATAACTTACTTATAGCTAATAGGGGTTCAGAACCAACTTTTGTTATTAGAAATAGGCAAGAAGTAATCGATGTTACAATATTAAGTAACTCGAATACAATCACAATAGATCAGTGGAAGGTATTAAAGGAGGAAACATTCTCTGACCACAAAATCATTGAATTCCTGATACCAGACACGAACGATCCCCCAATATCATATAGGAACTATAGAAAAACTAACTGGGACCTTTTCAATATGGAAGTGGGAAAGCACCAGAGAGTACAGACACGAATGCCGAAAAATCCTAGGTAAAGCGCTCGAAAAATCATGTCCCCTACAAACGAGGAGTAAAAGAAAATCGACTCCTCCATGGTGGACAAAAGAACTGTACGACATTAAGAAAGAAACTAGAAAACTTTTTAATGTAGCAAAACGTACAAGATCCGACCATGACTGGGAAACCTACAAATCCAGTCAAAGAAAATTCAAAGCAGTAACGCAACAAGCAAAGCGATCTTCGTGGAAATCCTTCTGTAGTTAAATAGAAAGCACCACGGAATCAGCTAGGCTCAGGAAACTACTTGCTAAGGAACCAGTAGCCTTGGGATCTCTCAAGGGCCCCAACGGCAACTGGACAGAATCCTGCAATGAAACACTCAAGCTCCTCCTTGAGACTCACTTTCCGGGATGCATTAATGAGCATAACAATCCGGAAGAAGAGCACTACACGGAGCACATAACAACAGCGGAGATTATAACGGAAGAAAGGATAAAATGGGCCATTACTTCCTTCTCTCCATATAAATCTCCGGGTATTGACGGCATTTTCCCTATGATGCTACAAAGATGTGAAGAACATATAACCCCACATCTGAGGAACCTCTTCCTAAGTAGCCTAAAATGGGGATATGTACCCAAAGTTTGGCGAGAAGTTAAAGTGGTTTTCATACCCAAAGCTGGGAAACCTAGTCACACTACCGCCAAAGACTTTAGGCCAATCAGTTTAACCTCTTTTGTTTTAAAAACTTTTGAGAGACTGATGGACATTTATATTCGTAGCAAACTGAGTCCAGAGGTCTTATCCCCAGCTCAGCATGCATATACGAAAGGCAAAGGTGTAGAGACAGCACTCCACAGTGTCGTCAGCACCATAGAAAAGACACTAAGGGACAAGGAATATACTCTAGCCGCCTTCTTGGACATTGAAAGTGCCTTCAACAACGTCCAAGGGGAAGCGGTAGAAAGAGCCCTAGTAAACCTAAATGTGGAGAATACCATTATTAAATGGATAATGTGCATGCTTAAAAGAAGATGCATCTACTCACAGAGTTAGGTGGTGAAATAATTAAGGTGTCAGCATCTAGAGGAACCCCTCAAGGCGGAGTCCTATCACCCCTTCTTTGGGTACTCGTTTTAAACGAGATTCTGATTGAACTTAGACTTAGTGGAGTCAAGGCAGTAGCATATGCTGACGACTTAGCACTGCTAGCGACAGGAAAACTCCCATCCACTCTAAGTGAACAAATACAGAACGCCTTATCTATGGTTGGTAACTGGACCAGAAGCTGCGGACTTGCGGTTAACCCACAAAAGACAGAACTGGTCCTCTTCACCAATAAAAGGATTATACCGCAATTCAATACGCCAACTATTGAGGGTACACCACTACAAACATCAGAATACGCAAAGTATCTTGACGTGATTCTGGATAGAAAATTAAACTGGAGCCTCAATATAAAAGAACGAGCAAAGAATGCAACGATAGCCTTATACGCCTGCAATAGAATCTTCGGCAAAACCTGGGGACCTAGTCCCAAAATTAACATGTGGTTGTATACGGCGGTAGTTAGACCGATACTCACATACGGTAATTTAGTCTGGTGGCAGGGGTTGTGTAAGGCCACCAACCTTAAGACTATGACTAGAGTCTAAAGAATTGCCTGTATTGGCACTACTGGGGCTATGAGAACCACCCCTACAGCGGGGTTGGAGGTAATTCTCAATCTTAAACCCCTAGATCTTTTCGTACAAGAATCTGCAGCAAACAGTGCCTTGCGGCTAAGCTAAACAAAAAACTGGAAACCCAGTACAACAGGGCATGCACAGATTCTAGAGAAATTTACGGGTAGAAATGTATGCACAGATTACATTACTCCCAAACTAGATTTTATAAGACCATTTACTGTCTCTTTTCCCTGTAGGGAAGAATGGCAGGATAATCAAGTACCAATCCATGCAACAACGATCCCCATCTATACAGATGGCTCCAAGATGGATACCGGCGTTGGTGCAGAAATTAAAACTCAGCACAGATGAACTCTGCAGAGGATGTGGGGACGAGGAGGTGAATGAGGATACCCCGCATTTCCTCTGTCACTGCCCTGCACTCTGTCATATCAGAAACAATATCCTGGGCAGATATTTCTTCCAGGATTTAGAAGAACTCTCCGGCAAGTCTGTGAATGACTTGCGCAAGTTCATCAAAGCATCGGGATGGTTTGTAAACCCGCTAAGTTTTTCATAGGTTTTTCATTGGTTCCAGATAAGGGAAGCGTAACCTCCAGGGTATCACAAAGGGTCTACATTGACCTAAGTGGGACGGGTGTAGGATTCTCTTGCCCCGTCAGCCCAGTAACCTAACCTAACCTATATATCTACTTCATAATACATTTTCATATAAATTGAATGACAATAACCGGTTGTCATTGTTGGTGGTTGCAGCGTTGCCGGTAGCTATAGTTTATTTAGAGAGAAAAATAATTTCTAGTGTCATGATAACTTTTTGCATGTGAAGTAACCTTAAACGTCAACGAGGTAATCTGACAGCAATTAGACAGTTTAACATTCTAAAGATTAATAACAAGTTGTTTTGTACGAATACCTGTCATTTCAATGAATGGGGCATTTTTTTTAAAACGTTTTCGCATTAAGCCCGACAGGATCTGAGGACCAATTGCAGCACAAGTGAACAAGTAAGACCTAAATAGATCACAATATTAAATTGTACTCGATTCGTCCCATGAAAGCATACGATAATGACATTTGACATTATTAAGTCCAGATTTCCTTTGGGTAGAACATCAAATTTGAAAAATGTTTTCCGAAATAAGTTGGTTCTTTTGATCTAAATTATGGATTAAAAAATTGTGTTCAATAGGGATTCTCCTGTTAAAAGTGGAATTAGCGATCATTAAGTACTTAATTAAATGAACTTAAAATTTAAGAAAAAATGATTTTTATTTTAAGAAAAAATCAATAATCGGCAACCCATTACGCAACGAATGTCTTTTTAAATAGCACATCGTTTGTACGGCAAATCATACAAAAACTCCAAGTGAAGGCGATTCTTGGAACTGTTCCTGGAACGGCTTCAGAAGCTTCAGGGAATTACCTTTTTAGAATTACAGGTGCTTTACGTACCAGTCCAAAAGCAGCACTATAAGTCTTACTCATCCAAATCATTATAGAAAACAAGTTTAAACTGTCGATTGAAATTGTGTTGGAATCGAAAGTACTAAAAAGGATTTTTTTATACCATGCTTCTGTTTGGCAACATCAACTTTTCTTCACTGTGGAAAGTCTCCAACAGTCTTCTAGACTGAAGTCCTTACTATTATGTCTTTTCTTATTTCGGAGGGCGAATTTAAACACGTATGTTCCACTTCAATCTTAGACAGGACTGATATGCATAAAAATCAAGTATTAACTTGACGAAAAGCTGGTAGCACATACTGGTTCTACAAGTAGAATGTCCGATTTCAAGAATTTTCTTGAAAATTCAAATAAAATGTTTACTTGCTTGCAAATACTAGTAGTAAATACTGGACACATTCAAGTAAATACAGCAAATTCATCGGAAATTGGTGGTACATGGTACACAAATAAAATAACGTGAGTTGGAAGCTACTGTGGCCTTTACACATAATGAAAAACTATCCGAAGGAAACTTTATTAATTTACGTTTTGCTACATAATACACAGGTCTACAAACAGTATTCTGATGCATGCCGGTGTCTTCGCCTACGCCAACTGGAAATCCTGGATTTTCAATATATTTCATAGAGATACGCATCTTTTCTTCAGGCAAGGCTACTCCTACTTTTCTTTTAGTTCATATAGAGAAATATAAATGTTTGGGTTCCAAAAAATAACTTGATTCCAAAAATATTAGACATTAACGGCCCATTAACAGTGCCCAAACCTAGCTTCTCAAAATAATTACAAATATCTCGATGTCACATTCGATAAAAAATTTACCTTTCAAAGTCATAATCACATAATAATAACATAATCTACAAATTCAATGTTTTAATCAAAATACTGTATCCCTTCATTTACAGAGAGTCTAGGCTAAGCATTCATAAAAACATAGGGACGGGTTACAGTCCGCTTGGGCGAACTGTTGGATACCCTATTCTTATTCCAATCCCTCATAAGTGGGCGTGACAAAAGTCTAAGTATGGTTAAATTGTTAAGAACGCTCTACATATTTTGTTATATAACATTTAAAGGATTTTATCAAAAAAAACGCTCCCTAGCTCAAACTTGGGTGTTTCAATAAAATTGTTTTATTTAATTGTGGGCGTGTCAGTAGGCGGATTTAAAAAAAAATTAACACATGAGCATAAAGGGCCCCTAGAGAGTATATATTATAAATTTCAGCTCCCTAGCTCAAACTTTGGATTTTCAAAAAAATTGTTTTATTTATTTGTGGGCGTGTCAGTGGGCGGATTTTGAAAATATTTATACATGAGCTTAAAGGGCCCCTAGAGAGTATATATTATAAATTTCAGATCCCTAGCTCAAACTTTGGATTTTCAAAAAAATTGTTTTATTTATTTGTGGGCGTGTCAGTGGGCGGATTTTGAAAATATTTATACATGAGCTTAAAGGGCCCCTAGAGAGTATATATTAAAAATTTCAGCTCCCTAGTTGAAATTTTGGTTTTTCAATAAAATTGTTTTATTTTTTTGTGGGCGTGGCAGTGGGGGGATTTTGAAAATTTTATATCCCGAGCAGTTTTAGGAGTCATAGATCATATATAAAAAATTTCAGCTTCCTAGCTCAAAATTCGATTTTTTCCAAAATTTTGTTTTTTTTGAGTTTGTGGGCGTGTCTGTGGGCGGATTTCAAAAATTCGTAAACTTGATTATTTCGGGACCCTAGAGAGTATATGGTTAAAATTTCAGCTCTCTAGGTCCAGTTTAAAGGCCTAATTTTTGCCGACGGACGGACGGACGGACGGACATGGCTAGATCGACATTACTATCGATGCTGATCATAATATAGTAACTTTTAGGGGTCTACGGGCAATATTCTAGGGGTATAATATTATTATAGGGTATAAAAATATTAATTTTCACATGGGATTTTCAATCGGTTCTACTTCTAACATATAGTGCACCAACGTGGTTTGGCTGCGCTTAGACTCACATTTTTTTTTAAAATAAAGTCAACACAAAGTTCTTAGACAAAGCTCTTAGGACAATGCTTAAGCTACCGAGGTTTTATTCAACAGACGGGCTCCACAATAGACCAAATGTCAGTCCAATAAAAATTGTTTTTTACAAACTTCAAGACAAGTTCTTTGCACGATGTTCTTACTCAGATAATGAAAATATCTTAAATCTTTAAATCACGTGTATCTAAATACTAAATACTAAAAACATGAACTGCGCGGTCACAGACCGCATTCAAAAAACACTTGCTTCAACAAACGGTTCTCCACGGAGATCCCTAAGAGAGAAGCTTGGGTTAGTAATAACCCACCAAACAGCCACAATGGCATAAAGTGGTATACGGATGGTTCTAAAATGGAAACGGGGGTAGGAGCGGGAATATACGGACCACACAAACGCTTCACGATACCCATGGGCAAAAGTCCCAGCGTATTTCAAGCAGAGCTCCACGCCATTCAAGAATGCGCCAGCCACATTAATTTATCTGGCATAAAAGGTGCAACCATCCATATATTGATAGTCAAGCAGCTATAACCGCGCTTAGCTTGTATATCATTGACTCCAAATCAGTCATGTACTGCTTCAATACCCTACAAACACTCGGAATAAGAAACAAGATCAAATTATGGTGGGTTCCGGGTCATGTCGGGGTAGAAGGTAACGAAAAGGCCGATGAACTGGCCAGAAAAGGTTCAGAAACACATTTCATAGGTCCCGAACCTTTCTGCTGCACTCCTAGATCAGCAGCGACGGCAGAAATAAAAAGCTGGGAACATAGAAAATGTATCCATCTTTGGGAAAGCATCCCAGGTCTAAGACAGGCTAAGCGAGCCATTCGGCCCTTCAATCAAAATGCCAGCAAATGTCTAAAACTAAGCAGGCATGACATCAAAAACTTAGTAGGTTACCTTACTGGCCACCATGGTTTAAGATATCATCTACACAAAATGGGAATAGCAGACTCTCCTGAGTGCCGACTCTGTCTTGAAGAGGACGAGTTAGCTGAAAACATTTTATATGAATGTCCAGCCCTTAATGGAATTAGAAAGAAGATCTTTTTCAGGGAATAAATGAGCCCCGAGGACATAAAGAATTCTTCTACTGGTAAAATTGTCCGCTTTACACGGTAAGTGGAAATTCTACTAGATTAAATTTTTCTGGCCCATACGGTACAAAAGATATTTTTAGGTCGAAGTGCTCCCCCCTTATAAATAGCCTTGGCGAGCCAAAATTAAAAAAAAAAAAAAAAAAAAATCTAAATACTTTTTGTGTTTATTGCACACTAGAATGTTAGTCTTTAAATGTTATATAAGCATTTTTTCTGGAAGTATTGTCCTTTAAATTCATATTATTTGTAAAATATAATATATTCTAGTTGTAAGGAATTAAGTTCTGTAAGTCTTAAATTATATAAATATTCAAGTCACTGTAAGTTCCTGAGCAGTGACGTACTTAGAATGCCACTGCAGCGCCCCCCAAACAGCGCTTGTCGTAAAAGGCGGCTAAGGGAAGAAATCACTTCAAGGCAATCCTAACATCCAGATGAGCATAGAGACATATTTTACGACTTAAAGCTGTCCCGCAAGTGTGCATGCAAATAGGTTGATACGACTGGATATCACCGGTGTCGTAAAAGGTATATCAATCAGTAATTACACAAATTCAACAACACCCGCATTTGATTGGCCACATCCATGAATTGATCCGAAACCAGGAGGTCAAATTCCGCAGGCAGACCAGTAAGAATCCAGTAAGGTGGACGGGTTGCGATCTATTTCATCATGGGGGTCTATTCCAGAAAACGCGTCGGATCGCTTTGAAAGCGACAACTCCATTTCGAACTACTTCTCTTCCGGCTATTCGCAAAAGCAAACTTAGGCGGAAATTATCCTTCCATAGTGTTTCCAGTTTCCAATGAAACTAGTTCCAAGTCTTTCCAGTTTCTAATGAAACTAGTTCCAAGTCTTTCCAGTTCAAACTTTTTTCCTGCAAAGTATTCTTTAACAAAAATATTTTCAAAATACATATTGTTTATTTTGATCCGGGAACAAAAAAAATATTTATTAGCATGGCCTCCATAAACTGAATGAAAGAGGAAAACGGTGGCGACGGTGTATGGGGGACAACAAAATACGACACCCATAACGAATAACACCTTGTTTTCTCCAACCTCTACAACAAAAACAGAATTCCTGCTTGGTAGTGCTCTAGGATTTGGATTTTCCTAAAAAGAAAACTTGTGTATCAAAAAATATGCAAGTCAAATTCATAAAAAGTGGATCTTCTGCGCTGGAGATTCATACAAGTGTTCGAAATTGTGACACTTGGATTCTTGGCTCCTTAAATAAAGTAAACATATTTTGAACTAAGGTATATCGTGTAACAAAATAAATTAAATCGAATGTTTCGAATGTGCTCATCATCATCATCATTTATTTATTGTACAGTAGTAACAACTTAGACTAGTTTACATCAATTTTAACTATTATAGAGATTTAGGACATTCTAATCCTTTACAACTATGATTTAATTTTATACAAAGAAAATGGATATTATTTTAAATTTAATAAATTAAATAGTTCAATAAAAAGTAGTACGAGTATTTTAATTCAATACTAACATTTTATCTGAATCCGTCGCGTAGCCATCTATCGCTTTTACAAACGAAATCACATTTAAAAAGCGCTTTCGCATTCCAAAGAGGGGCAAATGGAAAGCGAATCGATTTTGTGAATACTACTACTTACTTACTTAACGGGCTCCCGACTCGTGAAGAGTCTCTGCCTGAGACACAGCAGCCTTCCATCTTCTACGATCCCGGGCACGCTGCTTCCAGTTATTGTCTGGCATCCGCGATAGCTTGGTCTTTGAAACGGAGTTTCGGTCTTCCTTGTCTTCTCGAACCTGGGGGCTGCGATTCGAATACCCTGTTAGCTCGATGTGGCCGAGCAAATGTAGTCGACGTATTTTGGCTTTTTGGACTTCATCCACGTCTTGGTACAGCTCATTCGCGCTCTTCGCGCCCAAGACCAAAAATCCGGCGAAGAATTTTTCTTTCGGAGGAGCCCAGTATCAGCCCTCCCTTCCTGCTTATCGTCCAGCACTCGGCGCCATAAAGCAGAACTGGCAGGATAAGGGTTTTGTAGAGCATACATTTCGTCCTCTGAGTTAAGAGTTTTCATCCCAGTTGCTTTGCCAAACCGAAGTAGCAGCGGTTTTCTATGGTTATTCTTCGCCGGATCTCCACTAAGGTGTCGTGCGTCGAGTTCATGTTTACTCCGAGGTAGATGAACTCCTTAACTACCTCGAAATTGTTGCTATCAATAGTGACGTTTTGTCCTAGGTGGTGCACAGATGTTTGTGATCGACCGATGATGTCAATATCGTCCTCATAACCCAGCAGCTGAACGGGCCTGGTGAAGATAGTGCCATCCGTGTTGACACCTGCGCTGCGCACTATCTGCTATAGAACAAGATTGAAGAAGTTACATGGCAGCGCATTTCCTTGCCGGAATCCGGTGCAGTTTGGAATAGTTCGGCGGAGCTACTTCGAACTGCACGTAGCAGCTCGTGTTTCGCAGTGTCACGCGACACATCTGAATCAGTTTTGGCGGGGTTCCGAAACCGGCCATCGCCATATATAGCTCCTGACGATGTATTCTATCGCGGCTTTGAAGTCGATGAATTGGTGGTGTGTCTCGACTTGAAATTCGTTGGTCTTTTCCAGGATTTGGCTGAGTGTGAAAATTTGATCTATGGTCGATCTACCTGGCCGGAAGCCACACTGGTACGTGCCGATGTGTTGCAAAACGGTTTACGACGTTCACACAGTACGTGGGATTCTGATCCCAAGCGCTTTCTGCAATAAGCCTACTGCTCATAGATTTCGCGTGAAGGAAGCAAGGTAATTGCACTTGTACCACCACTGCATCATCGCTTCTACAACGCCTTAAAGACGTAAACGACCGCTCTGAATGAAGTCATGGAAATACTATCTAATTCAGATTCAGAACAGTTTGTGAATTTAGAAGTAAATATTATATTATTTTAATTAACAGGCGGACAATTATTAATGATACAGTGAAGTGGTAGGCTTATGATGCCTCAAATCTAGATCATGAACTCATCGTCAAAGAAGAATTATTTTAATGAATAAAAATTAATACTTAATTTTGACCTAATTTTAAGTTTAAATAAACATCCGAATAATGACTACGTTGGCTTCAAATCATAGCAATTAAAAAAAAGATAGCTGTTAATGATTTGAAGCAAGTAGATCGTACAAACAAAAATTAATTATAATTAAAACAAATTAAAAATATATCCACCAATATCATTAGTCGTATTACATCACGTTTGCTCGCTCGAATGTAACGTCACTGTTATTTACTGTCAAGTAATTTTGGGATGTGCTGAACAGTAGGATTTTTTTCGATTTCGAAACATAGACGTCATTTGCTTATATAAGTATTTTTCAACGAGTTTGTTTTATATCGACTACCAGTTTGGTTAACGTCACATTCGACCTTTAATCCGCTTGTGAAATCAAGAAATATGAACGATTTCTTACGTTTATTACTCAGCGAAGTTGTTATCAGAACAAAACGCTGGAAAATCGATCCTACTCTCACAAACACAAAACCATCTCTCCGAATTTACTATCACAACTTAATCGGACAAAAGCTTGTGAAATTAATAGTTAAGCACTACCCTTCTACGTGCACCAGTCTTTCTGCTGCATATGTCCGCTATCTACTCGTAGTTCCGCTAACGTAATCAATCAACAAACATTAAGTGATTGTATTCAATGAAAAAAAAAACACTGAAATTGCTTCAAAAATGTAATTCTTAAGTGCTTTGGAAACTCTTTTCACTTTGTAAATAATAAGGCCAAATAAAAACCCCTGACGCCCATAGTCAGTCAGCGGATGGTAACACCATATCGTATTGGGTCACCATTTTATCTTATCATCTCTGCCATACACCACTTATTTTTGTTTTTCAGTTTTTTTTTTCTAGAACTCTACGAGCATTTCATCACCAGATAACAAGCTCCATATTGTACTCGAAGAACAACAACTATGATTCTATGGGGACGTCTCACTAAGTAAACATTTTATACAAAAATCCAATTGAAGGTCGCCGGCTGATACGTGAATCCGGATAAAAAAAAGTATCTAATAATGCCCATCAAAACAAACCCAATAAACAACCTTCAACCGAAGTATAATCAAAACAAATCACGTGTCCAAAATGAGGTGAACACGACGA
The DNA here is from genome assembly GCA_949715645.1 of Portevinia maculata. Classification (NCBI taxonomy): domain Eukaryota; kingdom Metazoa; phylum Arthropoda; class Insecta; order Diptera; family Syrphidae; genus Portevinia; species Portevinia maculata. Next base: position 44,677,808 of record OX454527.1, read on the forward strand.
CACGTACGATTACCACGATTATTATAGTTTCACATTTTGTTGTCTCATCAACACCGTCGTAAAATGTACGTATGGATTTATTTGGAAAAAGAGAAATAAATAAAATTCATTTAATTTTGTAAAATATTTATATGTATTTTTTTTTTTAGTTTTTTGTGCCTGGTTTTCTTTTTTAATTAAATATCTTAAAATTAGGTCATAAATTATAAAATAATAGAAAATAATTAAATTAGGAATAATAAAAAAATGTACAAACTAAAAATATATTGGTTTTGTTTATGTACAATATTAATTATTGAGAACATCAATATGAAGTATGTAAAACATGCAAATAATGCTAGTGGAAGACTTGAGGGATTTCATTGTCAGTTTTTTTTCATCATTTTAACTTACGATTTAGTGTATTTCAATATTGTTATTATTTACATGACTTGTGCATTAAATTCAATTTTAAATTGCATAATACATTCACAGCAATTTTTACCCATATTACAGAGGTTTACGAGTACATTATTTTTTTGCCTGAGGTAGTGTGTGTGATTCTTGCTTTTTTTGAACTCTTTTCGACGTAGGTTTTTTTTTCTCGAGATTTTGGAAGCAATGAACAATTTCTGTTTTGATTGCTGTAATGCAGGTGAAATGAAAGAATGAGTGAAAGTGATGGATTCATTTAAATTTTCTGAATCGTTGTGAAAATATAATGAAGATACGAGTAGAAATAATGGATGAACTTTTCATGAAATGCATTTTGTTTGAAGAAAATGTCAGAAAAATATACTTTTAACTTAATTAAGCACAGAGGTACAACGGTTCCATGGTATATTTAGTTTTTTTTTGTTTTTAAGAGTAAAGTCTCTTTCTCTAAACTAGCTCTCGGCTCGTAACCTGGGTGCCAGTGTTGAGTGATGGTTGCTCAGTTTTCTTCCTACCGAATACTAAGCGAACTAGGCGCCTTATTTGATGCTTACCCAAACTCAATTTGGTATTCAAATGAGTTCCGCTACTCTTCGGTTTCAGTCTTATAATGTGTGTATGTGTTTTTGTTTTGTGTGTGTATCTTTCCACCTTTTTTTTGGTTGGTTTTTCCTTGCTGAATGCCTGACCTCTGGGCGCGCCGGCATATTGTGCTCACCACGGCCTCCATGGTTGTTCTTCCTCTTTGATTTTCTTTACAACCAGCGAAAGTGGTGCAGCTTCAGGGCTGTATTGAGCGGATTGATACTGCTGTTGCTGGGAATGGGCAGCAGCGGCGGCGGCATGGTGGATGACAGTTGGCTTGCAGTCCATGGCTTCGTATGAGTTCGCCGGACTTGGTGGCGCATAGTGGATGTTGGTGGGTGGCGAGAGTGTACGTTCGTAGCTGGATGACGCATGCGATGAAGCCGATCCGGTGGATGCTGTACGCGAAGGAATGGGCACTAGCATTGGTGGTTGGCTGCTTTGGGGGAGTGTCTGCGGGAGGACTAGTGCAATGCTGCCGTTGGGTAGTTTAGTTGGAATAACTTGAAGACCATTGGGAAGGAAATATCCACCATTGACCGAGTGAATAATTTGCGGTGGAGCTGAGGAGTGCATTGGCTGATCCTGCTGTTCCGGTGAGCTGGGTGGCGATGGAAGCATATGCGATTGTGGCTGTTGTACGGTGGCTGATTGCCGATGGTGATGCAATTCGGACTTAACACCATTGATGCAATTGCTGAGATGCTGGAGCAGACGGCGTTTTACAATGGGGTCTAGTCCAGGGAACCGGCTGACCTCGTTGGCACAGTCTGTGAAGCCGGCTTTGAATTTGTTTATCACTTTTGGGTCGGCTGCTTGAGCGAGGGCGGCCTGCTGACGTTGAAGTTCTTGCAGATGCTTCACTGTCTTTTCGAGTATGTCAGCTTTTTCTAACTTTGAGTGACGCGCTGGCTGCAAGAATAACGGAAAAAAGGAGAAGCTTAGTTAAATTCGTTTGTTTGTAAAATGTAAGGGAATTCATGGCAAAGAGAGAAAAATCCATGCAAATTAGTTACACAAGTTAAGACATGTGGATCGTATCTTTAAAAATATGCTTTTGTGGACCATTTTGAAGCGCTAAAGTGCAATCTTTAAAAATCACACCTTAGCTTTATGGTAAACTGGACAGTTATTAGAAAAAATAGGTCAAATGAACGATTGCTATTTTTTTTACAGCTTGTAGATTGTATTAATTAGGGAAATGTGGAACAGTAGGTAATTAAATTAACATACTTTTTGTGATTAAAAAATACTTACGTCTTTTTTAGTGGCGTCTAGAATTAGAGTTTTCAACTCATTAAGGCAATTATTAATCCTTGCACGGCGTCTTTTCTCCATGATCGGTTTGTTGGACTGTAAATAAAAAAAATAAAAAATCATTAGACGACCAATTCCATAGTTATTAAATTCTACTAAATAAATCCACCAGACTTGCCCACATTTCATATCTTAAAACTCGTTTGACGATAGCGTGCTAATTTATTTTTCTACATTCTTTTCAAGACAATTTTGAAACAAATAAAAAATCAACAACCGAGCAATATAAATCTAAATATATTTCACGCCACAGAATAGCAGAACGAATTACCCTAAAATAGACACGCGCGCTTCTAAAAATAGTTAAATAGCTATAAGCGTTATTGTGGTTTTTCTTCTCAGGTTGGACAAGGTCATCAAAAACGTCATCTTCCACAGTTTTGTGTACAAGTGGACGCATAATTATTTGCTAAATACGCAAAATGCCACTGACCCGTCGTGCAACCATATATAGGCGGCGGAACAACCTACATCCATTACACCGGAAAGTATTGCAAGCCAAATGCAGAGTGTGGGGTACCTACGTAAAAAACGCCCTCACTTTTGCCGTCGCCAAAAAAATTACCCACATGAGTGTGGTGATCGGTGGCGATCATGCGAGCGTGGAATCGCGTCAGGTAAAAGCGCAATTTAGCCTAAATAGGTGACACACACAATGTACAACGAGGACCAGCAACGAGGCGGCTATTCAGAGACTTAACTTGCTTCACCTCCGCGTCTTGCATACATAAACCTTAATGCGGGGTATCCGTATACAATGGTGAATTGAATACGCGTTCGTGCCAAATTGGTTTAATTAGACAATGTGTAGTATCCACGCGCCGATCACTTTTGGCTGGCCGATCTACGCGCACTACGGTGAGTAGGTAACTATTTTGTTGTTGCGGTTAGCTAATGACATTAGTGAAGACGACGGCTGTCTGTTTTACCATTTTTGGGGGCGCCCCCTTGTAACATTTGTAGGTTGAATGCTGGGGAGTGAGATCTAACTCATCCATGTGGGTCTGGCACTGATCGTATTTGGTTGCATACAAAATACACCGACGCACTTGCAAAAAAACTATGCCGTCACCGTCAGCGAAAAGGTGACAAATGAAAAGGGTAGGTGGTAGACCCATATCTATGGACATATTTGTTTCAGATACATACCCGACGATCACTTTTGACTGGAGCATCCTTGATGGTGGGTTGAGATCCAATTACGTTTGCGGTCATTGTTGCTGTTGGCGCGGTAACTCCAGTAACCATTATATGAAGGGTAAACACGAAAATTGTTTTATTTTGTTGTTCACAAAACTTTTTAGCTTGTTTGATAGTTCACTTGTAAATTCACTTTTTTGTTTAATTTTTTTTTTTTTCCAAAAATGTGGAACTTTTTAATTTTTTTATTCAACACGATTTTTGATTGTTAATTATAATCCGTGTGAGGTGCCGTCCGTGTGGTGTACCACGATCGACGTCCGATAAGCGAATGAGAGCTCTTCACTATAAACTGAATGTTAAAAGTACCTCCTGGCGATTTTATTTTTAGCCGGCGATAGTATCTTCACATCACCTACGCAGATATGACGCTAACGATGTTGACGTAGGATTAGTTGAGTTCTTTCGGATAGCTGTTTACCGCTCGGAATTCAGAAATCGACTGAATGTTGTTGATCAGCGAGCTGGGAACTACATTCGTTGAGCAGCAGCCACGGCCAAGCACACGACCGCTCGGGCGATAGTAAGCATTTTGCGGCGAATTGTTCGCTAATCAGCTGCTCACACACACGGATACTTTGTCACTCTCTCCTCTCGCATACACACACTTGCACAAAATGCAATCTTTTATGTTGATAAACACTTTACTAACAGAACAGAACAGATTCGTCGTCTTCGGTGGAGCGTGATTCATGGAAGCGCTACGTGACTGTCAGAGGACGTACGAGCCGAAGCGGCAATGGCATAAGCGAAAAGTGGAAGTACACAGGGCAAGGTTGTCCACCGCGATCGTATCTGCGAGAATCTGAATCGGGCTGGTGCTTCCTTGTGTGTGTGTTGGTTAGGTTAGGGCGGTTGGTTGGTTGAGTGTTTGATGACAAGCACAACAAAGAGGAGGGGAAGGTGATTCGCTTCGCAAACACTTGGTTCGATTCGGGTTGCCGGCGATGGTTTCGCATCTTGATCGTGTCGTGTGCGGTGGTAATTTTGATTTTTCTCACTGAAAAAATAACTGCTGCGTCGGAGTGGGGATGGATAAATTTGTGATCATCAATTTTCAGGTAGGTAGGGGAAATGTGTGTTTCTCTTGCCTGCTTAGTTGGAATCTCTGTTTAAACAGGTACCTTTGTGAAAAGAGAGACAGAGAGTGAGTGCGACCCCCCTCATAGTGCGATGTCTGCTCCATTCTGGCGTTGCTTTGACTCTGTGGCGGTGATCTATTTTTCTTTGTTCCGTTTTGATCCATATATTCTGGAATTCTATATGAAGGTCGTTTGGATTGGATAACTATTTTTTTTTCTTGCGGAAAGTGGAAATGATATCATTTTTGGCATTTTCTATGAATGAATGGTTTTTCTATTTGATTTTTTCCCTCAGATAAAAGAATATGCGGTAATGCCGCCTGCAACAGGTTAATTGATAGATGCAAGTAGACCGCATTAATGCTATGAGAGTCATAACCATTAATAGGCAAAAAGTGTCGGTGAGATTTATGCAATGCAAATTAGAAGATTAAAAGTCCAATTTTCAATGTTTGATGCGACTTGAGTAAGCCTCGTTACACATACGACGCAACGTCGGCGGAGTGTGGCACATTTACTTGCATAGTAATTAATTGAGCGCCGCGCCATTTGAAGTAAAGATAGAATATGAAAAAGGAAGTGTTGAAAATGAAAAATTATAACAACTGTAGGCAGGCATATAATATAGTCAGAGGCGTAAATAACTATACAGGGTGTTTGGGTTTATTGCACTTAATTGCTTGAAGTGCGAAGGGGAGTTTCTTGGGTAATCATTTTTGAATGGGATTCTGGAAAGTTGGTTTTTAGGACATTTTATTTTGTTATGATTCATGATTCGCTACATTCATTTTTAAATACCTATTATGATCGAAATACTTGAAAGGATTACAAAAATATTTTTCCTTGATGTAAATTGAGTGTTCTGCTGATCTAATCAAAAGAGTTTATGACCGAACTGGAGTTTTTGCGCATGCAAGTCATTTCCTGTTTCATAGAGTCACAGTGCACTTAAGTATGTTCAATGCGCATACATGCCTTGCTAATGAAAATTACGTGGCGGTGATGCTGTGGATAGACAACAAGCATTAGAAAAACATCAATCAGTCTTTACATATTCAATATTTTCCATATTACATAAGTAATCTGAGTCATAAGGAATGATTCTAGTTATGAGCTCAAGTGGTGGTCGAAACTTTACTGACGGCTAATACCCAGAAGTAAAAGAATATACCAAGGGCTTACAAAATCACTCTGACGCATAATGACAAGACATATATCTATATAAAAGATAATGCGATGATCAGTTTGATAGCATAATAATAGAAAATTGATCACAACAAAATGGGTAGGTAACACTGTTTCAAGCAGACAGTAAGTATTCCTTAGTTTTGATGACATGACAAAAGCTTATTTGATAGAATGATTATAATTGATTTAAAGGTTTTGCGAAACCGCTGACACATAATCAGTCAGGTTTGAATCGATGTTATGTATAGTTTGGATGATTTGGCAAGGTTTCGAAATTTTGTCCATTTCTCCGAGACAGTGTTTTAAGCTTTCTGGACTACACCCACATCTTGGTAGAGCGCACAGAGTTCACGATTTTGTTCGCCCTCTGACAGGACAGTTTTTTAGAGCTTGCACTTGGTCTTTAGGTTATGGAGTTTTAAACCCATTTGGGTGCAGCAGTGGTTAGTGAGATGGACTGTTGTTGCCGTGTTCAAATCCTTCCATTATCATCTATAGTTTTTGCACCGCTCGATCGCGTGCTAAAGTATGACATATGCCTGCAGCAAAACCTTCGGCAAATAGTGGGGCCTGCAACCAAAACTGACCCTGTGGATGTACACAGCCGTGGTACGACCAATCCTCACGTATGGGTCAATAGTATGGTGGCCGGATCTAAAGAAAAACTACAATAAAATCAAACTTAATAAGATACAAAGAACGGCATGTATAGGAACAACGGGAGCTCTACGGTCAACACCGTCAGACGGACTCACAGTCTTACTGCATCTTTTACCTCTTGATCTACACATAACAAACATCACAGCACAGAGAGCGATCAGACTCAGAGAGACCGGATGCTGGACTACGAAACCCTACGGCCACAGTAGTATTCTAGATTCTCTACCAAGAAAACTAGTTCCGCCTTCAACCGACTATGTATATCATTCCCAGAATGTCTTTCATAAAACATTTCGTCCTTCAAATCCCCAATAGATCAGAATGGAAAAATGGACAAGTGACAAGGGATTTCCATCAAACAATCTACACTGACGGTTCAAAAATGGACTGCGGCGTGGGTGCGGGAGTTTTTTCGGAATCCTTAAACATCACAAAATCGTACAGATTTCCGTATACTGCAAGCGTCTTCCAGGCGGAGCAACTGGCTATCCGTCAAGCCTGTCGCCAGATCAAGCTTCATTCAAACATAACGTCGAGGCAAAATATCGTTATATTTATTGACAGCCAGGCTGCCATTAAAGCGATCGATTCAGTCACTATATCCTCTAAGTTAGTACTAGAATGCCGTAATTAGCTGGCCCTGCTTGATAAGTTCAAGGATACCCTGATCTGGGTTCCATGGCACAGTAACGTTTATGGAAACCAACATGCCGACGAACGGGAACTGGAACTGGCGGAACTAGTCCACATTCCGCTCGGAGCAGTTAAAGCAAATATCACGCAGAATACCTCAAGAAAGCCAATCTCAGATGGAGCAGGCTGACTAAATGTGTCATAACAAGGAAAATGTGGCCAAACTACAACAAGGCAAAAACAACCCACCTTCTATGTAGAATCCGAAAAGATACTGCAAGAACAACAGCGATCATTAAGGGACACTGGCCTATAGGAGACCATGCGGAAAAGCTGGACATCCCATACATTACCCACTGCCGCAGTTGCAAAGTGACAACTGAAAAAATCACTTTTCATGCACCTGTCCGGCTTTAGCTAGGACCAGACTACGAACATTGGGAAGCCCTTTTTTCAATAAACTTGAGGAAGTCTCCGAGATAAGTATCAAGGAACTGATAACTTTCCAGAACTCCACAGGTTGGATCTAGTCTCCTCCACCAAACGATAATAGCCAGGTTTACGTGAGTTTGTGGTAAAAAACGGCACTCGGTGCTAATTGGGTTTGGGTCTTTATCAAACCGCCACACCTACTTACCTACCTACCTACCATGATATAGAGAGTAAAATTTCTCTTGAGATGAGTAATTTCTAACATTTGGTCGTAACGGGATGATGAAGTGATAATTCCCTTCTATTCGGTTTTATTTTATTTATTTTTTTCTAAAGGTTTCCTAGAGTAATTCTTCATCGACTCTCACTTAGCATGTTCTTCAAACGCCTTGAAGACGAGCAACTTAGAACATAAGTTGAAATTCTGCCAGGCAGGACACCGGTGGCGGAGGAAAGTTTTTAAATATATCAGGCTTATAAACACGGATACATGCAGAATCTGCAGTAAATTTACAACCTGCAGGGGACTTAGCACGCACATATACTGTATCTTCATGAGCGAATATCGTGAAACAAAGGGCATTTCTAAGAAAATGTTTTTTTTTTCGAACAGTTGAGGAATTGGGTTGCACATGCACAGTCGGCCAATCAAACTGTGGAAAAAAAGTTGTTTTTTTCACGGAAAATTAGTTAGGTTCTTTCTTTTGACGTTTGGATCCAATAGGTTCTCCAGCGATTGCCATGGGCCCATTTGGTGCCTAGTGTGCCTGAAATTCATTTGTTATATTAACTGAAATTTATTAAGTGTACAAAATTGGTCCATGGTCGATCTGACAGGTCGGAAGCTACACGGGTACTTGCCGCTAAGAGTGTAGCAGAACGGCTTGGGATGCATGAAGTCAGTTATTTAAGGCTGCACCTTAACACTCTTTTATAGTTAAGTCAGCATATTAAACACTGTGTGTTAGAACCGGCTCTTCATTCACTGGACTTCTTGCCCTTTCACTTTTTCTACATGATGCCCTTTTTATAGCTGATGGAAATCCTGCTAAAATACATCTTCTTATACCTGAGCTTCGGTTTCCTTCGCTATTTCGAAGAGCTTGCGTAAGTGCTTTAAAACAAGCAGCCAGTTGCTTATCGTTCTTTTGAAATCTTCGGATGTTGTTTCAATTATGAGAATCTTCGATTTCCTTTAACTTGGAGACTACGTCTCTTCTTTCAACACAAACTCATCTTTTCCTCCCTTCTTCTGGCTCGATACTCTTTCATTGCAGCCAAGTTTTGCGCTATAGTATTTGCAGATGTGTATGTTCTTTGACACATTTTTCTGTAAAGACACCAATTTCAAGCCAGCAATTCAGTAGGACCTTTCAAATTTATAAGAAAATAAAAAAGTTGTTTTGTATTAACGGCCTAAAATCTAGCTTCTTCTTTCTTTTCATACCCTATTCTAAGGGTATATCAATTTTGACGCATAGTTTGTAACATACCCTAATATTGCCCGTAGACCCCTAAAAGTTACTATATTTATGATCAGCATCGATAGTAATGTCGATCTAGCCATGCCCGTCCGTCCGTCCGTCCGTCTGTCGGCAAAAATTAGGCCTTTAAACTGGGCCTAGAGAGCTGAAATTTTAACCATATACTCTCTAGGGTCCCGAAATAATAAATTTTACGAATTTTTGAAATCCGCCCACAGACCCGCCCACAAACTCAAAAAAACAAAATTTTGGAAAACATCGAATTTTGAGCTAGAAAGCTGAAATTTTTTATATATGATCTATGACTCCTAAAACTGCTCGGGAGATAAAATTCTCAAAATCCGCCTTCTGACACGCCCACAATTAAAAAAAAAAAACTTTTTTTGAAAATCCAAAGTATGAGCTAGGGAGCTGAAATTTATAATATTTACTCTTTAGGGGCCCTTTATGCTCATGTGTTATTTTTTTTTAAATCCGCTACTGACACGCCCACAATTAAATAAAGTAATTTTATGGAAAAACCAAAGTTTGAGCTATGGAGCGTTGTTTTACAAAAGCTTCGTTTTTTTTTTGATAAAATAATTTAAATGTTATACATATAACAAAATATGTAGAGCGTTCTTAACAATTCAACCATACTTAGACTTTTGTCACGTCCACTTATGAGGGATAGGTATAAGAATAGGGTATCCAACAGTTCGCCCAAGCGGACTGTAGCCCGTCCCTATGTTTAACCTTAAATTTGTGTTGCGAATACAATGGAGCAACAATTTTACGTCGGCAAATTTGAGAAGTTTCTCATCGAAATTGATACTCTTGGATGTTTGTCAGACTTCGGCTTGAGTTGGGACAGTAGGAAAAAAACATTAGGTGTACTGTGCACTGGCGTAATACCAAACTTTGTCCCTTCGGTCAGTAGTCCGACGCACTATAAACTGAGCTACTGCAGCCACTTATAAGCCTGCAATTACATATTAAGAATAAATTGCTATTTTCTCCGATATACAACCTCTACTCCAATGTAGATGAATCTCCTGTCAAAGAAGTTTTAGCTAGCCCTACTGCCACTTAATAAGAGGAAAAAAGCAAACATAAAGTTTCAGAAAATGCTTTTTTTCTTTTACATTTTCTTTTTTTATAAATATGATCATTTTGGATGCATGACCAACAGGAAAAAAATATGATATATTGCTAGCTCGAGGCCATATATTTAGATCTATATTATTCCACATTATTTGTAAGCTTATTTTAGGAACATAATGTATAAAGCTTTAAGTGGCAAAATAAACAATACAAAAAACTACCTATGATGATTTTTTTTCTTACATTTCAAATGAGTCAGAAAAATAGTAGTGGCCCAAACATCATTTGGAAATTTGTCTAATGCCAATAAATGTCAAAGCTATTGGTTTTCCATTAAGGTTTTTTTTTTCTAAAGTCGCCTAATGAATGTTATAGGGTCATCCCATATGAAGTGTCATTTTGAATTAATAGAAAAACGCAACATTTTGATGAATAGTGGTAATATTTTTATTTAAATATTAACTCTTAGGTAAGTAATGAAATACAATATCTGCCAAATGTCCGCCTCGGCTCTGCTTACTAATCATTCTTTTGATGACTTTTTGCATTAAGTTTTCGCATAATTGTTTTTGTATTTCGCGAATAGCAGCTCTGATATTTTCTTTTAGTGCATGAATCGTTGGTGGTGCATTGGCGAGGACTTCAAATTGAGGGAGGAAATTCAAATGGTGTTAAATCACATGATCTCGGCTGCCTGATATGGCGTCATCCACAGCCATATCAAGAATTTTCAGCAAACAAAAAATAATCATCGTTCTGTAGATTAGATCAGATTTTTGCGGGGAGGTGGTATATTGTATCCAGATCACTGCGGCCGCTTGTGGGCCTATTGTGATATCCTCCATTTAGAGCTCGTCCATGATGCCGCAGTTTTTTAGAAAGGCGGCTAATTCTTTGGGAGAGTTGCCAGCTATGTCTGCTGCTTCAAGGTAAAACTTACCTAGGTAACGTTGACGCGTTCTGATTAAACAGTTGCATTCACATATTATATGTTCTGCTGTTTCCATGTCCTCGTTGCACAATCTGCATGCATTATCTTGTGCTATGCCCATAGTCATCTGGTGTTTTTTTTAACACGGCAGTGCCCTGTGAGGAAGCCTGTGACTAGTCGAATCTGACTTCTACTTAGTTGTAGTAGTTGTTTCGTTTTTTTGTGGGAACTATTTAAGATAAAGTTTTTTGCTTGCCTGTTTCCTTCGGTTTCCCTCCAGAAATAATGAAGCTTCTTTTCCTCGAGCCAAGTTTTAACACAACTTTTAATAGTGCTTATTGATAGCCCGCAGAATGGTCTTGGCATCATGAATGGGGATGCGGATCTAGTTCGTCTGCTTTTTCATTGCCTTCGTATCCACTTTGTCCAGGTACCCAGATCAATTGAACTTTATTTGTGGTGCCCAGTAGTTGTAGAAGTTGGAGACAATCCCAGCCCAGTTTTGATGTTATTTCAAAGGCGTTGATTGCGAGTAGGGCCGCCCTGCTATCGGAGAGAATAGCCGTGTTTCTTTGCAAGCGGATATAGGGATAATTTGAAATTTGCATGTAAAATACAACAACAACTTATCCTATAAACGCTGACTTTAGCGGGGATAGCTATCGCCGCTAAGTCCTTTAGCGGGGATAAACAGTGCTTCCAAAACCCATTTTCTTCGTTTCTGATGAACTGTTGAACGATGAATTTTTCAGGAAATGTCAAAGTTTGACATCCCGCCGACCACGGACACATTCCGCCGAATATTTTGTTCGTGAATTTATTATTATTATTTTTTTTCAAAATTTAGTAAATCTGTCAATGTGAAACTGTTTTTTATAATTTTAGAATATGTTTGGCATTAATTTTAACTGTCGGAAATTAATATTTTTGAATTTCACGATTTTCAATACAAATTTCTTAACTCAACTTACAGCTGTGTCACTAATAAACGTCATAGGTGCATGTGTGCTGCCAAGTTTTTTTTTGACGAATTCTTAAGCGGCGATGGTCGTTTTTTATGCCATGCCTATATCCGCGTGCAAAGAAACACGGCTAATGTAGATGTTTTTGTTTTGAAAAACGTGTTTATATTCTCTCGAATGCATAGCTCTTTCGCATGGATTTCCGCCTGAAATACGGTGTTGCTCGTGTCCATACTACCGTATCAGTGGCGTGGCGTCCATATAACACGATTCCTACCGTCTTCCCTTTTAAAAATCCACCAAAAGTAAGCACTATCTGCCAAATAAATATATGAAAAATTAAACCCGTCCCGTATTTTAATTATAAAATAAAATCTACACACACACTCACACATAAGCTATCGAATAAGTTTAATATTTTCATTCTACCTCTCGTCTGTATCTTCATACCTCATTCTAGAATCAAGATTCAACCACATTCCACAATCCACAAATCACAAACAACAAACCAACGAAGAGTCACAAAAATACTCTTAGTAAAAAGTTTTCAACTACCGCTGCTCTCTATAATAGAATAAAAAATATTTTTCCGTCTTATTTACTTGTTTTATATCCCTTTCTTCTACAAGCATTGCGGTTCCGATCCTCTTTGTTCAACACCCGCTTTTATATTCAAATAAAAAGACGCTACATTTCGTCTTATAAACCAAATCTCACGCTGAATACTTGGAATTGTTTCATTTCATTCTCCCTTTTGCGATTAGCATTGCGTTTCAATCGGAAGATATCAACATGTTGCAGGAATGCAGGTGCTACGTTTGACTCGTTTTTTTTGCAACATTGTGTCTAATAACACGGTGTTCTTTGACTTATTTCTTTTTTCGTATGACATAATATCTGAATGTGTTATGTGGATTGATTCTTGATTTTGAATTTGATGTTGATATTGATATGCGTGTTGATGTAAGAAGTTGAGCTTTAATTTTTCTCTCTTGTGATAGTTAATGCTTCGATGTTTTTACAAATTTATTGTTATACTTTTGTCTTATGAAATAAAATATGGTAGAATATTATGGCAATTTGTCAGCAGAGTAAATTCAGCATATCGCTTAAGAGAAGTTCATGTCAAATAAAATACCGACACTTGTTTTTTTTTTAAGCAGGAATTCAAATTTTAATTTAGAATCAGTTGGAATTTATTGACAGACTGCGTTGCACAAGTGCAATAACTTGAAAAAATCTAGTGTTTTGTAAAGCCAATTTGATAAAATCTTAAATTAAAATAGTGAAAAGTTAGATGTGAAAGTGAAAGTGAAGGTTAATGTGTAATTTTTTAGTTTCTTTTATTACCAACTTACTGATAAAAACATTTTAGCTTCTTAATTTTAGTGCAGTTTTAGATTTTTTTTTGGAAATGTCTTTGATTAGTGTAGATTGCTGTTTAACTGATTTCCTCCTGGAGGATTCAAATAGTTTTAGTAAGCTATCTTTTCTTGATAAAAAAAAAAGTTATAGACGTAGGGCGCTCTATGCCTTTTATAAATATTAATTACCAAAGGAGAGATGGTTTTGTGACACATTTTAATGTTTCCTTATACCAAAAATATAAGTGGCTAACTGGGAGTTGCAAGATTAATAAAATGTTTTGTTTTCCTTGTCTTCTTTTTTCAAACTCCGCCAGTGTTTGGAGCCGAACAGGTTTCACTGATATAAATAATTTAGTTAATTCTTCGAAAAAACATATTAAGACAGAAAAACATATTCGTTGTTGTTTATCCCTACACGAATTCGGCACGAATCGCATTGAAACTTCTTTAGGAAATTCTTTCGTTGTTCATAATAAAAAAGTAGACAAAAATCGGAAACTAGTGGAACGTTTTATTGACACGGTCATTTTATTAGGCAGACAGGAGTTAGCATTTCGCGGTCATGATGAAAGGTCTAGTTCAGATAATCGTGGCAATTATGTCGAAGCGGTTTATTTTTTATCTAAATATGACACTTTATTGGAATCCCATTTAGAGCAGTGTTCAAGTACACACAATCCAATTTTTTCAGGTTTATTCAACGATATTCAAAACGATTTGATACATAGTATCGCGGCGGTTATTAAATCCGAAATTAAAACGGAAATCAAGGATGCTCGGTTCGTGTCGATTATGATCGACGAAACACCAGATTTGAGTCATAGGGAACAACTGAGTGCCATATTTCGGTACTTGTCAGAGGATGGTATACAAGAAAGATTTCTTTGATTTTTTGACGTTAGCGTAAGTCGTAATGCAAATGAGTTATCCAATCATATATTTAAAATTCTTGAAACATACGACTGCAAGGAAAAGTTAATAGGACAATCCTACGATGGTGCCGCAGTTATGTCCGGCGAGGGGGGTGGTGTTCAAAAGAAGGTCCTTGATGAATGCCCGATGGCAAATTTTATTCCTTGTTATGCACATGTTTTAAATTTAGTACTATCCCGATCTCTAGAAAACATAGCAGAACTTAAACTATTTTTTGGCTATACTAATAGCATCGTTCGATTTTTTAATAAATCCACAAAGCGGTCCAATCTTTTAAAACAAATTTCCAATCGACGCATGCCAGGAGTATCGGAAACTCGATGGCATTATCATTCAAGAATAATAAACGTAATCTTTAACTGTAGAATAGATATAATTGAAACTTTTAGTAAAATAATTAATGACTCTAGGGAATGGGATACTGACACACTTTCGATGGCAGAAAATTTATTAAATAAATTAGAGAGCAAGGAATTCTGTTTTTTGCTTCATACCCTTTCTGAAATATTTGCAAAGACCGATGTATTATTTAATTTAATTCAAAAAAAACAAACAGACGTTAGTTATGCCAAGCAAGAAATCGAACGTTTTGAGTCATGGATAAGCTCTGACTTTTTAAATATGTTTGAAGTTATTTATGACAGCGTAAATGATTGCATCGAACCTCCACGTAAACGCAGGTTGCTTGACTTCGATTTGAAGACGAATTATAAGCGCCTTTTTGTTGAAATTAAAGACAATATAGTTAGCCAAATAAATGCCAGATATAAATCATTTAGTAATCTTACATTTTTGGATTTATTAAATAATTTGAAGTATGACACTTTTTCTCGTTCCAGTCCAGATGTAAAAATATCTTCCCTAATTAAGTTTTTTCCTAGAATTTTTGACTTCACGGCATTAAAAAATGAACTTAATGTTTTATATTCTTCGTCGTCACTTCGGCAGTTTGAGGTTCTCGACCTTCACAACCATTTGAATAGTGAAGCATTGAAAGAAGTGTTCCCTCAAGTCTTAAACTTAAGTAGTTTACTTTTAACACTTCCCATTTCCGTCGCCTCCGTTGAGAGGTCTTTTTCTGCTTTAAAAAGAATTCATACTTATTTAAGAAACTCACAGGGCGAGGATAGGCTCTCTGATTTAGCCCTCATATCGATAGAAAGAAGACTTCTTCTTAAAATTAAAAATAGACCAAACTTCTATGAAAGGGTATTGGCAAAGTTTATCAAAAAGATCGTCGAATAGCATTAGAATACAAATAATTATAAAGAACTAATATTTTAACAAAACTTTTCACTTTTTTTTTTTAAGTGTGTGAATTTTAGCTGTTTTTAATTTTGATTTATTTTTATTGCTGACATTATTATTTGTATCGTTTTTATATTTTAACAAATATAAAGAATTATCCATATAATTCTTCTGAATTTTCTTATTTTAAAATTACTATCCACATTATGCTGAATTTTTTTAAGTTATTGTATCATTCGTCTGTCAAGACCGGCTTCTTTTGAAGCCACTTTTGTTATGCTTTAAGCTCATTGTTGATTGAAATATTAATGTCTTGAAGTATAAAAAATGTGGCTAGAATATTTTTGCTAAGTCAATGTGGAATGCATATTATGTAGATACAATATCCCCATTAAAAATTATTTTATTTCAGGTTTTAAAGATTTTTATTTTTATAAGTGACTAAATTTTTCAACGTCTTCCCTTTTAAAATTATCCACGCCACGCCACTGTACCGTATAGGCACTTTTTAGTGCGAGTGCCGTATACTCCTGCTCCAACCCCTTCATTTGTGTAAGATCCGTCTGTGTACAATACATCTGAATCTTTAGCAAATGTTAGTTTATTCTGTTCCCAGTTTAGACGGTCTGGGAATATAAACTTGAAGTTGTTTCGGAAGTTATATCTTGGTAGACATTTGTCTGTTAGGTGTATTCCAAGTAGTTCGTGTTCTCTGAGTTCCCGTAGGATTGCAGAGTGAGCTATTATGGAATTTGATTCATCTTCTGTGATGAGCGTATATGCATTTGACATCGCTTTTTTCATGAGTTCTAATTGAAGTTGAGGGATATTTAGTAAGTTTCAAGTGCAGTTTTCATTGCACCAGTTGCACAGACGCAGACTAGTTGCTCTTGCTGTGTTTTGTTGAGCTTAGCCTGTGCTGACATCTGCGTTGCTTTGTGCCACCAAACGGGGCGGCTGCATATGTGATAATAGATTTTGTGATTGCCATATACATCCATAGTATCATTTTGTGGTCCCCAATTTTTTTTTTTTTTTTTTTTTTTTTTTTTTCGATAGTTTTGGTAAGGTGAGAGTTCCATGTACGTTTTTGGTCTAGTGTGATTCCTAAGTATTTAACTTCCGTTGAGAACTCTATTATTTCACCGAAGAGTGTAGCATTTCTGAGTTTTCCTCGCCTTCTTCTCTTGGTGAATACAACTATGATGCTTTTCTTTGTGCACCATTCAGCAACCAGGTTCAGAGCCTTCTGGAGGCGATCCGAGATTGTGTCTTCGAATTTATCTCTGATTAGGATAGCTATGTCGTCTGCATATCCTTGGACGTAGAAACTGAGTTCGGTAACCCAATCCATTCAGTGTAAAGGTAGCACCAGGAAAATGTTCGGACAGAATACGCCCCAATAACACCGGTAGCCATAAAAACCCTACCAAACTGCCACTCGTTGTGGACGGAGAGGTTGTTCCACTATTTCTCTTTGGTTTTCGGAGCGGCAGTTAAGCCAGTTTTGTTTGTTTACGTACCCAGACAAATGGAAAGCCTCATCACTGAGAATAATTTTGTGTAAAAAATTAAAAAAAAACTTTTCCACGATATTTTCACTATTTAAACCGGTTGTGCGAGCATGTTTCGATCCGAATTTAGTAACCGCCTGGTTTTTATGTTTCAAAAATCATCGAAATTGTAGTTGAATGTTCACAGTTTAACAATGACGCAAAATTTTGAATAACACCTCTTATTGTTATTGGAGGGCTCCTTACCTCTAGATTTGGGTAGTTATTTCTGACCGCTCATTTTTCGAAACTTTTTTCGTCCCTTATTTCTTCCAACAGATGTTTTTTTAAACGACCTTCTCAAGAATGAACTCACTTTCTTAACGGGCTCCAGACCCGTGACACGGCAAACTTCCATCCCCTGCAATCCCGGGCAAGTGCAGCGCTCTGGCAACCGCGATGGCTTGGTATTTTAAACGGAGGTTTGGTAACCATCAAAGGTAGTCAAAGATCCTCCAATACGAATAAATGAAACTGTAACTAAAATATTATGCCTTCATTTGTTTAAAGATTTTCGCACAAGAAAATACTTAAAACTGTAGCTTTTCTTAATTATTGCGCGATTGTTTGTTGTATAACTTTCTAATTACAATAAAAAAGAAAATAGCTATATACTCCACTTGAAACTACCGTTGACTAAAGGTTTGCTATATTCTAATCAGCTTATCCATTTTTTTTGAAAACAAATTATTTACTTGCTTTCACTTAGGTCAGGTTCGCTAACCAATTAGATCAACTCCCCTTAGAACGATTTCAAAAGCTCTAAAGGTCACAAGGCGTGATATTTTTCTTTTCGAAAACAAAATTCCTAAAGATTTGTACACCTACTTTAAGCGCCATAAATAAATCCATCATTGGCTTCCGCCTGCATTTACCTTAAAGTTTCCCACCACCTTCAGATGTATTTCAAAAACAATTTAAATTTAATTCGAACACATTCCCCAAGCGAAATGTTGCTCGAGAATCGGGCTGCTTTACGCTTTCCATTTGCGAGTCGCGTGTGGAACCATTTAGTTCTCCTCCAACCGCCACCGCCTCAATCAGCGTGAATCATACCTTGTTTTCGTGAGAATATTATATTTTCTTCTTAAAATTGGATTCTTCATTCCGCTTGCTCGGCTAGCGGCAGCGGGCGTGATGGCGTATTTTTAGGATATGTGGTGGCGGCAGCAGCTACGGCGGCGTCGATGGTGAGAAATTGAGGCAACAATTCAAGGTATAATAACAATAAAAATATTTCTCACGTGGGCATCTGCTTTTTGGGCCGCCGCCAAACGAATCACACTTAAACACACAATCAGCGTGAGCGCTGAGCTCTGAGCAGTGAGCACTGTGGCGATGGCGATGGCGATGGCGACTACCTTTGGTGGAGCGGCTCTGTCTATAAATATCGCGCAGCAGCGCTTTTTTGGCACTCGCAACACTTGTTTTTCATTTACACCTTCGCAATCGCCATCTGCCCGTTATCGTGGGCACAAGTAATATTCATTGCCACCGCCACGATTGAGTTACCTGGATGCTGCCACTGTCCGGTCGTCGCTCATACAACGCTCGTACTGTTGATGCCATAAAAACACGACCATACCTTAATCCGACCGAGGATATGTAAAAATGTGTTCTTTAAATTTATTTTTAGCGCACATTTAAGAGTGTGGCCCAAGTTGTGGCCAAAATAGTGGATGTGCGCAATTTTTGGTGCCCCAAGGAGAGCACCTTATGGCGCGCGGCACCGGCAGACGGGGGCCCACTTCATTGAAATATTTTTAATCGCATCACATTCGCGGTCGTTGTATATCACCGACAACGCTGCGGTTCTCGTGATTAGACGATGGGGTAGCGCTGTGTGACTTTTGTTATTGTGTGCTTCTGGCTGAGGAATGCGGTGGCGGTGCACGAAAATAGAGTCAGGCACAAGTGGAGTCCTTTCGTGGTGTTTCTAAAAATAATTTGTTCGACAATAATTACTGCCAAAATTAGCGGCAGTGAGAATATTTGTTTCTGAGCTACTTTCAACCAATTAAAAAAACATGCCCACTCATCGTTTAACTTATCTTATCATATCGTGTGCCGCATGATTCAAAGGTTGTTCCATTACTCACATGTCAAATTCACATGCAGCGAGCTAAAGTGTTTTTTCCGTTTTTGGTGGTTTTTCTTTCTTTTTTATATATTTTCCACGTTGTAGGACTATTTGAGAAATTCAAAGATATTCGTTGGGATTGACCGAGAGCGACATCCTTTGATCGAGAAGGTGCTTATGTACATATGAAGATGTATAGCCAAAGGCATTAGTCACCCTGCATCATGCTGTAGTAGTTTCTGATCATTTCCATAACCCCTTAGTGACTATGATGAGTCACGCATTCGTTGCTGGCGATAGCTAGTCGTTTTCATTTCTTTCTGGAGTGACGAATGGCGGTCAGACAAAGGCAAACTTCATGGCCTGGTGCTGCAGTTTTTCAAGGTATTGCGCAATACTTAGGCCGTTGAACGTCGTTAGTCGCACTTCGAAACAAGAACATTCACGAGAATTCTTATTCGCATAATCTTTGACGTGACAAATACAAAATAATAGCTGACTATGACTGCATAGGTTATGTGCTGATTAGTACGCAGGGTTATTCAGGGTCCCATAGTTAGATACTTACTACATTTTTATTAAATATTAGTGTTGTAAATGCATTTCAATTTCGATTGTAGTAAGGTCAGAGCTTCTGGAAGTATTAGTTTGGGTTGTTGAAAAATGACAGTATGAAAAATAATCATAGGGAAAAGCTACAGTCTGGTTGGGCGAACCGTTGGATACCCTATTCCTGTTCCTATCCCTCATAAAGTGAGCGTAACAAAAATTTAAGTATGAATGAATTGTTAAGAAGGATCTACATTATATGTTATACAACATTTAAAGGATTTGATAGAAAAAACATAGTTTTTGTAAAAAACGTCCCGTAAAAGTGGACATGGCAGAAACTTTATACAATGGAATTGCTCAAAACAGCTTTATCTTTCATTTCTTCAATAAAACGGATTTTTTTTTTAATCGTGGGCGTGTCAGTTGACAGATTTTAAATATATTTACACATGACCATTAAGGAGCCCGCTGAATATACACTCACAGGCACAATCAACCGGCCACCCAGTTAGTTTACGATTTTAATAGATATTGTTTCATGATAAGTACTTTTTTTTATAATTTTCTTACGCTAAGGGGTTTTTTTTCCGTAAATGTAACAGTACCAACCTTGAGTCACGAAAGATTGACTTTCAATTTCCACTAACCGTCGAAATTATCTGTGTAAAAATTACACTTAAGAACAAGCATTTATATGTTGTTAATGCGTACATTCCATCGTATCGTCTGTGTTCCTTGTATTCGGAACTTTCTATGGCACTAGACCATATTTTTGACATATCTTGTTGTGACAGCACTGTCTTACTTATAGGCGACTTCAATCTGCCACATATTGGATGGGTACCTTCTGAGGATGATTCTCATCTCATCCCATCCTTTGACTCTGCCCAACAAGAGCTCGCTTTACTGGACAACATCTTGTCTTTTGACTTACAGCAAACTAGCTGTATACAAAATTTCAAAAATCGAACTCTCGATCTTGTTTTTTCTTCTGACTCTGTTAGTACTGTGGTTCTGGAATCCCACTTCAGTATAACTAACATAGATAATAATCATCCACCATTGGATGTATTTATTGAATTAGGCGCACATTTGTACGAAAATAGTAATTCGTATGATCGTTCGCAATCTTTTGGCTTTCGGAAAGCAAATTTTCAAAGGCTTTCTGATGAAATTTCCAGCTTTAATTTTAATCTTACAGCGTTTTCTAATATTGAAGACGCAGTAGTTTCCTTTTATTCTTTGATGGATAACTGCATGAAAAAAGTGATTTCTGTGAAATCCTCTAGGAATCTGAAAACGTCCCATCCTTGGTACACTAAAGAGCTCAAATCAATACGAAACAGACGTAATAGGGCTTGGAAGAACTATTTAAAAAGTCTCCGCCATTCAGATCTTGAGCTCTATCTTACACTATTCAACGAATTCAATCTTTATCCTGCAACTTATATATTGACTATATAAGTAAAATGGAATGCTCTCTAAAGTTGGACCCCAAACTTTTTTGGGGATTTGTTAATTCTAAGAAAAAAACCGATGGTTATCCATCGAAACTTACTTACAATAGCTCTACAACTGCTGATTCGCTAGATGCAAGCAATATGTTTGCAGATTATTTCAGTAAGTCGTTTAGAGTGACCCCTCTTCACATAGATGAGCTATATTTTAGTTATCTAACTAGCTGTTCCCAAATAAGTTTTACTAGCTTCTCATTTGACTTGGAAACAATTTTAAAATTTATTTCTTCTCTGAAGAATGATTATTCATCAGGTCCTGATGGCATTGCACCGATTGTTCTTAAAAAATGTAGTCATGCAATTGCTCCATATCTTAAATATCTGTTTGAATTGTCCATTAGTACTGGTAAATTCCCTTATGTATGGAAAAGTACTTTTATCACACCTGTATTTAAAAAAAGGCGAACGTGGTGATATCACTAATTATAGGCCTATTTCAAAGCTTTCGTGTATCCCTAAGCTTTTTGAACAAATTGTTTGCGAAAAGTTAATATTTCTTTGTCGCAATTTAATTTGCAATGAACAGCATGGATTTGTAAGAAACACATCCACTGTCACTATTCTGTTAAGTTTCTTGCATGATTGTTCTAATGCCTTAGAGAATAAGGACGAAATGGATTGCATATACACTGACTTCTCTAAAGCATTCGACCAGCTGTCCCATGAAATAATCGAGTTTAAGCTCAGGGCTTTTGGTTTCCCACCAAGTTTCAGAAAATGGGTTAATTCATACCTTAGATCAAGGGTTTATCAAGTCAAATTTAGAGGATCGCTATCTGTATCTTTTACAGCTGAGTCTGGAGTTCCCCAAGGTAGTCACCTCGGACCAATTCTATTTATACTAGCCATTAATGATGTTAAAGCATGTATAATTCACAGTAATATCCTGATCTACGCTGATGATATGAAAATATGTAAATCTATCACTAGTCAGCAAGATAGATTTTTTCTTCAATCTGACATTAATAGCTTCGCCAATTGGTGTGATAAAAACGGTTCATCCCTGAACCCTACTAAATGTCAACATATGACATTCTCTAGAAAGAATATACCTTCCACCTTTCAATATTCTTTGTCTCAACATATTCTTTGTAATGTTGATAATTTTAAGGATCTTGGGGTTTATTTCGATCCCAAACTGGTTTTTGCCAAGCATATCAATTTTATTGTTAATAAATCTAATTCTATGCTGGGCTTCGTAAAAAGGTGGGCGAAAGAATTTAATGACCCATACGTTACTATGTCATTGTACAATTGTTTTGTCCGTCCGATTCTAGAGTATGCTTCACAAGTTTGGACGCCGTTCTACAACATTCATTCAAATCGAATAGAGGCCATTCAACGTAAATTTATTCGATTTGCACTTAGAGGACTTCCATGGGATGATCCATTTAACCTTCCTCCTTACAGTCACACGAGAGCAAAATAGCTTTAAGAGGAGCAGATGATCGTATTCGTGCCATAGCCGCAACAGTGCGTTATCAGGGAGGTTCGATAATGGTTTGGGGAGGCATCAGTAACGAGGATCGTACGAAGCTAGAGGAGGTGTGAAAGCTCACAGATACGCGTAGGAAGTTCTCCAATACCACGTCATAGTTTCTGCGCCATTTATTGGAGAAATTTTTATCCTTATACAAGATAACACAAGTTGTCATGTCGCCAGATCTGTCACAGAATATCTTGAATAGGTCTGCATGAATCCTATAGAGCACATATAGGACAGTCTTAAACGACGGGTTCGGGCAAGGATGGCAGCAACTATCACCATAACGAAACTCAAGACAGCTGTAGTAGAGGAATGGCACAATATCCTATCCTCAGATATTCAAGACATAATGGATGGATAATAAAATAATAAAAAATTTATATTTTTTTCAAATCTTAAAAAATGATTAAATCCATGTTTCTAAAATTTACAACGGTTGTTTTTATTACCTTAACATTGCTCATAATTAACCCTACGAAAAATGTAATTATCATGAAACCATATCTACTAAAATCGTAAAATAACTGGGTGGACGGTTAATTGTACATGTGAGTGTATATTCAAAATTTCAGATGCTTAGCCCAAACTTTGTTTTTTCGATAAAACAGTTATTTTTAATTGTGGGCGTGTCAGTGGGCGTATTTTAAAAATTTTAAGACACGGGCATTTTGGGCCCATAAAGACAATATATTTCAACTAGGGGTCGCCGCATGGTCGAAAATCGACCAATTTATTCTATAAGTTGAAAAAAAAACGAAGTCGACTGTTATATACATATTAATAGGAAAATGAAAATTTTCGTCATTGCATTCTCTGATTTCACATGATATAAAAATTTTCCGGCATTTTCAAGTAACTTCAAGTTTTCAAGCATTTTCAAGTACCTTCAAGCATTTTCAAGTAACTTCAAGCATGTCCAAGTAACTTCAAGCATGCTCAAGCATTATCAAGTAACTTCAAGTTTTCAAGAATTTTCAAGTAACTTAAAGTAACTTCAAGCATTTTCAGGTAACTTCAAGTAACTTCAACCATTTTCAAGTAACTTCAAGTATTTTCAAGCATTTTCAAATAACTTGAAGCATATTCAAGTACCTTGAAACATTTTCAAGTAACTTCAACCATGTCCAAGTAACTTCAAGTATGTTCAAGCATTATCAAATGCATAACATGCACAGCAATGTTGTTGTTGGTAACTTCAAGTAACTTCAAGTAATTTCAAGCATTTTCAAGTAACTTCAAGCATTTTCAAGTAACTTCAAGCATTTTCAAGTAACTTCAAGTTTTCAAGAATTTTCAAGTAACTTAAAGTAACTTCAAGCATTTTCAGGTAACTTCAAGTAACTTCAAGCATTTTCAAGTAACTTCAAGTATTTTCAAGCATTTTCAAGTAACTTGAAGCATATTCAAGTACCTTGAAACATTTTCAAGTAACTTCAACCATGTCCAAGTAACTTCAAGTATGTTCAAGCATTATCAAATGCATAACATGCACAGCAATGTTGTTGTTGGTAACTTCAAGTAACTTCAAGTAATTTCAAGCATTTTCAAGTAACTTCAAGCATTTTCAAGTAACTTCAAGCATTTTCAAGTAACTTCATGATATAACTTTTTTCCGTCCTCACACAGCAATGTTATTGCTGTTATAATTTCATCTAATTCGCTTCATTTTACCTGCTGTAATTCATAATGTGTGTTATATATGTGGATAATTTTTGTATTGTGCACTTCTATGTATTGTCCCCTACCCAAATATATATAATGTTGGCATATCTATTTGACGTATAATAGCAAAAATGGGTGGAAACACGTTATAGGCAACTCCGTAATATATGAGTCATTCTTTTACAAACCGAACACCATTCTGACCGATACATTTTTGATTTGCATGAAATTTTTTTTACGGGTTATATATCGAAAAAAAAGAGACACGTGTTCGAGGTTTTTTTTTTTTTTGAAGATAGAAGGGGGTCTAAAGTTTGAGATTTTCGTGATTTTTGCCTTGGAGACTCATTTTCAAAAATTCATAACGCCGGTTCTTTTTAAGCTAAAGAAAACTTCTTTTTTTCATTGTAAAGATAAAAGAGTGAATTTTAAGATAAAAATATGTAGTTCTAACAAAATTTATAAAAAAAATTATATTGCTATAAACAATTTAATTGTTTAAATCAAATTTTAACAATGTTACCCACCACTTAGCCTGTTTTAATTATAAAAAGTTTTATACCAGGGGTATATGTGTTGTTACCACTCACGGATGAGTGTGAACTTATTTCCAATTCAAATGTTCCTTCAGATTTGAAGAATAACAAAAGAAATGTTAGTTCAGCCTATTGTATGGCTATGACTGAAAGTCAAAAATTAATATATATATAGTCAACTATTACTAGTATGACTATATATATTTTGTGGAGTTTCACCCAGATGTGGTGGTTTGGGATCATCAGTGGATTACCACAAACACATCAAATCCATACTCGGTTTTAATTATAACCATCGTATTCCACGTCAAATTTTACATCTAAAATGATTTTTTTATCGATGGAGAAATGATTATTACTATTGCCAAAAAATTAAATAAACTAGCGCGGTACCTGAATTCGGCGCACCAGTTGCAAAGTATACCTCATATTCTCGCCTCATACCGTTGTTTTCTGTATTATATGAATTATAGTTGGTATATATATAATTAATTGAACAATATTATTGATTAATAAATAAGGCTTTTTAAAAAATTGGGGCAAATTTAAATAAAAAATAACATTATTTCAGGTAATAAAGTGATAGGTATATTATGATCTTAATTCATAAGTATTCTACATGTACATTTTTCTGTCTCAATATTATATCAGTCCAAATATTTATTATTATCATAATATTCATTTCTTACTTACTAATTTTTATAATATTTTTTTTTTATACAAAGACAATTGCTTTGCTTCTAACTCTTGAAGCGAGATTGGAATCATACAATGATATTTTAAAGTTCCTTTTATCATTAAAGCTTTTTGGAAGCGTGCTAATAGTCGTTTTTCCTCTTCGTTGTACTCATCAATGGTTGAATAGGAACACGTAATACTTGGTAGAGCTTCTATAGCCCAGTCAAATAACTCTTTTGGTGTACGAATTTGATTATTCGCCCTTTGATGGCTTGCTCTAGCAGCAAGTCGTTTCAGAGTTCCACCTACTCCGTCACATAGTCCTTTGCCATGTGATGTTGGGAAGAAGTACCACTCAGCTGCCATTTTAAAACCTTCAAAATGGTGCGTAAGATTTATAAAATTCTTTTTATTTTTATATAACCGTCCGAAAAGTATATTATATATTATTTATTGACATATTTTAAATGTGTTTTTATAAATTTTACTAGTTGTCTTTGAAATAGATGAACAGCAATAGTATCATGACGTAAGCACTCAGAAACAGAAACAAAACTTTTAATTTTTAATTCGTCGTTGTCATCTTTGTAGTAAAAGAAAATGGATGTATTGTTACTTGATCATTATTCCAATGTAGGGCATACAGAATTTTGTATAACAAATGCGTAGTTTTGAGAATAGTCGCAAATTACAATGCATTCATTTTTCATCAATTTAGTTTTTTTGTCATTTATAAACTGCCTTTGCTTTTTTACTAAAAAAGAATGTAGCAACAATTTACTTAAACCACTAGGTACTTAAAGATTCTAAAAATGCATCTACACAAGATATCAATGTATGGAATGAAGTTCTCTCACTTGTTATCCACTGTTTGAATAAATTTTTGCCAACCTACTGCCTGACCAAAGTTGACGAAACTATCGTTTCCGAATACAGCCTAAGAATAGATGGAGCATTTGAACGAGTCATAGAGACTCAGTATTATGACTGGCAGCCGACGCTTTTCGGCGGAACAATTCATATTTAAAAACTGAGATTCTTTGTTTTTAAACGACAGATATTGTATGATCACTATTTTTTATTTTTTTTTTTTCATTTTTATTAATAAATAATATTGGGTATCTTATTAAATAATAATTAAATTTTACCTACAGTATACATCATATTTACACACTACACACGATATGAGGCGAGAATATGAGGTGTACTTTGCGCCGACGTCAGGTACCGCGCTAGTTTATTTAATTTGTTTGCAATAGTAATAATTACTTCTCCATCGATAAAAAAATCATTTTAGATGTAAAATTTGACGTAGAATACGATGGTTATACTTACAACAGGCGAAGTGGTGGGTAACATTGTTAAAAATTGATTTAAACAATTAAATTGTTTATAACAATATAATTTTTGTTATAAATTTTTTTGGAACTATTTTTTTCTTAAAATTTATCCTGAAAAAAGTTTTCTCTAGCTTGAAAAGAACCGGAGTTATGAATTTTTGAAAAGGAGTCTCCAAGGCAAAAATCACGAAAATCTCAAAATTTCAACCCCCTCTATTTTCAAAAAAAAAAAAATCCTTAAACACGTGTCTCTTTTTATTCGATATAGAACCCGTGAAAAAAATTTCAGGCAAATCAAAAATGTGTCGGTAATTTTTTGCTCAAATCTGTACGGTTTGTAAAAGAATGACCCATATATAGATTTGATTTTTTTCGATAAATTTTTGTTTCGGGCCCCGAGAAAGTATGTATATGGTTCCACTTTCTGCTTTCTAGCTCCAGTTTTAACAAAACGAAGAACTGGAGTCCCTTGGCCCATCAGATCACTTGAGGACATTGAGGCAGTGAGGCTTCAATCGTGCCGCCGTTCGACGTGCAAAAATGAGCCGGCCCTTTGATTTTCCGATCGATTCTTTACAATGATCTTTTAGTTTTTTTTAATGATGAAGCAAATTTTCACGTGAGTGGATGCGTGAACAAACAGAATATGCGCTACTAGGCTGGCACCCCAGAATTGCTTCAGAGTCCTGTGCATTCACCTTAAGTCACAGAGGTGTGCAATTTCCTCCTGAATTGTTGTCCCTGGTTTGTTGAAGAAAATGAGGTCACAGTGACAGTGAATTCACATCGGTATTTGAACATGTTGGAGGAATTTTTGTTTTCCATGGCTTGATGGATAGGACTTAGGGACATTGGGTTCGAACAGGACAGAGCAACGGCTCACACTTTAAGGCATCAATGGCTGTTTTGAGGAAACGCTTTCCGGAGCGCCTCATCTCAATAAGCGGCAATTTGGAAAGGCTAGCCCGCTCCCCCTTTTTTTTTGTGGGCTTTTTTGAAATTCCTCGTCTATGTCAACCGTCCAAGGACACTACAAGACCTGAAGGCCAACAACATCCGGTCAGAAATTGTTAACATCCCGCTGCTATGCTGATGGTAAGGGTCATGACAAGGCTTTTTTACTGTATATACAATGGTGGCCGTCACACAGTGCAAAACAAAACTTTACAAAGAGATTCAATCAATTAATAAGTATAAAAAATTATTAATGTGTAAACATTTTTGCTCTCGTTGATGTGTAAATATATTTTTTCTCGGTAGGGGCTAATTGGAAATATCTAGCGTCACCATCATCGTCATATTTCGTCATCGTCAGATTTCCCCGTTAATTTTCATTACCACGTGAGTTAATCGCTGCTCGACAGATCACCGCAATTAAACGACGTTTGGCGCGGTTAGTACGTAGATTTCTGACCGTTTGAGAACAACCGCGTGTCGTTGTTTTTTTTTTTTTTTATATACATATTTCGTTATATATTTTCCTTTTTTAATTATGTTCAATTTTTGAGATTATTATGTAATTACGAAACACCGGAAAGTTGTGCGAAAGTAGATTTGTTTTGAATAATATTGAGGTTGTATAGCTTGAAGTTAGTTGTACATCAGTTGAAGGTAAGAGGAAAAATATCGATTTGTACTTCGGTAACCGATGACCGATTTAAGAATGTCACTTTTAGTTGTAATAAGGTTATTTACCAAGTGGTCCTTGGCGAACCAAATAAGGTCCTTAAGCCCGAAAAAAACATTTTTTTCAAAAACTCCTAAAAAACCGCGCAGTATATTGTGTTATATGTTATTTGACTAAGAGATCCTTGGAAAACAAAAAGGTCCTTAAAAGTAGAAAAAAGGATATTTCTCCAAAATGCCATTAGAATCCACACGGTATATCTGTGTTCAATAATATTTGACTTAGAGGTCCTTGCAACAACAAAAAAGGTCCTTAAAAGTCGAAGAAAGGATATTTTTCCAAAATGCCATTAGAATCCACACGGTATACATATATGAGTTCAATGTTATTTGAATGAGGGGTGCTAGGAACAACAAACATTTTGGTAAAATATCCGTGCCGTTTCTAAAGACATTTTGGGAAAATATCCTTTTCCGGGTTTAATTATTGTGGCTCCAATGACCTCTTTGTAAAATAACATGATGGGACATTCAATCAATTTTTATTTTAAACGCAATATGCATAACAAATCCCAATAAATTATCACCATTTTTGTAAAACAATAAATTTTGATTTAGTTATTAGTTATTACCTAGGCAGCTAAATAGCTACTGCTAAAAACTAACCAACTTTTAGTTGTCATCCGCAACTAACTTTGGCAACCTAACGACCTTAGTTACACAACCTGCAACTAATAGCTAATAGCAAAAATTAGTTGTCATTATGATAGCTAACCACCAAATCGATTGCATTTTTAGCGCAGCTAATTTAACTACGTTAGTTACTTAGTTATGGCGTTAGCTAGATAACAAATTAGGTAGCTAACGCGCAACTGTGCCTACATGTTTACACATCAACTATACCGTGAGTGCAGCGTGGCTCACACCTTTTTTTTATGGATTTGTTACTTTTATTAATATTTTTGTCATAACATTTAGAAATAGACATATTTTTTTTGAAAGAAGTTTAATTATGAAAAAAAATCTTATTCAGGAAACAGGTTTTATTGCGTTTTGAAAAAAGGATGTTATGTTGCTGTACCCTGTACTCTAAATTAGCCTTCAGTTCTAAGGTTGCTCAACATCCTCAAGCTACGACCTTTTCACAGAATGTCCTCGCTGAAGCACATATATATAATTCGCTTTCTGGCTGGGGGATTTTAATCAAAATAAAGTGTGGCTTATCTTCATAATATTAATAGTGTTAACTTTTCGGTATTGTGACAATTTGTTTATACCGTTGTTTGAAGATTAGCTGGGTATGTCATTGTTGGGACGGGTTGTCAAAGGCACATAGTCTATAAAAAAAACAGCAATACTAAGATCAAGATTCATGTTCCACTAAAATAAAACAAATCTTGTGGAACTCTTACCACGAACATTTCAAGTATTTTATCTCCCCACAGTTTGTCAGCTCCTAGCAAGCTCATTTACGTTTTTTGTATTCTAATTCGTACTAAGCTGCCGATCTCAGAAGGTATGGGAGCAGGAATGTGCCAATTTTGCACTCTTGCCATATGACGAAATAACGAAATACATACGGGATATATTGTTAGCTGGGATTAGATTGCAAATCACAATTTGATATAACCGCTGTATAACCTGTTGTTTGTTATCTTTTGCGCAGTATTTAGTAATAAATCGAAGTGAGCGATTATGAATCTATTAGTATTAAGTGTGTATTAAGTTGTGGATTTTAGTTTAGTTTTTATTTTGTTTTTATCTTGGCAGTTGAGCCACAATATTGAGCTTGTCATATGCAGATAAACAAGGTTAGCGTCACAATTAAATAGCTAACATAATGATTTACGGTTATTTATGGGTTTTTGGATAAATATACAAAAATATTGGAATTTATGTTGTTTTAAAATCAAACACCGCAAATTGTTGAAGGTAACACGGCAGGCGTTATATACAATTTATTTTTAAGTACTAAAAACTGACGGCGCTTAAGATTCTCTCTCAATGCCATGCAATACCAATTTCTAACATTTTGTCACACTCTATCTTGCCTTCGTGAATAGGCTCTTTACCCTTGATCGTAATAGATTTATCAGAATATTGAGTGAGACATTGGGTGAAATGTTTAAACCATAGTAAATTGATAAGTTTAATAATTGGTTGTTACATTTTTTTTACTTTAAATGCATTGTTCTCCACATTCAAATTTCCTAAAAATTATGTTTAGCAACTTTTTTACGTACGAATACGATCCACAGAAGTTTTAGTAAAAGTCATTTTTAGTCTGACAAAAATTTTCAAAAAGAAGTCTGCCTAAAAAACTGTAACAACAAATTTTCATAATTTTGAGTTTAAAGAGCTATAACTTGTATTGTAGCTGCACAGATGTACCCAAAAAGCTAAAACTTGTATGCACTTCTAAATTGTCTTACCAAAATGTACAAAATACTTATTGTACCTATTTTTATTTTTTAATTAAAAATATCAACTGCCACTATAATTTCTCGATGCTTTTAGCCCTAGAAAGATAATCTACGTCTGCGAGACGTATGACGCGCGGAAAAAATGTTATATCCTTGTAACTATAAACCGTATTGGATTGGTTGCTTAAACTAACTCAGTCGGTGGTCGGAGCTAGCCCGTAACGGTCGTAGCGCGGTGATAAGTAATTGCGGTAACAAGTTATAGCTATGCCGGACTTCTGGGGACGTGTGTGACCTGTGCCATTCTTACATTTAATTTAATCGTTTATAATTTAAAATTACTAAGACTTATTAGTAGACTTATTTTAAATCAAAAAATTAAAATTTGGCAACTACAAGGTGGCGCAAAAATAACCTTCCGATGTTTTTTGGCTGTAATTTAAAAAAAAAATGAAAAACTTTGATTCTTCTTGTGGATTATTTTTATTTGGTCTTTTAATTTTTTTTACATCAAGTCGAGAATATGATGTCATGTAAATGGCCGCCGCCACAGTTGATTGTCATTTGAGCCCTTTTTATGGCATTTTCCATCACTTTGGCCAAAACTTCCGGCGATAGGTCCTCACATTGTTGACGGATATTGTCTTTAAGAGCTGCAAGAGTCTGAGGCTTGTTGACATAAACCCGCGACTTCAAAAAGCCCCACAAAAAGAAGTCTGGAGCGGTCAAATCAGGCGATCTTGCTGGCCAGTGCAAATCGCCAAAACGGGAGATTAGGCGCCCGGGAAATGCATCCTTCAGCATATCGGTTGTGGCACGTGCAGTGTGTGCCGTTGTACCATCCTGTTGGAACCACATGTTTTCCAATCCCAATTCATCAAGTTGCGGCAAAAAGAACTCGTTGATCATTGCTCTGTAGCGCTCACCATTCACAGTAACCGTTTGGCCCGCGACGTCTTCGAAGAAAAAAGGGCCGATGGCTCCTCCAGCGAAAACAGCACACCATACAGTGACTTTGAGTGGGTGTAATGGCTCTTCGTGGGTTACACGCGGATTTTCAGTGCCCCAGAAGCGTAAATTTTGCTTATTTACGTACCCGCTAAGATGCAAATGGGCCTCATCACTCATGATTATTTTTGATGAAAAATCATCTTCCTCTTGGTGGTGATTAAGGATGGCTTGAGCGTATGTTAGACGCGGTTGGCGGTCAGCAGCTAACAGCTGATGCACCGTCTGGACTTTGTACGGAAACATCTTCAAATCTTGTACCAAAATTCGCTGTAAAGACCGTCGACTGATACCCATTTGCGTGGCACGTCGTCTGGTCGATGTCGACGGCGCTTCCATGATATCTTCGGCTACAGCAGCAATATTCTCTGCAGAACGGCTACTCCGGGGTCTGCTACGCCTGGCAGCATCTCGTGTTGTGCCAGTCTCTTCGAGGCGAGCGGCTAAACGACGCAGTGTTTCACCAGTAGGCGTTGGACGGGTAAGAAATCTGCGACGAAATTCACGTTGTGCCAAAGTCACCGACCGATTATTGCTCAAATAAATAGTCACCAATATTCCGCGTTCTGGAGCAGTGTAGCGTAACATTGTTTATTAACGTGTATTTCGCATGTGTTTACTACACAAATGTCAAAACAGAACTGACATTAGGGGCCAATCGCAAAATTTATAGCATTTTCTGATAGGAGGATTACTTTTGCGCCACCTTGTATTATGACTTAATGTCAATTTTAAGGTTCCCTTAAAATATAAGTTGTTTTTTGTTGATTTATAATAGGTTTATTGTTTTTATTGTTTAAATTAATATTTATTTATACTAAATCATTGATTTATTTGTTTTAATATGAACTACATAAATAAATAAAACGTTCATATTTTTTTAAAAAGTTCATGGGCTTCATTAAATACACTACCAAAGTTCCATACGTCTCTGAGACGTATGATTATCTTTTACGTCATAAAAAATATGATTATCTTTCTAGGGATAATTTTATTCAATATGCATTCTTAGGCTAAGATGTATTATTATAACATTGTTGAGAAAAATAAATACTAAATACTAAATACTAATAATTGAGAAGTTATAGCGTTTAAAGTGGTTACACATTGTAATTAAAGGTCACCCACTTTGATGGGCTATAACTTAAAATGGGGTGAGAATAGACCCCTCCCTTTTTGTTCGACGGAACTTCGTTAATCTCTCCTTATATTGTTATACTGCTTAACTGCGACACCATGTATTGTAACAAATTTTCTTTCGGTTTATGAAGAATAATTAATTGCAAAACAGGATTTGATCTTAAAATATAGTTTTCCGTCATGCGGCTCCTATCCACAGTCCAACTCATATAAGCACATTTGTCTAGTATTCACTGCCAAATTCCGATGAATTAGCAGTATTTACAGCTATTATATGAAAGCCAGAAACACCTTTATTTTGTGCATACTAAATCAAGTAAATAAATGGTCTTTCAGGACTTTACTATTTTTTTTTAAATAAAATGCAAACTACTTGAGATATCTCAAAAAAAATGTATTGGCTTGACTCTATCAAAAGATTTATGAATGGAATTCGACTTCGATCATATGTCCACCACGGGAACGTTTGCAGCGGTCGATACGTTGAACCCAATTTTCTATAACTCGGCCGCACATTTCGACCGATACTGCCGCTTTTTCTCGTTCAATAGCTTTGATCAGAGCATTTCTTTCCGTCACAGGATTAGTACCATAATACGTAGTGCCTTTCCCACTTGCGCAAATTTCCTTAATCCTTGAGCTTAAGCGAATTCCACATGTACAAACTTTTTAAATTTCTTGTTTGATCTTCCTTTTACGACACCAGTTATCTCCAGCCGTGCCACCTACCGATTTGTGTGCACACTTGCAGCTTTAAGATAGTAAGTATGTCGATAGGCTCACTTGGATGTTTAATTTGCCTTGATATGATTTTCCCGATCAGTCGCCTTTTACGATAAGCGTTCTTTATTAGGGTGCGCTGAAGTGATATTCTAACCCGTCCCTACACGGGGGATTTAAGTTTTCGGGCGTCGTGTCCAGAATAAATTCCGGATAATTTCAATTTTGCAAAATTTCCCTTCGGACCCATTAGCCAATATACGTAAAACGCAACCGTAAAACCTTGATTTGCGTTCTTGGGGCACTAAAGTTTATTACTTACTTATCGGGCTTCGGAGCCGAAAAAAATCTTCGCCTGAGATACTGCAGTTTTATATTCTCTATGATCCCGGACATGTTGCTTCCTGGTGTCCAGACCAAGCGCTCTGGCGTCCGCGATGGCTTGATCTTTATAACTTAGGCTCGGTCTTCCTTCTCTTCTCGAACCTGGGGGCTGCATGTGGCCGAGCCACTGCAGTCGACGTGCTAAAGTTTTCAGACTACACCCACTTCTGGTTCAGCTCATTGACTTCGCAATTTTCACACACATTGTAACAAACAGTAAAATCTTTCGTTTTGACGTTTG
This sequence comes from Portevinia maculata, assembly GCA_949715645.1. Lineage (NCBI taxonomy): Eukaryota > Metazoa > Arthropoda > Insecta > Diptera > Syrphidae > Portevinia > Portevinia maculata. The sequence continues at coordinate 44,712,273 of OX454527.1, forward strand.
AACAATCTATATTTTGACAGCAGTTTTTTCATCTTTTTCAGCGCTCGAAATCGACTCACTTGGTGCATTTTTGTTCTTTGACTGGATTGTTCAACTTCAAAACTTGAAATTTGATACCTACCTATATTTGGCTGAATTCTTGAATTTAAAAATGCAAAAAATGTTGATTAATATTTACATACAGAGTCCTTAAAAAAACGATAAATCTTTCAATTTGCAACATTTCCGTAGAATACTCCAAAATGTTTGTTGCCATTTTCTGACTCCATCCGATCGTATATAGATCATCTTTTGCGCAATATAGAGCTGCATTGCTATTCACCATGCTTACCGTTAGAAAATAGAGAAATCTTAAATGGTTTAGTTATGCGTGCTTTCCTCTTTCTCATTGTTTTTCTAATATACCTTCATACGCACAAAGCCCTTCCAACTATCAACTTTATCCTCATAAATCAATCGATTCTTTAGCTTATGGAATATTTAATTATACTCGTATCTAATCAAAAAAATCGTTTTTAAAGCTTTCCATTACTCATTTCATGTGCAGGCTTATATTCAAGCAAATCCATAATAGGCCGAACATATCCTCTTTGTCTCTGTACGTTTCAGTTAATCACCATCAACCTGATAAACAATTTTTCGCTGAATGATAACATTTTCTACGAATATAATCTTCGGGTAAGTATGAGAAAAAACCCGGCATTTTGTAAGGTCGAATGTAGAATACATTTCTGAAATATCAATATAACACCTCAAGCTTATCCCTAGTAATTGGTAAAGTCATCTGTGTTTGCAAATATCTTCCTTAATACTTCGAAAATCAGCATAACCCTTGCCCACTCGCACTTAATCCATTCAGCCGAAAGACGAACGAATTGCAAGGCAACGTTTCATTCGCAAAAATGCTAATCGCTTTAGTTATGCTTCTGTCTGGTCAGCTCACGCTCTCCATAACCCTTTGGTCATTTGTCGACATGATGGACAATGTCCGAATGGCACCCGCTTGTAATGCCCATAGAAAAAAGGATTTTAATCCTTTTTCACCTCACAACAAAACAAAAAGGCTTTTCATTTTATTAGTGGGATGATCATGCGCATCAAAGGGCTTAAACCACATACCCATAAAAACTGGAAAAATCATCTTTCTTATGTTTGTTTGCCATAAAAGGATTAACAGAAACATTATCCTTTCACAGGTACACAATCGGTAACCCTTGCCATAAAGATGAAACGAGTTTGAAACCCTTCTTCAGCACAGGTAACCCCTTCCATTCCTTACTCGGAGCGTACGAAGAGTCCAATATAAATATTTACGAATAGCTCCTTGGGTCGTGAAACATCACGATATGATAGTGTTGGTTTGACTTAAGAAGTAGACAACGTGTGCGATTTCGGAATTTTTAAACTGCAATCCTTTGGGCGAGAAAAAACATTTCCGCGAATTCGCAATTAGTTTTTACGCAATTTTGCTGACAGGACCGTTTTTTTATTTTACTGCCAAAAGGATAATAATAAAAAATTACGTAAAAAACGATCAGCATCTTGCGTTTTCCAGGGAAAACTCAATTATTATGCGATAGCCATCCTAACAGCTCTCAGTTCATTTCTAACGGGTAAACGCAATATCCTTGGCCCAACAAAAGAGTTCCTCTGAATGGTTAATTGCTGCGAAATGCAGCCAAATATATTCGCCAAATTGTCGTAAAATGATAAACTGCACAATTTTGCAGCAGTAACAGCCATGCTTTAATAAGTGAAAGAAGAAGAATTCCTAGCAAACTATTGAAAGGAGTCGGTGAATAGAATCAAAGGTATGGAAAATGGAATCCTTTGGCACTCTTCCTTATCCTTTAGTGAGTTAAAATTGAAGAATTTTATGGTTTTATTAAGGGTTAGCACGGGTTGGCTGCGCTGCCTACCTCTATCACTCATCGGATAGAGTTACACAGAAAGAGTTCTGCATTAGTGTTGAAAGAGGTATCATATTGCCAAGGTAAGATGTGGAAGTTAGGTAGCTAGGTACATGGGTGGACAAAGTGTGCTGTTTGTACATGGAGTTGATGTTTTTATGATTTTATGGTTTGAGACGGAAAACATGCAGCAATGAAGATGTTAAAGGCTTTTCTTTCAACATGTTGGAAGTTTTGGTAAATTAGCCTTTGACTAGTTGCAATTCTTATATAGAGTCAGAATGTAATTGCAAAAAATATAATACATATTTGTATGGATTCCTAGAAGAACGAAGGGGAAGTTTACACCATGCGATGTGGTTCTATGTTTTCGATTTACAGTGTTGTTAGGCTTGCATATAAATTTGCCAAGAGAGGAAGCTGGAATGCAGGCTGTATGAAATCAATATGCTAGAATTTAAAAAAAATGGACAGAGCTTTCTGGTCACTTTGCTATGTGATATTTGATATTTGATATTTGGTTAGGGTATATTACACTGCGACCTATTGGTCTATTGTGTCCCCTTGCTTGTGCCTCGGAGAGGTGCATGCCCTCGTTCAGAGTCCTCTCTAGATACTTCTTTGTGAAGCGTGTCGAGGTATTGCTCTGATTTATCCTTGGCAGGTCACACTCCTTAGAGCACAGCGTCCAGTCCAGTTTCTTTGATGAATCTGAGAATGAGCTGTGGGTCCATGGTTTGTATGTCCTTGTCTGTTATTTGGTGCCTGCCCAAATGTTTCATCCTTTTGTGGGTCAGTGCCCCACAGGATTCCAGTATATGGTCTGGAGTTTCGGCGGTTTCACTGCAGAATCTGCAGAGCCCGTCCTCCGATATGCCCATTTTCCTCAGGTGCTCCTTGAGTCTGCAGTGCCCCGTGAGGAGGCCTGTTAGGATTCTTAGGTTGTTTTTGTTAAGGCCGATACAAACTTTGAATCTCTTTTGGTTGTAATTTCCTAAGAATTTCTTTGCTTGCCTCAGACCTTGGAGGTTGAGAAAGGTTTTGGCCTTTGTTTCTTCCTCCAGTCTCCTGAACTCTTCGCGTATAGTGTGTTCTCCTATCCCGCAGAATGGTTCAGGTCCTATGAAGGGTTGCTCTGCCCCTTTTCTTGCCAGAGAGTCCGCTGCCTCATTGCCCGTAATGCCAACATGGCCAGGCTCCCAGCAGATGGAGATTCTGTTATTCTTGCCTAGTCTATTCAGTCCTTGTAGGCATTCCCACACGAGTTTTAACTTGATAACGTAGGCGTCAAGAGCCTTTATAGCTGCTTGGCTGTCAGACAGTATTGCTATGTTGCAATTTCTATAGTTTTTCTCGAGGTTGATTCGAACGCACCTGTCTATGGCACATATTTCTGCCTGGAAGATGCTGGTACATTTGCCCATGGATTCGTAGTGCTTAGTTCCCGGCCCAAACACTCCTGCACCAGTTCCCTCCTCAGTCCTCGAGCCGTCCGTATACCACTTTGTTGTGTGGTTGCTCAGTCCATAAGTTATGGATTCGTTGCTCCAGTTCTCCTTATTGCTGAGCTTTATCTGGAAATTCTTCTCGAAGTTGAATTTCCTGATGCTGTCGTCCCTAGGTATGCCAAGAAGTGGGAGTTTTTTGAGTAAGTCACCGTGTTCTTTCGAACCGATGCATTTCCCTCTCCCAATTCCCTCCTTTGCCATCCTAAGGATTGTTTTGTCTGCCTCGTTCATCACCATGATGTGTAGAGGAGTCAGTTCCAATAACACCTCCATGGCTGCGGTTGGGCAGCTACGCATTGCTCCGCTAATGCATAGGCATGCTAGTCTTTGCACTTTGCCGAGTGTCTCTCGCGTTGTGACTAGACTGGTTCGTTTCGCCCATGCTACCGCTCCGTATGTGATCATTGGTCTCACGATTGCAGTGCACATCCATCGCAGGATGCTTGGGCTGCATCCCCATGCCTTCCCCGCTAGGCTCCTACATATCATGAGAGCGCGGGTGGCCTTCTTGGATATCTCCTCTGTATGTTTTCGCCAGAGGAGTTTACTATCTAGATGGAGTCCTAGATATTTTACTTCTTTGACTGGTATCAGTGTCGTGCCTGATAGGTTTATGTCCTTAAGTCTTTGAAGTTGTCTTTTCCTTGTGAATGGTACTATCGTTGTTTTCGCCGGATTGATGTTAAGTCCGACATTAGGGGCACCATTCCTTGGTTACTTTAAGCCCCTTTTGTATGATGTCTCCAAGGGTTTCTTCGAACTTGCCCCTGACAATCAATACAATGTCATCGACTTACGCCTGACAGTTGATGCCATGGTTGGTTAATTTTTCCAGCAGTTCGTCGACAACTAGGCTCCACATTAAGGGTGATAGTACCCCTCCTTGTGGACATCCTCTCGTTGTGTTTACTCTGATGGTTCCAGATGGTGTTTGAGTCTCTGCTGATCTAGTGCTCAGCAGCTCACACATCCAGTTGGATACTGTACTGTTAACTCCTTTCCTATCCAGGGATCGTTTGATCGCATCATGTGAGGTGTTGTCAAATGCTCCCTCTATGTCTAGGAAAGCGCACAGTACTATTTCTTTTGCCTCCAGGGCACTTCGAATTATCTCCGTCAGCTGATATAGGGCGGTCTCTGTTGATCTGCCCGCTCTGTATGCATGCTGACGATGATGTAAGGGGGATGTGTTCAGAACATCTTCCCTTAAATAATTGTCTACAGCCTTTTCTGTCATCTTCAGAAGAAATAACGTAAGGCTGATGGGTCTGTACGATTTTGGCTGTGTGCGGTCTTTTTTCCCCGCTTTTGGTATAAACACAACCCTTGCTCGTCTCCATTGCATTGGTATGTGGCCCAGGCAATACTGCTCCTTGTTATCTTTAGCAGGTGTGGTATTAGTACCCTTTGCCCTTCTTGAAGAAGGGCGGGTATAATGCCGTCCACTCCGGCAGATTTGAAAGGCTGAAAGGAATTTATTGCCCATTTCAGCCGTCCCTCAGAACAGATGGTTGATGTTGTTTCCCAGTCTTCCCTCCGAGGTCTGATTGAAGTGATTCCTGGCTCAGTACTAGGCGAGCTGCCAGGAAAGTGAGTTTCTAGTAGCAATAGTGTCCTTTGATCCTCATCTTCCGTGAACTCGCCATCTGGTTTCCTCAGAGACATCGGCACCCCTCCTGACTTCGCAAGAGCTTTGTGTAGCCTTGCCGCAGTAGGGGTGCTGGCGATTGTCTCACAGAATTTTCTGAAGCTATTTCTTTTAGCTTTTCTTATTTCCTTATTATATGTAGTAAGGGCCATTTGGTAGCTTTGCCATTCTTCGCTGCGCTTTGCTTTATTAAAAAGCTTCCGCACCTCGGATCTTAATTTTGACAAGTTATTGCTCCACCATGGCGTCTGTTTCCTGTCCCGTTCTCTACTTAGAGGACAGCTTTCTTCGAACGCAGTGATGATGGCGTTTGTTATGCCTTCCACTGTGCTCTCTAGCTCTAGGGGGTGTCCCGGAGCCTTCCTTAGACTAAGGCGCCCCAGTTTGCTCTCTAGAGCAGTTCTATAAGTTTCCCAATTGGTTTTCCTTGGGTTTCTTACTGGATTTCTCGTGATACTTGTGCTGTCCAGGTCGAATACTATTATTCGATGGTCAGACAATGACGGCTCACTAGATACTCTCCAGTTACTAATTAATTTACTTACGCTTGGGCTACCAAGCGTGAGGTCGAGTACTTCCTCCCTGACACTAGTTACAAAAGTGGGGGTATTTCCCACGTTTATAATATCAAGTGACGAACTCATAATAAATTCTAGTAGGTGCTCACCCCTGGTGTTGGTGTCGGTGCTCCCCCATATGATGTTGTGGGCATTTGCATCACACCCTATAAGGAGCGACATGCGGAGCTTGTTGCAATGCTCCACCAGTCGCTGCATTTGGGATGATACAACCGGCTCATCCCCTGCACAGTACGCCGATACGATGACAATGGTGCGGTGACATCCTTCAACATCCAGATGTACCTGAATTGGCACCAGATCTCGTGTCGCGTATTCTGATAGTAGAATAAATTTATATTTATTGTTTATTAGAATGCAAGCTCTCGGTTTCTCGGCCCGAGTGTCCCATATTACCTTTGCATCCTTGCTCGCCAATCCTTTGACTTGTCCTTTCAGGATCCATGGCTCCTGGATCAGTACTAGCCCTAGGCTTTGGCAGGTAAACATCCTAGATATAGTCGCCGAGGCGGCTATAGCATGATGAATGTTCACCTGTGCTAGTTTAATTTTTCTGTTGGCGGGGTTCATCGAGCTATTGCTCGCGCGGGGCAATTGCCCCGTCCTCCTTCAGCAACGAATCTTCCTCCTCCTGGGTGATTTCCTGGAAGAGGTCGAGGACCGTGTTGTCGTGAAGAAGGTGCACTTTGCTATGTAGGTACATCATCTTCGAATGTCATTAATTGCTGTTGCTGACCTTTGATAGCTCAAATTTTTTTGAATCGGATGATTTTGTCAAGACTTAGTTCAGAGTTTTCAATAAAAGTTTCTTAAATTTCTGAAAGATCCAAAACCCATTGTGACGTTTTTTTGAAAGTTAATTCGGTTGAATTTTCAATAGCAAAAATACAATCTTTGCGATTGAATTGTCAAGGAAAATCTAATCTCCGTTTTAAAGACAAAGTCATCGCCGATGCCAGAGCCCTTGGTCCGGATTACTTTAAGTAGAGTGGCCGGGATCGCGAAGGATGGAAGGCTACAGTGTCTCAGGCAGAGACTCTCCACGAATGGTTGTATGCAAGTTTAGCAGATAAAACGAGGGAATCTTTTAAATCCGCAACTTATCGGGCCACCCAAGTACATATGTATCATCTGTTTGGTTCACTGCGAATTATGCCTTTTTTTTACTGATTTTGGACTTAATGGACGCACGCCGATCAATTAAAGTTGGTCAGGAAATGTGTTCAGTTCCGGATAGGATTTTAGAATATACACTAAAAACTTAATGATTTTTGAAATATCTACTAGCCATTGATTTACAGGACAATCTTGTTTTATTTTTATTAAAGCTTCAATCTACATTTACTAGTCAACTTAAATATCTTTATTTTAAGTCAAAAGCAAACAACATACGTCTGGTGCACTCAGACTCAAGATCTGAGTATATTGTTCTGTTAGTTTGATTTTTTTTTTTATCGCGGTAGTTTTTCCGACTTTTTAAAAAACCTTACAAGACAGAATCAAGTCATTTTTTAAGCGGTCATCCCTACAGACGAAGCATATTATGCTCCCACTTAAGCATGATTAGAAGCCTTGCAAATGCATTTTAGGCCTCAAAGAATGCTCACAGTTTACATGGACAAACAAAAATCTCGAAACTGTATGGTCTTGAAGTAAATGAGGATAAGGATAATAAACAAACAAACATCTGTCCACAGCCTCGGACAAAACTTCACTGTTGATAGCAATAACTTGGAGGTAATTAAGGAGTTCATCTACCTGGGAAAACAACATCAACTCCACGAATGACACCTTAGTGGAGATCCGACGGAGAATTTCCTCAGGAAACATAAGGGTGCAAAACTCATCACTCAAAGGACAAAATGCATGCTTTATTGAATCTTAATCCTACTAGTCCTGATTGATGCTGCCGAGAGTAGACGATAGTAGAAAAGCGGAGCTAATATTAGGTTCTTATGAAAGAAAAATATTCCGTCGGATAATTGGTCCTTTGTGCGAGGAGGACAAATGGAGGAGAAGATACAACCGTGAACTCTATGAGCTGTACCAAGATGTAGAATGTAGTCCAAAAAGTTAATCACGTCGACTACATTAACTCCGCCACATTTAGCGAATGGACAATAATGCTGCAGCCATGAGGCTCTTCGACTCCCATCCCCCAGGTTCGAGAAGGCAAGGAAGACCGAACTTCGTTTTAAGGACAAAGCCATCGCGGATGCCAGCGCGTTTGCTCTGGAGAGCTGGAAGCAGCGTGCTCGGGATTGTAGAGGATGGAAGGCTGCAGTGTCTCAGAAACTCTTCACGAAGTAACAAAAATCTTGACGGACTTATTTTTTGTATCTGCCGCCTAAACAACTGTTGGAGATTGTGTCTTTAATAAACTCATTTAAAATGTGCAACTATTGATAGGTACGTAGGCAAACCTAACACATTTAGTTTATCGGAAATTTTCATTCGCGCGAGTCTACTGTGACTTCGAGCCCGGAAATTAATTGCTTAGTTTTTGGACTGAGTTCAGAGTTTTTGAGTTTTTCCACTGTCTTAGAGGTTAAGGCGTTGAGTAGTAATCTAGGCGCATAATTGATGTCGCTATATGCACAATTTTGAATCATATGGTAAGTTGATTGTGCGCTTTGTAGACCAACTCATTTATACAAGAAAAGAAGTCGCGTTATCGACCTCAAGAAACACTAACTTTTCCTGGGGTAATAATTATGCAATATATTTATTTTCCAATGAAAGTTGTAATACTCGTATGTCCGCTATGGATTGTTCTTATTTAGATTTTCACCTATTTGTCGAGCGTGTAGAATATTCCATCTGACCAATACACCTACGCGCTCGTAGAGTGTAAGAGTTCTTCACGATCTTGATGTACACAAACCCGCTCGTCCAGATGGTGTTTTCCCTATCGTTCTGTAGAGGTGTACTTTCGTGCTGGCAAAACCACTGCGTCAAATTGTCTATCATATTCTGCAGGGCTCTTTACGAGACGATGGAAAACTGCAAATCCTCTTCTTCCTCCTTCTTTAGCCCTACCTCCTTCTTTAGCCCTACCGAATAATTGAATTAACGTTCAGTTCAAGGTTATGGAAACGGTGATGAACGGCTTTTGAAATATCTGGAATACCAAAAACTTCTTTGTGACCGGCAACATGGTTTTGGCGCAACAGTTCCACTGGTGACTTGATGACATATCTTACCCAAAAGTGCAACCAATCTCTTCACCATGTGGTAAGATCGTTGCATTTGAGAGATTTTGCAATCAAGCTCACTTGTCGACAATAAGTGCATTTGGAATCGATGATACTCTTCTTCAATGGATTAGAAGCGTTTGCACCTTTCAATTTAAGTTGTTTTAAACGGTTTCAAAATGCTGGTGTTACCCAAGGCTCGCTTTTGCCTCCGACTTTCTTTCTTATTTCTATTAATGATCTCCTGTCTGTAACATCTAATTCAATCGATTCCATCGCTGTACCATCTCATCTTCTCATATGCGTGTGTGAACGGGCACGGCAACTTCCGATTTTGACAGCATAACTCAGTGAGGTGTAAACAAAAGTGTGGAATTAAATGCTTCCAAAACGCAATGTCGTCTTCGGTCATTTAAGAAAACCCCAAATCCATGAACAGCGCTTGCATCGTTGAAACAATACAGCTTTCGTTATACGGTATAGGTAAGGTGTTAATGACAATCTTCGTTGGTATGACCACATATTCGATGTCGCCAAGAATGCTGCGAAATGTCTAGGTCTCCTTAAGCGATGCAAGATATTTCACGCCTTCTGATCTGGCTAAATTATATAAGGCGTTCAATAGCGACAAACTTCAGTACAACGCTCATAAAACTTTTTGGCGATCGAGATATCGTGAAGTCGCTTTCTTCTCTTAGTCACCGTCGTAATGTATCCTGCCTATCGCTGTTTCATCGATATTTCCACCACAAGTGTTCAGCCGCATTCCACCATCAGGACATTTTAACCGCAATACCCGCCATGCCAGGAATACGCATTAGTTCACCCTTCAGCCGGACGTACCACGAAATAAAAAGAATCCCTTCTAAGCCGTACAACACGGATGTGGAATCCTCTTCCCCGCTTTGTTTTCCTACCGCTTGTAGCTTGCAAACATTTAGAACCAACGGGTATTGGTTTCTCAGCTCTCATTCGTCTCTATTTCCTTAATCATCACACTCATTAAATAGGAACCTATCTACGTTATAAGGGTGGTAAAAATTCCTTTAAATCCCTGCAAATTATAAAAAAAATATTATACCATTTTCATCTAAGCCGTCATTTTGAAACACTCATTTCCAGATATTATTGACCGCATGAAACCGAATTTAAAACATATTTTGCTAAGTTCATTTAACTCTGGCCTTCAAATTCGATAAATTGAGGTAGGTACAAAGAATTTAGTACTCAACAAAATCCAAAGCTGCCAAATTGCCAAAAATCACTAAGGTCACACAAATTAGAATTTAACTTAATCAGGAAGTTACCTACAATATACCCGTACCCAACAATGTTCCAAACAACACACAAATATTTAAGTCAATAGGTTAGATGAAATATTTATTTGTATTTAGACTCTCGAGATGATGTCACTGATCCGATCAGTGATCGCCAGCACCAATAAAATACTCGATTGGTCAAACTGGCCGACCGCCAGTTGTCTTACCAATAATAAATAATAAAAAAAAAAACACAAGAAAAATTCCAAAACACTGAACTCCATCAAGAAAACATTGAAGAAGTTTTCAAGGAAAAGTCGTGTACTGATTTCACTCATGATTTCCTGTTCGGTTTGTTTCTTGAGATATCACGAATCCACTTCCACCATTGACATAACACGCCATTAGCTCGCGCTCCAATCCAAACTTAATTCAGTCTGTTCTCTTGCTCCGGCTCTGAGTATGGCTACAGCTTGGGATGACCAGTTGAGCGAGCTGCTTAATCGTGTGGTGTTATCTTACTTCAGAGAACCCATGGTACTGCGACTACAATCGTGACTTACCAAAAACAAAGCCACAACAAAAAACTATCCACCATCATCATCATCGTCTGTGTCTGTGAGAAATTAAAAAAAAAAAACATCCAACAAGTTAACAGAAAAAAGTGTATATTCCAAGTGACGATGATCGGCCCATCTCACGACTCACATCGATCCAAGTCAAAATAAGCGTGCCAGCGGCCAGTAAAATACACGTTCCATAGGACGGGTACAAGCAACCTATCTGCTACTGAGTCGGTGTGGATAATTTATGCAGCAGTTCATGGGGTGTTTTTTTTTGTTCACTTTGGTCTTCTGTTGCGTATAAGACTTACCAATGTACTGCTTATGTTGGAATGATTGGTTTATCCGAGATTATCAGGGCCAAATTATATCGTGGATACTGTATGTCTTCTGTAATGTGACGACAGGACGGACATAGTGAATAGTGATGTAATGTGTGAACAGTGCGTTTAATAAGAAGACTGGTCACGACTCTGAAAATAGGTATTCGTAGATCAGCAAGTATTTCTTTAGTAACCAAGGCCGAATCATTTAAGGAATATGTCGTGAAATGTCCATAGAAAATTGAAATTTAAAAGATGTTCTCGCCAGTCAAACAAGATGTACCATTTGGACTATGATTTAGAGTATCAGCAAAGCTACTTTTCTGTTAAAGAAGTGTTCGATACCAGAGAATGAATCAAAGACATACGGATATAACTTCATGGACCAATTAAAACCAAAGCTAATATATATTTCGATTTCCCAATTAATATTGACCTCGACTATTATCCTGTAAGCGAGGCTGTATATAACTACAGAATTACTATAACCTTTAACAGCTAACAAAAATGAATAAGCTTCGCGTGGTGGCGCTAGGATCGTAACTTTTGACCGAAAGGTCACTCACAGCTTAAAAAGTTTCATATTGATCTTGCTCATCTCGTCAAGTCGATTCAATTGATATGCAATATGACCTCTAATTCTATTCTAAATTTTAAACCTTTAACCTTCGCATGGACCCTATCTACACATGTAGATATTTGAATTTTCTTTATTGAATATTTTTGTTAGGGCTTAACTTATCTCGAAGAAAATTTTACTCAGTAACTAACTTTTTGATCTTAGTAGGAAAACAAAAGATTTAAAAAAAAATTCACAGATTTTCTCACCTTTTTATACATTTCGAGGTTTTTTTTGCACATATGAACCATATGATTTTTCATACATTTTTCTTGATATTTTCGCAAATGCGGGGCTAAAATAGGAGGAAACAAGAAGAAATATTGTTACACCTAGAGCCTGGACTAAAAATCTAGCCTGAAGGAACAGCAATAGAATAACCATATGAAATTAAATAAAAAATACAAATAATATACCAGCTAATTCGTTTTATTCATAAAAAAGAAGACTGTAAGCTAGGCCATATAACAATTTTGGCACATTGTTTGGGTAAGACTGTGCTCCAAACATACCGGCTTTTGGCATTTAACGCATCCTCGGCGGGTAGCTCTCTTCTTTTTATTGATCCTGTAGCTTATGAAGCATGCCCCTTTTTGAGGCGTATGACCTGCAGGATCTACTTTGCGCTCATCTGGGGTGAAACCTTCGATGTTCGTTCCAGATCCAACATTTTCTCCTAGAATGCACTCCATGGCACTTCGAATGATCAAGTTCTCACCCAGACTTTCAAGGAAATTTATCCAGCGACTTTTCTTTGTTGCAATATTTGCTGATCCTTGTGGATTATTTTTCACATAAATTATGTATGCAGCTAGTCCTGATACGTCAAGCAAATTATAAAATAAAGCCAAAGGCCAACGTAGCGTCCTTCGTTTTGTGGTATACTGGCTAAGCATTTTGTCCATCGTATCAAACCCGCCTTTGGTATGATTATAATACAGGATTATCTCTGGTTTTTTTTTGTGGTCCCTCGGAGATTGCCTTAGTTTGGTGGAAGGTTGACGTCTTTTTTTGGAACGTAAGAGCAAAGCAAAGCATTTTCACAAAATCCAAATTCGGTGGACAGCATTTCTCTGCATTTTGAAGCTTTAAATTCTTCTGGTAAGTAAGGTTTTTTTTTAATGTTTCCACAACAGACAGCTTCCAACTAAGCAGCTCCTTAGCTAATGGTAGAGTGGTGAAAAAATTGTCCATTTTCACGTTTCTTCCAGTATTTTTATTAGGAGTAACAAGTTCCTTCACAATTCGTTCACCCTGGTTTACTTCTCTGTTGGAACCAATTTTAGCAGTATAAATTTGTCCACTCAACGGAGAGTCTGCGAATGACAGGCCCACCAAAGCTTTATGCCATACTTTGCTGGCTTGGATAGTATGTATTCGGTAAATTTAGTACGTCCTCTAAAGCGGAAAAGTTGTTCATCTACCGTAATTGACTCAGAAGGCCGATAACATTGTCCACGATTGAAATTTAACATTTCAAATACATCCCTTATAGGTGCTGCTTTGTCAGATGCTATCCGATCAGCTCTGGTAATTTCCGAATCAAACCGGATATATCTCGAAATTGCTCTGAAGCGACGAAGTAAAGTAAATACAAATCATGAGAAATAAGAAACAAAACAAACAAAAATATTTCCTATACCAGATTCGTACAAAATAAATGTAAGGTATTTTTTTATCTACAATGTAGACAGACACAGTCCATTCGGGTACAAAAAAAGATGTGTCCATGCGAAGGTTAACCTTTTATGCGGTCAACTAGGAGGCTTCTAAACCTTACCTGAACAGCGTACGCATCTTTCTAATGGTAAGTTATAATGGAACTAGAGCGGTGGTGCGATATCTATTTTAAAAATTCGGCTTGTGGGTGATTTCAATATTAGTTATTTTGAAAACGAAAGTTTCAGAAACAAAGCAATTAGTTTTATAAACAACAGGAAATTCAAACATCTTGTTGAAGAGCCAACAAGATCGACAGCGAATACAAGTTCATTAATAGACTATGCTCCATCTAATGTGTGGAGCGGTTCAATCAAAGCTCCAATAGAAAAACGTTTTCAAATAACTGACCATGAAACTATACTTATTAATATTTCAAGCAACGCCATTACTTATACAGGCAAAACAATAATTCGAAGAGTTCAATATGATAAAAGAATGTTTACAGATCTTTGGACAACTAAAACTTTGATCTTTCAAAACTTAAATGACGATATACAAACTTGACAACGTTATCGAAAAAATTACTCTCGACATTCACCAAATATTGAGCATTGGAACAACGATGTGATAAGTAGAAGAAAATTTAAGGCGGCTGTAAAACAATGTAAATATAAATATATTCAAAAGAAGCCATCTGCTGGAGCTGGAGATCAAAAAGGGAATTTGTAAAACATTAAAACGTTTTGTTCTAAGCCAGGAGCGAAGTGTTATAAAAGAAATCGTTTTAAATGGTGATACAATAAGAAACAAGAACCAAATGGCTAATCTTTTGAATATTTATTTTATGAGTAGTATTAAAAGTATAAACAAGGCCATCCCATCTGTGATATACAATAGTTTGACAGAACCTGTTACGTGTAATTTTAAATTCTGCTTAATTGAGAACAAGACTGTATTGTGGAACATACTAAGAAAAACTAGTATTGGAATAATTCTAAAAAAGCTAGATATGTTTGGTGATCAATTGTTTTATAATTTAAGTAGATCAATATGAACGCACCTTTAACCGGACCCTTAAACCGATTACCGAACTGTCAATGTCAATATTTAAAATCAACATTTTGAAGTGTTAAAGTACAGTACATAACGCTTATAAGAAACTCAGAAATTGCACGATACTTGTTTCTTATAACCGAGTTTTTCTTATATCCTCAGAACGGATATAAGAAACAAGTTTCTTGTACGGATATAAGAATCAAGTTTCTTGTACGGAAACAAAAATACTATTATACACCGTCCAACAAAAAAATCTATTTTAAAAAGTAGTAAATAAATAAATATATTTTATTTAACAGAAAAAAAAACGATAACACAAAATTAACAGCTCGTTAATTTAAGGTATTATTTGTATGTACTCGTACTTCAGTGTTCATACAAACGAATAAATAAGATTAAATTTTCTTGGTTAAGTTTTTAGCTCTTCAAAAATAATCATTAATTGTTGTTTGAATCAATGCTTCCTCATACTTGTTTAAAAGAATATCTTCGATGTTATGAATGTAATCCTCATCACTATCTACTTTTCAAAACCAAGCAAAAATGTTATCTCAATATTTTTCGGCTCAAAATCCAACTTATGGCATGAGGCACTTTGATAATTTAAATCGAAATAGTACTTGTCATCCAACCCTTTTTATTAAATTTGTAAGGAATTGCTTGGTTTCTGAAACATCTGGGCTGCTTTTATTTTCCAATCGAAAAGACGAATTTGTCCGTGCCGGTAGCATTACATATGACGAGCAATGTTTCTCTATCTTTCGGTATTTTTTGCGCCTGTATATCTTGCCCATTTGTGACATGGGTATCAGTAGGAAGAGCCTTAAAGAACAATCCAGTCTCGTTTGCGTTGTAAATATTTTCTGAGCCATTTTTTTTGTAATATCTCTGGCACAACGAGTTCTACAAAATTATTTGCGGCTTCAGCGTTGTGCTTTTTGCAATTTTATATTTTTCGCAGATTTCTTTTCTATATCTTCCCGATTTAATTTCCAAGATTGATAATTTAGTTTTCAATGAAATATTATTTCGCGACATTTTCAGCAAAGGTAAGCACAACAGATTACAACACAACAAAAAACAAATTCAAATGTCAGATGGAACACTGAACTTAATTTCTCTCCAATAATGTGAAATTGCCCATAAATGACATTTGCAATTTTTGCTTTGTATTTTTCTTAAGGGTCTTTAATTTTATGAGGTTCGTATTTTTTTTTTTATTAAAAAAGTTCCTAAATCCAACCAACTTTATATGGAAAATGGTTAGTTCGTGGTTGGAGAAATGTTTCTTTTATCAGTGTTTTTCTTATAAACGTGTTTCCTATAAACACACAATTTAACATTAAAATATATGGGAAAGTACACGATGCTTTTGTTCAGGTTTCTTTTAAGCGAGGTTTTCTTATAAGCGTGTTTCTTATAAGCGTTAAATACTGTACACGAATTAACAACGTTTACAAATAATTAAAATTTACTATCGAAGTTCCGAGTCGGTGGTCGCATCTTTAAGAGCGTTAACGCCAATCGCCGTTATCCTCGTCCCAGTAGTCTAGCGAACAAATTTGAGTTGGAATATTTGCTGCTTGATGTTGCCGTGGCAGTGAGACTAAGTTTTGCCCGAAGTGTGAACAATATTGCTGCCGTAGAGGCGTCCTTCGCAAACCAGCCAAATTAGTCAATTTCACGGAATTCTCAAAAATTGGGCCTCTCCCAGACCACATTATGGCGAATTTTGCGTAAGGATCGCAGCCAACACCCTTACAACATGAAGCAGACTCAAGAACTAAAGCCACTTGATCATATAAAGAGATGTACGTTCTCGAATTGGGCTCTGGATATGATGAAATGAGAAAATGCAGAATTTCATCGCAAGATAATCTTCAGCGATGAAGCGCATTTTTGGTTAAACGGCTTCGTCAATAAGCAAAATATGCGTTACTGCACAGGTGAGAACCCTCATGTGCTTCATGAAACTGTTTGATGCGGTTTTCATACCGGTGGCGTCATTGGCCCGTTTTCTTTCGTCGATGAAAATGACCGTCACTTTAGGGTAAATGGTATTCGCTACAGAGACATGTTGGAACATTATTTCTTTGAGCAATTGCATGAATTGGACATCAGTGATATGTGGTTCCAACACGACGGTGCCACAAGCTACACAGCGGGTGCAACAATTGAGTTATTGAAGTCTTAGTTCGGTGAACGTGTTATCTCGAGAAACGGACACGTCTATTGGCAGCCGAGATCGTGTGATTTAACGCCTCTAGACTTTTTTTTTATGGTGCTACATTAAATCATTGGTCTATGTTTACCTGATCTATAATTACCTGAAGGAACTAAACCGTCCAACTGATATTGAGAACTTAACGGAAACAATAAAGAAATCTGTACCGCCGATGAAACAATCAAGAAGTAGTTCCATCTTTAAACAAAAGTGGTTTGATTCAGAATGCTCGAAAGCCAGAAATAAATCTTTTAAACTTTTAAAACTATTGAGAACAAACAACTCAAGCATTTTTAAAGTGTTCTACAGCGAGGCCAACAAAGATTATACAAGGTGGCGCAAAAGTCATCATCCTATCGGAAGAAGCTGTAATTTTTGCAAATGGCGGCAAATGTAAATTCTACTTTGACATTTGTGAAGTTAACTATACAGAAAAAAACTTAAGACACCAATTAACATAATCCAAAAGCAGAACCAAAGTTTTTCATTCATAAAAAAAATTACAGCGAAAGAACATCGGGTGACAACTTTTGCGCCACCTGACAACTTTTGCGCCACCTGACAACTTTTGCGCCACCTTGTAAAAGGCTTTGTTATGAAAAAAAAGCAACATTTGAACAAGCAAATATAACGTTAATAAATAACTCCAGATCTTCAGCTGCGTTTTGGAAAGCCGTGAAAAATGTAAATGGACGCACTAACGCCATCGCCCTAGCACTGAAAGCTCCCATCCTGAGGACCCACTTTAATAAGCTTCTTAACGCCCCACTAACATCACCTCTATTTCAGTACGCAGCCCCAATGGTTCTAGATGACAAATTGGATGCACCCTTTTCTCTTCAAGATGTTCAGGAAGTTATACGCGAATCTAAACACAACAAAGCGCCAGGAAATGATCGGATTCCATTTGAGTTCTACAAAAACTGTACAAGCGAGCTCATAGAATCACTGACGGTAGAATTCAACCGTATCTTCGATACTGCTCATGTTCCCGAAAACTTCAAAAAATCCATAATCCTTCCAATACACAAAAAAGGCGACTACAAAGATCCATCAAACTACAGGGGCATTTCGTTTTTAAACACTTCTGCCAAGTTCTTTGCAGCTTTAATATACAAAAGGCTCAGCGAATGGGTTAAAGAGAAGAGCATCCTTACGGAATTTCAAGCTGGGTTTAGAAAGGGTTATTCCACTATTGACCAAATATTTACACTAACCAACATCGCTGCTACATATAAAGATAATCAGAAGAAACTGTATGCCTTTTTTCGTGGATTTTCGGGCGGCATTTGACACGATATCGCGCGAAGCTCTCTTTTTCAAGTTAACGAAAATTGGGGTATCAACCAAAATTATACGCATTTTGAGAGCCCTGTATGAGAGCAACGCTGCACTCGTGTGGGATGGAGAGCTGACCTCTGAAGAATTTGAAACCGCAATGGGAGTTAAGCAGGGGTGTATTCTCAGTGCTTTACTTTTCATTTTGTATAATAATGATGTGACTGATGCTGTGCAAGGTGGGATAAATATCTATGGAGTAACAATTCCTGCTTTGATGTACGCGGATGACATCGTCTTCTTGAGCGATTCTGTGGACGGGCTACAGCGGATGATTAACAGACTCGACATATACTGTAAGAGTTGGAATCTTACAGTCAATCTGCAGAAATCCAAAATTATGATCTTTAGAGATGGAGGTGGCCGTTACTCTCGTTCGGAAAAGTGGATGTCAAATGGGGAAGAAGTAGAAATTGTACGCAAGTACAAATACCTTGGGATGTTAGTCTCAGCAAACTTAAATGTAAAAATACACCTTGAGGAAAAATTAGCGGATGCGAAGCGATATGGGAACGTTGCATTAGTAGCAATTACATCTCACATAGTGCGAAGCAAAAGGTATTTCGTTCAACTGCTACATCAATCATACTTTATGGAGCTCAGGTTTGGGGCTATAAATCTTATGAAGCCGTAGAAAAGTTCCTGCGCTACTTTTTAAAGAGGATCTTCCGTTTACCAAATAATACTCCAAATTATATGTTGTATGTTGAAACAAGTACTCCACCTATGTTCTTACTTACGTTGAGATCACACTTTAATTATGTAATAAAAGTATTGGAAATGGAAGAAACAAGGATACCAAACATAATACTGAAAAATATTATAAGAACGAACGGAAATATGTGCAAAGTGTGGGAGGAAATTGCATCGGACTGCAGAACGGATCTGGCTATCCAGACAAATGAACAACCTTCTTCTCTAAGGGAGAAATTTAATTCGTTATTGGAGAAATTAGGCCAAATCTTGTATGAAAGATATACTGAAGATGCTAGAGGCTCGCTGGTCAGGAATTATTATAGTAAACTGAACTATCAGCTAAATGAAAAAACATACCTCCTTAACTGCTACTCTGTGGACAAAATTAGTACGATCTTTAAAATGAGAGGAGAGCTAGTTAATTTAAATTTTATACCCCACCACCGTACGGATTTACCAACACTCTGCGAACTTTGCAACATGAGGACTAGAGAAGACGTGTTACATTTTCTTGCAATCTGCCCAATTTTGAAGGAAATTCGCAGTTTGACTTTTTTAAAAGCTGTCTTAGATGAAGGAGAAGCACTAAATATTTTAAACGGGGAAAAAGGATGGGATGTTTTATACAACTTCACCGTAGCCGCACTTAAATATAGAAAACGAATCTTAGAGGGTGATTTTTAATATTTTTAATATTTTAATATTTTTTTTTTCTTTTTTTTGTTAATAGTATTACTTTATTTAATTTTGTTTGGAAATAAATTTGAGACTTAATTATATTGTCAACCTGGTAGACGGCCTTAGGCCAAACCAATTAGGCTTAGTTAAACTTACCATTGTTAAATATTTATTTGAAATAAAAGTCTTATAAAATCTAAAATCTAAAATCATTGGTCTATGCCAACAAGCCGGCGACATTATAGGAGCTCAGCGTCAATATTGAACGAGAAAAAGCGGCCGTATCGGTAGAAATGAGCGGCCGAGTCATCAAAAATTGGGTTCAATATATCGACAGCTGCATACGTTCCCGTGGTGGACATATGAACGAAGTCGAATTTCATTCATAAACGTTTTGATAGTAATTCAAGCCAATACATTTTGTGATATCTCAAGTAGTTTGCATTTTATTTAAAAAAGAAGTTGTCAAGCCCTTAATGAAAGACCCTTTATTTTCTGTGAACAAGAATCCGGTTTTCGGTCTGGTAGATTTTGTGAAACTGCATTTATGTGGATGATATACGAGTGGAAAGTATCTTAGAAATTTGGGAAATAATTTGTGCAGTGTTTCTGGATTTGCTTAGAGCATTTGAAACAGTTATTCATGACATCCTATTATACAATTTAACAAGTTATGATGTAACAATGAGTATAGATGGTTTCAAACTAATTTGAAAAATAGAGAACAATTGACAAAAATTGACAGTGAAATATCGAGTGCAAATTTTGTTGATCTGGGTGTTCCTCAGGGCTCAATTCTTGGTGTTGTGCTGTTTCTCCATTATATAAATGACATATCAAATGTAGTAAAATGTTGTTAAGTAATGCTTTTTGTTGATGATACATTAATATATATAAGTCGCTGTAATGTAATTGAATTAAAGGAAATACTTGAAGAAGACTGGTTTAATTTAAATGTTTGGTTAAATAGTGAAAACCTATAATTAAGTGTAAATAAATCTAAATGTATGATACTTCATAATAATGACGATATTGAAATTAAAACAAACAATGCAAATCTTGAACAAGTTAAACAAATAAAATAGCTTGGTACAATAATAGATAATAAGTTAGATTTTAAGTGTGACGCAGATAAAGAGTCTCTGGCTGAGGTGCTGCAGCCTTCCATCCTCTGCGATCCCGGGCACGCTGCTTCCAGTTGTCGGCGGTTCGGTCTTTCTTGCCTTTCGAACCTGGGGCTGGGAGACTGAGATCCTGTTGGCTGGACCACTATTGCCCATTCGCTCAATGTGGCCGAGCCAATGTAGTCGACGTGATTTATCTTTTTTGACTACATCTACATCTTGGTACAGCTCATAGCTTTTGCGGTTGTATTTTCTCCTCCATTCGCCCTCCTGCTACACCGGACTGAATATCCGATGGAGTATTTTTCTTTCTAAAGAACCAAATATCAGCTCCCCTTTTGTACTTATCGTTCAGCACTCGGCGCCATAAAGCAAGACAGGAAGGATTATGGTTTGATAGAGCATACATTTGTTCTTCGAGTGAGAGGTTTTGAATCCATTTGTTTGCCCAAACCGTAAAAGCAGCGGTTTCCTTAGGTAATTCTCCATCGGATCTTCACTAAGGTGTCTGAACTCCTTTAATATTTAACTGTAGTTATTGCTATCAACAGTGACGTTGTCGACAGGCGTTGGACAGATGTTTGTTTATTTGTTGATAGCATGTATTTAGTGTTGTCCTTATCAACTTCAAAACAATTTTGGCTGTTCTTCAATCGCCTAAAAAGCCTCTTACACGGCACGCTGCGAACTGCCGATGACTTGGAATTGGTTGTTCTTTTCCAGGATTTGCCTCCGTGTGAAAATTGGTCTATTGTCGATCTGCCGTGCCGGAACTGGTTCACACAGTAAGTTGTATATGATCTTATACACTGCAAGTCATAAGATTAGAAGCAGGCATTTTTGAAAAGTAAAATCGATATTTCTCCGGTTACATGACGGACTAGAAAAAAATGACTATGGTAAATGATAGCCTGTTTTGTTAACACAAAAAAAATAAAATGTGTGTATAGGTGAGATTTAGCTAACGGAAATTTGAAGAAAAATTGTAAAATGAGTAAAGAATATGCGGAAATAAATCGAGTCATTAGATTAGAAGCACTGAACAAATCAACGTTTTTTGTGAAGTGAATATATTTTTTGTCAGTTTAAACGGTACATATTCTAAAGTAATTATTCTTGATTGAGTGTTAATAAAAATTAGAAGGAAAAAACGTTTAAGAGTGGAGGAAAGGGCAAGAATAGATGTTTATTGCCTTTGAAGGTCTTTTATGCCATGCTATAGCCCGAAAAATAAAGCGAAGTGATCATTGTGTCAGTAATTATTTAAAAAACCCTTCGTCTTACACAAAAAATTATAAAGGAAACACTTCGGCTGCTTTAACACTTCGCGAAATTTGAAGTATCCTTAGAATAGCGACAAATTCAGCTTTATCGGCAGCTAAAATTAGAGAGAAAGCTAATGTTAAGGCCAGCTTATCCACTGTTACCGCACCATTCGCCGAGCTAAACACTTAAAGCGCCTGAAACTTAACAAAAAACCACCACTTAATGGCGCAAGAAAGAGACAACGCTTGTGTGTCACGGGCATATTAAGGCGTGTTACAAACTTCGAGTCAAAGCTAATATACCCTTAGAATAGGGTATTAAAATAATCATCTAGAAATAATTGTCTGCAGACAAGCCCATTCGGCTTTACAGTTTTAAATGTATAAAAAACGGCAATTGGCATAGCTCGGGATAGGTATTTTCCAACTTCATAGAGGTTGAGAAATATTGAAACTCTATAAAACTCTTTTTCACAAATCACGTAGGCAAAGTTTTTCTTGGCAATTCGCTCATATAAAGTTTTTTGCCGCTTTCTATTTTTGGGGCGTTTTTGACAAGAACATCGTTTTTCGGTTAGTTGCTTTAAAAACGAAAATATCAGTTATATCAAAATATGTACACAATGTGGAATAGGAATATGGATAGGGTATGCAACAGTTTGCCCAAGTCGACCGTAGCCACTCAGCGGAAAACCATATCTAGACAATTTAACGCTTTATGTGAGCCTAGCAACACGTTTAACTTCTTGAAACTGTCTCGCAAGTATATAATTATGCAAATCAGTGGGCTTACATGACTGGAGATCACCGGTATCGTAGAAGCTCGATCAAACAACAATGCACTTGTCGTAATTGTAAATTGAAATAAATAATAATAAATACAACGCTTCTTTGACATTCAACCAATCCGATGGGTTTTTCAAAATCCTAATGATTTAAAATTATTTCAAGAGGGGAATCACGGGCAAACGTAGATTAAAATGTCCAAAACCAATAAATGAAAAGTTAAATGTTTGTAATATTTTCACCTCCCTTTTTAGTCACACTTTTACTTCACAACTTTTATATTTCGATAATATTTTCTTTAATCAGTAAAGTAAAGTAGAAACACAAAACGTGCCTTCTTCCTGATAATCCATTGTAAACAAATTATTACAACTTAACCGAATCTTCGTTACCAAGACAGACCAATTAAATATACTGTTGCCGCTCTAATAGCTACGAATAAGCCAATTGGGTAAAACTAAACGGTTTCTTTAAGAGTTTTAACTGGTCGCTGTGCTTCCTCGACAGCGACGTGGATGCTGCTGCTGATATGGTCCCAAACATAATTCACCTGGGCATGAAGTCTTGCATCCCTAACAGGATAAAAAGTATCAAAGCCAAGGTAAACGCAAGGGTGACTCGAGCTGCAAAGAGGCTATCAGGTTAAAAGAGGTAAGCTTTGGGTCATTCAAAGCTAACCTATCTGAGGAAAGCCGTAAAAAGTTTAAACGAGGCAGAAATGACTGCAGTGCCCACATTAATCGTGTCAAATTCTCCTATGACCAAAAGTTGAGGTAAAAAATATCTACTACAAAGTCCCACGGATAGTAAAAACATTTGGTCATTTGTTAAAAACATCAAGAATTCGGCCTCATCATCTATCCCGACACTCATTTACAATGGCATTCCAGCTGTTAGCTCTATAGATAAGGCCAATCTTCTTGTGCTCACTTTGCAGTCACCTCAACGCTCCCAGATTATGCTTTGTCTCCCCGTCTACTCGAGCGCATAGAATACTCCATGGGACCAATCCACTTCCACACTCGCACAGTTGCTAGAGAAATTCAAGATCTTGACGTTCACAAATCCGCTAGTCCAGATGGTATTTCACCTATCGTTCTGAAAAGGTGTACATCCTCGCTGGAAAAACCATTGCCCAAGCTTTTCGATGTATCCTTTTCTTTAGGGCTCTTCCCGAGTAGATGGAAAACAGCATTTGGCCAACCTGTCCCCAAAAAGGCGAATCTTCATCTCCCTTCTCCTACCGACCAATTGCAATAACTTCCCTTCTTTCCAAGGTCATGAAAACGCTGATAAACCGTCAGCTCATGAAGTATCTTGAATCCCGAAAACTTCTTAATGACCGGCAGTACGGTTTTCGCAGCAACAGGTCCACTTGTGATTTGATGACATATGTAACCGAAAAGTGGAACCAATCTTGGTGAAGGTGGTGAAAGTAAGATCGTTGCTTTGACAGAGTTTGGCACCAAGCTCTCTTGTCGAAAATGCGTGCATTTGGAATCGATGATACCTTTCTTCAATGGATTAGAAATTACTTTTCGGACCGTTCAATTCAAATTGTTTTGGACGGTTTCAGGTCTGCAATTCACCAAATAAATGCTGGTGTTCCCCGAGGCTCTGTTTTGTCTCCGGCTGTCTTTCTCATTTTTATAAATGATCTCCTCTCTATTACCTCTAATCCAATCCACTCCTTTGCCGATGACAGTACCCTCAGCTTCTCATATTCGTTTCTTGGTTCAGGCTCTCATCTTCAGGTGTGGAACTGGAACGGGAACGTATGTTAAGCTGATTGAATTCCGACCTCGACAGCATAACTCAGTAGGGTGTAACTAATAGAGTGGAATTTAATGCTTCCAAAACGCAATGCTGTGTTCTGTCATTAAAGCAAAACCCTAACACCATGCCATTGTCCATGATTGGTACTTGTATCGGTGTAAGCGAACGGCTTTCCATTCTCGGTATGTGTGTTAATGACACAACCTTCGTTGAAATGACCACGTATTCGATGTCACCAAGAATGCCGCGAAATGCCTCGGCTTCCTTAAGCGCTGCAAGAAATATTTCACCTCTTCTGATCTTGCTACTATTTATAATGCGTATATCTGGTCTTTTGCACCAATTACTTATTTGGAACTACATGCCAGGATCCAAAAACGCGCGATAAAACTCATTGGAGACTGTAACATCGTGAGATCGCTTAACTCTCTTAGTCATCGTCGCAATGTCTCCTGTCTCTCGTTATTTTATCGATATTTCCACCATAAGTGCCCAAATAGCCAGCTGCATTCCACCCCTAGTACATTTCAACCTGTTAAGCCTGTATTCGGGCGTACAGTGAAATACAAGGAATCTTTCCTTAGCCGTACAACACGAATGTGGAATCCTCTTCCCCGCTCCATTTTTCCTGCACATTATAATCTACGAACATTTAAAACCAACGTGCATCGGCATCTCTCCCTTTCTTCTAACCCTAATTCCCCTAACGCCCGCGCTGTTTAGCTATTACATTATATGTATATCCAAAAATCCCTTTAGTGCGTGTAGGTACATTATAAAAAAAAAGTGATCTGGGTGCGACCCGCAAGGTCCACACGACTAACTTCCCAGTGGGACCAATAAGATGTTTTTATTATTAGTTATTTATTTACTAACAAAAAACGGCTGGACCGATTTCGCTGGAAACTTAATCAGTTCTGAGTTACGTAATAACGCTTCGAATAAACCCGGTCCCATGTCAATATCATCTTTGGTTCTCGAGATACTCGTGGCGAAAGATAATTCCGAACGCACATACGCACATACGTACATACACACACCCAGCCATCATTCCGCGAACTGGCCATTCCTAAGATCTCTCGCCAGAATGGATACACCATATTACTTGCTGAGGATAGTGACGGACTACTTTAACAACAGGAAGTTAAGGTAATACCGACGAAGGAGTCAAATACTACAAGGTTACCGCGGGCGTCCCACAGGGATCCGTAATGGGGCCGCTTCTGTGGAACATCATGTATGACGGAGTCCTACGATTAATGCTACCTCGCGGAGTATCGATAATTGGATTTGCCGACGACATTGCCATCGTGACAGTAGCTAAACAGATCCATGAAGTGGAATGAGCTACAAATGAAGCAATTTCGAGGATAAAACACTGGCTAGTATCCGCCGGACTAGAACTAGCCGACCATAAAACAGAAGCTGTCCTTATAACAAGTCGAAAAACCATTGAATTCGCCAATTTCCAGGTGGGGAACCAGATCATCAGATCCAAAGAAGCAGACAAATATCTTGGAGTCATGCTAGACAACAGACTGCAGTTCAAGACGCACGTGGAGTACATTACAACGAAAGCATCGCAAATACAGGGAACTCTCTCACGCATACTACCTAACATCGGTGGACCTGGATACGCTAGGAGGAACGTTTTATCAAAAGTAGTCAGTTCAGTCCTTCTTTACGCCGCCCCGGTTTGGGCGGGGCACTAGCGACGAAAGAAATAAGAAGGAAACTATTATCCGCATACAGGCTTAGCGCGTTAAGGACAATCTGTGGTTTTCGAACCATCTCGGATGAAGCGGCCTTCGTCATTGCTGGAATGATACCCATAGACATTCTAGCGGGCGAGATGTTGAGGATCTACAACAGAAAAACGCCGGGCGGACTAGATGCAAGTGAAATTCCAAGAATTAAAGCAGAAGAAAGAGCAGCTTCAATTGCTATATGGCAAACCAGGTGGAACAACACTACAGAAGGCAGATGGACATACAAGCTGATCCCGTCAATCGAGACCTGGACAAAGCGAGCACATGTAAACAGCAACTACCACCTTACGCAGTTCCTGACTGGCCACGGCGGCTACCGCAAATACCTACATCGATTTGGACACGATAGCTCGCCATTTTGCTCAGATTGTCCAGACCAAGAGGAAGACACGGAGCACGCAGTTTTTCATTGTAGGCGATTCGTATCATGGAGAACGAATCTGCCCAATCCATCCTTCGTAATAGATCATATGTTGCAGTCGGAGGACAATTGGACGACAGTTTGTAATCTGGTAACAACTATCCAAAATGAACTGCGGAGAGTAGAAAGGCTAAGGAGAGCATCAGAAGCAGCAGAAGCGTCAGAAGCAACTGACACAAGACAAGACGCATAGCATGAATTGCTAACCAGCCCCGCGAAGTAATACCTAACGGCAGTCCCGCGGGAAGAGTGGTTGACGTCTGCTGGGTGTGGATTAGTACGTAGGCGCATTCCTGGCATCGATTATTCGGGTTTGCGAATCGTGCATGCCATCTTTTGAAGATTACCACATCCATTGGCACAGCAACACCCAGCCATCTCTATAAAAATGTTGGATTTGGATAATAGATATGTCAAAATCCGCGATTCACAAAATCGGCCCCATTACAAGAACTTCCACTGGGAAGTTAATAAATCTGTTCAGCGGGACTTTTTTTTACAGTAACATTGAAAATGAACAATAATAAGGTAGAAGACGAATAAAAACATGAAGTCTCTTAAAATATGTCCTATAGGGGACCACTGTGCAATGCTTCAACAGCTGTTTTGAGCAAATTGTTAGAAATATTTGGAATTGAGTCAATCATTAGAGAATCAGTCTTGTTGTCCTAAGCTAAGAATTTTCAGCTTGGAAGGTTGCCCTATTTTTATTTTCGTTGTTTTTTAGTGATTTTACGAAGAACAATTTGTTTAATTATAACGTTCAAGTGTGCATTAAAACCGTCTTTCTGAGCTTGTGTCATCTTTCGATTTTGCGATTACACCTTTCATGTATGTGGAATCTTTATGGAAACTGTTGTATCTCTTCAATCAATTCTTTCTTTCAACGTGGTTTTATTTTAAGTGCCACCTGTTTTTATGCTTAATTTACAGTCGTACTCGTGCCTCAATACTTATAACCCAGACATGATCCGTACCTACTGTGTAGTAAACTCTTCCTTTGCTCTCTTTTGCCTCTGTCCAACAATTCTTTATTTCATTTTACTCGTATAAACAAAACTATTAGTTCAATAAACTGTTCCTTTTCGCCTCCAGTATATTAAATTTGCCATTCTTACCAAAAACGCAACTTACCTCGCAAATTAATCGTTCTTAATGAGCCAAGCATAATTGACTCCTTTGTAACATGTTAACGAATCCTCATTACCTAGATTACAGGTTCAAGCGGCGAGAACTTTGCATCGTTAAGCAATAATTACACTCTCCATTTGAGGGGATAAGATGCATCCTGCGCTCCATCATAATCACAGCTTAGTAAGGCGAAATTTACCAAAAATACATTGCAAAACCGTAAGTAGGTGTGACTTTAGCGATTCGCAAGGCATTCAATTTTCTCACTATAAGTGTTAAATCGACATCCGCATGTATGCCATTAAAAACGGAGTGCTGCAAAAATTTAACAGATCCTTATTCAGGCAGAGAAGATTTTTATGGCGAATTTGAAAAAAAGGTCACTTCCTCGCAACAAATGCTGACTATTTTAGGCACACTTTTTAAAATACACACTTTGCAATAATTTATTATCTCCCAATAAGTTGCCATTATGTCGATCGGCCTTTTGGCGTTTTTCGGAATTACTGTATTATTTTTTTTCCATTTTCAAAAATGACCTCAAAACGATATCTTTCTTCTTTTTTGTGTGGAAAATTACACGGAAACGTGACTGACTATTGCATTAACATCTAGAACATGGTCCGGCGGCAAATCTATCTGTGGCCGACTTAGATAAGTGCCCAAAAAATCACATTTGCCGACCTTATTGTTCTCATTTTGCGAAAATCATTTCAAGGTAACCTTACGTAAGAATATTATTTTATGGTCGAACATTTTTCATATTTTATTGCAGATCCCGTGAGGAAGAGGAAAAAACACAATTTTGAAGAAAAAAATCACGCCTAGCCTAAAGCAGCGTGCAGTCTTCCAAGAACACCATCGTTGGCTTCGGCTTTGAAAATTCTACACTCATTTACTGCTCTCATTTTTTGCCCTAATTATTTTTTACAAGCTGGACAATTAAACTACTGTCAAGCGTCCAACGCATCCAGGTAAATATTTGTTTTTTACTTTGTTTTTTTTTTGTGTGTTTTTCTCAAACATAAACCTATGGTTGAGGTCTATGGTCTAATTTTTAGAACATTTGGGCGATAATTGGGTCATTTTTTCTGGCCATTCATTTGTGGTTTGTTTTGTTGCGAAAAACGATCGTTACTAAATAGGAAAAAAGTGAAAGCAGAAAGGAAAAGTGCGATAGAAACAACCTTATAAGGGACCTTGAAAAGTGTCTGCAATCAATTTAGCAAATACGTTGCTAAAAGCCTAAAATCGCGGCCTTCACCCCTTTTCGTCAGAAGTTGTAAAAAAAAAATATTTTTTCGCAAAAAGAGTTAAGCAAAAGGATTGACGCTCCAGGAATATATGGCAATATAACCTTAAATTACTGTTTGCGGATCATCTATAACCACTGACTTATTACCCAACACAAAGGACCTAACAACGCTCAAAGGCCAAAACCCTAAAATTACCACAACATAATTTTTTGCCATTCTTAAAAAAGGGACGGGTAGACAACGCACGACTTAAGTGTTAAACAATAAAATCCACAAAAAGGATTTGCAAGGACAAAGGCTCTAAAAAATTTCAACTAACCATAAAAATGCGAGTCCCTTTTTCGCGTAGTGTAAAAAAATCACAAAAAAGGACGAAAAACATTCATTATTACCTCCTTTCATCGCATCCTTGTAATGCAATGTTACTCGCATCCTTCAGTGCAATCGTTTTTCAGATGAAGCCATAAAACCATAGCAAGGGCATTACTAATGTTATGTCCTTTTGTGTGTATTTCATTGCACCCATGCAAATATCCTTTATTGCCAAATTGTGAGCGTCGTCTGTATCTCAACCAAATAAGAAGGGGATTGCCAATATTTTGATTTCAAGAATAAACACCACGCCTCAAAGCAAAACAAATGTAAACAGAGACGCTGTTGAATATCCGAACATCCTTGGAAAGGATTAAGTCGAAGGGCTGCTTGTTATTGGCGGCGAAATTATTGCTACAGATATGTACCTGAAATAGATCGTAATAGAATGAGC